>JANDEH010000006.1:7500000-8750000 GCA_024610705.1 Tetragnatha versicolor | reverse complement strand
AAATATGTGGCCACCGATGTGGTGTTTTAATAGATTTTTATTCATCCCCCTTAATGTAATTTAATATTAAAAGTTGATGTAAAAAATTTTAAATCCGGGGCCTTAAAAGTCGATATAGCGAAACACATCAAAATTCGAATATCAGAATTCTGATATTCAATATAATCATCCATAGGACCCCAAATACCAAACCGTATGTGCACGCCAATGTGGGGATAAAATGGATTTTCATTCAGTCCCCTTAAAAATTACTTAATATTTTATATTAATGTAGAAAATTATGATTCTTGCCGACCAAAATCAAAACAACCATATCTCGATGTTCGAATATCAGAATTCTGATATTCGACATGATTCAATATGACCACATCCCTCACAAAATATGTGGCCACCGATGTGGTGTTTTAATAGATTTTTATTCATCCCCCTTAATGTAATTTAATATTAAAAGTTGATGTAAAAAATTTTAAATCCGGGGCCTTAAAAGTCGATATAGCGAAACACATCAAAATTCGAATATCAGAATTCTGATATTCAATATAATCATCCATAGGACCCCAAATACCAAACCGTATGTGGCTGCCGATGTGGGGATAAAATAGATTTTCATTCAGTCCCCTTAAAAATTAATTAATATTTTATATTAATGTAGAAAATTTTGATTCTTGCCGACCAAAATCCACACAACCATATCTCGATGTTCGAATATCAGAATTCTGATATTCGACATGATTCAATATGACCACATCCATCACAAAATAGGTGGCCACCGATGTGGTGTTTTAATAGATTTTTATTCATCCCCCTTAATGTAATTTAATATTAAAAGTTGATGTAAAAAATTTTAAATCCGGGGCCTTAAAAGTCGATATAGCGAAACACATCAAAATTCGAATATCAGAATTCTGATATTCAATATAATCCTCAATATGACCCCAAATACCAAACCGCATGTTTACGCCGATGTAGGGATAAAATAGATTTTTATTCAGTCCCCTTAAAAATTACTTAATATATTTTATTGATGTAGAAAATTTAGATTCTTGCCTCTCCAAAGTCAACACAACCATATCTCGATGTTCGAATATCAGAATTCTGATATTCGACATGTTTCAATATGACCACATCCATCACAAAATATGTGGCCATCGATGTGGTGTTTTAATAGATTTTTAATCATCTCCCTTAATGTAATTAAATATTAAAAGTTGATGTAAAAAATTTTAAATCCGGGGCCTTAAAAGTCGATATAGCGAAACACATCAAAATTCGAATATCAGAATTCTGATATTCAATATAATCCTCAATATGACCCCAAATACCAAACCGCATGTTTACGCCGATGTGGGGAAAAAATAGATTTTTATTCAGTCCCCTTAAAAATTGCTTAATATATTATATTGATGTAGAAAATTTAGATTCTTGCCTCTCCAAAGTCAACACAGCCATATCTCGATGTTTGAATATCAGAATTCTGATATTCGACATGTTTCAATATGACCACATCCATCACAAAATATGTGGCCACCGATGTGGTGTTTTAATAGATTTTTAATCATCTCACTTAATGTAATTTAATATTAAAAGTTGATGTAAAAAATTTTAAATCCGGGGCCTTAAAAGTCGATATAGAAAAACACATTGAAATTCGAATATCAGAATTCTGATATTCAATATAATTCTCAATATGACCCCAAATACCAAACCGCATGCTTTCGCCTCTGTGGGGATAAAATAGATTTTTATTCAGCCCCCTTAAAAATTACCTAATATATTTTATTGATGTAGAAAATTTAGATTCTTGCCTCTCCAAAGTCAACACAACCATATCTCGATGTTCGAATATCAGAATTCTGATATTCGAAATGTTTCAATATGACCACATCCACTACAAAATATGTTGCCACCGATGTTCTTTTTTAATAGATTTTTATTCATCCCCCTCAATGTAATTTAATATTAAAAGTCGATGTAAAAAATTTTAAATCCGGGGCCTCAAAAGTCAATATAGCGAAACACATCAAAATTCGAATATCAGAATTCTGATATTCAATATAATCCTCAATATGACCCCAAATATCAAACCTTATGTGGCCGCCGATGTGGTCATAAAATAGATTTTTATTCAGTCCCCTTAAAAATTACTTAATATATTTTATTGATGTAGAAAATTTAGATTCTTGCCTCTCCAAAGTCAACACAACCATATCTCGATGTTCGAATATCAGAATTCTGATATTCGACATGTTTCAATATGACCACATCCATCACAAAATATGTGGCCACCGATGTGGTGTTTTAATAGATTTTTAATCATCTCCCTTAATGTAATTTAATATTAAAAGTTGATGTAAAAAATTTTAAATCCGGGGCCTTAAAAGTCGATATAGCGAAACACATCAAAATTCGAATATCAGAATTCTGATATTCAATATAATCATCCATAGGACCCCAAATACCAAACCGTATGTGGCTGCCAATGTGGGGATAAAATAGATTTTCATTCAGTCCCCTTAAAAATTACTTAATATTTTATATTAATGTAGAAAATTATGATTCTTGCCGACCAAAATCAAAACAACCATATCTCGATGTTCGAATATCAGAATTCTGATATTCGACATGATTCAATATGACCACATCCCTCACAAAATATGTGGCCACCGATGTGGTGTTTTAATAGATTTTTATTCATCCCCCTTAATGTAATTTAATATTAAAAGTTGATGTAAAAAATTTTAAATCCGGGGCCTTAAAAGTCGATATAGCGAAACACATCAAAATTCGAATATCAGAATTCTGATATTCAATATAATCATCCATAGGACCCCAAATACCAAACCGTATGTGGCTGCCGATGTGGGGATAAAATAGATTTTCATTCAGTCCCCTTAAAAATTAATTAATATTTTATATTAATGTAGAAAATTTTGATTCTTGCCGACCAAAATCCACACAACCATATCTCGATGTTCGAATATCAGAATTCTGATATTCGACATGATTCAATATGACCACATCCATCACAAAATAGGTGGCCACCGATGTGGTGTTTTAATAGATTTTTATTCATCCCCCTTAATGTAATTTAATATTAAAAGTTGATGTAAAAAATTTTAAATCCGGGGCCTTAAAAGTCGATATAGCGAAACACATCAAAATTCGAATATCAGAATTCTGATATTCAATATAATCCTCAATATGACCCCAAATACCAAACCGCATGTTTACGCCGATGTAGGGATAAAATAGATTTTTATTCAGTCCCCTTAAAAATTACTTAATATATTTTATTGATGTAGAAAATTTAGATTCTTGCCTCTCCAAAGTCAACACAACCATATCTCGATGTTCGAATATCAGAATTCTGATATTCGACATGTTTCAATATGACCACATCCATCACAAAATATGTGGCCATCGATGTGGTGTTTTAATAGATTTTTAATCATCTCCCTTAATGTAATTTAATATTAAAAGTTGATGTAAAAAATTTTAAATCCGGGGCCTTAAAAGTCGATATAGCGAAACACATCAAAATTCGAATATCAGAATTCTGATATTCAATATAATCCTCAATATGACCCCAAATACCAAACCGCATGTTTACGCCGATGTGGGGAAAAAATAGATTTTTATTCAGTCCCCTTAAAAATTGCTTAATATATTATATTGATGTAGAAAATTTAGATTCTTGCCTCTCCAAAGTCAACACAGCCATATCTCGATGTTTGAATATCAGAATTCTGATATTCGACATGTTTCAATATGACCACATCCATCACAAAATATGTGGCCACCGATGTGGTGTTTTAATAGATTTTTAATCATCTCCCTTAATGTAATTTAATATTAAAAGTTGATGTAAAAAATTTTAAATCCGGGGCCTTAAAAGTCGATATAGAAAAACACATTGAAATTCGAATATCAGAATTCTGATATTCAATATAATCCTCAATATGACCCCAAATACCAAACCGCATGTTTACGCCGATGTGGGGAAAAAATAGATTTTTATTCAGTCCCCTTAAAAATTGCTTAATATATTATATTGATGTAGAAAATTTAGATTCTTGCCTCTCCAAAGTCAACACAGCCATATCTCGATGTTTGAATATCAGAATTCTGATATTCGACATGTTTCAATATGACCACATCCATCACAAAATATGTGGCCACCGATGTGGTGTTTTAATAGATTTTTAATCATCTCCCTTAATGTAATTTAATATTAAAAGTTGATGTAAAAAATTTTAAATCCGGGGCCTTAAAAGTCGATATAGAAAAACACATTGAAATTCGAATATCAGAATTCTGATATTCAATATAATCCTCAATATGACCCCAAATACCAAACCGCATGCTTTCGCCTCTGTGGGGATAAAATAGATTTTTATTCAGCCCCCTTAAAAATTACTTAATATATTTTATTGATGTAGAAAATTTAGATTCTTGCCTCTCCAAAGTCAACACAACCATATCTCGATGTTCGAATATCAGAATTCTGATATTCGAAATGTTTCAATATGACCACATCCACTACAAAATATGTTGCCACCGATGTTCTTTTTTAATAGATTTTTATTCATCCCCCTCAATGTAATTTAATATTAAAAGTCGATGTAAAAAATTTTAAATCCGGGGCCTCAAAAGTCAATATAGCGAAACACATCAAAATTCGAATATCAGAATTCTGATATTCAATATAATCCTCAATATGACCCCAAATATCAAACCTTATGTGGCCGCCGATGTGGTCATAAAATAGATTTTTATTCAGTCCCCTTAAAAATTACTTAATATATTTTATTGATGTAGAAAATTTAGATTCTTGCCTCTCCAAAGTCAACACAACCATATCTCGATGTTCGAATATCAGAATTCTGATATTCGACATGTTTCAATATGACCACATCCATCACAAAATATGTGGCCACCGATGTGGTGTTTTAATAGATTTTTAATCATCTCCCTTAATGTAATTTAATATTAAAAGTTGATGTAAAAAATTTTAAATCCGGGGCCTTAAAAGTCGATATAGCGAAACACATCAAAATTCGAATATCAGAATTCTGATATTCAATATAATCCTCAATATGACCCCAAATACCAAACCGCATGTTTACGCCGATGTAGGGATAAAATAGATTTTTATTCAGTCCCCTTAAAAATTACTTAATATTTTATATTAATGTAGAAAATTTTGATTCTTGCCGACCAAAATCAACACAACCATATATCGATGTTCGAATATCAGAATTCTAATATTCGACATGATTCAATATGACCACATCCCTCACAAAATATGTGGCCACCGATGTGGTGTTTTAATAGATTTTTATTCATCCCCCTTAATGTAATTTAATATTAAAAGTTGATGTAAAAAATTTTAAATCCGGGGCCTTAAAAGTCGATATAGCGAAACACATCAAAATTCGAATATCAGAATTCTGATATTCAATATAATCATCCATAGGACCCCAAATACCAAACCGTATGTGCACGCCAATGTGGGGATAAAATAGATTTTCATTCAGTCCCCTTAAAAATTACTTAATATTTTATATTAATGTAGAAAATTATGATTCTTGCCGACCAAAATCAAAACAACCATATCTCGATGTTCGAATATCAGAATTCTGATATTCGACATGATTCAATATGACCACATCCCTCACAAAATATGTGGCCACCGATGTGGTGTTTTAATAGATTTTTATTCATCCCCCTTAATGTAATTTAATATTAAAAGTTGATGTAAAAAATTTTAAATCCGGGGCCTTAAAAGTCGATATAGCGAAACACATCAAAATTCGAATATCAGAATTCTGATATTCAATATAATCATCCATAGGACCCCAAATACCAAACCGTATGTGCACGCCAATGTGGGGATAAAATGGATTTTCATTCAGTCCCCTTAAAAATTACTTAATATTTTATATTAATGTAGAAAATTATGATTCTTGCCGACCAAAATCAAAACAACCATATCTCGATGTTCGAATATCAGAATTCTGATATTCGACATGATTCAATATGACCACATCCCTCACAAAATATGTGGCCACCGATGTGGTGTTTTAATAGATTTTTATTCATCCCCCTTAATGTAATTTAATATTAAAAGTTGATGTAAAAAATTTTAAATCCGGGGCCTTAAAAGTCGATATAGCGAAACACATCAAAATTCGAATATCAGAATTCTGATATTCAATATAATCATCCATAGGACCCCAAATACCAAACCGTATGTGGCTGCCGATGTGGGGATAAAATAGATTTTCATTCAGTCCCCTTAAAAATTAATTAATATTTTATATTAATGTAGAAAATTTTGATTCTTGCCGACCAAAATCCACACAACCATATCTCGATGTTCGAATATCAGAATTCTGATATTCGACATGATTCAATATGACCACATCCATCACAAAATAGGTGGCCACCGATGTGGTGTTTTAATAGATTTTTATTCATCCCCCTTAATGTAATTTAATATTAAAAGTTGATGTAAAAAATTTTAAATCCGGGGCCTTAAAAGTCGATATAGCGAAACACATCAAAATTCGAATATCAGAATTCTGATATTCAATATAATCCTCAATATGACCCCAAATACCAAACCGCATGTTTACGCCGATGTAGGGATAAAATAGATTTTTATTCAGTCCCCTTAAAAATTACTTAATATATTTTATTGATGTAGAAAATTTAGATTCTTGCCTCTCCAAAGTCAACACAACCATATCTCGATGTTCGAATATCAGAATTCTGATATTCGACATGTTTCAATATGACCACATCCATCACAAAATATGTGGCCATCGATGTGGTGTTTTAATAGATTTTTAATCATCTCCCTTAATGTAATTAAATATTAAAAGTTGATGTAAAAAATTTTAAATCCGGGGCCTTAAAAGTCGATATAGCGAAACACATCAAAATTCGAATATCAGAATTCTGATATTCAATATAATCCTCAATATGACCCCAAATACCAAACCGCATGTTTACGCCGATGTGGGGAAAAAATAGATTTTTATTCAGTCCCCTTAAAAATTGCTTAATATATTATATTGATGTAGAAAATTTAGATTCTTGCCTCTCCAAAGTCAACACAGCCATATCTCGATGTTTGAATATCAGAATTCTGATATTCGACATGTTTCAATATGACCACATCCATCACAAAATATGTGGCCACCGATGTGGTGTTTTAATAGATTTTTAATCATCTCACTTAATGTAATTTAATATTAAAAGTTGATGTAAAAAATTTTAAATCCGGGGCCTTAAAAGTCGATATAGAAAAACACATTGAAATTCGAATATCAGAATTCTGATATTCAATATAATTCTCAATATGACCCCAAATACCAAACCGCATGCTTTCGCCTCTGTGGGGATAAAATAGATTTTTATTCAGCCCCCTTAAAAATTACCTAATATATTTTATTGATGTAGAAAATTTAGATTCTTGCCTCTCCAAAGTCAACACAACCATATCTCGATGTTCGAATATCAGAATTCTGATATTCGAAATGTTTCAATATGACCACATCCACTACAAAATATGTTGCCACCGATGTTCTTTTTTAATAGATTTTTATTCATCCCCCTCAATGTAATTTAATATTAAAAGTCGATGTAAAAAATTTTAAATCCGGGGCCTCAAAAGTCAATATAGCGAAACACATCAAAATTCGAATATCAGAATTCTGATATTCAATATAATCCTCAATATGACCCCAAATATCAAACCTTATGTGGCCGCCGATGTGGTCATAAAATAGATTTTTATTCAGTCCCCTTAAAAATTACTTAATATATTTTATTGATGTAGAAAATTTAGATTCTTGCCTCTCCAAAGTCAACACAACCATATCTCGATGTTCGAATATCAGAATTCTGATATTCGACATGTTTCAATATGACCACATCCATCACAAAATATGTGGCCACCGATGTGGTGTTTTAATAGATTTTTAATCATCTCCCTTAATGTAATTTAATATTAAAAGTTGATGTAAAAAATTTTAAATCCGGGGCCTTAAAAGTCGATATAGCGAAACACATCAAAATTCGAATATCAGAATTCTGATATTCAATATAATCATCCATAGGACCCCAAATACCAAACCGTATGTGGCTGCCAATGTGGGGATAAAATAGATTTTCATTCAGTCCCCTTAAAAATTACTTAATATTTTATATTAATGTAGAAAATTATGATTCTTGCCGACCAAAATCAAAACAACCATATCTCGATGTTCGAATATCAGAATTCTGATATTCGACATGATTCAATATGACCACATCCCTCACAAAATATGTGGCCACCGATGTGGTGTTTTAATAGATTTTTATTCATCCCCCTTAATGTAATTTAATATTAAAAGTTGATGTAAAAAATTTTAAATCCGGGGCCTTAAAAGTCGATATAGCGAAACACATCAAAATTCGAATATCAGAATTCTGATATTCAATATAATCATCCATAGGACCCCAAATACCAAACCGTATGTGGCTGCCGATGTGGGGATAAAATAGATTTTCATTCAGTCCCCTTAAAAATTAATTAATATTTTATATTAATGTAGAAAATTTTGATTCTTGCCGACCAAAATCCACACAACCATATCTCGATGTTCGAATATCAGAATTCTGATATTCGACATGATTCAATATGACCACATCCATCACAAAATAGGTGGCCACCGATGTGGTGTTTTAATAGATTTTTATTCATCCCCCTTAATGTAATTTAATATTAAAAGTTGATGTAAAAAATTTTAAATCCGGGGCCTTAAAAGTCGATATAGCGAAACACATCAAAATTCGAATATCAGAATTCTGATATTCAATATAATCCTCAATATGACCCCAAATACCAAACCGCATGTTTACGCCGATGTAGGGATAAAATAGATTTTTATTCAGTCCCCTTAAAAATTACTTAATATATTTTATTGATGTAGAAAATTTAGATTCTTGCCTCTCCAAAGTCAACACAACCATATCTCGATGTTCGAATATCAGAATTCTGATATTCGACATGTTTCAATATGACCACATCCATCACAAAATATGTGGCCATCGATGTGGTGTTTTAATAGATTTTTAATCATCTCCCTTAATGTAATTTAATATTAAAAGTTGATGTAAAAAATTTTAAATCCGGGGCCTTAAAAGTCGATATAGCGAAACACATCAAAATTCGAATATCAGAATTCTGATATTCAATATAATCCTCAATATGACCCCAAATACCAAACCGCATGTTTACGCCGATGTGGGGAAAAAATAGATTTTTATTCAGTCCCCTTAAAAATTGCTTAATATATTATATTGATGTAGAAAATTTAGATTCTTGCCTCTCCAAAGTCAACACAGCCATATCTCGATGTTTGAATATCAGAATTCTGATATTCGACATGTTTCAATATGACCACATCCATCACAAAATATGTGGCCACCGATGTGGTGTTTTAATAGATTTTTAATCATCTCCCTTAATGTAATTTAATATTAAAAGTTGATGTAAAAAATTTTAAATCCGGGGCCTTAAAAGTCGATATAGAAAAACACATTGAAATTCGAATATCAGAATTCTGATATTCAATATAATCCTCAATATGACCCCAAATACCAAACCGCATGTTTACGCCGATGTGGGGAAAAAATAGATTTTTATTCAGTCCCCTTAAAAATTGCTTAATATATTATATTGATGTAGAAAATTTAGATTCTTGCCTCTCCAAAGTCAACACAGCCATATCTCGATGTTTGAATATCAGAATTCTGATATTCGACATGTTTCAATATGACCACATCCATCACAAAATATGTGGCCACCGATGTGGTGTTTTAATAGATTTTTAATCATCTCCCTTAATGTAATTTAATATTAAAAGTTGATGTAAAAAATTTTAAATCCGGGGCCTTAAAAGTCGATATAGAAAAACACATTGAAATTCGAATATCAGAATTCTGATATTCAATATAATCCTCAATATGACCCCAAATACCAAACCGCATGCTTTCGCCTCTGTGGGGATAAAATAGATTTTTATTCAGCCCCCTTAAAAATTACTTAATATATTTTATTGATGTAGAAAATTTAGATTCTTGCCTCTCCAAAGTCAACACAACCATATCTCGATGTTCGAATATCAGAATTCTGATATTCGAAATGTTTCAATATGACCACATCCACTACAAAATATGTTGCCACCGATGTTCTTTTTTAATAGATTTTTATTCATCCCCCTCAATGTAATTTAATATTAAAAGTCGATGTAAAAAATTTTAAATCCGGGGCCTCAAAAGTCAATATAGCGAAACACATCAAAATTCGAATATCAGAATTCTGATATTCAATATAATCCTCAATATGACCCCAAATATCAAACCTTATGTGGCCGCCGATGTGGTCATAAAATAGATTTTTATTCAGTCCCCTTAAAAATTACTTAATATATTTTATTGATGTAGAAAATTTAGATTCTTGCCTCTCCAAAGTCAACACAACCATATCTCGATGTTCGAATATCAGAATTCTGATATTCGACATGTTTCAATATGACCACATCCATCACAAAATATGTGGCCACCGATGTGGTGTTTTAATAGATTTTTAATCATCTCCCTTAATGTAATTTAATATTAAAAGTTGATGTAAAAAATTTTAAATCCGGGGCCTTAAAAGTCGATATAGCGAAACACATCAAAATTCGAATATCAGAATTCTGATATTCAATATAATCCTCAATATGACCCCAAATACCAAACCGCATGTTTACGCCGATGTAGGGATAAAATAGATTTTTATTCAGTCCCCTTAAAAATTACTTAATATTTTATATTAATGTAGAAAATTTTGATTCTTGCCGACCAAAATCAACACAACCATATCTCGATGTTCGAATATCAGAATTCTAATATTCGACAGGATTCAATATGACCACATCCCTCACAAAATATGTGGCCACCGATGTGGTGTTTTAATAGATTTTTATTCATCCCCCTTAATGTAATTTAATATTAAAAGTTGATGTAAAAAATTTTAAATCCGGGGCCTCAAAAGTCGATATAGCGAAACACATCAAAATTCGAATATCAGAATTCTGATATTCAATATAATCATCCATAGGACCCCAAATACCAAACCGTATGTGCACGCCAATGTGGGGATAAAATAGATTTTCATTCAGTCCCCTTAAAAATTACTTAATATTTTATATTAATGTAGAAAATTATGATTCTTGCCGACCAAAATCAAAACAACCATATCTCGATGTTCGAATATCAGAATTCTGATATTCGACATGATTCAATATGACCACATCCCTCACAAAATATGTGGCCACCGATGTGGTGTTTTAATAGATTTTTATTCATCCCCCTTAATGTAATTTAATATTAAAAGTTGATGTAAAAAATTTTAAATCCGGGGCCTTAAAAGTCGATATAGCGAAACACATCAAAATTCGAATATCAGAATTCTGATATTCAATATAATCATCCATAGGACCCCAAATACCAAACCGTATGTGGCTGCCGGTGTGGGGATAAAATAGATTTTCATTCAGTCCCCTTAAAAATTACTTAATATTTTATATTAATGTAGAAAATTTTGATTCTTGCCGACCAAAATCCACACAACCATATCTCGATGTTCGAATATCAGAATTCTGATATTCGACATGATTCAATATGACCACATCCATCACAAAATAGGTGGCCACCGATGTGGTGTTTTAATAGATTTTTATTCATCCCCCTTAATGTAATTTAATATTAAAAGTTGATGTAAAAAATTTTAAATCCGGGGCCTTAAAAGTCGATATAGCGAAACACATCAAAATTCGAATATCAGAATTCTGATATTCAATATAATCCTCAATATGACCCCAAATACCAAACCGCATGTTTACGCCGATGTAGGGATAAAATAGATTTTTATTCAGTCCCCTTAAAAATTACTTAATATTTTATATTAATGTAGAAAATTTTGATTCTTGCCGACCAAAATCAAAACAACCATATCTCGATGTTCGAATATCAGAATTCTAATATTCGACATGATTCAATATGACCACATCCCTCACAAAATATGTGGCCACCGATGTGGTGTTTTAATAGATTTTTATTCATCCCCCTTAATGTAATTTAATATTAAAAGTTGATGTAAAAAATTTTAAATCCGGGGCCTTAAAAGTCGATATAGCGAAACACATCAAAATTCGAATATCAGAATTCTGATATTCAATATAATCATCCATAGGACCCCAAATACCAAACCGTATGTGCACGCCAATGTGGGGATAAAATAGATTTTCATTCAGTCCCCTTAAAAATTACTTAATATTTTATATTAATGTAGAAAATTATGATTCTTGCCGACCAAAATCAAAACAACCATATCTCGATGTTCGAATATCAGAATTCTGATATTCGACATGATTCAATATGACCACATCCCTCACAAAATATGTGGCCACCGATGTGGTGTTTTAATAGATTTTTATTCATCCCCCTTAATGTAATTTAATATTAAAAGTTGATGTAAAAAATTTTAAATCCGGGGCCTTAAAAGTCGATATAGCGAAACACATCAAAATTCGAATATCAGAATTCTGATATTCAATATAATCATCCATAGGACCCCAAATACCAAACCGTATGTGGCTGCCGATGTGGGGATAAAATAGATTTTCATTCAGTCCCCTTAAAAATTACTTAATATTTTATATTAATGTAGAAAATTTTGATTCTTGCCGACCAAAATCCACACAACCATATCTCGATGTTCGAATATCAGAATTCTGATATTCGACATGATTCAATATGACCACATCCATCACAAAATAGGTGGCCACCGATGTGGTGTTTTAATAGATTTTTATTCATCCCCCTTAATGTAATTTAATATTAAAAGTTGATGTAAAAAATTTTAAATCCGGGGCCTTAAAAGTCGATATAGCGAAACACATCAAAATTCGAATATCAGAATTCTGATATTCAATATAATCCTCAATATGACCCCAAATACCAAACCGCATGTTTACGCCGATGTAGGGATAAAATAGATTTTTATTCAGTCCCCTTAAAAATTACTTAATATTTTATATTAATGTAGAAAATTTTGATTCTTGCCGACCAAAATCAAAACAACCATATCTCGATGTTCGAATATCAGAATTCTAATATTCGACATGATTCAATATGACCACATCCCTCACAAAATATGTGGCCACCGATGTGGTGTTTTAATAGATTTTTATTCATCCCCCTTAATGTAATTTAATATTAAAAGTTGATGTAAAAAATTTTAAATCCGGGGCCTTAAAAGTCGATATAGCGAAACACATCAAAATTCGAATATCAGAATTCTGATATTCAATATAATCATCCATAGGACCCCAAATACCAAACCGTATGTGCACGCCAATGTGGGGATAAAATAGATTTTCATTCAGTCCCCTTAAAAATTACTTAATATTTTATATTAATGTAGAAAATTATGATTCTTGCCGACCAAAATCAACACAACCATATCTCGATGTTCGAATATCAGAATTCTGATATTCGACATGATTCAATATGACCACATCCATCACAAAATAGTGGCCACCGATGTGATGTTTTAATAGGTTTTTATTCATCCCCCTTAATGTAATTTAATATTAAAAGTTGATGTAAAAATTTTTAAATCCGGGGCCTTAAAAGTCGATATAGCGAAACACATCAAAATTCGAATATCAGAATTCTGATATTCAATATAATCCTCAATATGACCCCAAATACCAAACCGCATGTTTACGCCGATGTGGGGAAAAAATAGATTTTTATTCAGTCCCCTTAAAAATTGCTTAATATATTATATTGATGTAGAAAATTTAGATTCTTGCCTCTCCAAAGTCAACACAGCCATATCTCGATGTTCGAATATCAGAATTCTGATATTCGACATGTTTCAATATGACCACATCCATCACAAAATATGTGGCCACCGATGTGGTGTTTTAATAGATTTTTAATCATCTCCCTTAATGTAATTTAATATTAAAAGTTGATGTAAAAAATTTTAAATCCGGGGCCTTAAAAGTCGATATAGAAAAACACATTGAAATTCGAATATCAGAATTCTGATATTCAATATAATCCTCAATATGACCCCAAATACCAAACCGCATGATTTCGCCTCTGTGGGGATAAAATAGATTTTTATTCAGCCCCCTTAAAAATTACTTAATATATTTTATTGATGTAGAAAATTTAGATTCTTGCCTCTCCAAAGTCAACACAACCATATCTCGATGTTCGAATATCAGAATTCTGATATTCGAAATGTTTCAATATGACCACATCCACTACAAAATATGTTGCCACCGATGTTCTTTTTTAATAGATTTTTATTCATCCCCCTCAATGTAATTCAATATTAAAAGTCGATGTAAAAAATTTTAAATCCGGGGCCTTAAAAGTCAATATAGCGAAACACATCAAAATTCGAATATCAGAATTCTGATATTCAATATAATCCTCAATATGACCCCAAATATCAAACCTTATGTGGCCGCCGATGTGGTCATAAAATAGATTTTTATTCAGTCCCCTTAAAAATTACTTAATATATTTTATTGATGTAGAAAATTTAGATTCTTGCCTCTCCAAAGTCAACACAACCATATCTCGATGTTCGAATATCAGAATTCTGATATTCGACATGTTTCAATATGACCACATCCATCACAAAATATGTGGCCACCGATGTGGTGTTTTAATAGATTTTTAATCATCTCCCTTAATGTAATTTAATATTAAAAGTTGATGTAAAAAATTTTAAATCCGGGGCCTTAAAAGTCGATATAGCGAAACACATCAAAATTCGAATATCAGAATTCGGATATTCAATATAATCCTCAATATGACCCCAAATACCAAACCGCATGTTTACGCCGATGTGGGGAAAAAATAGATTTTTATTCAGTCCCCTTAAAAATTGCTTAATATATTATATTGATGTAGAAAATTTAGATTCTTGCCTCTCCAAAGTCAACACAGCCATATCTCGATGTTCGAATATCAGAATTCTGATATTCGACATGTTTCAATATGACCACATCCATCACAAAATATGTGGCCACCGATGTGGTGTTTTAATAGATTTTTAATCATCTCCCTTAATGTAATTTAATATTAAAAGTTGATGTAAAAAATTTTAAATCCGGGGCCTTAAAAGTCGATATAGAAAAACACATTGAAATTCGAATATCAGAATTCTGATATTCAATATAATCCTCAATATGACCCCAAATACCAAACCGCATGCTTTCGCCTCTGTGGGGATAAAATAGATTTTTATTCAGCCCCCTTAAAAATTACTTAATATATTTTATTGATGTAGAAAATTTAGATTCTTGCCTCTCCAAAGTCAACACAACCATATCTCGATGTTCGAATATCAGAATTCTGATATTCGAAATGTTTCAATATGACCACATCCACTACAAAATATCTTGCCACCGATGTTCTTTTTTAATAGATTTTTATTCATCCCCCTCAATGTAATTTAATATTAAAAGTCGATGTAAAAAATTTTAAATCCGGGGCCTTAAAAGTCAATATAGCGAAACACATCAAAATTCGAATATCAGAATTCTGATATTCAATATAATCCTCAATATGACCCCAAATATCAAACCTTATGTGGCCGCCGATGTGGTCATAAAATAGATTTTTATTCAGTCCCCATAAAAATTACTTAATATTTTATATTGATGTAGAAAATTTAGATTCTTGCCCGTCCAAAGTCAACACAACATATCTCAATGTTCGAATATCAGAATTCTGATATTCGACATGATTCAATATGACCACATTCATTAAAAAATATGTGGCCACCGATATGGTGTTTTAATAGATTTTTATTCATCCCCCTTTATGTAATTTAATATTCAAAGTTGATGTAAAAAATTTTACTCCCGGGGCCTTTAAAGTCGATTAAGTTAAACACAACAAAATTCAAATATCAGAATTCTGATATTCAATATAATCCTCCATAACACCCCAAATGCCAAAACGTATGTGTCCGCCTATGTGGTCATAAAATGGATTTTTATTCAGTCCCCTTAAAAATTACTTAATATTTTATATTGATGTAGAAAATTTTGATACTTGCCTCTTCAAAGTCAACACAACCATATCTCGATGTTCGAATATCAGAATTCTGATATTCGACATGATTCAATATGACCACATTCATTAAAAAATATGTGGCCACCGATTTGGTGTTTTAAAAGATTTTTATTCATCCCCCTTAATGTAATTTAATATTAAAAGTTGATGTAAAAAATTTAAAATCCTTGGACTTAAAAGACGATATAAAAAAACACATCAAAATTCGAATATCAGAATTCTGATATTCAATATAATCCTCCATATGACCCCAAATATCAAACCTTATGTGGCCGGCGATGTGGTCATAAAATAGATTTTTATTCTGTCCCCTTAAAAATAGATTAATATTTTATATTGATGTAGAATATTTAGATTCTTGCCTCTTCAAAGTCAACACAACCATATCTCGATGTTCGAATATCAGAATTCTGATATTCAATATAATCCTCAATATGACCCCAAATACCAAACCGTATGTGGCCGCCGATGTGGTCATAAAATAGATTTTTATTCAGTCCCCTTAAAAATTACTTAATATTTTATATTAATGTAGAAAATTTTGATTCTTGCCGACCAAAATCCACACAACCATATCTCGATGTTCGAATATCAGAATTCTGATATTCGACATGATTCAATATGACCACATCCAACACAAAATAGGTGGCCACCGATGTGGTGTTTTAATAGATTTTTATTCATCCCCCTTAATGTAATTTAATATTAAAAGTTGATGTAAAAAATTTTAAATCCGGGGCCTTAAAAGTCGATATAGCAAAACACATCAAAATTCGAATATCAGAATTCTGATATTCAATATAATCCTCAATATGACCCCAAATACCAAACCGCATGTTTACGCCGATGTAGGGATAAAATAGATTTTCATTCAGTCCCCTTAAAAATTACTTAATATTTTATATTAATGTAGAAAATTTTGATTCTTGCCGACCAAAATCAAAACAACCATATCTCGATGTTCGAATATCAGAATTCTGATATTCGACATGATTCAATATGAGCACATCCCTCACAAAATATGTGGCCACCGATGTGGTGTTTTAATAGATTTTTATTCATCCCCCTTAATGTAATTTAATATTAAAAGTTGATGTAAAAAATTTTAAATCCGGGGCCTTAAAAGTCGATATAGCGAAACACATCAAAATTCGAATATCAGAATTCTGATATTCAATATAATCCTCAATATGACCCCAAATACCAAACCGCATGTTTACGCCGATGTAGGGATAAAATAGATTTTTATTCAGTCCCCTTAAAAATTACTTAATATTTTATATTAATGTAGAAAATTTTGATTCTTGCCGACCAAAATCAAAACAACCATATCTCGATGTTCGAATATCAGAATTCTAATATTCAACATGATTCAATATGACCACATCCCTCACAAAATATGTGGCCACCGATGTGGTGTTTTAATAGATTTTTATTCATCCCCCTTAATGTAATTTAATATTAAAAGTTGATGTAAAAAATTTTAAATCCGGGGCCTTAAAAGTCGATATAGCGAAACACATCAAAATTCGAATATCAGAATTCTGATATTCAATATAATCCTCAATATGACCCCAAATACCAAACCGCATGTTTACGCCGATGTGGGGAAAAAATAGATTTTTATTCAGTCCCCTTAAAAATTGCTTAATATATTATATTGATGTAGAAAATTTAGATTCTTGCCTCTCCAAAGTCAACACAGCCATATCTCGATGTTCGAATATCAGAATTCTGATATTCAACATGTTTCAATATGACCACATCCATCACAAAATATGTGGCCACCGATGTGGTGTTTTAATAGATTTTTAATCATCTCCCTTAATGTAATTTAATATTAAAAGTTGATGTAAAAAATTTCAAATCCGGGGCCTTAAAAGTCGATATAGAAAAACACATTGAAATTCGAATATCAGAATTCTGATATTCAATATAATCCTCAATATGACCCCAAATACCAAACCGCATGCTTTCGCCTCTGTGGGGATAAAATAGATTTTTATTCAGCCCCCTTAAAAATTACTTAATATATTTTATTGATGTAGAAAATTTAGATTCTTGCCTCTCCAAAGTCAACACAACCATATCTCGATGTTCGAATATCAGAATTCTGATATTCGAAATGTTTCAATATGACCACATCCACTACGAAATATGTTGCCACCGATGTTCTTTTTTAATAGATTTTTATTCATCCCCCTCAATGTAATTTAATATTAAAAGTCGATGTAAAAAATTTTAAATCCGGGGCCTTAAAAGTCAATATAGCGAAACACATCAAAATTCGAATATCAGAATTCTGATATTCAATATAATCCTCAATATGACCCCAAATATCAAACCTTATGTGGCCGCCGATGTGGTCATAAAATAGATTTTTATTCAGTCCCCTTAAAAATTACTTAATATTTTATATTGATGTAGAAAATTTAGATTCTTGCCCGTCCAAAGTCAACACAACATATCTCAATGTTCGAATATCAGAATTCTGATATTCGACATGATTCAATATGACCACATTCATTAAAAAATATGTGGCCACCGATATGGTGTTTTAATAGATTTTTATTCATCCCCCTTTATGTAATTTAATATTAAAAGTTGATGTAAAAATTTAAAATCCTTGGACTTAAAAGACGATATAAAAAAACACATCAAAATTCGAATATCAGAATTCTGATATTCAATATAATCCTCCATAACACCCCAAATGCCAAAACGTATGTGTCCGCCTATGTGGTCATAAAATGGATTTTTATTCAGTCCCCTTAAAAATTACTTAATATTTTATATTGATGTAGAAAATTTTGATACTTGCCTCTTCAAAGTCAACACAACCATATCTCGATGTTCGAATATCAGAATTCTGATATTCGACATGATTCAATATGACCACATTCATTAAAAAATATGTGGCCACCGATTTGGTGTTTTAAAAGATTTTTATTCATCCCCCTTAATGTAATTTAATATTAAAAGTTGATGTAAAAAATTTTAAATCCGGGGCCTTAAAAGTCGATATAGCGAAACACATCAAAATTCGAATATCAGAATTCTGATATTCAATATAATCCTCCATATGACCCCAAATATCAAACCGCATGTTTACGCCGATGTGGGGAAAAAATAGATTTTTATTCTGTCCCCTTAAAAATAGATTAATATTTTATATTGATGTAGAATATTTAGATTCTTGCCTCTTCAAAGTCAACACAACCATATCTCGATGTTCGAATATCAGAATTCTGATATTCAATATAATCCTCAATATGACCCCAAATACCAAACCGTATGTGGCCGCCGATGTGGTCATAAAATAGATTTTTATTCAGTCCCCTTAAAAATTACTTAATATTTTATATTGATATAGAAAATTTATATTTTTGCTTCTTCAAAGTCAGCAAAACCATATCTCGATGTTCGACTATCAGAATTCTGATATTCGACATGATTCAATATGACCACATCCACTACAAAATATGTCGCCACCGATGTTCTGTTTTAATAGATTTTTATTCATCCCCCTTAATGTAATTTAATATTAAAAGTCGATGTAAAAAATTTTAAATCCGGGGCCTAAAAAGTCAATATAGCGAAACACATCAAAATTCGAATATCAGAATTCTGATATTCAATATAATCCTCAATATGACCCCAAATACCAAACCGTATGTGGACGCCGATGTGGTCATAAAATAGATTTTTATTCAGTCTCCTTAAAAATTACTTAATATTTTATATTGATATAGAAAATTTTGATTCTTGCCGACCAAAATCAACACAACCATATCTCGATGTTCGAATATCAGAATTCTGATATTCGACATGATTCAATATGACCACATCCCTCACAAAATATGTGGCCACCGATGTGGTGTTTTAATAGATTTTTATTCATCCCCCTTAATGTAATTTAATATTAAAAGTTGATGTAAAAAATTTTAAATCTGGGGCCTTAAAAGTCGATATAACGAAACACATCAAATTTCGAATATCAGAATTCTGATATTCAATATAATCCTCAATATGACCCCAAATACCAAACCGTACGTTTACGCCGATGTGGGGATAAAATAGATTTTTATTCAGTCCCCTTAAAAATTACTTAATATGTTATATTGATGTAGAAAATTTAGATTCTTGCCTCTCCAAAGTCAAAACAACCATATCTCGATGTTCGAATATCAGAATTCTGATATTCGACATGTTTCAATATGACCACATCCATCACAAAATATGTGGCTACCGATGTGGTGTTTTAATAGATTTTTATTCATCCCCCTTAATGTAATTTAATATTAAAAGTTGATGTAAAAAATTTTAAATCCGGGGCCTTAAAAGTCGATATAGAAAAACACATCAAAATTCGAATATCAGAATTCTGATATTCAATATAATCATCCATAGGACCCCAAATACCAAACCGTATGCGGCCGCCGATGTGGGGATAAAATAGATTTTCATTAAGTCCCCTTAAAAATTACTTAATATTTTATATTAATGTAGAAAATTTTGATTCTTGCCGACCAAAATCAACACAACCATATCTCAATGTTCGAATATCAGAATTCTGATATTCGACAAGATTCAATATGACCACATCCATCACAAAATATGTGGCCACCGATGTGATGTTTTAATAGGTTTTTATTCATCCCCCTTACTGTAATTTAATATTAAAAGTTGATGTAAAAAATTTTAAATCCGGGGCCTTAAAAGTCGATATAGCGAAACACATCAAAATTCGAATATCAGAATTCTGATATTCAATATAATCCTCAATATGACCCCAAATACCAAACCGCATGCTTACGCCGATGTGGGGATAAAATAGATTTTTATTCAGTCCCCTTAAAAATTACTTAATATATTTTATTGATGTAGAAAATTTGAATTCTTGCCTCTCCAAAGTCAACACAACCATATATCGATGTTCAAATATCAGAATTCTGATATTCGACATGTTTCAATATGACCACATCTATCACAAAATATGTGGCCACCGATGTGGTGTTTTAATAGATTTTTAATCATCTCCCTTAATGTAATTTAATATTAAAAGTTGATGTAAAAAATTTTAAATCCGGGGCCTTAAAAGTCGATATAGCGAAACATATCAAAATTCGAATATCAGAATTCTGATATTCAATATAATCCTCAATATGACCCCAAATACCAAACCGCATGTTAACGCCGATGTGGGGATAAAATAGATTTTTATTCAGTCCCCTTAAAAATTACTTAATTTATTATATTGATGTAGAAAATTTAGATTCTTGCCTCTCCAAAGTCAACACAACCATATCTCGATGTTCTAATATCAGAATTCTGATATTCGACATGTTTCAATATGACCACATCCATCACAAAATATGTGGACACCGATGTGGTGTTTTAATAGATTTTTATTCATCCCCCTTAATGTAATTTTATATTAAAAGTTGATGTAAAAAATTTTAAATCCGAGGCCTTAAAAGTCGATATAACGAAACACATCAAAATTCGAATATCAGAATTCTGATATTCAATATAATCCTCAATATGACCCCAAATACCAAACCGCATGTTTACGCCGATGTGGGGATAAAATAGATTTTTATTCAGTCCCCTTAAAAATTACTTAATATATTATATTGATGTAGAAAATTTAGATTCTTGCCTCTCCAAAGTCAACACAACCATATCTCGATGTTCGAATATCAGAATTCTGATATTCGACATGTTTCAATATGACCACATCCATCACAAAATATGTGGCCACCGATGTGGTGTTTTAATATATTTTTATTCATCCCCCTTAATGTAATTTAATATTAAAAGTTGATGTAAAAAAATTGCAAATCCGGGGCCTTAAAAGTCGATATAGAAAAACACATCAAAATTCGAATATCAGAATTCTGATATTCAATATAATCATCCATAGGATCCCAAATACCAAACCGTATGTGGCCGCCGATGTGGGGATAAAATAGATTTTCATTCAGTCCCCTTAAAAATTACTTAATATTTTATATTAATGTAGAAAATTTTGATTCTTGCCGACCAAAATCAACACAACCATATCTCGATGTTCGAATATCAGAATTCTGATATTCGACATGATTCAATATGACCACATCCCTCACAAAATATGTGGCCACCGATGTGGTGTTTTAATAGATTTTTATTCATCCCCCTTAATGTAATTTAATATTAAAAGTTGATGTAAAAAATTTTAAATCCGGGGCCTTAAAAGTCGATATAGCGAAACACATCAAAATTCGAATATCAGAATTCTGATATTCAATATAATCATCCATAGGACCCCAAATACCAAACCGTATGTGCACGCCAATGTGGGGATAAAATAGATTTTCATTCAGTCCCCTTAAAAATTACTTAATATTTTATATTAATGTAGAAAATTTTGATTCTTGCCGACCAAAATCAAAACAACCATATCTCGATGTTCGAATATCAGAATTCTGATATTCGACATGATTCAATATGACCACATCCCTCACAAAATATGTGGCCACCGATGTGGTGTTTTAATAGATTTTTATTCATCCCCTTAATGTAATTTAATATTAAAAGTTGATGTAAAAAATTTTAAATCCGGGGCCTTAAAAGTCGATATAGCGAAACACATCAAAATTCGAATATCAGAATTCTGATATTCAATATAATCCTCAATATGACCCCAAATACCAAACCGCATGTTTCCGCCGATGTGGGGATAAAATAGATTTTTATTCAGTCCCCTTAAAAATTACTTAATATATTATATTGATGTAGAAAATTTAGATTCTTGCCTCTCCAAAGTCAACACAACCATATCTCGATGTTCGAATATCATATTCTGATATTCGACATGTTTCAATATGACCACATCCATCACAAAATATGTGGCCACCGATGTGGTGTTTTAATAGATTTTTATTCATCCCCCTTAATGTAATTTAATATTAAAAGTTGATGTAAAAAATTTTAAATCCGGGGCCTTAAAAGTCGATATAGCGAAACACATCAAAATTCGAATATCAGAATTCTGATATTCAATATAATCCTCAATATGACCCCAAATACCAAACCGCATGTTTCCGCCGATGTGGGGATAAAATAGATTTTTATTCAGTCCCCTTAAAAATTACTTAATATATTATATTGATGTAGAAAATTTAGATTCTTGCCTCTCCAAAGTCAACACAACCATATCTCGATGTTCGAATATCAGAATTCTGATATTCGACATGTTTCAATATGACCACATCCATCACAAAATATGTGGCCACCGATGTGGTGTTTTAATAGATTTTTATTCATCCCCCTTAATGTAATTTAATATTAAAAGTTGATGTAAAAAAATTGCAAATCCGGGGCCTTAAAAGTCGATATAGAAAAACACATCAAAATTCGAATATCAGAATTCTGATATTCAATATAATCATCCATAGGATCCCAAATACCAAACCGTATGTGGCCGCCGATGTGGGGATAAAATAGATTTTCATTCAGTCCCCTTAAAAATTACTTAATATTTTATATTAATGTAGAAAATTTTGATTCTTGCCGACCAAAATCAACACAACCATATCTCGATGTTCGAATATCAGAATTCTGATATTCGACATGATTCAATATGACCACATCCCTCACAAAATATGTGGCCACCGATGTGGTGTTTTAATAGATTTTTATTCATCCCCCTTAATGTAATTTAATATTAAAAGTTGATGTAAAAAATTTTAAATCCGGGGCCTTAAAAGTCGATATAGCGAAACACATCAAAATTCGAATATCAGAATTCTGATATTCAATATAATCCTCAATATGACCCCAAATACCAAACCCCATGTTTCCGCCGATGTGGGGATAAAATAGATTTTTATTCAGTCCCCTTAAAAATTACTTAATATATTATATTGATGTAGAAAATTTAGATTCTTGCCTCTCCAAAGTCAACACAACCATATCTCGATGTTCGAATATCATATTCTGATATTCGACATGTTTCAATATGACCACATCCATCACAAAATATGTGGCCACCGATGTGGTGTTTTAATAGATTTTTATTCATCCCCCTTAATGTAATTTAATATTAAAAGTTGATGTAAAAAATTTTAAATCCGGGGCCTTAAAAGTCGATATAGCGAAACACATCAAAATTCGAATATCAGAATTCTGATATTCAATATAATCATCCATAGGACCCCAAATACCAAACCGTATGTGCACGCCAAAGTGGGGATAAAATAGATTTTCATTCAGTCCCCTTAAAAATTACTTAATATTTTATATTAATGTAGAAAATTTTGATTCTTGCCGACCAAAATCAAAACAACCATATCTCGATGTTCGAATATCAGAATTCTGATATTCGACATGATTCAATATGACCACATCCCTCACAAAATATGTGGCCACCGATGTGGTGTTTTAATAGATTTTTATTCATCCCCTTAATGTAATTTAATATTAAAAGTTGATGTAAAAAATTTTAAATCCGGGGCCTTAAAAGTCGATATAGCGAAACACATCAAAATTCGAATATCAGAATTCTGATATTCAATATAATCCTCAATATGACCCCAAATACCAAACCGCATGTTTCCGCCGATGTGGGGATAAAATAGATTTTTATTCAGTCCCCTTAAAAATTACTTAATATATTATATTGATGTAGAAAATTTAGATTCTTGCCTCTCCAAAGTCAACACAACCATATCTCGATGTTCGAATATCAGAATTCTGATATTCGACATGTTTCAATATGACCACATCCATCACAAAATATGTGGCCACCGATGTGGTGTTTTAATAGATTTTTATTCATCCCCCTTAATGTAATTTAATATTGAAAGTTGATGTAAAAAATTTTAAATCCGAGGCCTTAAAAGTCGATATAGAAAAACACATCAAAATTCGAATATTAGAATTCTGATATTCAATATGATCATCCATAGGACCCCAAATACCAAACCGTATGTGCACGCCGATGTGGGGATAAAATAGATTTTCATTCAGTCCCCTTAAAAATTACTTAATATTTTATATTAATGTAGAAAATTTTGATTCTTGCAGACCAAAATCAACACAACCATATCTCGATGTTCGAATATCAGAATTCTGATATTCGACATGATTGAATATGACCACATCCCTCACAAAATATGTGGCCACCGATGTGGTGTTTTAATAGATTTTTATTCATCCCCCTTAATGTAATTTAATATTAAAAGTTGATGTAAAAAATTTTAAATCCGGGGCCTTAAAATTCGATATAGCGAAACACATCAAAATTCGAATATCAGAATTCTGATATTCAATATAATCCTCAATATGACCCCAAATAAAAAACCGCATGTTTCCGCCGATGTGGGGATAAAATAGATTTTTATTCAGTCCCCTTAAAAATTACTTAATATATTATATTGATGTAGAAAATTTATATTCTTGCCTCTCCAAAGTCAACACAACCATATCTCGATGTTCGAATATCAGAATTCTGATATTCGACATGTTTCAATATGACCACATCCATCACAAAATATGTGGCCACCGATGTGGTGTTTTAATAGATTTTTATTCATCCCCCTTAATGTAATTTAATATTAAAAGTTGATGTAAAAAAATTGCAAATCCGGGGCCTTAAAAGTCGATATAGAAAAACACATCAAAATTCGAATATCAGAATTCTGATATTCAATATAATCATCCATAGGATCCCAAATACCAAACCGTATGTGGCCGCCGATGTGGGGATAAAATAGATTTTCATTCAGTCCCCTTAAAAATTACTTAATATTTTATATTAATGTAGAAAATTTTGATTCTTGCCGACCAAAATCAACACAACCATATCTCGATGTTCGAATATCAGAATTCTGATATTCGACATGATTCAATATGACCACATCCCTCACAAAATATGTGGCCACCGATGTGGTGTTTTAATAGATTTTTATTCATCCCCCTTAATGTAATTTAATATTAAAAGTTGATGTAAAAAATTTTAAATCCGGGGCCTTAAAAGTCGATATAGCGAAACACATCAAAATTCGAATATCAGAATTCTGATATTCAATATAATCCTCAATATGACCCCAAATACCAAACCCCATGTTTCCGCCGATGTGGGGATAAAATAGATTTTTATTCAGTCCCCTTAAAAATTACTTAATATATTATATTGATGTAGAAAATTTAGATTCTTGCCTCTCCAAAGTCAACACAACCATATCTCGATGTTCGAATATCATATTCTGATATTCGACATGTTTCAATATGACCACATCCATCACAAAATATGTGGCCACCGATGTGGTGTTTTAATAGATTTTTATTCATCCCCCTTAATGTAATTTAATATTAAAAGTTGATGTAAAAAATTTTAAATCCGGGGCCTTAAAAGTCGATATAGAAAAACACATCAAAATTCGAATATCAGAATTCTGATATTCAATATAATCATCCATAGGATCCCAAATACCAAACCGTATGTGGCCGCCGATGTGGGGATAAAATAGATTTTCATTCAGTCCCCTTAAAAATTACTTAATATTTTATATTAATGTAGAAAATTTTGATTCTTTCCGACCAAAATCAACACAACCATATCTCGTTGTTCGAATATCAGAATTCTGATATTCGACATGATTAAATATGACCACATCCATCACAAAATATGTGGCCACCAATTTGGTGTTTTAATAGGTTTTTATTCATCCCCCTTAATGTAATTTAATATTAAAAGTTGATGTAAAAAATTTTAAATCTGGGGCCTTAAAAGTCGATATAGCGAAACACATCAAAATTCGAATATCAGAATTCTGATATTCAATATAATCCTTAATATGACCCCAAATACCAAACCGCATGTTTACGACGATGTGGGGATAAAATAGATTTTTATTCAGTCCCCTTAAAAATTACTTAATATATTATATTGATGTAGAAAATTTAGATTCTTGCCTCTCCAAAGTCAACACAACCATATCTCGATGTTCGAATATCAGAATTCTGATATTCGACATGTTTCAATATGACCACATCCATCACAAAATATGTGGCCACCGATGTGGTGTTTTAATAGATTTTTATTCATCCCCCTTAATGTAATTTAATATTAAAAGTTGATGTAAAAAAATTGCAAATCCGGGGCCTTAAAAGTCGATATAGAAAAACACATCAAAATTCGAATATCAGAATTCTGATATTCAATATAATCATCCATAGGATCCCAAATACCAAACCGTATGTGGCCGCCGATGTGGGGATAAAATAGATTTTCATTCAGTCCCCTTAAAAATTACTTAATATTTTATATTAATGTAGAAAATTTTGATTCTTGCCGACCAAAATCAACACAACCATATCTCGATGTTCGAATATCAGAATTCTGATATTCGACATGATTCAATATGACCACATCCCTCACAAAATATGTGGCCACCGATGTGGTGTTTTAATAGATTTTTATTCATCCCCCTTAATGTAATTTAATATTAAAAGTTGATGTAAAAAATTTTAAATCCGGGGCCTTAAAAGTCGATATAGCGAAACACATCAAAATTCGAATATCAGAATTCTGATATTCAATATAATCCTCAATATGACCCCAAATACCAAACCCCATGTTTCCGCCGATGTGGGGATAAAATAGATTTTTATTCAGTCCCCTTAAAAATTACTTAATATATTATATTGATGTAGAAAATTTAGATTCTTGCCTCTCCAAAGTCAACACAACCATATCTCGATGTTCGAATATCATATTCTGATATTCGACATGTTTCAATATGACCACATCCATCACAAAATATGTGGCCACCGATGTGGTGTTTTAATAGATTTTTATTCATCCCCCTTAATGTAATTTAATATTAAAAGTTGATGTAAAAAATTTTAAATCCGGGGCCTTAAAAGTCGATATAGAAAAACACATCAAAATTCGAATATCAGAATTCTGATATTCAATATAATCATCCATAGGATCCCAAATACCAAACCGTATGTGGCCGCCGATGTGGGGATAAAATAGATTTTCATTCAGTCCCCTTAAAAATTACTTAATATTTTATATTAATGTAGAAAATTTTGATTCTTTCCGACCAAAATCAACACAACCATATCTCGTTGTTCGAATATCAGAATTCTGATATTCGACATGATTAAATATGACCACATCCATCACAAAATATGTGGCCACCAATTTGGTGTTTTAATAGGTTTTTATTCATCCCCCTTAATGTAATTTAATATTAAAAGTTGATGTAAAAAATTTTAAATCCGGGGCCTTAAAAGTCGATATAGCGAAACACATCAAAATTCGAATATCAGAATTCTGATATTCAATATAATCCTCCATATGACCCCAAATATCAAACCGCATGTTTACGCCGATGTGGGGAAAAAATAGATTTTTATTCTGTCCCCTTAAAAATAGATTAATATTTTATATTGATGTAGAATATTTAGATTCTTGCCTCTTCAAAGTCAACACAACCATATCTCGATGTTCGAATATCAGAATTCTGATATTCAATATAATCCTCAATATGACCCCAAATACCAAACCGTATGTGGCCGCCGATGTGGTCATAAAATAGATTTTTATTCAGTCCCCTTAAAAATTACTTAATATTTTATATTGATATAGAAAATTTATATTTTTGCTTCTTCAAAGTCAGCAAAACCATATCTCGATGTTCGACTATCAGAATTCTGATATTCGACATGATTCAATATGACCACATCCACTACAAAATATGTCGCCACCGATGTTCTGTTTTAATAGATTTTTATTCATCCCCCTTAATGTAATTTAATATTAAAAGTCGATGTAAAAAATTTTAAATCCGGGGCCTAAAAAGTCAATATAGCGAAACACATCAAAATTCGAATATCAGAATTCTGATATTCAATATAATCCTCAATATGACCCCAAATACCAAACCGTATGTGGACGCCGATGTGGTCATAAAATAGATTTTTATTCAGTCTCCTTAAAAATTACTTAATATTTTATATTGATATAGAAAATTTTGATTCTTGCCGACCAAAATCAACACAACCATATCTCGATGTTCGAATATCAGAATTCTGATATTCGACATGATTCAATATGACCACATCCCTCACAAAATATGTGGCCACCGATGTGGTGTTTTAATAGATTTTTATTCATCCCCCTTAATGTAATTTAATATTAAAAGTTGATGTAAAAAATTTTAAATCTGGGGCCTTAAAAGTCGATATAACGAAACACATCAAATTTCGAATATCAGAATTCTGATATTCAATATAATCCTCAATATGACCCCAAATACCAAACCGTACGTTTACGCCGATGTGGGGATAAAATAGATTTTTATTCAGTCCCCTTAAAAATTACTTAATATGTTATATTGATGTAGAAAATTTAGATTCTTGCCTCTCCAAAGTCAAAACAACCATATCTCGATGTTCGAATATCAGAATTCTGATATTCGACATGTTTCAATATGACCACATCCATCACAAAATATGTGGCTACCGATGTGGTGTTTTAATAGATTTTTATTCATCCCCCTTAATGTA
Source organism: Tetragnatha versicolor (assembly GCA_024610705.1). Lineage (NCBI taxonomy): Eukaryota > Metazoa > Arthropoda > Arachnida > Araneae > Tetragnathidae > Tetragnatha > Tetragnatha versicolor. Next base: position 8,720,228 of record JANDEH010000006.1, on the reverse strand, counting down.
ATTTAATATTAAAAGTTGATGTAAAAAATTTTAAATCCGGGGCCTTAAAAGTCGATATAGAAAAACACATCAAAATTCGAATATCAGAATTCTGATATTCAATATAATCATCCATAGGACCCCAAATACCAAACCGTATGCGGCCGCCGATGTGGGGATAAAATAGATTTTCATCAAGTCCCCTTAAAAATTACTTAATATTTTATATTAATGTAGAAAATTTTGATTCTTGCCGACCAAAATCAACACAACCATATCTCAATGTTCGAATATCAGAATTCTGATATTCGACAAGATTCAATATGACCACATCCATCACAAAATATGTGGCCACCGATGTGATGTTTTAATAGGTTTTTATTCATCCCCCTTACTGTAATTTAATATTAAAAGTTGATGTAAAAAATTTTAAATCCGGGGCCTTAAAAGTCGATATAGCGAAACACATCAAAATTCGAATATCAGAATTCTGATATTCAATATAATCCTCAATATGACCCCAAATACCAAACCGCATGCTTACGCCGATGTGGGGATAAAATAGATTTTTATTCAGTCCCCTTAAAAATTACTTAATATATTTTATTGATGTAGAAAATTTAGATTCTTGCCTCTCCAAAGTCAACACAACCATATATCGATGTTCAAATATCAGAATTCTGATATTCGACATGTTTCAATATGACCACATCTATCACAAAATATGTGGCCACCGATGTGGTGTTTTAATAGATTTTTAATCATCTCCCTTAATGTAATTTAATATTAAAAGTTGATGTAAAAAATTTTAAATCCGGGGCCTTAAAAGTCGATATAGCGAAACATATCAAAATTCGAATATCAGAATTCTGATATTCAATATAATCCTCAATATGACCCCAAATACCAAACCGCATGTTAACGCCGATGTGGGGATAAAATAGATTTTTATTCAGTCCCCTTAAAAATTACTTAATTTATTATATTGATGTAGAAAATTTAGATTCTTGCCTCTCCAAAGTCAACACAACCATATCTCGATGTTCTAATATCAGAATTCTGATATTCGACATGTTTCAATATGACCACATCCATCACAAAATATGTGGACACCGATGTGGTGTTTTAATAGATTTTTATTCATCCCCCTTAATATAATTTTATATTAAAAGTTGATGTAAAAAATTTTAAATCCGAGGCCTTAAAAGTCGATATAACGAAACACATCAAAATTCGAATATCAGAATTCTGATATTCAATATAATCCTCAATATGACCCCAAATACCAAACCGCATGTTTACGCCGATGTGGGGATAAAATAGATTTTTATTCAGTCCCCTTAAAAATTACTTAATATATTATATTGATGTAGAAAATTTAGATTCTTGCCTCTCCAAAGTCAACACAACCATATCTCGATGTTCGAATATCAGAATTCTGATATTCGACATGTTTCAATATGACCACATCCATCACAAAATATGTGGCCACCGATGTGGTGTTTTAATATATTTTTATTCATCCCCCTTAATGTAATTTAATATTAAAAGTTGATGTAAAAAAATTGCAAATCCGGGGCCTTAAAAGTCGATATAGAAAAACACATCAAAATTCGAATATCAGAATTCTGATATTCAATATAATCATCCATAGGATCCCAAATACCAAACCGTATGTGGCCGCCGATGTGGGGATAAAATAGATTTTCATTCAGTCCCCTTAAAAATTACTTAATATTTTATATTAATGTAGAAAATTTTGATTCTTGCCGACCAAAATCAACACAACCATATCTCGATGTTCGAATATCAGAATTCTGATATTCGACATGATTCAATATGACCACATCCCTCACAAAATATGTGGCCACCGATGTGGTGTTTTAATAGATTTTTATTCATCCCCCTTAATGTAATTTAATATTAAAAGTTGATGTAAAAAATTTTAAATCCGGGGCCTTAAAAGTCGATATAGCGAAACACATCAAAATTCGAATATCAGAATTCTGATATTCAATATAATCATCCATAGGACCCCAAATACCAAACCGTATGTGCACGCCAATGTGGGGATAAAATAGATTTTCATTCAGTCCCCTTAAAAATTACTTAATATTTTATATTAATGTAGAAAATTTTGATTCTTGCCGACCAAAATCAAAACAACCATATCTCGATGTTCGAATATCAGAATTCTGATATTCGACATGATTCAATATGACCACATCCCTCACAAAATATGTGGCCACCGATGTGGTGTTTTAATAGATTTTTATTCATCCCCTTAATGTAATTTAATATTAAAAGTTGATGTAAAAAATTTTAAATCCGGGGCCTTAAAAGTCGATATAGCGAAACACATCAAAATTCGAATATCAGAATTCTGATATTCAATATAATCCTCAATATGACCCCAAATACCAAACCGCATGTTTCCGCCGATGTGGGGATAAAATAGATTTTTATTCAGTCCCCTTAAAAATTACTTAATATATTATATTGATGTAGAAAATTTAGATTCTTGCCTCTCCAAAGTCAACACAACCATATCTCGATGTTCGAATATCATATTCTGATATTCGACATGTTTCAATATGACCACATCCATCACAAAATATGTGGCCACCGATGTGGTGTTTTAATAGATTTTTATTCATCCCCCTTAATGTAATTTAATATTAAAAGTTGATGTAAAAAATTTTAAATCCGGGGCCTTAAAAGTCGATATAGCGAAACACATCAAAATTCGAATATCAGAATTCTGATATTCAATATAATCCTCAATATGACCCCAAATACCAAACCGCATGTTTCCGCCGATGTGGGGATAAAATAGATTTTTATTCAGTCCCCTTAAAAATTACTTAATATATTATATTGATGTAGAAAATTTAGATTCTTGCCTCTCCAAAGTCAACACAACCATATCTCGATGTTCGAATATCAGAATTCTGATATTCGACATGTTTCAATATGACCACATCCATCACAAAATATGTGGCCACCGATGTGGTGTTTTAATAGATTTTTATTCATCCCCCTTAATGTAATTTAATATTAAAAGTTGATGTAAAAAAATTGCAAATCCGGGGCCTTAAAAGTCGATATAGAAAAACACATCAAAATTCGAATATCAGAATTCTGATATTCAATATAATCATCCATAGGATCCCAAATACCAAACCGTATGTGGCCGCCGATGTGGGGATAAAATAGATTTTCATTCAGTCCCCTTAAAAATTACTTAATATTTTATATTAATGTAGAAAATTTTGATTCTTGCCGACCAAAATCAACACAACCATATCTCGATGTTCGAATATCAGAATTCTGATATTCGACATGATTCAATATGACCACATCCCTCACAAAATATGTGGCCACCGATGTGGTGTTTTAATAGATTTTTATTCATCCCCCTTAATGTAATTTAATATTAAAAGTTGATGTAAAAAATTTTAAATCCGGGGCCTTAAAAGTCGATATAGCGAAACACATCAAAATTCGAATATCAGAATTCTGATATTCAATATAATCCTCAATATGACCCCAAATACCAAACCCCATGTTTCCGCCGATGTGGGGATAAAATAGATTTTTATTCAGTCCCCTTAAAAATTACTTAATATATTATATTGATGTAGAAAATTTAGATTCTTGCCTCTCCAAAGTCAACACAACCATATCTCGATGTTCGAATATCATATTCTGATATTCGACATGTTTCAATATGACCACATCCATCACAAAATATGTGGCCACCGATGTGGTGTTTTAATAGATTTTTATTCATCCCCCTTAATGTAATTTAATATTAAAAGTTGATGTAAAAAATTTTAAATCCGGGGCCTTAAAAGTCGATATAGCGAAACACATCAAAATTCGAATATCAGAATTCTGATATTCAATATAATCATCCATAGGACCCCAAATACCAAACCGTATGTGCACGCCAAAGTGGGGATAAAATAGATTTTCATTCAGTCCCCTTAAAAATTACTTAATATTTTATATTAATGTAGAAAATTTTGATTCTTGCCGACCAAAATCAAAACAACCATATCTCGATGTTCGAATATCAGAATTCTGATATTCGACATGATTCAATATGACCACATCCCTCACAAAATATGTGGCCACCGATGTGGTGTTTTAATAGATTTTTATTCATCCCCTTAATGTAATTTAATATTAAAAGTTGATGTAAAAAATTTTAAATCCGGGGCCTTAAAAGTCGATATAGCGAAACACATCAAAATTCGAATATCAGAATTCTGATATTCAATATAATCCTCAATATGACCCCAAATACCAAACCGCATGTTTCCGCCGATGTGGGGATAAAATAGATTTTTATTCAGTCCCCTTAAAAATTACTTAATATATTATATTGATGTAGAAAATTTAGATTCTTGCCTCTCCAAAGTCAACACAACCATATCTCGATGTTCGAATATCAGAATTCTGATATTCGACATGTTTCAATATGACCACATCCATCACAAAATATGTGGCCACCGATGTGGTGTTTTAATAGATTTTTATTCATCCCCCTTAATGTAATTTAATATTGAAAGTTGATGTAAAAAATTTTAAATCCGAGGCCTTAAAAGTCGATATAGAAAAACACATCAAAATTCGAATATTAGAATTCTGATATTCAATATGATCATCCATAGGACCCCAAATACCAAACCGTATGTGCACGCCGATGTGGGGATAAAATAGATTTTCATTCAGTCCCCTTAAAAATTACTTAATATTTTATATTAATGTAGAAAATTTTGATTCTTGCAGACCAAAATCAACACAACCATATCTCGATGTTCGAATATCAGAATTCTGATATTCGACATGATTGAATATGACCACATCCCTCACAAAATATGTGGCCACCGATGTGGTGTTTTAATAGATTTTTATTCATCCCCCTTAATGTAATTTAATATTAAAAGTTGATGTAAAAAATTTTAAATCCGGGGCCTTAAAAGTCGATATAGCGAAACACATCAAAATTCGAATATCAGAATTCTGATATTCAATATAATCCTCAATATGACCCCAAATAAAAAACCGCATGTTTCCGCCGATGTGGGGATAAAATAGATTTTTATTCAGTCCCCTTAAAAATTACTTAATATATTATATTGATGTAGAAAATTTATATTCTTGCCTCTCCAAAGTCAACACAACCATATCTCGATGTTCGAATATCAGAATTCTGATATTCGACATGTTTCAATATGACCACATCCATCACAAAATATGTGGCCACCGATGTGGTGTTTTAATAGATTTTTATTCATCCCCCTTAATGTAATTTAATATTAAAAGTTGATGTAAAAAAATTGCAAATCCGGGGCCTTAAAAGTCGATATAGAAAAACACATCAAAATTCGAATATCAGAATTCTGATATTCAATATAATCATCCATAGGATCCCAAATACCAAACCGTATGTGGCCGCCGATGTGGGGATAAAATAGATTTTCATTCAGTCCCCTTAAAAATTACTTAATATTTTATATTAATGTAGAAAATTTTGATTCTTGCCGACCAAAATCAACACAACCATATCTCGATGTTCGAATATCAGAATTCTGATATTCGACATGATTCAATATGACCACATCCCTCACAAAATATGTGGCCACCGATGTGGTGTTTTAATAGATTTTTATTCATCCCCCTTAATGTAATTTAATATTAAAAGTTGATGTAAAAAATTTTAAATCCGGGGCCTTAAAAGTCGATATAGCGAAACACATCAAAATTCGAATATCAGAATTCTGATATTCAATATAATCCTCAATATGACCCCAAATACCAAACCCCATGTTTCCGCCGATGTGGGGATAAAATAGATTTTTATTCAGTCCCCTTAAAAATTACTTAATATATTATATTGATGTAGAAAATTTAGATTCTTGCCTCTCCAAAGTCAACACAACCATATCTCGATGTTCGAATATCATATTCTGATATTCGACATGTTTCAATATGACCACATCCATCACAAAATATGTGGCCACCGATGTGGTGTTTTAATAGATTTTTATTCATCCCCCTTAATGTAATTTAATATTAAAAGTTGATGTAAAAAATTTTAAATCCGGGGCCTTAAAAGTCGATATAGAAAAACACATCAAAATTCGAATATCAGAATTCTGATATTCAATATAATCATCCATAGGATCCCAAATACCAAACCGTATGTGGCCGCCGATGTGGGGATAAAATAGATTTTCATTCAGTCCCCTTAAAAATTACTTAATATTTTATATAAATGTAGAAAATTTTGATTCTTTCCGACCAAAATCAACACAACCATATCTCGTTGTTCGAATATCAGAATTCTGATATTCGACATGATTAAATATGACCACATCCATCACAAAATATGTGGCCACCAATTTGGTGTTTTAATAGGTTTTTATTCATCCCCCTTAATGTAATTTAATATTAAAAGTTGATGTAAAAAATTTTAAATCTGGGGCCTTAAAAGTCGATATAGCGAAACACATCAAAATTCGAATATCAGAATTCTGATATTCAATATAATCCTTAATATGACCCCAAATACCAAACCGCATGTTTACGACGATGTGGGGATAAAATAGATTTTTATTCAGTCCCCTTAAAAATTACTTAATATATTATATTGATGTAGAAAATTTAGATTCTTGCCTCTCCAAAGTCAACACAACCATATCTCGATGTTCGAATATCAGAATTCTGATATTCGACATGTTTCAATATGACCACATCCATCACAAAATATGTGGCCACCGATGTGGTGTTTTAATAGATTTTTATTCATCCCCCTTAATGTAATTTAATATTAAAAGTTGATGTAAAAAAAATGCAAATCCGGGGCCTTAAAAGTCGATATAGAAAAACACATCAAAATTCGAATATCAGAATTCTGATATTCAATATAATCATCCATAGGATCCCAAATACCAAACCGTATGTGGCCGCCGATGTGGGGATAAAATAGATTTTCATTCAGTCCCCTTAAAAATTACTTAATATTTTATATTAATGTAGAAAATTTTGATTCTTGCCGACCAAAATCAACACAACCATATCTCGATGTTCGAATATCAGAATTCTGATATTCGACATGATTCAATATGACCACATCCCTCACAAAATATGTGGCCACCGATGTGGTGTTTTAATAGATTTTTATTCATCCCCCTTAATGTAATTTAATATTAAAAGTTGATGTAAAAAATTTTAAATCCGGGGCCTTAAAAGTCGATATAGCGAAACACATCAAAATTCGAATATCAGAATTCTGATATTCAATATAATCCTCAATATGACCCCAAATACCAAACCCCATGTTTCCGCCGATGTGGGGATAAAATAGATTTTTATTCAGTCCCCTTAAAAATTACTTAATATATTATATTGATGTAGAAAATTTAGATTCTTGCCTCTCCAAAGTCAACACAACCATATCTCGATGTTCGAATATCATATTCTGATATTCGACATGTTTCAATATGACCACATCCATCACAAAATATGTGGCCACCGATGTGGTGTTTTAATAGATTTTTATTCATCCCCCTTAATGTAATTTAATATTAAAAGTTGATGTAAAAAATTTTAAATCCGGGGCCTTAAAAGTCGATATAGAAAAACACATCAAAATTCGAATATCAGAATTCTGATATTCAATATAATCATCCATAGGATCCCAAATACCAAACCGTATGTGGCCGCCGATGTGGGGATAAAATAGATTTTCATTCAGTCCCCTTAAAAATTACTTAATATTTTATATTAATGTAGAAAATTTTGATTCTTTCCGACCAAAATCAACACAACCATATCTCGTTGTTCGAATATCAGAATTCTGATATTCGACATGATTAAATATGACCACATCCATCACAAAATATGTGGCCACCAATTTGGTGTTTTAATAGGTTTTTATTCATCCCCCTTAATGTAATTTAATATTAAAAGTTGATGTAAAAAATTTTAAATCTGGGGCCTTAAAAGTCGATATAGCGAAACACATCAAAATTCGAATATCAGAATTCTGATATTCAATATAATCCTTAATATGACCCCAAATACCAAACCGCATGTTTACGACGATGTGGGGATAAAATAGATTTTTATTCAGTCCCCTTAAAAATTACTTAATATATTATATTGATGTAGAAAATTTAGATTCTTGCCTCTCCAAAGTCAACACAACCATATCTCGATGTTCGAATATCAGAATTCTGATATTCGACATGTTTCAATATGACCACATCCATCACAAAATATGTGGCCACCGATGTGGTGTTTTAATAGATTTTTATTCATCCCCCTTAATGTAATTTAATATTAAAAGTTGATGTAAAAAAATTGCAAATCCGGGGCCTTAAAAGTCGATATAGAAAAACACATCAAAATTCGAATATCAGAATTCTGATATTCAATATAATCATCCATAGGACCCCAAATACCAAACCGTTTGTGGCCGCCGATGTGGGGATAAAATAGATTTTCATTCAGTCCCCTTAAAAATTACTTAATATTTTATATTAATGTAGAAAATTTTGATTCTTCCCGACCAAAATCAACACAACCATATCTCGATGTTCGAATATCAGAATTCTGATATTCGACATGATTCAATATGACCACATTCATCACAAAATATGTGGCCATCGATGTGGTGTTTTAATAGGTTTTTATTCATCCCCCTTAATGTAATTTAATATTAAAAGTTGATGTAAAAAATTTTAAATCCGGGGCCTTAAAAGTCGATATAGCGAAACACATCAAAATTCGAATATCAGAATTCTGATATTCAATATAATCCTTAATATGACCCCAAATACCAAACCGCATGTTTACGACGATGTGGGGATAAAATAGATTTTTATTCAGTCCCCTTAAAAATTACTTAATATATTATATTGATGTAGAAAATTTAGATTCTTGCCTCTCCAAAGTCAACACAACCATATCTCGATGTTCGAATATCAGAATTCTGATATTCGACATGTTTCAATATGACCACATCCATCACAAAATATGTGGCCACCGATGTGGTGTTTTAATAGATTTTTATTCATCCCCCTTAATGTAATTTAATATTAAAAGTTGATGTAAAAAAATTGCAAATCCGGGGCCTTAAAAGTCGATATAGAAAAACACATCAAAATTCGAATATCAGAATTCTGATATTCAATATAATCATCCATAGGACCCCAAATACCAAACCGTTTGTGGCCGCCGATGTGGGGATAAAATAGATTTTCATTCAGTCCCCTTAAAAATTACTTAATATTTTATATTAATGTAGAAAATTTTGATTCTTCCCGACCAAAATCAACACAACCATATCTCGATGTTCGAATATCAGAATTCTGATATTCGACATGATTCAATATGACCACATTCATCACAAAATATGTGGCCATCGATGTGGTGTTTTAATAGGTTTTTATTCATCCCCCTTAATGTAATTTAATATTAAAAGTTGATGTAAAAAATTTTAAATCCGGGGCCTTAAAAGTCGATATAGCGAAACACATCAAAATTCGAATATCAGAATTCTGATATTCAATATAATCCTCAATATGACCCCAAATACCAAACCGCATGTTTACGACGATGTGGGGATAAAATAGATTTTTATTCAGTCCCCTTAAAAATTACTTAATATATTATATTGATGTAGAAAATTTAGATTCTTGCCTCTCCATAGTCAACACAACCATATCTCGATGTTCGAATATCAGAATTCTGATATTCGACATGTTTCAATATGACCACATCCATCACAAAATATGTGGCCGCCGATGTGGTGTTTTAATAGATTTTTATTCATCCCCCTTAATGTAATTTAAAATTAAAAGTTGATGTAAAAAAATTGCAAATCCGGGGCCTTAAAAGTCGATATAGAAAAACACATCAAAATTCGAATATCAGAATTCTGATATTCAATATAATCATCCATAGGACCCCAAATACCAAAACGTATGTGGCCGCCGATGTGGGGATAAAATAGATTTTCATTCAGTCCCCTTAAAAATTACTTAATATTTTATATTAATGTAGAAAATTTTGATTCTTGCCGACCAAAATCCACACAACCATATCTCGATGTTCGAATATCAGAATTCTGATATTCGACATGATTCAATATGACCACATCCATCACAAAATAGGTGGCCACCGATGTGGTGTTTTAATAGATTTTTATTCATCCCCCTTAATGTAATTTAATATTAAAAGTTGATGTAAAAAATTTTAAATCCGGGGCCTTAAAAGTCGATATAGCGAAACACATCAAAATTCGAATATCAGAATTCTGATATTCAATATAATCCTCAATATGACCCCAAATACCAAACCGCATGTTTACGCCGATGTAGGGATAAAATAGATTTTTATTCAGTCCCCTTAAAAATTACTTAATATTTTATATTAATGTAGAAAATTTTGATTCTTGCCGACCAAAATCAAAACAACCATATCTCGATGTTCGAATATCAGAATTCTAATATTCGACATGATTCAATATGACCACATTCATCACAAAATATGTGGCCATCGATGTGGTGTTTTAATAGGTTTTTATTCATCCCCCTTAATTTAATTTAATATTAAAAGTTGATGTAAAAAATTTTAAATCCGGGGCCTTAAAAGTCGATATAGCGAAACACATCAAAATTCGAATATCAGAATTCTGATATTCAATATAATCCTCAATATGACCCCAAATACCAAACCGCATGTTTACGACGATGTGGGGATAAAATAGATTTTTATTCAGTCCCCTTAAAAATTACTTAATATATTATATTGATGTAGAAAATTTAGATTCTTGCCTCTCCAAAGTCAACACAACCATATCTCGATGTTCGAATATCAGAATTCTGATATTCGACATGTTTCAATATGACCACATCCATCACAAAATATGTGGCCACCGATGTGGTGTTTTAATAGATTTTTATTCATCCCCCTTAATGTAATTTAATATTAAAAGTTGATGTAAAAAAATTGCAAATCCGGGGCCTTAAAAGTCGATATAGAAAAACACATCAAAATTCGAATATCAGAATTCTGATATTCAATATAATCATCCATAGGACCCCAAATACCAAACCGTTTGTGGCCGCCGATGTGGGGATAAAATAGATTTTCATTCAGTCCCCTTAAAAATTACTTAATATTTTATATTAATGTAGAAAATTTTGATTCTTCCCGACCAAAATCAACACAACCATATCTCGATGTTCGAATATCAGAATTCTGATATTCGACATGATTCAATATGACCACATTCATCACAAAATATGTGGCCATCGATGTGGTGTTTTAATAGGTTTTTATTCATCCCCCTTAATGTAATTTAATATTAAAAGTTGATGTAAAAAATTTTAAATCCGGGGAATTAAAAGTCGATATAGCGAAACACATCAAAATTCGAATATCAGAATTCTGATATTCAATATAATCCTCAATATGACCCCAAATACCAAACCGCATGTTTACGACGATGTGGGGATAAAATAGATTTTTATTCAGTCCCCTTAAAAATTACTTAATATATTATATTGATGTAGAAAATTTAGATTCTTGCCTCTCCATAGTCAACACAACCATATCTCGATGTTCGAATATCAGAATTCTGATATTCGACATGTTTCAATATGACCACATCCATCACAAAATATGTGGCCGCCGATGTGGTGTTTTAATAGATTTTTATTCATCCCCCTTAATGTAATTTAAAATTAAAAGTTGATGTAAAAAAATTGCAAATCCGGGGCCTTAAAAGTCGATATAGAAAAACACATCAAAATTCGAATATCAGAATTCTGATATTCAATATAATCATCCATAGGACCCCAAATACCAAAACGTATGTGGCCGCCGATGTGGGGATAAAATAGATTTTCATTCAGTCCCCTTAAAAATTACTTAATATTTTATATTAATGTAGAAAATTTTGATTCTTGCCGACCAAAATCCACACAACCATATCTCGATGTTCGAATATCAGAATTCTGATATTCGACATGATTCAATATGACCACATCCATCACAAAATAGGTGGCCACCGATGTGGTGTTTTAATAGATTTTTATTCATCCCCCTTAATGTAATTTAATATTAAAAGTTGATGTAAAAAATTTTAAATCCGGGGCCTTAAAAGTCGATATAGCGAAACACATCAAAATTCGAATATCAGAATTCTGATATTCAATATAATCCTCAATATGACCCCAAATACCAAACCGCATGTTTACGCCGATGTAGGGATAAAATAGATTTTTATTCAGTCCCCTTAAAAATTACTTAATATTTTATATTAATGTAGAAAATTTTGATTCTTGCCGACCAAAATCAAAACAACCATATCTCGATGTTCGAATATCAGAATTCTAATATTCGACATGATTCAATATGACCACATTCATCACAAAATATGTGGCCATCGATGTGGTGTTTTAATAGGTTTTTATTCATCCCCCTTAATGTAATTTAATATTAAAAGTTGATGTAAAAAATTTTAAATCCGGGGCCTTAAAAGTCGATATAGCGAAACACATCAAAATTCGAATATCAGAATTCTGATATTCAATATAATCCTCAATATGACCCCAAATACCAAACCGCATGTTTACGACGATGTGGGGATAAAATAGATTTTTATTCAGTCCCCTTAAAAATTACTTAATATATTATATTGATGTAGAAAATTTAGATTCTTGCCTCTCCATAGTCAACACAACCATATCTCGATGTTCGAATATCAGAATTCTGATATTCGACATGTTTCAATATGACCACATCCATCACAAAATATGTGGCCGCCGATGTGGTGTTTTAATAGATTTTTATTCATCCCCCTTAATGTAATTTAAAATTAAAAGTTGATGTAAAAAAATTGCAAATCCGGGGCCTTAAAAGTCGATATAGAAAAACACATCAAAATTCGAATATCAGAATTCTGATATTCAATATAATCATCCATAGGACCCCAAATACCAAAACGTATGTGGCCGCCGATGTTGGGATAAAATAGATTTTCATTCAGTCCCCTTAAAAATTACTTAATATTTTATATTAATGTAGAAAATTTTGATTCTTGCCGACCAAAATCCACACAACCATATCTCGATGTTCGAATATCAGAATTCTGATATTCGACATGATTCAATATGACCACATCCATCACAAAATAGGTGGCCACCGATGTGGTGTTTTAATAGATTTTTATTCATCCCCCTTAATGTAATTTAATATTAAAAGTTGATGTAAAAAATTTTAAATCTGGGGCCTTAAAAGTCGATATAGCGAAACACATCAAAATTCGAATATCAGAATTCTGATATTCAATATAATCCTCAATATGACCCCAAATACCAAACCGCATGTTTACGCCGATGTAGGGATAAAATAGATTTTTATTCAGTCCCCTTAAAAATTACTTAATATTTTATATTAATGTAGAAAATTTTGATTCTTGCCGACCAAAATCAAAACAACCATATCTCGATGTTCGAATATCAGAATTCTAATATTCGACATGATTCAATATGACCACATCCCTCACAAAATATGTGGCCACCGATGTGGTGTTTTAATAGATTTTTATTCATCCCCCTTAATGTAATTTAATATTAAAAGTTGATGTAAAAAATTTTAAATCCGGGGCCTTAAAAGTCGATATAGCGAAACACATCAAAATTCGAATATCAGAATTCTGATATTCAATATAATCATCCATAGGACCCCAAATACCAAACTGTATGTGCACGCCAATGTGGGGATAAAATGGATTTTCATTCAGTCCCCTTAAAAATTACTTAATATTTTATATTAATGTAGAAAATTATGATTCTTGCCGACCAAAATCAAAACAACCATATCTCGATGTTCGAATATCAGAATTCTGATATTCGACATGATTCAATATGACCACATCCCTCACAAAATATGTGGCCACCGATGTGGTGTTTTAATAGATTTTTATTCATCCCCCTTAATGTAATTTAATATTAAAAGTTGATGTAAAAAATTTTAAATCCGGGGCCTTAAAAGTCGATATAGCGAAACACATCAAAATTCGAATATCAGAATTCTGATATTCAATATAATCATCCATAGGACCCCAAATACCAAACCGTATGTGGCTGCCGATGTGGGGATAAAATAGATTTTCATTCAGTCCCCTTAAAAATTAATTAATATTTTATATTAATGTAGAAAATTTTGATTCTTGCCGACCAAAATCCACACAACCATATCTCGATGTTCGAATATCAGAATTCTGATATTCGACATGATTCAATATGACCACATCCATCACAAAATAGGTGGCCACCGATGTGGTGTTTTAATAGATTTTTATTCATCCCCCTTAATGTAATTTAATATTAAAAGTTGATGTAAAAAATTTTAAATCCGGGGCCTTAAAAGTCGATATAGCGAAACACATCAAAATTCGAATATCAGAATTCTGATATTCAATATAATCCTCAATATGACCCCAAATACCAAACCGCATGTTTACGCCGATGTAGGGATAAAATAGATTTTAATTCAGTCCCCTTAAAAATTACTTAATATATTTTATTGATGTAGAAAATTTAGATTCTTGCCTCTCCAAAGTCAACACAACCATATCTCGATGTTCGAATATCAGAATTCTGATATTCGACATGTTTCAATATGACCACATCCATCACAAAATATGTGGCCATCGATGTGGTGTTTTAATAGATTTTTAATCATCTCCCTTAATGTAATTAAATATTAAAAGTTGATGTAAAAAATTTTAAATCCGGGGCCTTAAAAGTCGATATAGCGAAACACATCAAAATTCGAATATCAGAATTCTGATATTCAATATAATCCTCAATATGACCCCAAATACCAAACCGCATGTTTACGCCGATGTGGGGAAAAAATAGATTTTTATTCAGTCCCCTTAAAAATTGCTTAATATATTATATTGATGTAGAAAATTTAGATTCTTGCCTCTCCAAAGTCAACACAGCCATATCTCGATGTTTGAATATCAGAATTCTGATATTCGACATGTTTCAATATGACCACATCCATCACAAAATATGTGGCCACCGATGTGGTGTTTTAATAGATTTTTAATCATCTCCCTTAATGTAATTTAATATTAAAAGTTGATGTAAAAAATTTTAAATCCGGGGCCTTAAAAGTCGATATAGAAAAACACATTGAAATTCGAATATCAGAATTCTGATATTCAATATAATTCTCAATATGACCCCAAATACCAAACCGCATGCTTTCGCCTCTGTGGGGATAAAATAGATTTTTATTCAGTCCCCTTAAAAATTACTTAATATATTTTATTGATGTAGAAAATTTAGATTCTTGCCTCTCCAAAGTCAACACAACCATATCTCGATGTTCGAATATCAGAATTCTGATATTCGACATGTTTCAATATGACCACATCCATCACAAAATATGTGGCCACCGATGTGGTGTTTTATAGATTTTTAATCATCTCCCTTAATGTAATTTAATATTAAAAGTTGATGTAAAAAATTTTAAATCCGGGGCCTTAAAAGTCGATATAGCGAAACACATCAAAATTCGAATATCAGAATTCTGATATTCAATATAATCATCCATAGGACCCCAAATACCAAACCGTATGTGGCTGCCGATGTGGGGATAAAATAGATTTTCATTCAGTCCCCTTAAAAATTACTTAATATTTTATATTAATGTAGAAAATTATGATTCTTGCCGACCAAAATCAAAACAACCATATCTCGATGTTCGAATATCAGAATTCTGATATTCGACATGATTCAATATGACCACATCCCTCACAAAATATGTGGCCACCGATGTGGTGTTTTAATAGATTTTTATTCATCCCCCTTAATGTAATTTAATATTAAAAGTTGATGTAAAAAATTTTAAATCCGGGGCCTTAAAAGTCGATATAGCGAAACACATCAAAATTCGAATATCAGAATTCTGATATTCAATATAATCATCCATAGGACCCCAAATACCAAACCGTATGTGGCTGCCGATGTGGGGATAAAATAGATTTTCATTCAGTCCCCTTAAAAATTAATTAATATTTTATATTAATGTAGAAAATTTTGATTCTTGCCGACCAAAATCCACACAACCATATCTCGATGTTCGAATATCAGAATTCTGATATTCGACATGATTCAATATGACCACATCCATCACAAAATAGGTGGCCACCGATGTGGTGTTTTAATAGATTTTTATTCATCCCCCTTAATGTAATTTAATATTAAAAGTTGATGTAAAAAATTTTAAATCCGGGGCCTTAAAAGTCGATATAGCGAAACACATCAAAATTCGAATATCAGAATTCTGATATTCAATATAATCCTCAATATGACCCCAAATACCAAACCGCATGTTTACGCCGATGTAGGGATAAAATAGATTTTTATTCAGTCCCCTTAAAAATTACTTAATATATTTTATTGATGTAGAAAATTTAGATTCTTGCCTCTCCAAAGTCAACACAACCATATCTCGATGTTCGAATATCAGAATTCTGATATTCGACATGTTTCAATATGACCACATCCATCACAAAATATGTGGCCATCGATGTGGTGTTTTAATAGATTTTTAATCATCTCCCTTAATGTAATTTAATATTAAAAGTTGATGTAAAAAATTTTAAATCCGGGGCCTTAAAAGTCGATATAGCGAAACACATCAAAATTCGAATATCAGAATTCTGATATTCAATATAATCCTCAATATGACCCCAAATACCAAACCGCATGTTTACGCCGATGTGGGGAAAAAATAGATTTTTATTCAGTCCCCTTAAAAATTGCTTAATATATTATATTGATGTAGAAAATTTAGATTCTTGCCTCTCCAAAGTCAACACAGCCATATCTCGATGTTTGAATATCAGAATTCTGATATTCGACATGTTTCAATATGACCACATCCATCACAAAATATGTGGCCACCGATGTGGTGTTTTAATAGATTTTTAATCATCTCCCTTAATGTAATTTAATATTAAAAGTTGATGTAAAAAATTTTAAATCCGGGGCCTTAAAAGTCGATATAGAAAAACACATTGAAATTCGAATATCAGAATTCTGATATTCAATATAATCCTCAATATGACCCCAAATACCAAACCGCATGCTTTCGCCTCTGTGGGGATAAAATAGATTTTTATTCAGCCCCCTTAAAAATTACTTAATATATTTTATTGATGTAGAAAATTTAGATTCTTGCCTCTCCAAAGTCAACACAACCATATCTCGATGTTCGAATATCAGAATTCTGATATTCGAAATGTTTCAATATGACCACATCCACTACAAAATATGTTGCCACCGATGTTCTTTTTTAATAGATTTTTATTCATCCCCCTCAATGTAATTTAATATTAAAAGTCGATGTAAAAAATTTTAAATCCGGGGCCTCAAAAGTCAATATAGCGAAACACATCAAAATTCGAATATCAGAATTCTGATATTCAATATAATCCTCAATATGACCCCAAATATCAAACCTTATGTGGCCGCCGATGTGGTCATAAAATAGATTTTTATTCAGTCCCCTTAAAAATTACTTAATATATTTTATTGATGTAGAAAATTTAGATTCTTGCCTCTGCAAAGTCAACACAACCATATCTCGATGTTCGAATATCAGAATTCTGATATTCGACATGTTTCAATATGACCACATCCATCACAAAATATGTGGCCACCGATGTGGTGTTTTAATAGATTTTTAATCATCTCCCTTAATGTAATTTAATATTAAAAGTTGATGTAAAAAATTTTAAATCCGGGGCCTTAAAAGTCGATATAGCGAAACACATCAAAATTCGAATATCAGAATTCTGATATTCAATATAATCCTCAATATGACCCCAAATACCAAACCGCATGTTTACGCCGATGTAGGGATAAAATAGATTTTTATTCAGTCCCCTTAAAAATTACTTAATATTTTATATTAATGTAGAAAATTTTGATTCTTGCCGACCAAAATCAACACAACCATATCTCGATGTTCGAATATCAGAATTCTAATATTCGACATGATTCAATATGACCACATCCCTCACAAAATATGTGGCCACCGATGTGGTGTTTTAATAGATTTTTATTCATCCCCCTTAATGTAATTTAATATTAAAAGTTGATGTAAAAAATTTTAAATCCGGGGCCTTAAAAGTCGATATAGCGAAACACATCAAAATTCGAATATCAGAATTCTGATATTCAATATAATCATCCATAGGACCCCAAATACCAAACCGTATGTGCACGCCAATGTGGGGATAAAATAGATTTTCATTCAGTCCCCTTAAAAATTACTTAATATTTTATATTAATGTAGAAAATTATGATTCTTGCCGACCAAAATCAAAACAACCATATCTCGATGTTCGAATATCAGAATTCTGATATTCGACATGATTCAATATGACCACATCCCTCACAAAATATGTGGCCACCGATGTGGTGTTTTAATAGATTTTTATTCATCCCCCTTAATGTAATTTAATATTAAAAGTTGATGTAAAAAATTTTAAATCCGGGGCCTTAAAAGTCGATATAGCGAAACACATCAAAATTCGAATATCAGAATTCTGATATTCAATATAATCATCCATAGGACCCCAAATACCAAACCGTATGTGGCTGCCGATGTGGGGATAAAATAGATTTTCATTCAGTCCCCTTAAAAATTACTTAATATTTTATATTAATGTAGAAAATTTTGATTCTTGCCGACCAAAATCCACACAACCATATCTCGATGTTCGAATATCAGAATTCTGATATTCGACATGATTCAATATGACCACATCCATCACAAAATAGGTGGCCACCGATGTGGTGTTTTAATAGATTTTTATTCATCCCCCTTAATGTAATTTAATATTAAAAGTTGATGTAAAAAATTTTAAATCCGGGGCCTTAAAAGTCGATATAGCGAAACACATCAAAATTCGAATATCAGAATTCTGATATTCAATATAATCCTCAATATGACCCCAAATACCAAACCGCATGTTTACGCCGATGTAGGGATAAAATAGATTTTTATTCAGTCCCCTTAAAAATTACTTAATATTTTATATTAATGTAGAAAATTTTGATTCTTGCCGACCAAAATCAAAACAACCATATCTCGATGTTCGAATATCAGAATTCTAATATTCGACATGATTCAATATGACCACATCCCTCACAAAATATGTGGCCACCGATGTGGTGTTTTAATAGATTTTTATTCATCCCCCTTAATGTAATTTAATATTAAAAGTTGATGTAAAAAATTTTAAATCCGGGGCCTTAAAAGTCGATATAGCGAAACACATCAAAATTCGAATATCAGAATTCTGATATTCAATATAATCATCCATAGGACCCCAAATACCAAACCGTATGTGCACGCCAATGTGGGGATAAAATAGATTTTCATTCAGTCCCCTTAAAAATTACTTAATATTTTATATTAATGTAGAAAATTATGATTCTTGCCGACCAAAATCAAAACAACCATATCTCGATGTTCGAATATCAGAATTCTGATATTCGACATGATTCAATATGACCACATCCCTCACAAAATATGTGGCCACCGATGTGGTGTTTTAATAGATTTTTATTCATCCCCCTTAATGTAATTTAATATTAAAAGTTGATGTAAAAAATTTTAAATCCGGGGCCTTAAAAGTCGATATAGCGAAACACATCAAAATTCGAATATCAGAATTCTGATATTCAATATAATCATCCATAGGACCCCAAATACCAAACCGTATGTGGCTGCCGATGTGGGGATAAAATAGATTTTCATTCAGTCCCCTTAAAAATTACTTAATATTTTATATTAATGTAGAAAATTTTGATTCTTGCCGACCAAAATCCACACAACCATATCTCGATGTTCGAATATCAGAATTCTGATATTCGACATGATTCAATATGACCACATCCATCACAAAATAGGTGGCCACCGATGTGGTGTTTTAATAGATTTTTATTCATCCCCCTTAATGTAATTTAATATTAAAAGTTGATGTAAAAAATTTTAAATCTGGGGCCTTAAAAGTCGATATAGCGAAACACATCAAAATTCGAATATCAGAATTCTGATATTCAATATAATCCTCAATATGACCCCAAATACCAAACCGCATGTTTACGCCGATGTAGGGATAAAATAGATTTTTATTCAGTCCCCTTAAAAATTACTTAATATTTTATATTAATGTAGAAAATTTTGATTCTTGCCGACCAAAATCAAAACAACCATATCTCGATGTTCGAATATCAGAATTCTAATATTCGACATGATTCAATATGACCACATCCCTCACAAAATATGTGGCCACCGATGTGGTGTTTTAATAGATTTTTATTCATCCCCATTAATGTAATTTAATATTAAAAGTTGATGTAAAAAATTTTAAATCCGGGGCCTTAAAAGTCGATATAGCGAAACACATCAAAATTCGAATATCAGAATTCTGATATTCAATATAATCATCCATAGGACCCCAAATACCAAACCGTATGTGCACGCCAATGTGGGGATAAAATGGATTTTCATTCAGTCCCCTTAAAAATTACTTAATATTTTATATTAATGTAGAAAATTATGATTCTTGCCGACCAAAATCAAAACAACCATATCTCGATGTTCGAATATCAGAATTCTGATATTCGACATGATTCAATATGACCACATCCCTCACAAAATATGTGGCCACCGATGTGGTGTTTTAATAGATTTTTATTCATCCCCCTTAATGTAATTTAATATTAAAAGTTGATGTAAAAAATTTTAAATCCGGGGCCTTAAAAGTCGATATAGCGAAACACATCAAAATTCGAATATCAGAATTCTGATATTCAATATAATCATCCATAGGACCCCAAATACCAAACCGTATGTGGCTGCCGATGTGGGGATAAAATAGATTTTCATTCAGTCCCCTTAAAAATTAATTAATATTTTATATTAATGTAGAAAATTTTGATTCTTGCCGACCAAAATCCACACAACCATATCTCGATGTTCGAATATCAGAATTCTGATATTCGACATGATTCAATATGACCACATCCATCACAAAATAGGTGGCCACCGATGTGGTGTTTTAATAGATTTTTATTCATCCCCCTTAATGTAATTTAATATTAAAAGTTGATGTAAAAAATTTTAAATCCGGGGCCTTAAAAGTCGATATAGCGAAACACATCAAAATTCGAATATCAGAATTCTGATATTCAATATAATCCTCAATATGACCCCAAATACCAAACCGCATGTTTACGCCGATGTAGGGATAAAATAGATTTTTATTCAGTCCCCTTAAAAATTACTTAATATATTTTATTGATGTAGAAAATTTAGATTCTTGCCTCTCCAAAGTCAACACAACCATATCTCGATGTTCGAATATCAGAATTCTGATATTCGACATGTTTCAATATGACCACATCCATCACAAAATATGTGGCCATCGATGTGGTGTTTTAATAGATTTTTAATCATCTCCCTTAATGTAATTAAATATTAAAAGTTGATGTAAAAAATTTTAAATCCGGGGCCTTAAAAGTCGATATAGCGAAACACATCAAAATTCGAATATCAGAATTCTGATATTCAATATAATCCTCAATATGACCCCAAATACCAAACCGCATGTTTACGCCGATGTGGGGAAAAAATAGATTTTTATTCAGTCCCCTTAAAAATTGCTTAATATATTATATTGATGTAGAAAATTTAGATTCTTGCCTCTCCAAAGTCAACACAGCCATATCTCGATGTTTGAATATCAGAATTCTGATATTCGACATGTTTCAATATGACCACATCCATCACAAAATATGTGGCCACCGATGTGGTGTTTTAATAGATTTTTAATCATCTCACTTAATGTAATTTAATATTAAAAGTTGATGTAAAAAATTTTAAATCCGGGGCCTTAAAAGTCGATATAGAAAAACACATTGAAATTCGAATATCAGAATTCTGATATTCAATATAATTCTCAATATGACCCCAAATACCAAACCGCATGCTTTCGCCTCTGTGGGGATAAAATAGATTTTTATTCAGCCCCCTTAAAAATTACCTAATATATTTTATTGATGTAGAAAATTTAGATTCTTGCCTCTCCAAAGTCAACACAACCATATCTCGATGTTCGAATATCAGAATTCTGATATTCGAAATGTTTCAATATGACCACATCCACTACAAAATATGTTGCCACCGATGTTCTTTTTTAATAGATTTTTATTCATCCCCCTCAATGTAATTTAATATTAAAAGTCGATGTAAAAAATTTTAAATCCGGGGCCTCAAAAGTCAATATAGCGAAACACATCAAAATTCGAATATCAGAATTCTGATATTCAATATAATCCTCAATATGACCCCAAATATCAAACCTTATGTGGCCGCCGATGTGGTCATAAAATAGATTTTTATTCAGTTCCCTTAAAAATTACTTAATATATTTTATTGATGTAGAAAATTTAGATTCTTGCCTCTCCAAAGTCAACACAACCATATCTCGATGTTCGAATATCAGAATTCTGATATTCGACATGTTTCAATATGACCACATCCATCACAAAATATGTGGCCACCGATGTGGTGTTTTAATAGATTTTTAATCATCTCCCTTAATGTAATTTAATATTAAAAGTTGATGTAAAAAATTTTAAATCCGGGGCCTTAAAAGTCGATATAGCGAAACACATCAAAATTCGAATATCAGAATTCTGATATTCAATATAATCATCCATAGGACCCCAAATACCAAACCGTATGTGGCTGCCAATGTGGGGATAAAATAGATTTTCATTCAGTCCCCTTAAAAATTACTTAATATTTTATATTAATGTAGAAAATTATGATTCTTGCCGACCAAAATCAAAACAACCATATCTCGATGTTCGAATATCAGAATTCTGATATTCGACATGATTCAATATGACCACATCCCTCACAAAATATGTGGCCACCGATGTGGTGTTTTAATAGATTTTTATTCATCCCCCTTAATGTAATTTAATATTAAAAGTTGATGTAAAAAATTTTAAATCCGGGGCCTTAAAAGTCGATATAGCGAAACACATCAAAATTCGAATATCAGAATTCTGATATTCAATATAATCATCCATAGGACCCCAAATACCAAACCGTATGTGGCTGCCGATGTGGGGATAAAATAGATTTTCATTCAGTCCCCTTAAAAATTAATTAATATTTTATATTAATGTAGAAAATTTTGATTCTTGCCGACCAAAATCCACACAACCATATCTCGATGTTCGAATATCAGAATTCTGATATTCGACATGATTCAATATGACCACATCCATCACAAAATAGGTGGCCACCGATGTGGTGTTTTAATAGATTTTTATTCATCCCCCTTAATGTAATTTAATATTAAAAGTTGATGTAAAAAATTTTAAATCCGGGGCCTTAAAAGTCGATATAGCGAAACACATCAAAATTCGAATATCAGAATTCTGATATTCAATATAATCCTCAATATGACCCCAAATACCAAACCGCATGTTTACGCCGATGTGGGGAAAAAATAGATTTTTATTCAGTCCCCTTAAAAATTGCTTAATATATTATATTGATGTAGAAAATTTAGATTCTTGCCTCTCCAAAGTCAACACAGCCATATCTCGATGTTTGAATATCAGAATTCTGATATTCGACATGTTTCAATATGACCACATCCATCACAAAATATGTGGCCACCGATGTGGTGTTTTAATAGATTTTTAATCATCTCCCTTAATGTAATTTAATATTAAAAGTTGATGTAAAAAATTTTAAATCCGGGGCCTTAAAAGTCGATATAGAAAAACACATTGAAATTCGAATATCAGAATTCTGATATTCAATATAATCCTCAATATGACCCCAAATACCAAACCGCATGTTTACGCCGATGTGGGGAAAAAATAGATTTTTATTCAGTCCCCTTAAAAATTGCTTAATATATTATATTGATGTAGAAAATTTAGATTCTTGCCTCTCCAAAGTCAACACAGCCATATCTCGATGTTTGAATATCAGAATTCTGATATTCGACATGTTTCAATATGACCACATCCATCACAAAATATGTGGCCACCGATGTGGTGTTTTAATAGATTTTTAATCATCTCCCTTAATGTAATTTAATATTAAAAGTTGATGTAAAAAATTTTAAATCCGGGGCCTTAAAAGTCGATATAGAAAAACACATTGAAATTCGAATATCAGAATTCTGATATTCAATATAATCCTCAATATGACCCCAAATACCAAACCGCATGCTTTCGCCTCTGTGGGGATAAAATAGATTTTTATTCAGCCCCCTTAAAAATTACTTAATATATTTTATTGATGTAGAAAATTTAGATTCTTGCCTCTCCAAAGTCAACACAACCATATCTCGATGTTCGAATATCAGAATTCTGATATTCGAAATGTTTCAATATGACCACATCCACTACAAAATATGTTGCCACCGATGTTCTTTTTTAATAGATTTTTATTCATCCCCCTCAATGTAATTTAATATTAAAAGTCGATGTAAAAAATTTTAAATCCGGGGCCTCAAAAGTCAATATAGCGAAACACATCAAAATTCGAATATCAGAATTCTGATATTCAATATAATCCTCAATATGACCCCAAATATCAAACCTTATGTGGCCGCCGATGTGGTCATAAAATAGATTTTTATTCAGTCCCCTTAAAAATTACTTAATATATTTTATTGATGTAGAAAATTTAGATTCTTGCCTCTCCAAAGTCAACACAACCATATCTCGATGTTCGAATATCAGAATTCTGATATTCGACATGTTTCAATATGACCACATCCATCACAAAATATGTGGCCACCGATGTGGTGTTTTAATAGATTTTTAATCATCTCCCTTAATGTAATTTAATATTAAAAGTTGATGTAAAAAATTTTAAATCCGGGGCCTTAAAAGTCGATATAGCGAAACACATCAAAATTCGAATATCAGAATTCTGATATTCAATATAATCCTCAATATGACCCCAAATACCAAACCGCATGTTTACGCCGATGTAGGGATAAAATAGATTTTTATTCAGTCCCCTTAAAAATTACTTAATATTTTATATTAATGTAGAAAATTTTGATTCTTGCCGACCAAAATCAACACAACCATATCTCGATGTTCGAATATCAGAATTCTAATATTCGACATGATTCAATATGACCACATCCCTCACAAAATATGTGGCCACCGATGTGGTGTTTTAATAGATTTTTATTCATCCCCCTTAATGTAATTTAATATTAAAAGTTGATGTAAAAAATTTTAAATCCGGGGCCTTAAAAGTCGATATAGCGAAACACATCAAAATTCGAATATCAGAATTCTGATATTCAATATAATCATCCATAGGACCCCAAATACCAAACCGTATGTGCACGCCAATGTGGGGATAAAATAGATTTTCATTCAGTCCCCTTAAAAATTACTTAATATTTTATATTAATGTAGAAAATTATGATTCTTGCCGACCAAAATCAAAACAACCATATCTCGATGTTCGAATATCAGAATTCTGATATTCGACATGATTCAATATGACCACATCCCTCACAAAATATGTGGCCACCGATGTGGTGTTTTAATAGATTTTTATTCATCCCCCTTAATGTAATTTAATATTAAAAGTTGATGTAAAAAATTTTAAATCCGGGGCCTTAAAAGTCGATATAGCGAAACACATCAAAATTCGAATATCAGAATTCTGATATTCAATATAATCATCCATAGGACCCCAAATACCAAACCGTATGTGGCTGCCGATGTGGGGATAAAATAGATTTTCATTCAGTCCCCTTAAAAATTACTTAATATTTTATATTAATGTAGAAAATTTTGATTCTTGCCGACCAAAATCCACACAACCATATCTCGATGTTCGAATATCAGAATTCTGATATTCGACATGATTCAATATGACCACATCCATCACAAAATAGGTGGCCACCGATGTGGTGTTTTAATAGATTTTTATTCATCCCCCTTAATGTAATTTAATATTAAAAGTTGATGTAAAAAATTTTAAATCCGGGGCCTTAAAAGTCGATATAGCGAAACACATCAAAATTCGAATATCAGAATTCTGATATTCAATATAATCCTCAATATGACCCCAAATACCAAACCGCATGTTTACGCCGATGTAGGGATAAAATAGATTTTTATTCAGTCCCCTTAAAAATTACTTAATATTTTATATTAATGTAGAAAATTTTGATTCTTGCCGACCAAAATCAAAACAACCATATCTCGATGTTCGAATATCAGAATTCTAATATTCGACATGATTCAATATGACCACATCCCTCACAAAATATGTGGCCACCGATGTGGTGTTTTAATAGATTTTTATTCATCCCCCTTAATGTAATTTAATATTAAAAGTTGATGTAAAAAATTTTAAATCCGGGGCCTTAAAAGTCGATATAGCGAAACACATCAAAATTCGAATATCAGAATTCTGATATTCAATATAATCATCCATAGGACCCCAAATACCAAACCGTATGTGCACGCCAATGTGGGGATAAAATAGATTTTCATTCAGTCCCCTTAAAAATTACTTAATATTTTATATTAATGTAGAAAATTATGATTCTTGCCGACCAAAATCAAAACAACCATATCTCGATGTTCGAATATCAGAATTCTGATATTCGACTTGATTCAATATGACCACATCCCTCACAAAATATGTGGCCACCGATGTGGTGTTTTAATAGATTTTTATTCATCCCCCTTAATGTAATTTAATATTAAAAGTTGATGTAAAAAATTTTAAATCCGGGGCCTTAAAAGTCGATATAGCGAAACACATCAAAATTCGAATATCAGAATTCTGATATTCAATATAATCATCCATAGGACCCCAAATACCAAACCGTATGTGGCTGCCGATGTGGGGATAAAATAGATTTTCATTCAGTCCCCTTAAAAATTACTTAATATTTTATATTAATGTAGAAAATTTTGATTCTTGCCGACCAAAATCCACACAACCATATCTCGATGTTCGAATATCAGAATTCTGATATTCGACATGATTCAATATGACCACATCCATCACAAAATAGGTGGCCACCGATGTGGTGTTTTAATAGATTTTTATTCATCCCCCTTAATGTAATTTAATATTAAAAGTTGATGTAAAAAATTTTAAATCCGGGGCCTTAAAAGTCGATATAGCGAAACACATCAAAATTCGAATATCAGAATTCTGATATTCAATATAATCCTCAATATGACCCCAAATACCAAACCGCATGTTTACGCCGATGTAGGGATAAAATAGATTTTTATTCAGTCCCCTTAAAAATTACTTAATATTTTATATTAATGTAGAAAATTTTGATTCTTGCCGACCAAAATCAAAACAACCATATCTCGATGTTCGAATATCAGAATTCTAATATTCGACATGATTCAATATGACCACATCCCTCACAAAATATGTGGCCACCGATGTGGTGTTTTAATAGATTTTTATTCATCCCCCTTAATGTAATTTAATATTAAAAGTTGATGTAAAAAATTTTAAATCCGGGGCCTTAAAAGTCGATATAGCGAAACACATCAAAATTCGAATATCAGAATTCTGATATTCAATATAATCATCCATAGGACCCCAAATACCAAACCGTATGTGCACGCCAATGTGGGGATAAAATAGATTTTCATTCAGTCCCCTTAAAAATTACTTAATATTTTATATTAATGTAGAAAATTATGATTCTTGCCGACCAAAATCAACACAACCATATCTCGATGTTCGAATATCAGAATTCTGATATTCGACATGATTCAATATGACCACATCCACAAAATAGTGGCCACCGATGTGATGTTTTAATAGGTTTTTATTCATCCCCCTTAATGTAATTTAATATTAAAAGTTGATGTAAAAATTTTTAAATCCGGGGCCTTAAAAGTCGATATAGCGAAACACATCAAAATTCGAATATCAGAATTCTGATATTCAATATAATCCTCAATATGACCCCAAATACCAAACCGCATGTTTACGCCGATGTGGGGAAAAAATAGATTTTTATTCAGTCCCCTTAAAAATTGCTTAATATATTATATTGATGTAGAAAATTTAGATTCTTGCCTCTCCAAAGTCAACACAGCCATATCTCGATGTTCGAATATCAGAATTCTGATATTCGACATGTTTCAATATGACCACATCCATCACAAAATATGTGGCCACCGATGTGGTGTTTTAATAGATTTTTAATCATCTCCCTTAATGTAATTTAATATTAAAAGTTGATGTAAAAAATTTTAAATCCGGGGCCTTAAAAGTCGATATTGAAAAACACATTGAAATTCGAATATCAGAATTCTGATATTCAATATAATCCTCAATATGACCCCAAATACCAAACCGCATGATTTCGCCTCTGTGGGGATAAAATAGATTTTTATTCAGCCCCCTTAAAAATTACTTAATATATTTTATTGATGTAGAAAATTTAGATTCTTGCCTCTCCAAAGTCAACACAACCATATCTCGATGTTCGAATATCAGAATTCTGATATTCGAAATGTTTCAATATGACCACATCCACTACAAAATATGTTGCCACCGATGTTCTTTTTTAATAGATTTTTATTCATCCCCCTCAATGTAATTCAATATTAAAAGTCGATGTAAAAAATTTTAAATCCGGGGCCTTAAAAGTCAATATAGCGAAACACATCAAAATTCGAATATCAGAATTCTGATATTCAATATAATCCTCAATATGACCCCAAATATCAAACCTTATGTGGCCGCCGATGTGGTCATAAAATAGATTTTTATTCAGTCCCCTTAAAAATTACTTAATATATTTTATTGATGTAGAAAATTTAGATTCTTGCCTCTCCAAAGTCAACACAACCATATCTCGATGTTCGAATATCAGAATTCTGATATTCGACATGTTTCAATATGACCACATCCATCACAAAATATGTGGCCACCGATGTGGTGTTTTAATAGATTTTTAATCATCTCCCTTAATGTAATTTAATATTAAAAGTTGATGTAAAAAATTTTAAATCCGGGGCCTTAAAAGTCGATATAGCGAAACACATCAAAATTCGAATATCAGAATTCGGATATTCAATATAATCCTCAATATGACCCCAAATACCAAACCGCATGTTTACGCCGATGTGGGGAAAAAATAGATTTTTATTCAGTCCCCTTAAAAATTGCTTAATATATTATATTGATGTAGAAAATTTAGATTCTTGCCTCTCCAAAGTCAACACAGCCATATCTCGATGTTCGAATATCAGAATTCTGATATTCGACATGTTTCAATATGACCACATCCATCACAAAATATGTGGCCACCGATGTGGTGTTTTAATAGATTTTTAATCATCTCCCTTAATGTAATTTAATATTAAAAGTTGATGTAAAAAATTTTAAATCCGGGGCCTTAAAAGTCGATATAGAAAAACACATTGAAATTCGAATATCAGAATTCTGATATTCAATATAATCCTCAATATGACCCCAAATACCAAACCGCATGCTTTCGCCTCTGTGGGGATAAAATAGATTTTTATTCAGCCCCCTTAAAAATTACTTAATATATTTTATTGATGTAGAAAATTTAGATTCTTGCCTCTCCAAAGTCAACACAACCATATCTCGATGTTCGAATATCAGAATTCTGATATTCGAAATGTTTCAATATGACCACATCCACTAGAAAATATCTTGCCACCGATGTTCTTTTTTAATAGATTTTTATTCATCCCCCTCAATGTAATTTAATATTAAAAGTCGATGTAAAAAATTTTAAATCCGGGGCCTTAAAAGTCAATATAGCGAAACACATCAAAATTCGAATATCAGAATTCTGATATTCAATATAATCCTCAATATGACCCCAAATATCAAACCTTATGTGTCCGCCTATGTGGTCATAAAATGGATTTTTATTCAGTCCCCTTAAAAATTACTTAATATTTTATATTGATGTAGAAAATTTTGATACTTGCCTCTTCAAAGTCAACACAACCATATCTCGATGTTCGAATATCAGAATTCTGATATTCGACATGATTCAATATGACCACATTCATTAAAAAATATGTGGCCACCGATTTGGTGTTTTAAAAGATTTTTATTCATCCCCCTTAATGTAATTTAATATTAAAAGTTGATGTAAAAAATTTAAAATCCTTGGACTTAAAAGACGATATAAAAAAACACATCAAAATTCGAATATCAGAATTCTGATATTCAATATAATCCTCCATATGACCCCAAATATCAAACCTTATGTGGCCGGCGATGTGGTCATAAAATAGATTTTTATTCTGTCCCCTTAAAAATAGATTAATATTTTATATTGATGTAGAATATTTAGATTCTTGCCTCTTCAAAGTCAACACAACCATATCTCGATGTTCGAATATCAGAATTCTGATATTCAATATAATCCTCAATATGACCCCAAATACCAAACCGTATGGGGCCGCCGATGTGGTCATAAAATAGATTTTTATTCAGTCCCCTTAAAAATTACTTAATATTTTATATTAATGTAGAAAATTTTGATTCTTGCCGACCAAAATCCACACAACCATATCTCGATGTTCGAATATCAGAATTCTGATATTCGACATGATTCAATATGACCACATCCAACACAAAATAGGTGGCCACCGATGTGGTGTTTTAATAGATTTTTATTCATCCCCCTTAATGTAATTTAATATTAAAAGTTGATGTAAAAAATTTTAAATCCGGGGCCTTAAAAGTCGATATAGCAAAACACATCAAAATTCGAATATTAGAATTCTGATATTCAATATAATCCTCAATATGACCCCAAATACCAAACCGCATGTTTACGCCGATGTAGGGATAAAATAGATTTTCATTCAGTCCCCTTAAAAATTACTTAATATTTTATATTAATGTAGAAAATTTTGATTCTTGCCGACCAAAATCAAAACAACCATATCTCGATGTTCGAATATCAGAATTCTGATATTCGACATGATTCAATATGAGCACATCCCTCACAAAATATGTGGCCACCGATGTGGTGTTTTAATAGATTTTTATTCATCCCCCTTAATGTAATTTAATATTAAAAGTTGATGTAAAAAATTTTAAATCCGGGGCCTTAAAAGTCGATATAGCGAAACACATCAAAATTCGAATATCAGAATTCTGATATTCAATATAATCCTCAATATGACCCCAAATACCAAACCGCATGTTTACGCCGATGTAGGGATAAAATAGATTTTTATTCAGTCCCCTTAAAAATTACTTAATATTTTATATTAATGTAGAAAATTTTGATTCTTGCCGACCAAAATCAAAACAACCATATCTCGATGTTCGAATATCAGAATTCTAATATTCAACATGATTCAATATGACCACATCCCTCACAAAATATGTGGCCACCGATGTGGTGTTTTAATAGATTTTTATTCATCCCCCTTAATGTAATTTAATATTAAAAGTTGATGTAAAAAATTTTAAATCCGGGGCCTTAAAAGTCGATATAGCGAAACACATCAAAATTCGAATATCAGAATTCTGATATTCAATATAATCCTCAATATGACCCCAAATACCAAACCGCATGTTTACGCCGATGTGGGGAAAAAATAGATTTTTATTCAGTCCCCTTAAAAATTGCTTAATACATTATATTGATGTAGAAAATTTAGATTCTTGCCTCTCCAAAGTCAACACAGCCATATCTCGATGTTCGAATATCAGAATTCTGATATTCAACATGTTTCAATATGACCACATCCATCACAAAATATGTGGCCACCGATGTGGTGTTTTAATAGATTTTTAATCATCTCCCTTAATGTAATTTAATATTAAAAGTTGATGTAAAAAATTTCAAATCCGGGGCCTTAAAAGTCGATATAGAAAAACACATTGAAATTCGAATATCAGAATTCTGATATTCAATATAATCCTCAATATGACCCCAAATACCAAACCGCATGCTTTCGCCTCTGTGGGGATAAAATAGATTTTTATTCAGCCCCCTTAAAAATTACTTAATATATTTTATTGATGTAGAAAATTTAGATTCTTGCCTCTCCAAAGTCAACACAACCATATCTCGATGTTCGAATATCAGAATTCTGATATTCGAAATGTTTCAATATGACCACATCCACTACGAAATATGTTGCCACCGATGTTCTTTTTTAATAGATTTTTATTCATCCCCCTCAATGTAATTTAATATTAAAAGTCGATGTAAAAAATTTTAAATCCGGGGCCTTAAAAGTCAATATAGCGAAACACATCAAAATTCGAATATCAGAATTCTGATATTCAATATAATCCTCAATATGACCCCAAATATCAAACCTTATGTGGCCGCCGATGTGGTCATAAAATAGATTTTTATTCAGTCCCCTTAAAAATTACTTAATATTTTATATTGATGTAGAAAATTTAGATTCTTGCCCGTCCAAAGTCAACACAACATATCTCAATGTTCGAATATCAGAATTCTGATATTCGACATGATTCAATATGACCACATTCATTAAAAAATATGTGGCCACCGATATGGTGTTTTAATAGATTTTTATTCATCCCCCTTTATGTAATTTAATATTAAAAGTTGATGTAAAAATTTAAAATCCTTGGACTTAAAAGACGATATAAAAAAACACATCAAAATTCGAATATCAGAATTCTGATATTCAATATAATCCTCCATAACACCCCAAATGCCAAAACGTATGTGTCCGCCTATGTGGTCATAAAATGGATTTTTATTCAGTCCCCTTAAAAATTACTTAATATTTTATATTGATGTAGAAAATTTTGATACTTGCCTCTTCAAAGTCAACACAACCATATCTCGATGTTCGAATATCAGAATTCTGATATTCGACATGATTCAATATGACCACATTCATTAAAAAATATGTGGCCACCGATTTGGTGTTTTAAAAGATTTTTATTCATCCCCCTTAATGTAATTTAATATTAAAAGTTGATGTAAAAAATTTTAAATCCGGGGCCTTAAAAGTCGATATAGCGAAACACATCAAAATTCGAATATCAGAATTCTGATATTCAATATAATCCTCCATATGACCCCAAATATCAAACCGCATGTTTACGCCGATGTGGGGAAAAAATAGATTTTTATTCTGTCCCCTTAAAAATAGATTAATATTTTATATTGATGTAGAATATTTAGATTCTTGCCTCTTCAAAGTCAACACAACCATATCTCGATGTTCGAATATCAGAATTCTGATATTCAATATAATCCTCAATATGACCCCAAATACCAAACCGTATGTGGCCGCCGATGTGGTCATAAAATAGATTTTTATTCAGTCCCCTTAAAAATTACTTAATATTTTATATTGATATAGAAAATTTATATTTTTGCTTCTTCAAAGTCAGCAAAACCATATCTCGATGTTCGACTATCAGAATTCTGATATTCGACATGATTCAATATGACCACATCCACTACAAAATATGTCGCCACCGATGTTCTGTTTTAATAGATTTTTATTCATCCCCCTTAATGTAATTTAATATTAAAAGTCGATGTAAAAAATTTTAAATCCGGGGCCTAAAAAGTCAATATAGCGAAACACATCAAAATTCGAATATCAGAATTCTGATATTCAATATAATCCTCAATATGACCCCAAATACCAAACCGTATGTGGACGCCGATGTGGTCATAAAATAGATTTTTATTCAGTCTCCTTAAAAATTACTTAATATTTTATATTGATATAGAAAATTTTGATTCTTGCCGACCAAAATCAACACAACCATATCTCGATGTTCGAATATCAGAATTCTGATATTCGACATGATTCAATATGACCACATCCCTCACAAAATATGTGGCCACCGATGTGGTGTTTTAATAGATTTTTATTCATCCCCCTTAATGTAATTTAATATTAAAAGTTGATGTAAAAAATTTTAAATCTGGGGCCTTAAAAGTCGATATAACGAAACACATCAAATTTCGAATATCAGAATTCTGATATTCAATATAATCCTCAATATGACCCCAAATACCAAACCGTACGTTTACGCCGATGTGGGGATAAAATAGATTTTTATTCAGTCCCCTTAAAAATTACTTAATATGTTATATTGATGTAGAAAATTTAGATTCTTGCCTCTCCAAAGTCAAAACAACCATATCTCGATGTTCGAATATCAGAATTCTGATATTCGACATGTTTCAATATGACCACATCCATCACAAAATATGTGGCTACCGATGTGGTGTTTTAATAGATTTTTATTCATCCCCCTTAATGTAATTTAATATTAAAAGTTGATGTAAAAAATTTTAAATCCGGGGCCTTAAAAGTCGATATAGAAAAACACATCAAAATTCGAATATCAGAATTCTGATATTCAATATAATCATCCATAGGACCCCAAATACCAAACCGTATGCGGCCGCCGATGTGGGGATAAAATAGATTTTCATTAAGTCCCCTTAAAAATTACTTAATATTTTATATTAATGTAGAAAATTTTGATTCTTGCCGACCAAAATCAACACAACCATATCTCAATGTTCGAATATCAGAATTCTGATATTCGACAAGATTCAATATGACCACATCCATCACAAAATATGTGGCCACCGATGTGATGTTTTAATAGGTTTTTATTCATCCCCCTTACTGTAATTTAATATTAAAAGTTGATGTAAAAAATTTTAAATCCGGGGCCTTAAAAGTCGATATAGCGAAACACATCAAAATTCGAATATCAGAATTCTGATATTCAATATAATCCTCAATATGACCCCAAATACCAAACCGCATGCTTACGCCGATGTGGGGATAAAATAGATTTTTATTCAGTCCCCTTAAAAATTACTTAATATATTTTATTGATGTAGAAAATTTAGATTCTTGCCTCTCCAAAGTCAACACAACCATATATCGATGTTCAAATATCAGAATTCTGATATTCGACATGTTTCAATATGACCACATCTATCACAAAATATGTGGCCACCGATGTGGTGTTTTAATAGATTTTTAATCATCTCCCTTAATGTAATTTAATATTAAAAGTTGATGTAAAAAATTTTAAATCCGGGGCCTTAAAAGTCGATATAGCGAAACATATCAAAATTCGAATATCAGAATTCTGATATTCAATATAATCCTCAATATGACCCCAAATACCAAACCGCATGTTAACGCCGATGTGGGGATAAAATAGATTTTTATTCAGTCCCCTTAAAAATTACTTAATTTATTATATTGATGTAGAAAATTTAGATTCTTGCCTCTCCAAAGTCAACACAACCATATCTCGATGTTCTAATATCAGAATTCTGATATTCGACATGTTTCAATATGACCACATCCATCACAAAATATGTGGACACCGATGTGGTGTTTTAATAGATTTTTATTCATCCCCCTTAATGTAATTTTATATTAAAAGTTGATGTAAAAAATTTTAAATCCGAGGCCTTAAAAGTCGATATAACGAAACACATCAAAATTCGAATATCAGAATTCTGATATTCAATATAATCCTCAATATGACCCCAAATACCAAACCGCATGTTTACGCCGATGTGGGGATAAAATAGATTTTTATTCAGTCCCCTTAAAAATTACTTAATATATTTTATTGATGTAGAAAATTTAGATTCTTGCCTCTCCAAAGTCAACACAACCATATCTCGATGTTCAAATATCAGAATTCTGATATTCGAAATGTTTCAATATGACCACATCCACTACAAAATATGTTGCCACCGATGTTCTTTTTTAATAGATTTTTATTCATCCCCCTTAATGTAATTTAATATTAAAAGTCGATGTAAAAAATTTTAAATCCGGGGCCTTAAAAGTCAATATAGCGAAACACATCAAAATTCGAATATCAGAATTCTGATATTCAATATAATCCTCAATATGACCCCAAATATCAAACCTTATGTGGCCGCCGATGTGGTCATAAAATAGATTTTTATTCAGTCCCCTTAAAAATTACTTAATATTTTATATTGATGTAGAAAATTTAGATTCTTGCCCGTCCAAAGTCAACACAACATATCTCAATGTTCGAATATCAGAATTCTGATATTCGACATGATTCAATATGACCACATTCATTAAAAAATATGTGGCCACCGATATGGTGTTTTAATAGATTTTTATTCATCCCCCTTTATGTAATTTAATATTCAAAGTTGATGTAAAAAGTTTTACTCCCGGGGCCTTTAAAGTCGATTAAGTTAAACACAACAAAATTCAAATATCAGAATTCTGATATTCAATATAATCCTCCATAACACCCCAAATGCCAAAACGTATGTGGCCGCCGATGTGGTCATAAAATAGATTTTTATTCTGTCCCCTTAAAAATAGATTAATATTTTATATTGATGTAGAATATTTAGATTCTTGCCTCTTCAAAGTCAACACAACCATATCTCGATGTTCGAATATCAGAATTCTGATATTCGACATGATTCAATATGACCACATCCACTACAAAATATGTCGCGACCGATGTTCTGTTTTAATAGATTTTTATTCATCCCCCTTAATGTAATTTAATATTAAAAGTCGATGTAAAAAATTTTAAATCCGGGGCCTAAAAAGTCAATATAGCGAAACAAATCAAAATTCGAATATCAGAATTCTGATATTCAATATAATCCTCAATATGACCCCAAATACCAAACCGCATGTTTACGCCAATGTGGGGATAAAATAGATTTTCATTCAGTCCCCTTAAAAATTACTTAATATTTTATATTAATGTAGAAAATTTTGATTCTTGCCGACCAAAAACAAAACAACCATATCTCGATGTTCGAATATCAGAATTCTGATATTCGACATGATTCAATATGACCACATCCCTCACAAAATATATGGCCACCGATGTGGTGTTTTAATAGATTTTTATTCATCCCTCTTAATGTAATTTAATATTAAAAGTTGATGTAAAAAATTTTAAATCCGGGGCCTTAAAAGTCGATATAGCGAAACACATCAAAATTCGAATATCAGAATTCTGATATTCAATATAATCATCCATAGGACCCCAAATACCAAACCGTATGTGGCTGCCGATGTGGGGATAAAATAGATTTTCATTCAGTCCCCTTAAAAATTACTTAATATTTTATATTAATGTAGAAAATTTTGATTCTTGCCGACCAAAATCAACACAACCATATCTCGATGTTCGAATATCAGAATTCTGATATTCGACATGATTCAATATGACCACATCCATCACAAAATAGTTGCCACCGATGTGATGTTTTAATAGGTTTTTATTCATCCCCCTTAATGTAATTTAATATTAAAAGTTGATGTAAAAATTTTTAAATCCGGGGCCTTAAAAGTCGATATAGCGAAACACATCAAAATTCGAATATCAGAATTCTGATATTCAATATAATCCTCAATATGACCCCAAATACCAAACCGCATGCTTACGCCGATGTGGGGATAAAATAGATTTTTATTCAGTCCCCTTAAAAATTACTTAATATATTTTATTGATGTAGAAAATTTAGATTCTTGCCTCTCCAAAGTCAACACAACCATATATCGATGTTCGAATATCAGAATTCTGATATTCGACATGTTTCAATATGACCACATCTATCACAAAATATGTGGCCACCGATGTGGTGTTTTAATAGATTTTTAATCATCTCCCTTAATGTAATTTAATATTAAAAGTTGATGTAAAAAATTTTAAATCCGGGGCCTTAAAAGTCGATATAGCGAAACACATCAAAATTCGAATATCAGAATTCTGATATTCAATATAATCCTCAATATGACCCCAAATACCAAACCGCATGTTTACGCCGATGTGGGGATAAAATAGATTTTTATTCAGTCCCCTTAAAAATTACTTAATATATTTTATTGATGTAGAAAATTTAGATTCTTGCCTCTCCAAAGTCAACACAACCATATCTCGATGTTCGAATATCAGAATTCTGATATTCGAAATGTTTCAATATGACCACATCCACTACAAAATATGTTGCCACCGATATGGTGTTTTAATAGATTTTTATTCATCCCCCTTTATGTAATTTAATATTCAAAGTTGATGTAAAAAGTTTTAAATCCGGGGCCTTAAAAGTCCATATAGCGAAACACATCAAAATTCGAATATCAGAATTCTGATATTCAATATAATCCTCAATATGACCCCAAATATCAAACCTTATGTGGCCGCCGATGTGGTCATAAAATAGATTTTTATTCAGTCCCCTTAAAAATTACTTAATATTTTATATTGATGTAGAAAATTTAGATTCTTGTCCGTCCAAAGTCAACACAACATATCTCAATGTTCGAATATCAGAATTCTGATATTCGACATGATTCAATATGACCACATTCATTAAAAAATATGTGGCCACCGATATGGTGTTTTAATAGATTTTTATTCATCCCCCTTTATGTAATTTAATATTCAAAGTTGATGTAAAAAGTTTTACTCCCGGGGCCTTTAAAGTCGATTAAGTTAAACACAACAAAATTCAAATATCAGAATTCTGATATTCAATATAATCCTCCATAACACCCCAAATGCCAAAACGTATGTGGCCGCCGATGTGGTCATAAAATAGATTTTTATTCTGTCCCCTTAAAAATAGATTAATATTTTATATTGATGTAGAATATTTAGATTCTTGCCTCTTCAAAGTCAACACAACCATATCTCGATGTTCGAATATCAGAATTCTGATATTCGACATGATTCAATATGACCACATCCACTACAAAATATGTCGCCACCGATGTTCTGTTTTAATAGATTTTTATTCATCCCCCTTAATGTAATTTAATATTAAAAGTCGATGTAAAAAATTTTAAATCCGGGGCCTAAAAAGTCAATATAGCGAAACAAATCAAAATTCGAATATCAGAATTCTGATATTCAATATAATCCTCAATATGACCCCAAATACCAAACCGTATGTGGCCGCCGATGTGGTCATAAAATAGATTTTTATTCAGTCCCCTTAAAAATTACTTAATATTTTATATTGATATAGAAAATTTATATTTTTGCTTCTTGAAAGTCAGCACAACCATATCTCGATGTTCGACTATCAGAATTCTGATATTCGACATGTTTCAATATGACCACATCCATCACAAAATATGTGGCCACCGATGTGGTGTTTTAATAGATTTTTATTCATCCCCCTTAATGTAATTTAATATTGAAAGTTGATGTAAAAAATTTTAAAACCGGGGCCTTAAAAGTCGATATAGAAAAACACATCAAAATTCGAATATTAGAATTCTGATATTCAATATGATCATCCATAGGACCCCAAATACCAAACCGTATGTGCACGCCGATGTGGGGATAAAATAGATTTTCATTCAGTCCCCTTAAAAATTACTTAATATTTTATATTAATGTAGAAAATTTTGATTCTTGCAGACCAAAATCAACACAACCATATCTCGATGTTCGAATATCAGAATTCTGATATTCGACATGATTGAATATGACCACATCCCTCACAAAATATGTGGCCACCGATGTGGTGTTTTAATAGATTTTTATTCATCCCCCTTAATGTTATTTAATATTAAAAGTTGATGTAAAAAATTTTAAATCCGGGGCCTTAAAAGTCGATATAGCGAAACACATCAAAATTCGAATATCAGAATTCTGATATTCAATATAATCCTCAATATGACCCCAAATACCAAACCGCATGTTTCCGCCGATGTGGGGATAAAATAGATTTTTATTCAGTCCCCTTAAAAATTACTTAATATATTATATTGATGTAGAAAATTTAGATTCTTGCCTCTCCAAAGTCAACACAACCATATCTCGATGTTCGAATATCAGAATTCTGATATTCGACATGTTTCAATATGACCACATCCATCACAAAATATGTGGCCACCGATGTGGTGTTTTAATAGATTTTTATTCATCCCCCTTAATGTAATTTAATATTAAAAGTTGATGTAAAAAATTTTAAATCCGGGGCCTTAAAAGTCGATATAGAAAAACACATCAAAATTCGAATATCAGAATTCTGATATTCAATATAATCATCCATAGGATCCCAAATACCAAACCGTATGTGGCCGCCGATGTGGGGATAAAATAGATTTTCATTCAGTCCCCTTAAAAATTACTTAATATTTTATATTAATGTAGAAAATTTTGATTCTTGCCGACCAAAATCAACACAACCATATCTCGATGTTCGAATATCAGAATTCTGATATTCGACATGATTAAATATGACCACATCCATCACAAAATATGTGGCCACCGATGTGGTGTTTTAATAGGTTTTTATTCATCCCCCTTAATGTAATTTAATATTAAAAGTTGATGTAAAAAATTTTAAATCTGGGGCCTTAAAAGTCGATATAGCGAAACACATCAAAATTCGAATATCAGAATTCTGATATTCAATATAATCCTCAATATGACCCCAAATACCAAACCGCATGTTTACGACGATGTGGGGATAAAATAGATTTTTATTCAGTCCCCTTAAAAATTACTTAATATATTATATTGATGTAGAAAATTTAGATTCTTGCCTCTCCAAAGTCAACACAACCATATCTCGATGTTCGAATATCAGAATTCTGATATTCGACATGTTTCAATATGACCACATCCATCACAAAATATGTGGCCACCGATGTGGTGTTTTAATAGATTTTTATTCATCCCCCTTAATGTAATTTAATATTAAAAGTTGATGTAAAAAAATTGCAAATCCGGGGCCTTAAAAGTCGATATAGAAAAACACATCAAAATTCGAATATCAGAATTCTGATATTCAATATAATCATCCATAGGACCCCAAATACCAAACCGTATGTGGCCGCCGATGTGGGGATAAAATAGATTTTCATTCAGTCCCCTTAAAAATTACTTAATATTTTATATTAATGTAGAAAATTTTGATTCTTCCCGACCAAAATCAACACAACCATATCTCGATGTTCGAATATCAGAATTCTGATATTCGACATGATTCAATATGACCACATCCATCACAAAATATGTGGCCACCGATGTGGTGTTTTAATAGGTTTTTATTCATCCCCCTTAATGTAATTTAATATTAAAAGTTGATGTAAAAAATTTTAAATCCGGGGCCTTAAAAGTCGATATAGCGAAACACATCAAAATTCGAATATCAGAATTCTGATATTCAATATAATCCTCAATATGACCCCAAATACCAAACCGCATGTTTACGACGATGTGGGGATAAAATAGATTTTTATTCAGTCCCCTTAAAAATTACTTAATATATTATATTGATGTAGAAAATTTAGATTCTTGCCTCTCCATAGTCAACACAACCATATCTCGATGTTCGAATATCAGAATTCTGATATTCGACATGTTTCAATATGACCACATCCATCACAAAATATGTGGCCACCGATGTGGTGTTTTAATAGATTTTTATTCATCCCCCTTAATGTAATTTAAAATTAAAAGTTGATGTAAAAAATTGCAAATCCGGGGCCTTAAAAGTCGATATAGAAAAACACATCAAAATTCGAATATCAGAATTCTGATATTCAATATAATCATCCATAGGACCCCAAATACCAAAACGTATGTGGCCGCCGATGTGGGGATAAAATAGATTTTCATTCAGTCCCCTTAAAAATTACTTAATATTTTATATTAATGTAGAAAATTTTGATTCTTGCCGACCAAAATCCACACAACCATATCTCGATGTTCGAATATCAGAATTCTGATATTCGACATGATTCAATATGACCACATCCATCACAAAATATGTGGCCACCGATTTGGTGTTTTAATAGATTTTTATTCATCCCCCTTAATGTAATTTAATATTAAAAGTTGATGTAAAAAATTTTAAATCCGGGGCCTTAAAAGTCGATATAGCGAAACACATCAAAATTCGAATATCAGAATTCTGATATTCAATATAATCATCCATAGGACCCCAAATACCAAACCGTATGTGGCTGCCGATGTGGGGATAAAATAGATTTTCATTCAGTCCCCTTAAAAATTACTTAATATTTTATATTAATGTAGAAAATTTTGATTCTTGCCGACCAAAGTCAACACAGCCATATCTCGATGTTCGAATATCAGAATTCTGATATTCGACATGTTTATATATGACCACATCCATCACAAAATATGTGGCCACCGATGTGGTGTTTTAATAGATTTTTAATCATCTCCCTTAATGTAATTTAATATTAAAAGTTGATGGAAAAAATTTTAAATCCGGGGCCTTAAAAGTCGATATAGAAAAACACATTGAAATTCGAATATCAGAATTCTGATATTCAATATAATCCTCAATATGACCCCAAATACCAAACCGCATGCTTTCGCCTCTGTGGGGATAAAATAGATTTTTATTCAGCCCCCTTAAAAATTACTTAATATATTTTATTGATGTAGAAAATTTAGATTCTTGCCTCTCCAAATTCAACACAACCATATCTCGATGTTCGAATATCAGAATTCTGATATTCGAAATGTTTCAATATGACCACATCCACTACAAAATATGTTGCCACCGATGTTCTTTTTTAATAGATTTTTATTCATCCCCCTTA
Source organism: Tetragnatha versicolor (assembly GCA_024610705.1). Lineage (NCBI taxonomy): Eukaryota > Metazoa > Arthropoda > Arachnida > Araneae > Tetragnathidae > Tetragnatha > Tetragnatha versicolor. Next base: position 8,677,464 of record JANDEH010000006.1, on the reverse strand, counting down.
ATGTAATTTAATATTAAAAGTCGATGTAAAAAATTTTAAATCCGGGGCCTTAAAAGTCAATATAGCGAAACACATCAAAATTCGAATATCAGAATTCTGATATTCAATATAATCCTCAATATGACCCCAAATATCAAACCTTATGTGGCCGCCGATGTGGTCATAAAATAGATTTTTATTCAGTCCCCTTAAAAATTACTTAATATTTTATATTGATGTAGAAAATTTAGATTCTTGCCCGTCCAAAGTCAACACAACATATCTCAATGTTCGAATATCAGAATTCTGATATTCGACATGATTCAATATGACCACATTCATTAAAAAATATGTGGCCACCGATATGGTGTTTTAATAGATTTTTATTCATCCCACTTTATGTAATTTAATATTCAAACTTGATGTAAAAAGTTTTACTCCCGGGGCCTTTAAAGTCGATTAAGTTAAACACAACAAAATTCAAATATCAGAATTCTGATATTCAATATAATCCTCCATAACACCCCAAATGCCAAAACGTATGTGTCCGCCGATGTGGTCATAAAATAAATTTTTAATCTGTCCCCTTAAAAATTACTTAATATTTTATATTGATGTAGAAAATTTTGATACTTGCCTCTTCAAAGTCAACACAACCATATCTCGATGTTCGAATATCAGAATTCTGATATTCGACTTGATTCAATATGACCACATTCATTAAAAAATATGTGGCCACCGATTTGGTGTTTTAAAAGATTTTTATTCATCTCCCTTAATGTAATTTAATATTAAAAGTTGATGTAAAAAATTTAAAATCCTTGGACTTAAAAGACGATATAAAAAAACACATCAAAATTCGAATATCAGAATTCTGATATTCAATATAATCCTCCATATGACCCCAAATATCAAACCTTATGTGGCCGCCGATGTGGTCATAAAATAGATTTTTATTCTGTCCCCTTAAAAATAGATTAATATTTTATATTGATGTAGAATATTTAGATTCTTGCCTCTTCAAAGTCAACACAACCATATCTCGATGTTCGAATATCAGAATTCTGATATTCAATATAATCCTCAATATGACCCCAAATACCAAACCGTATGTGGCCGCCGATGTGGTCATAAAATAGATTTTTATTCAGTCCCCTTAAAAATTACTTAATATTTTATATTTATATAGAAAATTTATATTTTTGCTTCTTCAAAGTCAGCACAACCATATCTCGATGTTCGACTATCAGAATTCTGATATTCGACATGATTCAATATGACCACATCCACTACAAAATATGTCGCCACCGATGTTCTGTTTTAATAGATTTTTATTCATCCCCCTTAATGTAATTTAATATTAAAAGTCGATGTAAAAAATTTTAAATCCGGGGCCTAAAAAGTCAATATAGCGAAACACATCAAAATTCGAATATCAGAATTCTGATATTCAATATAATCCTCAATATGACCCCAAATACCAAACCGTATGTTTACGCCGATGTGGGGATAAAATAGATTTTTATTCAGTCCCCTTAAAAATTACTTAATATGTTATATTGATGTAGAAAATTTAGATTCTTGCCTCTCCAAAGTCAAAACAACCATATCTCGATGTTCGATTATCAGAATTCTAATATTCGACATGATTCAATATGACCACATCCCTCACAAAATATGTGGCCACCGATGTGGTGTTTTAATAGATTTTTATTCATCCCCCTTAATGTAATTTAATATTAAAAGTTGATGTAAAAAATTTTAAATCCGGGGCCTTAAAAGTCCATATAGCGAAACACATCAAAATTCGAATATCAGAATTCTGATATTCAATATAATCATCCATAGGACCCCAAATACCAAACCGTATGTGCACGCCAATGTGGGGATAAAATAGATTTTCATTCAGTCCCCTTAAAAATTACTTAATATTTTATATTAATGTAGAAAATTTTGATTCTTGCCGACCAAAATCAAAACAACCATATCTCGATGTTCGAATATCAGAATTCTGATATTCGACATGATTCAATATGACCACATCCCTCACAAAATATGTGGCCACCGATGTGGTGTTTTAATAGATTTTTATTCATCCCTCTTAATGTAATTTAATATTAAAAGTTGATGTAAAAAATTTTAAATCCGGGGCCTTAAAAGTCGATATAGCGAAACACATCAAAATTCGAATATCAGAATTCTGATATTCAATATAATCATCCATAGGACCCCAAATACCAAACCGTATGTGGCTGCCGATGTGGGGATAAAATAGATTTTCATTCAGTCCCCTTAAAAATTACTTAATATTTTATATTAATGTAGAAAATTTTGATTCTTGCCGACCAAAATCAACACAACCATATCTCGATGTTCGAATATCAGAATTCTGATATTCGACATGATTCAATATGACCACATCCATCACAAAATAGTTGCCACCGATGTGATGTTTTAATAGGTTTTTATTCATCCCCCTTAATGTAATTTAATATTAAAAGTTGATGTAAAAATTTTTAAATCCGGGGCCTTAAAAGTCGATATAGCGAAACACATCAAAATTCGAATATCAGAATTCTGATATTCAATATAATCCTCAATATGACCCCAAATACCAAACCGCATGCTTACGCCGATGTGGGGATAAAATAGATTTTTATTCAGTCCCCTTAAAAATTACTTAATATATTTTATTGATGTAGAAAATTTAGATTCTTGCCTCTCCAAAGTCAACACAACCATATATCGATGTTCGAATATCAGAATTCTGATATTCGACATGTTTCAATATGACCACATCTATCACAAAATATGTGGCCACCGATGTGGTGTTTTAATAGATTTTTAATCATCTCCCTTAATGTAATTTAATATTAAAAGTTGATGTAAAAAATTTTAAATCCGGGGCCTTAAAAGTCGATATAGCGAAACACATCAAAATTCGAATATCAGAATTCTGATATTCAATATAATCCTCAATATGACCCCAAATACCAAACCGCATGTTTACGCCGATGTGGGGATAAAATAGATTTTTATTCAGTCCCCTTAAAAATTACTTAATATATTATATTGATGTAGAAAATTTAGATTCTTGCCTCTCCAAAGCCAACACAACCATATCTCGATTTTCTAATATCAGAATTCTGATATTCGACATGTTTCAATATGACCACATCCATCACAAAATATGTGGACACCGATGTGGTGTTTTAATAGATTTTTATTCATCCCCCTTAATGTAATTTTATATTAAAAGTTGATGTAAAAAATTTTAAATCCGAGGCCTTAAAAGTCGATATAACGAAACACATCAAAATTCGAATATCAGAATTCTGATATTCAATATAATCCTCAATATGACCCCAAATACCAAACCGCATGTTTACGCCGATGTGGGGATAAAATAGATTTTTATTCAGTCCCCTTAAAAATTACTTAATATATTTTATTGATGTAGAAAATTTAGATTCTTGCCTCTCCAAAGTCAACACAACCATATCTCGATGTTCGAATATCAGAATTCTGATATTCGAAATGTTTCAATATGACCACATCCACTACAAAATATGTTGCCACCGATATGGTGTTTTAATAGATTTTTATTCATCCCCCTTTATGTAATTTAATATTCAAAGTTGATGTAAAAAGTTTTAAATCCGGGGCCTTAAAAGTCAATATAGCGAAACACATCAAAATTCGAATATCAGAATTCTGATATTCAATATAATCCTCAATATGACCCCAAATATCAAACCTTATGTGGCCGCCGATGTGGTCATAAAATAGATTTTTATTCAGTCACCTTAAAAATTACTTAATATTTTATATTGATGTAGAAAATTTAGATTCTTGCCCGTCCAAAGTCAACACAACATATCTCAATGTTCGAATATCAGAATTCTGATATTCGACATGATTCAATATGACCACATTCATTAAAAAATATGTGGCCACCGATATGGTGTTTTAATAGATTTTTATTCATCCCCCTTTATGTAATTTAATATTCAAAGTTGATGTAAAAAGTTTTACTCCCGTGGCCTTTAAAGTCGATTAAGTTAAACACAACAAAATTCAAATATCAGAATTCTGATATTCAATATAATCCTCCATAACACCCCAAATGCCAAAACGTATGTGGCCGCCGATGTGGTCATAAAATAGATTTTTATTCTGTCCCCTTAAAAATAGATTAATATTTTATATTGATGTAGAATATTTAGATTCTTGCCTCTTCAAAGTCAACACAACCATATCTCGATGTTCGAATATCAGAATTCTGATATTCGACATGATTCAATATGACCACATCCACTACAAAATATGTCGCCACCGTTGTTCTGTTTTAATAGATTTTTATTCATCCCCCTTAATGTAATTTAATATTAAAAGTCGATGTAAAAAATTTTAAATCCGGGGCCTAAAAAGTCAATATAGCGAAACAAATCAAAATTCGAATATCAGAATTCTGATATTCAATATAATCCTCAATATGACCCCAAATACCAAACCGTATGTGGCCGCCGATGTGGTCATAAAATAGATTTTTATTCAGTCCCCTTAAAAATTACTTAATATTTTATATTGATATAGAAAATTTATATTTTTGCTTCTTGAAAGTCAGCACAACCATATCTCGATGTTCGACTATCAGAATTCTGATATTCGACATGTTTCAATATGACCACATCCATCACAAAATATGTGGCCACCGATGTGGTGTTTTAATAGATTTTTATTCATCCCCCTTAATGTAATTTAATATTGAAAGTTGATGTAAAAAATTTTAAAACCGGGGCCTTAAAAGTCGATATAGAAAAACACATCAAAATTCGAATATTAGAATTCTGATATTCAATATGATCATCCATAGGACCCCAAATACCAAACCGTATGTGCACGCCGATGTGGGGATAAAATAGATTTTCATTCAGTCCCCTTAAAAATTACTTAATATTTTATATTAATGTAGAAAATTTTGATTCTTGCAGACCAAAATCAACACAACCATATCTCGATGTTCGAATATCAGAATTCTGATATTCGACATGATTGAATATGACCACATCCCTCACAAAATATGTGGCCACCGATGTGGTGTTTTAATAGATTTTTATTCATCCCCCTTAATGTAATTTAATATTAAAAGTTGATGTAAAAAATTTTAAATCCGGGGCCTTAAAAGTCGATATAGCGAAACACATCAAAATTCGAATATCAGAATTCTGATATTCAATATAATCCTCAATATGACCCCAAATACCAAACCGCATGTTTCCGCCGATGTGGGGATAAAATAGATTTTTATTCAGTCCCCTTAAAAATTACTTAATATATTATATTGATGTAGAAAATTTAGATTCTTGCCTCTCCAAAGTCAACACAACCATATCTCGATGTTCGAATATCAGAATTCTGATATTCGACATGTTTCAATATGACCACATCCATCACAAAATATGTGGCCACCGATGTGGTGTTTTAATAGATTTTTATTCATCCCCCTTAATGTAATTTAATATTAAAAGTTGATGTAAAAAATTTTAAATCCGGGGCCTTAAAAGTCGATATAGAAAAACACATCAAAATTCGAATATCAGAATTCTGATATTCAATATAATCATCCATAGGATCCCAAATACCAAACCGTATGTGGCCGCCGATGTGGGGATAAAATAGATTTTCATTCAGTCCCCTTAAAAATTACTTAATATTTTATATTAATGTAGAAAATTTTGATTCTTGCCGACCAAAATCAACACAACCATATCTCGATGTTCGAATATCAGAATTCTGATATTCGACATGATTAAATATGACCACATCCATCACAAAATATGTGGCCACCGATGTGGTGTTTTAATAGGTTTTTATTCATCCCCCTTAATGTAATTTAATATTAAAAGTTGATGTAAAAAATTTTAAATCTGGGGCCTTAAAAGTCGATATAGCAAAACACATCAAAATTCGAATATCAGAATTCTGATATTCAATATAATCCTCAATATGACCCCAAATACCAAACCGCATGTTTACGACGATGTGGGGATAAAATAGATTTTTATTCAGTCCCCTTAAAAATTACTTAATATATTATATTGATGTAGAAAATTTAGATTCTTGCCTCTCCAAAGTCAACACAACCATATCTCGATGTTCGAATATCAGAATTCTGATATTCGACATGTTTCAATATGACCACATCCATCACAAAATATGTGGCCACCGATGTGGTGTTTTAATAGATTTTTATTCATCCCCCTTAATGTAATTTAATATTAAAAGTTGATGTAAAAAAATTGCAAATCCTGGGCCTTAAAAGTCGATATAGAAAAACACATCAAAATTCGAATATCAGAATTCTGATATTCAATATAATCATCCATAGGACCCCAAATACCAAACCGTATGTGGCCGCCGATGTGGGGATAAAATAGATTTTCATTCAGTCCCCTTAAAAATTACTTAATATTTTATATTGATGTAGAAAATTTAGATTCTTGCCTCTCCAAAGTCAACACAACCATATCTCGATGTTCGAATATCAGAATTCTGATATTCGACATGATTCAATATGACCACATCCATCACAAAATAGGTGGCCACCGATGTGGTGTTTTAATAGATTTTTATTCATCCCCCTTAATGTAATTTAATATTAAAAGTTGATGTAAAAAATTTTAAATCCGGGGCCTTAAAAGTCGAAATAGCGAAACACATCAAAATTCGAATATCAGAATTCTGATATTCAATATAATCATCCATAGGACCCCAAATACCAAACCGTATGTGCACGCCAATGTGGGGATAAAATAGATTTTCATTCAGTCCCCTTAAAAATTACTTAATATTTTATATTAATGTAGAAAATTTTGATTCTTGCCGACCAAAATCAAAACAACCATATCTCGATGTTCGAATATCAGAATTCTGATATTCGACATGATTCAATATGACAACATCCCTCACAAAATATGTGGCCACCGATTTGGTGTTTTAATAGATTTTTATTCATCCCCCTTAATGTAATTTAATATTAAAAGTTGATGTAAAAAATTTTAAATCCGGGGCCTTAAAAGTCGATATAGCGAAACACATCAAAATTCGAATATCAGAATTCTGATATTCAATATAATCATCCATAGGACCCCAAATACCAAACCGTATGTGGCTGCCGATGTGGGGATAAAATAGATTTTCATTCAGTCCCCTTAAAAATTACTTAATATTTTATATTAATGTAGAAAATTTTGATTCTTGCCGACCAAAGTCAACACAGCCATATCTCGATGTTCGAATATCAGAATTCTGATATTCGACATGTTTATATATGACCACATCCATCACAAAATATGTGGCCACCGATGTGGTGTTTTAATAGATTTTAATCATCTCCCTTAATGTAATTTAATATTAAAAGTTGATGTAAAAAATTTTAAATCCGGGGCCTTAAAAGTCGATATAGAAAAACACATTGAAATTCGAATATCAGAATTCTGATATTCAATATAATCCTCAATATGACCCCAAATACCAAACCGCATGCTTTCGCCTCTGTGGGGATAAAATAGATTTTTATTCAGCCCCCTTAAAAATTACTTAATATATTTTATTGATGTAGAAAATTTAGATTCTTGCCTCTCCAAAGTCAACACAACCATATCTCGATGTTCGAATATCAGAATTCTGATATTCGAAATGTTTCAATATGACCACATCCACTACAAAATATGTTGCCACCGATGTTCTTTTTTAATAGATTTTTATTCATCCCCCTTAATGTAATTTAATATTAAAAGTCGATGTAAAAAATTTTAAATCCGGGGCCTTAAAAGTCAATATAGCGAAACACATCAAAATTCGAATATCAGAATTCTGATATTCAATATAATCCTCAATATGACCCCAAATATCAAACCTTATGTGGCCGCCGATGTGGTCATAAAATAGATTTTTATTCAGTCCCCTTAAAAATTACTTAATATTTTATATTGATGTAGAAAATTTAGATTCTTGCCCGTCCAAAGTCAACACAACCATATCTCGATGTTCGAATATCAGAATTCTGATATTCGACATGATTAAATATGACCACATCCATCACAAAATATGTGGCCACCGATGTGGTGTTTTAATAGGTTTTTATTCATCCCCCTTAATGTAATTTAATATTAAAAGTTGATGTAAAAAATTTTAAATCTGGGGCCTTAAAAGTCGATATAGCGAAACACATCAAAATTCGAATATCAGAATTCTGATATTCAATATAATCCTCAATATGACCCCAAATACCAAACCGTATGTGCACGCCGATGTGGGGATAAAATAGATTTTCATTCAGTCCCCTTAAAAATTACTTAATATTTTATATTAATGTAGAAAATTTTGATTCTTGCAGACCAAAATCAACACAACCATATCTCGATGTTCGAATATCAGAATTCTGATATTCGACATGATTCAATATGACCACATTCATTAAAAAATATGTGGCCACCGATTTGGTGTTTTAAAAGATTTTTATTCATCCCCCTTAATGTAATTTAATATTAAAAGTTGATGTAAAAAATTTAAAATCCTTGGACTTAAAAGACGATATAAAAAAACACATCAAAATTCGAATATCAGAATTTTGATATTCAATATAATCCTCCATATGACCCCAAATATCAAACCTTATGTGGCCGCCGATGTGGTCATAAAATAGATTTTTATTCTGTCCCCTTAAAAATAGATTAATGTTTTATATTGATGTAGAATATTTAGATTCTTGCCTCTTCAAAGTCAACACAACCATATCTCGATGTTCGAATATCAGAATTCTGATATTCAATATAATCCTCAATATGACCCCAAATACCAAACCGTATGTGGCCGCCGATGTGGTCATAAAATAGATTTTTATTCAGTCCCCTTAAAAATTACTTAATATTTTATATTGATATAGAAAATTTATATTTTTGCTTCTTCAAAGTCAGCACAACCATATCTCGATGTTCGACTATCAGAATTCTGATATTCGACATGATTCAATATGACCACATCCACTACAAAATATGTCGCCACCGATGTTCTGTTTTAATAGATTTTTATTCATCCCCCTTAATGTAATTTAATATTAAAAGTCGATGTAAAAAATTTTAAATCCGGGGCCTAAAAAGTCAATATAGCGAAACACATCAAAATTCGAATATCAGAATTCTGATATTCAATATAATCCTCAATATGACCCCAAATACCAAACCGTATGTGGCCGCCGATGTGGTCATAAAATAGATTTTTATTCAGTCCCCTTAAAAATTACTTAATATTTTATATTGATATAGAAAATTTATATTTTTGCTTCTTCAAAGTCAGCACAACCATATCTCGATGTTCGACTATCAGAATTCTGATATTCGACATGATTCAATATGACCACATCCCTCACAAAATATGTGGCCACCGATGTGGTGTTTTAATAGATTTTTATTCATCCCCCTTAATGTAATTTAATATTGAAAGTTGATGTAAAAAATTTTAAATCCGGGGCCTTAAAAGTCGATATAGAAAAACACATCAAAATTCGAATATCAGAATTCTGATATTCAATAAAATCATCCATAGGACCCCAAATACCAAACCGTATGTGGCTGCCGATGAGGGGATAAAATAGATTTTCATTCAGTCCCCTTAAAAATTACTTAATATTTTATATTAATGTAGAAAATTTTGATTCTTGCCGACCAAAATCAACACAACCATATCTCGATGTTCGAATATCAGAATTCTGATATTCGACATGATTCAAAATGACCACATCCCTCACAAAATATGTGGCCACCGATGTGGTGTTTTAATAGATTTTTATTCATCCCCCTTAATGTAATTTAATATTAAAAGTTGATGTAAAAAATTTTAAATCCGGGGCCTTAAAAGTCGATATAACGAAACACATCAAATTTCGAATATCAGAATTCTGATATTCAATATAATCCTCAATATGACCCCAAATACCAAACCGTATGTTTACGCCGATGTGGGGATAAAATAGATTTTTATTCAGTCCCCTTAAAAATTACTTAATATGTTATATTGATGTAGAAAATTTAGATTCTTGCCTCTCCAAAGTCAAAACAACCATATCTCGATGTTCGAATATCAGAATTCTGATATTCGACACGTTTCAATATGACCACATCCATCACAAAATATGTGGCTACCGGTGTGGTGTTTTAATAGATTTTTATTCATCCCCCTTAATGTAATTTAATATTAAAAGTTGATGTAAAAAATTTTAAATCCGGGGCCTTAAAAGTCGATATAGAAAAACACATCAAAATTCGAATATCAGAATTCTGATATTCAATATAATCATCCATAGGACCCCAAATACCAAACCGTATGTGGCCGCCGATTTTGGGATAAAATAGATTTTCATTCAGTCCCCTTAAAAATTACTTATTATTTTATAATAATGTAGAAAATTTCGATTCTTGCCGACCAAAATCAACACAACCATATCTCGATGTTCGAATATCAGAATTCTGATATTCGACATGATTCAATATGACCACATCCCTCACAAAATATGTGGCCACCGATGTGGTGTTTTAATAGATTTTTATTCATCCCCCTTAATGTAATTTAATATTAAAAGTTGATGTAAAAAATTTTAAATCCGGGGCCTTAAAAGTCGATATAGCGAAACACATCAAAATTCGAATATCAGAATTCTGATATTCAATATAATCATCCATAGGACCCCAAATACCAAACCGTATGTGGCTGCCGATGTGGGGATAAAATAGATTTTCATTCAGTCCCCTTAAAAATTACTTAATATTTTATATTAATGTAGAAAATTTTGATTCTTGCCGACCAAAATCAACACAACCATATCTCGATGTTCGAATATCAGAATTCTGATATTCGACATGATTCAATATGACCACATCCATCACAAAATAGTGGCCACCGATGTGATGTTTTAATAGGTTTTTATTCATCCCCCTTAATGTAATTTAATATTAAAAGTTGATGTAAAAATTTTTAAATCCGGGGCCTTAAAAGTCGATATAGCGAAACACATCAAAATTCGAATATCAGAATTCTGATATTCAATATAATCCTCAATATGACCCCAAATACCAAACCGCATGCTTACGCCGATGTGGGGATAAAATAGATTTTTATTCAGTCCCCTTAAAAATTACTTAATATATTTTATTGATGTAGAAAATTTAGATTCTTGCCTCTCCAAAGTCAACACAACCATATCTCTATGTTCGAATATCAGAATTCTGATATTCGACATGTTTCAATATGACCACATCCATCACAAAATATGTGGCCACCGATGTGGTGTTTTAATAGATTTTTAATCATCTCCCTTAATGTAATTTAATATTAAAAGTTGATGTAAAAAATTTTAAATCCGGGGCCTTAAAAGTCGATATAGCGAAACACATCAAAATTCGAATATCAGAATTCGGATATTCAATATAATCCTCAATATGACCCCAAATACCAAACCGCATGTTTACGCCGATGTGGGGAAAAAATAGATTTTTATTCAGTCCCCTTAAAAATTGCTTAATATATTATATTGATGTAGAAAATTTAGATTCTTGCCTCTCCAAAGTCAACACAGCCATATCTCGATGTTCGAATATCAGAATTCTGATATTCGACATGTTTCAATATGACCACATCCATCACAAAATATGTGGCCACCGATGTGGTGTTTTAATAGATTTTTAATCATCTCCCTTAATGTAATTTAATATTAAAAGTTGATGTAAAAAATTTTAAATCCGGGGCCTTAAAAGTCGATATAGAAAAACACATTGAAATTCGAATATCAGAATTCTGATATTCAATATAATCCTCAATATGACCCCAAATACCAAACCGCATGCTTTCGCCTCTGTGGGGATAAAATAGATTTTTATTCAGCCCCCTTAAAAATTACTTAATATATTTTATTGATGTAGAAAATTTAGATTCTTGCCTCTCCAAAGTCAACACAACCATATCTCGATGTTCGAATATCAGAATTCTGATATTCGAAATGTTTCAATATGACCACATCCACTACAAAATATGTTGCCACCGATGTTCTTTTTTAATAGATTTTTATTCATCCCCCTTAATGTAATTTAATATTGAAAGTTGATGTAAAAAATTTTAAATCCGGGGCCTTAAAAGTCGATATAGAAAAACACATCAAAATTCGAATATCAGAATTCTGATATTCAATAAAATCATCCATAGGACCCGAAATACCAAACCGTATGTGGCCGCCGATGTGGGGATAAAATAGATTTTCATTCAGTCCCCTTAAAAATTACTTAATATTTTATATTAATGTAGAAAATTTTGATTCTTGCCGACCAAAATCAACACAACCATATCTCAATGTTCGAATATCAGAATTCTGATATTCGACAAGATTCAATATGACCACATCCATCACAAAATATGTGGCCACCGATGTGATGTTTTAATAGGTTTTTATTTATCCCCCTTAATGTAATTTAATATTAAAAGTTGATGTAAAAAATTTTAAATCCGGAGCCTTAAAAGTCGATATAGCGAAACACATCAAAATTCGAATATCAGAATTCTGATATTCAATATAATCCTCAATATGACCCCAAATACCAAACCGCATGCTTACGCCGATGTGGGGATAAAATAGATTTTTATTCAGTCCCCTTAAAAATTACTTAATATATTTTATTGATGTAGAAAATTTAGATTCTTGCCTCTCCAAAGTCAACACAACCATATCTCGATGATCGAATATCAGAATTCTGATATTCGACATGTTTCAATATGACCACATCCACTACAAAATATGTTGCCACCGATGTTCTTTTTTAATAGATTTTTATTCATCCCCCTTAATGTAATTTAATATTAAAAGTCGATGTAAAAAATTTTAAATCCGGGGCCTTAAAAGTCAATATAGCGAAACACATCAAAATTCGAATATCAGAATTCTGATATTCAATATAATCCTCAATATGACCCCAAATATCAAACCTTATGTGGCCGCCGATGTGGTCATAAAATAGATTTTTATTCAGTCCCCTTAAAAATTACTTAATATTTTATATTGATGTAGAAAATTTAGATTCTTGCCCGTCCAAAGTCAACACAACATATCTCAATGTTCGAATATCAGAATTCTGATATTCGACATGATTCAATATGACCACATTCTTTAAAAAATATGTGGCCACCGATTTGGTGTTTTAATAGATTTTTATTCATCCCCCTTTATGTAATTTAATATTCAAAGTTGATGTAAAAAGTTTACTCCCGGGGCCTTTAAAGTCGATTAAGTTAAACACAACAAAATTCAAATATCAGAATTCTGATATTCAATATAATCCTCCATAACACCCCAAATGTCAAAACGTATGTGTCCGCCTATGTGGTCATAAAATGGATTTTTATTCAGTCCCCTTAAAAATTACTTAATATTTTATATTGATGTAGAAACCTTAGATTCTTGCCTCTCCAAAGTCAACACAACCATATCTCGATGTTCTAATATCAGAATTCTGATATTCGACATGTTTCAATATGACCACATCCATCACAAAATATGTGGACACCGATGTGGTGTTTTAATAGATTTTTATTCATCCCCCTTAATGTAATTTTATATTAAAAGTTGATGTAAAAAATTTTAAATCCGAGGCCTTAAAAGTCGATATAACGAAACACATCAAAATTCGAATATCAGAATTCTGATATTCAATATAATCCTCAATATGACCCCAAATACCAAACCGCATGTTTACGCCGATGTGGGGATAAAATAGATTTTTATTCAGTCCCCTTAAAAATTACTTAATATATTATATTGATGTAGAAAATTTAGATTCTTGCCTCTCCAAAGTCAACACAACCATATCTCGATGTTCTAATATCAGAATTCCGATATTCGACATGTTTCAATATGACCTCATCCATCACAAAATATGTGGCCACCGATGTGGTGTTTTAATAGATTTTTATTCATCCCCCTTAATGTAATTTAATATTAAAAGTTGATGTAAAAAATTTTAAATCCAGGGCCTTAAAAGTCGATATAGAAAAACACATCAAAATTCGAATATCAGAATTCTGATTATTCAATATAATCATCCATAGGACCCCAAATACCAAACCGTATGTAGCCGCCGATGTGGGGATAAAATAGATTTTCATTTAGTCCCCTTAAAAATTACTTAATATTTTATATTAATGTAGAAAATTTTGATTCTTGCCGACAAAAATCAACACATCCATATCTCGATGTTCGAATATCAGAATTCTGATATTCGACATGTTTCAATATGACCACATCCCTCACAAAATATGTGGCCACCGATGTGGTGTTTTAATAGATTTTTATTCATCCCCATTAATGTAATTTAATATTGAAAGTTGATGTAAAAAATTTTAAATCCGGGGCCTTAAAAGTCGATATAGAAAAACACATCAAAATTCGAATATCAGAATTCTGATATTCAATAAAATCATCCATAGGACCCCAAATACCAAACCGTATGTGGCCGCCGATGTGGGGATAAAATAGATTTTCATTCAGTCCCCTTAAAAATTACTTAATATTTTATATTAATGTAGAAAATTTTGATTCTTGCCGACCAAAATCAACACAACCATATCTCAATGTTCGAATATCAGAATTCTGATATTCGACATGATTCAATATGACCACATCCATCACAAAATATGTGGCCACCGATGTGGTGTTTTAATAGATTTTTAATCACCTCCCTTAATGTAATTTAATATTAAAAGTTGATGCAAAAAATTTTAAATCCGGGGCCTTAAAAGTCGATATAGCGAAACACATCAAAATTCGAATATCAGAATTCTGATATTCAATATAATCCTCAATATGACCCCAAATACCAAACCGCATGTTTACGCCGATGTGGGGATAAAATAGATTTTTATTCAGTCCCCTTAAAAATTACTTAATATATTATATTGATGTAGAAAATTTAGATTCTTGCCTCTCCAAAGTCAACACAACCATATCTCGATGTTCGAATATCAGAATTCTGATATTCGACATGTTTCAATATGACCACATCCATCACAAAATATGTGGCCACCGATGCGGTGTTTTAATAGATTTTGAATCATCTCCCTTAATGTAATTTAATATTAAAAGTTGATGTAAAAAATTTTAAATCCGGGGCCTTAAAAGTCGATATAGAAAAACACATTGAAATTCGAATATCAGAATTCTGATATTCAATATAATCCTCAATATGACCCCAAATACCAAACCGCATGCTTTCGCCTCAGTGGGGATAAAATAGATTTTTATTCAGTCCCCTTAAAAATTACTTAATATATTTTATTGATGTAGAAAATTTAGATTCTTGCCTCTCCAAAGTCAACACAACCATATCTCGATGTTCGAATATCAGAATTCTGATATTCGACATGTTTCAATATGACCACATCCACTACAAAATATGTTGCCCCGATGTTCTTTTTTAATAGATTTTTATTCATCCCCCTTAATGTAATTTAATATTAAAAGTCGATGTAAAAAATTTTAAATCCGGGGCCTTAAAAGTCAATATAGCGAAACACATCAAAATTCGAATATCAGAATTCTGATATTCAATATAATCCTCAATATGACCCCAAATATCAAACCTTATGTGGCCGCCGATGTGGTCATAAAATAGATTTTTATTCAGTCCCCTTAAAAATTACTTAATATTTTATATTGATGTAGAAAATTTAGATTCTTGCCCGTCCAAAGTCAACACAACATATCTCAATGTTCGAATATCAGAATTCTGATATTCGACATGATTCAATATGACCACATTCATTAAAAAATATGTGGCCACCGATATGGTGTTTTAATAGATTTTTATTCATCCCCCTTTATGTAATTTATATTCAAAGTTGATGTAAAAAGTTTTACTCCCGGGGCCTTTAAAGTCGATTAAGTTAAACACAAAAAAATTCAAATATCAGAATTCTGATATTCAATATAATCCTCCATAACACCCCAAATGCCAAAACGTATGTGTCCGCCTATGTGGTCATAAAATGGATTTTTATTCAGTCCCCTTAAAAATTACTTAATATTTTATATTGATGTAGAAAATTTTGATACTTGCCTCTTCAAAGTCAACACAACCATATCTCGATGTTCGAATATCAGAATTCTGATATTCGACATGATTCAATATGACCACATTCATTAAAAAATATGTGGCCACCGATTTGTTGTTTTAAAAGATTTTTATTCATTCCCCTTAATGTAATTTAATATTAAAAGTTGATGTAAAAAATTTAAAATCCTTGGACTTAAAAGACGATATAAAAAAACACATCAAAATTCGAATATCAGAATTCTGATATTCAATATAATCCTCCATATGACCCCAAATATCAAACCTTATGTGGCCGCCGATGTGGTCATAAAATAGATTTTTATTCTGTCCCCTTAAAAATAGATTAATATTTTATATTGATGTAGAATATTTAGATTCTTGCCTCTTCAAAATCAACACAACCATATCTCGATGTTCAAATATCAGAATTCTGATATTCAATATAATCCTCAATATGACCCCAAATACCAAACCGTATGTGGCCGCCGATGTGGTCATAAAATAGATTTTTATTCAGTCCCCTTAAAAATTACTTAATATTTTATATTGATATAGAAAATTTATATTTTTGCTTCTTCAAATTCAGCACAACCATATCTCGATGTTCGACTATCAGAATTCTGATATTCGACATGATTCAATATGACCACATCCACTACAAAATATGTCGCCACCGATGTTCTGTTTTAATAGATTTTTATTCATCCCCCTTAATGTAATTTAATATTAAAAGTCGATGTAAAAAATTTTAAATCCGGGGCCTAAAAAATCAATATAGCGAAACACATCAAAATTCGAATATCAGAATTCTGATATTTATTTATTTATTTATTCTAGAGTCAAACAGATAAAAATCCAATTACATGACTGGTAATACAAAGTAAAAGACACACAAAAAACACTATAAAAGACACACAAAAACCCTATAAAAGACACATATTAAACAACAAGAACAAACAATGAATAAGAAAAATTTAAAAGTCGAATTTCATAACCTAATTACCCTGACAAGATCACTGCAAGAATTAAAGAAAATATCAGAATCAATTGGCAAGTTGTTTACCAATTTGCAGAATTGAAATATTGACTGGTTTAATAAATAATTTTTGTTACAGGAGGGAATTTCAAAAACAGTTTTATTTCTTGTCATATATTGCGGAACGTGAAAATTTAAGAGATTAAGTAGGTCAGAACAATCAATCTCATTATTTAGAAGCCTAAAGAAAAACTTAAAAACACAAGTATTTCGTCTAGTTTCAAGAGTAACAATGTTAGGTAATACGTTGAGTGAATTATTCGATTTAAAGGAAAGAAAACGAAGAAACATATTTTGAATTTTCTCAAGAGATTTAATGTGAGATTTATTATATGGATTCCATACTGTACAATTATATTCAAGAATAGAACGAACCAAAGAAATAAAAAGATTATATAAAACAAAATTGTTGGTGAAATCATAAGTGGTTCTCTTTAAAATTCCTAAAGTCTTAATTGCTTTGAGTCTGATGTCTTTAATATGCATGTTAAAACCAAAATTGGATTCATAAATTATACCCAGGTCCTTGATATGCGATATTCTAGTGATAGGAAGATTGTCAATTAAGTAATTTTTAAGAAGAGGGTTAAGTCTACGCGTAAAAGTTAAAACAAAACATTTATCTATATTTAAGTATAATTTATTTGAATTGCACCAATTGCTCAAATCATTAAGTTCGTACTGCAAAACTTCCAGATCATTATGAGAAGATATTTGTTTGAAAATCTTTAAATCATCAGCGAAAAGAAGACAAGATTGAAAAAGTGAAGTGATATCATTGATAAATAAAATAAAAAGTAAGGGCCCAAGGATCGATCCCTGAGGAACACCAGTAGTGCCAGAAAAACCACTAGAAAAAACTGAATTGTATTTAACAAAAAGAGACCTTTGAGACAGGTAAGAACTAAACCAAACAAGTAGATTGCGATCAAAACCTATATTAGATAGTTTGTGTAATAATATTTTATGATCAACAGTATCAAAAGCTTTTGCAAAATCGGTGTAAACAACGTCTAATTGTTGATTAACCTCTAAAGCATCAGAAATTTTCTTATTTAGACAAAGAAGATTAGTCGCAGTGGAACGTTTTTTCACAAATCCATGCTGGTTAAGGGAAATAATTTGATGGGTCTGTAAGGAGATTTTGCTATGAATGATTGATTCAAAAATTTTAGCAAAACAAGAAAGAATAGCTATTGGTCTATAGTTTTTAACATCAGATTTGTTACCCTTTTTATGTACAGGAATAATTTTGGATGATTTCCATAGATCAGGGAAAGTATTTGTACTCAGAGAGAGGTTAAATAAAATAATCAAAGGATTCAAAGGGTAAGCAAAACTATCCAAATTAGCTTTAACTAAATAAGGAGGTATTAAGTCAAGTCCACAAGAACCAGAACTTTTCAATTTTTTAACACTTAAAACAATATCATCATAAGAAACTTGATTTACTTTTAACTAAATCAATTGAGTTAACACCAATAATGGGATCAAAACCATAATTACAATTATTTATCACATCAGAAGTACTATAAACACTAGAAAAGTAATTTTTAAATGCCTCAGCCACATCCTCATCATTTTGTAAATCATTATTATTATAAGACAAATTATTAGATCCATGAGTTTGATTTTTCCTTCGATAATAAGACCAAAAGTACTTCGGATCAAATTTAAAAGAGTTTTCGATATCGGAAATATGGAGCTTACGCATCATGCGTATATTAGTCTTAATACTTTGCCTGATAGATTTAAATCTCTCAAGATCAATCGGGTTGCCAGAGACTCTAAACCTCTTCAAATGGGAATTTTTTAATTTGATGTCACGGATAATGTCTCTTGTAAACCAAACAGGATATTTACATTTGAAATTAATAGTTTTAGGTACAGACACATCTAGTATACCATACAAAATATTATAAAATTGTTCTAATGCTGCATTAATATCAGAACAGTGATTTAGAAAATTCCAGTCGACAGAAGATAAAAGTGTAAATAACAAATTAAAATTAGCTCTTTTAAAATTATACGATTTAGAATCAAATGAATTAACCTCTGAAGGTTTAGAACTAGATTTAAAATTAAGATCCCTCCCAGTCCCATCTAACTCGACAATTAAAGCAGGATGGAATACATCTTCAGCAGTTATCAAATGAATAGGTTTACACACAGAAACACAATATTTTTCAGACCTAACTAAAATGAGATCCAGAATTCTTCCCATATGATTTTTAAAAGTATTATACTGTTTAAATTTATGCAAATTGATAAAACCCATGAAATCATTGTCAAGCGAAGCATCATTACAATCATAGCTTGACCAGTCAATTAGGGGCATATTAAAGTCCCCAATAATGATAAAATTTGTAACATTATACAAGAACTCGTCAATTACATCATAAAACTCTAGGAAAACATCATCATTTGCAGAAGGAGGGAAATATGAACAACAGACAATTAAATTGGTAAAATTGTTGACAAAAAGCTTGACCCATACAGCCTCACCTGAGAATCGTATGTTTGACAAAAGCCTTGCATTAAAACACTTTTTTACAGCTATCAAAACACCACCACCACGAGACTGATTTAATCCCAGGTAATCACGATCTTTTCGAAACACATCATATCTATGATCAAAAAGATCACAATCCAAGAACTCACAATTTAGCCAAGTTTCAGAAAAAAGAATTAAATCATAATTTTCAATTAAACAGTTCTCAAAGATATCAGAAAATTTGGTTCGCATACCTCTTACATTTTGATAGTAGATGGTTATAGTATCGTTACCGTGATTCATAATCTTAGTTCCTTGATTCGTTGGACTGCTGGACATTAGATCACTTCCGGATAGTCATTGAACAGGAGTCCCCAAAGGCGTTGAAGCATCGAGCGAAGGTTGATCCAGGGTAGCAGTGCTAGAAGATGAACCCGCGCTGTTCATCACGCAAGCGGCCCCTGAATTCAGATAATATGCAGCCCTCAGGCCATACAGATTCATCAAGCAGTTTCGCGAATTCATTTTCATACACTTCAATATGGAAAGAAGCATAGGATTGAAATCTAGATTTTAATCTGTGACACCTGAGAAATTCCAGATCCAAGGAACCCAGACTTTCCCTGATTACGGACTCAGAGGTATCAGGGCTAAATCTCGACACAAACAATGCTTTTCTTCTGGGAAGTCTACTTACAGTTTTTATGCTGGAGTTTTTGTTTGATCCGTTAATTATAACTCTATTCCGACCAGGGTTTCCCGATGAAGGTTTTCTCACCTCACCAAGCCTCACAGCACTGGAACTGTCTCTTGCAACACTAAAGCCGTTCTGGGCACAAAAACTCGGTTTAGGCACCAAACCGACTACACGCTCGGCTGCCGCCCCAGAATCTTGCTTTAAATTCAACCCGGTCACACTGGCGTATGTCACAGGTGGAGTAACCGACGAAGATTCAGGCAAAAGCAAACATTCATTAGAAGGCTTTCCCAACTCATCCTGGAAAACCCTATCTTCCAAAGACTTAAATCTATCAAAAACCTCATGTTTCATATTTAAAAATTGACTATTTAAGTCATTAATAACCATTCAATATAATCCTCCATAAGACCCCAAATACCAAAACGTATGTGGCCGCCGATGTGGTCATAAAATGGATTTTTATTCAGTCCCCTTAAAAATTACTTTATATTTTATATTGATGTAGAAAATTTTGATTCTTGCCCTCCAAAGTCAACACAACCATATCTTGATGTTCGAATATCATAATTCTGATATTCGACATGATTCAATATGACCACATCCATCACAAAAAATGTGGCCACCGATTAGGAGTTTTAATAGATTTTTATTCATCCCCCTTAATGTAATTTAATATTAAAAGTTGATGTAAAAAATTTTAAATCCGGGGCCTTAAAAGTCGATATAGAAAAACACATCAAAATTCGAATATCAGAATTCTGATATTCAATAAAATCCTCAATATGACCCCAAATACCAAACCGTATGTGGCCGCCGATGTGGGGATAAAATAGATTTTTATTCAGTCCCCTTAAAAATTACTTAACCCTTTCAATCCTAAGCCGCCCGAGATTACCATTGAATCCAATGGGAAATTTGGGGCGGCTAGGTCTGAAAGGGTTAATATATTATATTGATGTAGAAAATTTAGATTCTTGCCTCTTCAAAGTCAACACAACCATATCTCGATGTTTGAATATCAGAATTCTGATATTCGACATGATTCAATATGACCACATCCACCACAAAATATGTGGCCACCGATGTTCTGTTTTAAAAGATTTTTATTCATCCCCCTTAATGTATTTTAATATTAAAATTTGATGTAAAATATTTTAAATCCGGGGACTTAAAAGTCGATATAGAAAAACACATCAAAATTCGAATATCAGAATTCTGATATTCAATATAATCCACCATATGACCTCAAATACCAAACCTTATGTGACCGCCGATGTGGTCATAAAATAGATTTTTATTCTGTCCCCTTAAAAATAGATTAATATTTTATATTGATGTAGAATATTTAGATTCTTGCCTCTTCAAAGTCAACACCACCATATCTCGATGTTCGAATATCAGAATTCTGATATTCGACATGATTCAATATGACCACATCCATCACAAAAAATGTGGCCACCAATTAGGTGTTTTAATAGATTTTTATTCATCCCCCTTAATGTAATTTAATATTAAAAGTTGATGTAAAAAATTGGCCTTAAAAGTCGATATAGAAAAACACATCAAAATTCGAATATCAGAATTCTGATATTCAATAAAATCCACAATATGACCCCAAATACCAAAACGTATGTGGCCGCCGATGTTTTCATAAAATGGATTTTTCTTCAGTCCCCTTAAAAATTACTTAATATATTATATTGATGTAAAAAATTTAGATTCTTGCCTCTCCAAAGTCAACACTACCATATCTCGATGTTTGAATATCAGAATTCTGATATTCGACATGATTCAATATGACCACATCCACCACAAAATATGTGGCCACCGATTTTCTGTTATAAAAGATTTTTATTCATACCCCTTAATGTAATTTAATATTAAAATTTGATGTAAAAAATTTGAAATCCGGGGCCTTAAAAGTCGATATAGAAAAACACATCAAAATTCGAATATTAGAATTCTGATATTCAATATAATCCACCATATGACCCCAAATACCAAACCGTATGTGACCGCCGATGTGGTCATAAAATAGATTTTTATTCTGTCCCCTTAAAAATAGATTAATATTTTATATTGATGTAGAATATTTAGATTCTTGCCTCTTCAAAGTCAACAAAACATATCTCAATGTTCGAATATCAGAATTCTGATATTCGACATGATTCAAAATGACCACATTCATTAAAAAATGTGTGGCCACCGATATGGTGTTTTAATAGATTTTTATTCATCCCACTTAATGTAATTTAATATTCAAAGTTGATGTCAAAAATTTTAAACCCGGGACCTTAAAAGTCGATTAATGGAAACACAACAAAATTCGAATATCAGAATTCTTATATTCAATATAATCCTCCATAAGACCCCAAATACCAAAACGTATGTGGCCGCCGATGTTTTCATAAAATGGATTTTTTTTCAGTCCCCTTAAAAATTACTTAATATATTATATTGATGTAAAAAATTTAGATTCTTGCCTCTCCAAAGTCAACACTACCATATCTCGATGTTTGAATATCAGAATTCTGATATTCGACATGATTCAATATGACCACATCCACCACAAAATATGTGGCCACCGATGTTCTGTTTTAAAAGATTTTTATTCATACCCCTTAATGTAATTTAATATTAAAATTTGATGTAAAAAATTTCAAATCCGGGGACTTAAAAGTCGATATAGAAAAACACATCAAAATTCGAATATCAGAATTCTGATATTCAATATAATCCACCATATGACCCCAAATACCAAACCGTATGTGACCGCCGATGTGGTCATAAAATAGATTTTTATTCTGTCCCCTTAAAAATAGATTAATATTTTATATTGATGTAGAATATTTAGATTCTTGCCTCTTCAAAGTCAACACAACCATATCTCGATGTTCGAATATCAGAATTCTGATATTCGACATGATTCAATATGACCACATCCATCACAAAAAATGTGGCCACCGATTAGGTGTTGTAATAGATTTTTATTCATCCCCCTTAATGTAATTTAATATTAAAAGTTGATGTAAAAAATTTTAAATCCGGGGTCTTAAAAGTCGATATATAAAAACACATCAAAATTCGAATATCAGAATTCTGATATTCAATAAAATCCTCAATATGACCCCAAATACCAAACCGTATGTGGCCGCCGATGTGGGGATAAAATAGATTTTTATTCAGTCCCCTTAAAAATTACTTAATATATTATATTGATGTAGAAAATTTAGATTCTTGCCTCTCCAAAGTCAACACAACCATACCTCGATGTTTGAATATCAGAATTCTGATATTCGACATGATTCAATATGACCACATCCACCACAAAATATGTGGCCACCGATATGGTGTTTTAATAGATTTTTATTCATCCCCCTTAATGTAATTTAATATTAAAAGTTGATGTAAAAAATTTTAAATATGGGGCCTTAAAAGTCGATATAGATAAACACATCAAAATTCGAATATCAGAATTCTTATATTCAATATAATCCTCCATAAGACCCCAAATACCAAAACGTATGTGGCCGCCGATGTGGGGATAAAATAGATTTTTATTCAGTCCCCTTAAAAATTACTTAACCCTTTCAATCCTAAGCCGCCCGAGATTACCATTTAATCCAATGGGAAATTTGGGGCGGCTAGGTCTGAAAGGGTTAATATATTATATTGATGTAGAAAATTTAGATTCTTGCCTCTTCAAAGTCAACACAACCATATCTCGATGTTTGAATATCAGAATTCTGATATTCGACATGATTCAATATGACCACATCCACCACAAAATATGTGGCCACCGATGTTCTGTTTTAAAAGATTTTTATTCATCCCCCTTAATGTATTTTAATATTAAAATTTGATGTAAAATATTTTAAATCCGGGGACTTAAAAGTCGATATAGAAAAACACATCAAAATTCGAATATCAGAATTCTGATATTCAATATAATCCACCATATGACCTCAAATACCAAACCTTATGTGACCGCCGATGTGGTCATAAAATAGATTTTTATTCTGTTCCCTTAAAAATAGATTAATATTTTATATTGATGTAGAATATTTAGATTCTTGCCTCTTCAAAGTCAACACCACCATATCTCGATGTTCGAATATCAGAATTCTGATATTCGACATGATTCAATATGACCACATCCATCACAAAAAATGTGGCCACCAATTAGGTGTTTTAATAGATTTTTATTCATCCCCCTTAATGTAATTTAATATTAAAAGTTGATGTAAAAAATTGGCCTTAAAAGTCGATATAGAAAAACACATCAAAATTCGAATATCAGAATTCTGATATTCAATAAAATCCACAATATGACCCCAAATACCAAAACGTATGTGGCCGCCGATGTTTTCATAAAATGGATTTTTCTTCAGTCCCCTTAAAAATTACTTAATATATTATATTGATGTAAAAAATTTAGATTCTTGCCTCTCCAAAGTCAACACTACCATATCTCGATGTTTGAATATCAGAATTCTGATATTCGACATGATTCAATATGACCACATCCACCACAAAATATGTGGCCACCGATGTTCTGTTATAAAAGATTTTTATTCATACCCCTTAATGTAATTTAATATTAAAATTTGATGTAAAAAATTTCAAATCCGGGGACTTAAAAGTCGATATAGAAAAACACATCAAAATTCGAATATCAGAATTCTGATATTCAATATAATCCACCATATGACCCCAAATACCAAACCGTATGTGACCGCCGATGTGGTCATAAAATAGATTTTTATTCTGTCCCCTTAAAAATAGATTAATATTTTATATTGATGTAGAATATTTAGATTCTTGCCTCTCCAAAGTCAACACAACAATATCTCGATGTTCGAATATCAGAATTCTGATATTCGACATGATTCAATATGACCACATTCATTAAAAAATATGTGGCCACCGATATGGTGTTTTAATAGATTTTTATTCATCCCCCTTAATGTAATTTAATATTAAAAATTGATGTAAAAAATTTGAAATCCGGGGCCTTAAAAGTCGATATAGAAAAACACATCAAAATTCGAATATTAGAATTCTGATATTCAATATAATCCACCATATGACCCCAAATACCAAACCTTATGTGACCGCCGATGTGGTCATAAAATAGATTTTTATTCTGTCCCCTTAAAAATAGATTAATATTTTATATTGATGTAGAATATTTAGATTCTTGCCTCTTCAAAGTCAACAAAACATATCTCAATGTTCGAATATCAGAATTCTGATATTCGACATGATTCAAAATGACCACATTCATTAAAAAATGTGTGGGCACCGATATGGTGTTTTAATAGATTTTTATTCATCCCACTTAATGTAATTTAATATTCAAAGTTGATGTCAAAAATTTTAAACCCGGGACCTTAAAAGTCGATTAATGGAAACACAACAAAATTCGAATATCAGAATTCTTATATTCAATATAATCCTCCATAAGACCCCAAATACCAAAACGTATGTGGCCGCCGATGTTTTCATAAAATGGATTTTTTTTCAGTCCCCTTAAAAATTACTTAATATATTATATTGATGTAAAAAATTTAGATTCTTGCCTCTCCAAAGTCAACACTACCATATCTCGATGTTTGAATATCAGAATTCTGATATTCGACATGATTCAATATGACCACATCCACCACAAAATATGTGGCCACCGATGTTCTGTTTTAAAAGATTTTTATTCATACCCCTTAATGTAATTTAATATTAAAATTTGATGTAAAAAATTTCAAATCCGGGGACTTAAAAGTCGATATAGAAAAACACATCAAAATTCGAATATCAGAATTCTGATATTCAATATAATCCACCATATGACCCCAAATACCAAACCGTATGTGACCGCCGATGATGTCATAAAATAGATTTTTATTCTGTCCCCTTAAAAATAGATTAATATTTTATATTGATGTAGAATATTTAGATTCTTGCCTCTTCAAAGTCAACACAACCATATCTCGATGTTCGAATATCAGAATTCTGATATTCGACATGATTCAATATGACCACATCCATCACAAAAAATGTGGCCACCGATTAGGTGTTTTAATAGATTTTTATTCATCCCCCTTAATGTAATTTAATATTAAAAGTTGATGTAAAAAATTTTAAATCCGGGGTCTTAAAAGTCGATATATAAAAACACATCAAAATTCGAATATCAGAATTCTGATATTCAATAAAATCCTCAATATGACCCCAAATACCAAACCGTATGTGGCCGCCGATGTGGGGATAAAATAGATTTTTATTCAGTCCCCTTAAAAATTACTTAATATATTATATTGATGTAGAAAATTTAGATTCTTGCCTCTCCAAAGTCAACACAACCATATCTCGATGTTTGAATATCAGAATTCTGATATTCGACATGATTCAATATGACCACATCCACCACAAAATATGTGGCCACCGATATGGTGTTTTAATAGATTTTTATTCATCCCCCTTAATGTAATTTAATATTAAAAGTTGATGTAAAAAATTTTAAATATGGGGCCTTAAAAGTCGATATAGATAAACACATCAAAATTCGAATATCAGAATTCTTATATTCAATATAATCCTCCATAAGACCCCAAATACCAAAACGTATGTGGCCGCCGATGTGGTCATAAGATGGATTTTTATTCAGTCCCCTTAAAAATTACTTTATATTTTATATTGATGTAGAAAATTTTGATTCTTGCCCTCCAAAGTCAACACAACCATATCTTGATGTTCGAATATCAGAATTCTGATATTCGACATGATTCAACATGACCACATCCATCACAAAAAATGTGGCCACCGATTAGGTGTTTTAATAGATTTTTATTCATCCCCCTTAATGTAATTTAATATTAAAAGTTGATGTAAAAAATTTTAAATCCGGGGCCTTAAAAGTCGATATAGAAAAACACATCAAAATTCGAATATCAGAATTCTGATATTTAATAAAATCCTCAATATGACCCCAAATACCAAACCGTATGTGGCCGCCGATGTGGGGATAAAATAGATTTTTATTCAGTCCCCTTAAAAATTACTTAATATATGATATTGATGTAGAAAATTTAGATTCTTGCCTCTCCAAAGTCAACACAACCATATCTCGATGTTTGAATATCAGAATTCTGATATTCGACATGATTCAATATGACCACATCCACCACAAAATATGTGGCCACCGATGTTCTGTTTTAAAAGATTTTTATTCATCCCCCTTAACACGTTCACTGCCAAGGACGCGCTGGCGCGTCCTGGAGAAAAGAGCGCTGATGTCTACTGTAAAA
Source organism: Tetragnatha versicolor (assembly GCA_024610705.1). NCBI lineage: Eukaryota > Metazoa > Arthropoda > Arachnida > Araneae > Tetragnathidae > Tetragnatha > Tetragnatha versicolor. The sequence continues at coordinate 8,649,797 of JANDEH010000006.1, read as the reverse complement.
TTTTATCACTTTTTGGGAGCATCTGTATATAATGCATTTATCCGTACTTTTGCGTTACACATAGAGAACAAGTACTATAACTTTGATCTACAGCCTATTTGGGGTCTTTTGGCGAAGGATCATAAAACCCAAGGTTAATAGAGTACTAAAGGTTGGCTTATAAAATATCGCTACGTCACAACATACCGGAAGTTGGTCTCCCAATGTTAATCCTATGAGAAACTGTGCATAAAAACCGACTAAAATAACTAACTTCTACTAATTTAATTTGTCTTTTGGCGTTTGTTACTAATAGATAATAGTTCAAAATAATTTTTAAAAATGAAATAATAGATATAACTATATTAATTTAGTTTTTATATGGTTTTAATTTTTACTAATATCCATTTATTCACAGTGGGAAAATCTCATTCACAGCTGTTATCTAAGCATTGTTGAAATAACTATTGACTGTTTGTATTAGTTAAGATTATAAATTTTAAAATTTATCATTTCTGTCACATTTTTCATGCATAATACCATATTATTTTACCTTTAATAAATAGATTGGTTTAGTCCAAATTACCATAAATTTCATCTTTGGAATATCGTGAATTTCACAATAATCGTTTGCAAATTTTCTAAACAAATTAACAGTTATATTTTCATTTCATATTGTTTTCTTATAAAATGCTTTATCAATTGTAAAACAAATTATTTAAAAATGCCAAAAGGTAACGGATCTTGGTGTGCGGTCTCAGGTTGTACCTATAGACCCAAATTTCATCAAGTTATAAAAAGCAATTAAAAATCAAATTTCAATATGTTTATAACATTGTGTTTTTTCCATATATGCAATATTTCTTCTTTGGAAATCTAGATAATTAAACTAGACGTTAAATCTAGGAAATCTTATTTTATTAATGCCTCACTGCACATGCGCTGGGAGTTATATTTCCCAAGCAGTTCATGGACGTCTTGGCGATCACTTTGACATTCAGTGATTCCATGCCCCCATCCATACTTATTTTTTTAAAAGTACATGTTGGGTTAAAAAACTGATATTGAAGATAGATTCTTTTTTTCTGTAATAATAATTAATTCATAAAATATAACTCAACTTTAAATCAAGCAATTATCACATTAAAGGTTGACTTTAATTTTATTTCTATAAAGAGATAATATAAAAATAATGGAGTATATCACAGAAGCATTTCATTTTAGTTATTTTTATTAAATAATTAGATTATATTATTAGAATATTTCACCCAAACAAAATAAAAATAAATAAATTTAATGTTTTAGTAATCAGTTTACTAACCAAATATTAGTTTTATTGTAAGAGTGTAGATGGCGGCATGATGAAAAAATGAAACCTGTTGGATGTTGTTGATTTTATGATGATAATTAAATGATTAAATCTGTTGTGGACAGGTTCATTCATAACTTAGAATAACGTAAGAATGGGTTTGACCCCCCACCCATCCCTCAAGTAATAATAATATAATCTAATTATTTAATAAAAATAACTAAAATGAAATGCCTTCTGTGTTACATTCCAATATTTTTATATTATCTCTTTATAGAAATAAAATTAAAGTCAACCTTTAATGTGATAATTGCTTGATTTAAAGTTGAGTTATATTTTATTAATTAATTATTATTACAGAAATAAAAAGAATCTATCTTCAATATCAGTTTTTTAACCAAACATGTACTTTTTAAAAATAAGTATAGATGGCAGCATGGAAACACTGAATGTCAAAGTGATCGCTAAGACGTCCAAGAACTGCTCTTGGGAAATCCAACTCCTTGCGCGTGTGCAGTGAGGCATTAATAAAATAAGATTTCCTAGATTTAACGTCTAGTGATAATTAAAGATATAAACTATAAAAAGAAAATGTTATAAGTGAAGATGTAAACTCAAGTTGATAAAGTCATGAAAAAATATGTTATACAAATAATTAAAAAAAAATTCTGGATAGTAAACTTCTTATTTATACTATTTTGATTTTCTAATAGAAATGTGATATTAAAAAATTTTAATATTCCATCTATCATATGAATACTGAACTTGAAATGATAGCTCGATATGAAACTAAAATATAATGTAGGAAAATTGAATTAAGTCGTAATTTAGACTAAACCAATCTATTTATTATAGGTAAAATAATATGATATTATGCATGAAAAATGTGACAGAAATGATAAATTTTAAAATTTATCATCTTAACTAATTCAAACAGTCAATAGTTATTTCAACAATGCTTAGATAACAGCCGTGAATGATATTTTCCCACTGTGAATAAATGGATATTAGTAAAAATTAAAACCCTATAAAAACTAAATTAATAGAGTTATATCTATTATTTCATTTTTAAAAATTATTTTGAACTATCATCTATTAGTAACAAGCGCCAAAAGAAAATTAAATTAGTAGAAGTTAGTTATTTTAGTCGGTTTTTATGCACAGTTTCTCATAGGATTAACATTGGGAGACCAACTTCCGGTATGTTGTGACGTAATGACCTCGCTTTGTTTACATTTTATGAGCCAACCTGTAGTACTCAAGGTTAGTAGAGAGAGAAGGTTGGCTCATCCGATGTAAACAAAGAATGCCCGTGACGTCGATAGGTGGCAGTGAAAGGCGCGCGAAATCATTTCCATAGCGACATAGTGCAGGTTTTGTAAGATTGTTGTTTATCTGGTTATTTCTCTCATAATCCGTTGTTATCATTATACATTTTTGTATTTTGCTTGATTTAAGCATATCGATTAAGTTTCTTCAAATGTTCTTTAACTGAACATAATTCAATTCTGAATATTTTGTTAACTTTTGGATTCAATGTTGATCAATGATTTGTTGTGATATTGTGTGTGAGTGTGTTTACTCCTGAAGTCAAACATTTATAAATTCTGCTTATTGAATGAACATTAACTTGGTCAACTTTAATGTATCTATTCCCCTATTAATTTTGATCATTGGTTTAAACTGAAATACTTAGCTATGTATTTTTTTTAAACTTTTACTTTTGTTTTCAAAAAACTTGCTGAATGTTGCTAAATCACTTGAACAAAATAGCATTGCCATTGGGCTGTATGTAGAGCTAATTTTAATTATTTCTTTTATATTATTTAAATATTCATTTGTTATTAATTCTTACTATAGAGTAACTCTCAATAAAATTATTTGTGTTGTTTGAAAGATATGACAATTGACCATTCATTTAAATTTACAAATGAATTTTATTTTAAAAATTATTTATTAAATGTTATGATTGTGATAGTATGAGGAAAGCTAGATTTGATGCACCTTGAATTATTAGAATTATTTTATTAAAAAAGATTCCTAAGACTTAAATTTTGTAATCAAACCAGACACTTAATTTGAAAAGAAAATACTCCCTTATAGCCAAACAAAATAAACTAAGAAAATGCATTTTATAAGAACTAATAAATGTTTTTTGTGTACTTATGTTTGTTTTACTAGCTGAAAATTACCTTCAATCAGGTAAGGGAACGTACCCATACTACGTGACCCATTCAGGGGAGGGAGGGGGTCTTCAAAATACCACGCTCGGTCACAGGGGGGAGGGGGGCTTAGGTTTTCGTCACGTAGTCACTTTCTTCTAGTCAATAAGACAAAATTAAGCCAAATTAATTATTGATATTTGCCAAATTAAGACTAATTAAGCCAAATTTATTAAAAATTAGACAAATTAAGCAAAATAATTTTTTTTTAAACTTTCTGTTTGCAAAAAATGATGGCAAACCGTATTCATGAATTACTACGTGAAAACTAGAGGGGGAGGGGGGGTCTTGGCATATACTACGGATGGTCACCAAGGGGGGGAGGGGGTTAAAAATGGGTCACGTAGTATGGGTACGTTCCCCAAGTTTGGTGCAAAATGCCCTAGAGTGGGCCATGTGCCATAAAAAGTCAATTAACCAACCAATCAATTGGGTAAGTAAATTTATCACTAGTCAGGGAAGTGTAATATTTTCACGTCAACTAAATTCTAATGTTCTAAAAGATATTGCCTTCTTGAATCGGTTAACTTCATTGTTTTGCTGAACTGTAGATTTTAATCGTTAAGGATTTTCAGCAAAATGTACATGCCAGTGTACTGATGCCTCTTCCAAGGTAAATTGATCAATAGTCTGTATAGTGCAATATAATTTCATGTCTATTATTAAATTCTGTCTTAATCTGTTTCTTGAATATTAGATTTTTTTGTTAAGTTTTCAAATTTTATTAAGGAATATTGTTGATGTTTTAATTTTTAATAAAAAATATATTCACTAAATGCTTCTTTCATTATTTCTCAAAGTAAATTTTTCCACTTTTTACACCAGGTTCTTTTTTTGTTCAGTATAAATAACAGTTGTATATCCAGTTTTAATAATTAAACAGTGAGTGGAAAACCAAAAAAAGCAAAATAATATGAACTTCAATTCTAAAATGTAATATTGATTGCATTGGAAGTTAGAGGGACCCAGAAAAATCTTACACATGTCCAAGTAATAAAAATAAAAGTTTTAATGTTTTATTATAACACCCAACCAAAGGGTTACTAATTATTATGCATAAAGGAATTAAAAAATACTATAGTGATTTGTTGCATAACATTATTTAAAACTTTTAAGAATGATTATTGGAATATGTAACATTCCTCAGTTCTATTAATTTTTTTATTGATTGGGATGGCATGTGGATAATGTATAGGGTATTTTCACATCTTGATAAAAACTATTATATCAAATTTATTTAAGTCAGCAGGACAGAAAAGTTGTACTGGTAATTAGGGATAATTAAAAAATGTAAATAAAAAGGTTTAATCCAAATTTGTCTGAAAAGTTTCATTCATGGGGAAAAAAGTGCAAAATGATTTGTGTTTTTTGCCTCATTTTTTTAATAAACTGATTTAATTTTACTTTAATATTTTTCTTAGTATTTCTTCAATATGTTATAAAATTAAATAATAATTATACAACATTTTTGTACTTAGAAGTATAGTGACTAGAATAAGTCACTATATTGTATACTTAGAAGCTGTACAATTTCAAGAGGAGTGATGATAAGTATGAGAACTAATGCAATGAGAACTAAGTACAAAGCGAGATTAATAATATCCAAAAACGTTTAAATTGCCAAAAAACAGTTATAACGGAAGAAAAATGTGTGGTATATTATAACAGGGTATTTTGAGGTGCTACTTTGATATACCCCCCAAAAATTACGCGCCAAATCTGGCACTCCCTACGGACTTTTTAGGTTTGCTGTTTCTTGTTTTTTGTGTATATGTAGTAGTAATGTGTAGCCTAGTGAATTACTGGAAAAAATTGAAATTTTGAACTTTAATAATTCCAAAACTAATGAGAATTTTCGGAAAAACTAAATTACAATATTTTTATAAAAAATATTTTTGTTCTTGGTTCAAATATCGAAGTTTTTACTATGATTAGTTTTTCTGTTATATTCCAAAAACGTTTCAGTGATTTCATCGGTTCAACTGACCGGACATTTGATTTTTCCAGAAAAAGTCGCCAAATTTCCGATTTGGGGGTGTATATCAAAGTAGTTCCTATTTTGACTCAGGTAGCAGAAGCAATATAACCGGAAAAATAAGCAAAAAAAAGAAACTAAATCGATCGGATTTGCCCATTGAAAGTCATGGGTATTGAGCAGTAGAAAAGCGAGCCGCGCCTGGCCGCGCCACTTTCCTACGTCATAGATCACGTGGTTAAAGCGAATGAGCCAACCTTCTCTCTCTATAAACCTTGTGTAGTACTCTATTAACCTTGCTTAAAACCGTTAAAACCGCTTTCCTCATATTTCTGCGATTTGATTTCGTATTTTTCTTGTTGCCACACATAGACCTAGAAAGTTTCTTCAAACTAAAATGATATATTTAGATTCCGCATCTTATTTGCGCAATTGTGTTTTTTTTCTTCAAATTCTTAATATTGATTTAACCCAAGCAGCAAAAACGTTCAAGATTCGTCCAAATTTTGTCATGTATGGCCAAATTTCGTTTACTTCTAGTTGAAGTTACATAAGCTCGACAAATTTGGTATATGAGCTGTGCTACTAGGGAAGCATCTAATACGCACAATATTTTATTTTGAGGGTATTTCATTTTAAACCAACATTAAATTGGTAGTCATGGTTTTTGTAATTTTCAGCAAATTGGCTACGCTCCTGATGGCTTATAAATATACCCCAAATTTGGGAATCGTTGGAGTTCGCAATCCTGGGTAATCACAGAAGTAATAAATTACTTGTTTTAAAATTAAAAATTATCTTTTTCAATAAATCTTTTAAAATTGCCCCATTATAATAGAAATTTCAAATTACATCATTAAGGATTGTTTATGAATAAAATCAAACTCATAATTATTGAAAATATTGAAATTCCAGAATCTATTTCAATCAATATATTATTCTTGAATTTATAAGATAAATATCAACATTTTTAACTCTACTTCAGTAAAATTTCTCAATCGCATATCTAAAACCCGATTTTAAAAATACAAGCCACAGACAAGAAGAGACAGACCGGTCAATAGGCGGGGCTTATCCAGAGAGCTCAAGTGGCGCCTCTGACAAGCGGTACCGGCATTAATCGATTCATTTAATATTTTTTAATCGAAATCTTTATACATTTTTTTGTTGACGAAACTTGCAATATTCGACTTCGGAAGTAAACATGAAGTTTGTGTAAATCGTTTTAATCGGACTATTTTCAATTGTTTTCAAGATTTGTAAATCCTTTTAACAGTGTCTTATTGCATTAAGGCACATTTTATCTCGTTTCTTCCCTATTTTGCAATGTATTGGAAAATCTGTGTTGCATTCTTGAACTTGATTTTTAAACCTGATAGAATTCGGTATAATTCGCGTTAATTATAGGCGTATATATTTAATTCAGATGAAAATGAATCCTAGTATTATATATTTTTATTGTCAAGAATTCATTTTGATTGTGCCTGGGATCTGGGATTCGTATTTGCAAAAGATGTGATCGTTTAGATCACGGGGATTTCAACTTCATTTACACATCATTTTTCTCTTAAAAAGCCAAGGGATTATAACAAATATTTGCAGTTATTGAAATATGAGATTTAATAAAATCTTTTAGATTCATTATTTACTTGTGTGATTCTTGATTACTTTATATTTAAGCTTGTATTTTTACAATCGAGTTTTTCATCATATGCGATCACGAAATTTTGTTGATGAACAAACCTTAATGATTTAATTTAAAGTTTATTTTATAATAGCAAATTTTAAAAATTTGTTGAAAGAAAAGAAATTTTTAAATTTTAAAAAGTATTAAAATGGCTTATGTGATCGCCAAGGATCGCGATCCTGGTGATCATATGGTCGATGGATTACGTCTTCGCAAAACGTCTCCATGGTTGCCAGACCTAAAAGCTAAACTGTAACCACAGTTTTAGTGCAGGTACCGCGGGTTGAGGGCGTTCGTGTCGTGGGCCGCCCATTGACCGGTCTGTCTCTTATTGTCTGTGATACAAGCCACCCAGTTATAACAAGACCCTCTATATACATGGCCACCCAACTCCAGACGATGACGTCAAACGTGAGTGAAAATTGCTGTGTTAAGTCTATGGAGTGACGTCAAAGATGAGTGAAAGTTATGACGTTGCACGGCCGAGTTGGGAGGCCTTTATATAGAGGGTCTTGGTTATAATCGTTTGCTGTTTTAAAATAAACAGCAAGTAAAATTTAAACTTAAATTTCATAATAGCGATTCTCGTAAATCTAAACAAACAAAAAATATTTTCAAGTCAAATAAAGTTTCAAAGAACAGTTTCCCTAGCTGCACATCTCATACCAAGCATGTCAAATTTATGTTACTGCTACTACAAGAAAACGGAATTCGGCTCTACAAGACAAAAATTGGACCAGTGGCGGATCTACGGGGGGGGCTTTCGGGCTGAAGCCCCCCCCAAAACGTCTAATATTTTACTAAGTTTGTCAAAACGCAAAAAATTATATCCGAAATTCAGATGAGGCGTACCAAAACGAGTTGATAAAGTGGGGGTTTTGACTTAAATTTCCAAAAATATTCTGGGGGAGAACTCCCAGACCCCCCTTTTAGTGGTTTCAGTAGGGTAATTCACAGCCTTTTCCGTATTACCATTAACAAGAAGATTCAATTGGATTGTGAAAATTCTTAGCCCCCCCCAAAACCAAATCCTGGATCCGCCACTGAATTGGACGAATCTTGAACGGCTGCCTGGGTTGATATCTAAGAAGGCACTGTCTAGATCCACGAAAGTAACAACTCAACTCTAACGAATTTCACTAATACTTTAGCATGGGTCAACTTTCGTGGATATAGACACTTTGATCTCAGAAATAAAATTCCGGAAAATATAACTAGATTGTACCTGAAAAGAAGTGAAGTAATCAGTGATGGCTATGACAGGAAATCTCATACGGGGCACATCGTAAAAACACGCCAAATTGGCGGTAGTTGTTGTTGTTTGGGGTGGGTTTTTGGTGCTTTTTGCTACAGCGACGAGGCCGGCATATAGCACGCGTGGACGAGGATAGTAGCAAGTTCAAAGAAGAGAAATTCTTCGATGAACACGAGTTCGATGAATAACTGAAAAGAGAACGAAACCTCACTTGAGGAACGTTCTAACCAGTTCAATGGTTCAAAGAGGTTTTCAATGAACACAAAATGAGGAGCTTGAAAGAGGGAGAACGGAGTTCTCGCTAGGAAAGTTCTAAATAGTTCAAAGAAGGGTTTTCGATGAACACAAAATAAAGTAATTTGAAAAAGGTGGAGAACGAAGTTCTCGCTTGAGGAGGGAATAAAAAAAAACCCTCTGAAAAGTTAGGGGGGAAATTAGGAATTTGCTAGTAGGGATTGTAGGCTGGGTTCTTCAGCACCCTATGCACCTTGCCTCCATTAATGCTATAATAAGAGTAATTGTTATCCATTTCCTTTGGTTTCACATCAGTTTTAGACTTGATCGCAAACCCGCTTTCCGAAGAACCTGGGGATTGGTTGTAAGATGATCTGTTTGACCCTTTCTTAGTTTTGTTTCTGTTTTGTTTATTCATTTCTTTTGTTACTTCCTCATTAAGTCGCATTAGCCTGTCTACATAGCTTTCTTGTTCTTCACTTTTTGATTCTCGTTTTCCGGCGTTTGGATCGGGTTGATCCTTTTCCTCTGATCTACTTTCCAGAATTTGCGTTAAGAAGCGATCAAGGGTCTCTTCCACTTTGCTGGTAATTCTTTTTTCCAGGTCCTCATATAGGTTGTTTTGCTCGGGTTGGTTTGCTGGTTTTTGGGCAATCAGGTCTGTCACAATTTTAGCCAGATTTTCTACCAGTCCTTCTAATCGATCAATTCTTTGGTTTAGGGCTTGAATATGACTTTGATCTTTCTCTTTAATTGTTAGTTGTCTGTCTGGGATTGGTTCTTTATGTCTTACGACCTCGGAGTAAGATTTTCTTGTTATTTGCTTCGTAGTCTTCTTTTTCCGAAGGAGTTCACTCTCTCTTTTTACTATGGGACACTTCAAGTCAAAAGCAGTGTGGCTTGAATCACCACATCGAAAGCATTCTTGCTTGTCTTCTTTACAGTCAATTGGATCGTGAGTTTCCCCACATCTAGTGCAGTTAGGTTTTGTTTCCGTGCAGTTTAGTTGAAAGTGTCCGAAGCCCAAGCACTTAAAGCATATTTTTGCTTTCTCAATGAAAGCCCTTGGTTTGTGGATTAGAAAATCTATTTTCACCTCTTTCCTTTTTTTCGCTCCTATTTCCTTAACCAAGATAGTTGGAGTTAGTTCATCGCCGCCCTTTCTGTTGAACCTTATTATTTTGTGGACTTGAATTTGCTGGTTTTCGAGAAATCTCGCGATCTCCTCCACTCCGATCTCTGGGTCAACTCCTGTGACTATGTACGCTGTTGTAAAGGTATTTTCGAAAATTCTGTTTTCGACTTCCTCTTCCTTTATTCTGGTTATCTGAAGCACCCTCTGCGCTGATTCTGCACTTTTGGCTTTCATTATTATTCTTTTGTCTCTGGTCAATATTAGTTCATCCTCGGGCTGGAGGATATTTCTAAATATTCTTCTTAGTTCGATGTGGGTGACTTTTAGTTCATTAGGCCCAAGACCCCTTAAGCCTATCTTGACTTCTTTGACCCCATTTGAGAACGCATGATCTACTTGGATTTCTATTTCCTCAGGATTTGTGAATATTCTTGCTTCTTTTACTTTCTTTTCCTTGTTCTTTTCCGAGTCGTCATCGTCTAAGTGTTCGGCCTGTCGTTTGGCACTGCCTTTTGGTACTTCCACTTGCATTTCTAAGTCCTCAACCGGACTTTCCTCGCCATTTTGAAGGAGAGACAGCTTGTCTTCCAGAATAGTTATGAGTTAACTTAACTCAATAACAAAACACGAAATAATACTTCAAAACTAGAAAATTCGGACGACTTGTAAATTCCAACCCGAAATTCAAAACGCCCGCCGCCGACCAAAAACTTAGTTCTATTCTCTCAAACTACAAACAATAACAAGCTGCTGAAGAGAATCTGCCTGGCGGTAGTATTTGTTAGTCCTGTGTAATAGAAGAGTAGGAAGAAATGTATGATGCACACAGACGCTGAAAACCGTCTGTGAATCCTGCGCTGGTACTGCCACCAATTTTTGTTTTGGGTGCTGGCAGTGAACGTGTTAATGTATTTTAATATTAAAATTTGATGTAAAAAATTTTAAATCCGGGGACTTAAAAGTCGATATAGAAAAACACATCAAAATTCGAATATCAGAATTCTGATATTCAATATAATCCACCATATGACCCCAAATACCAAACCGTATGTGACCACCGATGTGGTCATAAAATAGATTTTTATTCTGTCCCCTTAAAAATAGATTAATATTTTATATTGATGTAGAATATTTAGATTCTTGCCTCTTCAAAGTCAACACAACCATATCTCGATGTTCGAATATCAGAATTCTGATATTCGACATGATTCAATATGACCACATCCACCACAAAATATGTGGCCACCGATGTTCTGTTTTAAAAGATTTTTATTCATCCCCCTTAATGTAATTTAATATTAAAAGTTGATGTAAAAATTTTTAAATTCGGGGACTTAAAAGTCGATATAGGGAAACACAACAAAATTCGAATATCAGAATTCTGATATTCAATATAATCCACCATATGACCCCAAATACCAATCCTTATGTGGCCGGCGATGTGGTTATAAAATAGATTTTTATTCAGTCCCCCTAAAAATTACTTATTATTTTATATTGATTTAAAAATTTTTAACGAAGTGTATATTTGGACGGCCAAAACGGCCAGTGGCGCATGCGCTGTAGGTCTCGTGATTACGTAGCAGTCTCGGCGCTTAGTGATTGAACCAATGAAACGCCGAGCTGTAGCCTAGCCATGGAAATTAGAGTAGAGTTTAGTTGAAAAAGCCGTCCAAATATACAGTGCCAAATTTTAAATCCGAAGCCTTAATATTTTATATTAATGTAGAAAATTCAGATTCTTGCCTCTCCAAAGTCAACACAACCATATCTCGATGTTCGAATATCAGAATTCTGATATTCGACATGATTCAATATGACCACATCCACCACAAAATATGGCCATCGATATGGTGTTTTAATAGATTTTTATTCATCCCCCTTAATGTAATTTAATATTCAAAGTTGATGTAAAAAATTTTAAACCCGGGGCCTTAAAAGTCGATTAAGGGAAACACAACAAAATTCGATTATCAGAATTCTGATATTCAATATAATCCTCCATAAGACCCCAAATACCAAACCCAAACCGTATGTGGCCGCCGATGTGGTCATAAAATAGATTTTTATTCAGTCCCCTTAAAAATTACTTAATATTTTATATTGATGTAGAAAATTTATATTCTTGCCCGTCCAAAGTCAACACAACATATCTCAATGTTCGAATATCAGAATTCTGATATTCGACATGATTCAATATGACCACATTTATTAAAAAATATGTGGCCACCGATATGGTGTTTTAAAAGGTGAAAAAATCACGTTTCATCTTAAAATATGGTATCGGTCTATATGTCTATCGGTAATAATTTGTTTTACAATACTTCCTTTGTAACTGCGACCTTATCCGTTTTATAAAAAAATGGAAATATTTTAAAATTGAGAATTTTTTTTGAAAAATCGAAGGGCCTACTCGGAAATCCGGAAAGAATCCGGACATTTTGATACCAGATATATGTCATTCGGTACAGTAATTAAAAAGCCTTTGTCTGGAAACCGTTCACCAAAACTTTTTTTTTGAATAGAGAGATTAGTTTTTTGTGTTTCCTGAGAATTTTTATTTGATGGAGAAAGCATGGTTTGATTGTTTGCTCCTCAAATAAAATGTATCAACTGAACTAAATTGTAGTCTTCTTGACTTTTATATGAGCACTTCGTTAGAATAAGGAACTTGCATGTGTCAGTTTTTCATAAACTTTCAAGTGTTCTATATGATTTTTTGTAAAATAAAATTAAATATTTCGTCAATTTTTCAAAAAAAGTGTACAAGTAATTAAATATTTTAATTTAAAAGTCGAAAAAAAAACACGTGACTGAAAACGCGAAGTGTGTTTGCATGCACAGTGACGTAGAATTCCATCAGTTAAAATTGCAATCAAAATTGAATTTCTTTGTTTTAGTTGATGATTTATTTTTTCTGAAGTGTCCGATATGAGTGTTTTAATAAATATTTACCTTCTAGACACTTCTGGTGACGGTCAGAAATCCAAGGCAAACATTTTAGGCAAAGTCAATATATTGTGACGTCACCGTGCATGCAATTAAGCGTTTTCAGGTGCTTCGGAAAAGACGATTTTTGATAATTCCTTTTGCAATCAAAAAATTTCTCATTCGGCCTCAAATTTTGTGTAGTGGCTAATTTTTGCGTGAAGAATAGATTAAAAATATTAAAAAACATCCACAGACCCTCTGTTCAAGACCCTCTATATAACAGGCCACCCAACTCCTGAAGATGACGTCAAACGTGGGTGAAAATTAGTCAATTTGCCATGTTCAGTCCACAGAGAAAAATCCTAACAGAGGGTCCAAAACGATATATTCAAAAGTTGGATGGTTTGGAGGGCGCCACGATGAACTAAATGATTGACAGAGAGATCAAACCTGTGATTGGCTGTCACTCAATCTTCCATTTTCGAAGGAGAAGGAAAAAGTTTTTCTCAACCAATCAGGCTTTTCCGTCCCGCCTCTCGTGACGTTGATGCGATCGCAGCGCCAAAATAGCCCCACACTCATCCAACTTTTCGATTTCCAATAACGCCTATGGCGACGGACTCTCTGTTCTAGTACTCTGTGGTTAAGTCTATGGAGTATAAAAACTTACTTTCTTGACTTCTCCCAAGGTTTATAGAGAGAGAAGGTTGGCTCATTCGCTTTAACCACGTGATCTATGACGTGGGAAAGTGGCGCGGCTCGCTTTTCTACTGCTCAATACCCATGACTTTCAATGGGCAAATCCGATCGATTTAGTTTCTTTTTTTTGCTTATTTTTCCGGTTATATTGCTTCTGCTACCTGAGTCAAAATACCCTGTTATAATATACCACACATTTTTCTTCCGTTATAACTGTTTTTTGGCAATTTAAACGTTTTTGGATATTATTAATCTCGCTTTGTTTATGCATTAGTTCTCATACTTATCATCACTCCTCTTGAAATTGTAAAGCTTCTAAGTATACAATATAGTGACTTATTCTAGTCACTATACTTCTAAGTACAAAAATGTTGTATAATTATTATTTAATTTTATAACATATTGAAGAAATACTAAGAAAAATATTAAAGTAAAATTAAATCAGTTTATTAAAAAAATGAGGCAAAAAACACAAATCATTTTGCACTTTTTTCCCCATGAATGAAACTTTTCAGACAAATTTGGATTAAACTTTTTTATTTATATTTTTTAATTATCCCTAATTACCAGTACAACTTTTCTGTCCTGCTGACTTAAATAAATTTGATATAATAGTTTTTATCAAGATGTGAAAATACCCTATACATTATCCACATGCCATCCCAATCAATAAAAAAATTAATAGAACTGAGGAATGTTACATATTCCAATAATCATTCTTAAAAGTTTTAAATAATGTTATGCAACAAATCACTATAGTATTTTTTAATTCCTTTATGCATAATAATTAGTAACCCTTTGGTTGGGTGTTATAATAAAGCATTAAAACTTTTGTTTTTATTACTTGGACATGTGTAAGATTTTTCTGGGTCCCTCTAACTTCCAATGCAATCAATATTACATTTTAGAATTGAAGTTCATATTATTTTGCTTTTTTTGGTTTTCCACTCACTGTTTAATTATTAAAACTGGATATACAACTGTTATTTATACTGAACAAAAAAAGAACCTGGTGTAAAAAGTGGAAAAATTTACTTTGAGAAATAATGAAAGAAGCATTTAGTGAATATATTTTTTATTAAAAATTAAAACATCAACAATATTCCTTAATAAAATTTGAAAACTTAACAAAAAAATCTAATATTCAAGAAACAGATTAAGACAGAATTTAATAATAGACATGAAATTATATTGCACTATACAGACTATTGATCAATTTACCTTGGAAGAGGCATCAGTACACTGGCATGTACATTTTGCTGAAAATCCTTAACGATTAAAATCTACAGTTCAGCAAAACTATGAAGTTAACCGATTCAAGAAGGCAATATCTTTTAGAACATTTGAATTTAGTTGACGTGAAAATATTACACTTCCCTGACTAGTGATAAATTTACTTACCCAATTGATTGGTTGGTTAATTGACTTTTTATGGCACATGGCCCACTCTAGGGCATTTTGCACCAAACTTAGGGAACGTACCCATACTACGTGACCCATTTTTTACCATTTTTAACCCCCTCCCCCCCCTTGGTGACCATCCGTAGTATATGCCAAGACCCCCCCTCCCCCTCTAGTTTTCACGTAGTAATTAAATACGGTTTGCCATCATTTTTTGCAAACAGAAGGTTTAAAAAAATTTATTTTGCTTAATTTGTCTAATTTTTAATAAATTTGGCTTAATTAGTCTTAATTTGGCAAATATCAATAATTAATTTGGCTTAATTTTGTCTTATTGACTAGAAGAAAGTGACTACGTGACGAAAACGTAAGCCATTAGTTCTTATAAAATGCATTTTCTTAGTTTATTTTGTTTGGCTATAAGGGAATATTTTCTTTTTAAATTAAGTGTCCGGTTTGATTACAAAATTTAAGTCTTAGGACTCTTTTTTAATAAAATAATTCTAATAATTCAAGGTGCATCAAATCTAGCTTTCCTCATACTATCACAATCATAACATTTAATAAATAATTTTTAAAATAAAATTCATTTGTAAATTTAAATGAATGGTCAATTGTCATATCTTTCAAACAAGACAAATAATTTTATCGAGAGTTACTCCATAGTAAGAATTAATAACAAATGAATATTTAAATAATATAAAAGAAATAATTAAAATTAGCTCTACATACAGCCCAATGGCAATGCTATTTTGTTCAAGTGATTTAGCAACATTCAGCAAGTTTTTTGAAAACAAAAGTAAAAGTTTAAAAAAAATACATAGCTAAGTATTTCAGTTTAAACCAATGATCAAAATTAATAGGGGAATAGATATATTAAAGTTGACCAAGTTAATGTTCATTCAATAAGCAGAATTTATAAATGTTTGACTTCAGGAGTAAACACACTCACACACAATATCACAACAAATCATTGATCAACATTGAATCCAAAAGTTAACAAAATATTCAGAATTGAATTATGTTCAGCAACATTCATTGAAGAAACTTACTACTTCATTTGAAGAAACTTAATCGATATGCTTAAATCAAGCAAAATACAAAAATGTATAATGATAACAACGGATTATGAGAGAAATAACCAGATAAACAACAATCTTACAAAACCTGCACAATGTCGCTATGGAAATGATTTCGCGCGCCTTTCGCTGCCACCTATCGACGTCACGGGCATTCTTTGTTTACATCGGATGAGCCAACCTTCTCTCTCTACTAACCTTGGACTTCTCCCGTTATGTACCTCTTCAAGGCTGATAACACTGTTCTTAAAATTCAAAAATCTTTTGTTTAGAATCAAAATTTTGATGGCGTTGCCCGGCCGAGTTGGGAGGCCTTGCTCTGTTCTATTGTACTGTTCTAGTACTCTGTGACATTACCCACAACCCACAGAAAATTCCCCAAGCTGCGTGAATTAGTGTCTGATGTTGTTTACGAAGCGAATTAATCCGACAAATTTGAAAACACTCGGCTTGTTTTGTAAATCAAAGTTCAATTAATTGTGATGTAAGTTTTTAACAATTTTAATTATCTTCTTTTTTTAGAAATCTAGTTCATGCACCGCATTCTTTTATGTTTTTGTGTTCTTGATTTCTTTAAATTTTGAAATATTTTCAAAAAAGTAAGCCTAGTCGTTTTGCTGAACTACAGAGGTCCTTTTTTTCTTTTGTTAGTGATTAAGCGTTTGAAATATTTGACATGGTTTTTAATGTTAAATATTAATGTAGTTTTGGATTTCAAAATATAAGACCGGCTTTTAGTAATAACTGCTGTAATAATAGTTGCACCACGTTTTTGACTTTGTAAAAACCCACTCATTCTCATATTCTATTCGTCTTTTTCGAAAAAAAAAAGTTTATTATTTAAAAATAATTTAGGTTGTTTTGTTCAATTCCGTAATCTCTCACATTAAAAACCGCCAGAGGACAGTTCTTTGAGAATCAGGACATGGACCTCAAAATTTTAAATTGCTCAGAAATTTACAAAATTTTAGGGTTTTGTAGCCAAAAATTATGAAGTTATCATTTATTAGAAAAGTTTTTCATTTGGAGTTATAACAGTAACAACAGAGCGACTCACGATCATGTGATCATTTCCTAAGCACTTCACCCTGCCTCACGGAGTAATCTACGCTAGTTGGTTCGCAGGCATTCTTTGGCAGCCGTACTCGGGAGCTCTCGTCTGCCATATTGATCCCAAATTTGAATCTATGCGGATTGATTTTTTTCATTTATTGTTTCTTTAATTACACTAGAACGACAAAATTAAACCTTTTTTCGTTTTCAAAAATGAGATAAGGTATTTCTGACTAATTTCAGGGTGTATAATTCAGAAATAGCTGTGAAAAAGCTGCAGCATGTACAGTTTTTTTGTTACAAATATGGCACCAATACTGTAAGAAACGGACAAAAGCGTTGAAAACATTCATTTTTAACAGTTAATCTCATTATTTTAGCCTCAAAAACTATCATAATTAAGATTATAAACATGTTTTAGACAATATAAAACAAAAATTCATTAAACATTCATTAAATACGGTACAATTTTATCACTTTTTGTCTCTTAGGGGCGTTAAATCTCCTTTTTCAATGAACCAAGATATGTAACCCAAAATTTCTATTTCTCAGTGACCTAACCTATGTATCCAGTAAATGTCCTAAGGGAATCCTTACCCTTGGTTATGATTGACTACAGTGATATTTTCCGGAAATTAGTTCAAACGTGGATGTAAAATATGAATTTTGAGTATATGCTTAACCATTAGCTATGGCTTGGTAAGACTAAAGAATACCTTCTATTGGGATTAAAACATTTTTATCGGTCCTTTTTTTTCTAAAAATCATCTTACCACTCTCCTAATAACCCTTTCCAAGCTGATAATGCGTTTTTATTAAATTTTCTTTCATAAGCAGGGTCGTGAATTTTTTCTAAATCAGAGGTTCATACTGACTTTGAGTTGCCTTCACTTATTGGCGAAAAAAGACTTTTTAAATACTTTTTGAAATGTTTTTTCTGTATTTGTCATTGATATTAAATAACCAAGATAATTTGAATGTCCTCCCCATACTATAGGGATAGTAATTTGCATAAAACTACTGTTGACTCTTACACACTTAAAAAGAGCCATATTCTAACTTCTGCAACACACGTGAGGAGCCCAGATTTCGTTTTAGTCACCTATTTGGATCCAAATCAGTGGGAAAAAACCTTTTCCCACCTTTTCTGTTTAACATTACCGTTGATTTGTAATTTAAACCATACCCAAATTAAGCAAAACGTATTGTGCGTAAATGAGCAAAATCTACACTGAAAACTAGTTAATTTAAAAAAAAACTGCAATAAAAAAATATAACAACACTTTTAAAAGAATGTCTACATACTGGGATACTAGAAATAAATTAATTGGATGGGATTGCAGGGTTGCTATTGGACAAAAATGACGCTTAAAACGCAAAAATTAGGGAAAAAAGCTAAAAATCGAAAATTTTTGTTACACAAAAATAGGACGTGGTGTAACTTTTTTACTTGCAGATATTTAAATATCTATATGAATTAGTAACAAAAATAGTAATTTGGTTGTTGTTAGGAAACCACTGTCGACTAGTGTTATTTAACAGACCATATTAAATAATTCCACAAACTCTAGAAAATCTACTTATTATCAAAAAACGTTTTATATCTCATTAATATATTGTGAAAGTAATAGAAATCTAGTACTACATAGAATATATATAATTTTTTTCAAGTGTGCGCTCATGGCTCCATCTTTCTTCCTTTCTAATAAATAATAAAAAGTACACTTGTAATACAAAATGCTGCTGATACTAGATGTCTATTACCAATTGCACTCTCAAGTTATGGCGTTTATGGTTCAAATAATGATTAAAATATGAAAAATAAGTTGTGAATTCCCCAAACATTTTGCTTTAACTACAGCACTAAGAAAAATCACGCCGCTCACTCCAGTCACGTCTAGAAAAACTGCTTTCCTGTGAAATTGACCTTCAAAACAACTTGAAAGCGGGCGTTTGTTAGGGAAATGGACAAATTTTGATAACATTAAGCGGCGTGTTGATCCATAGTTGATCACAATAAACGATTTATTTTACATTAAATTAAATAGGGATGATCGGGACCTGTTGATTTCGATAACATTAACCGTGATCACATTAAGCGGATTCGATTGTATTTTAAGTAATCAATAATTATCCTAGTATTTAACTGATTTCCTAAATTTTTATCTGCTTATAGTCACATTTTGGTTATTTTCATGCAAATGAAGATAATGTGAAATATGTATTTTTCTTTGTTTAAAGACATTTTTTATCTAGATTCTAGACTATCAATATTAATGACTAGTTTAATGCCAGTTTAAAGTTCTTAAAATCCTCCCAAATATAACCCAGGTAAATTAAAAATTATTTATTTCCCGCACTTAAAAAAATTATACATAACTAAGCTCACATGCTTTTTTCATCTTTAGACAATCGGATTACAGCACTTAAAAATTTATGTTGTAAAATAAACCGTTCAAGATAATTGAAAGTTTTCAACGGGTTCTAAAAGTATTAATTGATGGGACTCGAAATATTCTTTTCAAAGCATTCCAAAATCTTAATTATTAAACTTTTGGCAGCAGTATAAAAGTGATCCGATTCACCCCGTTTTACGGTATAAATTCAGTTTAGAAAACAATATAAACCATTAAGAAAACAACCAAGAATGAGGTTTAAAATTCACTTTAGAAAGTGTAATACAGTAAAGCACCGTTTATACGTCTTTCAAGGGACCGACGTAAATCGACGTATAAATGAAAAAACGTATAAACGAAAATGTCCTTAATTATTAGGTTTATAACGCTCCTTATGCAGATTTACAAAAATACATTAATTTTTAGGTTTTTCTAAAGAAAAAATTACTTCAAAACTGTTTTTAAACTGAAAAATATTAACTAACAAACTTTAAAATAGTATTAAATATTAAAACAATTAACATAAAAATTAAAGAAACACTACCCTTTATAGTGATAGGGTTTTATAACGGCAGTTTTATGGTCCCACTTTCTTTGTGGGGTCATTTAGGGATCAAAAGAATTCTTCTCCTCTGCAGGGGGTGCTGGAGACCCCCTAACCAGAGATAAGGGAGTGTAGCTCATCCCATCCCATTATCAGTTCAACGAACTGCCCTTTTACTCACCCCCACTCCATTGGTCATGCCCCCCACAACGGCCAAGGAATGCAGTGCTCTTCAACCTTTCCTGGGGAAATTTTCCCACGGAATAACAACTGATACTGGATATTTCCGAATTTTAAGACAGCCGAAAACGACGTATAACCGATATAGCGCGTCGTATAAACGAAGAATTTTTGTATAAAAATGAATAGGAATGAATTGGGACTTCGCGAAAACGACGTATAAATGATAAAGTCGTATAAATGAGAAACGTATAAACGGTGCTTTACTGTACTTAGATAGTTACTTTTGCTATAGTAAAACCATCTTTTTCATTCAGAAACTTGTAGGAGCTTACAACTACTAAAATAGTAAACAGCAACAATTATAAAGCCATGGTGGCTTTACCTGGTGGAACACTCAAAAACTAATTTTATTTTTAATTATAAGATTTTAAGATTTATTGTAGGTGTCCCATCCCTACCCAGTCTCCCCTATATAATTAACTCAATTTTAAAAGAAATAATATAGCACGTAAGCGATTCCGTTAACCACAAAAGTGATAAAGTTTTGTTTATTTAAAAAATATTTTAAAAAATTGATCTTCTGCTTTTTCTTAATGGTCCACCAGAGGAATAGAATGGTGGAAAAAAATTTCAATTATGTTTTTAATTAGTGGTAAAATCAATGGTAGCGGAATTATAAAATGAGTAACGGAATCATGGTAAGAGAATTACAATGCATTTTTATTGCAGAATTTCATTCCAGGTAACTAAAAAAGCTTACAAATATATATTTGTTTTGTAATAAGTAATTTTAATTTACACAAAGAGATGATTGAAAAACCATAAAATTTTCATTCTTCAATCAAAGCGAAAAGAAAACAGTTGTGTTACAAACTTGCTTTGCTGAATTCAAAGAGCAGGTTGAAATACTACTTTTCAGTGTTCTAACACCTAACCTATAAATGTGTTCGTTAGGAGATACCTTGAAAATGAAGATGAGGCAACTCTCCCCTAAAAAAGGCTAGTTACGGCATGGTCGAGACCCACTTAAGAATCCTTGCCCCAACCAAAAACTAAAATGACTCCCCTGTTAGTCATATAATCAAATCACGCACTTTACTGTAATTTGCTTACAAACCATATATCTGTACTCCATAATAATATCTGATTATATGTCACATGACAAATATGCATTAGTTAATTTTTAAAACTAATTATTCAGAAATTAGAAGCCAAAGATAAGCACTAACAAGGAAATGTTCTCAAGCTGAACTCACTGAAATTGATGAAAATTTTACAGGGGTTAGTAGATAATATGTAAACTTTACTGTAAAAAATAAGCTGCTGAATTTGATTAGGAGAGGAGTAAATTAATTTTGAAAAGTATAATTTTCAACGCCAAATGCAACCTTATTAGGCAAAAAATGCAGTGAAGGAGCAAATGGCATAAAGGAACTGGCTGTGTTTTCTCTAGAGCAGTGGTTCCCAAACTATTTTGGTCGTACATCCCCCAAATTTGTTGCCGATGATCGCGGAACCCTGAATATTTTTTTAATCAACATTTTTTCAAAATTTTATATCTGATATTAAATGAAACCAGGCGCGAATCCAGCACAAGGGGGGACACTTTTCCAGACAATCACCTTTACCTTTTGGCAAAAATGTCAAAAGGTTTGGGATTTTCCAAAAAGTATCACCCAAGATCCCTGTGTGGGGGGTGGTCCTGGGTCCTCCCCCACAAAAAATTTTGAAATTCGACTGGTAAAAGTAGAGTTTTTACTTATATTTTGAGAGCCTTTTTGGGTCCAAGGGGGGGCGGCACTGTCAATTCTTATTTTTTACACCATTCTTATTTTTTAATGGAAATAAAGTTTGTCACATGGAACCCCTAAATTTTTTCGTGGAACCCACTTTGGGAGCCACTGCTCTAGAGCAATTTAAATTGGCCAATCAAAAAAGGTTCATCAAATGTACAGCATGAATAAAAACTAACTAAAAATATAAAAAAGCTTATGAAACGATACAAAATTACCACAATAAATTACAATCAAGCCAAGAGTGACATTTAGGTCCCCGAACCCAAGGCCAGAACTGATTTGCCGATATGTCCATCTTTTTGCGATGTGTTTAATAATAGAGCAGATAACCGAATGGATTTTGAATCAAGGGCTGAAGAAAAGGAATTCAAATCTGATTTTCACATTAGAGAATGTATTTTAGTAATCGTCAAATGTCACATCTAATTTCTTATTCCAAACGTTACTGTTGGGAGTCGAGCTCATAACATTTAATCTATTAGTTGAGCCACTTCTGTAATATAAAGAAATCAAATTTTTCATTCCATACGATTAGAAAGTCGCCAAGTGGTGCTAAATGAATGTGTTTGGCAAGTAAGAACTCAATTTTTAAAGGTAATTAACTCTTCTCTTATTGAAATTTAGCAGCTAATATTTTCAAAGTATCTGTTTTGAGTCATCTTCATATGCCTGTAAAATTTTCAGCAAATTTTTGTGAGTTCAGCCTAAGAACGTTTCCTTGTAAGATGACATGATATTTTTTCTGACGAAGCAGTCACATATCTCTTACAGATCTTAGTTTCTATTCTTCCCATTTTCGGTGTATTTAGTTATTTTAAATGAAACAAAAAAACAAATTATTTGGTTGCCTCATTTTTGGGAATCTGAAACTGAAATTTAAAACTCCTATTGACTTATGACGTCACTGATTTCTAATGTTGGTGTTAAAGCCACTTTTTGGTGACTTTGGTAACATTTTCAGATTTAGCGGGCGTAATATGTAAGTACTAATTATTATAACTGTTTTCTTACCTTTTTCCCGATTGGAATACAAATTCAAAAATATTAATGTTGTACATTATAAGTAAGTTAATTGATCATCATATCTTATGCTTGCAGAAAGCTACCTAAAAATGGGAGTTCCAGCCTTTTTCAGATGGCTAAGTCGGAAATATCCTTCTATTGTTGTTCATTGCATTGAAGAAAAGGTAATAATTTCATTTATAATTAAAAATGGTTTAAATCCCAAAATTAGTTTAAGGATTTGGCCTAAAAATGTTTCCAGGAGGCACCCTCACCCAGGGTTGGGTTTTTCCCATACCACTGGGAAAAACTGGTAAATACCAGGAAAAAGTGGGAAAACTTCCAATTGACAAAATAATGGAAGTTTTATGTTATGGCCTTCTTAAACATATTATATAAACTTAAAATTATTATTAAATACTTACTATTAAATAGATTATATAAACTTTTAGTTAAAAACGAAAAATTTTGGGGGGTTAAAATTATAAGGTGGGAAAGATATAAGTGAGCAAGACTTATGGCATTAAACATAAAATGTGCACTTATATTTTTTAATATTAACGAATTTCTCAAATAAAAATGGAGAATATGTTAAAACAGATTTACTTAAACTTATAATATCTGTGTCTTTAAGTTAAGAGAAGCAATAAATATAGTTTCTTTAAATGTAAATAAAAACGTCATTTCAAGTAGACCTAAATTTAAAATTTTGTTTTATTTATGTATGTAAAATGTTCTTTTGCATCATTAGCACCTAAAGTCCACCATTCAGTTTTTAAATTACGCTCTATTCTGAAAGAATTATCTTGACAGCAGTATAACTTTTTAGAAGTAAAAGGCATCACCATCAAAAGTTGACATTCCTCAGACACATGATAAAACCCATATTCATAACATAGGAAAAAGCTTATTTAAGAAGGTCATTTTTCTAAAAAAAAAACGGCTATAAAAAAGAATAAAATATTATTCTGTGAACAGAATAAATTCAATAAATAATCAGTTTTTCCCACTTTTTCCCATGTGGAAAAACCTAGTTTTTCCCAGGACAGTAAATACCGTTTTTTATCATGGTATTTACCGGGAGTGGGAAAAACCTTGTTAACCCTGCCCTCACCTCCCTTTTTTATATCTGGTTATCTATTCTCTCACATTCAATACTTAAAAAACACTACTATAAAACACTTGAATAACTCCTTCCAAAATTGAATTTTTTCAGCAATCTCCTTGTTCTTGAGGAAGTAAATCAGGATTAAAATAACAAAAGTGACTCAAAATGGTTAAAAAACTACTATTTTTATGTTATGAGGCATTGAGAAATCATATTTCCTTCTAATGACTAAATCTTCTTCAGAATGTTTCTGTCGCAAATGTTTAGAACATTATATCAATGCAGTTTTATTGTGCCTGTTAAAAAGTTGTGCTATTGTAAAATTATGCAGCTGATTATGTTTTAAAAGAATATTTAAGAGGTAGTAATGGTTAAACTCCTTTTTCCTATTACTGAAGAAGCCAAATTTGTATTAATTTTCTCACATTGCACCTTTTCTTTTAGGGTAAAATTCTTGATGGGGTCAAAGTCCCAGTTGACTCTTCCCAACCAAATCCAAATGATGTGGAGTTTGACAATTTGTATTTAGACATGAATGGAATTATCCATCCTTGTTGCCACCCAGAGAACAAGTAAGATAAAATAACTTTACTTCATTCAATTCAATCTCAATTATTTTAAAGGAAGAATATTTAAATTTAATACGTGTCTTTCTAGGCCAGCACCAAAAGATGAAGAAGAAATGATGATTGCTATCTTTGAGTACATTGACAGAATATTTAGCATTGTCCGACCTCGTAGACTTCTGTACATGGCTATTGATGGAGTGGTATGTATGATGTATTAAAAGATAAGGCCTAAAGCAATCAAATGAAGAAGAAAAATATACCATGCTACTTTCATGGGTCAACATGCTACCATTTCTGCTTTTTTCTTACTTGGATTATTTATAGTTATTTGACTTTGTTAAAATACAGTCGAATCCGCTTAATGTGATCACAGTTAATGTTATCAATCGGATAATGTTATCGAAATCGACAGGTCCCGATCATTCCTATTTAACTTAATGTAAAATACAACGTTTAATGTGATCAACTATGGATCATCACTCCGCTTTATATCATCAAAATTTGTCCATTTCTCCTTTAAAACGACCGCTTTTGAGTTCCAAATTTTTGAAGGTCAATATTAACAAGTAAATATCTGCTCCATGAGAACATCTGGCACTTCATATTTCTGAAACTCAGTATGAGTAAGAAAAATAAAACATTCCGCATATTATATTGAAAGAAAAAAGTTATGGGGGGTCCGAATCCATACTTGTGATTGGTTAAAGAAACACCAAGATCCACGCTTCGCAGATGTTTCTGATAAGAGATTTTGATTTTCCCTTGTTTACTGAAATACAGATTATGTAATAAATAAGTAGTTTATTGGAGTGGAAGGATATAAAGGAGCGGAAAAAGAGAGACCTCTTTCTATAAAAATACAAAGTAAAGTGATTATTTTAATTTTATTAACTACTCTTATATTTTCCGCTTAAAATTTTACCTAGAGTAAAATTAGAGTTTCGTATACATTTATTACGATTACATGATTTTGAGTTTAAAGCAAACTATCTAGTTACACTGTTTGCTGTTTTTTTATATGAGATCGCTTATTGTTATCGATCGGATAATGTTATCAGTTTAGTGTCGGACAATTGCGATCACATTAAGCGGACTCGACTGTACATTTTATTCTTAACTCTACTAACAAAAGCAAATTAAATATGTGCAATTGAACTTAAAATAGATCAGTTGTAGCGAATATTTTGAAAAACATACAAAAGCACACTTGTATGCTCTGACTTATAAGCAAAAACATATTTTAGTATTTATTACTTATTTTAATCAATTCGCAATATTTATTTTTTCTATCATTGTCTATTTCTTGTTTACTGAACTTGTCTTGTACAACTGAGAGTTAATAAGATTTGCTTTTTAGGCACCAAGAGCTAAAATGAATCAACAAAGGTCTCGTAGATTTCGAGCATCTAAAGAAACTGTTGAGAAGAAAGAATTAATTCATGAACTGCGTGAAGCTTTACTGATCAAAGGAGTTCAACTACCCCCTGAGAAACCTAAAGAGGAGCATTTTGATAGTAACTGCATTACTCCTGTGAGTTACTTTTAAAAATCGAAATCGTGTTATAAAAATTGTGTTCTATATTTTAAAATTAAAAATTCAGTTCTGGAAACATTTAAATTTATCTCAATGTTTAAATAACTAAGTAGAATGTGTCAAATTACTTAAACACGTAAACTAAAACACCATTTAATTTTTTGCAATGTTGTTGAGATCTTAACAAATATTACACACTTCTATTTCTCAACAAATCTAACTTATTAAAATTCAAAGCGGGTATACATGATTATTTACTATCTTTAATGTATTTTACCCACTTTGCCATACCTTTTTGAATTTGGCCCCTCTGTTTTTAGGTTTAATTTTTTTAAGAAACCATCTTATAATTTTTTAATGTCAAAGAAATTTGTGAAGTTGTTTTTCCTGTATTTTTTTAATTGTCTCTAACTTTAAAAGTATACAACCTAAAAACATGAAATCAGGCTCATTTTGTTCTCTTTAATTTAATGTGCTTCAAAACCACCTTTGATGTGTCTAGGTAATTAGCATTTTTTAATCAGATTTTGTCTGTACAAATACATCTGAATGCAAGTTAAATTACTTTTAAATGGCTATGTGTCGGTCAGCAATTGTGTTCTTGTAATATTTAGATTCACATTTGCAACTAGATAGCATCTGTTTGTGTGCAATACTCCTGACATCTATTTGAATTTCCATTTATTTTCATATTTTAAAGATAACTCTCCAACTGTCCATAGATACACCAGTCTTCCCTATAGTTAAATTTAAAAATGTGTTTATAATATAAATGTGTTAATTTATATTAATCTTTGCTTCACTTTGAAGGGTACTCCATTCATGGATAGACTTGCCAAATGTCTCCATTACTACATTCATGATAGATTAAACAGTGATCCTGGATGGAGAAATATTGAAGTTATTTTATCTGATGCCAATGTTCCTGGGGAAGGAGAACATAAAATTATGGACTTTATTCGGCGTCAAAGATGTAAGTTTATTTCTAAACCAGTATTAAAAAAATGTAAATAATGTGTACAAATAGGTTATGTACTAATATAAAACTAATGAAATAACTTATTAAAGCTTTTGATTATTACAGCAAACCCAGACCATGATGCTAATACAAGACATTGCCTGTGTGGAGCAGATGGTATTGTTTGTATTGATTATCTTAACATAGTAATGTGATTATGATTATTGCTTACTCAGGGCTCCCAGCAGGTCTCTTTTTTCCCTAAAAGTCTCTTTTTTCACCTGAGGTCTCTAAAAGTCTCTTTTATAGGATCAAGGTCTCTTTTTTTCCTTTTTTCCCTACTTTTAAGGGTTAGATTTACAAAATTTTTCTGGGGGAGCCCCCCCAGACCCCCTCTACCTTTGAAATTTTTGTTTCTTTATATCCTTTTTCCGTAGAAAATTCTGACTTACAAGATATCGGTCTCTTTGGGTGTTATCAATGGGTCAACGATATTAGTTGAAACAAAACCAGTGAAGAACCCTCATCCCTTTATCTATACTTGGGGTTCATTTTTTATACAAACTGCGAACAAAATTTTACAGGGTCTGTTAGTTTGAATCAATTCTCCCCCCTCCAACCCCCACCACAATAGTCTGGTTATGGGTTTCAAGTGTGAAATAAAGCAATTAATATAAATTTGAAAATTATTTGTAATTGGTGTCAAATCTTAATGTTGTGTAGTACATTTCAAAACAATTTATTTTGTTATTAGCACCCCAAAATACATAGAAATAAGTTAAAATTATTCAACAACAAACTTTTAGGTTGCAGACCTGCATAATTAAGGCATTTATTAGGGTAAAATACAAAAATTTTACGGAAGCCATGGAAAAAATTGTATGTGAAATATAGTCTGTTATAGGGGTATGAAGGATAATTATGACATCCTTATTTAGCGGCATAGCCAGGATTTTCCTTTGGAGGTCCAAAAATGCATTATTGTAAATCAACAAAATTTCTGTAGTTACCCAAAAAAATTTGTCATTTTTAATTATACTCCTCTCTGTTAATTAAGAGGTTAACTTCTATGTGTTAATTAGGATCTCTCCTCAAAAATTTTTGCGAATTTGCCCCTTGAAAACAGTGTCGAACTCATTTTTGGCGTCAGGCCCATAACTAGATATTTGTTTCAGGGATTTGACTCAATACTATTTACTTATGAGTGTTTTTACATGCTTTGTTTTAAAACGCTTACTGTGATAGGATGATAATCTGTGTACAATAAGTCTAAAGTTTGAGGGCGCTTCACCAGAAAAATTTTGGAAATTTGATCTTTTGAAGCAGTGTTTTAGCTCATTTTGAGACCTTTTCAGTTACATCCAAAGACTTCCTTGCAAGCCACACTGAGTTTCAAAGGGATGTTTGGGGTCCTCCCATAGAAAATCTTTGTTATTTAAACATTAACGGCCGTATTAACCATCGTGGTTCAACCATGGATTGAAGGATTATCCGCTGATCCTAAGTAAAACGTTATCAACCAGCCCCAACTAACGAATAACCATCGGTTTTTTCACCCAAAATCTGACCACCCAACTTTGGTGGGTTGAAACCATAGATCCGTGTTTATTTTTGCGAAAATGGACATTTAAGAAGAATTTGATCACAAATTATATTTATATTTGAGTATATGTGCTTTAATCATCAAAATAATGGTTGCTTAAAGTGTAATAATAAAGAAAAGCTTCTCATGAAACGGGTTTAAAAAGTCATGAACCAGAAGGTTTAGAGTTCGCTCTCGTTTTGATAGATGGCGCTCTTAAAATACTTGAGGTATTAAATATTTAGCACGGCTCTTACTTAAGTTTCAAAATTTTCCCCTTTTAACTATTAATTCCTTTAAATTCTTTCAAAAATAGTCTATTTTTAGAGAGGTGAATCAATATATTTAGATACGTGTGAGTATTTTAAAAATAATATTGAAATAAACCCATTCAGTGTAGCCATAAGATTACGAGGATTGTGAAAACAATTTCGAATGTAAAGCAGGAAATATAGAACACCAGTTCAAGTCATTTTCTGTAATTGGTTGTA
Organism: Tetragnatha versicolor; assembly: GCA_024610705.1. Classification (NCBI taxonomy): domain Eukaryota; kingdom Metazoa; phylum Arthropoda; class Arachnida; order Araneae; family Tetragnathidae; genus Tetragnatha; species Tetragnatha versicolor. The sequence continues at coordinate 8,620,675 of JANDEH010000006.1, read as the reverse complement.
TAGTTATTATTAGTTGCGATAGAAATGTTTTAAAGCAGGTAGATAATTTTACAGGAAATAATTTACACTGAACTATGAACTTTCAGCCAACAGCGCGGACAGCCGGGCTCGATGCCTGGCGTCATCGCGGTCCAATCAGAAGTGGCGTTACATACAAAACTGTGGTTTGAAGAAACCATGATTGTTGGATGTTGGTTGATAAGGTCCAAATCTCGTCATCGGAAAAACTTCGACCATGGTTTGTACGATTAGTGAATAATCTGTGGATCGGCTCGCGTTGGTTAATACGGCTGTAAAAGAGTAATGTGGAAACTCACATATTTGAGCCCTATTGGGTTACAACTACTAGTAAAGAGGATCGCTCTTTTAAAGTGTAGAATTTTTATGAGAAGCACAGTATCAAAATTTCTCCCTGGAGTGGCAACTGGTTATTATAGAACCAAAACTATAGGATCTAAAATATTTTAGGTCTGAACCCAAAGAACCCCCCAGTTTTGGCTACGGCACTGTTTTTTATTCAAGAATAATCTTAACTTTTCAGTTTTTTAATTTTAATTTGATTCAAGTTACGAAAAGTATACTTTCTGTTTTAAAGGATTATCCCAATATTTCATTTCAACATTTAAAAATTACCTTGAAAATATACTTTTATTATTATTTTAGTTTAACTTTTTTTATTGAACCAAAAATAAAAAAGAACACAATTACAAGTTCACATAGCCACCTGGGATCTCAATCTTTGGCAATCAATCGCCTTTTTATCTAATTTCTGCATTAATTTTATAACATTAACTATTTTGTGAGGGTAAAACTCTGAAAATTTTGTTTCATCAACCTATTTTTTTTTCATGACACTGTTAAATTTTGACTTAAAATTTCGGTCTCTTTTTTCTCTTTTTTAAAGATATTAGGTCTCTTTTTTCCCTAAAGACAAACCAAATGTCTGCTGGGAGCCCTGCTTACTTCATGCTACAAATATCTTTATTTCCTCAAATATGGTGGTTTTTTATATTCCGTATTCTAATTCATGTTTTTAATTTTTTCAGCTGACTTGATTATGCTTGGTGAGTTTCTTATAAATCTGATTATTATTGTTTGATTTGTTTATCTTTTAAGCTTAAAACATTAATTAAACTTTTATTTATTGCAAAATAAATATATTTGTTATCATTTATTGTGCGTTAACCAAATATTTTCCAAACGATTTAATTAAACCAACATTACAATCTCAAGAAATTCTAGAAATTTTGTTAATTGTTCTAAATGAAATTATTTAAGTTTGTCTGGTTGTAAAACATATTTTTTACTGACTGTTAAAACTGCTTGAAACCATACATTGTTTTACTTTTTAACTTTATGAAAATATAAAATTTAAAAAAGCTTTTATTCATGTAAACCCTTTTATATATGATCTCTTTATTATACTTTGTGGTTACCATGTTATGCTATATTTCAGGCCTTGCTACCCATGAACCTAATTTTACTATCATTCGAGAGGAGTTCAAACCAAACCAGCCTAGACCTTGCGAATTATGTGGGCAAATAGGTAATTGTTCCCCCCTTATTTTGTATAATAATTTTAAAAAATCATTGCTGTGTGAACACTAAATAGTGTAGTGGTAGGTGACATTTCCTACGATTAACTGAACTTTGCAACTGAGATTTTTAAAAAAAAACCTTCAAAAATCATGTTTGTTTCTATTAAGTGGCAATATATAAATTTATGAATCATATAATTTATAAAAGAACTTACAAAGTCATGTCTTGAAAGATATTTTAGAAATACTAAATGAATGAAAAAGTTTCATTACAAGGAACAAAACACATAAATTAAAAACGCAGTTTTAATATTTAACATTCCTAGACATAAATAAACTTGTAAAATGTTTACAGGTCATGAGATGAAGGAATGTGCTGGAACTGCAAAAGAAAAGCAAGGTGAGGTAAGAAAGTATAAACAGTGCCCGTTTGAGGTGTTTTTACATATTTTTTTCATGGGTTAACCCTTTGTAATGAATTTGAATATACAATTCCATAGTTTTTTTTTAAAGAAATTAATTTAATTACCTAATTATTTAATTTATTGAGAACAAGCTTTTAATAATTAGTTTTATAGCTAATCATTTTAAAATGAAACATTTTTGATACTTGCTGGCTTTGTTTTGTGTTGATCTTATGCATTTAAAATTAAATGGTTTTGCTGAAACCACCTTAATAAATTAAATTAAATTTTGATAGATTAACTTAATGCTGCATTTTTCTCAAAATATTTTAAAAAAGGGTTGTTATTTCAAAAATTGCACATTCATAAATGAATCTCCTCAAAATTCTCTGCACTATGCAGAAATCAACAGTTAGTTGTCTGATAGCAGTCAAATGATCTTTTTTATAATGTGCTTCAATGTGTCTATCATTTTTCAGACTAACATTTTAAACCTTTATTTCAGTTTGATGAGCTTTCGAAACCCTTCGAAAGTGATGTGGAGTTCATCTTCATTAGATTAAATGTTTTGCGAGAATACCTTGCTAAAGAGCTTGTCATGGATAATTTGCCTTTTCCATATGATTTAGAGGTAAGATTGTTTGGTGGAAATTACTATTTGTATATTGTAAAATTCCTTGTGTCAAAATGTATACATTATCATAAAGCTCTTGTTTCTGCAAACATCACATACATATTTTACCCTTCAAAATATTTGTATCCTAGTTAAAAGTGATTCATGCTGCACAGTTGTTTTGTTAATTATAAAACCAATTCCTTTATGTTTTGGATATTTTTCAAAAGTATTCCTTTCTATAAAAAGTTATTTTATTAACTGGTACAGACACAATGATGATGTATTTCTCTCAAGTGTTTCAGACTCCCTGAAATTGTCATTGAATCTCATGGGAAATTTGGGGCAGCTAGCACTGAAAGGGTTAATCTTTTTACTATTTTATCCTGGGGATTATTTTTTTGTTTAATTGATATTTATTATTATTTATATTTTTTATTTCCAATGGCATGTTAAATTGAACAGTTACAGCAAAAAGATAAAAAAAAGAAATTGCAACAAAGTTCATGAACAAAGAAGGTCTCTCGCCGCCCAGTAGCGCTCTGGAAGAGTATTCTTCCAAAGAGCTGGGCATCATTGGAGATGCACAGAGTCCATCTCCTCTCCTAAACTGCACAGAGGGCAGATGGGCGAAGCAGCGATGTTGAATCTGTAAAGATGTTTTCTGAGGAAGTCATGCCCTGAGGCAAAGCGGAATTCAGCTACCACTCTGTGCCTTGGGCCATTTCGTAACTTTAAGATTGCATCCATCCAAGATTTATTGGAAGCACGGCAATAAAGGTCTTCCCGAGCTCGAGCTTTGATCTTTGTTTTGATTAAACTTTTCACAGTGCAAAATGGCAAAGGACGGGAAATTTTTTGTGTTACCATAGCACCCTTTTTTGCCAGGAAATCCGCTTTTTCGTTACTTGGAACTCCACAGTGGGCAGGAACCCACTGGAGGACAATAGTTTTTTCAAATGATGCTAGGTTTTTTAGATGTTGACGACAGTTCAATATGTCACGCGTTAGGGGATTATTATCAGAAACAATAGCTAACAGTGCAGCTCTGTTTCTATAGCTAAATTTACTTTCACCATTGTCATTTGTAGTTCACTGCCTTCTTTCTTTTTTATGAATAACAATTCTTTAGAAAAGTATTTAGAATGAGTTTCAAACACCACTTATCTAATGTCATTTGGGTTGCATTTCATTAATTTTTCATACTTTTATTTTCAGAGAGTTATTGATGACTGGGTTTTCATGTGTTTTTTTGTTGGAAATGACTTTTTACCTCATTTACCTTCTCTTGAAATCAGGTATCTATTTCAAACATTTATGTCTTAGATGTGCTGTTGGGTAGAGTTAAGTAAAATATTTGAGAATATAAGTGTCATTATGGCATCAAAACATCCAATGGCAAATCTTCTGAAATTTCAAATTGCTTTGAGACTAAACTGAGGTTACATACTAACCTGTGTTGTTAAGATTTTCTTCTGGTTTTAATGAAATAGAAAGAATGAAGAAGTAGATTGGGGAAATTAAAGTATATGAGCTGATTAGAATAGAATTAAAATGACATTAACTATCTAATCTAAGTTTAAGAGTCCATATTTTTAAGACAAGCTCAATAAAATATGATTTTGAGAAAAACATGATTAAAATTGCATCAAAAATTAATCTCAATTATTTGGTATCCTTTTCTGTGTATTTTGAATTGGAAAGAAATGTGATCTTGCTAAAATATACCTGTAGATTCTCTGAAAAATTGTGACTCAAAAGGGGGAAACATTTTATTAGTTGATGTGTTGACTTTACTGTTTGTATCCTGAAGGCCTCAATAGAGTTTTCTTTTATTATTTATATATATTTTTTATACCTACATTTTTTGTATTGTTGAATTTAAATTTTCAACTTTCTGACTTTTCCTACTTCTATTCAATTCTAAATTGTCAATTAATGTTTCAAACATTTGGGGAAAATCAGGGCCGTGCGGTAGATTTGTCCGGTATGAAGCAAATCCTAGAAATGCCGCCCGTTATGTATTTTCCTTTAAGTAATTAATACTTCGAATTGATTACGATTAATTAATATAAACATTAATTAACATTAACCATAAATAGTTAATTAGTAATTATGATATATAATTAATTAGTAATTAAATAATAAGTATAAATACGTAATAACTCCCCCAATATTTATCTAATCATGGGATAATTGCATAAAGTGAACGCGTTGTAGCTTGGGGGAAAACTAACCAATTTTTGGTAATATAATTAAATTACCATTTATTAGTTTCAAAAATGGAAATTGTTTGTTACACCAGTGGTAGAAGTGGATGAACTAAAAGTGGGGGGATGGCCTAGCCCAAGTCCCCCCCAGAATTTTCTTTTTACTCTGTTACCTCCATTTATATTTTTTTGCATGGTATGCGTATATTTTTTGAAAGTATTAAACCCTAAATAGTTCAATAAATATTTTGAGCATTTTTTCTGAATTTTGATTGATTTTAATGATGCCTAAGTTTTACTTATACTGCTGTTACTTGCTTTCTAATTATTTTTTAAAGAAGAATTTAGAAATTTCGTTTGTGAACCTTTATTTAATTATTGAATTTTAGATTAACGCCTGTTAAACACAAATACATCAAATGCCCCCTGAGTGAATAAATATCAGGCATATAATCTTCAAATGCTATCATTATTATACAACACACAATATACATCAATTATAATTCAGCATAATAAACATATTTTCCCGTTTCATTACTTCATAAATTTACATTACCACACAAAATGTCTTTCCTTCGCTTACTTCATGACAAATGTTTGTCTATACGTCTCAGCACGAAAAATAGAGGGGTCTGGGGGTTCTCCCCCAGAAAATTTTTGAAATTTTGATCTTAAAAAGTAGTATTTTAACTAATTTTTGGACATTTTAGACCCTTTTTTTTACACACAAAGGGTCCATATACTCCTTGTACCCTCCAGAATTTTCAAGAGGGAACAATACATATTTTATAAAAAGCCAAATTTTAGAGGAGATTGAACCCCTAACAACCTCTTTGAATAGAGCCCAAATTAAGTAAAACTTAAAAAATTTTAAATAAAATTTAGGTAGTAGTGTAGTTTTGAATTCGCATATTTTCATATAAATTTAAAGAAAACTAATTTTTTAAAATGTAGAATGAAGTGCTACATTTAATAACAAATGTTGAAAATTTTTAAAAGTTTATTTAGTTTAAAAGTTGTAGTAAATAAAGTGCTTTTAAGAAATACACTTAAATTCAAGTGTTTATAAGCCCAGAATTTTAAATATTTAAAGAAATAAAAACCACACCTGAACACTGTTATCGTTCATTTGATTCTCCACATGATCTTTTTTAACTTGATGTAAATATTCCACTTCTCTGTCCTCGCATCTGTATTCCGTATCGGATGTTTTTATCTTGAAACCATCCACTCAAATTAATTTAGAATTTAGGATCTAAATTAAGTATTAAATAACTGACCAGAACTATAAGCGCGCGAACAGCAACCGCGGAGAATGATAATGTTTTGAGCCACTCACATCATCTCCCCACTCACAAATATTCCCGCCTTTTTTGTTTTTACGTTTTTACTTCTTCTGGAAAAGAGATTATGTGCTCTTGGTAACTTTGTTTATACTTTGAGGGGGTCGAAGCAGCTCTCTCTGCAATTTGTTTACACGTTTTTGTAATGCGAGGACAGTCTCCCGTGTACGTATTTTCTATAAAAAAACCACCCCGACTCATTCTAATAAACCTGTCAAACATTCCTCGGAAGATGAGAACAGAGGGACCTGCACGTTACGTGTGTTGAGAGAAGTTCGGAGGTTCTCAAGTTCTCAAAATGAACGCAATGGGCTACACGTTGACGAGGGTTTTGTAATTTTTCAAAAAGCGGTAAGGAGAATTTCAGTTGTTTTAGAAGTTGGGTGATGATTTTTAATAATTAAGAAGTGGGGTTGAGTTTTTGATTTCAATAGAGTAAAAAAAGGAAAAAAATCAAAACTTCAGGCGGATTTTGCCGCCCTTAGAAAAATGCCGCCTGAGGCGGCCGCCTCTTTGCCTCATACCACCACACGGCCCTGGGGAAAATATTTGGATTTATCATATAAGTCTTATGCTAAAAATTGTAATAATTTTATGCATAGCATAAGTCAAATGCTAAAAATTTTTCCAATTTTCTTTAAAACATATTTCTAAAGTTGAGCTGTATAATTTTAATTAGGTCAAATGTTACCATTTTAAAATTAATTCTATGTTTCAGAGAAGCAGCCATTGATAGGTTAATAGAGTTGTATAAAAATGCTGTCTACAAGACAGGGGTATGTGCAAACATTAAGTTACCTTTCTATTGAAACAGAATTGCAATGTAAAATTAATTTATTCTTATGTTAATCCATAGTTGGACTATTACTTTTTTACATCTTACTAGTTATTTGCATTTTTAAAAAATTGAAAATTGTGGTTTGAACAGTGTGATCTTGAAAGGTTTTCCGTAATTTCTAATCCAATTCACCATCGCTGCATCATTGAAATGTTCTATGCCCTTTTAAAACTCATTTGACCCTTTCCTTTTGGTAGCCTGAGAAGAACAATTTTTTATCTATAAATTTTAAAAGTAGATTAATTTAAACTCCTTATTTTTTTGCATTTACTTTTTGTCATGGGTTATTTTAAACCTTAATGTACTACTTTTAGTATGCTTATTAACTTTTCATTTGGGTGATTATTGTAGCTTTAAAACAATCCAGTTATATTAAAATAATTTTATTATTGTTCATATTGGTGTTGGTTTATGCATTTTTATGAAAGGTTAAACTATTATTTTAATATTTTTAGGGTTATGTTACCAATAGTGGGGATGTAGAATTGAGCAGAGTTCAACTAATAATGACTGGTATGTTCTTCAGAATTTTCCTGCAATTTTGTGTTGTAAACCCATTAATTTTATTTTTCATTTACTGCCATTAATTAAAGTTTGGAGTATTGATTTTCAATTTGCAATATTTATGAAGCAATAATCTCAGTTAATTGATCAGTTCCTCAGTTCAGGAGTTATACATTTAATTGTAAAGCAAGAGGTTATTAATGACTTATTTTCATACTTTTCAGATCTTGGAGAGGTTGAAGATGAGATCTTTAAAAGAAGACAAGAATCTGAGGTTTGTGAAAAGAATGATGTATTGTACATTTGATTGGTGTTTGTACAAAAATGAAGGTTACTGGGTGAAAACACAACTTGAAAGACAGAAAAGTCTTAAAAGATTTTGGGGTTATAAAAATCTGGAAATTGATTTATTTTAACGTAAATATTCAAAAATTGTGCAATTTCAAAATTTACCATAAATTCTACTAAATATTACAAATGTTTTTTTTTCAAACAGCCATAACAATAAACTGGTTCTACATTAAACATTAACACTTGGAATTTTAGAGGGAAAACTTGTTATGATTTTCAATTTAAACGTTAAAAAGTGTTAGTACTTGTACATAGTAATTTTTTTCTTATAGCTGTCATTCAAACGGAGGCAAAAAGAGAGGAAACAGCGTGATAAGGTAATTTGAATAAGTTTTCTTTGAGTTGCAATTCCATTTTTTTTCTTTATTTCATAACTTATACTCCCTCTTTATCCCCTAGTTATATTTTCATGTCCTGATTCTTTTTACTGTTAAACTAAAGGAAACAAGCATAAGTTTTAAGTAAAAAATTGTTCATATGCTAGACTTACCATTCCAATCCAATGCATGACTAGAAATGACAAGAAAACATTGTCATATAGAATGTCGATAGTTGTCAACATGACATGTTGACAACTATACACATTGTGTATATCAATCTCAGAAATATGTTGATTAATATAAAAACAAATTTAAATTATGTATAGAATCTGAAACCCAGGCATAACAGTTTTAAACAAGAAATGATTCATTATATCTTTTTTTAGCTTAACTTCCACTATTCAGAATATATTATTTTTTTTTTGTGTGTTGTTACACTTTCTTTTCAGGAAAAGAGTGTTAAAAGTAAAACCAATAACAATATATATAAACCATGAATAATTTAAATTTCTAGAAAAACATTATTTACATGAATGATCGTTATCTACACTATTGTCAAGGTGGGTAACAAGCGATAGAGAGAGTATAATGTGTGTGTGTTAGTTGACGAGGGATGTCATTTATGGAGGAAGGGATACAAAATTCAATGATTAATTAGAATTGATGAAGCAAAAGTTCTGTTCAGATTTCATTCAGATCTCGGAAAAGGAGAATCCCTTTAAGGAAATTCACTTTTTCTGAGATCTAAAAGTGAGTTACTGAGTTCTATTATCTTGAGTGTTTTTTGCAGTAGGGTTAAGTTACTGAATCAGATTAGTGTACCTTGTTAGACAAATTAGATAAATTTTTAAGTATGGAAATACTCATTTTATATTTAATTATATTTTTGTTTGGTTATTTAAATGTTCTTAATTTTTATTTTGTATACCTTTTAATTTATTTTGTTTGGAACTTTTTGCCAGTAACAGGAACATGCATTGAATTTATAATTTAAGCAAAATGAAATAATCTCTACCTAATGAGGTTTATTAGTTGTGTCCTTACCCTAAAACAATGTAAAATAAGTCATTCAATGTTTTGTTTCCTAGATGAACAGAGATAACAGGCCTTCATGGACACCAACCGGACAGTTTAGTCCCAAGGTAAGTTAATAGTTTTATATAATTCAAAGGATTAAAGTTTAAAAAATAAACTTGTTAAGATGGAAACAATGTTTCTTCCTAAGTGAAAACTCCAATTCTCAAGCGTTGCCTCCAGCCATGGACTGGTTTTGTCCTTGTTAGGACTCATCAGCACAGCATAGAAAGGCAACGCAACAGAGCGGTGGGAAATAACTTGTCTAGCTGACTAGGTCCATGGCTAAAGGCGACCACTTGAGAGTTGGAGTTTACACTTATTGTCCGCTAATTAGTGGTAATGGTGAAATACTTCCTTTTCTGTTTGTTTCTTCCTCTTGATTTTGTTATTTTTAAGTACCATGCCATTTAACATTTGAATTTCCAATACTTCAATTCCCATGAAATACAAAGCTGATGAAATATTTATAAAATTTATATTCATGTGTCATTTTTTGAGATTTTTAAAACATAAAATTTAAAATGAACATTTACATTAGTTACTTGTGTGCTATTGCTGATAAGGCATATGAGGCTAAAATTTATGACTCTTATAAGTCTTTTCTACTTTGCATCCCTCTTTTGGTCAGGAATAATATTTTTAGGCAAAAGCACAAGTAACAGCTGATTTCTGTTGTTTTGCACCGAAATAGGGATTTTCAAGTGTTAGTAAGTAGTGGTAAGCGTTTATAACATCAGGATTTTCCTTAGACGAAATTTCAAATATTAGATTTTAAAATAGACTGATTTTTCACCCCTTAATCTTCCTCTCGATTGATTGAGGAAACGATTGAAATGTTTTTAAGATATACTACCATCTTAAAACCTTTTTTGAAGCCTTGAAATCGGATTACTGCTTATAACTTTGGTTCTCAGTGAAAAATTCTTAGGTGACTGTCGGGTGTATAAGCAAAACACACTACTCAAAACAACAACAGCAATCAGCTTATGTTGGGACTCAACCCGAACATATATTCAATGCAGGCGCCGCCCTCTTGATCTGTCTTTCAAAGTTCCAACGTCGATGGTATAACATATAACTTTAAACATTTAAATTCAACCTAAAAATTCTTTAAATTGCATTGTTCTACAGAGCCTTTCTGAAACACCGTCCCCTGTACAAAACATCCGTCGTGAAGCTTGTGAAATGAGAATGGCTGGCAGACCATCATTTTCCAATGTAGCTGCTGGCAGTAGCAGAAACAGCCGGGAGCGTCTTGAGTCCATGATGGTACCTGTAAGTACTGTATATTAAATACCCGTTTGTCCCTCTTTTCCAGTTGCTTTTGAGTTAATGTTGTTTTGGGGAATGGGTTATATTAAAAATATTTTTTATGAATTTAGGCAGACAGCAATGGAAGTGGAAGCCCTGGTGTGCTTGGTGAGAAGAGGAAGAGGGAAAATTCGGAATCTGAATCTGAAGAAGAACCAGAAGATGACGTGAAGTAATTTTTTTACATTTACCTCTTAAATGTATCACATCTGATCTACCCTAACAAGGAAGCGTTCTCAGGCTAAACTCATAGAATTGGATGAAAATTTTACAGGGGTTAGTAGATGACATAAAACACTTCCTGAGAAAAAATTAGCGTTGGAATTACACTAGAAAAGCTGTAAATTTTTTTTAAATAATCATTTTTAACACCAAGTGCAAACTTACTAAGCGAAAAATGCAGTGAAGGCGCCTAAAGGCACAAATAAACTAGCCACGTTTCCTCTGAAGCAATTTAAATCGACAAATTGAAAAAGGTTCATCAAATGTACAGCATGAATAAAAATTTATTGAAAAATAAAAAAGGACATGAAAATGTACAAAATTACAAGCAAGGCCACAGTGACAAATCCAGAACCCCCAACCCAAGACCATAACTGATTTGCGAAATTATTGTGTTCGATATGTCCATTTATTTGCAATGTGTTCAATAATAAAGCAGATGGCTCAATGGATTTTGAATCAGGGACTGAATTCAGTGAATTTGATAAATCCGATTTTGACGTTGTACATAGTATGATGTGTTTTTGTCATAGTCAAATGTCTCATCTAATTTTGCATTCCAAATATTACTGTTGGGAATCGAGCTCGTAACTTTTAATCTATTAGTTACAAATAATAATTTTATTTAAGTCATAAGTTGTTTGTTTAAAAAACAGAACACAATTTTATACAATTATATATACACAGTTTTATGTATATTGCATACTTGTTAAAATGTTAAGCTTTAACTATTTAACAGGCTGTGGGAAGATGGATGGAAAGAAAGGTATTATGAGGTTAAGTTTAAAGTGGACAGGAGTGATATCGAATTTAGGCACAAAGTGGTATGTATAGAATCAAGCATTCTTAGTTTTAATCCATTAATAACTATGGGCACCTAAACTTGCCTTTTTAATTTTCATAAATAAATAGAAAGCATATTTCAATTATTATTAAATATTTATTGTAAAAACACTAGGATATATCCATGTAGTTTTTTAAAATAAATATATAGATAATAAAATGTCTGTTTCTTATTTATAGGCTGCTGCATATGTGGAAGGATTATGCTGGGTGCTTAAATATTATTATCAGGTAATTTTTACTTTCTTGTCTCAGGTTTAAAGTTTTCATTTTATTTGTTTTCAAACATTCACTCTAATTGTTCTTTTTTTCAGGGTTGTGCATCCTGGAACTGGTATTTTCCTTACCATTATGCTCCATTTGCTTCAGACTTTATCAACATAGGGGACCTGAAGATAAATTTTGACATTGGAAAACCAGTAAGTGTTTCTTATGAAATGAAAATGCTAATTTTATGTTATATCTCATTCCATGTTAATATGCAATGCATCGTTATTTTTTAACCCTAAAATCCATTTTAATTCTGTTTATATAATTTTCAGGATGATGAGTTTTATGAGAAAAAAATTTTATGATTACTATGTATGTCCTAACTTAAACAGGAATTTTTTTTAAAGTAACTTCCATAACACTAAATATTTTTACTTCTTTGTAAGAGTGACTTCCCCTTATTTTTTGTAAGTTAGAATATATCCTGTGTGTTACTGTATGAAATGCTTTAAAATTCTTTGATACTTACACTTCTGAACTAAAATTTAACTTGATTTTTTTATTGTAGTTTAAACCTCTGGAACAGCTCATGGCTGTATTCCCTGCTGCTAGTAAGCAGCATGTTCCTGAACCATGGGGAAAGCTAATGGAAGACCCTGTAAGTTCTTAACTTTTAGAATTTATTTTTTAATTATGTACCATTATGATTGAGATAATTAAGCTATTGATTATTAATCAATAATTTGGTAATTTTGCAGGAATCTATGATAATTGACTTTTACCCCACTAATTTCAAGGTTGATTTAAATGGTAAAAAGTATGCATGGCAAGGTAAGCTCCTCTTTAATGATGTTTTTACCAAGCCTCAATTGATTAATGTATGTATTTTTTTAAAGTATGCTTTTTAATATTATGAAACAATATGTGATCCTTACCTTACTGTTATTCTACCAGGAGTTGCTTTATTACCTTTTGTTGATGAAAGAAGACTTTTAAAAGCTCTGGAAGAGGTGTACCCTTTGCTTTCTGAAGATGAAAGTAAGTTAAATTTTTTATTTAATACTGTTTACAGTATCAGACATATATTTCAACTTAATTCTTTACAGAAAGAAATTCTAATCCCTTCACCTAGTTCTCCAAAAAATTTCCTGATTTCTGTACTACTGTAAAATAAAGTTGCTTTTATTACGGACACCTTGTACATTAATCTCCTGAAATATAATATTGTTTCTTTTGTTTATTAATTTTTGGAACTTGCTTGACTTCCTTATTACTTTTAAATTATGTGTTATTTTTAATGTATTTTATCGCACTTTACAGTAAAAAGAAATGTCCGAGGTAAAGACAGGTTGTACATACGAAAAGGTCATAAAGGGTATGACTTCTTGACCACCCTTTATGAAAATGGAACAAAATTAGATGGAGTAAGTTAGTTTTCATATTTTCATTTGCATGGGGGAATGTACACTAGGGTTATGATTCTGAGACTTTTTTAGGTATTTAAAAGTCTGATTTTACATTTGATGAAGTTTTGTCCATATGATAATTTTATGGTATTATTTTCTTTGTATTGGAGAAAAACCTTGCACAGCCAATATAATTTCACTTTCTCATTTGGCAATCACACACCACCTTCTCAATCATAAATCTCCTAACTTAAGTGCCTTAAAATGCCTTTGCAAAATCTGGATACAGGAACGATCAGGCCATTCATGTGCCTCGATCTAGTATACTGGCCAAGCGGGCTGCTAACCTGATCTTCAAAACATTTGTAAAAGTGACAAATTCCTGCGAGTTTATAAATTATAATTTACAAATATAAACCATTTTTATGATTTAATTTATGTTATATTCCACTTTAAAAACAACTTTATTAACTGCCTTAGGGGCCGTTCAAATATTACGTGGTAAGCACCTAAGGGGGGAGGGGGTTTGCTCTTTGCTTATTTTTGCTGACAAGGGGGGATATGAGTGATGCTTACATAAGATGGTGCATTTTCGAAAATCTCTTGTTTCTTGCATAAATAATTTCAAAATTCAACCAAAAATAAATGTAACAAAAAATTGAATTGGGAAATCTGACGTAAGCACTTTTTTCTGGAGATGGACCACCCTAACATTTTGAAATTGTAACCCCGAAAAGTAGTATTTCGACTCATTTTTGAACCCTTAGGGTTACACCCAATAAGTACAGCTCCTTGAACGAGTCACCTAATTTTCAAGGTAAAAACAGTACTTACTACAAGGGATGTCAAAATTTCGGGGGGGGGTCCTGCTGTGTCTTACGTAATTATGGTGGGGGGGTTGAAGTATGCTTATCTTTGTTGACAAGGGGGGAGGGGGGTTAAAAATGACCAAAAAAGTGCTTACGTAATATTTGAACGGACCCTTACAGTGCTTCATCCTTATACAAAATATCATTAGGTCTGCAAGCTTTTTTCACTTTTTTCAAAAAATAAAGTTATTTTTGAGAGTTATGGAACAATACTCATCATTTACCATCACAGGCTTTTAAATCTGAAAAAAAATCATAATACAGTAAAGCACCGTTTATACGTTTCTCATTTATACGTCGTTTTCTTAAAGTCCCAATTCATTCCTATTCATTTTAATGAAAAATTTCTTTGTTTATACGACTTGCAATATTGGTTATATGTCATTTTCGGCTGTCATAAAATTCGAAAATATCCAGTATCAATTGTTGCTTCGGTGGGAAAATTTCCCCAGGGAAGGTTGAAGGACACTGTATTCCTTTCATTCCTTGGCTGTTGTATGACCAATGGTGTGGGGGTGAGTAAAGGGCAGTTCGTTGAACTGATAACAGGATGTGCTGCACTACAGTTTTATGGCCCTTATCTCTGGTTAGGGGGTCGCCAGCACCCCCTGCAGAGGAGACGAATTCTTTTGACCCTTAAATGACCTCACAAAGAAAGGGGGACCATGAAACTGCCGTTGCTAAAACCCTAGCACTATAAAGGTATGGTTTCTTTCATTTTTATGTTAAATGTTTTAATATTTTAAAATTTAATTATTATTTTCAGTTTGAAAACTGCTTTAAAGTAATTTTGTCTTTAGAAAAACCTTAAATTTAATGTACTGACATAAATATCCGTTAGGAGAGTTAAAAACCAAATAATTAAAGATATTTCCATTTATACCTCGTTTTACGTTGGTCCCTTGAAAGACGTATAAAGGGTGCTTTACTGTACTAATTAGGGGAAGGTGGTGTGCCTCAGACTTATTTTTTTTACTTTTGACCCTGTAATTTCTTATTGAAAATAAACTGATGAAACAACTTTCCCTCAATACTTTAGCCTTTTGATACGCAACATAAAATTTTTTTGAATTTTAACAGATGTATTTCAGTACGTAATTAATGAAAGAAAAAAAACTGAAAATAGTCCAAGGTACAGCACCAGTGTTGTACCTTGGTTTCAAGGGTAGTGAACCTTGGACCTATGCTGGTACCCTGCTACAGTCTAATAGTTTAAATTTTGATTTCAATTGGCAATTAAATTATGTTTTAGGTGGTGGACATCAGCACGAAACTTTTTTCTGGTATGGGTGGAAAAGTTATGCTCTCAGACGATGTCATTAAACCTAATGAGTAAGCTATTTTCAGTATATTATTTAATCCTATCTTACTGTTAAAGTTAAGAAAATAATATAATTTTTGTTTCATTACAGTACTGTTGTAAGTCCTCTTCAGGCTTTGCCAGACATGCATGGCAATGCTACTGTTTGGTAAGTCTAAGATAGAATTTTAATTTGTATTGTAATTTTGTTTAAATTGTAGTTTTTGTTTTTCTTATTTTTTTAAACTTTATGTGTGAAATTCTTTTTCATGCTATAATTTAAAATTAGGACTTGTTGCTAAGTTGTTTTAAACAAGATTCGAAAGTTAAAACAATTGTAGCTAATAAATATCAGGTATACTTAAAATTATATCTGTAATTTTATTTTAGACCTTTTTTTATAAACACACACTTTAACTTCAAACTTTTCGATGTGATTCAAATTTTCTTATTAAAATAGCTGACTACATTGTTATATTATTAAAATTTCCTAACATTTCTTTTTCCATTTTTAGCATTAGCTTCATTGACCCAGTTTATCCAAAAGGTTTCATCTTTCCTGCTGAAAGACTGCAATCAGCTGAGTAAGTACTTTGAACTGTTGACTTTTATAAATTTTGACACTATTATTCTAACATGGGTGTTCTTTCATGCAAGGGTAATTATATTTTGCAAACTGTCTTGGGCAAAAAAGAACAGGTGTTTAATTTTGACAATTTAGATTATAATTTTCGTCATCAAACTATCCAAATATCTTCAAGTCAAATACTACCTAAATTGTAAAATAGAAAATAAAGAGTAGTCAATAAATACCTAAATCAGAAGGTATTTTTACCTAATGATAAATGAAAAATTTATTTGTTGGCTCCGCTTGGGCCTAGGTGGTCTAGTGAGATTACGTGCAGACCCCTATGCTAGCAGTCTGCACTGTACCTGGTGACGAGTTTGATTCTCAGTATTGCTGTGGGTGTATTTTTCTGTCTCTGTGCCAGGTATCAGGACGAAGGCTTATAAGCAGATCCTTGAAATCAAATACACAAGGCAGAGTATATACGAGGGTAGTCCCAAAAGTACCCGACCTGACCTACAGATGGCACTAATTAAACCAAAAAAATGACTAGAGGCAAAAGTTCAAACATAATTAGGACCAAATTCTTAATCGGAATGGGGAAAGTTAGAGTCCGTTTTCGCGGGTTCTAATAGAAAGCAAGTGCAATGAAATTTTAAAGATGGCAGGCACCGCAGCGCTCCTGTTTTTCCTATTTTTTTCACATTAGCTCCTTTTTTCCTATTTTTACGGTCCATTTTATTTTTTCTCCTTTTTTTCCTATTTTTTTAATCTTTGGGATCGACTGTCTTCGTTTATGTTTTGTTTTGGGTAGGGATTGATGTCAATACTATCGGTCCGTTGTCAATGCTTTGGCATACGAAAGGGAGTGATTCGTTTCCTTCCAGCGCGATGCGACGTGGCCGCCGCGGAGCTTCCTCTCCCGTTGAGGCTAAGCTGTCCTCCGTTGCTTTTAGCTCAGGAAAACGGTAGTTTTTTCAAAAATTTCCTAGAAGTTTTTTCGACGGTTTTATTTGTTTTTGAGGGCGCTGATTACGAATCTGAAGTTTGCTCCAACGTGGGGGGTCGGCTTCACATCGAAAATCGCAAAAAATCGAAAATCGCAAAAAATTGAAAATTTTTTGCTCTTTTTTCGATTCTTCGCTTATATTTCAAAAACTACAAATTTCTCGAAGATAATTTCAATCACAAAGTTAAAGTAAACACAATTTCCTACAAAATGCGCTCATCAACTTTGATTTCCTGAAGAGTGGTTTGGCCGCTAGAGCGCGCTGAAAAACATCGATTTTTTGGCGTTTCCACAAAAAAAGGAAAACGAGTGCTTCTACCATCTGCAAAATGAAAATTATTCAAGTTATCAACAAAAATTTTTTACCACGTGAAAGAGCATTTAATTTTCTATAAATAACGTGCTTTCCATCATCATTGTTTGAGAAGGGGAGAGGGAGTGAAGCAAAGATCGATAATAAAACTGTTGCGGCTCGCAGACCAAACGAACTTTTGCGGTTGTTAATCTGCAATCTGAGCTTTATTTCCGGTATATTACCAATAAAATTGGTTGTTTTAGATGAATTGATGATTACGCATGCTTAAAAAAATAAGTTTTTAAATTTATTTATAAAATATTGAATGTTTTAGGAGGAATTTAAATAATTTTTTAAAATTCCTATATTAAATTATGGGAGTGTTTTAATAAACGAATTCATATGTTTTTTTGCATCGCTAAATCCGAATTTCAAGTTTATTTTAACTTTGAAAGTCATCTTCTCATCAAAAATTGTTAAAAATCTCAAATTTTTGCTCTTTTTTTCGGGTTTTCATCAATTTTCTAAACACATATTCATTTTACGAAAAATAGCATGAAACCAAATTAAATTACGTAAAATTTCCTATAAGATGCACTTGTTCATTTTTATTTTGCGAGGATCGGTGTACATTTTATAGCATTTTGAAGAAAAGCAATTTTCATGTTTTTGTGTAAAGTCAGGAATTGCCAAATCTTGTAGGAAATTTTGCGTACTTTAATTTGGTTTCATGCTATTTTTCGTAAAATTAATATTGTTTTAGAAAATCGATGAAAAACTGGAAAAAAATTTGAGATTTTTTTGCAATTTTTTATGCGAAGATTACTTTCAAATTAAAATAAACTTTAAATTTGGATTAAGCAATGCAAAAAACATAAAAATTCGTTCATTAAAACTCTCCCATAATTTAATACAGGAATCTAAAAAATTTATTGAAATTTCGCCTAAAACACCCAATATTTCATAAATTAATTTAATAATTAATTTTTTAAGCATGCGTAGTCACCAATTCATCCAAAACAACCCATTTTATTGGTAATATACCGGAAATAAAGCACAGATTGCAGATTAACAACCGCAGAAGTCCGTTTGGTCTGTGAGCCGCAACAGTTTTATAATCGATCTTTGCTTCACTCCCTCCCCCTTCTCAAAAAATGGTAATTGAAAACACGTTATTTATATAAAATTAAATTCTCTTTAATGTGGTATAAAGTTTTTGTTAATAACTTAAATAGTTTTCATTTTGTAGAGGGTGGTAGAAACGCGCGTTTTCCTTTTTTTGCGGAAAGGACAAAAAAGCGATGTTTTTCAGCGAGCTCTAGCGTCAAAACCACTCTTCAGAAAATCAAAGTTGACTAGTGCATTTTGTAGGAAATTTGGTTTACTTTAACTTTGTAATTGAAATTATCATCGAGAAATTTATAGTTTTTGAAATATAAGCGAAGAATCGAAAAAAGAGCAAAAAATTATCGATTTTTTGCGGCTTTGCGGGAGCTCTCAATACAAATAGGCGTCGCCATAGGTTGACATCCCTGTTGTGTTATTTTAACTCTAATTTAAGAAAAATATTCCTTTATTCTCCTATTTTTGAAGAAAAATATTCCTTTTTTCTCCTATTTTTTTTAGAAAAATAATCCTTTTTTTCTCCTATTTTTTCTTAAATTCTCCTATTTTTCCTATTTTTTTTACTAAAAATCGGCTGCGGTGCCTGAGATGGATTAAAACCAGCGTTAGAAATTGGGGAAAAAAATACACTGGTCCTGCGGACCAGTGCTTTACCAATCTTACTGGTCCGCAACAAAAATTACTGGTCCGGCAAATTAAAAAGGACCAGTTTAAATATTACTATAAAGTAACTATTGCACTGAATGTGAGTACCAAATAGTAATCTCTCTATTCTAAAAAAAAAAAGTTTTTGGTGATCGGTTTCCAGGGAAAGGCTTTTTAATTACTGATCCGTATAACACATATTTGGTATCAAACTGTCCGGATTCTTTTGAGGATGTGCAAAGTGCCTTTAGAATTTCTAAAAAAATCTCAATTTTAAAATATTTCCATTTTTTTAGATTACGGATAAGGTTGCAGTTATAAAGCAAGAAACTATGAATTTCAAAAAAAAATTGAAAACATATTTCACTGGTTTTTAATATTCAAATAAATTAAATAATCATCTTTCTATTTATAACACGAATTTAAAAAATATATTTTGGGTTATTTTTAACAATATTTATATTTCTGTTGTTTAAACGGTTTTAATTATATTTAAAACTTATGTATAAATAATTTATCTTTTATTTTTTAAGTAACAAATTAATATTTTTACATTTATCTTTGTCGTTATCGCAACCTAATCATTACCATATTTACAACAAAATATAAACTCGCTTTCGGAAATTTTCAACTTTTGCATTTATTTTTTACAATTATTATTATTTTTATATTCTTTTGCAAGTATGTTTTTTAAGGTAGTAAAATGTGACACCTTATTTCATAATGCCAAAACGCAAACAACTAGATAACACGGGGGACTGTTTTAGAAATTAAGATAAAAATCGAAAATGTTTGAAGTCTAAACATTGGTGTCATTGCTATGAAACTGACACAACTTCGACGTTTGTTTGTTCTCATGAAGATAAAATTCTAAATTTTCGTGATGTTTACGGTAATTACTACATTTTTCACAGCCAATCGATGAAAATAGTTACAAATTTTAAGAACGTTAAATTTATTCCTGAGATGTTTCAGTGCTTCTTTATGGATCTGTGAAAAAAACATTACCTTGGGGAAATGGTAAAGGAATGTTACATTGCTCTGTTGTTAATTGTCTTGGAATTATAAGGCGACCCGCCAATTCATGTTACCATAAAGGAACTGTTAAAATTCCGCTACTGAATGTATATCCACCATTTTCGAAAGAATACCCCGGAAAAGTACTAACCCTGTTTTAAGAATGTTTTATAAAGTGAGTAAGTGCAGTGAGCAGGGTTTTGTGAGGAATTGCGAAGCGGTTCAAACGTGTCTGCGTCAGCAGTTAACGGGGGTTGGCGAGCGATAGCGAGCAGGGGGCGGTAGCTCCCTAGTGTTAAAAATTAATACATATTCAATAATAAGTTACCAGCTTAAATATGAAATTTATATAAAATAAGTAATAAAATAAATTTATGAGAAATAAGCGATAGCTCCAAATAATCAATTATTTAAAAAAATATCTTATTAATTAAATATCTTTCTTGATTAAATAAAATTTCTTTAATTGACATACAAATTGGATACAATTGCACTAATTGGCAAAAAATAAGAACTTTTCTTGAATAAGATATTGCACACAAATTAATACATAACTTCGAATTAGTGTTTACATTGTTAGTTGACAAACTGGTTGTAATCTGGTTTATTTAATGAAATTAATTTTTTTGCCTTTCTCCCGATTCCAAGCAAAGAGAAATTGCAGGCTAAAACTGGAGGGGGAGGGGGATCACAGGTCCAGCGGACCAGTGATTTTCTGATTCCACTGGTTCGAGCCGTTTTTTGGTTGTCCCGGACCAGCAATCCAGTACAATTTCAAACGCTGATTAAAACAGGCATCATTTCGTTATTCAATACTTCCATTTGAAGGGCTTAAGTTTCATGAATATTAAAGCGGAGCTGGATTCCACACTGGGGGACTCTGCCCCTTCGTTTTCCACCATCAAATACTGGATGGCGGAATTTAAATGTGGTCGCATGAGCTACCAGAAATGGTGAAAAAAAATCCATAAAATGGTGCTGGATGATCGCCGATTGAAGGTGAGGGACGTAGCAGATAAAACAAAACAGGGATCTCAAAAAGTGCAGTTTACAGAATTTTGACAGAAAATTTGATGATGAAAAAGCTTTGTGCAAGATGGCTGCCACAATTGATGACAATTGCTTCCATTGTCGGGATGGCTAAAATCAGTTAAATCAATGTTTTAATTACTCAAACGTGCTGTTTTCCCCAGATTTTGTCCCCGAAGGTTATTTTTGCTCCTAAACCTTAAAGACTGGTTCAATGGGAAAATATTTACAAAAACTATCAAGTAAAATATGCTGTTAATGATCATTTTGAGGGCTTTTACGAATCCTTCTAAAAATAGGTGATGGAACCCATAGAACTTTGCTGGAAAAGGTGTATGGGGCTAAAAGAAGACTATCTAGAGAAATAAGGAAAATATTTCGAAAAATTTTTAGTTTTTCTTAAGCCGGGTACTTCTGGGACCACCCTCGTATGTGACCAATCCTGACCCAAGTTCTGCCTAATAGAAAAGAGCCAAAGATATATTAGATACAGACGTTCCCAAGATTGACAAAACTTTCTTATAGCCCTGGCACCATATGAGATCAAAGTTAAAGTTCAAACATTAAAAAAAATCAGAATTACTTCAGTAAATATGGTAAAATAAAATGAATACATTGCTCTAAACAAGGTATGCTTTAAAAAAGCAGGGGGCAAACAAAGTATTGAGCAAAATTCTGTAAATCAGCTAGGCTCTTTGAATTGAGAAAACTTGTGTTAAATTTTTTTGGCATCACGAACTGCTTCAAATCTCGAGAACGATAAGTCGTCAAACATTTCGATTGATAAAATTGGATTTTCTATTATTTAAAGGTTAATTTAATTTTAGTGATGTATTCACTGAAATTAAATTAGGGACAGTGGCGGATCCAGGGGGGGGGGCAACAGGCCTTTTGCCCCCCCCCTTGGGGTCAGGTACCTTTTTTAAAAATTACGGTAAGAAAAGGAAAAAACCAAAATCGGACATCCGAAATTCAGACAATGTATACAAAACAAGTTAAAACCATGTTTTTGGGGTCAAATTTCCGAAAATTTTCTGGGGGAGGACCCCCAGACCCCCTTTTGCATTTGAAACTCAATTATTCATAACTTCTTTACATTCTGCTCATCAAAATGAAAATCCTACACGAAAATGTATACCTGAAATTTGGGCTTTATAGGTACCAAAACTAGTTAGAAAACCTTTTTTAAAGTAAATTTTTCTAAAAAATCTTCTGGGGGAGGGCCCCCAGTCCCCCCCAAGACCCCCTTTGGTACATCAAACTTAATAAATTACTCACTTCTCTCATTCTGTACTTTAAGACTCAAATTATACTTAAAATAAGTTCTTTGAGAATGAGTTCTTTAAAATAAGATCTTTCCTACAAATGCATTAAAAAAGTACATAAAACCTATGAGGAAGCTTAGGAATAATTTTAGGTCCTCTCCCTCGTTGCAGAAATCTAGCTTCTTAATGACTTATTTTTTGGAAGATATTTGGTTCCTTCAGAAATAAATTTATATTTACGCCACTGCCATCTAGTGCAGTGATGACCGCTCATCTTAAGAGCGGTCCCTCGTTTGGTATCTCGGAAGGATGGGACGTTAAAATGCTATCCCCGATCCCATTTTAAATGTTCAAAAATGAGTCAAAAGACTACTTTTTAAGGTAAAATTTCAAAAAGTTTTCTGGGGTAGGACCCCCAGACCCCCTTTTTCCCTGGGACGTCATCCAAGTATTTCCAATAATAGACTCAGATTTTCTAAATTCTTCTGGGAAAGAACCTCCAACCTTCTTAAAATGTGGTTGCCCCCCCCTTAGGTCCAGGCTGGATCCGCCACTGATTAGGGATGAGGAAAGTCTTCATCAGCTTAGAGTTTCAGACCTAGTCCTTCTGCAACAAGTAGACATTTCCAGAAAAGAAATAAAGTTGCAAAAGGCCCAGATGGAAAAAAACATTCTAGAGCTGTTCCACAAATTCAAAAAAACAGGGAGCGTTAATGATGCATTTGTTGGAAACTCGGGTCGATCTCCTTCTGTCGTAATTCTTGCTGCTGCTACTGCAATTGCTGCAGCTGTGGAGCGTAACCCAAACCAATCTGTCCATAGACTTTTGGCTGAATGTAATATCTAACCATCAAGCTCCTACAGAAACCTGAAGAAGATATTGATGATGTTTCCCTTCAAAATGCAATGTTGGCAGGCCATATCAGTTCAAGCTGAACTACAGAGAGATGATTTTGCTTAACACATGCTTGAAATGGTTGATAGGTCCAGTTTTTATGTTGAATAGATATGGTTTATGGACGAGGTACATTTTAATCTGAATGATCTCATCAACAGACAAAATCGGAAGCTTTGGGAACTGAAAACCAACATTTAACCCAAGCATGACCACTCCAATTACTGAAACTTACCGCTTTGGCTGCAATCTGCTCAAAAGGGGTCATTGGGCCCTTTTTTCTTCCGAGAAACGGTAACAACAAGCCAATATATTGACACGACCTTCACACGTGGGACTTTTTCCTGTGGGGGACTCTTAAAGACCAGGTTAACAGTGGAAATCCAACGTGAATACTGTTTGACCAACTATAGTAAAAGGATTTTTACAGTCTTTGCACCGCCGATAGTTGGGTAACCGGTGATAGTTGGGGTCTTGCTTCTATATACAAGCAAATGTCTCTTCCTCTTTCGATCAACTGCCCCTCAACTTCCACCTGTCCTCTCTCCGAAATACTAGTTCCAGCGTTGTCAAAATCACGTGACCCTTTTACTATCGTTGGTTTAAAAGTAGATTGCCATTCATCAAGCCTGCATGTCGATTTCAAAAGACACTTTGTAAAACATCACAGAAAATTTTTAGTCTTCGCTTAACACATGTGTGTTCTCTGAAAGTAGCACATTTTGAATTCTTTTTAAAGTAAATATTAGTTTTCAATTTTCACTAGTTTCTTAATTATTTTGTCTTTATTTTCAAATTATTAATTTCTCTTATCTTTTTTGAATTGTCTCTCTGTATTTGTCTTTCTAGTATGTTTTAAATTACTGACAGATAAATATCACTTGACTTTAAATTTCCTTCCAACACATTTTCTATAAGAATAAAATAAAAACTAGTCCCTATATTCGGTTCTATGAAAGTTTAAAGGCATATACGGAATATTTTACCAAGGTACCAATCAGAAATCACTGAATAAGTTTAGAACTCTCAGATAAAGAGTTAAAAAAAGGTAACATGTGAAGAATGTTTAAGGATATATTATTAAAAGGTAAAACCTTTTAAAATAATCTAGGAATACATTAGAGAAAATTTTAATTTAGTGAAATTCTCCTAGGTACATGTGATGGAAAAGATAGATTATATTTAAGAACAACAAATATATGGAGGATTATATTTTATAGCTTATTTAGTACAAACTTTTTTTAGGAGGGCAACCTTTGCAATAAATAATATGGTCCTTTTTTTTTAAATAAATAAATTAAATCTGTTCTTATAATTTGCAACACAGTAAAATTGTTGATGCTAATTGAATTATTCAGATTGAAATTGCCTATTGCATAGCCAAACGTTTTTTATTTTCAAGGCTAGAAAAAATTATTTTATACTTTTCAGTCCGTTTTAAAAATATTGTTTTAATTTTAAAAAGTGTTTTTTAATTTAATTTTTTAACATCAAAATAATATAAGTTTTAAAGAGATTTTCGTCTTTAACTTTCAGACTCACTCTTGATTTTATCAATGATCTTCCCATAAAGTTTAATGTACTTTTTAATTTGCAGAGATCCACCTAAGGTTCTAAGACCTGGTCAGACACATGTACCAGATTATAGAAACCAAAGGCATATCAGACGACGTCCTCAAGTTGGGATGGCACCTTATAACAGAAGGGTTACGTTGGATCATGGTGGTCATAGAATGCTGAAGTAAGTTTTTTCATATTTTTATCATCTTCTTTATTTTTTAGTCTTAATCTGTAGCTTATTGACTACCAAGATTTCACCATTGTTTATTTTTCAAACCTATATACTCATGAGTTCTACTTTAATAGAACATGAAAGCCAAACTCCTTTCAATAGCAGGCCATTTATTGCTATGAACAGCAATTTCATCATTTTAACACTAAAAATTTTAAGAAACTGCTCTTTAAAAAAATTTAATTTTCTTCAGATTTTTTTCTCATATAACCTGGTATATAAAAGACACGGGGTGATAACAAAATCTGATACTGTATCAGATTTTGTTACCACTCCGTGTCTTTTATTTAACAGGTAAATATTTGTTTTTTAAGTATTATTTTTGCCAATATTTATTTATATATTGCATTATAGATTTATTTATTATTTAAGTTATATTTGATGCATTTTTTTTTCAAATCTTCAACTGAAGCGATTTAGATATCACTACTCGACAAAAAAATAGGGTCAAAATGCTTCTGACACAATTCAAGCAGATTCTTATGTAAAATGCCCCCCTGAATCCGAATTCAATCCCCGTTTTTCTCCATCACGTTCAGATTTTCGGGGAACAGCCCCTCCCCCTTTTTGCGTTTTTCGATGACTTAATGACTTTGAATTCGGTTTTCAGGTACAAAAAGTATTACTTTAGCCTTTAAATTACACCCGAGGGAACAAGAAAGGTTAATGCTTCTAAAATATACAAATTTGTAGCAAATGGATAAGATATATATTATAGAGATGGTTTTTGGCTATTTTTTCCTCTAATTTTTTACGCAATTCATCATTAAAGGGTCCTAACCCTTTCCCAAAGACCCGAATTTAATAAATATATGCAGCAGGGATTTTTGCGGTTGAGGCGTTAGCACCCCCGAAGCACTCGCGGAAGAGACTCTCTGAATCGCGCCGCCGCTCATGAACTCAGGAATTAATATTTATATTTTGAAAAGCTCAAAAATGACATTGTTCTTATATTTCAGGTCTATCCTGAGGGAAATTGTTCAGTTCGTTAAAAACTGGCCATTTTTTGGGGATGGGGGTTCCCCATGTTTCAAGCTGTTAATAGATGCGTGGGCTGAGGATAAAAATTGGGGAGTGTCCCATTAAAAATTGAGGGTGATGGGGGAAAACGGATATTTGCGTTCAGGAGGTGATTTTACACAAGAATCAACTAAAATTCAGTCAGTAACAGTTGGAATTTTTTTTTGTATAGCAGTTTAACCCTTAAGTATGGCATCGAACCCTTCCGTGGGTGCTTTGGGGGCGCTAACACCTCAACAGCTTTTTTTAAAAATCATTGCTGCATATATTCATTAAATTTGGGTCCTTGGGGAAGGGTTAGGACCCTTTAATGATGAATTACATAAAAAATAAGAGGAAAAAAATAGCCAAAAATAATCTCTGTAATTTTTAACGATTTTTTTGCATTTTTAGGGGGGTAATAACCCCTTAAACTTATCCATTTGCTACAAATTTGAATATTTTAGAAGCTTTAAGCTTTATTGTTTCCTCAGGTGTAATTTAAAGGCTAAAGTAATAGTTTTTGCCCCTGAAATTCGATTTCAAAGTCATTAAGTCATCGAAAAACGCAAAAAGGGGGAGGGGCTGTTCCCTGAAAATCTGAACGTGATGGAGAAAAACAGGGGTCGAATTCGGATTCAAGGGGTCATTTTACATAAGAATCTGCTTGATTTGTGTCAGAAGCATTTTGACCCTATTTTTTTGTTGAGTAGTGTATTTAGAATAAATTCATCATTGTGTAAAGAGTGGTCTAACTAAAATTGCCCTAATAAGAATATTCTCAAGCATTTTTTTAAAAACTGATGAGTTCTCCCTTGGTATCAGGACACCATGGGCGGATTTAGGTAGTGAACCCTGGGAGGGCAAGCTGTCCCTGATGTCTATGGAAGTATAATTTTTCCTCATAAAAATAGAATTTTCTCAAAGTTTAGGCTCGGGGAAATTCCCCTCCCATGACCCTCCTTAAATCATCCGCCCATGCAGGGCACCCTTATTTATATTTGGGGAGACACATTAATGACAATGCAGTTAGAAAAGAAATAATATTAACTAAGGTTAAACACTTTTTTTTAGTCACAGCATGAGAGATAGACACAGTGGATATGGAAACGTCCCTCCTCCTAGTGCATATGGAAACAGGCATAATCCATACCCTTCACCTAGACCTAATTATTCTTCTTATCCTCGATCTCATCACACCCCTGGTAAGTTCAATTCCAAATTTGGTTCTAACAACTCTGACAGCCATATTCCTCGCTAACCTGACTGTAGATCGACTTCCAGCCAATCCTCTGATTGGTCATTAAAGAAGGAATAAAAGATTTACACCAATAAGTGTTGTGAAAGAAGTTTGACTACCTGTAAAACTTGTGTCAGGTTACCACTTGCCAACTTGTCATTGGGCAGCAAATATTTAAGCTGGGCGAGTAAATTTTATACTTTGAAATTTTGTATCAAATCAAGCTACATCCTACCTTCTTTCAGGTTATAGTACTATTTCAATCTAAAGTAAAAATCTTAGTCTTGATAGTAACTTAAGACCTGAAATTTCATGCCTAGTTCTTAAGAGTATTGTTACCATGTGATGACTCCATAAACTTGCCAATGTAACAAGGAAGTATAAAATTATGCTAAATTACCTATGGCTTTAAAAATTCTGTAACTAGCCATGTTCCTTATTGCTTAAAAAAAATTTTGGAAGTTTAGAATATAAGTTCAACTTTTTAACAAACTTAAACTGAAATTTTCTTATCTTATTGGGAAGGGTACAATGCTGCTTCTTTTATAGAAGATTTTGACTCATTTTAGGTAAGATTATGAACTAGTTCATGTGTAATAGAACAAACACCTACTTGTATTCCCCCCCATTTAATTCTTTAGTGTATTAAGGTTTTATAGGTTTGAATTGACGTAGTTTTTCTATAATGAACCTATTCCTAAATTGTGGTAGATTTTGTGAAATATTCTTCTACAAAATGCTACCAACATCTTCATCATAGTTAAGGGTTAAAATTCTTTACAAATTTGGTGCTAGTTCTTGGCCTTGGAATTGAAATTGAAAGGTGTTAGAGGTATTTGCTTGCTCTTTCGAGCCGCTTAACCTTCTTCTTCCAAAAGTACTTATGAAGATTTTTTTTAAGTTGAAATGAGAGTTTTTTCAGCAATGATGAAGTTCTAGTAAAAAGTAAATGACAATTGATTTTCAAAGTTCATTTGAACGGGTTACGATCCCTGACTATCTTTGGTTAACATTTCGTCTTCTGAATCAGTTTTGTCAGTATCTTTAGGCCTTAGATGCAATAAAGTTATTTTTTGTGTATGGGTTGCGAGTTGATTTTCAGTATTAGCCTGTATTTATTCATAATTTTATACATAATGAGTAAAATTGATCAGGAATAACTTGGACATGGTTTTCATTTGACTTAAAATTCATACTATGACCAGTTATCAATCAATAGCTACTCCACTGATAAATTGACCACATCAAGGGTGGATCCAAAGTAGGGGTTCTGGGGGCCTGCATCCTGCCCTAGAATTAAACAATTTTTTATAAAAATTTCACTCTTTTTTTGAATTTTATCTATTTAAGTTAATAATGGACTTAGTGAAGTTGTGTTATTTTGCAAAGATAAAATTGAAAGTCGTGGCAATACAAGCCTTTTGTATACCCTCACCCCCTCCTATGCAAAAATCCTGGATTCGCTACTAGGCCTTATCTTTTAAGAGGAAAATTGTTGTTGCTACTTGATAAACAGTAAACTGTTATGCAGGAAATGCTACACCATACTCTTTTCAGTTTAACTAGCAGTTACTCCATAATTTTACAGCGAGGAACATTTAATGACTAGCATCTTCAAGACAGTGTTCAATATATTAGCTGCAAACCTAGTTCATTTTGGTTAAGTGCTACGAAAACATAGATAGCTCAAGTGTAGTGAGAGAAGTTAAGACGAATTTCTGCCCAACTAAAACGGCTGATTAAAAACTGACCTCACCCGGAATCTTCGGTTTGATCACCGTGTTAGCCCGCTAATGATTCCTCTACAACTGCTCGCAAAGTGCGAGAAGGTTGCAAATTAAGGAAGAGGCCCACCCAAACGCTTGCGAAGGTAAATAAAAAAAAGCGTTTAGGGCCCGATCAGCTCCCACTTCATCACTTAACGCAGAAACGCGTCCGGATTATACCTCGCTAATGGGGGTCCCACAGCACACATCGGTATCGACAACAACCCCGACCGTAACTCGATTGATCAATCCACCCATCCCCGGCTTATTATACCCCCCTGCGTAATTACACGGAGATGAGAAGAAGGAAAAAAAGTGCTTTTTTTTCTGCGCCCCGGCGGTGGTCATCGCCTAATTATTAATTAACCGGGGCGCGCACTCGATCCAAGGTGACTCACGGCGCATGATGTTGCTAGCCGCCGAGTTCAATGGGGCGCCTCCCGGACTCGCTAGCAACGGCATGCGCCGCAGCTTAGGGCGCCCCGAGTGCACTCCCGATCGATGCCGCCCTACGCCGCGCCCGCTCTTTTTTTTTCTCTCGCAGTGTTTGGGTTTGTTTTTAAGCCCGGCATTAAATTGGCTACGTAAAGGGCAATTAAACGTAGGGCTAACTGGATTTCGCGCGCCCCAGCCGGGGCTTTTTTTTTGTTTACGGGTTTCGCTCTCTTTCTTAACGTGAGGCTGGTTGTTGTTGATGGGGGTTTTTTTTGCCTCGGATATGGGGGGTTGGATGGATGACAGGGGCTTTTCTTTTTAAATTGTCGCGTGGATGTGGAGGCTTTTTTTTCTTTTGACCGAGGGCGCTTGTTTTGGGTCCGTATTATTGCCTTTTAATAACTCTCCGGGGTGAATGGATAGGCGGCGCGTAAAAAAATAACTCGATAAGCGTGCTTTATTTTGGGGATTTAAAAAAAATAAAAATCGAGATTGTGAAATGTTGTTTGACGTTTTGAAATGGGTTTGAAGCACGTGTCAGTGTCTGTTCAGCTTTCTCTTTATTAGTTTTCTGTCGATGGTTTTTAATCAGCGGTGCAGCTAAGGGGGTATTAGAAATGCCCTCCTCTTGAATTTCGAAAGTTTTCCTTTATTTCGCGTTATAGAAAATGATCAAAAGAATTTTATATCCCTTCGAAAAGATTTTATCCTTCACGCATAATGGTTCTTTCTGAATACCATTTTTTATTTCCTCCGAGGGAATAATGTTTTATTAACACCAAACTGTTTTTACTGGTTAAAAATTAACTCTACTGTAGTTTAATGTTTTGATAAAAAGTTAGAGTTGGGTTAAAATCAGCAGTCAGTGGATGTAGAAATGAAGTCGCATCGTTTTTAAGCCACAAATGTTGTAATTAAATCAGGAATTTGCTTTAAATTTCTGTTTTAAACGTTTTAATTTAACTCTTTCCTTAGTGTAAAATGGGAACTTAGGATATTTAAAAGTATTAAAGTATATGAAAGGAGAATTTCACCAATTATTTGCTGGTGCGGACAATAGGTGTAAACTCACAACTCTCAGGCGTCACCTCCAACCGTGGACCGGTTTCGTCCTTGTTAGGACTACTGTGCTGATGAGTCCTAACAAGGACAAAACCGGTCCACGGTTGGAGGTGACACCTGAGAGTTGTGAGTTTACACCTATTAAGGTATATGTAAAGTATTAATGTTTGAGGATCTCATGTCTAAGCTTTCCTTAGGAAAGAGTTTGTCATCTTTACTATTTTTATCAATTGATGTCTGTATGCATTTAGATCCGAAATTAGCACTTGAATGTAAATAATGATACTTTGATACCCCTAATTGAAATCACTAGACCTATAAGGTCCTCATTTAAATATATTTTCAAATGTAAGAGGAATGTTTTCGGTCCTTTCATCCTTGTTCGATTATTTTAAACTTTCAACCTGCTCTGAACTTCTGACTTACTGATACTTATTATTCTGTCAATAAGTTAATTTTTGTCAAAGTACTTGCAAATTTAGTAACAGATACTTGAATTACAGTGGTACTTGTTAGCAAGTGTTATTGCTAATAATTAATATTAGCAATTCTTATATTCGGAACATGCTGGTGCTTAGTATCAACTTTCTGTCAACTTTTGACTTGCTTAAAACACATAGGTATTTGCCAACTACTTTAAATATAGTAGTGCTTAGTATCAGTTCAGTGACAGATACTGTGCACTGCTGCTTAGTATCATGACTCGTTTCCTGGTACTCTTCGGGAGTGTGTCTCGCGGAACAAAACGCATTCGATCGCGCGACATTCACTCCGCAGAAACTCGGCGCGAGCGCGTGAAATCGCATTTACCTGTGGAGAGAGAGATATCCGCCATTCCGTTTCCTCCCCTCCCCCTTCGAGTGGGAGGGAGAGAGAGCAAAAGCCGCTACGGTAATTGGATCGCAATGAATCCGCCTCGTTTGTTCTCAAAAGGAAAGAGCGAGTCCGGCCCCAACAATGAAATCTATCTCTGAACGAAGAAGTTTGTTGTGGATTTTTTTATTAGTAGTATTGTGTGTTGGGAAATATCCCGTATCGATTTCCATTGGAACAACAATTTGGATTGGCCCCGATTTCTTGCTTTCGGGTCGCTCATTTTGCCTTCTCTGATGTTTAGGGCCCGGCCCTTCTTCCTTTTCTTCTCCGTTGTTGTATGAAGAAGGAACGGATTTTGGGCGGACGGGTTTGTGTTGGCGTTTTGAACCCGAAAGCGCACGTTTTGTGGTTTTGGGGGGAAGTTTGTTTTTCCCTGTCTTGAGGTTGTTAGTTTTTTTTTCAATGCGAAAGTTTGTTTTGCGATCGATCTTTTTTACGCATCCATTGATGAGAGTCTTCCTGTTTCTTCTGGGTCTTTATGAATGGTTGGTTTTTCGTGAGTACTGGGTAGTCAGTTTTTTTTTTCGGAAACTCTCCCCCTATCGGTTTAGGGTTTTTGAATGATTTCTATTCGTATGTTGTGTAAATACTAAAGGCTAGTGGAGTTAGCCTGATTCTGAGTTGTGAAAAGAGTAAGTCACACGTTGTTGGTTGGTGGTTAATTGTAAAAATCTGGAGAGAATAATTTTGGCAAAAAGAAAGGAACATTTGTTTGTTATACTGCTTTTGTGGAGTTTTATTAATTTTTATATTACACCTCGCGTGTGCTGTAAGATTCCTTAATACTTTTTTGTAAGACTGAGATTACTTTGCTGTTACGATTTATTTTGAAAAATGATATTTCAGTATTAAACATTACGAACTTTTTTACAGATGTTTACAAAAGGTATATGTGCATTGTTTTAATAGTGAATGTACTTCTAGAATCACCACTCAGTCACCCCACTGACGTTTTTAATATTTTCCATTTCATTAATTTGCGATGTTTATCTATGAGTGAAAAACGAACTATCATCGGACTCATTTTTAATTACATTCCCTAACGTATGACAGATTTAAACCAAAACAAAAACGATAACTACTCGACGACTCGATCATTAGCGACGACGACGCAAAACCCAAAACGGACGTCTTCACCGCGACGAAATTTCCCAACCGCTACAAAATCCCTGCTCATTATCCCTTTCAACCTTTTCTTCTCGAACCCGAAGAGTGCTCTCCACATCATCAGAAAGGAGGAGAGCGCCATCCTTTCTTCGCCATCTCTAACACACACTAAATCAAACCGCATTTTACAACAGGAACCGCGTATATAGCATTCCAAAACAACCAAAAACTTGCAACGGGTCGTCGAGTGGCGATACAGCGGTCGTCCCCGATTGCCCATTTGGTCTCCCATTGGCCAGACCCTCGCATTCTCCCAATCAGCGCGACGAGGAAATTCCATCGAAAGTTCTGACCACTTAAACGCGCGATCGACCCAAAAATCCTCTCCCCCCACCTAAGCCGAGCTCCCCTCCCTTATTGGAGTGGCATGCACGGTGGGGGGACAAAGCCAGTAATTACGATCATTACTGTGAGATCTCTAATTACTGGCTGGGTCCCCCGATTTAGCAGTAGCGCTGGCTGAGAGGAGATCCGGATGAAGCCCCTTCTCGCGAGCCTCGCTCTGTCGCTGCTGCTGTCCAGGAAATATTATGAAGTGGCCAATTAGCCGCTGCATTGTTTGGCTCGGAAGAAAATTGAATGTCTTCATTTGCCGGCTCTAACGACTGCCTGTTGTGCCGCGATTAATAAAAATGTCCGTCTGTCTCTGAGAAAGAACTTTTAACCACTTTCGGTATTATTCGAGGGCGCACTCTGGGGGTGTTTTTTTGCTAATTGTTTCGGGGCCATTTTTTTCCCTCGCGAGTGTCATGTCGGATTCGATCTCTTTTTTTATTAAATTTCTTTTTGTCCGAAGTGGTGCTCGTTGTGTAGCCGATGCGTTGTGCTTTTGAGGGGTGGAGTGTTTAATTTTGATGACATTTCGAACGTTTGCTGGGAGGAATTTTGGCGTTTTGGGGGAATTGCTGCGTCGTTAATTGGAGCGTTCTTGGAGATCGGCGTTTCTTGATTTGTTTTGACGCTATCATTAAGCTTCTTGTGTTCTGATTTTTAATTACTTCGCTGTTTGGAAAGGAAAACTACGGCAGTGATTTGAGTTTGAGACAGGAGTTTCTACTAATTAGCTCATTGCCAAATATCCGTTCCCCCGTTCAACTTGTATAATCACGAACATTCTCTCTACTCTTCTTATCTCCGATAAACAGTTTCAAAGTCGCAAAATAAATTTAGCCTCAGACGCTTGTTATTCTTGTTAAACGTAGTAGTTAAATTGTTTTCCTGTATACTATCTACATCAAAGGAAAAACTAGTTTTACAGAATCCAAAGCTTTTGTAAGTTGTTTTTTCTGCATACTTTCGAC
The DNA here is from genome assembly GCA_024610705.1 of Tetragnatha versicolor. Classification (NCBI taxonomy): domain Eukaryota; kingdom Metazoa; phylum Arthropoda; class Arachnida; order Araneae; family Tetragnathidae; genus Tetragnatha; species Tetragnatha versicolor. The sequence continues at coordinate 8,586,830 of JANDEH010000006.1, read as the reverse complement.
TTCAATGGAAAAACTAGTTTTACAGGATCCAAAGCTTTTGTAAGTTGTTTTTTCTGCATACTGTCTACTTCAAAGGAAAAACTAGTTTTACGGAATCCAAAGCTTGTGTAAGTTGTTTTTTCTGCATACTGTCTACTTCAAAGGAAAAACTAGTTTTACAGATTCCGAAGCTTATGTAAGTTGTTTTTTCTGCAGGATGTGTATTATGAAGGAAAAACTTGTTTTACAAAATTTTCGAACTTTATGCAAGTAGTTTTTCCTGCATAGTGGAAATAGCATAAAGGAATAACTTTTTTTCATTCTGAATCTAAAGCTTAAACAAGTTGTTTTTGGTCACCGTCTAGGCTGAATTTTTTGGTTGTAATATTCAACTAAATGGCTGCAAATAGTTTGTTGAAATAAATAAATCCGATCTAATGGGATGGATTCTAAGGGCCATTCATTAATTACGTAAGGATGATTTTGGCAATTTTTGACCCCCCTACCCCCATGTAATGGTAAGTAAGATTTTTCAAACCCCTCCCCCCCTATTCTTACGTAAGATTCCATTTTGTTCAAACAGTTTAAACTCCAATAAAAAAGATACATCTGATATACCTTCATTGTTAAAAAACTAAAGCTTCGATAATATACCGAGATCATCAGCATTTTTAAGTTTTTCTGGGGTTATTCAATAATTATTTGATTGAAATTTGTTTACATTAACTTGGAAAATCATACGTAAGAATTGGTTTGACCCCCCACCCCTCAAGTAAGGGTATGTAGAGATTTTTCCAACCCCCCTCCCCCTCGGGACCCTTACGTAATTAATGAATGGCCCCTAACCAATGCCTTAAATCTTTTTTTAAATTGCAAAACAAAAATAGTTTTGATGAATTATATATTTTAAGCACTTACTTACTTCCCGTACTTGAATTATATATTTTAGCAACAATTTAAGCAATTTAGCAACAATTCGTTCGTTGCTTAATTTCTATAACGATATATGCATTCCTTTTTTAACGTTTTGATTGCTTGATTTTAAATAATTATAAGAAGAAACAAATAGAGCCCATTTTTTTACTAAGTTTCAATCCTTTCCGTTCTACTAACCCGTATCTCTACGAAATGATCTCAGTCACAACGATCGGAATCTCCAATTCCCCAGCTAGTAATAAGTTCTCCATTTCGCCAAGTCAACTCCAATCGCACCTGATCTAATAATACACACCAACATTCCTCCCTTTCAATTAAATAAAACCCGACTCTCGAATTATTAAAACTCCGTTCCACGGGGAACCCAACACCCCTCGCTACCGAGCGACACGAACGACCCGGTTCCAGCACGTGCCGAAACCCGTTCACAATACTCCCGCCTGCATCTATCTATGTAGGAAGAAACCCTACCCGCATGCCATGCAACTCTCCCTTGTCATCGAGTTTCACATGATGATTTTTTTGCCCTCAGATCCAGAAGGTGATAGAGAGTTGGGATGTTTTTATCTGTCTGTCTTTTCCCGGTGTCCTTTTGTGCCGTTCTGTTATTCGCGCGAACGTGCCACTTGGTGAGCGAGATGATTGGGGCTTTGTCTAAGGGGTGGGGGTGGTTATCTGTGGGTTTTTGGGAACTGATCGCGATGGGTTTTTGATTTTGGATGTCGTGTGGTTGGGTTTTTGTTTGAAGGGTTTTTATTTTTAGGGAGGGACTGAGGTGGATGTTTTGGAAGTCGATTGTCTGTTATTGTTTGGGTTTGAACTAAAGTTAGGCGGATTTGACTTGTCGCTTTGAATAGTTTTATAATTTATACAAGGGGATGTTAATATTCTTTAATGAAATCATCTTAATGGAAAAATAATTGAAAAAAAAAATAGTATTTCAAAAGGCAATTAAAACTTAATGAATCATAAAAATACGTACAGGTGCTGGTAAAATATTTCTTTTGTAAACTTTTAATTTATGTTCAAAATTAAAATTGAATTACAGAACTGACTGGATTTGTTATTTTCGATTGAAGAAAAGTATTGTACTTACACATCTTTGGTATGACGTATCCTTAAGTTTTCATTGTCCTGATTTTATTATATTATTGAAAAATACTATCTACTTCAAAGGGAAAACTCGTTTTACAGAATGCAAAGCATATGTATATTGTTTTTTTGTATGCTATGTATTATGAAGGAAAAATAATTTTACAGAATTTTTTGTATTTTTAAATTATGTTAGGATACATCTATTTTATTAAAATTACGTTTTTCATGAATTTTAACAGGATTTTATTTTGTTTTTCCTAGTAAAGAAATTTGATTCGAAATAGTTTAACCTGAATTTTGAGTTAATGTCCTTAAAAAAACTTATCAATGCCATCGATTTTTTAAAAAAATTTACTCATATTTTATAGACACACTTACACTAATATTCTATCGTATTATTTCTTTTTTGTTGAAATGTTAAGTATTAACTATAAACATTCAACGCGGTTAAGCGTCTCCAAAAAGTTGTTTACCAAAATGTTTACACCGGGGGTTCAATATTTTACTTTTATAGAGCAAACACAATTATTTTATTCTTCATCCAGACTCCAGAATATATCTAGAACTATCAAAACACAAGCGTATATACACATCTTTCGCTTTCAGAAATCTAACAAATACGCTTTACACTTTCCTTCTCAATGCGCCGTGCCGCATTTGGCATGAAAGTCCGATTCTCTTCGCTCAAAACACTAACAAGCAGAATCATGCAAAGCGTAGGAGAAGAATTTCTCCTCATTTTTCAGAGAAACTCATACTTCCTAAGCCCCACATATATATTTCAAACCCTGCTGTGTTGTTACCCTCCTAATCGATTTTTCTTAGTTGCCCCAATTTTCCCTTCACATCTGAAGAAACAACGATTCGCTTTTTATTGGGTGCCCTGTTTGTTTTGGCAACATTTTTATCATCATCATTATTATTAGTGTTTTCTCCACTCTCTCGTCGTTCAAGCTTTGCTAATAGCATCTCCTTCTCTTTGTCTGCGATTGGTCCGGCATTTAATAATGTTGGAAGTATAGTTCATTACCGCTTTCTTGGCGGGGGTTTCAAGTGGTATCGGAGAAGAACCAATATATAGCCTACTTTTTTTTCTCATGGTGACGCCTAATGCCGAGGTTTCTTCGTGAAGTAAATTTTCTTTCTGGCTGTGTTTTCCTTTTTTTTCTCCCTATATTGACATTTTTTTGTGTTGATGTTTGTTTTGTGTGTTTGTGTGCTGATTCTGATATGCTTTGAACTTGTTGAGATCTTTTAAGGCACTGAGCGCTCGTAATTTTCCGCAGTCGGAATGTTTGTTTGTTCCGACGTGCTGTTTCTGATGAGCCGAAATTTTCATCAGCGGTATGTTTTCTCTGAAGAATGATTTTTATTTGAAGTAAAAATATCCCTTATGAGGTCCAGTTTTGTCTGTGTGATGTTTTGTTCTTCATAACCTGTTGGATCTGCTTGTGAACAAACGTTTCATATTAATTTTTTAATAATAAGGTCGCATATGCAAAGTGTCCGAAAAAAGACTGGCGCATTTTAAAAATCAATAGCTAATAACTCGAAAACTAAAAAGATAAATATACGCGGTTTTGTTACATCCTACTCCTGAGAGTTATAGGTGTAGGATGCAACAAACCGCGTTATGTTTTATCTTTTTTAGTTTTCGAGTTATTAGTTATTGATTTTTAAAATGTGTCAGTCTTTTTTTGGGACACCCTGTATGTAGTTATAAGTTTTGTTTTACTGTAAAACTATTTTATTCTCGTTATTTTTGTAATTCTTATTTGCTCTTCTAAGTTAAATTTCAGACTGAGTGTATAATTTGTATGAGCATATCTTGAAATTGAAAGCCAAATAAGTTGCAGGTAGCTAATTTAAGCAGGTATCTTGAATTAAAAGCTACCTGCTTTGAAGACAACATTTTTTTAGCTTTTACTTTTGAGAAGCATCGAATAGTTAAGTTCTAAGATGTTTGCTATTGACATACAGATAATAACTTACAGAGACTCCAACTACTACGGATTCTCCGTAGTTTCTACGGATGTTGTCGTTAAACTACGGACTACGGATAACATCGAAAAAGCTACGGAAAATCGGAAATCTATCATAAAAAGCACTTAAAAGCGCAAGTTTTTTCCCAATTATGCTCTATTTTTAGGATATTTTCAGTCTTCATAAAACAGGGTGGCGAGCGATCGGGTTTAATGTTGCATGCGGGGTTAGGGTGGTCACAAGTTATATGGGGAAAATTTTTTTTCAACTTTTTTTAGGTCTTACCCCCCTAAAATGTGCCAATAGGCTAAAAAATGAGATTGGCCAAGTTTCAGCTCAATCCGATAATATTAACCCGTGCCTCATCGAGGTCAAAGTTCAGAAAAACAGCGATTTTTTACAAAAAATCGTAGTTTTCGCCCCCTAAAACTGGAACCGTTTGTCCCAGAAATCTGGTTAGGGTGTCATTTGATAGGAAATTTTATACACTTTAACTACGAAGTTACGGAATTTTATTTGCTAAAACGGATGGGGCGCTATTTAGCATTTTCATAGTAAAGGTCCGTGAAAAAGCGACTTCATTGCTAGAAACCTAGAACATTGCAATGACACAAAAAACTTTATCCTCCGGTCTTTTTCTATTACTTTTGGTCCCAATAGATAGTAAATGAGTTTTTAAACCCCCTAAGGGAATTCTAGGGTATAATTTCAAACCCCCTAGTGTTTGAAAAATAGGAAAATATATTTAATTTTTTTTAAATTTTAAAACGCGCATTTTGGGACTGAGAATGTGATAAAGTTGGTCCAAATATATTATTAAGAGCTTAATTAGATAAAATACCAATGATATAGGGCCTTAACCTTTCCCTATAACCCCTATAATATAAGCGAAAGAAGCGCGACTGTGAGGTTTTGCTAAACAAAGGCTTTAATGCCCATTAAAGTGATAAACAGAGCTAAATTACAAAACTTTCTTAAAAACCTCTAGATATATGTCATTTTGTGTCAGAAATGACGTTTGAGATTATATATGTGGGTAAAATTATAATAAAAGCGTCCTTCCGACTCAAAATGTTAAAAAATCCTATTTCTACCAAAGTTACATGTTTTCAGCTAAAAGTGATCTTAGAAAAATGTATAAATAAATTTATTTATTTTAATATACCACAATATTCCTTTGCCTATCATTCAAGGAAAATAACTTTTTTGAAAGGTATGCTATAGTAAATTATTTCAAAAAATTTCTTTCTGTGTACTATACATATGGTGAGAAGAAAGAAAATTTTACCAAGTAACTTTTAAAAAATAGTTTTAAAAGTTTTTGGATAATTATAATGATATTCTATAAATTGAGTTTATCCAACTTTAGGTTTAGGAATAGGACAGTAACTTGGTTGCCCTTAAAAAAATCCAGTGAAAACTACAGAGAATATACTGTTGGAGTGTCTCTAAGTATTTTTCCGAGAAATTTTGTTTATGGTTTTTTACAAAAATTAATTATAAAAAGCATAGAAACATTTACTGTGAAATCAAAAATATTTTTTTAATATTTCATTTTCTTACATGATATTTTGTCTCCTTTCTGTAAAAACAACTGACGAATAAAGAACAAAATATTAAGTATACTATACTTTTCAAGAAAATAGTTTTCCTTGAACGCGATAGGCAAATTAATTTCGAGGTACATTAAAATAAATAAATTTATACATTTTTCTAAGATCACTTTTAGCTGAAAACATGTAACTTAGGTAGAAATAGGATTTTTTAACATTTTGAGTCGGAAGGACGCTTTTATTATAATTTTACCCACATATATAATCTCAAACGTCATTTATGACACCAAATGACATATCTCTAGAGGTTTTTAAGAAAATTTTGTAATTTGGCTCTGTTTATCACTTTAATGGGCATTAAAGCCTTTTTTTAGCAAAACCTCAGAGTCGCGCTTCTTTCGCTTAGATTATAGGGGTTATAGGGAAAGGTTAAGGCCCTATACCATTGGTATTTTATCTAATTAAGCTCTTAATAATGTATTTGGACTAACTTTATCACATTCTCAGTCCCAAAATGCGTGTTTAAAAATTAAAAGAAATTATATATATTTTCCTATTTTTCAAACACTAGGGGGTTTGAAATTATACCCTAGAATTCCCTTAGGGGGTTTAAAAACTCATTTACTCATTAAACATTATTATTGGGACCAAAAGTAATAGAAAAAGCCTGGAGTATAAAGTTTTATGTGACATTGCAATGTTCTAGGTTTCTAGCAATGAAGTCGTTTTTTCACGGACCTTTACTATGAAAATGCCATATAGCACCCCATCTATTTTAGCAAATTAAATTCCCGTAACTTCAGAGTTAAAGTGTATGAAATTTCCTATCAAATGACACCCTAACCAGTTTTCTGGGACAAACGGTTCCAGTTTTAGGGGGCGAAAACTACGATTTTGTGTTAAAAATCGCTGTTTTTCTGAACTTTGACCTCGATGAGGCACGGGTTAATATTATCGGATTGAGCTGAAACTTGGCCAATCTCATTTTTTAGCCTATTGGAACATTTTAGGGGGGTAAGACCTAAGAATTTCGAAAGTTGATTTTTTGTAACCACCCTAATGCGGGGTATTCCGTTCTTCCCTCGATTTCTTTCGGACGGCGCAGCGGCGGGCGCCAAGTTGAAATCGGCTTCTTCTTGCGTTGTTAGTGCGATGTGCAAAAAACAACTTTATAGTGGTTAGAAGCCGTCGCGTCCGGTGTTTAGGACCGCATTCGGTGGAAAAGTCAAAAAATAACGATTTTTTGCGTAAGCACCATTTTCCCGGCGCGTAGTTGAAGCTGGCTTCTTTTCACATTGTAATTAAACTGTAGGAAAAATTTAAGCATAACCAGAGGATCCTAATAAGTCCAGTGATACCTCTCAGATCGCGTTTATATCGATTTTAGTCAGTGTTTTCAACTAATTTTTCTTAAGGATTTCCTAAGTTGTAAATTTTTACTGATAGATCACTCTGAACCTTAATGCAGTATTTTTAAAAATCCTTTTAGATTATAACCTGTTTCAGATATGACATCAAGGGGGAGGACAGGGGATCCACCCCTAAAAATATCGGACTATAGGTGTATAAAACACTGTTTTTAGGATCAACTTCCAAAAAAATTTTCCTTACTCATAAGGACTACTGACAACCATCTTTGAAAGTTGGAGTCTCTGAATAACATTTGTTCTGGTTCTTAAACTAACTTAAATGGTTCATGCTATGGGGATTTTGTCTTATAATAAAAAGAAATGCGTTACAATTGCATGATTGTATTTAAAGTATGCAGTACATAGCGCAAGCATATAAAGGCTCTATAAATGCCCTTATAAGTATACTTAGAAATATGTTGCTAAGTGCAACACTTTTATGCTTTAATAAGATCCTAGTTAAAACTCAATCATAAAATTGTATGATGTATATGTATATGAATTTAAAAGCGTCTTTCTAAACTTGATTTGTGTATTTCAATCACATATTGCTTCTCCAATATATCTTCGTTATAAAATAAACACATTCGTGTGTTGAATACACCATCATTTTGATCTGCCTCATAAATTGTTGTTCTCTCTTTTTTTAACCCAGCTGCTCGGTATATATTCATCGCGCTGACTTCATTTTGTTGTGTATCTGACATTGAAGCATTACAAATACTTTCATGGGATGGGTCATAATAATCACCGAAGCTGCTGTCCACTCGGGTCAACCCCTTGACCACTGTGCTTGTCAGAGATGAATGGCCATTGAGAGCTGAGTGAGAGAAGGGTTGGACTTTTTTTATCGCCCTTTATTCTCATGGAAATTGTTTTTCTGATAATGGTGTTTATGTTGTATGCAAATGTGATTGAGGTATTACTCAACTTCTGTTGGCAGTGTTTTTTAGATAAAGTGTGTTGGTTTGCTTTTTAATTTAGTCCAATTTTTAATGAATAAAATGTATAAATAGTATTAAATAATAAATTTATTCATCTTGTGTGTCCATCAAACGCTTGCTTCGTTAAAAAAATTGTTTCGTAGATAAATTTAAATCTATGTTGTGTAGGATTGTTTTGAGGCGTATGGTATTCTAGTTAAACTTGGAAATGTTTGTTAAGGTGTACGTACACACACCACTCTTATTTTTGGCTTTAGATAGTTAACTACAAAATCCTATGCAATTCCGAATGAATCTGCAGATTTAAAATTCACTTAGAAATAGAGAAAAAGGAATCCATTGTTTAGGTCTATTTTCGGGATTTCGTAGTGCGTACGTACACTGTAAATTGAAAGACACTACCGAAACAAAACGATGACAATATATTGTCATCGTTTTGTTTCGTGAGTGTCCCCGCTATAGTGAATCCGGGATACAGTGAACTTCTTGGTTATAATTATCTCTTTCCACTTGTTTCGAATGAACAACCAACTTACTATTGATTTTGAAACGTGTTATTCAATTTTTGGAGTTTTACTGTATTGCCAATGAATTGTTGACAAACAACCCCAAATTAAACAGGTAAATTACTTTTCATGAGTTTTTTCTCAGATCTCTATGTTAAGTTTTGTTTTGTACAAACTGCTTAATTCAATTATTCTTAAAACTTGACATTAATTTTTTACAGTGGACTAATTCTATATATATCTAAACACCACTCAAGTTATTAATTTTAGTTAATAAATTAAAACTATAATTATGTCTACTGCAATATGGTTAATATCTTTTAAAGGCAGGTCATTTTAGTTTCCCCTCCGAGTCTTTCACCCCCTACCAACGAACATTTTAAAAAATGTAGATCCCCGTAAGGAGTACAGGAAATTCCTCCACTTCCCTCGCCTTAATTGCCCCGCATTGATCCCTCCCATCGCATAATCCCTCCCCCGAGGCCTTCCTCCGTGAATAGTGCTCGTAATCCGATGTCAAACACGCTCTCTTTTCTCCGCTCTTTCTTCTATCTCTGTTTTAAACGGAAGGTTGTCGCAACTAGAGCGCCCGTCGACCGTATAGCCCTGCGTGGCCAACTTGGAGCGCTTTGGTGGGATGGGAATGAAATTTGTAACGAACGGTTTGACCAAGCACATTGGATAAGTGTAAAGGACGGATGATGTGAGAGGAATCACTCTTTTTTTTCTGGGATAGTGGTTTTCAACCGGTGATCTGCGGATCTAAGTGGTCCATAAAGAGATGAAGTCAGTGCTGCCTGTGCTAGGGACGAATTTTAGGCTTGTGGAATATATGTCACAGCACAGGATGGCAGTATTTTTGTGGGAAAAAATTATAGCAAGAGTCTAAAAAATCTGTATTATTTTTTTTATTTTTGCAATTGTAATACGTAGTTTCACTATTTTACACCAAGAGTTTTCTTCTGTGGTTATCAGGTAGTGTAATGAAGATTAGATGCTGAAAGAGGATTAAAAGTAAAAAAAGTAAAAAGCTGTTGAAAAGTAGGGAGGCTCAAGAGGGAATGTACAAAAGGATGTAAAGAGATTATTTAATGGTTACTGAAAAGTTAAGGAATGCTTTGGAGCACAGAGGCTCAAGAGCAAAATGATGCTGTAGAGGAAAGGGATGCTGTATTTTATGAAGATGATAAAAAGTAGAGATGTGCTGAAGAAAAGGGAAGCTTTTGATCAAAAATTGGAAAGAGAGAGAGATGGTCAACAGCAAAAGGATGCTTAAGAGACTAGAAAAGAAGTATAGTGCGTTGTGCTTCTCCAAGTAGTCTCAACGGACAATGAAAAGGCCTAAACGCGGAAATCAACTAGAAATAGGCGATTTTCAGAAACATGGTTGCTTAAGAGACTAGAAAAGAGGTATAGTGCGTTGTGCTTCTCCAAGTAGTCTCAACGGACAATGAAAAGGCCTAAACGCGGAAATCAACTAGAAATAGGCAATTTTCAGAAACATGGTTGCTTAAGAGACTAGAAAAGAGGTATAGTGCGTTGTGCTTCTCCAAGTAGTCTCAACGGACAATGAAAAGGCCTAAACGCGGAAATCAACTAGAAATAGGCAATTTTCAGAAACACGGTTGCTTCAATGGAAAAATAAATTGCGATGTGCACTCTGGTTCTTTCCCGCCCGACGGTTTTAAATCCGATGAGGAGGAGGAGGGCCGGCCCCCGGGGAGGCGTGATGACATAACGGGATGTAGATTTGCGCTCTCTCGGGGGCGGTCGGCTGCCGCGGTCGCGTCGAGGACGGTGGCATCCGGCGATGACTCCGTTCGAGTCCCTCTCCTCTTGAGGGGCGGATTAAAAACTGGGAGAAAATTTTGGGATGCTGTCATTTCTAATTACTATATGAAATGCTGATGATCCCATAATTTCTATGCCAATCAAAAAATACCATGCATTTTTCGTCAATAGGCATCTTTTTTTTATTCTTTGAAGTATAGTTTAGACTTATAACGTTGTGCTTCGGTCAACGCTACAAATAACTACTAGTATTTTTGCTTAATTTCTTTTCTTATTTGTATAGGCGGATTTTAGGAGTGGGTCAGGGGGTAATACTTCACCTAACATTTTATGATGTAAATGAAAAGGGTATTTTATACTGCTATCATTGACAGTACTCCCCATTGCTCGTCTGCTACAACTTTACTAAATAACACTTCTTGTATTTCTATATGAACTCGTAACGAAAGGAAGAACATAAATATCTTGAAATCACGGATCTAAGATGAAAATAGACTTGTGATGTAATTAAAAATTGTGTCAAGACTTCAGTTTATGTAATTCTAAATTTTGTTTTCCCGATTAAAATCGAGAAATAAAACAATCTCTCGGAAAATACATCAATGCTTACTTTCTAAAAAGTTGCGACTCCATTTTCACAAAGAACCAAATTTTGTTAATATCCTACATCACGATAATTTTAAATGCCTAACTTTTATATAGTCCCACCGAGCCTCGAGAAAAACTTTGACAAACAAAACTTTGAAAAGATGTTCAAAAAAGTTATAGTCGCACAGATAAGTCGTTTCTTCAGAGTTTTTCAGTTACTATCATACCTAAAATTGTACCTTTCCTTGTAATACCTTTTCCATTACAATCGCCACAACATTGTACGACCGCAAAAGTTTTCTCCTGGCGATCGGACTATATTTACTTCCCGAACGCCCTACCTTCATCCATCTCAATAGCTCTCCATATCCCCTCCACAATTTGTCATTTTCGGTCACTCATCTCCTTCCTTTTGAGGCGGCACGTGCCCATGGCTTCTCTGGGTGGGTAATCGCTGACTAATCGTCGACATCTTAACACTCCATTGAGCCCATCCATACAGATCCCCGTGGGGTGGGGAATCGCTAAATAGTCAGTCCGGTGTGGGGTCAGGGAGGCACCCCCTCATATTGTCATTTTGATTGATCAACCGCGAAGGTAAACTTTCCTCTCTCTCTTCCATCCCTTTTGTAAGGTGCTGAAATGAAGTGTATTGCTGTATTCATTGTTGCTGTGGGTGTATGTTGTGAAATTGCGGTTTTGGTGTATATTGGAAAGGTAATTAAAAGTGGATTGTGTGTGTATTGATAAAGTGCTCCTCTGAATCTTAAATTTATTTTATCAATAGCTTGAAAAAACTATTACCGTAATTTCGAGCATATAGTCCGCGGACTATCTGTGTTTAAAAGTCAAATTTTTGAAGCTGCGGACCATCTACCAGTGCGGATAATACGCTGGTTTTTCACGGTTAAAATCGTTGAAATTTAAAAAACACGCTGTCCTGAACTGCCGATGGATCAAATATAATGTTAATGTAATGGTTTTCGTTAATGTAGTAGAATTTGTGATTAATTAAAATATGATTAATTAGTAAGCACTGTTTTTTATTTGTATTAAGCGTTTTATTTCTGAAGGTACATTAGTAAGTATAAGTACTTTTTTCTATTTATACTTAGTTCTTTTTTTCTTTTCCATTAATATTGCCGTATTATAAAATAACGTAATTTCGGACGTATAGCCCGCGGACTATCCGGTGGTGCGGACTATCTGACTATTTTTGAAAAAAATTTTACATAAAATCGTGTCTGCGGACTATACGATGGTGCGGACTATATGCTCGAAATTACGGTACCATAAAGAAGGAGGGTGATCATCTTCTCTTCAACAAGTACTGATAATAAGGGTTTTTTTACCCACGTAGACTATTTGGAAGATAATTAAGAAAAAGTAGTAAAGGTGTGTGGGATATTCAATCAAAACAATCTGCCTTCAAAAGTAAGCTTCCCGGATAACTTTAATTTATCCTAGCTGCTTGATGTCGTTCTCAGCATCACAATACACCATAAAACAAGCAAGGAGTGATCATGTCTATTCTAAATACTTGAAAAATTGGCTTAACTTTTTAGTTTTGTAAAAAATGGTTGTAGTTTTATAAAATAGATATAAGATGATCTGAATAAGTACTTTTTTGTCCGGTATGAAGCGAACTACATCACCTAAACCACTCTTTTGCAGCTTAGTCTATTCAATGCATTGTTCCAAAAGTTCTTTATTCGATTTTTCAAATGCAAGTCTTTAAAACTATATATTGCTTATTATGAAATTTCTTTCTGAACTCGAACGACTTTTCCAAACAGTCTGTTCCCTTCTAAAAGCGTTTTTTTACGATTTCTAGGACTCAAAATCTGTTTTCTTTGCTCGATGTGTTTGTTGATCTTAACTCCACATCACAATGGCATCGACGCCTTTTCTCCAAATAGTAATCCCAATACGATTTTCTAGTCCCTTCACAAGCATTCCAAATATGCGTGTAAAAATCCAACACTCCACACATTGTCCGGCAGGGGTTTGGTCCGGAAAAACGTCACAATGTCAATCCCCCTTAGCGACTAATCTTCTAACCGAGAATATCTTACACACACATTCACATTCTGAAAACGCGTCTTGTATGCGAGTAAACATTGTGACGTCTAACACAAGAGCTGTCACTCATCCGTGACGGATTATTTCCGACCTCGGAAGGATACACCAATGGAAAGAACCACTTTGCACCTCCGATTAACTTGTTCCTTCAACCCTTTCTTCCTTTCAGAGACGCACGTGTGGTCACAGGTGTCAAAAAAGCACACCTCTGAGGTCCAGCTGGGCCCCTAATATCTGTATCAACCTCCACCCCCTCTTCTTTTTTGATGGACTGCCCTGCGGCCACCCCCATGATCTCCTACTGAGTTCTGAGGTCTCAATGATGGCGGTGTGACAGTTGCACTGTATTCATGGGCGTGTTCCGCTTTAGTGATAGTTCAGCTTTTGTGGTGGACCGTGTGTGTGGGTTATTCTTGGGTTATATAATGTGAAGAATTCTTTTGTGTGCCTATTAATGTAACACCTTCCGGAGAATGCTCGAGAAATGGTGTTCTGAAAGCTCTTTATGTTCGATTTTATTCGAGTATTTACTTTCTGCCTTTGCAGAGGCTCTTCGGAATCGTATTGCATTGAAACACAAAATAGAATAGTGCAGGGGCCCCCGCACGTTTTTTTTTCTGATTAATAACCGGCTGAATCTTCGTCAGTCGCTTTGTTTCCTCGAGACGCCCAACTTTTCTCAGCGGAAAAATCTCCAGAGAGGTAGCTAACAAACTGCGCATGCGGGCAACATGTCGATTTGGTGATTGAAAAATATTTATTAATAACAACCTGATTTTTTTACACCGACAAGATAAATATTTAAGTAGTTAAATGGCCGCATTGTCCTACAAATCAAGGGGTACGTTTTCCCAGTCCTACACTCCGAACATGTCGATTCCACGGCTAAAATTTTTTCATTAATAACGACCTGATTTTTTTACATAGGCTAGGTAAATATTTGTGTAATTTAATGGCAGCATTGTCCTACAAATCAAGGGGTACGTTTTCCCAGTCCTACACTCCGAACATGTCCATTCCACGGCTATAATTTTTTCATTAATAACGACCTGATTTTTTTACACAGGCAAGGTAAATATTTGTGTAATTTAATGGCAGCATTGTCCTACAAATCAAGGGGTACGTTTTCCCAGTCCTACACTCCGAACATGTCCATTCCATGGCTATAATTTTTTCATTAATAACGACCTGATTTTTTTACACAGGCTAGGTAAATATTTGTGTAATTAAATGGCAGCATTGTCCTACAAATCAAGGGGTACGTTTTCCCAGTCCTACACTCCGAACATGTCGATTCCACGGCTAAAATTTTTTCATTAATAACGACCTGATTTTTTTACAAAGGCTAGGTAAATATTTGTGTAATTAAATGGCAGCATTGTCCGAAAAATCAAGGGGTACGTTTTCCCAGTCCTACACTCCGAACATGTCCATTCTACGGCTATAATTTTTTCCTTAATAACAACCTGATTTTTTTACACCGACTTAGACATTTTCATTAAACTAACATGTATCTTTGTCTTACAGTTATTAATAAAAAATTATTTGTTGGACTGGGAGAACGTACCTCTTGATTTGTAGGACAATGCTGTTATTTAATTACACAAATATTTACCTAGCCTGGGTGAAAAATAAGGTTGTTATTAATGAAAAAATTACAGCCGTGGAATGGACATTAGGGTGTCTTTTATATGACAGAAAAAAAATTTTCTTGCGAATTTGAAAACAGTTACACTATACTTTTTTAAGCTAAATTACCTGCACGCACCCGCTAATACTCACCACTTTTTTTCTTTTTCCCTACTTTTTTCAGACTTTTTTATATTTTATTATATGTTTGGCCATATAAATGTAATATTAATCGGTCTAAAATGTCTTCTACCGTTTTAAAAAGAAGTTAGCAAAGTGAAGATAAACCAATATACTTAGTTGGTGATTCTAGTCACCAGATTACTGGATCTAAGTTACGAAGTAATGGACACATTTTTGCGGTGTTGTTTTTAACATTCGTGAAGTTAAACTTTAGCTGTAGACGACAATTCAGACCGATTAATATTAAAATTCAATGGCCAAAAATATAAATATATATAAAAAAGCCGGAAAAAAGTAGAAAAAAAGATAAAAAGTGGTGAGTATTCACGGGCGCGTCCCGGTAATTTAGCTGTTTGACCATCTTCAATTGAGATTCGGCACGGGTTAATATTATCGTAGAGGGAGGAAATTTTATATCTGAATAGGTCAAAGCATTTATAAAAAAAGTAGAGGGCAACCGTTTTCAAATTCGCAAGAAAATGTTTTCCTTTCATATAAGGGACACCCTAATGGACATGTTCGGAGTGTAGGACTGGGAAAACGTACCCCTTGATTTGTAGGACAATTCTGCCATTTAATTACACAAATATTTACCTTGCCGGTGTAAAAAAATCAGGTCGTTATTAATGAAAAAATTATAACCGTGGAATGGCTATGTTCGGGGTGTAGGACTGGGAAAACGTACCCCTTGATTTGTAGGACAATGCTGCCATTTAATTACACAAATATTTACCTTGTCGGTGTAAAAAAATCAGGTCGTTATTAATGAAAAAATTATAGCCGTGGAATGGCTATGTTCGGAGTGTAGGACTGGAAAAACGTACCCCTTGATTTGTAGGACAATGCTGCCATTTAATTACACAAATATTTACCTAGCCTGTGTAAAAAAATCAGGTCGTTATTAATGAAAAAATTACAGCCATGGAATGGACATGTTCGGATTGTAGGACTGGGAAAACGTACCCCTTGATTTGTAGGACAATGCTGCCATTAAATTACACAAATATTTACCTTGCCTGTGTAAAAAAATCAGGTCGTTATTAATGAAAAAATTATAGCCGTGGAATAGACATGTTCGGAGTGTAGGACTGGGAAAACGTACCCCTTGATTTGTAGGACAATGCTGCCATTAAATTACACAAATATTTACCTAGCCTATGTAAAAAAATCAGGTCGTTATTAATGAAAAAATTTTAGCCGTGGAATCGACATGTTCGGAGTGTAGGACTGGGAAAACGTACCCCTTGATTTGTAGGACAGTGCGGCCATTTAACTAATTAAATATTTATCTTGTTGGTGTAAAAAAATCAGGTTGTTATTAATAAATATTTTTCAATCACCAAATCGACATGTTGCCCGCATGCGCAGTTTGTTAGCTACCTCTCTGGAGATTTTTCCGCTGAGAAAAGTTGGGCGTCTCGAGGAAACAAAGCGACTGACGAAGATTCAGCCGGTTATTAATCAGAAAAAAAAACGTGCGGGGGCCCCTGGACTAGAACTATATGAAAAGGAGATCTGTGCAAACTTCTTTTGCATTTTGTGGATATTTTGTTTACATTTTAACTTTATCGTTAGATCTCCTTAAAGATAGCAACTTCTATATTCACCATAGACAACTTTTATGTAGAAAAAAAATTTCTTTTTGTTAAATTTTTAGTTTCTTGGTTTTACTGTACTCGGAACTAACTCAGTCATTAATTACCATAACAAGATTATGATGTCCCTTTCAATACTTGACAAATTTTTGAAAAGACTATCATTACCTGGGTTGAAAATCTGTTTGAAGAAAGTGGAGTATTTAAGTACCCCTTGCCATGCATGGCGTAATTAATTTGTTGATAATGACGAGATTGGTCTATGTAGGTAGATCATATTAATTGTGCCTTGAATACAGATGTTTGTCCTTGCTATTCCCTTCTCAAGTTTTCCAAGTCTGTCATCTTAAAGGCTTCGCATAATTTTTTTTATTTAAGGGAATTGACGGCATACTTTGAGGTTCTCATACGTCAGTGCAGAGTAAATTTTCTCATCTCTGCTTTTGCCTTTTACTGTCTAATGTCTTCGTTTTCATTTCTCCCAATTAATGCTAACTTAATACAAATTTCCCCACGCACTTCAAATATCTTCCTGGTACACCTTCGGTTCCTGGACGTTTACTGACATTCATTCCATTGTGTATCCCACCTCGTTTTTCTTTTGTGTACACCGGAACTTCTTTAATTCCGCCTTGCTCTCGATCAAGGAGCGATTTAAACTCATTAAGCCAGGAGGCGTCCTCTTCGTTTTGCCCGTGGAGAGCATTATTTTGTGACTGGGTCCCGTACTTCAGGCTGAAAAGGAAACACTTGTTAAATTAGGAAGTGCTACTCGTCTTCAATTAACAACTGGCTGCGCAACTGTTTTCATTACATGAAGAGTGCTTGCTACAAGTGCTTGTCACTTCAGACAGCCCTGGCCTGAAAAGCGATATGGATTCTCGATCTTTTTGTTGTAGCTTCGTTTGTAGTGTCCCTGTCGTCTTTTGCTTGACCAGGGATGGGGATGATCACTTTATAACTGTCTCGATTTTCTGTTTTAGTTCGGGCTGTTAATAATCTTTTGCCATCAAAATCAATTATGTCACGCAGAGTTGCTAAAATTGAAACTGTTGGTGGAAATTTGGATGGTTATTTTGGAAAAGGATTGGAGCGTGGACTTTTTGTAATGAATAACTTTTATCTGTTTGCATATTTTGCCCATTCCTTAATCAGTTTCCATAAAAAAATCAAGTAACCAACCAATTATATCTGTTTGTCTGTGCAATGCAAGTTTTATTTTTCTTCAAAAATCTTCCCATGTTTGTAAGCGATAGTTTGGTATGCTTTCTGCGATTCCCGAGGTTGGAGTGCCAAAAATTTCGTGTTTGGGATTATGATGAATGATTGGAAATGAGATGGAAAAATACTTCATAATAATTATATTGCAAACCTCAAAGATGAAAGTATTTCTTCTCGTGTCTATGGATACGTGCACGGTCTAGACACCACCGAAGGTAGCAACAATTGCGGCAGCCAAAGTATTTATTTTCTTCAATTGACAAGTATATGAGGCATCAAAGCCAAGCTATATGAAAAGGATATTTATAAATTTTAAACTATGAATCTTGCTGATTTCTTCTTTTAAAAGTCTTCTATGTTTCTATTTCTATCTTCATCGTGCTGTTTCATTATTATGCACAGGCGTTGGGAAGTAGTACTTCAGTGAATCATTGTTTGGGTTTAGTCAAAACACTTATGTCTCATTTCACCTCTCACCGACCGTTTTTGTCGGAATAGGGGGAGAGATTTGCCTATTAGGGTTTAACGCAAAAGCCGATAATCCCGACATACCTCTCTTTATTTCGGCTTAAATTTACTCCCCGAAAATAATAATAATAAAAAAACCCGGTGGGATCCCATCCCTACACCGCAGCACAGTATACCATATGGAAGGCCGCTTTTGAGTGTGTTAGTCTAGCTCGCCAATACAAGGGAGAGGAGGACCCTCTGTATTTGCCCAAAAGCTGCGCCGGGGTCCCCCCCTCACAATGGAATTAAGGCCGGATTAAGAGAAAGGATTTCGCGTCCTTTGTCGCCTTTCGAGTGCCGTGGCCGATTATGCGCAAAAAGCGTAGTTATTATTGTGATGGTCAAGCGAGCGAGCGGTCAGTGCCGCGCTGGAGACGGTGTCCGATCTGTGTTATGGCGAGGAAGTCAAAACAGCCGAGAGGGGGTTGGTCGGGATTTTCTTGGGGGTGATGGGATTAGGGGGTCTTGAGATTTTCCGCGGGATGGTTCGTTGGCTCGGTTTCTCTCTGTTTGTTGGGATGGAGGAAGAGGAGGTTTTTCTTCCGGTTGACGATGTTTAGGGATCCTCTGTCATTTCTTCTTTCTTAAGGGTCCGGCCACACTTGCTAAAAAACGACGCGGAAGTCTTTAAGATAAAGAAGAGGGGAGAAAGAAGGGTACTCGAGGGGCGATGTAGTAGATTACTTTTGGTGAGATGACAGCAACCGGTAACTGCCAGGATTGTCAGTGAGGAATACTTGGACCTCTCTGCTACAGGAGTGATCTATTTCATCTCTTCCCTTTCTTTCTCCCCTTCTCTTGATAAGGATTTTAACGACTTGCGCGTCGTTTTTCAGCGAGTGTGGCCGGACCCTAAGGTTTAAATGATAAAACTGAAACCGCTCCTAAATTTAGAAGATTTTGTAATGGTGAAGATTCTGTGTGCATTTCTGTAGCATGTACGAGGGTTGTTTTTTAATTAACTTCCGTTTTTCTGCTGAAAAGAAAGTATTAGAAATTTCAAAATAATTTTGGTACAGGTAGTTAGATACATCTTTCAGGTTCAATTTGCCACTTTACTGAATAAAATCGGACATTTTTCTATTTTTTATCGATTTTACAAGCGCGCTCCTCGAACTATTTTCCCGCCAACCCATAGAGAATTTCGCGTTTTTTCTCCGCTCGCTCCGTCCGCGACCAGACATTAACATAGGGCAGGTGATCGCGGACGGAGCGAGGGGAGAAAAAAAGCCGAAATTCTCTATGGGTTGGCGGGAAAATAGTTCGAGAAGCGCGCTTGTAAAATCGATAAAAAATAGAAAAAATGTCCGATTTTATTCAGTAAAGTGGCAAATTGAACCTGAAAGATGTATCTAACTACCTGTACCAATATTATTTTGAAATTCCTAATACTTTCTTTTCAGCAGAAAAACGGAAGTTAATTAAAAAACAACCCTCGTAGATACAATATGCACCCTAATACTGAATCAGTGGGGAATAAGTGTATTTCAGCATATTTTGCACAGAATATTTATGATTCCATTAGTCCCATTAGCCCAGATGGATTTTACTCTGATAACGTCTTGACGTGTTCATAGGAAATAAAATGCAAAAAATATATACCCCTAAATTATGTGTGTTCAAAAATTGACGTATTTTTGTGGGTATATGGAATGAACATTTTATATTCACCAAGTGTAAAATAGATTCCTTAGATTGTTAGAGGTTTAAATATTAAAAAGTAACTACTGAAATTGAAAGAAAAACGTGTTTTGTTTGGTTATAGTTTTATGATACAAGTATGATGGGAAAAATGTATTGTGTATGTATCATCTTTTGTATATTCGATACGTAAATGTAAGGCCTCTCTCTCTCTCTCTGAAATGTTTGCTTACCAAAATGTTCATTTTTTATGTTTTTCATTTGTTTGAATTATATAACTGTCTTTAAAAAAGATTTCCTAATACTTCCTCTTGAAGTTCATGGGACTTTAACTTCCTGCTTCCTTTTGACAGCCATAATGGACCTATTTTCAACTTTTTCTAATGTAAAAAAATCCCAAGCAATAGTTAACCAAACGTTATTGAAAATGTCATTCTCCAAATTTGTTTTCGGGGATTTCACCAAAAACCACATGCTTTACTTCCGTATAGAGTAGGGGTTTACGTTTTTATCAACTCTACATCGTGAATGGTAGTGGAAATATTTCGAGTGGACCTACATTTTAACACATCAGTGTTGAAGGGGGCCCTCGAATCTATCGTTCAGGTTGCAAACACGAACGACGTTGTAAATACTTCCTCTCATTGAACAAAAAAAAAAGATTCCCTCTCCTCGCTTTTGATGACTGTCGTCGGAGCATAAAGCCGAACTACACCTTCGGGTTTACGAACTTCCTCAATGGATAGTTCTGACTTCTCGTCGAAGAGTGTGACACTTTCTTCCCTCAGACTCTCTCTCTCTCAGCGGGTGGAGCGCTTATTTAAATTTTTGCCGAACCGAATGCGCATCGGAGTGTTTCTCCCGAGCAGATGTTCGCTGGGGTGACCGCGAGAATGGACCTTTGAGGTCGGTCGGGAGGAACAGTTGTGCGGCCCTCTAGGGCTCTCGAAACCTCCCTGCCCCATTCACATGTATGATTCAGTCGTTCGGGGCCCGCACTTGAGTCGCAAGCTGCGAGGACTCGAGTGGTTATTACCATGGAAACGGACGCCATTGTTGTTTGCCGCTGCCTCATGTCTGATTTATCACGAGAGAATTTTCTTATGGCCGCTTTTGTGGAGGCTGGGTTTTTTTCCGGGACTGCATATCTCTCTCCCGACCTTTTTTTCACGGAATTATTATTATTATCAACCTCCCCCTTCCACTTCGGATCGCTCTCACCCTCCCGTGTCTATTGTCTAACCCTATTTGGACCCGAACCGAGCGAATCTCGAGAGGGTTTTTCGGTCCGCGTGTTATTATTCAACACTTTTGTTATTATTGTATTCTCCTCCCTGGTCCTCCGCCCCCTAGCAGCCACCAAAAAAAAAGAGGCCCCAGTTTTGAGTGAGTTTTCGCAAACAGCCTGTTGAATCCACTGTAATTACTGCAGAGCGAGGAAGAATGAAGGAGCATGGATAAATACTCCAGAGCCCTGAGCACCTCTCCTGGAGCACCTCTCTCGCTCAGACGAGAGCTCTCTTTCGCGTGACCAAAGAACTCCCGAGTGACGAGTTAGTCAAAAAGCCAGCGTCTTTTAAGTTTCATTATTTAGGGTTAACTGAGTGCGCTGATGGGTATGAAGAGCGTTTTTGGGATCGATGCTCTGAGAGTTGTCGTGTCACACTTAACGGTGGTTTTGAGTCCCGTATCGTGTGCGCTCTCTCTCCTGTGTCTTCCAGGAGTGTGAGTAGTACTTGGGGCTAGGAGGACTCTCAGGTCGAGTCCTTCAATATCCTCGGTGCAGAAAACATGTCACGCTCTCTCTTTCGCTCTAAAACTAATACGCTTCTCCGTTTGAAACACTTTTCTGAATGGATTGGTTTTGCTGACACTGTAGGTAGTTTGTATTTCTTTGAATGGATCTTTACTATCTGGATTTTTTAATGAAGTTTTAAAGCTGCTCATTAAATGCGTAATTTATTACTCCAAATATTTTTGAGTATCCATCATTGGTTTAAAATTTCAACAAAAGATCCCTACATAAAGAGAGTATTTCAATATTTTTAAAGTAAAAGTTTTTTTTTAATTAGTTGGCTTTAATGAAAAAAACTACAGGATATTTTCATATTAGTTGGTTTAAATTTTTTGAAGAACATTTCATACAATAGTAAAACTTTGTAGGCTAAAATATTTTAACGCTTTTTCTCCTGGTTTGCTTCGTGATTGATATTCAGTGGTTAAATGGGAAAAAATTCTTCTATGCCTCTTTTAAGTTGTATGGTTTTCTTAAAGATTCTCAGTAGCTTTATTTAAAGAGAAGACAATATATTTTTGCATTACTGCTGACTTCCTTTCTAAATCTTCTACTTAGGAGTGAACAATCTAATGCCTTCACGGTTCGATGTACTCCAGCCTAAATAAATATCTGGTTGTAGCACTTGACCCGCATAGCAGCTGGCATGAACACAAATTTTAGCAACTACACAATGCAAAAAACTGGTATATTTAAGAAGTAAAAGAAACACCACTTTGCATTTTCGGCTTTCATTTAGAAAACTCGTACCTCCATAAGTAATTCTCCATCATTATAAGTTAGTAATGCAATCCCCACTGTTTGGTAAAAAAAGTTTGCATAATCAGAAGTTTCCCTAATTAGTTTTTTATCACTACCAATACCATTTTTCTATCAACCTTTACTTTGTTTGGATTTTAACATGCTAATGGATTTCCAGCAAGCATTTATTATCAAGAGCTCTTTTTTAATAACGACGCTTTGCCGTCTCTCAACCATCACCACCACCGGAAAAAATCCCTCCCCTTCCCTTATAAGTTTATTAAGATCGCTGCTGCGGCATCGAGCCTCACCTTATATATCGGCCCTTGCTATAAAAATACGCCCCTTCACTCCGAAGCGATGATTAAATTTACTCGCTACTCCAACGAGAGAGAGAACTTATTTTTATTTACCCTTTTTTTCTCCCCTTATTAAAGTCGCCATATTAAAAATCCCTCTCTCGGCGAGGAAGAAACGAGTTTCTTCCTCTTTTATATCGGCCTAAGTTTCATCTCTTGTGTGTCATGAGAAATCTAAGAATAACTCTCCCTCTTTTTTTTCCTTCTGAAGAAAAGAGTAGACTTCAGATTATAGATCCTCGATTGCTCTAGTTCCGTATCTTCTCTCTCCCCGATACACCGCTGTTAAAATGGTACTTGGATTTTAAAGCGTATTTCTTTTGCCGCGTGCAGTCTTTTTTTTTCTTTTCTTTTCTTCTTCTAACGACGCCTCAATTTTATCGGGAGGCTGAAAAATAGAGGGGAAGAAATCTGCTTTTAAAAGATTATTTGTTCCCGAAAGCGCCTTTCCTCCCTTTCCTGATATTGCTTTTGCGGCAGATTCCATTCCCGTTCGCTTTTGTTGATCTCTCCCGTCACAAAAGGGATGAATCCTCGCCGAGAGTAGACGCGATATGGACTAGAGATCCTTCGACTGCAACCATCAGTGCCGCAACGCGATCAGTGGCAGAAGGAGGTTTTGTCTCGGGAATCCCCATAGACGGATAGGAAAAGGATGTTTCTCTTTGAAGAAACTATCCTATCAGAAATCAAATGATTCCGTAAAGGATAATAAGTAAGGACAAATTGAGAGATAGCGTGATAAAATGTTAAGTTCTCACCAGTAGTTTTTCCATTTCTAAGTATTTAAAAAATGGTTTCCGAATTCAGCTCTACACCGCCACCCACATTCTAGGTGCTCGCAGGCTAGATTTTACTCGTTAGCCTTACTTTGGAATCCTGTGATTTAAAAACTTTTACTGAGTCAGAAAGTGTTAATGCATAGGATTTTCCAGTTGTTTCTGGACTGTTTTTTACGCAAAATGGTTTGTTTAATGTAAAATGAACATTTTTATTCAATCCGATTTACAGTTTCTTCAATTTCAGTACATGTGAAAAATTGGTCTTTCTAGTAATATAAAACTGCTAGAAAATGAAACTTGAGTGGCTTCTCTCAACCGCTTTCCTGAATATAACCTTCGACAGCTTTTTCAGTCGAAGTAGAACACTTAATAGGAGTGGATCAAGAGATAATTTTGGATTTAGACCTTTTTATGGGGAGGGAACTGGCAATGCAAAGCTAAATCGCTGCCAAAACCTAGTGCTCTTCTCAAAGCACCAAGTACTCATTTTAGTAACTTCCAGTTTTGAAAATGCGATGGAGGCAAGGGAAATCAATCAAACACCAGCAAAGAGTCCTGAAAAGTTACTCTCGTTCGCTTGAACAGGGGTCTCTACGCTCTGTCTAATTTTTCCTGTCCCTACTGCCTCGGAGTCGAAATCTTGCTTTCCTCCTCCGTGCTATTTATTTATACCCGTGCCGTTATTAGTGTTGTTGCCGTTATTTAACGGAGGAGGGAGCGCGCAACAACCGGCCGCCATCGATCCGGGGAGGAGCGAACAATATCTCCGGATTCCGGGAGAGAATTCCAGGGGCCCATTGTGCGCAACAGGAAATGAGATATTGTGTGCTCTGGGCGGGGCGGAAGCGTTTACTGGCTCTTATTTAAGCGGCACCCCTTTCGGAGGCAGAGGGGTACGAGTCCCTCGCAACTCTGATAATTATTACGATGGCATTTTGTTGTTAGTTGAAAAATGTGCTGTACATGTTCTCTACATCACAACTTGTCGGTTTTTATCAAATGATTTTGTTGAAAATGATCTACATTGAGATGACGAACTTTTTGCTAGGAAAGCATGCCCTCTACATTACAACTAATCTGTTTATATCTGTATAGGGACTCCATCAGATCTCGAAAGACCTTCGTGTCCACCACAAACCTAAGGATTTAGTTGAAATGACGAACGTTTTGCTAGAAAAACATGCCCTCTACATTGGGACTCATCTATTTCTGTCTAATGATTTTGTTGCAAATGAACGACGTTTCAGGAAACGAAATTTTCTCTATTTTCACTCCTTCCACCGTTAAATGTTCTCTTTCTCATTCCTCTCTCATTTCAAAGTGTTTGGAAATTTCGTAAGAAACGGCAGGAAGTCAGCCTATGGTAGCTTTAGCTATTCAGTTACTCACTAGTGTTGGTCTCTCTCATTCGATTGTATTTGTATATTCTCCTTTTCATTGCCTCTATCATTCCAAAGTTAGTAACAGAAATATGGTAACGGTAACTATACTGAATGTAGAACAAGTGTGTATGCAAAGTTTAACTAATCAAGACAGACTGCAGATCCTATCGAAAACCTCTGAAGTGCGTCTGGAAAATGTTTTTATTCGACTCCCAATCTCTGTGTATACAGCAGTTTTCATGATTGAATACGATTATTATGTTAGTACTTTGTGAAAATGTTCTTATCTGACATAAGAGGAGACATTTTTGTGCGTCCAACACGTTCAGTTGAATCCATTTATAGCGAGCTCGAATATAACCCGATTTTAGCGAAGAGATAACATTTAATTGGTTTATAAAATGTTAGACATATGGAAACAAAACCCAATTATAACCATATGCTATGCACTGACTCGCATTTTTCTTACTTGATTTCTTTTATCACGTACTGCATTAGGACCATACCAAATAAATGTATTTTGAAATTCTCAAATTTGTTAACTGTCCTATTCTTCGTCACCCTTATTGTGATATAAATAAAACATTTAATCTTATATCACGTCTTTGTAGTTCTCAACCTGTAATTTATTAACTTAGAGAAATCTTAGATACATTATTCAATTAAAAAATTAAACTGTTTTTTTCTCTTTATTTTATTCAACACTTAAAATCTTCTGGAGAATCTATTGAAATCGTTTCTCTCATGCTGTTTGAAGTTCAAAAAAATTCTTGCAATACTCCTTTTAGAAATTTTTAACTTTTACATTTTTAATGACTGATTGGTTTTAAATATTTTAATACCTTATAAATCACCTATTCATTCTACATGACAGCAAGATTATTTTAAGATATTAGTACATTGTTTTCAGACACCATCACTCATAAAATCTAGAAGCGCTTCTTCTCTTGTATTCCAACACAAACTCAGTCGTAACAACTTAGCTAACCTCTCCTGCCATGTTAGGCTTAGTGTTCTTTAAAGATATAAAGATCCTCTTCAGTTGCTACTTTACTATTACTAAAAATAAGAAGCACTCCACACAACAACACAACATGGATTTGAATATTTTTATCATGGTTTTCACAAAATAGCAATATCCTTATTCCCAACCAAAACAAAAACTCATCGACCATGTTAGACTTAATATGCCCTTTTCAAGATATAAACTCACTAACAAAAACCAGAAGCACTCCCACACTTATGGAACAACTTAACTCGACTGGGATTTAAAGATTTCATCGGTGGTTTTCAAAGTAGCAATATCCTCGTTTCCAACCAAAACATAAACTCCTCCGCCACGTTAGGCTTAAGATCCTTTCAAGGTATCAAGACAATATTCAGTCGCCAACTCACAAATAAAAACCAGAAGCACTGCTCTCCTATAACACATCCTTACTCGGCTTGATTTAAAGACTTCATCGTGGTTTTCCAAAGTAGCAATCTCCTCATTTCAACCAATACGCAAACTGCTCCGCCATGTTAGGCTTAGTATGATCTTTCAAGGTAAAAAGATCCTATTTAGGTACCCCCTCACTAATAATATCTATAAGTACTACTTACCTACGCAACACAACTTTACTCCACTAGATTTAAAGATTCCATTGTGTGGTTTTTTAAAGTAGCAATCCTCTCATTTCCAACTCCTCCGCCACGTTAGGCTTAAGATGCTTTTAAGGCATCAACATCGCATTCAATCACCACCTACAGAAATTACAAGCACTCGCGAGTCCCCCCGAAAATTGTCCCTCCTCCTGATACCATTATTCCGCTCTCCTCTGAAGAAATAATCCTTCCACCATTGAAAAGGAGACTCCGTCCTATTCGTTCTGATTAAGTAGCGAATCCCCGTTGGCTTTGTTTGTATTCGAGAACCATTTCTGCGGTGTGTTTACTCTTTAAACAAAAGCCGAAACCGTGGCACTCCGCATTTGCACACATGTTTGTACTCTTCCGTCATTTGACTATGTGTGGTGATCCCAAGAGCCCGCTTTGTGTTCTCCTTCGAGGATCTTTCGGGATGATCTGCGGGAAACGGTTTGTCTTTTGAAAAATCCTTTAGCGACTCCCTTCTGCCGTTTGGAAATTTTTAAATGTTGTTTCTTAGTCCCGTTGTTGTTGTGATACTTGTGTTCGTCTGATGTTTTCGGGATCTCTCAAGATATGCTGGTCTTGAGTGGGATTGTTGTCTTCTTTTTTTCGGTTTGGTTGCACAAAAATTTTGAGTCAGTTTCGAGAGTGGTTGTGTTTCAGTCGTTGAGTATCAATCCTTTGATTCAGTGCAGTTTTAGCTATTCTAGCGTTATCTTATAAGCGCTCGGTTAAGAAAAAATACGGAAAAAATATTTTGGGGCTTCCTAAAAAGGAAAGATAACTGGTGAAATAAAAGGATTGAAGAGGTTACTAAGAGCATTTAATTTTTTATGCTAAAATGCTTTTAAATTTTATACATAGCTTCTTAAAGAGTTTTTTCAGGTCGGTGATGTGGTATAATTTGTTAAAAATCAAATATTCTAATTAATCTATTTTTGTTTTAAAATGTTTGCATGTTTTACAAAACTGTTTTATGCTTCCAAATGTTCGTTACTGCGTAATGAAAAATTTTTAAGGTAGACTGTTAATTTTTTTTATTTCAACATTATTGATTTGTTGCAGTTTAAATAAATCTTGAGTAATTAACTTTCTATTAATTCTTATTAGAAAATTAAAAAATATCAGACAAACAATCGTACTAGTCCAGAGACTCCAACTACTACGGATTCTCCGTAGTTTCTACGGATGCCGTCGTTAAACTACGGACTACGGATAACATCGAAAAAGCTACGGAAAATCGGAAATCTATCATAAAAAGCGCAAGTTTTTCCCTAATATCAGGGGTGTTGCGGCTGCGCCAATTGCGCCAAACTGCGCCAAATCCTAATTCATGTGCTAAACTGCTACAAATACCGTATTTTGAGCAAAATTGCGCCAATTAACGATTTTCCTGAAATGAAATTATCAAACTCTCCTCTCACACACGCGTCGAATTACTTTCATCCTCAGGAAAAAAAACTCAAATCGTCTATGGATGGAATCTTTTCCACATTTCTACCACTTGAAGTCAAAACCAAAACCGATGACGTCAGCCATCGAAACCAGATATAACATTTTTTACAAATTTATCTCCTTTATAAAATAGGTTTCAATTCGCTGCCTTAAGTCCGTTAAAAAGTCGAAAAAATCGCAATTTTTCGCGGAAGTTTCGGTTTTTTTTTCAAGTGTTCCGTTTTTCCCGCGATTTTCGTGGACGGCCGCGGGTCGGGTGCTGATTCAAGTTGGCTTCTTCTTGCGTCGTTATGGCGATGTAGAAAAAAAACTTTACTGTGGGCCGAAACCCACAAGTCCGATGTTCCGTAGTCGGAAAAATAGGATTTTCCCCGGAAGTTTCGGGGTTTTTGCGGAGTGTACCGTTCTTCCCGCGACTTCGTGGATGGCCGCGCGGGTGCCGATTCAAGTTGGCTTCTTGCGTCATTCTTGCGATATAAACAAAACAATATTACCGTGGTCAGATGCCAACAAGTCTGGTGTTCCCGAAATTGGAAAAATAGTGATTTTCCGCGACAGTTCCGTTTTTTCCGCGACTGCTTTTCCTACGGGTGTCTGTAAAGTTAGCTTCAACGGTGGTACAGAAAAAAAAATTTTATTTTGGTCAGAGCAGCCTGAGAAGTCTAATAAGATGATTTTTTCTCTATTTTATTTAGTAATTTCAACTTGGTGGATTTTCTAAGTTGTAAATTTTAACTGAAAGGTCGCTTTATAGAAACTTAATTTAAATTAGAAGATTATAGTGTTTTTTTTATCTGATTTGAGATTCTAAAAAAAAACTTTAAAAATACTAATTTCTTACTTTTTGCTCTACTTAACTAAAAATTCTTGACAATATCGTTTTTACAATTTAATTATTTCTTAAATAATTCTGTTAACTAATTTCTTTTAATTTTTTATTTCATTTTAGTTACATTTTGACTTTTAAAGTGGTTTTAAAATCTGATTCAGGAATATAATTGGCATAGTGTGTGTTTGAAGCTGTGTAAAAATTTTTCTTTCATAAGTTATGTAAAAAGTTACTCCTTGAATTTTTTAAAAATACTCCTTGAAAACTCCTGGAATACTCCTTTATTTTGATTTCTGAAAATTTGTATGAACCCTGCATTTGGCGTTTTTGTTATTAAAATTAAAAATTTTATTAAAAACTATTATCATTAGCAATTACTTTGTTTTAAAAACACCATAAATTAATTAAAAGTTTGTTCAGAATTACCATTTAACCTTTAATTTAAGATAAAATGGCTTATCAGAGGTTTTTAAATCTATTTTGTGATGGTACTTCCCCCCCTTTTTTGAATTTGTCGAAGGTACCTTCAAAAAGTGGCAATTTTGCTTAAAGTTCTCTAGCTGTTCAAACACTTGTTTTTTGCGTAATTCGTCATCAATTTTTAGTAGTTAATTTACTTAATCATGCATAGTTTTAAGGTTAATAGTTCGGATAAATTATCAGTATATTTTAGTAACAAGAACTATTAACCCTGCTATGGATTTTAATTTTGGTTGCTGCAAAAAATTGATTCGACTTGCTACAAAAATGGTTTATTCTGCTACAAATTTTAAATTTAGCTGCTACAAACTGCTACAAATTTTAAATTTAGCTGCTACACACTGCTACAAATTTTAAATTTAGCTGCTATAAAAACTGCTACAAAATGCTCAATGTGGTGCAACATCCCTGCTAATATGCTCTATTTTTAGGATATTTTCAGTCTACATAAAACAGGGTGGCGAGCGATCGGGTTTCGTGTTGGTTGCGGGGTATTCCGTTCTTCCCTCGACTTCTTTCTTGGACGGCGCAGCGGCGGGCGCCAAGTTGAAATCGGCTTCTCTTGCGTTGTTGTGCGATGTGGAAAAAACAACTTTATAGTGTTTAGAAGCCGTCGTCCGGTGTTTAGGACCGCATTCGGCGGAAAAGTCGAAAAATAGCGATTTTTCGCGTAAGTACCGTTTTCCCGACGCGTAGTTGAAGCTGGCTTCTTTTCACATTGTAATTACACTGTAGGAAAAATTTAAGCATGGCCAGGAGCCCAATAAGTCCAGTGATACCTCTCAGATCGCGTTTTTATCGATTTTAGTCAGTAGATTCTTTTTGTTAGATCACTCTGAAGCTTAATTCAGTATTTTTAAAAATCTTGTTAGATTATAACCTGTTTCAGATATGACATCAAGGGGGATGGCAGGGGATCCACCCCTAAAAAATCGGAATAGGGGTCTAAAACAAAACAACCCTGTTTTTAGGGTCAACTTCCAAAAAAAATTTTCTTACTCATAAGGACTACTGACAACCATCTTTGAAAGTTGGAGTCTCTGCTAGTCATTAACCATTTGCGCTTACAGAATTCCCTTTCTACTTTTAATTAATCTTAATTTGCCCATTTTGTCTTTTATTATCAGGAGAAAAAACTTTCGTCCGTTATATTTTCCTTTTTTTAGTACCTAATTATCTTTTTACACATTAGTCAAATGATTTAATTGTATCCCTATTCAGGAATTTTGTTTCTGGCTATTTTAACCAAAGTATAATTTTCTGAATTTTTACTAAAAAATCAATCTCTTCTGGTTTGAAAATCTATATGGTTTGAAATTAGTTCTAACCTTAGTTATTTTCAATTACCAGTTTCAGAAAGTTTTCCTGGACCAAAAACAATTTGAAAATCATTAATACGTATATTTACACTACAAAAATGAGTTTGACCCGCGTTTTAAGGGTCAAATTTCAAAAAATTTCCTGGGGGAAACCCCTTTTGTTAATGTTAAAACTTCTAATAATATTAAATTTAACTAAGCAGGTAGCATACTCAAGTTAGAATTTTTTGTAAAAAATATGTTTCTGAATATTTAAGAATTTAAAGAAGAATTTAATGTAGTATAGTATCTATTTTCTCCGGACATCGATGAAAATTTTCAAAACTATTTGGACCCCCGAGGAAAACTACTTGCCGACCCCTGTTATAGAGAGTTGCTGAGTTTCCTTCCTGAATACCTGGAAGTTGCCTTTTCCTTGCGTTTTGATTGATAATGGAAAAACAACGCGTTACAGGATCGTCGATTCTCAATAATAATCCCATTCTGGTTTTATCGCAGCAATGTTCTCGCTTATAAAATTAACCTTAATTTGGGGAAATGTTGAATAAAACAAATTGTAGTCTGGGGGAAATATTGGGTCGTCCTAAAACATTTTATGTACCCCTGCACTATACCTGTTATAGTCTCCTAAAATACCCCATACCTGATGCTAATAAAATTAAAAAACGGGCATGATAATTAATACCAAAAATTTTATATTGAACAGAAATCCAACCATACATCTTTTATTATTCACTAACCTCCGCCGCCATTATCATTCCTCCCCCAAACCGCGCATCGCACCTCAACAAATAAACAAACAAATAAAAAAATCCCTCAAATCCAACCACAAAAGTAGCTTTTACGATCCAATTCCGCCAGGCACTCTCTTTGATTTCTCTCTCGCGCGATCATCCAACGGTATATAGAGAGCAGCGGTAATAAAATCGAATTCCAACAAGTGCGGGCCCGCAAGAAACACGGTTTTTTCCGCCACCGCCGGATTAAAAACTTTCCCGCAACCGCCGGGGCGAATCCGGGCGGCCGGGCAGCCCTGTTTACCGAGCACTCGACGGGCTGCCGAATATCGGGTTAGTGGCTGCTGACAGTCGGAGAAGCTTCTTTTTTTATTATTTATTATTCTGTGTCTTTCGTTTTCTGTGTGATTCGCCGTCTCTTATTTTGCCTGGGTTTTTTTTATGTTATTTCTTTCTCTGGTGGGTGGGGAGAGTGGGGGTGGGTTTTTTGTTGAGGGGGGTGGGTTTTAATTACAGAATTCGTTTTGTGGAGGGAGGTGGGTTTGATTCGGTTTTAGACGTTTTGAGGTGTGTGTGGATAGTGTGGTGGATTTGATTAGAGGGGCTTGAAAGTGGGACGGTTTATTTGGTTTTGCTTGGGGAAGTTTTTTTCTGTTACAGGTTGATTTTGACATTTCTGTGTTAACTATATAACGATCGCGGGTTACCTTAAGTAAAGCTGGTATACAATTATGTGTTAATTAATTTCATGGCATGTCTAAAAGAAGTGAGGAGGGATGACTCCCAAAAAATACTAGTTCCAGACACATTATTAAAAATCATGTCTTAAAAGCATTTGTACATAGATTTTTATAGTATCTTATCGTATTTTTTAATATGGAAAATAGTAGTAAAAACTTTGTTCATTTTTTATGAAGGGTCCATTTAAAAAAGAGTTACTTTTAAACTCTGCAAATTTATATTGTGCGCTTAAGTTTTGCAGTTCTAACTATTGAACTTAACGTAATTTATTAACTAGATGGTATTGTTTTAAAGAGTTTTTTTTGCAAACGTTTATAGGGAATTCGCATTTTTCTGAAATGAGTTGCTGATGGCAACGTAATTTAGAAATAAATTTTACACTGAATTTCTGGATTGAATGTCTTAGTCAAAATACTTTGCTTTTAGAATTTGATACTCGTAAGTTTAATGTATTAACACGTTGACTGCCATGTGAGTTGTATTTAACTCACTCCTTTTGTGTCCAAGTGTATCCGTGAGTTAAATATAACTCCTTTCACACACTACATTTTTCCTTTAAGGTCACACGGACACTTTTTTTCATATTGTGTCATGTATCTGTGTTAATGGAGTTACCTTAAAAATCGATGAAGTTTATCTAGATTCTTATACTTTTAAAAATATTTATGATGCTATTGTAAGTGAAAAAAGGGAAAATTAATATAGCTGAAACTCATTCTTCTAAATAAATATTGTAGCCCTTTTAATACCAAGATATTACAATCTTGCGGGTTTAGCAATATCTGAATTTTTATTTTTTCAATTGGTTTTATGTAATAGATGCTACCAAAATCGTTCGATTCCAGTTTATAGTCCTGTCTTAAAAGCATAACAAAGTTGACATTGTCAGCATTAATCGATTTTTTGGGGTCGTGTAATAATTCTATATACTGTCCTCTAAATTGAATAAACCACCACTATTACGCGAGATGTTTCTAAACATAGTTGCACCTCATTTAGGCTTTCCAAAGCCCACGTAATAAAAAAGATGATTCGCCATCTCTCCCTTTCACTAAAATCAATGTTGTACATCGCGCAACCATTAACTCGCCATGTGGTCTCTGATTTTTTTGTGCGTACCTTTCAAACCAGGAGGTCAAGCGTACTAAGTGAACCACCGGCATCTGTCCACACATCCCCAGGGTGTCTTTCAGAAGCTTGTTTTCCTACCGCCCACGCACCAGCCCCCCTCCTTTCTTATAGTTACCAGAAGCTATATTTGATCGCCATTAGCTTGTTATTATTGCCTTCTGGGGTGGCTGTTTATTAATAGGATTGACGGTTTGGTATGATTTTTTATGTGTGGTTTGTCTGGCTTTATGATGTGGTGGGTGTCGTGTTGAGTAGATTTAAGTTCCATACTGTTTAAGTAAATACTGATGGTTTTTTTTTATAATTCGCCATCTTAGCATCTAATTTGAACAGTAGACTTTCTCTTAACTGGGAGTATATTTAAAAGATTTAATTTGTGAAATTAACATTTTGATTATGCTAATTTAAAGAGATACATTTATTAAAATACAAAAGTTGCACATAAATAAAAGGAAATTTAAAAAATTCAGTACTTTTTTCGCCGAGACTTGCTGTAAACATTTTCCCCTTTTTTTACCCAGTACTTAAATTGATATAAAGTCCGGTTATGAGTGCTTACAATTTACCTGTATCAGTTCATCGTTTTTACAGGGTTCATCTAGAAAAAAAATGGGTCCATTTTAGAACCCTTCACAAAATTCTGATGTTCAAAACGACTCTCCTCAAAATTATAGATCAAATTAAGTGGTTTGAAAATTGTTTTCGGAATGTGTTTGGGATAGAATTTGACTGTTTATTGCTCATTCCAAAAGTTAATACGCTGTGGTTGTTGTACTACAATCCTTCTTGTTCACAAAATGTCATTTAGATTTTTCACAAAATATCATTACACTTTTCACAAATTTGGAATTGATTTTTAACAAAATTCCATTAACGTTTTACAAAATTCCTTGTTGTTTTTCATTAAATTCCTTGGTAGAAAATTTGGATGAACCTCTGGTTTAATATAACAAACTAAGGGTCATATTAAAAGTAATAGTGAAAATTCATTTATACAGGAGTTTTTCTCATGGGAATTTAATATATTCATGTGTTAAGTTCATTCGCCTTTTAATTTTTCATTCTCTCCTGACAGATTCTTACGGCAGTGACGGCGGTAGCTGGAGCCGCATGACACCTCAAGCACCCCCTCAGCAACCACCTTACGGCCACCGATCGTCCTACCCGTAAGCATCTTTTCTTCTATTATAACCACTATAAACTTGATTAGTACAAATTAATCGAAATCTCATTGTGTCGCTCGTATTATTTCCAGGCCTTTCGCTCCCCCTCCATCGTCCAGGGACCCTAGAGATCGCCGTTACGATAGGCACCAAGGACCTTCGCCTCACCACCAAAGGGTGAGTTTGAATTTGATGCTACTGTACATGACGCGTAAAAGCGTTTTGTTAAACTCGATGTACTCTTTTGCTGAATATTTTAAAAATCCTAAATCCATGCTTTTCTCAATTTTTGTTGGACTTCACCCTCATCCTTGGCAGCTTCTTACAGATAAGTTTTCCGAGAGATTTTGAGTATTACTCCTGGGATTCCTCTAAAGTGGCTTTTTTCGCAAAAGAAACCTGAAACCTCTCATAATGTTAAAATATTTTAGACCATTTTCTCAAAAATTTCGAATAAAAAATCTGAATGACGTAAATACCCTACAGGCAGAAATGTTTAACATTGAGTTTTATGTTATCTAATTTCTATCAATTGAATTTTTCCATCTAAAAACACTGACGTACTTATTTATTTTAGCATTTCCTGAAGTTATTCTCTCCATTTCAGCTTTTTTTCTAAACGAATTTTAAGATACTTTTTAGTTGCAGATATACTGTACTCACCAAAGGTCCAAACATATCTAATAACATATTATAATTTTAACTATTTTTAATTAATTTTGATAAGAAAATAAATCTACAGTATAAAAACTACATCAAACCAATTTTATTTCAAAATTTCTTATTCTCATTCCAGGGTTATCCCCCGCCTCCTTCCAGAGGTAGCTCCTATTCATCTCACGGAAGATACTGAAATATCGTGTTTTAAACAAAATGCCCCGTTTTATTGATTCTGTGGAGCATTTTTAAAGGACATTGTAATGTATTGTATTACATTTGTATGGTCATCGTAATAAATTTTGTATACCATTGTAATGCACTTTGTTTACATTGGATCATTCTAGGGAACTCTTATATTTCACCCTATTCGACTTAAATTTGTTAGAACTGTTTTATTTTTTCATTTATTGTATATAAATGAATGATTTCCATTATATTATAAAATGTGACCTGATGTATGTAAATCTTGTACTTTTCAGAAAAAGTAAAATGAATGTTTAGTAAATTATGATTTATTTTTTTCTACATAATATGATACATTTTTGTGATTTAAATGCTGGGCAGTTCTATTTTTAAAGGTACCAATATAATGCTACAATTTAGGCTTTTTTCACTTTTTTACTCTACACGACTTTAAAATTACTGAGCTAATAATTTCAGAAAATCTGATTCTATTTAACCAGATAATGGAAATACAATGTTATAAGATAATAGTTCATCTTAAATTGTCACTTGTCAACTCTAAAAAAGGATAGTTTACTATTAGTTTTCTTTAAAATTAAACTGAGTTTTTATTAAATTTAATGATTATTCAAACATTATATTAATTTGTAACTGAAAAAGTTTTTGTTTATGGGAAATCAATTTGGAATACATGTTTTGTAAGGATGTTGTTAGTAGAAAGAAGCAGAAACAACAGAATATCGCCATGTACTCACTTTTGAGAAGAATTCTCAATTTTTCAGATGAACGTAGAAATACCTCACTTATTTTATGGTCACCAAGAGACACCCTCATATTTTAATTGTTCAATGCTAAACATTTTTCACACAAAAAAAAGCTCTAAGCTTGTGTAACGTAAGAAACTGAGAAATAATAAATATATTTCAGGATAGGAGAGGCTTAAATATTTCAAGACTATATAATATTAAAGATATCAGAAAAAACACGTTAATCTTGAAATTTATGCATATCAATACCGCTTTTTATTTTGAACACAGACTCGATCCAAATACCCCAAAATTAGTCTGGTCACGTCACGGCAAATATGCATCTGGCCATGCCTTAATTTTCTAAGGGATCCGTGCATAAAAACGTTACTGAAAGAGAAAAAAAATGCCAGCTTCACATATGATAAACTGCGCCATACGGGAAAAAGATCCTTTCTTTTGTGCTAGAACAATGCCCGGCTAATGTGCTGAAGAAGGTTTTCAGAAGTTCTTTGGATTTAGCTTCTTAAGTCTGTAAGCCTCACAACATATTCATGAGTGATTCGTTCAAATATTGCTTCAGAAAAAAAGTTCACTCTCTCGCTCTGAAAAGGTCTGCCCCTCTCCTTTTTCTTCTGTCTGCAGCGGAGAAATTATCGAAAAGAAAAACTGTCCCCCGTCTGTCGCCATTTTGTTTTACTTGTTCGATCGTGTAATTTGGAAGTATTGAACCTGGAGGATTTTTTTCTGTTGTATTGTTTGGTTTTTCATATTTTAAAGGTTAAAGTCTCTTTTTAAAAATATTGTTTTCCTCTTTAATTAGTACTTTATCTAGAACATATAAATAAGGTTATAATGGTGTTCGGAAGCTTAAAGTAGTGTAGTTGAGTGAAAAATAGTACAATGGGTATAACCTTTTAAATTTGTTTGAATAAAATCTTTAGTCTATTGGGGTAGAAAAAAAATTTAAATACTTTATTTATGAATTGGAATAATGATGGTTAAAAATATTAAAACTTTTTCTTGGTAAAATCTGCAGTTACGTTCCGATGAAATTTCACTCGTGAACATGCTTTTAGCATCTACGAAAAGATCCGAATACCGCCGAGCCGGTTGATGCCACTAACTCCAGAGGAACTTAATGCTAACAAATACTCAGAGCACGCATTGGGCCTTAACATGAGCAGAATATTTAATTGTCTTAAAACTTAGTGAGTTATCCACGTTCCTTCGGGCAATTTTGGGACCATAATGTCCTGATAATGGACTATGCGCCTTAAAACACCAATCAATCAAAATCTGGCTATTTAGAAGAAAAAAAATGTTCTTACGTAGAAAAACATTATCTCTCATCGGAATTTCAATGCATTAAGGTTTTTCTCTTGCCAGAAGAAAAATTTTCCATAAAAATATTATATTTTTTCACTTGGAAACTATTTTTCGAACGCATTTTAAATCAACATAAAAACATACAGAGCTATTTTTCCTCTTTTTCTCCATGAAGCAAAAATGGCTTCCTCTCCGGCCTTGTTCCTTCTCCACAACCTTTTTGCTTCACCCGGAACTAATGTATGCAAGTCTCTTATATCCTACCTTCGAGCCGTGCTGCACACCTTGTATTGACACTAAGCTACCCTCTCTCTCCTCTTTTCTTTTGATCTTTAAAAGCTTTTTTTTTCTCGTATTGCTCTCCCGTTCCAAATCCTTTGAAAAACAGTCCCAACCCTTTTTAATGGTAGATCAATTAGAGACTTACGTTTAGTTCTAAATGCGAGCGCTTAGTTCGGAATCACTATCTGCATTGTTGTGTTTTGATTTCGATGCGCTTTTGCCCATTGATGCAGATTTAATTGAGATTCGAGTAAGTAATATCGAGAGCCTTTTTTATGATGCTCTTAGCGTCTTCTTCAGCATGAAAAGCTCCGATTTATCTTATTTATTATGTTAGAAGTGCTCTGTACAGATTCGTTCGAGAATCGCCTCTTGAGATAGAGCGTTTTCTAAATACGAAAGCTGTTTTCTCGCGAGGATTTGATGTAAATAATAAGAAAACTCCATTTGTGTTTGTCACTTTAAATTAATCTAAACAAAATCCTTTCTTTCTTCTTTTATTAAGTATGGATTATTAATGTGCTTATATCACAGCACTCTGTTTCTTAGAACAAATTAATGTTTTATTTTATATCCCTTGGTGCAGATTGATTGGGGGTAGTTAACAGTTTTATAGGAACTTACTTCATGATACTTCCTGGTATTGCGTGTTATATGCCGGCGTTGCTGTAGCAAAGAACACCAAAAAACCCAACCAACCAACTTCCTGGTATCAAATACTTTGGTATGTACTTGGAGTACTTTTTGCAAATTTTAGATACTTAGAATAGATGCTTGTATTTATTCAATACTAGCAGTAATGATTTCTTGAAATTATCTAGATTTTAGATACCTTTTGGAAGTACTTTCGTTTAAAACTAGTTAAGCTATTGAAAAAAATTACCTTGCTTATATTATATCTCATGGAAAAATCTCCCTCCTTTGTAATTCATTTGTGCAATGTACGGCTTGGACTGCAATTTTAGGTATTATTATTACTATTCACTGTAGAACTGAAAGAAGTATTACTATTCACTCTAGAATGAAGAGATTGTGTAGCCAAATAGTCATACCTTTTTCAATTTTAAGAACATGGTCATACAGCGCGAGAAATCACAAAAAAATTAATTAAGCAATAGATATGAAATCTGTTCAAGTCGATCGTTCGTTTTTAATGAAGTTCATAAAGAAACTTAAGTACAAGAATTATATCCAAAATATTTTGATGTGAAATAAAATTTTCTTAAAATTTTTAAGTCCGTTTTTCTCATCTTTACATAGAGGAGAGGAGGGTATTATGGAATAGTCGGGAAATATGGAACACTTGAGTTTCTGCTCCCCCTCGTGTTGCCATCACGAGGCAATGCTACGAAAGTCTTAAGAAATCCCCGATGATGCAATGCCCAAAGAGTTAAGCTTCATATTGTTGTCTGATCAGTCGCAGCAAAGCAAAGTGTTTTAGGATTTTCGAAAGTTTTTGACGGTAAATGTTCAAACCTTTTAACCTACCAGTAACTATGATACTTTGATTTTGTTGTTAATCCTAATGTACACTAAAATACCAGAAGTTTCTTATACTGCAGTCGTTTTTTAGTTATCCATGTTTTATCAGGCAGTAAAAGGGTTCATAGTACAAGATGGCCTGTCGGGTATTATGGAACACTAGGTCCATTCTAATGGATCATCTGAAATTGACATCAAGCCATCATTTAAAGAACCGGAAAATAAGGATGCTGAATGTATCTTTTGTAATGAAAAATTTTCCGAAGATCAACGAGGAGAAATTTGAATTAGTATTAGCTGTTTTCTATGGACTCATTTTGACAGTACTGGAGAAGAAAAAGACGATTATGTTTGTGACTATTGTAAATAGACTCATGAACAAAACTATTTGAACGTAAATTGTTAAATATATTTTAAAGTTAAGATTAACTATGTTCTCTAAGGTCTAATTAGTTTTCAATAGCTGTAAATCCAACTGTTCCATATTACCCTCCATTTGTAACTTTTTCTTAAAGTACATTTTCTGATTAAAAAAATAAATGCTGATTTATTTTACCATTTGCCCTTCATTGTCATTAGTTATAGTATGTACTTAAAATGATTCGGCGGATTTTTATTAAAAACCAATAGTGTTATTCTTAAATACATAAAGGGTGTTCCATAATACCCTCCTCTCCTCTACACGTAAATAGCGAAAAAAATTTTATTTCCAATGGCAGGTAATTGAACAGTTACGGATAACAGAGTTCATTGACCAACAGACATGCCGTAATTAGTACTTTCTTCGCGTTACCCAGTGGGCACCTGTAGACCGAAGCCACGGAGGTGGAAGTACTGTTGCCCACGCCACACACACACGCATTTGCTCGCACAACCCCTTTTTACAGGGGGGCCACATTCATTCATCACACACAAGGACAGAAACTAACATCCATGCCAAACGGGGATTATTTTATAAGCGAAATAAAATTAGCCAATAAGACGCATTCTGCTTGGCATTTCAAGTATGAGCCATCAACATTTCTACTCAAGACACACAGTAAAATATCCAAACTGAAAAACCTTAATAGAAAACTTAAGTTTAATTCTTATAAAAGAGATCGCGTTAATTTCCTGAAGGGAACAATAAAGAACACAAATCCCCACTCCATCCCCCTCAAGGAGAGGGGGCAGAGCACCCCACGTTAATATCGGAAAACCTCTTCATGAACCTTCCCTCTTAATAAGAAAGACGGGAGCGCTAAATTAAATCGTACCGCACGCATCAACCGCCCTCTTTTTGGACGATTTTTTTCCAGGGGGCCCACTCGACATTCCCCGCGTCTTCTCACGGGGCCCCCGGACCTTTCTCGGTGCGTGGGGGTCCCTTTGTGCAAATTAATAAATAGAACGGGACGCCCGGTCGATTGTTTGCCCGTGTTTCCCATTGAATGCATCGGACATTATGCAAATTTTTGCCTCAATGGGCTCTCGGAGGCTCGATATGACGTTTAGGACATGCGGCGATACTTGGTGTCTTTTGAGGGATTGTGATGAAGTGATCGGTGTCGTCGTTGTGTGAATGTGCCCGGTGCAGTGACAAATTAAGTTCCTGGGTGGTTGGAGAGGAAATGAGTTGCCTCAGAAACCGTTCTGCGAGGTTTTGCAAACACTGGGAAAGTGATAGGATCTATACAGATCGTGTATGTGTGAATCAGACTGATGGTTGTAGTAGTACTTCAGTGAGAATTGGAAGAGAGAATGAATTGTAGGATTTGCGAATGAATATTGCTATAAAATTGTCTTTTAGGGCGTGCTAGAGAGTTGATTGCATAAGTATATTAATTAAAAACCATTTTACTGAATAATAGAAAACTTTATATGTCTTGATAGCAAATAGTCCTATTTGCAATTTTAATTAACTAGGACTCGTACTGTTTTTTATAAGTTTAGTTTTAAAATTTAATTCAAAAATCACATTTTTTTTTAGAAATAAATTGACTTCGATGAATAATTTCAAAATAGTCAAATATATTAGATAGGGAGTTGGTTCAAGTTAAAAATGATATTGATATTCTATTATGAGTTCCATTTATGAAACAGTTTTTAATATTCCTCTTTAGTTTTTGTGAAGTACAACTTTTGAATTCCACAATCGATTTTTCATTCATCAGAATATGATGATTGCCTTGTGTTATTTGTTTCTCATTAACAATTGAATATATTCATAACATGCTATTTAAGGATGAATAAGTAATTTTTATGTAAATAACTGAAATTATGCGTATTTTATATATTCCCCCATTTATTTCCTCCTAATACAGATAACTCCTCTTCCATACTTCCTATCAAAGAATTAACCTTCGCCTAAATGTTACAATATTCTTTAGGCATTTCAAAGTGCGTTTTTTAGCATCCTCTATTTTCACCCAAGTATCGAAGAGTGAAATAAACGATAACGACTCATTTCCCACCCGTTACGTGTGACATAATCGAATCACCCAAACCTCTTCACCCCAACCACTCAACAAGAAACACCCCCGAATGCAATACACAGCATCTTCCGCCCCAAACACACCCCAACAACAGCTGCCTTAACTACAAGGCGTGAAACCGAATCTTTGCCGAAAACCTATTACCTCACAATAACTAACACCGCGCGATTTAAAAGTCGAGTTAAAATCTGCCTCGACACCCCTCTACAATGACATAACGATCATTTAAAAAAAAAAGGAAAAGAGTTCTACTACCCCCGAATACCGTACGCCCCAGAGAACCTTTTTTGGGGGCGCAGTGTAGCTCGGGGCAGTCTCACCCCCCTTTGTGAGTCGACTAGATATTCAAAAGCGAGTTTGATAATGGTTTACAAATGGGCTAGGGGCGTTTTTTCGGGCTTTATTTAGTTAATCTTTGTCAATTTAAGGGATCCTCCTCCCTTGGACGCGGAGTTTTTTGGGGGTGGGGACGCGTGGAAATCGGGGGTCGGGTCCCTTTTTCTGCGCACCGAGGCGAAAGTGTCGGCGGTTTTTGGCACCCCGGGCGACGGGTTTTGAGGTCTTTTTGTCGGTTGAGTTTTTAACGAGATTTGGATTTTGTGGCGGAGAAAGTTGACTTTGGACGTGTGGAGGGGATTTAAAAGGTAAAAAATGTTCGTAGAGGGGAGTAGGGTGTTATATCGATTAATTAGGGCCTATTTCGCTATTCGATATTTTATATTGAGAGCTGCTATGGTAGCATCTTTTCCCCCTTCAAGTAAAGCGGGGTGAGCTGAAATTAAGGGAGACTATAACGATTTTAACTCAAATATATCACATTAAAATTTAAAGAGAAGTCATGTTTTCTACATTTTTGTTCTCATTATCCCAACATTTTTTTGTGAAAATTTAGGAAAAGATATTCTGTCTTTGACGAGATTTTGATCTTGTAAACTAATAGAGAAATTATAAAAAATAAGACAGTTCTTGAGAAAAACGGGTAAAACTTTCAAAAATATATTGGAAGATAAATTAGCTAAGAAGAAAGAACAGAAGTCAATAATAAATTATACTATTATAACATAAGAATAGAAGTTAGAAGAAGAACATAAATTCCTCGAATGATTATAATCACTTATATATTGAGCCTAAGAAAGTATAATGAAAATCTAATAAACATTTTGTCTTATGATTATTGTTAGTAGCTATTTATTTAACCCAGTAAAATTTCTCTCCTAGTTATGCATATGTTGAAAAATATGTATTCTAAAATGTATACATACGTACTTCCTATAAAATAACCTCAAACGTCGGATTATCACTGCAATTCTCCACCAAACCATTAAAAGTCAAAGTTAAACCAAAGAATCTCCCTCTCAACTGCATCACTCAACTCTTTCCCACGTTCGAGTGCACCACCAATGTTTTCCCTCCTCGCGATTTATTGCCCCGAATGAAAAAGCGGGCCACTCCGACACCGTTTAAGCCTCTTCTCTCTCAAGGTGAGCCCCTTAACTATCTATACACGGGGAAATACCCGGCGAGACCATTATTCGACCAGGGCGCAACGGGCACTCAGAGGCCTCCTCCAATTCGGCTGAAGTAACTCTCCCACTTTTGAGAGCCCTTCTTGCCCCGAGAACGGCTCGAGAGCCAAAAAGGAGGGCTCGAGTCTCGTACTACTGGTGATGAGGAAAAAATGTCAATGTTGGTTGGATGTAGTGTGTTCGTGTGCTTACCACGCGCGACGTCGGTGTCGATTGCGGAGATCATAGTCGTCGTTGGTTTTGGAGGCTTGTTGAGATTGAGATGAGGAGGGGGTTTAGGGGTTATGTGTGATAGGGAGGAGTTAAGGTGGGTTTAGGATGCTTCGTCTTTTGGAGGGTTGGGTTGGTGTTTCTGGATTAAGGGCTCAGCTAAACTTTTACGATAGCCAGTTTTATGGCCCTGGGGTCAATTAGCGAATAAAAGAATTTCCCTCATCTGTGAAGGGGGTTTCCCCTAGCACCCCCTTTAG
The DNA here is from genome assembly GCA_024610705.1 of Tetragnatha versicolor. Classification (NCBI taxonomy): domain Eukaryota; kingdom Metazoa; phylum Arthropoda; class Arachnida; order Araneae; family Tetragnathidae; genus Tetragnatha; species Tetragnatha versicolor. The sequence goes on along the minus strand of JANDEH010000006.1, from coordinate 8,543,490 downwards.
AGGAGGGAAATTATTATGTCCGCTAATTGACCCCAGGGCCATAAAAAAGGCCATCGTAAAAGTTAAGCTGAGCCCTAAAACTGTTATGGATGGGAGTGAGTGATTAATTTTTGGAATTTTGAGTAAATGATAGACAAATTCTTATATTGAAACTAGGTTCAGACTGAAACGGATTACTCTATCAGTAAACATAAAAATGAAACACGATTGCTTCTTCTTATTCTCTTACCTTACGGCTGTACTTACCATTAACTTGACCTAAGGTTAACCTAACCTAGATGAATCAAGCTTTTTCGACAACTCTGATTGGCTTAAAACTTATTTCCCTTTTTCAACGTCCAAATAGAAGTTTCGGTTCCAGTTTAGTGGTGAATACGGCGATTAGTGTTAATGTTAAGAGATTAGAGTTTGCCACATTTCTTAAAGATGTCCTTATTAACATTGCCATTTTTAAAGTTCAACTCTCCCCTGCTATTAATAATAAATTATTCGAAAATTATTTAATAATTTAGATGTTTGGGGATATTCAGCAAATTCAAACAGAGAAAATAATTAATTATTTTTCCATTTGAATATATTTGTATTTTTTACCTGAAACCATTTTAACACCATATTGTATTTAAATCATCACTCGTATATTGATCAATACTCATTCTTTAAACAATCAATAAACGTCTGGATGATGATAAAGGCAATTTTACTAAAATATTGGTCATTCCAGGATTCCCTCCGTTGATAGGGGAGTATTCAAATGGAGGCAAGTGGCCACTCCCCCCTTAGAAGTATAAACTTGCAAGCATAGGATAAAATCATTCTTTAAAAAAAAATTCCTAATTAATGAAAACTTAATGATAGTTTCATGGCAAAAAGTAGATTGTCAATGTCATCCAATATTTAGGAAAATGTCTCCGATTTTTCTGCGAAAGAGTCATAGTTTCAACTCTAGTAGACATTTTAAATTTTCTTCAATGGAGATTACTTAAACAAACTGCTCTACTTACCTCTTACAAACCCATTAGTATCTCCATTAACACCCACAAAAGAAACCTCCCCAAAACCACAAGAGCTCTGCAAATTGACACAATCATCCCAACTCAAAACCCATTCGAACTTCAAAAACAGAAGCCAAATCTCTCTCACCTAATCAAACACCCCCCACACACATACATTTCCCGCCTTTTAACCCTTTCCCTCCCTTTGACCCCACAGTTAATTAATACGGCAGCCGAGCCAACGAATAAGACCTCGCACCTTTCACCGCCATCGGATATCGTTTGACGCGCCCTGAATGGCTGTCGGTGGCAGGTCGGGGTGCGGAAATGGAGGGTCGGGTGTCTGTCTGTTTGTCCCCCGGGTGACGTCTTTCTTTTCGCGGGGAGGGGCGGAAGGTATCATTCAGGGACACGCGGCCTGCGACGTGTAGTCGAGGTTACGATACGATTTTTGATACATTGAGATTTTAAAGACTGGTTGATATAGATAGTCTTGGTCTCTTTTCAAGGATTTTCAGTTATAAAATGCGAGGAAAATTGTGCAATTTTGCGTAGAACTCGAGGGATCTATATCCAATAATAAGATCTATATCCAAGTACGACATGATATTCCCCGATTTCGTTATTAGTCCAAGAAAGTTAGCTCAAAAAAGAGGTTGAGGTGGAACAAATTGTAAAAGAAAGTTTGATGGGTGATTCTTATAGGAAATTTTCCGTAGAAAACGATGGTGAAACGTAAACCAAAATTAACCTCGTCCTTTAGCCAATATGGCGGATTTTCCAAAATGGCGGACAATCGTTTTTAACTTATAACTTCCTAAAAAATTTTAATAAAATTATGATTTCTGCAGTAAATGATTAGAATTTAGTAGGAAAAACAATGGGGAGCTGTTTTTTTCTCTTACGATTTGTCATTTATCCAATATGGCGGATTTTCCAAAATGGCGTCCACTAATGTTTATAATAAAAAAAATTATGATTATAAATTCGTAATTTTTTCAGGATATGGTAAGAATTAAGTCATAATAATATTCATATCAATTTCTTTTCCTCAATGTATCAAATATGGCGGATTTTTCAAAATGGCAGACAAACGTGTTTTACTAATATGCTAAAAATCGTTAATAAAATAAAACTTCTGCAGTAAATTATTAGAATTCAGTTGCAAAAATAATGTGGAACTGTTTTTTTTCTCTTACGATAAGTCATTTATCCAATATGGCGGATTTTCCAAAATGGCGTCAACTATAATGTTTATAATACATAAATTCTGATGATCAATTCATAATTCTTACAGGATATGGTTAAAATTAAGTCATAATAATATTGATAAAAGTTTCCTCCCCCTCAATGTATCAAATGTGGCGGATTTTCCAAAATGGCGGCCACATATTTAGAGCCTTTTTATTTTTAACGTTTTTACATATAAATAAATTTTATTTTGGCATAACATAAATATTTATATATTAAATTACCTATAAAATAGTATATTAACCAAGATTTTGCGATACATAGAAATAATTTCCAAAATGGCGGCCCCATATTTCAAACTTAGTGGTAAATGGTAATTTTTGAATTTCTACCTACCTTTAACATTATTTACCAGTAAACTTTAGTAAAATAGAAGTATTCTGCTTATATTTTACCTAATAACATTTAATATTTATAATTATTAAGAAAAAAAATTAAAAATAAAAAGGCTCTTAATAAGTGGCCGCCATTTTGGAAAATCCGCCATATTTGATACATTGAGGGGGAGGAACCTTTTATCAATATTATTATGACTTAATTCTAACCGTATCCTGTAAAAATTACGAATTAATTATCATAATTTATTTTTTTTAAACATTAGGTGGACGCCATTTTGGAAAATCCGCCATATTGGATAAATGGCTTATCGTAAGAGACAAAAAACAGTTCCACATTATTTTTGCTACTAAATTCTAATAATTTACAGCAAAAGTTTTATTTTATTAACGAATTTTAGCATATTAGTAAAACACGTTTGTCCGCCATTTTGAAAAATCCGCCATATTTGATACATTGAGGAAAGGAAATTGATATGAATATTATTATGACTTAATTCTTACCATATCCTGAAAAAATTACGAATTTATAATCATAATTTTTTTTATTATAAACATTAGTGGACGCCATTTTGGAAAATCCGCCATATTGGATAAATGACAAATCGTAAGAGAAAAAAACAGCTCCCCATTGTTTTTCCTACTAAATTCTAATCATTTACTGCAGAAATCATAATTTTATTAACATTTTTTAGGAAGTTATAAGTTAAAAACGATTGTCCGCCATTTTTGAAAATCCGCCATATTGGCTAAAGGACGAGATTAATTTTGGTTTACGTTTCACCATCGTTTTCTACGGAAAATTTCCTATAAGAATCACTCTTCAAACTTTCTTTTACAATTTGTTCCACCTCAACCCTTAACTTTCTTGGACTATATGGCATTGTTGCAATAATGCACATGTCGATTGAGTGCCAAAATAATATTAGAAAATAATGTGAGCTACCTGGGATTTTTCTTCAAATTGTTGTGTTCAGCCTTTTTGCCAAGAAAATATTATGTAGTATTTGAATTTCAAGCAGTATATTCGTTGTTTTGACTTTCATTCTGTTGTTGTTGTTTCTTATGCCACTTGGAATTTCCAAGCTCCATCCGCAGAGCGTACAGGACTTAAGGCAAAGGGGGTGCGGTTATTGAGAAAGTGAGGCCCAATGAATGGCAGGAGTACGACTTAAGCCTCGGATGATAGATGCGGTCACCATCTATCACCACCTCCACAATTTTGACATGCCTCTGAAGGGGAGGGAAATTGTCTCCAGAGACCTGGACCGATGGTAACTGCGCCATGACCGACAGCAGGACTTCATTTAGTGACTTTCATTTTGATCTTATTCAGCTTTTAACTAGATTATATTTTTCTCCAAGAAGAGAAGAACTAAAAAGGTCAAAAGTACCTTACTCTCCTTTGAAAAGACATCTGGAAAACTTCTAAGTACATGATTCCATAATTTTGACCTCAAAAAGTCTCTTGAAAGAGACCAAAGTTCAAAGTTACATTCGAATGTCAATCCTTCAATCACCTGTCAAACAATTCCCAACTCTCCTTGCCCTTGAACCTTTTCTCAAAAACGTTTAACCACCAGTCTCCCAACTTCACCTCCTCAAAACCATCACTATCTCCACACAATACCATCTCAGTCATGATCCACCATCTTTGTTAAACGGTTTTGTGCCCTACAGCAGAACCGTCCTAATTTCCAATAAAACGGAATCTCAAACGACCCCAAAAACCAAGTTCCAAGCAGCAGCTGAGGACAAAAAGAACTCTTCAAGTCCTTCCATACTCCCATCCACAATAGCGTGTTGCATATCTATCCCGTGAACTCATCGCGTCTGCTCCTCAATGAATTCAGCCTTGGAGCATCCCATTCAGACGGCTACTTAGCTCGCCAATATCATAAGGACGGGGTCCAGAAACTTTAAGATGAGCAGAGCGATGAGAAAAGGAAATCGTCGTGTTGTGGGGGAGAAAATGGGGTCCTCATTCTTAATAGGTGGTGTCTGAAGATTCGACAGAGCGTGAGAAAACGGTTGGAGTAAAACATAAGATGTTGTTGGAGAGTTTATGATGGGACTTGCGGGCCACATGATGAGGCTTGATGCGACACAGGAGGTGTGAAGACTCTGTGGGTCCTCTAAAAATTCGGGAGGAAATTTTAGAGGATGTTTTGTGCTGTTGCATTCATGTGATTTCCTTCTTACAATGTGTTGAAGGATTGTAGTTAAAGTGAGGTTCCTTTTCTTAGTAGTTTCAGCACCTATTCCAGGTCATAGGGATCTAAGTGTAGTTCAACTTTAAAAAAAATACAATGTTCAATACAATAAAATTAAAAAATAAAAATTTTTCATGCACGAATTATACGAACTATTTCTTGTAGTATTTCTGTTAGAGAGAAATAACGTGTAAAGCAGTAAAGCCCATTTGTTCTCATTACTAAAGTAGCTGTGAATTTTTCTGTTTATTCTTTTTTTATTTAAGTATCCTAAATAAAATATAAATGACGTTAACATAGTAAAGAACGAGTTTTGCTTAAAGATAATCGAAACCAAAGCAAAATATTTCAGAACTACTAAAATGTTGTCTTGTGTCCTTATTTGATGTCGTTTCAAATGTTTACTGTACTTTTAATAAATAAATGTATTACTTATATACATAATTTCTTCCTGTTAAAGGATAGTTTGTTGTTGACATTGTTTCCTGCAATTTCTTAGTAACTTAAATTTTTTTATGCCGTCAAACGTCTCATTCAGTAACATTTCACGCAGTAACAGCCGTTCACCTCACATGTCAATGGACACAAGAACTGGATACACCCCCGCAAACCCCTGTGAAAACAAACAACTCCCCCAACCTTCTTTCAGCAGAGCTGTCACCTTCATGAAGTCCTTGAGCAGCTGGCTTCAAACAGTGTCCCCAAACCACGGTCCTTGTCAAATAAAAACTCGGCAGTGATAAAAAAAATTCCCGGTGTGGTCACCCAACAAGGAGCAGCCTCGGACAGTGTGATTGGCACCTTTCCCACCGTCTCCACAGAATGGATATGAAACCTATGATGTGTCCTCCCCCCTTCCACAAACACTGGGGAGTGGGTGGAATATGTGGGGGGGAGGGGAGGAATAAAAATCTAGATGGATTTTTTGGGGGGAGGATGACCCTGTGGAGATGGGAGAGATGGAGTTTTAGCATATTTTGTTTAAAAGTTCGTTTTATTCTGTGTTGAGTTGGGGGAAATGAGCAAAAGGGGTCGGTAGGAGTGCTTTTTAAATAAGTGAGGAATGGGTAAAAGAAAACTAATTGAAAATGGTTATTTGAAAAATATGTATTAAATACGGTAAGCTTCTGCTTACTTATTGCTTATTAGAATGAATCTCATGAATTTTACAAAAAGAACAATGATGTTGTTTCTGAACTTTTTTGTCTTAACTTATTGTATGAGAAAAATAGTATCTAACCCAAATCCTGAAGAAAATTGATCCGATTTTCTTTTCTTATTCATCAAGTAAGCCAAATTTAATATTATCTTCAAGTCCCTTCACAGGTGCCGACTGACTGGGTAAAGCTAGGTAAAGTTAAGTGCTAAGTTACTACAAACCGTGGTGTTGCATTAAACCAATAGTAATATATTCTTCTATTGTTTTAAATTAACTTATTACAGAACTGTTTTTTGCGTGTAGCAAAAACTGATGGGTATGAAAATATAAATCCAATTCATAATGCGTTAATGGTTTCAAAATGGGTTAATTCATAAATGATTATAATAATAACCCAATTCATAATGAGTTAATGGTTCATGCCAATTCATAAGTTGTGTGTTAGCTGCGTGTATGTCCTTAGTTATCACATTTTTCAGAAAAAACATAAAAATATATTATTAAACAAATTCTAACTATTTTGCACTCCAGATTTATTGATACAAAATATTTACAGGTTTTATCTAGCTTTTTTCATTCGAAAAGTAAAAACATATCATCAGAAATAATATTTTTTAAAGGATATTTGAATGGAAACATTCATGTTTAAATATACTTTCAAGATATCATTAACTTTATTATAAATATAATTCGTTTTAACTTCAAGAAAAAGTAAAGTTTTACAATTATCGTTTTTTAAGTCACTGGAACAAACTTAATAAAAATACAAACTGTTTTTTACAATCATGATTTATTGAATCGGGGCACTTTTCAAAAATAAAATTCTTCAATTATCCATAATCACAGAGGAAAACTTCTTTTCATGATAACTCCATCCTTTGTTTTACACTCCCCACAATACATACCCCGCCCTTTGCACACAGACATCCTGCAAATACAGAACACATAGAAAACGGATTTCTCTAGATTTAGCCACAGTCCGGGAGAAAAGCTCCGGGATTTGCCGGACTACCATTTGTCCAGGGAGCCTGACTTCCCAAATCCGGCTCTAGCCCCCCTCGCATTTTATGAATGGATTTCCGTTTGTTGGGCTTCCTTTCTTGTATAATCGGGTTGCTGAGTCCTGTTTCGATGGAAAAATGAATAAAATGGCAAGGATTTGCTTTTTTGGGGGTATTTATTGAAATGTTTAGCAGCTTTTTGTGTGAGCCTAAGATTTGCTTGTGCCGATGTAGCATTTTTAAAGAATTTTTTTAAGACGATTTATCTTGTGTGAGATTTTAATATTTTATATTCAGATTATTACGTTGTAAGAGTTGTGAAGTAATATGCCAGCAAAATCTAAGCAGAATTTCATTAATAATTGCAGTCATAGTCATAAATATATTTATAATCGTTAGTTTTGTTTATCTTTTGAAGCATATAAGAAACTTCAAGGAATTTTTAGTTGATTTATGTTTTTGTCTTCGAGTTCACTTGAATTCCTAATTTAAAACTTGAAACCTTGTAACTAGATTTAAGAATTTTCAAGAGTCCAATTTCGTGGACTTGTAGAAAATCCAATGTTACAAAGCTAAGTTCAAATTCTTTAAAAAGCTTCAATGTGCATGTAAATTACTTTTCTTTAGTTCTAAAAGGTATAGGATGTAAGAAGCCCTTAAAACCTCTGTAATAAAAGGAATAGGAATATAGTACCTTTATAACTCCGTATCAAGTTCATTTGAAAATGCTTCTCTACTTAACTGTCTGTTATTAATTTTATCAATAATATTAGTCTTTAATTTATGATTTTCAGAAGAAATATCTTCTATATTACTTATTCAAAATGATAGAACGAACGTGTGACTTTTTATACAATCTATTTGTTATACTGAAATCTATATTTATTATATCTTCTCATGAAGAGTTCCTCCTGGTATATCAAAACATACATCAGGCCTCCTTCACGTCTCTATTAATTTTCGAAGCGTAAAAAGTTCACGCAGGTTTGACGTCAATGAATTTTACCCATTAACCACATGCATTAGGTATTTCAAACTCTCTAATAAAATATGGTTTGAAAGAGACGATACGGACCATGTTTACAACAGCATCCGGATTCAAACCCGTTCTAGCGCAAACCCTAATTACGCCCAATACACCATTTCATTTAGCCCAAAAGTCAGTCATCAAGACAGAAATCACCATCCGCTTGCTTGAACAAACCCAACCGATTCCCTTCAAGGTGATGCCACACGAGTCAAAACTATTTAATTAACATTCTTCCCGCAGCAAAAATCCATCTGCGCGTAATTTCGTGTGGAGAGCCGGCCTTCCATTCACAGTAACCATCCTCTCACCCCGGGCTAGGCCTATTCACCAACTGAAGAATCCGGCACGACATCCATTTTATGGTGAATGAGTCCCATTTTATCCCCGTTTCGCCATTCAGTGTTGTCAACGATTAGCAACTTTCCATTCCAAAAGATGGGATCTGCGAGGCCTGGGGCCAATCACCGTCGAGGATTTTGGATGGAGGTAGGTCTGGATGGAGTCGTCAAAAGAGTTGGATATTTCGACTCGTGTTCGTTTAGATGTGCGTTCGGCCAGGTGGATATATGCGAGTTTTGATTAAATCGGTTTTGTTGGGAGTTTCGATTTAGTCGATGGAGGGTAGTTCATTTAGATTTGTTGGATAGGTTTCTTTGCTGAAAGCGTTCTGTTTCATAAGGAAAGCGACAAAAGCAGTGTCATGGTTAAAAATTAAGAATCATATATGATGTATGTAGTTTTTGGGTTATGCAAGGAAATATTTTAAAAGGTATGGTAGGAAATTTGTGGAAAGTTTCGTAACGAAAGAGATAAAAAATATTTTTTTTTGTAGACTTAGAAAAGCAGTTTTATTTCGGAAAATATTTTTAAACATCATAAAGTTAGAAAAGTTGTGAAATTAACGTAGATTAATATTTTTGTCATCTATAATATCGTTACCACCATGCCATTATTAATTACGGGCTCAACTCTAGAAGTGGGTTAAGTCGCCAAGTATAGTAAGGCCAATGTGCGCCTAAGTATCAAAGGGAAGTTGGCGACAAAAAAAATTGCCAAGAGGCGCCAACCCGAACCCACTCTTAGTATTTTACCTAATTACAAATGCAGATTCGTGTTTTTGGCGTGATGGTAATGATATATGTCCTATATTTATATTTTTACATAAGTACAAAAAAGACGTTAAATATGATAGCTAAATACGTCACCTATCTTTTTTAAAGGAAAGTGCATAAGGGGTCATCCATAAATTACGTGAGGTCAAAAAGGGGGGGAGGGGTTTGGAAAAATCTCACCAAATCTCACCAAGGGGGGAGGGGGGATCGATTAAAATCTCACGTCAACTTTTTTTTAACTTAATTATAACTTAATTAGGTGCTATGAAGCACAAAATGCAAATAATTTTTAGAAAATAATTTTTAAAAGTTGTAGGTAAATCTCACGTGGGGGGGAGGGGGGGGGTCAAGAAAAATCTCACTAAATCTCACCAAAGGGGGAGGGGGGTCAAGATTTTGGAAAAAACACCTCACGTAATTTATGGATGACCCCTAACTAACCACAATACGAAGATCGAGCAGTATTTTAAAGTGAAACGCACTTGAAAAGCTTCTCTTGAGGAAGATAAAATAACTTAGCATCAGACAGAGGGAAAAGGGGCATCTCAACCTAAATTATTCGGTACAGCTTTAGAAAGAGTCCACAAGCCGCCATGTTTACCCACAACTCAAATTTTGACTGACAATCATAGAGATCCAATAATTAATATTATTAGTATTAGATACTAAAATAATAAAAATTAGTAGATTGCTATTAGAGATCTAATAAAGACAACTATAAGATCTAATAGTAATATTAATGCTGACAACATTCATGTTGCTGTGGGTAAACATGGCAGCTGGTGGACTCTTTCTAAAGCTGTTCCAATTATTCAGATTTTCCATGAGATCTAGATTCCAGCAGTAAAAAAAATACCACGCAGTGTTGAATATTGTTGTTGCTAATTCCCAATGGTCTAGTCGATGCTAGACCAAGTCCAAGAGTTTCTTAATCCTTAAAATGTCATACACCAAAAGAGGAGTAGTCAGTAAATCCTTCACCAATAAGTCCCATGCATTCTAGAAGATGTGCAGGGGAGGCTGGAGCTGATGCACCACTTAGTGCAAATCTGAAAGGTCTTTTCACCATTGATAAAATGTGCAATATTTATATGGCTTTTTTGTATTATTTAATCAAATATGTAGTACCTAGACTTTAAACACACTGTAAAATTTAAAATAACCTATTTAGTAAAAAAGGAGTAAAGAGGGAGACTTAACATGACGCTATTCATGAATATTCTCTGATCCAATCCCCCCTCAATAATTTCCCTCCCATCATACCCATCCTCCATCCAAGTCAACCCTCCCATCCCAACCAAAACATCCCCTCCTCCGCATCTTCCATCAAACTCCCTCCCCCCTCCCCAACAACAATGGACTCCTCCGAATCGCAGAAAGGAATGATGATGCCTCCTCCTCAATTAACCCCTTCGACACCCCGTGCGCAGGGGGGGAGGAGTGTCTTCTTCATTAGGGCTGTTTGCCCTGCCCTCCTATGCGCCCCTTTTTGCGGTCTCGGAGATATGCAGATGAGGGAAGGGCGCACATAGTGCTCCGCTGGGATGAAGATGATGCTTGTGCTTGGATGAAAAGGTGACAGTCTGTAGGTGGTTTGACAAGTAAATGCATAGTAGTGATGATTGTGGGAAACTGCTTTTCTTTGTAAAGAATATGTACTGTCAGTCCAAAAAGTATTCGTACATCCAACACATTTGCACTAGTAGGTATACCTAAATTGCACTTACAAAATCCAAAAAAAATTATCCTAACATAGCATGCTATTCTTTTTTGCAATGTACAAAAAAAAGAACAAAAAAGTATCAGAACAGTTTGAAAAAGTATTTAAAAAATGAAGTGATTTTAAAGCCCAAACAAGTATTCGTACACCCATAGACTAACATGGTAAACCATTGCCATAGACTTAACACTGCTGAAAAGCATATTTCGTTCCTAATCCTAATTTAACGTGAATGCAATTTTTTTCTTGGGGTCCATAATGATATCAAAATGGTGTAGATGCCATCAAAAAAGCGGCACTCAAGTGCACCCATGATTCTTGATTCCAATGGTAGGATTTGATTTGTTTTCCTACACAAGGGCCGTCTATCAGGAAGTTATATTGTTCGTCTGCCTCAAGTTGAGCTCTGGCCGTCGCTAGTTCACATGAGTGGTCATAAGGCTTTTTTTAAAAATTTTTTGATTTATGATCTAAGAGCAATTTTAGTCATTTACCTGTCATAAATATATAAATTAATGATTTTTCATGTTCGTGATTCATGATCGGGGTCTCGAAATTTGCGATTTATCATTCGAAACCATACCACCGCTGCTGTGAACTAACCACAGCCAGAGCTCAACTTGATATACAATACCTGTCTAAAAAATAAAATGTATTTACTTGGAAAATTTTTCTGTTTCTTACTTTATTCTACACAAAACTATTCTTTTACTTCTCTATATCGGGTATTTCAAAAGTCCGATTCACGGCTTTTATTTGGAACCAACGTTAATAGAAGTAAGGTGTACCCATAGGTAAGTAACCATGGGGAGTCATGGGATGGGGAGTAAGTAACCATGAGGAACACATACAGCCCCCTAGCGGTAAAATAAGAAAGTTTAAAAATTAATTATAGAACTAAAGGAGACAGAACAGAAACTTCAGTAAGAACATTGCATTTAACACACACTGAAGAACTTGCAAATTTGCTATTTTTTTTTCTTTTTTGAGGCCAAATGTGTTATTTTCACTTGCTAAAATCTTCTCAAAAAGTAAAAAGATTTTCATGAAATATTTTTCGGCTCGTATTTATGATTTTGGGAACAATTTTTTCTTTGAAGTTTTTGTTCCATCTCATTTAGTTTTTTAATTAGCTTTTTAAGCTTTCTTAAATTAGCTGCTAGAGGCACTGAAAGTTTGCACAATGGATTCTCCATGGTCACTTACCTCGGGCCTCGGGGGTACACCTTACATCCATGATTCTATACGAGACGAAGGTTCCAAAAAATAGCTATATGAAACGGACTTTTGACACACCATGTATTTATAAAAACTACCTTCATTTGAATTTCTTTGCGTCTGCTCTCAAGGTTTTAAATTTTTATGCTGTAAGTACATTTATGTCAAGTGTCCATTGATCCCCATATTATCACTGCATTTAAAATGAAGCAGCCATCTTTTGAGAGTAAAGGTGTTCCCTTGGGAATCTCCTTTTATATCGATTCCCTTTTATATCGATGTCTTACAATAAATTGAGATTGTTATTTTTTTACTTGAGTAGACTGTATGAGCGAGATATCCATAACTGGAGGTCGGCATGTTCGAATTGCGCTTCTTGAAACTTATTATAAATATCTTTCTTATATTAAAATATCATAGTCCCATTTTCCTGTTACTCTTTGAAACGTCACTATTTTTTTTGTTTAACCTAGTGAAAAAAAACTGCACTACTATAGCTGTCCTGCTTCGAATTATTTTAAAACTCCAAATAAAATATTCTGCTCTTTTTATGTTTGTTGTTCACAACAAAGATTTTATTCAAAATTATCAAAGTTTGATAAGTGCATGGTCAGTAGTGCGTGAGTAAAACCATATTTAAGTAACACAACCCGTGAAACTTAAAGTGAATCCTTGTTTAAGAGGTACGGAATCTAACGAAAAATTTTTCCTTATAAACTAACGATTTGATATGGAGATTTCAAATACTACATCAGTGGCTCAATCAAGAAACTTCATTTTCGCTTCTGGAAACAACTCCGCATAAGGAAAACAATGGTAGAAGCGACAGCAAAATAAGAGATGGAAGCAACTCCGACCACGGAAAAGGCCCTCTTCAATTTGTCTCGGCTCCCCGTGGGAGAGAGGCGAGGCCTTGCGGTTAACCCGAAGATTAACCGCGGCAAACGGAGTTAGTCGCTCCCATAATGTGCTGCATTTCATTACTGTCGCTTTCCTAATGACGTGAGCGGTCGTCGAGAGGGAAAAAGAGGATGCGAAAAATGCCATCAGCTTGTTGTAGCGTTTTTGGAAATCATATGTGGGCCGCTCTCTGTCAGATGGAAGAATTAAAAAGCGCTTTTGTTGTGTAATATATCGTCTGTAGATGGAGAGCTCCGGAGAATCGTTGGGGCGATGGCTTTTGTTTCTGGGTGCTGATCGATTGAGTTGGCAGGTAGTTTTGGGTGGATGTGAGATGTGGAAATTATAAAGGAATTTGCTGTGAGTTATAGTGTGATGCGTTTTGAGCCCACGCTATTTGTTTTGAGGAATGTTGAACCATGAAGTGACTTTTATAGAATTGTGTCTAGGCATTGTGATTTAACATTTTCTGGAGAGAGTAGATTTGTGGTAATAAAATTTGGGAGCTTTATAAGGATGCTAAAATCACAATCTTTAATGTTTTTATGATTTTGGCGGGATATTTTCGACTCTTTAAACTCTTTAACCAATAATAATGAGAAATTACTTTATTTAAAGAGTTTTTAAGTTATTTTTTTATTCAAAGACAATGTTTTGTTTAAATGTAAATTTATTTAATGTTTTTTACGTTTGTTTCGGAGGAATTAAATTTTTTATAAATACCAAAATCTATTTTTAACGAAAATAAATCGGTAATTACATACAAAGCGTTTTTATTATGCTTGAATTCATTAAAAAGTACTTTATTTTTAAAGTTTATATTTAATTAATAAAACCATAACTGAACTAGATTTTAATTCTGTATTATATTTCATAAGTTTTATAGAATTTTGTGTAAAAACAATTTTTTTAGATATTGTAGCTTATACTGATGGGGAAAAACCGCTATTACATATTCCATCTGTGTGTAAAAGGTACCCCGGCCTTCTACTGCAAGCTCAATTCTTCTTTCTTTGTCTGTTTTAAGAAACTCAAAAGAAAGTATAAATTTCCCCACGGTATTTAATGCATAAATTCAATTGTATTGAACGCGTAAATTCAGGAATAAAAAAATTGTCAATTCTTAAAGGTTTGTAACGTTTTATATGCAAAATAACTTGATATAATTTAATTTTTTTAATTGGCAAACTTCTATCAATGACAGTAGAATGTTATTGTGTAATAATTTCATAAAAGGGAAAAATAAAGCTTCGATTTTGACAATATAATGCTTTTTACTGAGTTCAATATAAAGTCCTTTTCCCATTACAAATAATAAGCATTGTAAAAGACGATAATTTCTAAATAATTTTTTTTATTTAACAACAATTCCATATTTGTCTTGTGTAATTGCAATGCATTGTTCATAAAAATGATTTAGCTTGTACCTAATTTTTGTATCCTTATTACATTTTACAATATAACTCATATTCCAAAAAAATATAGTTTGATACTAATACACCAAAAACATCTGTATTATGTTCAAAAACAATTATAATTACATTAAATCATTCATAAAAAATGCTATGAATATTATTGTTTCAAATACAGCAAAAGAACTTAAAATTTTTCTTTTGGACGCAGTATTAAAATGTATTACAAAAATAAAGATATACATTTTTCCTTTTACATTAACTATTTTTATAATTCTGTATTACTTATAAACTAATGACTGCGAAATTAAATTTTCAATACTACATATGTAAGATAGCTGATAAACAGTATCATTAACACTACACAATATATTGAAACTTCCTTAATTGTACCTGAACTATATCCATTCCTATCTACCCCTCAAGAATCCACATCATCGCTTCATTACGACCCAAATACAATTACATCATTAGCCAGGACCCGCTCTTTTTATTATTACATCAGTCAGGAAATCCGATACCCATTAACTAACACAGTCCTTAATCCTATCCACACCAAATCTAATTAAACCGCATGTTAATCAGAACACCGGTTCGTATAATGCACTTGATGAGGAGCTCGGGTCTTCCCTCACGTGATGACACCAAAAAACGAGGGTCTGACAAACCGGAAAATTTCCGTTTTTTTTTCAGGGAGATCGATCTGTGGAGAGTCAAAAAGCCAATCCTATTACCAACAATTGGAGTCTAAATCGGCGCAAAAGGACCGAATCGCGTTTCACGCATCCACTGGCTTCCAGGGGAATCTTTTGATTGTTGCCGTGCGGGAAAGCCAGCTTACAAGGCCGCCGTTTTGGAGGAAAGTGTCATGGAGTTGGTGATGGACTCGTTTCTCTTTGATGGGCGGTGATGGCGCTTTTTTGGTGCCATTAGTTGGGATTTTTGAAGAGTTGGAAAAGTGTGTGTTGGTGCTTTTGAGGGTGTTTTTATCGTTTGTCTGGGTGGTGGTACTTAAGTTAAAATGCGCGGTGTGTCAATCGGAGTGTTTATAAGGTTGGTTTTTGAATGTAATTCAATAAATGTAAAAGCACTCAGATGTGAAAATATTTCGTGCATGTCTTTGAAACTGTGTTGTATGATTCTCAAATAAAGCCTAAATGATTTGTTAGAATATGTAAAATTTATATCTTTAATGTTTATGATAGTGTTGTATTTGTTTTTCTATCTAACTTTTATGGAAAAAATAGCTTTTTATAAAATGGAGGCTTTTGTAATTTTACATACTATTATAAAAGGTTTTTAGAATTCTCTAAAGAAGACATTAAACATTACGTAATTATAAATTCAGGCAAAATTATTGTTTCTTTGATGAATTTTTACCTGATATTTTTATGGTTTTTGTTTGAGTTTTATTCTATGCGCTTAAATTTATACAATTATTTATTATGAAATATTTTAAAATTGTTTTAATGTCTGAAAACACTTTTCAATCTAGTAGTATTTTAAACCCAAACATAATATCTATGAAAGTAGGAACGTTATTTTTCATAATGTAAGGTGATATTTAAAATAATTTCAAGATCCTTTAGAAACCTTTTTCACTAACTTCAAAATACGCTCATTACAAAAAATAAATATATTCATTTATACATTAATACCTTCTCACGTGATTATACGTGACTGTCACTGAAAATTTATGACTAAATATTTCTAGATCTCCCTCTGACTTTCTTACACGAAAATAGTTTCACAATAACATGTCTATTGAACATTCCTATAGGTTCTTATATTACAATTTTCACGCTTAGATATGACTTCCATGAAAAATTGAGTCATCACGAAATTCTCACATCCAATCATGCACAAATAATTCAAACACACAGAAAAAAATACCTCCAACGCAAATTCCACCTCACATCTCTAATAAAAAGCCAACTATACACACACCAAACCACTCACTCATATAATTCCCTCAGGTGCATTCGGTCTCACTCCCACAAAAAAATTATTCACAGATAGGGGCCATTCCTTCCCTCAACGACAAAACCATATTATTTATCTCGCACCACCCTCTAAAAAACCATACGCGATATGTCGCCCATTGATATCTGGCATTCCGACGACATATTTTGTTCGGGGTCTATAAGAATTGTCACTCTATTATGGCTAACCCCTCCGTCCAGGGGTCCATTCCGAACCCGGAGGGGGTCGACGATAGAATGGAATTAAGTCGGTGCCCTCCGCCCCCAAATCAGGGCGCTGAAAGGCGTTAAATGTGCGCTAACTGCTGGTTCTGTTACGGCCGTGTCATTAAATGGAGAGCTGGGCGGTGTGTTGTGCGTTATTTATCCCGCTAAAGGCGGTTAACTTTTCAATTCCCCTCTCGCTACATCGAACAAATGGAGCTACTGGTGCTGGTAAACAAGACGGGTGGTTTGGGGTACTACAGGTGGTGTTTTGGGTGTTGTGAATGTGGGGATTTTTTTTTCTGTTGCCGCTGTTGTGGGATGGTTATTAGGTGCAAATTGGCTTAGGAGGCTTTGATTGTGGAGTTCTGGAGGCGTTAAGAGATTTAGAAGTTAATCTTGTGTAAAAGAGACTCTTCTTTTGTATGGGTTTATAAATTCTACAGGGAAACTTAGTTGATTTGAAGTTGGAGTAATTACCTATAGAAATTGATACTATTCGTCAATGTGAATTGAAAATAACATTGTAGTATTTTATTAAGATAAAAAAGAAAACGGAAAATCATTGCATTATCAACGATTTGTCAAAACAGATTCGAGTTATGAAAGGTGCTCGGTATCGTAATTTCTAATAATACCTTCAAAAAGGAATTTTGGTTCAGGAATATGATTCATTCTGTGTGGTACAGATTTTGATACCTACCTTTATAAATTTTATGTAGATGGTACTCACACCAGAAATAGAAAGGTGAAAGAAAAGGAATTATAAGGAGAAATAATGAATGTAGAAGGGGGAATGTGGAAAGGAGATATAAATGAAATGAAGATTAAGAGTAAAATGAAGGGGGAAAATAGAGAGTAGAAAATTACAAATTTCTGGGGATAAAAACACATTACTTCTAACCAAATTTCAATATTCCAAAAATTAGTGTATCAAGTTAAGCTTTAAGTTTAACATAAAAAGAAAAGTAATCGAAGAGAAGTTATTATTAACTATATTTATAAATGGCTATTTTTAGACTATATTTCCCATTTTTTTTCCTAACTGCACCTGCACACAGGTCAAACTCATCCCTAATTTCAAGTCCGTTACTTCAAGGTCAAGGTCCCCAACACAGCCATCTCATCCATTTAATTAAACCCAAAAGAAACTTCCCAGCAAGCCTCCAAGATTCCCCTGTCTCATATCCGCAGGACACCCCATCTCCCCGCCGATCACACTTTATCCAATAATAATAATAACTCCCCAAAGAAGCCACAGTAACCAAAACGTCTTTCTTGTAATACTGCCATTCATTACGCACGGTAGGCTGGGCGATCCGCTGACCCGAAAGACGATCACTAGTCACTATAGATCTCTCCCACGACATAGAGCACTGTGACCCGTATCATTGGACGGGAGTTGTGTATTTTTAGAGGGAGTTGGTGATCTTGTGTTGCGGGCAGGATGGTTTATTGAGGGAGTGTGTTATTTTTCAGTGAGGTAAGGAAGAGATTCATATTGAGTTGAGGGTATGATGCGTAGATTGAGGGGGTCGGGGGGAGGTTATGATGACGATGTATGGGGATTAGTTTTGACAGAGTGGGGTATTGATAGGGTGTATGTATAGCTTTCAGGGGGATACAGATTTGACTTCTGGGGGTATAAGGATTAGGGTGATGACATCTTTTATAATGAATCAGAAACTAGCGGAATAAACGCTCTAAATAAGTATAAATATGAATTTTGTTGTTACTGTTTGGCTGAGTTGGTTGAATCTTCGCATTACATGAAGGAAAAGAGTCAAGATTAAAATATCAATTGGGATTACTGTATTAATTAATATTTTTAATAAACTGCTTTTAATTTGTAGATTTTTATGTTTTGTTTGTTATTTTATTCTCTGAGAAGAGTGAGAGTTGTAGGAATCTTCATAATTTTACAAATATCTGTTTATGAAGGATTAATAATTCATAAACTGAGATAAGTTTGATAAATAAAATTTTAAAGTTTGAAAAATATTTTTTTAAATAATTCAATACCATAAAGAATAGAAGTACAAGATGTAAATTTCATTAATAATTAGATTTTCTGGGAAATATAAGAATTTGTGTACCTTAGGGACTTGAGGGCCTAAAAGATGAATAGAAGCTTTTACCTTGAAACATTCAAGCCTTTTAATATTTACATGCTTGGAATTTATATTTATGAAATTCATTGAAACGTATTTTTGAAACCCCAATCACATCTATATGGATCCGATAAATGTGTATGAGTAGTATCTTAATTTGAATAAAATAAAAAAATATATATACCTAGTCTTTAATCAGGGGTTACATATAATTTCAACTTGACTAAAATGTACTGCCAAATATTTTATCATGCATAGTTTTCATACCTCGGAATTTTTTCATGTTGTGTACCATAACATTAACAAAGAGACAAAAAATTTATCGTATATCAACAATTTCCTTACAAGTATTGTTTTTCAAAATTAGCATTATCTGACACACTCTCTTTTTATGAAGCACATTCTCACTACTAGTACCGGCAAGTGTCCGGGAAAATTGGCCTCAAATGAGATCGGTTCAAAGTCAACTGACTGTTTGGTTCAAAGAAATGGATTTCATTCCTATCTTGGAATACAAATATGTTTCCAGAGATATGGACACACTTGAAAACCTATCTACTGGAGGGCTCGATACCAAAATCCATACTGTTCCCTTCTTCTCGACTAGGAGGATGAAAAGAGCCATATATAAAATCGTGCCAACAGGATATTGGATTTATTTCAACAAAAGCAGGTTTCTGGGGTAGATCACGTGCGTATCAACCTTCTTCTTGTAGATCTATTTCAATATAGCGTTCCGTGTAGTTACAAAAGATCGATTTATTTATACCAAGTAAGAAGATATTGTTTCTGTTAAAAATAGTCTGAGTACTCGAGGTTGCCTTTTTCATCGGGATAAAGATTTTATGCGTTTCTTTTTCTGCATTGAAACAGCAAGCGCCCTGTTTCAAAATGTAAAATATTCTATCGGGATCTTAATAAGTAAAAAAACTCATTAAATGCATGAAAGCTGTTTATGGATTTATTAAACGATTCAGTTATTTGTTGTATCAATGAAAGTTTTGAAATACATTTATGAAGCTTTGAGAAAATGTGTTAGGTAACATATACGGTAATACTTTTACCGTACTAATACTTTATATATACTATAATATAAATAATACTTTATATATATATATATATATACGGTAATACTTTTTGATAATTATATCGGTTATGAACAAAAATTTAGTTTTTCAATTTCAAAATTAAGCACATCCATTTTCTAATAAATTATATTTTGTTTTGTAATTTTAATTTCCCATCACAACCTATCATATTTGTACATTTAGTTTCCAAAATCAAGAATTTGTTTTTAATTGTTGTTTTATAATATTTTTCTTCAAAGCATAAAAGGTAACCTGTAATCCTTTTAAAGGAAAGGTAAATCTTGGGTTTTAAAATGATCGGAAAAAATCTTCAGGATGCATTTAAAAATTTTTTTCAATGCTTTTGATTAATTTTTGATCATAAATTGTTAAAGAATATACAATCTTTATAACACTGTAATTCTGAAATGCTGATTAGAACTTCAATAAAATTTTAAAGTATTTTAATAATTCACATTTTATATAATACTCAATGAATAAAGCTTGGATAATTTGAAAGTAAAAGGAACACCAAAAAGGTTGGAATTGTTTTTTTAACGAAGTGTCTAAATCCACGAAAGTTTACCCATGCTAAAGTATTAGCGAAATCTGTTAGAGTTGAGTTGTTACTTTCTAGGAGCTAGACAGTGCCATAGGTTTTAATAGCGAAATTAGATAGAGTTGAGTTGTTATTTTCGTGGATTTAGACAGTGCCTTGTTTTAAACTTGAATTAAAACAGTTACATTGACTTATTATTGAGTTCAATAGACTAAAGTGCATCTAGGTAAATAAGGTGTATCTTGGAAATATCCACAATTTTGATTTAATAACGTCAAAATTAACCAAAATACACTGCATTACTTACTACTATTTAAAAAAATTAAGTCTACCTTTAAATTTATTTTTTAAAGGTACAATAAACTTAGTTTAAATTCAAAAAGTGTGACAACCCCCTCAAATCGAACTATAAATAAAAGCAAACGGATCCATCTTCCTCAAAATTTTGTCACTTTAATAAATCGAGATCTAACTCCCCTGAACACAGATCCTTTTTTTCCCATGAAAGGAAACCCATTCACCGATTACAAAGCCAGGAGTATTAAAAGCGAAATTCTCTCCCTTTCCGCAATATTTGTTCTTTGCACAGGGAACCTGTATTTGCCGTGGAAAAGCTGTTAGATCAGAAAAGTGCGATATTGTATGATTGACGGGAGGGACAAACTGTCAACAGACTGCTGCGAAATGGAGTTGACGCTTGGGAGGCTACATGTCGATTAAGGTGACACAGGAATATCCAGATTTTTTTTCAACATAGTTTATTCTATTTAGCTGTGGTTTTTTTTCAAGGAATGGATGAGGGTATCTCTCTTTGTTTATATTTGTATTGTTTTAATCTCCCCTTTTTTAAATAAGTTCTTATATGGCCTGTACAAGAGGTATCAACAGGGGCGTTATAATGGGATCCGAGGGGGCCCTGGCACCCTCGAAAATCCGGACTAAAGGTACCCAAAACGAGTTAAAACCCTGTTTTTAGCCTCAAATTTAAAAAAAGTTTTGGCGGAGGATCTTGAGATCCCACTTTGTATTCCAAACTCCAAAAATATATTCACAATATATTTTTTTAGTTCATTCAGATGAGAATTCTGACTAATAATGTATTAAAAAGGAACCATAAAATCAACACTGAATATGCATAGAAGGGGCTTAGAAATAATTATGGGTCCTCTCCTAGATCTAGCTTTGGTTCTGATCACGGTCGTCGTCGCCGGGGGGGACGGGGGGGACGCGTCCCCCCAATAATTGGGAACATTGTTTAAAAAACTATTTTTCACTTTTGATGGTGACCAAAAATTTACTGAATGTGTGTTTCTCCGACTTTTAACCATATAGGATGGTGCTAATATACCAATGGCACCTAATTTAAGAGGTAAAACAGCTGAATTTATGTTCTGATTTCTAACAATAGTATAATTTATAATTTATTCTCCATTTGACTAATTTAATAGGAGTATACAAGAAGGAGACGGACATACCATTTTTCGAACATGATTTCATTTAGAGTAGGTTGAAGCAAGTGAGAGAGTGGGAAAACATTATCACAACAAAAAATTATGTTTTTGGCTAAAAAAAATATCAATTTAATGAGACCACTCGAAAAAAATTCAGCTACAGCACCGGTTAAAGCATAAAAAATTTGATTTTGAAACTGTAATTTTATAACACCTAAAATGAGTTTAAACCTGTATTTAAAAGGTCAAATTTCTAAAATTTTTATGGGGGAGGACCCCCAAACCCCCCTTTATAGTGCAAAGTTACAAACAATTGGGACAAATGTTAATTAGTTGATTCAAAACCACCTTAAAATTCTAAAAACGAGGGCGAAAAAGAAAAACGATTATTTTGGAGTAATTAATCAATATAGTTGGTAAAAAATTGAGGAGGATCCCTAATTCTTGAGGCGACCCCCAATATTCAGGAGTCGACGACGCCAATGGTTCTGGTTATGACTTAATTTTGGCTCCTCACGAAATAAATCTCTATATACTCCACTGTGTATCAATGATGAAGTCCTAGAGATGTTTCAATGATGACCAAAATGATAATATGATTATTAAAAATGATTTCGATTGTGATGATCATTGTAATTTTTTTTGTTCTACTAGGTAAAAAATATAGTTTAAGCAATGAGTTGAGTTGTATCACACTAATACTGCATTATACTATGTTTACATAGGTGCTCTTCCTAATTGGAAGCATTGTTCTAAATGTCTAAATAGTATTTTTCCTCTTCTTCTCTATACTTTTTAATGCCCTGTTACTCATTTCTGCACTCCTTTTCTTCCTTTCATCTCTCATTCTCTCCATCTAACTTTCCTTTCCCCCATCTCTCCTCTTCATCAATCTTTAATTTCAAAGGAAGATGCAAAAAAGTTTCGGGAAGGAACAACACGAAATTTACCCTTGAAAAATTAATCATCAGCTTCCACACGTGCAAAATTCAGAAATAAGATCACTAAGGAAACTTCACAACTGAATGAGTGCATCCTAGAAAGTATATTGTTATCTGAATCAACATATACTTCACGTATACTTCCATATACGGAATAGCATGTTATGCTTCAGATTACTATAATAATATAAAACCTCTTAACCACTTGCAGAATAAAATCCTATCCCATATTAAAAATAATTCTTTATTAAATCCTATCTTGTCTGTAAGAGAACTCTACATATTTCGGTTACTGCTTTTCATTTTCAATAATAAATTTTTCTATCAATATAAAACTAGTAACTTTTCTCTTAGAAATACACAAGGAAATTATTTTATACCAAAATCTAACAAAGAAATTTTTCACAAATCACACGTGTTTCTTTGTCCCTTTTGGTTTAATAAATTAAATGAAACCCTTAAAATCACTAATAATAAATCTGAATATAAATCTGGACTACATAATTTCATAGCAGGACACAATGACATAGAAATATTATTTAAGGTAGCTAAATAGAGTCAGCGCAGCTTTGTTGCCTAGGGAGAGTTTTTGGTATTGGGTACCATGGACGAGCTACGAGCTCTTTTGGTACTTCAAAACTACTATTTTCTTTTTGTATGTATGTGTTCGTCTTTTTTTGTCTCTTCAATGTTGTGTGCGTATTATTCCATTGTTTTTTCTCTCTTTTGTGTAATTTTTAATTATATTTTGTTGAAAATAAATCCTTGAATCCTTGAATCTATTAATAGTGTCATTCAAATGGTCATACTTAAATATCGTTACTCGTTACTCTTGATCAATCCTGAAAACATCACTCACTTATCCTCTCTCTCCATTCATTCCCCCCTACCTAACCTGTCTCATTCAACCTGCCCATAACATGCCGAACCCCCTACCTCCACTTAATCTTACACGATTCTCTCTCACAACTAACTAGCAACAACACAGTAAAAACCCGGGCCCAGAAAGTGCAGATAGCCCACAGAGCCCAATTGCTGTGTTCTGCAGATCCCAACAAAAAAAGGTCCGTGCTGCGAAGAAAGAGAAGCGAGGGAGGCATCAGTCGGCCCCTTTTTGTGCACCGACCGATCGCCTGGGGGACCTCGAGGGGTGGGGAGGCGGGGGTGGTGGTAGGTATCGATCGGCTGATGCTGTCCTAGGGCGCCATGCAGTGCGCCCTTTTGGAATGTCTTGGACTTGCCTTCTCTCTCTCTCTATCGGCTTTTTCTGGCGATTGTTCGGGAGTTTGGTTGGACTGGATTGCTTTTATGGGGAAAGGAATGTTTGGGAGACTTTTGGGCATTGATGTTTTTGGAGGCCGGGCTGGAAAAGTGAAGAATCGGATTGGTTTTTTTATCATTGTGAATAAGTTGGAAATAAGAAAGCTTCTTCACAGTTAATTTCATATTGGTTGATATTTTGGTACGAAAATTTTAATACGAGAGACCTTTTTACAAATTTTGGAATAAAGTTTGTTTTTAATTGTATTTGGACTGGTTAGAAAATATTTGAGTTGTTCTTCCTCATTCTCTAATCTTTATTGCCCTCCTTTTTTCTTATCTTTTTTCTCTTTCTTTCCTCCTTCCTTTTCTCTCTTAACCATTTTCTTTCCTTTAATCCCATTATCTACCTTTCTGTCATATTTTTCTTCGCTTCTTGTCTTCTTTGGTATCCCGCATTATTTTTTCCGTCTCTTTCCTCTATAACTTTTATGTAATAACCACATTTTATCGCCCTGTTCTCTATCTATAAAACAAGATACAAAGAGGTTGATAATTCAATGAATTTTATATTGTACATAATATAACACATAATTCTAATACGTTTATTTTGAGGTGTTGATCCTAATTCATTTTTGTACTGCTGAATTAGTGATTAGAAACAAAAATGGGAGAGATATTATGTCGAATAATAAAAAGAAAGTAATAAATCAGCTAAATATTAAAAATTAAAAAGTTTGGTTCATTTTTAAAAGCATATATCATTCTGTCTCTGAGAGTTTTTTCCTTTTTTCTTCTTTTCAGAAACTTAATTTAGGAGCAAAAATGTTTCACTGGATAGATCAGAAAATATGTTTACGTCATTTTTCAACAAATGCTTGAAGTTAGTTCATTTTTTCTGTTAAGTATCTTTTAAAAATTAGAGCGTATAACTTCCTAGACCAAATCACCATAATTAAACAAACATTGAACAAATTCCGGCATTTATATTTTTTAATTCGAGGAAAATTAGGTGAAACGTATGTATATGTTACGGGCTAAGAAGGGCATTAATAATGCCCAAAGTGATGTATGTAAGGGATAAATTCAGGTAATGTGATAAATTCAATGGCATTTATTAATGAGTATTTATCTCTTTGCCCGAATTAATACGTGGGTATTATTAATAATGGCCGAAATTAATATTGAATAATGATATTTGTAGATAATACAAGACAATATTTTCCTGGGAGAGCAATTTAAAACTTCTATATCTACTTTTGTTTTTAATATGCGTATTCTAAATTAGGAAATATTATTTTTGTATATTTTATCTTTTTGATTGCGAGGTTGTTCAGTTCACTCTTATCCACAAACAAGCACACACCAAAATTAAACATAAAAAATATTTATTATTCTAAGAAACACCTCATTCGGATCAAATCTCCAAGAATTCCATCTCCCTCCCAGCCCTCCTTTCCATCACCCTAACGCCTCTCACAGCTTGTTATCCCTCTGCCCTAATAATAAATAACAAGCGAGCCGGGGCCTCATAATTGCAACAGCGGCAGCCGTTGCTCGCAAAACCGGCAGCAGACAACAACCAACGATGGAGAAAAAAGCGGGTTAAATGTAGCGAGCGAATCAGGAAAAGGTTCCCGCCTCTCCGAGCTGCCAAAGAAACGGTTGCCTGCATAAAACTAAAGGGGAACAATTTCCTTCTCTGAAGTTTCTTTCCCAACTTTGGGCGAAGAGTTCGGGCAGAAAATCGCCCTTTTTAGGTCCCCAGGGAACAAAAACTTGGGAGGATCGAGCTTTTGAATTGTTCTACTTGCGGAAATTAGGATGGTTCTGTCGAGAGATTTAAATGATTCTAGTGAGGATGATTTTCTGGGCGAGCCCTTGTGAGAGATGATGATTTTTAGGGCTTTGAAATGATTTATTTGATCAGAAATTGGGTTGGTCTTTTATGGGGTTGTATGTTGAGATGAAGATATTCGTGATCATATTTAAGTATTCATAAGTCGTTGGGGGGTTGAAGTCATTTTACTTTGTGATCTTTTAGAGTGATGGAATTTTAAACCCCTTTTGTTATTGTGAGTTATACGGCTTTGAAGACGTCTGTTGTTATTTCTTTAAGACTTAGTAGATCTCAGATACTTGGTAATAGAGATGCTTTTTAGTGCCTTCTTAAAATGTTGAAGTTGGTCTTGTGTTTCTGGACTTAAAGAATAAAAATATTTGAAACGAGTATGCTGGTATTTATTCTAACTGAAATACTAATGTGTCGATGGACTGCGTTTGAAGCCCAATTGTCAATAAATGCTACAAACTATTTAGTTCCAGAAAATGTATTGGTTTGGTAGATCTTCTAAAGAGGATAGGGGGATTTTATCTTTATAAAGTTCTCTACACCAAGAGTTGTTAAGTATATTTTATGGTGTGTTGTAGGTTTGTGGGTTTTTAGCTCTTGTTAAAGTTTAAAACAGTAGAAACAAGGGATCTTCTATCTGAATTTGGTTTTCTAAGACTATCTTTCCCAATTCAAACGTCCTTCAGCTGTTTAATATTCAAATTTCTTTCATCAAGAGTCATCGTTAAATATTTTTAATTATAGTTGTTGAAGAATTTGTAAGCTGTCTTTTAGTTTTTTTAGCATATTAACAATAGGTAAATTATAAAGTTAAATGGTGTCAATGCTTAAAATACAGCTAAAAACTTCTTGATATGTGTTAGGTTTTATAACATTAAATGTTGTTTAATCTTTGAGGAAGAATATTTTATTATAAAAAGGCACTTGTGAAGTTTGTGTTGACTTTTTTTAAAACAAAGATTTAAGAAAATTTTTCCTCCTATTTAAGTGCAATAAGTTGACTTTCAAATCATAAAAGAACCTCTAATTTTTGGCATTTATTCTTTTCTGAAAGGATGTCATGAAAAAACAATATATCCTTCATGTCAACCTAACCTGAGAATTTTAAAATCTTTTTTAGTTTTATTCAAAGAACTTCCATCAAAAATTTTATTTACATAGCATGACTTCACCTTCCTCGAGATTATTGACGTCTGTTTTTGTTTTGAGTTTCATTCAAACGCAACTCAGCGGTCACAGTTAAGAGAACCCAACTTCAAAACATCCACGATTCACAAACAAAACACCCACAAACACCAAAAAACAGTTGATTTTTCCCGACATCAACAACTTCCCGACATCATCAGTTACCCAAAAGCCCTCCATCCGCCTAGCAACAAGTTTACTTTCAGAACCAAGCCGCGCGCTTTTTTTTCACCACAGAGCGCACCATTTATCCCATTGAATACCTTCTTCAGCTCACTTCAAAAAACACTTCTGGCCGTTGCCACAATTAAAAATCGTTTAAATCCTAATTGTTTTCGTCTCGTGCCTGCGTTTTTACGCGTAAAAATCATTCCTCGACGCACGTTTCTTACCACCCGACTTCTTTCCAGTCGTTAAAACCACCGAGTGCGCTGTCAAGTAGCCACACGGAATACCACAAGATCCTCTCCTCTCCCCGTCTTTCTTTTGTCTCACCCCGACCAAAAACTTGTAATTTTTCCGTCTCTCTTTCCTCCCCTCCCTCCCTTCTTTTCATCAAGAATCCTCTTCCCCCATTGATAAATTTCTCTCCCAAAGATCATTACTAAGCACTTCTGGGCAGCAGAGGCCTTGCTGGTACAACACGAGTCTTTAAAACGGGAAGAAGAATGGGACTGGGATTTGAAGTGAAGAGAGACGGACGGAAAAAAAAGAGAGATGCGAGAAAAGAAGAAGTCGCAACGAGGGAAAGATTTAAGTCGCAATGCGTTTATGTGGATAGCTCCTCTTCTGTAATTTGTAGAAGGTGTCGGCTGGGCTCTTCAAATCCAAGTGGGCGATCTGCGAGTAGTCCCTCAGTTTCTTTTTGAAAGAGCGGCTTTTTTAAAAAAGAGGAACGCGCGCTCTGCGACTACTTTTTCCCGAGCCGATTTAGTACGAAATTTTTTTTGTTCGCTTTATTACTTTTAAGCTCCTTTTCAACTTCTAAACTTTTCTCTCTCTCCCAAAAAGCAGAGTGGGGAGCAGAGGGATGCGCCGGGTTTTTAAAACAAACGCGACTCAAGTGCTCATATTTCGAGAGCTTGTTAGTCACTTCTATGAATGTTTTGCGCGTGTACACAAATAAACGGCATTTCGATAAATTCTCCGCGGACTTCTCTCTAATTAAAAAGAATTTAGGGGTAATTAAAATGCTTCGTTTTAATTGGCAGAAATCTTCAAACGGGGCTGCGTTTTTTTTCTCTCTTCTCTTTCTAATACCGTTTCGAACCTGCGGTGTTCTTAATTAATGGTAATGCTTTGTAGTGCCGTCTTGTAAATTCGGAAGGAGCCCGGAGTTGTGCGGTCTCGCTCCTGCTGGGGAAGTGAAGAATAAAAATATCTGGAACGCGTTTCGATAAATGCGCGATAATGAAGATGGTGATAATGAGGTTTAAAAAATGGACTTAATTATCGTGCAAAGAGTTTTGTTGGGTTCTTATCGAAGCGGATTGTTTGGTATGAATGAATGAATGCACCTGGGAGGGCAAACATTGGATAGAATGCACAAATGGAGAGAGAATTCTGAAAAACGAGTATCTGGGGTGGATTAGCTCCTTTTCTATTATGTGTTCATTTGCAAGCCAATTCTTTTGATCCATTCATTTAGCTACTGAAAATGCAAGAAATATTCTATAATGAATTATTATGTATAAAGGTAGTACCTAAAACCTTTTGTTATATTTAGTGTGCATTTGAGGAATATAGAAAGCATGGTTCATCTGAATTAATTAACTTTGTATGCTTACTAAAAATTCTTTTAAATAACGTTTGATTAAATGAATTTATGTTTAAGAAAATATGTAAAACGTACAGAATATTCCACAAAGTTTGATATGCAATCACCTAATTATTTTAATTGAAGTATAATTACTCCAGAAATAAATTGTTCTTTATTTTGCTGCTTTGAATTTTTTCACTGCTCTGAACTGACAAAAATCGTCTAAAAAACCTCAGTGTCTGAGTCGATAATGTGGTAGTTTTACAAGTCTAGTTACTTTTTTTAAGAACTGAATAGTCAATAACAAAGTTTATAAGTTTTCAAAATACACTGCTGGCCATCCAAAATGGTACACCAAGAAGGAACAAAGATATCAAATCCAAATTTATTTCTATGATTGCATATAGTATTAATGTGAATTGATTAAAAATTCAGCCTTCCTGGATGTTAGGGGGCCGAGAAAATCGCTGAGGAGTGTTTTCTCCATAGGTGTCTATTGTGATGCGTGCGTGACTCTTCAATAAGAACTTCATGAAGGTTTAACATGCTTTATTAGTTTAACAACAAGTAATACGAGAGCTGCTTGGCTACTCAGAATATTGATAATCAAGGAAATCATAAACGGGGTATATATATATACACAGGTAGTAGCACTGCACAGCAGAGATAAGTCCTGCAGAACAGAACGTCACTGCGTGTTACGTCACTACTCTAACAGTTCTGCTGTTGCCATTACAACACTCCTCCCTCCTAGTTACGATGTAAATTCGTCGATGCCATATCTTATGGGAGGTCGGGTGATGCGCTTGGGTCTTGGTTGCTGGGGACTACTTGTAGGAATAGGAAGGGTCACTTTTGGGCTCCTGGGTCCCTGCGTGGGATGCTCCTGGGTCGGTTCTTGAACTGGAGGCTCCAAATCTGGACTAGGCTGTTCCTCGGGAAGGGATTCTTGGACTAGAGGTGGAGGTACCAATTCTGGAGTAGGCTGTTCTTCGGGAAGGGACGGTGGATTTTGGGAGGACATCGAAGGGTAAGGATGGTCGTACTTGGTAGAAGACTTAAGCAATTGGTCGACATGTCTCTTAAGAGTTACTCCTTGGGGTGTTAAAACCTCGTAGGACACTGGGCCAGTCGCCTTGACTACAGTCGCTGGAATCCATTTAGGTCCTTCGCCGAAATTTCTCACTAAAACAGGATCAAACTCAGTAAATTCTCTAGTTAACTTCTTACCAAATTTCTGCTCATAGTCCAATTCTTGCTTCGTCCTTCTTTCCTCTGTCAGATCAGGATGCAAGTCGTCGAGTATAGTACGGAGTCTCCTTCCCATCAGAAGCTCGGCTGGACTAGCTCCCAAATGAGTGGATGGAGTGACATGCTGTTGCAAAAGAAAGCTTGCTAATCTTTGCCTCCACGAACCTTTGATGACCTTCCTTAGAGCATCTTTAACGGTCTGTACAGTCCTCTCCGCTTGTCCATTCGCAGCAGGTCGGCGAGGAGCAATCAGGACTTGGCGGATTGAGTTGCGTTGAAGGAAAAGCTTAAACTCTTGGGATGTAAACTGAGTCCCATTATCTGAAACGAGAACATTTGGTATACCATGAGTTGAAAAAATGTCGCGTAGTATGTTGATAGTGGCTGTAGAAGTAGTTGAAGGCGTTCTCCGAACTTCAATCCACTTTGAAAAAGCGTCAACGAGGATGAGGAACATTTCTCCTTGAAAAGGACCTGCGAAATCGATGTGCAGTCTCGACCAGGGTTTACGTGGAATCTCCCATGGATGAACAGGAGCTTTTGGAGGAGAATGCCTGGTCATCTGACAGCTGCGACATCCTGAAACGAAATCTGTAATGTTCTCATCAATCCCCGGCCACCAAACATACGAGCGAGCAAGGGCTTTCATTCTTTCAATACCTGGATGACACATATGAAAACTCCTCAACACCCTTAATCTACCCGGCACTGGCACTATAACCCTATTACCCCACAGTAAACAATTCCTATGAACTGAGAGTTCATTTCTTTTAAGAAAAAACTTTTTAAACTTTGGATCCTGAACTTTACCAGGCCAACCTTTTAAAACCCATGTGAGTACTCTAGAAAGTACAGGACACTTAACAGTTAACTTAGCAATTTCAGAAGCATGCAAGGGTGGATCCTCTAACTGTTCTGTGAACAAAACTTCCAAAGGTTGGGGCACTTCAGAATTACTTACTTTCTGGGGCAATCTACTCAAAGCATCAGCGTGCTGAATTTTCTTACCAGGCCGGTGGACTAACGAGAAGTCGTAGGCACTAAGCAGTATTGACCACCTAAGCATCCTAGGAGATAAGATATCTTTAGTTGGTTTACCCTTAGTGAAAATACCTAACAAAGGCTGATGGTCGGTCACTATGGTAAATGAATGACCATACAAGAACTGGTGAAATTTTTTCACACCAAACACTATTCCAAGAGCCTCTTTATCTATTTGAGCGTAGTTTCGCTCACATGAAGTTAGGGTTCGAGAACCAAAAGCAATTGGAGCCTCTTGCCCGTCTGGCAAGACATGACTCAGAACTGCGCCAACGCCGAACGGCGAAGCGTCGCACGTCAGGACTAATGGGAGGTTCTCATCAAAAGGAACCAGTACATCTTCAGAACTTAGAAGATTTTTTAGAGCACTAAACACCTCCGTGTGTTTATCAGTCCACTCCCACTTGGAATTTTTATCTAGTAACCTATGCAGCATTTCTGCTTTAGATGCTTTATCCCTCAGGAAAACATTGTAAAAATTTATCAACCCCAAGAACGCTTGTAACTGCGTCTTGTCTTTTGGAATAGGAAAAGATTGAATTGCTTCAACTTTAGACTTAGAAGGGTGGATTCCATTTTTATCCACGCGATAACCAAGGAATTCAACCTCAGTAACTCCAAACAGACATTTAGCTTTGTTAGCTTTTAACCCTGCTGATTTTAAACGTTCCAGAACCTTCTCTAGGCGAGAAGCAAGCTGTTCTTTTGACTCAGCTCTAACTAAAACGTCGTCAAAATACGGTACAACCCCCTCAAGATTTGACATTAACTCTTCGATTAAATTTTGAAAAACTCCCGGTGCCACGTTCACACCAAACTGCAACCTTTTTACCCTGAATGCTCCTTTATGTGTTATTATAGTCTGAGCTTCAGCAGAAGCATCGTCAACAGGCAGTTGCAGGTATGCCTGAGCCAAATCAATTTTAGCATAGTATCCTCCCCCCTTTAAATTTGACAGTAACTGCATTACAGCTGGGATTGGATATGGGTGAGCATTCATAGCTTTATTCAAGGTAACTTTATAGTCGCCACAGAGCCTAACTTCACCTGAAGGTTTAAGTACCGGAACAACAGGGGTTGTCCATTTAGGGTTATCAATTTTTTCTATGACCTTTTCTTTAAGTAACTTCTCAAGGGCCAGTTCAATTTTGGGTTTCAAGGCTAACGGGACATTCCTAGCTTTAAATCTGAGAGGTGGAAAGTCAGGGTTTATGGGTAAAGATATTTTAGGACCTTTATAAGTACCCAAGTTTTCATCAAACACTTCAGAATACCTTTCTAGAACTTTCCCCAACACATCAGATTCAAGTTTATTTACTCCCGTAAGAGCTATACCAAGTTTTTCAAACCATGAAAATCCCAAAATAGTTGTACATTTACATTTAGAAATTAGCAATTCTAAACCAGCCTCGTATGTTTTGTACCTGACAGTTACTTTACATACACCCACTAGAGAGATGTCATTTTTCTGAAAGTCTTTCAACCTGATATTAGTTTTCCCAATATTAGGCTTGTCTGAAGCAAAATTTTTCCTGAAACTATGGATCGACATTATAGAATAATATGATCCCGAATCAACTTCCATTTTAACAGTTTTACCTTCTATTTCCACATCAATACTGTGTTTAAATTTAGGCCTAAACTGAGTTACAGAATTCAGATACTCCTCCTGAACCTTAACCTCGTTTGTGCGAGTGCGATTTTTAGCCTTCCGACAAATAGATTTTATGTGTCCTTTAGTTTTACAGTAGTAGCATACCGCGTCTCTAAACCTACAAGACGATCTTTCATGATCACTTCTACCACAACTGTAGCACACTTTAGACTGGTTTTGGGGACGCTTATTTCCTTGCGAACCTTTCGGATTAGGTTTTCCCCCTTTTTTAGACCCTGTCCGATTACATCCCACTTGATCAACAGAATCAGAAAGGTTCGAACTTGAAGGGTTCGAGTGCATGAATCTCGATTGAGAAGCTGCGGCCTCAGCAGCCAATGCAGCAGAAACTGCTGTATCAAAATTTAATTTAGATTCAGCCAACAGTTTTCGTTGGACTTCTTCGTCACGCATACCACACACGAATTGATCCCTGAGACGTTCGGACAAGTTATTACCAAACTCGCAATCCTCTGCTAGCTTTTTTAGTTCTGTTACGTATCCATTAACAGATTCGGTTTTACCCTGTACTCTTTTGTGAAACTTAAACCGTCTGAAAATCTCCGAGGATTTAGGAGAAAAATGATCCTTAAGCAATTTAATAATCTCATCAAACGATTTAGTAGAAATCTGGGCCGGAGAAACAAGAGTACGAATAACTTCAATAGTTTTAACTCCACAAATAGCCAAAAGTGTAGCCCGTTTTTTACCTGCATCAGTGATTTCATTTGCTTCCAAATAAAATTTTAACTGTTCAGCATAAAATTCAAAAGAATTTGGTTTTGAAATATCAAATTCGCGGATAGATCCTACTACAGCCATGTTTAGAATCAGATTGCTAGCTTACATGAATTTTACACACAAAACCCAAATCGAAACACAATTATACTACCAGATGAAATAGGGGAATAAGAAGGTTACCAGTGCCAGGAGACTCGGGAGAAAAGAGGAGATGATCGCAGAAGCCACATCCAGTGCATAGGATCAACCTCACAATTTGCGCCGTCATCGGGAAAAATCGCTCCGATCTATTCTATGACTGCAGATCAACACTTTCTAAACGTAGGTTCGATCACTTGCTTCCGTCGCCATTATATTGTGATGCGTGACTCTTCAATAAGAACTTCATGAAGGTTTAACATGCTTTATTAGTTTAACAACAAGTAATACGAGAGCTGCTTGGCTACTCAGAATATTGATAATCAAGGAAATCATAAACGGGGTATATATATATACACAGGTAGTAGCACTGCACAGCAGAGATAAGTCCTGCAGAACAGAACGTCACTGCGTGTTACGTCACTACTCTAACAGTTCTGCTGTTGCCATTACAACAGTGTCCATTACCGCCGCCCCACGCCATGGTATTGAACGAAGGAAGCTCTAAATGGGATTTGAGGGATTGGAGGACCATGTTGAGTCAACAGGTAATCAAAGTTCATGTGGTGCACCAGCGGACGTGGCATACCGAGCTAGGGGATTTCTCCTCTTTCATCGGACATGTTTTGTGGCGTTGGTTCTTAAGAACGGGTAGGTCAGGGTTAAAATGCAACATAGGGGGATAAGAAGAAAGCTTGGACATTGAGTTCATCACGTGGTTGTGCATTTTTCTCTTGAGACTTGTCCGCAGGCGAGGGTTGAAGGTAAGGGTGGACAAGAGGTTGTCAAACCTCAATGCTGCAGTTCTGGTTGGTAAATGTGTCGTTAAATCATGCTGAGGAGGTGTGGGAGTGGAATCCAATGCTTCACTACCTCGTTACTCTGCGTAAAGAGGAAATCTGACGATTACAAAATCAATAGCTGAGTGCTCTCTTTTCTCGCTGTCGTAGAGTAATCTCCAACTATCGTGGTGCTCCAGACCGCATTGGGATACTCTCATAAACTCTATGCCATCACTTTGAGATGTCAATTTCAATATTTAGAGCATTGTTGCCAACGCCAAATCATGTGTTGAAGATTGGAATTTTTCTGAAGCTATGCTTGCCAAACGGGCAGTCCCCTGCACTGTAAACGACATGCATTCCACTCCCACACCTCCTCAGTATGATTTACCGGCCCATTAGCCAACCAGAGCTGCAGTATTGTGGTTTGACAACCTGTTGTCCACCCATACATTCAACCCTCACCTGCGGACAAGTCTCAAGAGAAAAATGCACAACCACGTGATGAACTCAATGTCCAAGCTTTCTTCTTATCCCCCTATGTTGCATTTTTACCCTGACCTACCCGTTCTTAAGATCCAACGCCACAAAACATGTCCGATGAAAGAGGAGAAATCACCTAGCCCGGTATGCCACGTCCGCTGGTGCACCACATGAACTTTGATTACCTGTGGACTCAACATGGTCCTCCAACCCCTCAAAGCCCATTTAGAGCCTCCTTCACTCAATACCATGGCGTGGGGTGGCGGTAATGGACACCTATGGAGAAAACACTCCTCACCGATTTTCTCGGCCCCCTAACATCCAGGAAGGCTGAATTTTTAATCAATTCACATTTACACTATGTGCAATCATAGAAATAAATTTGGGTTTGATACCTCTGTTCCTTCTTGGTGTACCATTTTGGATGGCCAGCAGTGTATTTACACTTTGGCCTTATCTACTTAATAGATAAATTAGAGTTCTATAGTTTGTAAAGCTAACATTAAAACTACTGGAAAAGCTGTTTTCATCGTAAGTATTTAAAAGTTGTCCTTACTTGAAATTATATTTGAAACTTGTACACGGTTTGAACTTTGAAAAGAGTTATATGATCTTTAAAAAAATCATTAGGAAAGAGGCTTGAAACAATTGTTGAAAAAGAAAGGAAATAAAACCGCTGATCCATTCGGTATCTAGTAAAAAATTACTAATCTTCTTCAAGAAAAATAATTTGCAAGTATGTAAAAAGTTTTCTCCATTACAAATTTTTTTTATTTGCCAAAAATAATTAACTTCTTCAAAACTTTTTCCCCTTTCACTTGATCTTCATATCTTTTCTAAAGCTTTAACTACCATTAAATCTTAAAAATGTCAACACAACATAACTGGCCTCATAAAAATACTTTCAAATCTAATCTTCTATTTAAAATAAACCTCATGAAGGAGGATATAACCCACATTAAACTTTCGCAACACCATTACGTGACAAATCCCACTACTCCCGCGCAGACCTTACATCTCGCCCGCTCCAGCATTATTTTAACAACCTCCTCATTATGACAAATCCAGAGATCAATGATGATGACGCTGATCTTTGGGGCATCTTTTTGTCTCCCTCTGCACCCAGCGATGCGTGAAGTAAGTGCCAGGCACACTCCACGAGGAGGTTGAGTGATCCCATGCCCACCCCCTTGTCTGATGGTCCCTGTCATCTTGCTCGATTTTTTGGGGGAGGTGGAAGCGTTTTGATAGTTGTTATTTATTGTTCTCGCTGTGGTAGATTTAGTTGGGATATCTATGTAGTATGGGTAATCACTCTGTACATTTTAAATGTTTGGGATTATTTTATTTTGTCAGATAATCATTCGGACGCTCTGATACTGAACGGATGATCAAAATGTAAAAGATATTCAATAGGTGCTAGTAACAAATGATTTTGTTTGGTAAGTTGCATACCAATGATTTACCGAATGATATTTTTAAAGAAAGGTAATTGCTTTGTAAAGTCGGTAGAAATAAAAACGTACAAGTATAACTTTATAATTTAGTATTTTAAAATCAAACTTTTTGTAGGATACTTATATTTTCTCTGATTACTGTGTATGTATGAATAACTTGAGCTTTAGTTGCAGATGAGACATATTTTAACTGCTCTCTTAATTTAAATATTAATTAGGACGAGTGTTTTTTAGTAATAAAAAACTTAAAATAGCAGTAAAGTCATTATAAAGGCATACATGAAGTTAATGAATATTTATTTCTGTACCTATTTAGGGGTAGAAATGAGTCTTTTAGATTTTCTGAAACTATGCTTTCCTACTCCAAGGATATAGTAAACAACAACCCACCGCACACAAATACAATAAAAACGGAATTAAATTGATGATAACAATAAAAATATGAAACTAAAACTTTAAAAAAATGGGGTAAAGATAACTGAATGAAGAACACTGAATCAACCCCCATATCAAACCTATCACCCTCCACGACAAAAACACCTACTAAACGTCCCCACCTAACAAACTGACCCAGTTAATCCATCCCAAACCCTTATACCTCCAAACAAACCCCCACCTCCCAAATAAAAACAAAGCGATCCCCTCTTCCCCCATAATACGTGCGGGGACAAAAACACACTACTGCCTCCCCCCCATCGCATCATAATTGGATGGAAGCAGCGGGCTTATAAAAGGGTTCCGCAGCGATGACCGTGATTAAACACGAAAAGAAGGCCCTGGCTGTTGACAAAGGCCCAATATCCGCCCTGGGGGGCCCTGCGATTCTAATCGGCAAGCAAATTGGCCCTCGGCGGTAATTAAAGAGTAGGCGCTCGGCCCTGTGTTGGAGGGGGATGACCACGTAGGCGGAAAATCGTGATCGGACGACGGTATATTGCTCTCTCCCCTTTCGGATCTTTTTTAGTGGGTGGGAGTGGCTGCTTTATCGGATTTGAGGGATGTTTTGTTGTGGAGTCGTCTTGTTTTGGGTGGTGTTATTTTGCGGAGGGGGTGTAAGTAGGCCTTTGAGGTAGTTATAGTGTGTGATGGGTGGCGGTTTTGTGTTTTGTAATTGTTGGTGTGATCGATAGTTTTTAGGAAACATCAAATTGGATAGTAGCATTTATAGACTGATTTATTATTTCTTAACTCAGGGTTTCCCAAATTTTTTATTAGCATCGCCCCCTTATTACTATTTTACAATAATTTGAATTATTTAATGTACTACTAGTCACAGTTGGAAGTTGTAAAGATTATTTTTTGCTTTTTAACAGTAAATTTTAAACTTTTCCAACTTTGGTGCCTTTTGGCAGCTTTTTATCCTCCATTTAGCCTTCTGGCTGTATTTTTCCTGATTTTTATTTACGTTCTTCTATGCTATATATTGGTAGCACCTATTTCCTGCACCTTGTCCGTTATTTTTTACGAAAAATGTGCACGTTTGACTCTTTCCCAAAGCTGAACGCTTCTTCTATAATCCTTCTGGCTGTCGGTCGTGGTGAAATATTTCATGCACCGAATTATGTTGAAAATATGCATCCACCTATTAGACTATTATAAGAATTTTACCTTTACCATCTACTCCTAAGAATTTAAAAATAACCCTAATTATTTCAAAACTAATCACAAATCTCCCATTTATTACTGGAATCGGTACATTTTGAAAGTAATGTAGTATAACCCTTTTTTATAGCAAATGGAGACATTTGCAATTTTTTCTCTACAGATACGGACACTTATATTAGGATATTAGAATCACACTTGGATGCATTCTATAATAAAAAGCCGATGAAAAGACTTCTTAGACCTTAATTTCACTTATAAAAGTTCCGTACAACCCTAAACCTTTCCTAACCCTTTAAGCTTCATCGCTCCTCTTTGGAACCTCATCGACCTCTGGAGATCGATTTCGACTTATTTGGCCATCCGTGCTTAGAGCATCCGTAGTACATAAAATGAATTTCTTCTTAAAATATCCATATCTTTGCTTTACTTTCAAGCATTCCGATTAAGTATCGTACTCACACACTTTAAATATGCTGTTAAACTTGAACACTATCTTCTTCTTCCTTATCCCTCTGGTCTGGATCAGACCAGATCAATGATATAGTTCATTTATATCATGGTGAACTCTAAACCTCATGAATGCATATTTCGATTGATCAAATGTAACTTTTTTATTGTATTTATGAGATTAATATAAAGTTTGTATATTCTTAGACACCTATAAAATTTTTTTTCTCACAACAACATATTTCATTAAGATAAATCAAATAAATAATACATTACAGATGAACAGAAACCATTTAGTTATGAACAAAATAAAGATTTTTAAGTATGTGAATTATTGTTCATAAAAACCAAATTAAATTTTTTCAATCCTTTAAATGCAAAATCTAAATAACTTCTCCTAAAAATTCACCAGAAAAAAAAACACTAACTATTAGAAAAAAGGCTACATAATTGTTAGCGTTCTTTCAAGTTATTTCACAATAGGGCTCCCCTAATTTATATTTATTTTTGTTCGTTACTTGAAAATAAAGTTTCTATAATTAATTTTAAACTTTTAACTAAAATTTCGGTGTTAAAGCTGTCCATTAGGAAGTACTGTATAAAGCAGTCGATTTATTTTAACCTGTTGTATTGATGCCATCTATAAGACTGCAGTAAGTTGTTTTTCTGGTTCGCAGCTGAAGAATGAAGAAAAGAAGCTGACTTAAAATTGTATGTTGAAGGTTTGTAAAACTTATCAGTGCATAAAAATGTTTTTTCTTTTTAAACTTTTGTAAACTAGTTTGTGAACATTGATATATTTTATAATAATATCTCCATGGGTCACCAAAAATATCTATTATAATATAAATGGGATAAAATAAGCATTATGGCACTGAGTATACCAAGACCCTCTATATACTGACTGTAAGTAAGCATATAACTACGCCATTAGCCAATGCATAATGATATTTTGTTACAATAATAATTTAATTATTTTATAATAATACTAGTTGTTATACCCGGCCTTGCACGGGTGGGGTGTATAAATTAATTTTTAAAAAGTTTTCTTAATATACATTTATTATTTTGTAAATTAGCAATATTACAAATCCTCCCGGTATCTTTCTTATCCCGGTGTTCTCGGTAATTTTCTAATCCCGGTGTTCTCGGTAATTTTTCCTATCCCGGTGGTCCCGGTTTTCCTCTTTTTCGTAAAAAGTTAATATTCAAATTTCAGGGGTCTCTTAACTATCGCCCGCGAGACCCTTTCATCAGGCCCGCGGATATACCTTTCTAAAAAGTCCTAAAAATTAATTAAAACACTGTTTTTACTGTCAAATTTCCAAAATTTTTATTGGGGAGGACCCCCAAATCCCCCTTTTTGTACTTTGAATTCAACTAATCACATTTATTTTCAGATTCAGTTCATAAAAGTGATAATCCTACCAAAAAATATTTAAAAAAGGCATATTTCAAATTAAAAAAATAATTTAAATGCATTTTTATCTTTTTGCATATAACAAAAATTGTGGTTTAATTGTAAGTTTGTTACTTAATTGTTCTTTTAAAACATAACTGTGAACCTCCATTTGAATTACCTACAATCCGCTCCTGGTGTTGATTCGTTTTTATTTGAACCAGATTTGCCAAATTGCTGGTCAAATGTGTAAAGAAAATTTGCGACATCTTAAATTCTACCTTTTAAGAACTTAAACTACGCATTCTATTCCTTAAATTAGCAAAATATACAACCCTTATGGTTCATTGATGATAAGCCATCCCGTCTTCTACAAGAGGCCCCCTTTTGGAAAAAAATATAATTCACTTTAAAAAAGGTGTTATACAAAAAATTGAAAAAGAGTTCATCATCTTTTCAATAATTAAGTTAGAATACTCTTCATAATCTAGAACAAATCATTTGAATTTATTTTTTAAATTTAAATTTGAAAATTAAATGCGAAAATTTTTGTATTAATAAGTATTCGCTTTTTCAGTTTTGAGGCCAATAATTTTACCGTTCCGGTACCTTTTTTTTAGAAATCGAGCCCTGTTTATACCTTAAGTTTTAATATATAATTTTAATATAACGTGATGATGGTATAATTAAAAACTATTTAACTTCTGAAAACCTGTTAAAAATACATGTTTATTAAAGTTAATAAACATATTTAATTTTTAGCTGTTTTTCATCTTTTTTCTTATTAATGATGCATTTGTAAGTCATATATTTTTCATTTAGCTTTGAGAAAAACAAAATCTTCTTTACTAAAAAAATTCAAAATAAAAAATAATAATTAAAAATATTATAGAAATAAATTAGGGAGAGTGGGGTAATAAGAAATTGGGGGAATAAGAAACGTTTAATTTGCAGCTTTGTGTGTGGGCATGAAAATATGAAAAGAATCACAGAATATCTTCAAGACATACTTTAACCCATTAAAATTTTATCGTTTTAGAATGATTATTTCAGCGAAAAATTCCCGTCTGAAATAATCAGGTCAGCAAAATCATCCACCATGAGTCATGCTTTTTCAACTATTTCAATTTATCTTGTTTTTGCTATTAAAATCCTTATGGAATATTATTAGTGAACTTTTAAGGAGGTTAAAAGTGCTATATAATTCACCTTTTGTTCTTCAATTTAGGGTTGTGGATCATTCTTAAAAGTGCCCTTTTTCTTATTACCCCATTTAAACAAAATTATATGGGGTAATAAGAAACACTAGCATTTTATCCAAGAAAATTAATTTATCGAATTTTTTTCCCTTTATTACATTAATATTTTATTGTTCTTATTTAATTTATTAAGTGAAAATTTTAAATTCATTTAAGTTTATTTTTACTTAATTTTCCTGATAAAGGTGGGTTAAAAGATAACTTTTACTCACCACTTCAAAGTTTAATGTAAAGTTTTAAAGTTTATAAATAATTCCATCGACAGGGGTGTATATCAATTTTGCGTTTTAATTTAATTTATGGTGAGTAAATTAAAATATTAAGTCGTTTTTTCATATTAATTTTTCAAAAAAATTAATTAAACAAGGGGTGGTGAATAGGTTCGGGGGTGTCTTTATAAACTTCCTGAACCATTCAAACTTGAGGAAATGGAGGTAGCGCTGAGTTTATAAAGAGGAAGTGGAAACGACCTCAAAAAACTGAGCTTGCCAAAAATATTTAGTTTATTTTGCGGGAGAATCAATTAGTATCTCAAAATGAAATAAGAGAAACATCATTTGATTAGTTTTGTTATGATTTTCAAATTTTTTATACAAAAATTTAGCGTTGCTTATAACTTTCAACTTGTACTTTTCTTAAGAATAATTTTTAGCTAGGCATATATCGAAAGATTTTTAATGAACATTTTTGAAAATTACTGGGGTTATAGAATACTCTTAAGATATTATATTCCATATTGAACTTCATTTGATATTTAATTGTTTTAGCAAAATAACTGGTTTGTTTCCTATTACCCCAAACGGGGTAATAAGATACAGTCGCTTGGGGCAATAAGAAACAAGTAAAAACTCCCCTTCCCCTTTTAAGAAATTCATTATTTTTTCAAAGAAAGCTATTAATAATGCAAACATTCTGAAAAAATCAGCTTAATAAACTTAAAGAAGAATATTGTGGAGTTTTTAATGTTTCTAATTACCCCATTTGAATCCTATTACCCCACTCTCCCCTATATACTAAATAAATTCTAAAATATATCTTCAGACAAATGAATTATAAAATCGAATTAACAATTACAGAAAAATATTCCATATTGTTTCAAATGTTTTTTTAATTGAAAAACATGAAATTCTCCCCACGTTCCAAAAATAATGTGAATGTATTCTTCTGTTTTTAAAATCAATTCTTTAAATGACGCTGATCATATTAGGTTATTTTTTCTTAAGACCAGTAGTAAATTCTTCTTTTCTCGGGAGAACTTTCAGCAAAATTATATAAATACGATATTACGGATATTCTCCTCTCCACTAAAGCTGCTGTCATGTGATTTTGAAAAAGGATGAAGATTGAATCTATTGTTTAAAGTTCCCTGAATGAATAATGTGAATGTATTCTTCTGTTTTTAAAATCAATTCTTTAAATGACGCTGATCATATTAGGTTATTTTTTCTTAAGACCAGTAGTAAATTCTTCTTTTCTCGGGAGAACTTTCAGCAAAATTATATAAATACGATATTACGGATATTCTCCTCTCCACTTAAGCTGCTGTCATGTGATTTTGAAAAAGGATGAAGATTGAATCTATTGTTTAAAGTTATCATCTCCGGTCATAAACTTTTAATGTTAACTTACTACTTTGAAAATTACTTATTTTAAATGTATTATTATTCTTCAAACGGTGATAAAAAATATTTAATATTTTTAAATTCATGTCCCCTGATATATTTAGAAAACGTATTTCATACTTTTAAAATAATTTTTCTTTTTAAACTTATGAAGGTTGATTTTTATGTTTTGTACTTTTTGTTGTGAATACGTGATAAAGTAATGTTCCTATTTGAAGGTTATTTTGAAATTGATTAGTCGCTCTTATTATATTAAGTATCTATTTAAGGGTTTGAATAGGGGTGAAAATATTATGAGTATTCTTATGTTGCATTAACAAAAATTATTTTAAATTAAAATTAAATGGATCAACGAAACAACAAAAAGTTAGTTATTTTAAAAAGCATTTACTATGTTAATATTTGAATAGACTGGAATTCCAGTTGCTTTAAATTATATTTATTACTACTTATGTATTATTGTATTTCTCTGTTACTTTTCTTCAAAATTTAGTCGTCATTTCTTATCACCATACGCTGATTACCATAGG
The DNA here is from genome assembly GCA_024610705.1 of Tetragnatha versicolor. NCBI lineage: Eukaryota > Metazoa > Arthropoda > Arachnida > Araneae > Tetragnathidae > Tetragnatha > Tetragnatha versicolor. The sequence goes on along the minus strand of JANDEH010000006.1, from coordinate 8,500,367 downwards.
AACATAAGTTTAAAAAAACACAGTCTAAGATTTATAAAACCAAAGAAAAGCATCAAACTATTAGGTTTTTAATATTGGGACTTTAATTTTTTTTAAATGTGTTGTCAAGTCACTGTATATACAAAAGAACATGTAAAATCTTTTCACATAGCTGTATGAGACAGTCACAAACAAGTATTGACAAATAGGTCTCTATGTACATACCTTCATTTTAAAATTAGTGTGAACAATGATTTAAGTACAGTTTTGAAAATCACACTTCTTTAAATAAGATGGTTGTATGTTTTTAAAATTAGTCAACAATTCTCTCTCCCAAGAGGAACGTATTAGAGTGGAAATAACAATATCACTGATAAGAGATTTTTCTATTATTATAAACAAATAAAAGCTTGCAACAGTTTTTAGAAATTATTTTTTTCCTAAAAACGCTCAAATGCGAAAATGATAATAAACAAGAAATAGTAAATTATTATTTTATATACATTGTATATACAAAAAACATGAAATTCTTTCTTTATACAGATGACAGTAATTCTAGGGTACAAAAATGACAAACTTTTATTAATACTGGTCCAAATTGTTTGTACTTCTACAATATTTTCCAGTTTTAGTTTAAGGTTACTCCTATCAACAAAAAAAGTAAAAAACCACCTGAAAATTCTGTTGGTAATGTATATATCACTTCATTAAGTACTTGATTGAATACCTCTTAAAATAGTTCATTGAGGTGTCTTCTTCTATTTTGATCGGTATGGACAAGAATGCAAGTTTTAAGTTTAGAAAAGTATAAACTATGAAACACATTTTGTGCTTTAGTTATGCAATATTTAATGAAGAAAATGATTAAAGATGATACTTAAATTATTTAATTCAATTAATACTTTATTTACTTTTATTAAATTATTTGTGCTTTGAAAAGTTCAAATACTTTTTTAAGAAGCTATTTCGAGTTAAAAATAAAATATTTTTCAAAACATTCAATGTTATATCACATAATTCTTAAAAAACACATAAAAACGATCTTTAATAAATTGTCTCATTTTGGATGTTTTTATCTCTTGATGCAAAAGACGGAATTATTCACTTTTAATTTTAAAAACCATTTTAGACTTAATGTGCAAAAAAGGGTTGGAGACCGAAAAAAGTGCAACTCGGTAGAAACTTTTCAAATTTTGATGAAGAACTTTAAACTTTTTGATTGATTTGAAAATTTGATATGCTTTAATGGATATAATATTGAAAGTGCTGCAGAAGATATCATTTGAAGCTTTTATGAGTACAATTTCATTGACTGTTTAACATAGATAAATAACCTAATATTCTCAACATCAACAGTAATGTTACTATGGAATACAATTAATATTGAAGCCCTTTACTTAATCTATGAAACCATATATATATAATTTCTTCTGCTTAGAGATTTTATGTTGACAAATGTTGAGATCACAAGGAAAAGTGGAAATAAAGTACAAATGTTACAATAAATGTCGTGCATGTTTTTAAGAACAAAGTTACAAAAAATTATTGACTAGCTGTATCAAATCAGGGAATTTTGATTTTGCATTTTCATTCATTTAATTGCTTGGTGGAAAACGTATTTTATAACCCTTTAAACTGAATCAAATATACAGTTTTTTTTATTAACCGACCATGATCACTATGTTTAATTTAAATTAAAATGTTCTGCAATGCCAAAAATTTTATCAGAAAAAGAACTTTGTGTAGCTTGTGGTAAATATTTCCCTACTAACCCAAAATCCAGTTCTCGCTTCTAACAAAAGAAAAACGTCCTTTCATAAATAATTCGATTTTCTAATTGTGTCAACCAAACAAAAAGTGAACAAACATAAACAATCGATATTCTAATGTACAAAAAAAATTCAGACACTCACTTCAAACAGCGAAAGCAGTTGACCTGCTTAAATGAGTAGAACTACGCAATGGACGATTTGGTATGCATGGGCTGTCAGAATGAGTATGATTTCTATTTACATAAAAATAGGGCTCCCTGTGTTAGGCAACCACTGTGTGAGTCTAATTACATGCAGGGACGATGTGGAAGAGAGTTTCTCAGTCATTTGCACATGTGGATGAGGATAGGAGAAAATAATGATTGCATTATATGAGATTCCGTTTTAGTAAATATCATGTAGTTTCCCTAAGGGAGATGGCAATTTTTATAAATTCTGGAACTAGATTGTTATTAATTTTATGTGAAATTATTTACAATTTTGTTGAAGTTAGTTTCAGTGTTTGCCTTAAAATGCATAATTAGGGAGAAGGATTAATTTCGAATTTATAAAGAAAAACATCTGGCTTTAAATAATAAATTATTTCTTTAACTGTTTGCGTGTAATTAATTTCTTTCTCTTCTTTGAAAAACTATTTTAACACCATAAAAGTGGTAAATTGTACAAATTATTGAATTAATTTTTCTCTTTACATTTTAACATTTATTTGTATTTACCATTTTAACATAATTATATTAACATTTATTATTATTGTGTATAGTGTTCCAGATTAAAGGGGTTTTACAACAACTGGTTATTTATGCTATAGACACTTAAATTCTTGTAATGTCTCTTCGTTAACTGATATAAATTGTTGAACGATCTTAATGTGGACATTTTGAAATTGATTATGATTTTTTTATTAGCAAATTAATCTTAACACATTATTAATGATAATTTATCCAGTTTTGCCTGTTAATCAAATAGTTTATTCGTTTGAACAGTGATTACAAATCCACTAGGCCGATATATCTATGAGTTGCGTATTCTTTTGAGCTTAATTAATAAGAATATGGGCTTTTGATCAATAAGAAAGTTACGAAATTTATGTCTAAATTTGTTATTTTAGTAAATTTTTGAACGTAGCTTTATTTCAAGTTTTTATTCTTTCCAATGCAAATTGAGAACGAAATCTTGAAAATGGAAAATTTTAATATTGAAAATTGTATTCATCATGATTTATGCCCCATCCTCATCCACTGAACCGGGGCATTTGTCATCCGAGCAATCCGTTCCGAAACCCCTCTCCGATCATCCCAGGATTACAAGTTCATCCAGGGCCAGTCCCTCGCATCCTCGTTTCACCAAGTCCTGCCCTGCAGCTGCAGATAGGAGGGGCACATGGCCGCGTTCGTGACGGCACTCAGGTCCAGATTGCCCGGCTGCCCGTAGCCGCCCATGCCGTTGAGCTGCAGCGCCGCCGCGCCGCCCAGCGAGCACGCGGACTGCGGCACGGACCGCCCGTCGCCCAGGCAGCTGGAGCGCTGCTGCTGCGGAGGCGCCGGGGCTTGCGGCAGCAGCTCCCCGCCGCTGCTCCCGTCGTCCTCGGCCGAGCCGGTCGAGCACGGCTTGCCGTCCTTCACCAGCACCGGCACGGCCACTTTGCGCGGCGACTGCTGCTGCTGTTGCTCGGCCATCGCCTTCTCCTTCGCTTGCCGCTTGCATTTGTAGCGGTGGTTCTGGAACCAGATCTTGACCTGCGTCGGCGTCAGGTGGATGAGCGAGGCGAGGTGCTCGCGCTCCGGCGCCGACAGGTACTTCTGCTGCTTGAAGCGCCGCTCCAGCTCGTACACCTGCGCCTGGGTGAAGAGCACCCGCCGCTTTCGGCGCTGCGTCAGCGGGAACTGGACGCCGCCGACGCCCGATGCCTTCTGGTCGGCGGCGGCAGCGGCGGCCACGCTGCACGCGCTCAGGCTGGACATGTTCATGTTTGACATCGACATCCCCGTCGACGAGCCCATCAGCCGTGAAACTGAAAAGAAAAGAGAAAAACATGAGTCTCACTAAATATAAACTCATAAATAAATATTCAATTCATGATCAAACTAATATTCTTTTTGTAAAAATAACTTTAAGGTACTACTAAACTTCAACGTATATGTAATATAGAAACTATGTGCACTAATACCTAAACTCAATTTACCAATCAAGGTCAAAGTACATTGCATGTTCCAATAACTAAATTCATTTTACAGTAAAGAAGAATTCATAAGGAAAAATGTATGAAAACTATTATTCCAGGTTGTTACGCATAACTTTCAAAATAATAATAAGAAAATAATAGCAAATATATGAAGGAAAAATCAATGTAGAATCACCAATCACAGGATTACAAAAATTTATGACCAAGTTACCTTAGATTAAATGTTCTGTTTCGTTTACGATTAACTCTTTTAAAAAAGAGAAATATAGAATTTTTCCAATGGGTTGCTGAGAAACTAAACTTTCTTAAAAAACTTTCATATGAATAAAAATAAATAAATATTTTAAAATAAGTTATTTAAAATTTATTTGTGTATTCCCACCATTCTCCCGATAAGTTCCATTAAATTTTCACGAGTAGATAAGTCAAAGAGATAAGTTTTAATAAGGATTAAGTTTTAATAAGGAATAAAAACCAATTCTCGACCATATACGACCTCGTACATTCACACAGGTTTTTATGTTTTTAAAATGTTACTCCAATATACACAATTGAAATTCTTATAAGTTTTATAATCATTGATATTTAAAATGACATTGATATTTAAACATAAATATTAAGGTTTTAATAAAAATTAGAAGTGAAAAATTCTTAATTACCCAAAAAATGTTTTATCAAGTTCTTTTTTCTTAATAAATTGCCTTTATAAATTATACAATTTATTGTAATGTATACTTATATATCTTTCATTTTCACTTGAAACTGACTAATAAGCATGTATAAACTATCCACGTATAAAATGAAAATATTCCAGAGAAAACTATTTAAAATTGATAATTTTTACATACCATTATAAAATCCTTTTATGGCATTCATAGCTTTTAAAACATAAAAATTACCTAACCCTGGAGAAGAAATTAGAATGCATAAATTGCAGTTAAAATCATAGAGAATTTGCGATTTAACAATAACGAAATAAATGTAATTTTTGAATTTTGGTTTTTGTAAAAATGTATTTGAAGTAATAAAATTTTCCAATACAGTGCATGAACAGTAAAATAATCTAAATATATCTCTTATGATAAAAGATAAACAAACACATTAAGAAGAGTAAGTACATTCCATGTATTAAATTTTAGATCTTATTGTAAACAAATTAACCACGAACGTATAAAATGTTATAAAATAAACTCTACATATTTTGTGAGATTTCATCCATATATATAATTCCCTTACGTGGCTCACGAATTCGGCTGTATTTGTTACCCGCCGTTGGCAACGATCGGTTTGTTTACACTTTGCGTGCGAATTCGTGTTTACGTTTTCCGCGTCTTTCGATTTACGACAACTTTCAACCTATTAGTTATGTCGGATTTATGTAGAGCAGCAAATTATTTTCGTAATAATAAACGTAAACGAATCTCGAGAAGTAATGAAACTCCCGAGCAAGCGAGTATTCGCAGAACTAATCGGACCGAGTCTGATCGATTGCAGCACGCAGCACTCCTCAAATTTCATTGTTCACGGAGCATCATTGCGGAGAATTAGCTATAAAATGTTTCCATTTTAATGTTTTTAGTTGAAAAAGTTGTCTTGAAAAAATATTAATACTCAACATTTAGCAAATCGGGATGAAAAGACGCATAATATACGTGGATTTAAAAAACTAATCGTATTTTAAAATTGAATCTCTTAATTTCACTCGAAATTCCGACACCGCACGGGGAACTACTTTCTTATGTTTCTCTCAGCATATTTCTACAGGCTCAAGTTAAGTTGCAACCGAATATAGACAAAGTTTTCTGAGATTCAGTTGGGTAAAAAACTTTTTGCACAGAATAGTCGAACGCAGTTTTGGTATTGTACAAATGGTAACCATTATTAATGAATACTAGCATTAGGAGGGTAGAAAACCGTACATATATGTGACAAAGCACAAGTTGGAGTAACACGGTAAGATAGTTTTTGGTCGAGTTATCCAGTCATATTAAGATGTTATGTAACTTTCATGGACATGGTGTTTTACTTGCTCTTTCTTCACATAAAGGGGTACAAATTTTCTTACTATTAGCAACGTGTGAAAAATTTTGATTTTAAGGATTTAATCATTTATACCATATTTTTGGTTGGTGTATATATTTTTTACACACTGTATTTAATGTTTCCATGCTGCATTTTCTATTTATAAAACTTTATTTTCACCAATAAATTTAGTTGGTAATGAATCTCAGCTAGGCTGTACCAGCGTATGGCGAGCGAGCGAAGCGAGCCAGGATCGCGAAGCGATCCTCCGCGAACTGCGAAGCAGTTCGCGCGGGGGTTGGCGAGCGATAGCGAGCAGGGGGCGGCAGCCCCCTAGTAAATTTAATTTATGCATTAAATACTTTTTATTTAATATAATAATGTAATGATTAATTACACAGGTCTGCAATGAAAAAGTTATTTGAATAATTTTAGCCATTTCCTATGTATTTTGGTGTGCTGATAACGAAAAAAATATTGAAAAAAAATCCTATAAGTCAGGATTTTTCACAAATTGCAAAATTATATTCGAATGTGCCTATTTTTCATAGTTTTTGTACATTTCTCCTTTATTTTTTAAAATAGGGAACTATGAATGATGCACATAGTAAACTATCTCATCAGTACATTATAGAGATGGAAAGAAATTATCAGGGAAGCTTTAATAGTGCAATAATGAAGAATTTTTGTTGTATAGTTCAAAGAAACGTTCTTGTTGCTACTTAAAAGGGTAAATGTACCACGAGGAGCTTCATAAGGAGGAAAAGTTGGCTTTAGAGTGTGTAAATGAGTTTATTTTAGTTATATAATGATTTTCATGAAGAATATGTAATAAAAAATTTATTTTATGAACCTATTTTCATTAAAATTGAAATAATGACTTATTTTACAATTTTACCTAAATTTTCAGGAAACATGATATTCTAGGGCAAAACAGAGACCAATTTTGAACTCAGGGCACCAAAAACATATAATTTATTGACCTTGATAGTAAATTAGGATTAAGAAATCTACTTTTTAAGGCGCCGTTCAAATATTACGTAAGCACTTTTTTGTTCATTTTTAACACCCCTCCCCCGTTGTCAGCAAAGATAAGCAAACCTCAAACCCCCCATAATTACGTAAGAAATTGCCGGACCCCCCCTGAAATTTTACATCCCTATTAGTAAGTACTGTTTTTTTCCTTGAAAATTAGGTGACTCGTACAAGGAGCTGTTCGAAACACTACTTTTCGGGGTTACAATTTCAAGATGTTAGGGTGGTACATCTCCAGAAAAAAGTGTTTACGTCAGATTTCCTAATTCAATTTTTGTTACATTTATTTTTTGTTATATTTTGAAATTATTTATGCAAGAAACAAGAGATTTTAGAAAATGCACCATCTTACGTAAGCATCACTCATATCCCCCCTCCCCCTTGTCAGCAAAAATAAGCAAAGAGCAAACCCCCCTCCCCCGTAGGTGCTTACGTAATATTTGAACGGCCCCTAAGTGTACTCACATTTTTTTGAAATGTTGCTATATTTGCTCAATTCGTTACAAAATGCTATGTCTTAAAAATCAAAAGAGGTCATTTTTGGGTTGAGCACACCAAAACACATAAAAAATGATTTTCAGATAAAGTTTGAGTCGAAAAATATTTTTTTAAAATAAATACTTTTATTTTCTTAAAAAATTGGCATTTTTACTTAAATTGTGAAGTAACGTAAAGTCCTAAGATAAAACGGAGGCCAATTTTAGATTTAGCACATCAAAAAACATAAAAAAAGATTTTATGGAAAAATTTGAATAAAAAAATTTGTATAAAGAGTCAATTTTTCAAAATTTTAAGGCATTTCCCAATAAAACCTAAAAACCTGACTTGTCAAGAAACGTGACGTCCCAGGACAAAATGGAGGTCAATTTTGGATTCAGCGCACCAAAATAAAGTTCAGGTGAAATAACCAAAACAGCTCGAAAAAAGTTTTTTTGCAGACCTGTGTTATCGAATGAAAATAATTTTAAAATTAATAAAAAAAATTACGATTTATAAATTTAGCATTTTTACGGGGAGTACCAATTTTTTTTTCTTTGTTTAATTTATAAATAAGCATTTATCTCCCATTTCACACTTTTTCTTTAAAACTAAAATATTTGTTTTAATTACAAAATAAGAATTCATTATGATAAAGAAGTTATGGAAAACTTGAACACATATTTAAAGATAGCTTTAATATTCTCAAATTGAGAATTGAGAATTAAATTGAGGATTGAATTAATAATTGAGAATTAAACCTAAAACTAGAAACTAAATAATATCTTTCATTATTCGTATATGAAGGTTATCTGAATATTTACTTCATTGGTTTTATATATCTTCGGTACATGCAATTCATTTTTTAAATACGTATGAATTAAGGAACAATTTTAGACAGCAAATTATTGTGTTGAAATACTCTACGAAAAAACTTATAGCCAACAAAAGTTTATAATTTCTATAAAAATGTCAATAAACGGACTACAATTTCTTTTAGAAGTAAGCTCTGCACAAGTTTGCGAGTCACAAATATTGTGCACTCTTAAACATCTGAAATTCAAGATTTGGAGGTACTGAGTCCCCTTAAACACAATACCATACATTTTTGTTTATTTATATTAACAATTGAAATATTGATATAATATTTAATATATTTTCTCAAAATGTTTAAATTTGAGTATATAATGTATATAAAATGATATAAGAATAAAACCTATTTGGAGATTTCTAGAAAGAACAGTGGTAAACTACTTGAAATAAAAACAACATTCCAATATATCGCTCTTTTTTATAAATATGAAGAATAAAGTGTTCAACTCAATAAGTAGATAATATAGAATTAGCGCAGAAAATGGGAATGTTGAAAAGAAAAAAAGTGTAAAAATATTACTTTTTAATTTGAAGTACGAATTAATGCAGCTCTTTTGAAAAATTTTAAATTCACCACAAGTGTATTTCAGCACCGTCATTGGGTTTTATAGTACTTCAAAGAAAATAATTTCCAGTAAGCATTTTTACTGTAATGTGGGCTCACCCTGTGTACTCACCACCTGTAAAAGCTGTTCTTTGGTGAGTATACTTATTGTGCAGAAAAAAAAACTTTTACATGTACTTATATGGTTGGTTTGGTTAGCGTTAGCTGCCTTTTTAACCAGCTTTAATAAAAGTTGGGATCGATATTGCACTCTAATACTTTTAGCACCTTTAAGTATCTAATGACTGTATGCTTTTTAAATAAAACTTATAATATCTATAAATCATATATAATTTTCATAGATACGTGGACAAAAAATATTATAATAACCCTCAAATGTAAATGAATTATTTTGTTATTTTTGAACATACCTTTGAAAATTCTACTTTTGATAGATTAAATAAATAAATATACGAAATAAAGATATCCCGAGGAAATATATGTTCTGAAATTCATTTAGTAACAAGATGTTTTATAATTAAACTGATTTAATTTAGTTTTTAAGTAGTATTATTTATTTTAGACCTTAATACTAATAATGATGTAAGTATTTTTGAAGAAAATTTGGAAAGTTTTAAAGAGTGGAAAGCATTGTATTAACAACAAGAATTTTTTCTTTTGAATTTCAAACCTTTTAAATATATTTCTTTATGTTAATGTCATTACAAAAATATAACGTAAGAACTTCTTTAAATTTATCATGAGATTTATTTCTAGGTAACAATCAATTTAAATTTATTGATATACAAACATCTTGTAACAAGACTCAGAACTTTTAGGTATGAGCATAAAGCTGAACCTTTTGCATGTATTTTACTTAAGGACTGCGTTTTTAGGAGCATTAAAATTAATAATACGTGTTTTACACATAAAATAACAACAGATAAAATAGTTTATCACAAGTTAGGTTAGTTTTAACTAAGAGTAAAGCTAATTAATATGTTCCAAATAATTCTTTCATTCAATAATATTTCCCCTGATGTCAATCAAAGTTTTTATTCATTCCAAAGAATCTTCCAAAAAAAATTCGCTTGTTCTAATATTCATCAATCAACCGCCTACAAGTAAAAAAAAATCTCCATCGTCATCACTTTTCCAAACATTGATTAAAACTTTAATGAACACAATCTTCCTTCAACATGTCCAAACTCGAACAGCCCACAGCTTTTTACCCCCACAGACCTGATTAGGGGCAAACTCTATCGGACCTCGATACAGATCTGCAGAAAAAGTCCCAACCCTCCATCCACTTCAAGACAATTACGGGCCGTAGTCCTGGCGGCCATAATTGGTGGAAACACAGTGTCCCCGGAATTGGAAAATAGAATAAAGAAAAGGGGGAGGAGCCACCCACTTCATTAGGACTGCGGAAAACCAATTTACTGGACCCCGGATTCCGCCAACCGGGGGTCTGTTTTTTGTTTGTGGGGTTTTATCCGGGTTTGATTGTGTTAGCGAGTGGGGCGGTTGGCGGTTCCCCTGCATGTTTGCTTTGCCTGGCTGCCAACTTTCGTTTAAAGTTCGGTTTGTTTGAGGTGGGAAAAAGCGTTTTTTGAAGGGGGTGCCGAGAATGGGATCGAGTTGAGTTGAGAAGGGGTTGAGGTATCGGGAAGTGGTGCTTTTGTGTGGCGTGGGGAGGTTCTTTGGGGGTTGACAATGGGTGTCTTGGAGTTGATAGCATCGTATTGTTGTGTCAATTTGTGAATCCGTTGATAAGTTTTACCAGCAGGATCGTCTTGTGATGAAATTTAGACTATTGATTTTGGTTTCAGAATCTTATCTTACATGATGAAATTTAGGATCAAATGTATAAATGTAAATGTATATATTTTTTTAAAATTATGAGGATGTCAGATTTTAAATAGCAAAAAGTGTTTAATTCCTTGAAACATATGTGATGAACTTTTATTACTTAAAAATATGATACAATAAAACTCTTGATGAAAAATGAACTTCGAAATCTTTAATCATTATTTTAAAATAAATTTATTTAAGAATTTATTTGCGTTTTCGTAATATTACATTACTCCTAATCTTTTCAATGTAAATATACAATCATATGCAGGGTATTTTAACATAATCGCCCAAACTTCAGATTCCCCAGCCAGATTCTTCACTTGATTTCTCAAAGAGATGACGGAGAATTATACCTCTAGTTCCCATAGTTTTGAGAAAAAAAGATTCCATAGATTCCATATCCAGATTCCATAGTTTAAGAAAAAAGTGATGAAAAAAGGTATGGTGTGAACATGGTTATTTGGTTATTTGGTTATCAACATGGTTATTTGGATATGTTTGCTCAATACTAACGAAAATGTTAAAAATATCCATCGCTTATGCATATGCACACGGTGAAATAAAATTCTTAAAATTTTATCGGATATGGCGTCAAATTTTTCGAAAGCTAAGTCTTCGTAGAGGTATAGTTCTCAGGGCAAATAATTTGCTCCACGCAAGGAATCTTTCTGTGCAGAGTTTAGGCGGACTTGTTGAAACATCCTTTTAGCACACATTAGTGAAATTGTAGGTATATCAGATTACGCACTGATATTAAAATTTCTTTTATGTAAAAACGTAAACTAAATTAAGTTTATTTCGATATACAGATTAGAAACAGTTATACCTGCTAACCTGCTACAAAAGCATATTGTAAATATATTTAAAGTATGCTGCATGTATGTATATTGTACTACACCATAAGCAAACCGGTAGTCTTTAATTTCGACACAGTGAACATTGGTGAAAGTTCTTAACTGTATCCAAGTTGGCAATGTTTTAGAACCAATGAGTTATTTTAACAAAGAAATCTAAATTATTTACTGGTAATAAAACAGTGCCAACTTGACGACCAATAAGGACTTCGGCCAAAACAAACTCTTTAAAAAGATGAGATCCTAACTGGTTTTTTAAATAATGTCATGTAAATATTGTCATGATAATTATTTATTGTTCTTTTATATGTTTTCATCTAATCAATTTTTTCAGTTTTCGCAACCTTACCATTTATAACTTAAGTTAAATCATTTAACTTTTTGGCAATATTTATTAAATTGAATTATTTTACTACAAAATTGACAGCTTTTCTTTTAACATTTTTTAAGTAACAATCTTAGGGTTTAAGCAACGTGACATTTTAAAAAATTTTCCCGATCATCATCATTACTTTTCTGAAATTTAACACAAACCAATTTCAAGTATTATAAACTAAATAAAATAACACTATTAATTTAATCCAAACTGATAAATATTAACAGACATACAGTAATACAAAGACATTTTTTGTTAAATCAATGAAAACTTTTAACATTAAAACTGTAAAAAGTAACTAAGAATGATTTTATGTTTTTTATGAAATGTAAGAGATGTGAATAGAAGGAAATTATTTTTAAGAACGTTTGAAATAGTTAATGCATAGGATAATGAAATATGTTTACGTATGCACACAACAAATAGATACCCTTAAATTGACAAACAACCCATATTCTGTCATCTTCTTAAATATAGAAGAGCAGAGATATTTCGCTTTCAACAAAACTATTTTGAATATTTTATTTAAACTTTAATAGGTACATATATATATATATCGTTATTTAAAACTGTTAAATTAATTTTCTTTGATTCTAACTGATACACAAAAGGCCAAATTTATTGAAAATAAATTGTATACTATCTTGATTACATATAGTTTTATAGTTAATTACTTTTTAATAACTGTAAAAATAAAACAGCTTAAAGTTTGTCATGACATTCACTTTTTTCATGTCTATCACATTTGTCATGTTCCACATATCCCATTTGTCATGTTTCTCATATCCCATTTGTCATGTTTCCCATATCAAATTTGTCATGTTTCTCATTTTATTTTTTATTTAATTTACTGTCACAGTCTTCTAAGCAATCATGTTATTTATTTTATTTCATGAATTTGTGAATTTAAAAATAATAGTTTGTTAATTTTTTAAACAAACGGAATTTGTTTACTTCGTTCCGTTCGAGAACAGGATGGTTTGATATCGGATTTTCAGCGGTTATATAAGTTTTTATGAAATTTAAAGTAAAATCTTCCTGGCTTGGTTGCCGTGGTCTTGATCTTCAAAAACTGGAAGTTTCGCCCAAAACTTTGTCGGGCACATGATCAACAAAGATTTCTCACGCAATCGTTCTAGACCACGGCAAGGGCAACCAAGCCCGGAAGATTTTACTTCAAATACAACCGGCCGTGAAAGCCTTTCTAGTTTTATGAAATCAGTTATTAGAAAGTTTAAAAATAATAGTTATTGCTAGAAACAAAAAAAAATACGTTTGAGCTTTCACACGTGTCATGTGTGACACAACATCAACAATTTTTAGAAACAAAATTGAATAAAATTTGACGATTTTTTTTTATTTCACAGAAAAACAATTTAATATTAATATCATTTATATAAAATTTCGTGGGTATGGGTATAATATGCGTACCAAATAAGCGAAACTGAGTACTAATTATAGGGGCCCCTCAAACTCTTGTCCATTTTATGTCATGTGTGTCAAGGAATATTTTTGTTTTAATAATTCGGAGTGAAAAGATTTTTAGTTTATATTTTTTCTATAACGGAACATTGCACATTGCTTTCTAAAGAAATTAAGATTTTTTTCATTAAATACTTATTTGAAAGAAAGAAGTTGTTTTATTGAATTGACCAGAAGTTTCCTAAATATTGTAAGCTTTTTGAAAAAATAACCAAAGAAGCTATCTTCTTTAACACCTCAAGCAACCTGTTAAACAAATTTGGTGAAAAAAGACACTCAAGGGGTTGAGTTTTCCTGAGTTTTTGGTTGTCCTTAAAAATTGGACAATGCCGCTATAGGAAATAATTGAAAATTATATTGTTTCAAACTGAATATCCAGACAAAAAGGTTTAAACGCCTTGTAGGGGAAATCAGGCTATAACGGCATACTCGGGTAAAATGACTTTTTCGATTTTCTTGAAATTTAGCAGAAGGGCAGCACGTGTCTGCAGCTTTTTTCTTCTTTTATTGCATCGAAAATGATATAAACAGACACCATTATTTGAAAAGCATTTCTTACCTCGTGTTGAACGAAAATCAAAAATGTAAGTGTCAAAGTATTTTTCATGCGTTTTTATAATGAGCTCTCTTTTATTCATAGCCATTAATTTACCATAACTATGATTTTTGTGTGGATTTAAATCCAATTAATACTATATTTCATGCGGTAGGAAATTGATTTATCCTTTTGTTTTACAAGAAATTGAAAATAAATAAAAATGCACCTTTCAGGGTAAAATGACATAAAACTCATTGGTATAAAATGATATAGTATGCTACCTTATGGACACACTATGTCATTTAACTATGTCTATCACTATGTCTATCGTGGCTAGTTAAACTTTCTAAAAATGTAACTAGAGTGAAATCACATACAGTTCTTGTTTTTTTTCCTAATAAAAACATAATGTTTTTTGATAAGCACATTACAGTTGTTTTTTTTCATTTGCTGATTATCTTTCTCACAAAAATTAATTATAGATTATGTCAAAGTGCTTAAATACTAAAATAGTTATTGTTTGGAATCAAATAAAATTGTATTTGCAGAAGAAATCTCTTTTTTTTTGTTTTAAGGTTTACTATGTCATTTTATCCTTATATCGGGTAAAATGACATACTTCTTACTTTTTTCGAAAAGTAAGTTTTTGGAAAAGAAAAAAGAAGATTACGATATTACTCAATTAGGGGGTGTTAGAGCGTTAAATAAACATTTCATTGACTTTGAAAACAATAGGAAATCTAATCAAATCGTCTCTCACGGTCGATTTGAAAAAGTGGTATGTCTTATTAGCCGGATCTCCCCTATATAGAAACAAGTAATGTTTGTATATTCACTTTAATCCCGATACCTCGAATTTCGGTACCTAGAACACCTTAATGTTTCAAAAATAATAAACTAAATTTAAACCCTTTTTTCTCAGATTTTGACTTTTTTCTGTAACACGAGATCGATATATTAAAATAATTTTTTTTGAGATAGCAATTCTTAATGGCAACTGTTAAAATTGTAATGCTTATTATATAAATTCCCATGCTTGCAAATTTCTGTCTACTTTTCATAATCTATTACAAAATTTTGCATTTATGAAAATATTTATTTTTCCCTTTTACTTACACACTTACAAAAAATGAAAGAATGTAAAAGAGCAGGTTACAAAAGTTTGCACTAAATACATAACATAAAATTGCGGTTGACCATTTTTTACTGCGTTGTAAGCTATTTTATTCCTATCCAAAGAAAAACGATACCAGTATTTATATTTCATATAATCAAAAGAGGGTGCATATTACTCTAAAACAGCTCAATAAAATTTTTATTACGTTCTCAGGTGACTTAATTTTTAAGGTAAAGTATGACTAAGAGACTTTATAGCAAAAGATGTTTAAAAACATTATATTTCCTTCTATTCATATAGCTGAACTATAAATTCAAAACAAAATTATTGCAGAACAAACTTTTTTTAAAAGAATTTTTTAAAACCTTCAAATAAGAGTCAGATATAGATAGAAAACTAAACAAAAAGAAAAAAAACTAAACTTTAAAAACCCTAAACATAGATTTCCTCCCGTAAGATCTGATAAGGAACAAATAGCAGTGGAGTATGAATGCCATCGTCCTGTTTTAAGACCAATCAAACTGGCATAAGTATTATTAATTTTTTGACTTAATGTGTGTACAGAGGCTTAAAATAACTAATATAAGATATTTTATGAAAAAAATCAATGCTTGGAAGGGTTCTAAAAATATCTAAGAATGACTCAATTTTATGAAACTAATTGGAAAAATTTTAGCAGAAGCAGTTTCAGAAATTAGAAGTAGTTTTCAATCTCAAACACTTGATTATTAGAACACCCAAAGATTAGAAAATTGACATAAATAAATTTCACTGCAGATCAAACTTACCCTTAACTGATTTTTTTCAAATTACTGAGAGAAATTTTACTTCGAACTCAAAATATATTGGAACTTTTATATAAAACAATGCTTTTGGAACTAAACTTGCCTTTGGAATTTACAGATATCTGTATTCAAAGTAAAATAGTGTCAGGAAGATTTTACATTTTACTTAAAAATTTACTTTTGGAAATTTTTGATGAAAAAATTTCTTTCATTAAAATTTATTGACTTGTTGGAAAGTTTAACGGTTTGATATGTAATGTTTATGCATGTAAAGGCAACTTTTAAAAATAATTTGACCAAAATAATCGTAATGGATTTTGAGTTATTGAAAGTGTATCAATGTGCCCCTTGTATCAAACCGCCCCGTTTTACTTTAAATTTTAAAAAATGACGTGTTTTGCAAATAACTATCCTTAATTTGAATCCCATTGAAATCATTGAAAAAAGTCTTACTCACACATGATGTACTATCCTATTTCTTTAAATATAGTGAATTTTCTGTTAAAGAGTCTAATAAAAACTTTCCCATTTTGGTAGTATTTATTTTACATGGTGCATTGTAATTTTTTATGCTATAAAAGTAGTAGTTTTAATGATAAAAAGAGCGTTTAATCAATTTTAGTGGTATTTTATTTAAAAAATAATTATTCGTTATGTATAAAGATTTTATGCACAATTCCAACAATTGAGTGTCATTAATTTTTTGAAACAACTATTTCTTTTACATTGATAACAGTTTGTAAAAAAATTTCATTTTTTGTTCTTAATTACAACAGTTTATTGACAAAGATTCCATCTCTTAAGATTATTTTTATGGTAAACTGACTTCTTTTAATGTTTTGCGATTTTCCTAAAAAAAAAGCTGAACTAATTCACGGAAATGTGATTACCTATCCCATCACAAATATTTTAATTACTTGTTAGGTCTTTTTATTAATTCTTTCCCCAAAAAAGTGATCGAGGCACAAAAAAGTCAATTTCGAGCCAAAGATAAATTGAATAGAATACAGTTTCAGTACTTCCGATAAAAAGCGAATATTCATTCCTAAAAAGTTGATTGCGTAAAAAATGGTGTTTCATGTTTATTTCCATTACCAATTATGCGAAGAAAAACTTAATTATGCTTTAAAAGACAAACACGCATAAAAAATCGATTCTATTGATTCTGTAAAAACTAAACAATATAAAAAATCGGAATCTCTAGAATGCGTATAAATTCAATAAAACCTTTTGATGCTTTTCATTGCTTAGAAATTATTTCTATTGGTAGAAATAACAAAGTACCAATTAATATTCTCAATTATATGCAATTAACATTAATGGGATCGCATTGAAATGCAAAGCGTAATTCAAAGATATTTTCAATAAAAAGTTATCAACGTATCAATCATAACATATTCATAATTATTTTAACCTATTCATTGGAATCATTTGTGTAAATCAGACGAAGCGACTGAGATGATTTTGATTAATACATCATAATCGCTTTGAAATCTTTTAAGTACTGTTAGGTAATAGATGAAATGAAACACACGACTATCAATTGATAAATTAGTTTAAATTAGATACAAATTTCCGAACTTATCGTTTAAAAATTTAGTCATGCGATTTATAAAGATAAAATATCGTTTTAAGTGATTTTATTGTAAGATTTATTTCTTCATTAATTAAAAATATATTTTGTTCGTTAGTATAGTTTCCACAAAAGGGAAACTACGAGTATATATAAATTAAAGGATCTTTTTCTATGAGCGTGCATTTTTTTGGTATTGTGTGGAACGAATACATCTAAATTTCCATGTGTTTAAAATATTTTAACACTACATCACTTTTTAACATACAAATTCCCAATCATGGTAATGTCTGTAATTTGATAAGAGGAGTATATTTTTTAGTTTTAAGTTTAAATTTTAAATTTTCAGTTATAATTAATAAGTTGTTTTGATCTTAAATAGAGAAAAACTCAATATATCAATTCGAATTAAAGTTGATACTGTAAGTATTATTAAACTAAGTAAGTTTTATAACTGAAAGTATTATTAAAATACATACAATTTTTAAAATTTAATTAGTTAATTTTACATCTTATTTTTTACCAAAGGCTTATAGAATATTCAATACAAAATGTAACTGCCAGTACATATAGGTAGGAGAGACTGTTGTAGTTGTACCTTCGGACAAAAATAACGTTTTAATTTTTCTAAGAAAGATAAAATCCCATTTCGACCATTTAAAGTTCCCAACCTATAGTCCCAACCTTTGAAAGTAGGGGAATATATTTTATTAGCTTTAATCTTGAACAATGGATTTTTAATAATTTTTAATAACTTGGCAAAATTTGTGTCCATAGGTACAACAGAATGTTGCATGTTGTACCTATAGACATAGTGGACACCCTATAAAGTGAAGTTTTAGTTGAAAAAATTTAAAAATTAACATTATTTATGAATGTATTTACCTTTTAATGAATTATTCCTCGCATGTAATAAATTCAATATGGATTTTTGAGGCATTTGCATAAATGTTCATTTAATGGAACTTGATTGATATATCTTGATTTCTTACTAAAAATACATGAATCACATGGAATTTTCAAATCGAAATTGAAGGTTAATAGTTTCATCGATCATGCTGATTAATCTGGCATTTTCACTGATCCAAAAAAGATTCAATCGACACTGTAGTTAGGCCAGCATTTGATGGTTAGTAGCTTTCGTAAATCTTATCAGAAGAAAATTTTTGGGTGTTAATCATCATCATAGTGAAATGTGACAGGTGTGCTACAGATTTATATCATATATACCATTTAGATTAAAATTAACAAAGTATTAATGTTTATCCTTATACTATATACAAAACCAGATTTAGAAACGCCGATTAGCTACAGACACATCAAGAACGTGTCCGTAGAAACAACAGTTATGGTGTCCGTTAGGTACAGCATAGGGTATTTTGGCATTCAAAATTATATAAAAAAATTAAAGAATTGATATCTGGCGACTTAAAATATGAAATCGAAGTAGACAAAATCTCGGGGATTCACCACGCATATCTCATCTTATCATATCATGATTTTAAAGGGAAGAAAAATATTAATGTAGGCACTAAAATTATTTTTGAGCATCTAAAAACAGTGAGTTTATTATATTTACTTTAAATATTATTTTAAGGAGCTGATTTCATGTTAGCAACTAGATAGCATTAGTTAACATTCAGTATCTACCCCAAATTCAAATTTCCATTCACTTCCAAATTTTAATTCGCGGTGGCTGGAGGTACAACACTGTCCTTAGGTACAGCAATCTCCCTTACTTTATATTTCTTCTTTATAAAGAATTTATATATTTCTTACTTTATATTTCTTTCTTTATAAAGAACTAGTAATTTTTAAACACTTCTATCAGTTATTTTTATATACAATACTTATAAGGGATTCTTTATCAATGTGTTAAAGGAACTAAAAACTTAAAATGTTTAATTAATTAAATATTTTTTACATTAAACGTAATTAATTAAAATTTTCGTAAATCTAAAAAATTTAATGATAAACTTTTAATCAAAGTAAATTCTGAATAATTTTCAGACTATATTATGAGCCAGAGTACAAAACTAAGGATAATGCATCTATGATAAGGAGTTTTATTCTTTTATGTTAATAAATTGCTTTTCATTGCCTGTAGCTATACAGTTGTGTTGCATTAAATATCTCAAATATATATCTTGCAATTTTCTCGCCTGTCTAGATGAGTAAACTACCATTCCGAGTAAAACACTCAGAAGGGTAGTGAAAGTATTTAACTTTAGACATTTTGTGGTTAATATTGCAACTTAACCTCAACGACCGTCTGTAAAATATTTGTAATGGGAAAAGTAATAATACATTAAAGTTTACATTCCAAAGTATGAGAAATAAAGTTTAAAGCGGATATTAAAATATTACTTTGTTTTGCCAGAAAGTGTCATAAAAGGTTTTAATTAATAAAGCACAGGAATTTAATATTTTGTTCCACGGTGTTTTTACATTAAAGACTTATTTTCAATTATGTACATTTTGAAAACATACATTATCCAACCAACTATTTTTATGTAAGGGGTGACTCTTATGCCAAAGGATTCTAACATTAACATTTAACTACAGAAAGTTAAAATTGTATTAATTATTGATAAAATTGGCAGTAAAACGCCAACAATAATACAAAATAAAAATAGATAACTTTTACTATTAGTTAGAATATCTTTTAAGGAATATATCGTGTGTGTTTGTAAGTATTTAATGCTTTTTATACTGTTTTTTAAAAAACGCCATGTATCTGTAACATAGGAATATTCCTCTTAAAACAGCATATTTTCTTTTGAGGTAAACATTAAACCATTCAAAATATTATAAAAACCGAAATTTAGTTAGTAACTGTATCGAATTTTAACAAAATATCATCCCGAAACAGCACAATCCATGTTCTATTCAAGTATACAGGGTGTTTCAAAACTGTGTTGCACGGTTTTATTTTGAACCAACGCCTCCTAGGGCCACGGAAGTAAGGTCTACCCCTGGTAAGTGAGCCTGGAAAATCCATTGAAAGGACTTACAGCGCCCCAAGCGGCTAAATTGAAAAGTTAAAAAAATTAATTTAATAACTTAAGGAGATAGAGCAAAAACCTCAATGAGAGTATTGTTGTCAGTGTCATGAAGAACTCCCTGAAAAAAATTTGATCAAAATATCTTGAATATTCGCGGAGAAATTAGAATGTGAAAATAGCACTTTTTCAGGGGGTCAAAAAAGAAAAAGTTCGCATATTTGTAAATTTTTCAGTGTTATTTTGTAGTTTTGTGTTTTTTAGTTTAAAGAACACAAAATTAAATAAAAAAATCAAAAAAATTTGCAAAAATGCGAACTTTTTCTTTTTTGACCCCTGAAAAGTGCTTTTTTCACATGCTAATATCTCGGCGAATATTCAAGATGTTTTCATGAATTTTTTTCAGTGAGTTCTTCATGACGTTGGCAACAATACTATAATTGAGGTTTTTGCTCTATCTCCTTTAGTTTTAAAATTATATTTTTTAACTTTTTTTATTTCGCCGCTAGGGGCGAGAGGAGTTGGTTCCGAATAAAAGCCATGCAACACAATTTTGAAACACCCTGTATAAATTGCAAAAAATCGAGTAGTTTGAAGTAGCATATTTTAGCTTGTTTTAATTTAATTATTCTTTTTATAATTTAATAGAAATTTAAATTACTTTCAAAACCATGAGAGAGAAAAACTGAAGATTGCAAATTTATTGCAGTAAAAATTTTGTATTTAACTTTTTTACCCACACTTATCTATTACTATTTGAAAACGGGAATAAATTACTAAGCCGGACGAATACCATTTTATCTTACACCTAAATATTTTTCTCAAATAACAAATACTCAATACATTCGATAAACTTAATTACTTTATTAAAATTCTTTATTAAAAGTCCTTAAATGTGAAAATCAGGTAAGTATTTACCTATAATTTTAAACACGCTTAGAAGTATTTAACATCCTAGGAAAAGCTTAAAATTGTTTTTTACACAAAATATCATCTTCTTGACTTTACAATAAGAAATGTTAAAATTTACTATAAATACCTATCAAATGTTTTCTTCGATGTGACAAGATGTGCGGTGGTATAAGTCATTACTTTAGTAGTTTGTGCTCCTTTGAAAACACTTTTTATTAAAAATGCCCTTTTTATCCAACATAACTTAATCACTTTCAACACTTTGAAGCTCTTCTAAATAAAACTATTTTACTTTGAAATAATATATTTTGATAGAAATCTTTATGTATTTGTGAATAGTGTAAAAGATAAAACCAAAGAGTATAACCGCAACTTTTGCAAATAATTGTTTTAAAGCGTTTTTACTACATATTTTCTTTGTTTTTAACATGTTATATAACTATCCCGTTTTCTCACCATCAATTTTCACCGTTATTGTGATTTGAACGCTTTCTCATCAAAACTATGAACGGATTATCACCATAAATCATTGCATAATTGGGTTAGTTCTAATTGTTAACTAGAGAAAATCTTCGAAATAATCCATGAAATTAAAATTAATTTTACCATGTGGTGAAAAGAAATTCAAAATTAAATTAGCCTAACTCTTTCCTTATTCAAATTATTTTCATTGAAATACATTGTCGTAATTTAAAAAAAAACTAAATATTTACAGGCAAACAACGCGCACTTTCCGAACGGTTAATAAAAATAAACCTCCACATTCTCCAACAAAATCCCCCCAAAACGCGCGTAAACATTCACAAACCCAATTGTTCCACCCGACAAGAAAAGAACCTAATTTAAATGAAAATTCGATTATCGGCCCGAGAAGAAGAAGAACACCCCATCGCCAATGCGCTAAAACTTCGAATATTAAGAAGCCCGCCATTGTCCCGTCCTTCCGCTACTACAACAAAAGAACCATATTAAATTTTCGCTTCCCTTTTTTAATAATAACCGAAACGAAAATGAAAAGGGGAGCTGCTAAAACAATCGTCCATTGTTTTTGGGCGCCCCGTAATCATGTCAGCCGGTTCCGATAAATTGTTCCCTCCCCTCCTTCTCCCTAAGACAGAGGGGGAGTGAACGTAGTTAACTTAGAGGCCGTTAATATTGCTTTAATTATGAACTGGCCGGCGGCTATGTTTGCTTTCTGGCAGAGGGCTCCGTGATGAAGAGCTCTACCGGCGAAGCCTCAAGTAGCAGAGATCCGCGCTTTTAACTGCGCCCGTACCGAGACAAAAGAACGGGTCGCGCTTTGTCGAATAATGCGTCATGGCGGCCGTAATCAAATCCCGAATTTTCAGGAGCGTTTCGCTTTCTTCTTGTTTTTTTCCTTCTATCTAATGCGGCTCCTGAGTTCATCCTGGAAATTTCTTCCACGCGTTTTCGAGAGGAGTTTTCACCTGTACTCCAGAGGCATCAAGCGAGAATTACAGGGACTTAAGTTTTTAATGGGATTTTTTTATTCTCCGTCGAGTTTTTTGCCGCTGCTTGAGTGTTATAGTTAAGGAAGGGTTTGAGGTTCTCTCTTGGCTTTCTGATACCCGTCTAAAAAGGTTGATGTCTTGGGGAAAAAGGGTGAGAAAAAATACTTTTTTGTGTTCGAGTTGTGTAATTCAAATGGCTTTTATACTTAAAACGACATTTAAAAACCGCTTTTAGGGAATTTCTTTTGAATCTCGGGTGTTTTGATGTTTTTAATTGCGCTGACGTTTTTGTAGTCTTGGTGAAGATGTTTTTGGTATGACGCTTTTATTGTTGCTAATGTGTTTAAAAACTTAAATACGTACTAAGAATTTCTTATATTTCTCTCCCACTCAAAATAAAAAACACTCTTTTAAAAGGCACTTTAAAGATGAAACTATGTAAACCATTAAAGTATTTTTTTAAAATCAGTCCTTTTTTGAGGTAATACTTGCATATGGGATATTAATTTTTTATTTTTCCAAACTAATTATTTTTGGGGAATAAAAGAAAACAACCTTTTCTCTTAAAAAGAATTAATTTTTATCTTTTTTGTAAAACTTGCATAATTTAACATCCACCACTATCTATTATTTACAATTAATAAATTTTCAACTAGAAAATGTGAATAAAAAAAGAACCGCTTTTTACAAAATATTGTAAAATTTTGTTTGAAAAGAAATATAAATTAAAAAAGAAAAAAGAAATAAAACAAAAATAATTGTTTGAAAAGAACGTAAAAGTACTTTGAATAATATAATGCTTTATAAAAATAACTTATAAAAACATTCTCTTATAGTACACTAAGCTCTCTTAGCAAGGAAGCCCTCTTCCTGCTTTTACATAAGCTTCAATCCCTCAAAAAAGTTTATTCCCGATGTTAAAACTAATTTTTTGGGTGTAGAGTATTTGGCAAGTTCCTAAAAACTTAGGGGAGATTTGATGAATGTATTTATTAATATTCTTAACCTCTCTAAAATTATTATTACTAAAAATTCTGAATTTGGCTCTCATAATTCCTGAGACAGTCTTACAACTCCCTCACTGCAAGTATTTTTAATGCAGTTTTGTTAGCCCAGTTTTATTCCTCCTCTTAGGGAGAGGGTGTAATTACAAACTCTCCTTTTTTCACCCCAGTTTAAATACTATAAGAGGCATTTCTATTACTCTGGTTTATTTAGCAGCAGCAAATTAATTATCAAGTGTAATGAGATAAAATTAAGTGAAAAGGGAAATAAAATTATTCTATTTGGGCAAATTCAAAACAACAGGAAGATAACACTAAAATGTGACATGGGAAAAGGAACGCTCTTAAAACAACAGTCTCAAAACTGAGTAAAAATTACTCAAACTGGCTCCGAATCAAATTTACTCATATTTGAAAACATGGATATACTAATTTCTGAAAATGTGCATACTCAAAAATAAAACATCATAAGTTTATTCTTGAGTTAGTGCATGGCATTCTCATGAATCAAACTCAAGATGTTTCATTTTTTGAGTCTGCACATTTTCAGAAATGAGTATATTCATGTTTACAAATTTGAGTAAATTTGATTCGGAGCCAGTTTGAGTAATTTTTACTCAGTTTTGAGACTGTCTTTTTAAGAGTGAAGGGTTGTAGTAAATCGCTGAAAATTGTGATACCACCGAATTTGTGAATGGCATCCAACACGATCTTGAAAAAAAAATAACAATCGCCAGCCAATCTTTAATTTCCCTCACTCCCTATTAAATATACTTGTCATCCATTATTCCAGTTCACACCCCTGAAAGACACAACTTGGCACTTTTGCAACGGAACAAAAGCCGGGCAGTCCACTCTAGAGCCATCGAGATTCTAAACGGCCCATCCGAAGAGAGATTCCCATTCAATACGTTCGGTTTTAAACAGCAGCGAATGCATCTCGGCCGATGAAGATGATTCGAATCATCAAAAAGATGACCGCGAGGCACGCACGAGGCCCCCTTTTCCCTCGCGCATAATATGGGAAATCGATAACCGCTTCAAGTTTGTAATCGATGTTCATATCTGCATCGCCCCTGTTGCACCCTGATGGCACGCGGTGTGGGAATCGTTGTTTCTCTCTGGAGAGATTTTCTTACATGCCTACTGGTGTTAGTGTTAATCAGTCTTGTACTAAAAATTATGGTATAGATGTAAAGAGTAAGGCCAGTTTGATGAAATTTATTTAGAGGTCGAAAATTATCATCTTTAGAATTTAGCAAAAAACTGAATAAAGTAGTAATTTATATTTTTTTATGCATCAGTCTACTATAGAGAAGCTTTGGCACTAGGGAGAATGTATTTTCTATAGTATTTGCTTTGCTACGAGGACATTATACCAGTTGTAATAATTAAGTAATGACTCTCTTGTGCCATCTGCTTAGAAAATAGTTTTTGTGCTGGTCTCTTATTAATCTCATGAATCTTATTTCATATTGGCTTTGATATTTTTAATAGTTTTACGAGGAGATAAACATAAAATCTAGGTAATTTAGTTTTTTAGGAATTTAAAATTTATTTACGGCCAACTAAAATTTTTAAAATTTATTTAATAAATGTTAGTCTTAGTTATGATTGTACTTTAAAGTCTGATTATTCTAGATTCAATTATGAAGCTTTTTACACCCCTTTATTGAGTTATCTTTATTTATATTGCGCACTATATAAGTGAATAACATCTTTACGATGTAAATTTGTGGTTTACATTTCTGTTTCTCTTACCAATTATATAATTTATACTTATTATTTTATGTTACTAAATTCGTATTTTATAAAACGATTTCAACACTAAAACCTAATTCAAGAATTTCGCTCAAATGGATATAAGAATGCTAAAGATTGTTAAGATAAATAACTCCTTTTGGTAGAGAAAAGAAAAGTAGAAATGCATTTACTCTAACTTTATAAAAATACACTAGCGGAAATAAAAATCCCAACACCAAGAAGGAAAGGAGATATCAAAGTCAAATTTATTTCTATGATTGCACATAGTATCAATGTAAATTTCTTAAAAAATCAGCCTTCCTGGATGTTAGGGGGCCGAGAAAATCGGTGAGAAGTGTTGTCTCCATAGGTGTCCATTACCACCGTCACACGTCATGGTATTGAGTGACAGGGGCTCTAAATGACTTTGAGGGATTGGAGGAATATGTTGCCTCCTCAGGTAGTCCGAATTCATATGGTGCACCAGCGGACGTTGCATACCGGGCTAGGTGATTTCTCCTCTTTCTCCGGACATGTTTTGTGAGTGTTGGTTCTTACGAACGGATTGGCCAGGGTAAAAATGCAACATAGGGGGTTAAGAAGAAAGCTTGGACATTGCATGAAACATGTGTTTGTGAATTTGTCTCTTGAAATTTGTCCCTAGGACAGGTCTGAAGGTAAGGACCAACAACCGGTTAAAAAACCTCAATGAAGCAGCTCTGGTTGACCAAAATACCGGTAGATCATACTGAGGACAAGCGACAGTGGGATGGATGTCGTTTGCAGTACTGCGGATCGTCCGTTCGGTCCGCATAGCTTCTTACATCTTTGTCTATAAACAAGGGGCTGAAAATGGGCATTTCTGTTTCCAATAGTGCACGAAATAAGGAAATGAAAATCCCAATTTCATGATATTGTGTTTATGAGAGAATCCTGATTCGGTTTGGAGCACCACCACGGTTGGGTATGAGTTTGAAGACACAATGGAGAGAGCGCACTCAGCTGGTGATTTTCAAATCGTTCCACGGAGTGTTGATGCAGAGTAACGGAGTGGGGATGCATTGGATTCCATTTCTGCAACTCCTGAGTATGATTCACCAGTACTTTTTCCAACCAGAGTTGCGTCATTGAGATTTTGCAGCCGGTAGACCGTCCTTACCTTCAGACCTGTCCTGGGGACAAATTTCAAGAGAAACATGCACAACCAGATATTGTATGCAATGTCCAAGCTTTCTTCTTAACTCCCTTGTTTGCATTTTTACCCCGTCTTTCCCGTTCTCTAGAACCAACACCCACAAAACAAGTCCGGTCAATGAGGAGAAATCACCTAGCCCGGTATGCAACGTCCATTGGTGCACCATATGAATTTGGACTACCTGAGGAGGCAACATGGTCCTCCAATCCCTCAAAAGTCGTTTAGATCCCCTGTCACTCAATACCATGACGTGTGACGGCGGTAATGGACACCTATGGAGACAACACTCCTCACCGATTTTCTCGGCCCCCTAACATCCAGAAAGGCTGATTTTTTTAATCAATTCACATTAATACTATGTGCAATCATAGAAATAAATTTTACTTTGATATCTCCTTTGCTTCTTGGTGTTGGGATTTTTATTTCCGCTAGTGTATATGAAAATACTCTAACAAGAAGAAAAAAGGTGTTTACTTTTGCTCTTAACTGTAACAAAATTTGAACTCATGGATAATATCACAAATAATGTCAAGTCACAAATTAAATGTTCAAAATATTGATTAACAATAAATTTACAAAGGAAATATGCTGGGAATATTTCTTTGAGAACCTTTTTTTACCTTTTTGTTTTTATAGGTAACTAAGTATTATTAGTTTTACTTAATATTGTAATAAATAAGCAAAGAAAGCATTTTTTAGCAATATACCCAATAGCAAACGAAAGTATGTTTTATCCGCTTTCTAAAACACTCCACTTTTTAATACCGTAAAATGGGGTTACTTTGGCCCTTACGGGTAACTTTGGCCCAAGCATCGAAAAGTGTTTCAAAGTGATAAATATGTATGAAAAAATAATTTTATCACCTAATTACTGCTGGAGCCCACAGGTGGCATTGTTGGCAGACTGTTTGCAAAGGGTCGTCTTAAAATTCCGAAATTTGCGATCACTGGAATGTTTTAAGCATCGGTACCTCTAAAACGCTACTTTTTGTCGTCTTCCTACTTTTCTATAGACATACTCATAAAAAATTGATTCAAAGCAGGTAATACCTCGTTCGCACTGCCGCTAAAGTACCCTTAAAACATATCGCACTTAAACCTAAAGTGTGTTTTCTTAAAACGGCGTTCGCACTGGCAAAGGGTGATTGAGCACTTAATTGTGGAAATCTAAGAAATATTTAATTTATTATTATATAACTTAAAACTAATAAATATAATCACCAACTTTTTAAAAAAATGCAAGTAAAAATGTAAAAATACATAAATAATTATTAATTGACAGACGATTTAAGAAAACTATTTCTGAATTTCAAATAAAAACAAAAACAAGACAAGCTGACTGGATTGTAGTGGGATAAATTGGATCATATCAAGGTAAATGAACTAAATTTTTTTATTACTAGGGGGCTCTGCCCCCTGCTCGCTATCGCTCACCAACCCCCGGAACTGCTTCGCAGTTCTTTGAAGATCGCTTCGCGATCTTAGCGAGCAGAGCTCGCTTGTTTCATCTCAACTATCCAGTAAAACCTGGAACTTGTCGGCTTAGTTTATGATCATTTAAAATCGAAACTTTTTATCTCTCGAACTTATCAATAACTTAATTCGGACCATAACTACAAAAATATCAAAATAAAACTGCAACTGAAATATCCTTGTTTTAACTTGTCAATAATTTAATCGAAATGTTTTTTAAAATATCCAGCAAGTCTACTAATTATCATCGACTATCTTAGAGAAAAAAGCATGCCATTAATATCTTTTTAATTTATAAAATGCACGTGTGTCTAGTGAATTGTTGGAAATGAAAGAAATCAGACTCGCATAAAAATCGGCTGTTTCTCTAGTGAACGACCAGAAAGAGATGAAAAAATTGAAACTTTGAATCTTAATAACTCTAAAAATAATTCGAATTTTTTAAAAAATGAAACGCCAATCTTTTTATAAAAAATAATTGTATATGTGTTTATAATATCATATTTCTACTGTGATTAGTTTTTCTGTTATAACTAAAAAACCGAAAAAGGGTAAAAAATTTCGAAACTTTAGAATTTAATTACTCCAAAAATAATTCGAAATTCGAAAAAAGGGCGACGAGGTGCAAAACTTCATACCTAAGAGTATGTGTCTGCAAAAAATCATGTTTCTACTGTGAATAGATTTTGCTGGAGGCGAACTCGCAGCAGAAAAAAATAATTTTCGACTTTGACATTAAATAACTCCAAAACTAATTATCTAATTAATTAGGTTTGGGAACTGAAATGACCATCATGCATTTGTCTACCAATGGTCAAAATTTCATAATATTCCTTCACATAGTTTTTGCGTAGTGATAGTTCAAAGTGTTCAAAAATAAAATTTTCAAAATCAGCGGTGACGGCGGCGGTGACGGCGGTGACGGCGGCGGTCACTGTTACTTTTTTTTAATATAGAGAGAAACTAAATTTAATCAGTTTTTGGTCCATTGTTTTCCATATTTTGATGTACTTTTATTTTACCAACTGGGTCTTTTTGCCTTAAAAATCTAAAATATTTGGATACAATGGATATATTAGTTTGGCATAGCAGAACACGAAATAAATTTTATCATATTCATAACAAGAATGTTCTGAAAAGATTTCTTAATTGAATTTTTGTTTAATATTTTGATTTCTTTTTATCAGCAGCTGTTTTTAATTACATTTATACTATTAAGTAATTAAAAGCAATGAGCGGAGATATTGAAGTACAGCATTGTTTAGCTCACGGTTCAATTTTTGATGGGCTTTTTTGTATTAAATTATTGTACTAATTCAAAGAACTTAACAACCTATAAATATGTTCGTAATTGTGTCCAGTTTAAACTGTTTTAAAAGTGTCCTTGGTCTTTATTTGAAGAAAAATCACCGAAAATAAGCTTTTCCCATCCTGGGAAACATTGTGCGCCGCCATCTTTGTTGTTTAAGGGTGATTTTCAAACACCCTTAAAATATGGGGCGATTTTGTTATTCCTAAAGTGTGTTTCTATGGCAACTAAGTGCGAAATGAAAATAGAGGGTCTTTTTTCTGCCAGTGCGAACGGGGTATAAGTCATATTTTTGGATTCATTGTTGAGCGTTTTAACATGTTTTAATGTCATAATTTAAATTTGTTTTGTGGTTTCCTGTGCATTGCGTTTTTACTACGTTGGGGTAACTTTGGCCCACGATTTGGGGTTACTTTGGCCCAATGGCCATTGGGCCAAAGTTAACCTGAAACATTAAGACAATGTGGGCCAAAGTTAGCCTGAATAATGTTTTTCCAATGGCGAAACGTGCATGTAATCCCATTTGTAACTTGCATCCCATTTGTAACTTGAAAATAAAATCAATGGTACATCGAAAAGGTTCACATTTATGGATTTTCACCTAACTAAGCTTTAGAAAACGTTGGTTTGGTAATATATTATTAATGGGCAATATACCTATCGCTGGGAATTGTTTAAAATTGTTTATAGCTATCAAAACACTGATTTTTTATGATTTTTAAGGGTTGGGCCAAAGTAACCCCAGGTCAGGGTAACTTTGGCCCAAATTTTCAAAAAAATATTAAAAATATATTAATTGTGCAAAAAAAACTTTAAAAGGTTTATATCATATTTAACGGTGCTAAAAATAACATGAACCTCTCAAACAATCATATTTTATTTGGTTAATAACTTTAATTTGCTTTTAAAGTGAAAAAAACACTCCATTTTGGCCAAAGTAACCCCATTTTACGGTATTTAAAGTAATTTTACCACATCTAATAAGAACTTAAACTTAACTTAAATTACTATCAGCACACCATGAAAACACAAATTTCCATCAAAATGGCGAACAGCGCGCTTTTTTGCACTTTCCAGACTAAATTATAATTTAAACTGATTTTCTTGAAGAACATGTAGTGCCAACTTTCGATCAAGTTTCTTACTTTTTAAGAAATTAGGGGTGTCCATATTGAGATCCCTGTCCATTTTGGGTACAAGTACCTTATTTAAGTTTCATTAGTTTATTCAATTGAATTTTCAGTTGAGAAAGAAACAGAAATAAAACTAGCTTTCATTCAATTGGTTTTTAAAACAACATGTTTTTCTTCTTGAAAAATCTCTCTTACGGGATTATCTTCTTCCGCAATAATAAGCAGCCATGTTTTGTTTGATATATTTTCTGATATTTCTTTCACAAAATAACTTCATAAAAATGTTTTATCTTTGGTATATAATGTTAACTCTAAATCCCAAAATGCGGTAAACTATTTTTCAACACTTCATCACACCACATCTAAAAAATGCAATAAAAAAACAAACACTACTCCAAACTCATCTACTGTCGGTCACCTCACTTCCTCAAACAAGACATCTCAAGAGGTTATGACACAACACACAAACCACATCCACGAAATATTTTATTTTCCGTCAACCTATCGGTTTTCCACCCGAAAAACCCCATCAGGTTAGAGGCCGTCTATAACAAAGCCCACGTGTGCCGTTGCGGACGCCATTCAATGCAGGTTATGCCTGACAGGTGCGGTATATACTATAGAAACAGGCCAAATATTGACTCTTTCACTCAAAAACAGACGCAAGGGCCACTGTATGGAGGAATCAAGTGAATAATTGGTTCCAGTTTCGATGGCATCCGTTGCGTTGGAAGCCGGGGGAGATCGTGCTGTGTTGAAACGCCTTCGGACTATCTCTTGGGAGGATTAGGTGTAATTTGTTTGGTTTTTTGAGAGAGTGAGTTCGAAAGGGGTAATTAGGCGAGTTGAAAGCGTTATTTTGGTGGGTTATTGTGATGAGTGTTGGCCGAGTGACTATATTGTTATTTGGTAAATGGCTGTTATATAGGTTGAGGACCGTTTAAGTTATCAAACGAATGTTGATTTTTGATGATGGGGGAATATGATCGGAGGCTATGTCTACGAAAGGTTTTTAAATTCAAAAACTTGTTCATTTATGAGTTTGATTTATTTATTGTGATTTTTAGTGTTTCCCCATTACGAT
Source organism: Tetragnatha versicolor (assembly GCA_024610705.1). Lineage (NCBI taxonomy): Eukaryota > Metazoa > Arthropoda > Arachnida > Araneae > Tetragnathidae > Tetragnatha > Tetragnatha versicolor. The sequence goes on along the minus strand of JANDEH010000006.1, from coordinate 8,468,574 downwards.
TTCAATTAATTCATCTAAACTGCATCATTTGCAACATCATATTTCATAATCTACACAAATTAGGTAACAGTTTTGAAAAAGGTGAAGATAAAGATTTAACATTTTAAAAGTTGTGCTTTTTTATGCTAAGTTATGAACTCAATATTGCATTCCCTATTATTAGCCTTTAGGAAACAATTTAACGACTTTTGTGAGTATTTGGTACTGTCAACGGCATCTATTTGCTTTTATGTGTAATATTACACGAAATCGTATAAAAGGATTTGGTATTTTAAAAGAATGTTTTATGATCTTTTATAGTTAGTTTGTGAACAAAACATGCTATCCACAAACTCATAAAACAAACTTTACCCTATAAAAGATCTTTCGAATGGATAGCTTTAAACTAGAGGTGACCTAAATGCATATTAATGACAATTAATAATGAATTCGTGATAAAATAAAATTTTATTTCAGAAAAGTATATACTACTCTTAACCACTATACTGTAAAACTACAACCTTCTCGTTTTGTGACGAATGAAATTACAGAGTTCAAGCGTTTCGTTTTGTGATTCATAAATGCTTGACGTTACACTTTGTCAGTTACTATAAATGTTAATTAAATCCAAAAGCTTTTATACGAACTGTCAAAGCAAAAAAGATTCATTGAAATGTCCACCATTAATTATTTGAAATACAAAGCACAAGTTAGGATTAAAAAATGGGAATGTCACCTATATTCTAAATTTAGTGATCGACTTAAACCAACATTGAACTAATCGACAGCCTGAATTAAATTTAAATTTAATAGTAGCTTTTCATTATCAAAATTGAAATAGTAGGGGAGAGTGTTGTACCTTTGGACAAAAATCACGTTTTGATTTTTCTATGACAGGTAAAGTAACATTTTGACCATTTAAAGTGCCCAACCTATAGTCCTATTTTTTGTGAGTTAAGGCTATTTTTTATTAGCTAAAATCTTGAAAATTGGATTTTTAATCGTTTTTAATAACTTGAAAAAATTTGTGTCCAAAGGTACAGCAACCTGTTGTACCTATGGACAGACCCAGTTGTACCTGTAGACACCCTTAAAAAGGGAAGTTTTAGTTGAAAAAAGCTAAAAATAAACATATTTATTGATGCATTACCCTTTAATAACCTATTTCAAGCCTTTTTAAAATTGGAAATAGATTTTTAAAGGGTAATGTAGTTTTAGATCGTAAATGATCATTCAAACGAAGTTGAATGATTAAAGTCTTGATTTTTTACAAAAAACACAAAAATACCAAGCGATTTTCAGATAAAAATGTAAGGTAATAGTTTAATCAATCATGCTGTTTGATCTGATCACTTCACTGATCAAAAAAAAAACCAGATCGATCGACACTTAGCTGTGCAAGCATTTGGTGGTAATAACTCCCGCAAATCTTCTTCAGTGGAAATTTTAAGTTTTCTGTAATCCTCATACTTAAATGCGATAGGGTGCTTAAGATTTTACACCATATTTTACACTTAATGCCAAGTAGAAACAAAAATTTAAAAAAGTAGTTTAGATCACAAATCACTTGAAAATAATCGCCGATAAATAGATAACCATTTAGAATTACATGCATTAAAATGTATTCACTTAAATGAAACCTGATTCTAAAACGCCGATTAGCTACAGACACCCACAAGAACGTGTCCGTAGGTACAACACTTATGGTGTCCGAAGGTACAACATCAGGTGTTTTTGCATTCAAAATTCTATAAAAAAATAAACGAATTGAGATCTGATGATTTCTAATATCAAAAGTGAAAGGTCAAAATCTCGGGATTCACCCCATATATCCCATAATTAATGTAGTGATGCACTAAAAAAACTTTGAGCATCTAAAAATATCAAATTTATTATATAATATTTAAATAATATTTTAAAGAGCTGATTTCACGTTAACAACTAGATAGCATCTGTTTACATTGAAAATCGACCCCAAATTCAAATTTACATTTTTCCCGAATTTTAAAATGAGGTGGCTGAAGGTACAACCGTCCGTAAGTACAACACTCTCCCCTATTGTTTTATTTTAATATTTAATTGCTGTTTCTAAGACACTCTAATTATATAAAGCTTTACGAGAAGGTGTAAGACTCATTTTTAAGAAAAAAATTGTTCCTGATGATCTTGACCTTATAATTCTGAATAAGGGTACCAATGAAGTTTTAAGTAAAATTAATACATTGAAAACAACAAAAAATATTAATTAGCTGTTTTGTGAAAGGAAAACATTTATTTTAATTTAAAAAAACATATTTTTGTGTTTTTACAGTATAAAAACGTCTTTTCTCATGAAAGAGGGAAAATTATCTGCAAAATTATTCTCTCATAAAACTGTTATACATAAAAAATTATGTAAAAATCTTAAATACAAGTTCTGCTTCAGCTTGCTACATTAAATATTTAGATTTTTCATATAGCTTTCAACTAATTCACACGGAGTAGCAGCTATACAAATAGTCATCATCAATAATAATAATTTAATTTAGAGAATTAAAAAATCGAAGAATTAAAAAAGCATTCAAGTCACACATAGGGGCGTCGATAATAATCGGTATCGTCATCTCCTGTATGAAATAACGTTTCACGGAACAAAATGGGGAAGCATTTCGTTTTACTAAGAAATTGATAGTATACTGAGTTTTCTTATGGAATAGCCTATAGCGGGATATTTGACGATTATAAGCTTGCCATCAGTCAACCGAAAGAAAAATCTTATTTTTTCAGAATATAGGTGTATTATTATACAAAGTCCCTCACTTCCCTTCACTTCAACACTTCACAAATTGGCAACACATTAATTTCGGATAATCGAGCCTTAATTATTCAAGTTTCACAATAATCTGAGCTATTGAAAAGAACCAGGGTATGGCATTTATGTTAGGACCAACACACAATCCAAGCAGCACAAATGTTGAAGATTCGTTCAATTTTTGTCATGCATGGTCTTATTTAGTTTACTTCTAGTTACAGTTATGTATACTTGACATATTTGGTATAAGCTGTAATACGCGGGAAACTATGAAATAATTATTTTTAATTCTCCTCTGCTATCAGCAGTGATGTAGTACATAGTAATAAATACATAGTATATAGAATTTTCATTTAAATACAATATAATCATCAATTAGATTTATGATTTCTATAGCTTTAGGTCCATTCCCATCCACCTCGAATTACCATGACCACTCTATACTAATCCGAAAATCCTCGGCTTTTTAACGGAACTACACCGGTAACTGCTGTTAGACTCGCCTTCTAAGTTTCAACACCATACCTCTACCCATTTTCAATTTCCCAACGCCCCCTCAATCTCATCTCCCCACGAAGGTGTACTGTGTTGTGCAGGTAATGAAAGAACAAAGAGATGTTTTTTGTCGTCCGCGTATCGCCAAAACCACCAACTGATGGCAAACAACCGGGCAGCTGAGCAAACGGAGCTTGCTTTTTTTTCTGTGAAAAGGTAGGAAAAATAGAGCAAAACCCCCACATATTTCTGCATGCCTTTTAAGGGTACAGTTCAGGTTGTCAACAGCTAGTCAAACAGCGAGGGCTTTTATACTGCTAATATCATGTCTCTGTTTGGGGTTGCAATTTGTATACTTGAAAACGTCATATATAGAGCTACTTGTTTGTATTGAGTTTTTTGTTGAGTGTTTGAGTTGTCGCATTACTTTTTTTTCATTCGGTGATAATTTGACGGTACTGCTCTATGAGTATAATTATTCTTGATAAATTATGTTTGATAGTAATCCACTTCATAGTTATATTAGAAAGAGTGAGTTTTTATTAAACCCTTAAAAGACCGCAATTATTTGCTTTGAGAAAATTAGAATCACATGATAGTTGCAAGGAGGGAAAACTGCACGTGATTAAGGCAACTGTGAAATATTACATGAGAAAAAAACAAAATATAATTTTATCCCCATATTTTTGAATTAAATTTAATAGATCAGCCAACAATAGTAAAAGGGTCACGTGATTTTTACAGACTTTACACGGCCGATAGTTGGGTAACCGGTGATAGTTGGGGTCTTGCTTCTATATACAAGCAAATGTCTCTTCCTCTTTCGATCAACTGCCCCTCAACTTCCACCTGTCTCCCCTCCGAAATACTAGTTCCAGCGTTGTCAAAATCACGTGACCTATCGTTGGTTCAGCAGTATCTAAGTATATTTTCTCAGGAATATGGGATTTTTCTGGCCGATAAATTTTAGAATTTTATTTTTAAGTTATTATTCTTTTTATGATAAATTTTAAGTAAACTGAAAAAAACCGGAATTTTTTAACGTGCTTACTTGTTTTATTTGGTAATTTATCATGTTAAGATTTTGTAATTTTTTTCTTTACATCATATGACTAAGTTTCATAGAGGCACTCTAAAATTAAACCATATTCACATAAAATCAATAAGAAAAAACATATAACAAAATATTAGAATCGACTGAAATGAAATTTTTAGAGGAATAAATTGATTTTATATGAAAGAACTATTATGGATAGAAACTTTTTGCAATAGAAATACTAATTTCTCTTTTAGAATGGTCAACTTAGAAAAACCTTGCAATTTTTCTAAAATGATAAAATATAATATTTTATTCGAAAGATCTGATTTTAAAATATTTGAATGAAATATTGTTTATAGCATTTGATTCGTTGGATTTCAATATTGTTTACAGAAAAAAATGAATTCGTTACACATCACACAAATGTACGTAACTTTTCAAAATTTAGCTGACTAATTTGTGGGATTTAAATTAATGGGATAAATTTCTTTCTCAAATTACAGATGCTTTAACTTTCGACTCAACCATTTTGACCAATCAGAAATCTTTTATCACTATATCTCACACGAGTCCCATCATCTCTCAAAATTTGTTGCACGATTTCAGATACCTGTATTACACAACACTTTTGAATATAAAAAGAGATAATTGTAAAGCTAGTTTAAAACAAAATTTTGAAGAATAAAATAATGAATACGCTTTTGGAATTCAGTAGACAGAAACGTTAGAAAGAAGTACAGAAGCTTACATCATATCCGAATCTAATTTTACATATTGTATAACTAAATTATAACTTATTTTTTGTGTCTTCTTGAAGTTTCCAACTGGTTTTTAGTTGAATTTTTAAAAAATTACTATTTTGGTAACTTTGTTAAGGTAAAATTATTAAGATAATAATCTTAGAACCATGAAAATACCCACCTGGGAAAATAAAGGTGTGTAATAGAGTTGCCTGGAATAAAATAGTACAGCAGGCCAAGGCCCATCAAGGGCTATAGACTAGAGCGACCATCAAAGAAGAAGATTAAGGTAATATAATTCAAAACACAAAAAAATAAAAGAAAAAATTGCTTTTCAAAGTATTGAGAATTTTTTATAAAAAATAATACAAAATTTTTACGATACGCCAACAACATTCATAAAATATTGTAAACAAGATACAAAAATTTTGTCTGGTACAAATCGAAGTTTTTTAACAGGTTTTTTTTCTAAATTTCAAGGCTTTCATTTGGAACTCACACATCTCGTAGGATCATAAAAATAAAGGTAACAGACCATAATAAATCCATTGACACGGCTTACGGCAATACAGCGGCAAAGCAAGAAATTTTTAAAAAATAATTAAATGTTTCATGAAAAAATCTTAAATATTCTAGATGATAATATCATGTGAAAAAAACAACGCTTTTTTCAAGCCACAAAAAAGAAAAACCGCAAATTTTGAACTTTTCCAGTGTTATGTAGTTTTTCATATTTTCAGACAAATAAAAGCAAATTTTAATGTAAAGAAAATATCTTTACCCAAGCGGTTTGCCCATCGTAGCCTTTGAACTTTTCCTCCAAGACTGTAACTTTAAAGTTAAAGATGAACGCACTCCAGCTCAAACAGTCATTTTGGCTCACCATATCACCAAATAATTTGAAGCCTCTTAAAGAGTGTAATGCTTTACATGATTTGTCTATAAGTTAAACACGTAATGCTTTAATGCAAAATTAAATTACAAAACATAAAAGTACTCATTTGACTTCGGTTTATTCATGTTCTTTTCAAAACAATATCTTGCATTCACTACACTCTTTGTGGTCATTCTATGGGTTAACATGCCACCCAGTCAGAAGATCCAAAACTCAACATCCCGCATGTTGCCTTCCGTGCACCACACACACACAGACTTGACAATTTAGATACAAAAAGTTCCCCAAATATCTCAATAATTTTAAATGAAAGATCAAAAATTCCGTCAATAATCACTCAGCACGAATGAGAATTGTAGGTTAGATAGATGGAAGGGGAAAATTTTAGGGTGAAACAAGAAGGGAATAGGTGGGGCTTTAAAACTCAAGTGTTGAACAAAATCCTCAAGCGCGAGTAGATAAACACACTTTAGTTGGGGCCTTAGGGGGAACACTCGCCTTATTGTGGTGTGATAGTGTTCCCTGAATATGTTTGAGTGTTGGAAATGTAACAAGTTTGCAATGATGTCTTTTTTTCACACAACACAATTGCATCCCAATCACAGTACACTGTAAAAAAATCTTGCCACACTTTCCTTGGAAATACTGGGAAGCTGTGGGTTGTCCATTTTTTCCAAGCGATGTTCCTGGAAAATAACAAGAACGCTACGGTGAAATCAATCAGAAATATACAGTATACCAGTCTTTCACGGTAATGTTCTTGTTATTTTGCAGGAATTTTTTCGGACTTTATATTTTCCAGGAACATTACTTGGAAAAAATGAACAACCCAGCTGTCCAGTATTTCCAAAGAAAGTGGCAAGATATTTTTACACGGCACATCATCATCATCATCATAAATGGTCAGATAGCCCGCCATTGTGGGCCAATGCCTTCCTTTGAAGATTTCTCTTGGATCTCCAGTTCCTTTCATCAGTAAAAAGTTTCACGTACTTACGATCCATTATTGCAAACGATAATATATTTCCTGAAATAAAAAACCGACTGTATGTGGCAAATAAGGCCGTTTTGGGGATAGAGAAGATTTATTAAGTCTGGGTTTCTTTCTAGAAATAATAAGTTTTTGATTTACAAAACTCTTGTCAGGCCTATCTTGACTTACGTTTCCGAGACCTGGAAAATGACAAAAATGGAGGAGACTATTGTTGCAGTTTTTGAGAGAAAGAGCTTAAGGAGTATTCTTGGCGGCGTAAGAGAGAACAATAGCTGGAAAAGGAGAGATATAACTCTAAACTATACAGCATCCTACAACCTGATATTGTTAAGTATATAAAATATTGTTACAGAGCACAATCGCAATAAAATCAAAACGCTTTTGGATGGAAGTGTTTATTATTGTGATTACTCAGCGTTTCAAAAGTGTTTCACGAATTTACAGTATATAAAGTCTAACCACAGCATCCCAAACCCGAATCTTTACGACATCCTCCAACCCGACCACCTTAAATGCATCATATAAAGCATTTCTCCAACAAAACCACCGGCATAACCCCAACAGAACCTCGCATCGACCTGCAAACTCGCCGTCGCACTGATGAAGCCACCGCGAGGGGGCTCGCAAAGCAAATATTGACGGACGGTTGCCGGACCGGGCGGCGGGAGAACAGGTAAATCTGACCCGACCCTCCCTTTGGGCCGACCGACTCGAGATAGGAATGCGATGTGGGTGGGAAGGCATAAGAATAATAACAGACAGCTTTTTCGGTTTGTTCTGCACGCCGACATGCATAATGGAAACTTTTTGGGAGTTCTCTTTTTTTTCCTGATGTGGTTTTGGATTCTTTTTTCGTGGGTATGTAAGAAGGTGTAAATTACTTTTGGAAGTTGGATGTGTGACTGAAATGTGTTTTGTTTAGGGTGGAGGGAGGGTTGGAAGGAAGCAGGAGGTTTTTCTACCGGTGTGGGGGGGGGCTTGAATTCAAGCGTTCGGATTGATTGTTCGGACACAATTAAATATAATTTATTTTTATATTTGTAGTATTTTGTCAAAAATAGTGTAAAGTTGAAGGATGGGAAATCATCTGAGATTTTAACAGCTCATTAGGGCCTAGCTACATTCGTTTTCGTGATCGAGAGCTTACTCTTTTCTGAAAAAAATATGTCGTAATAGGAAGCAAAGTATGATGAGGTCTTAATATCTGTGAGCAGTACCGGAATGTTTGGAAGTAATTTCAATCATTTAAAAAATAAAAAAGAAAGAAAAATTTACATACAAAAAGTTTTAAACAGTTTAGTGTTACATGCTGTAAATAAAAACATGAAAATGCAATTGAGGTATTTAAAACCAGAAAGAAAGAAATTATATTTCTTTTCAGCATCAGGAGGTTATCATTTCACGGCAAAATCCACACAAAATATCTTAATGAAATCCAAAACTTTAACAAATTTCAATAATTCCTTCACATAATATTTATGTATTAATTTAAGATGACATGAATTTTAAAAATGTCTTTACACAAAACTACTTCACAATTTCCAATGTTCTAAAACTTTTATGATGATTTCTAATAGAAAGTAAAACTATTGAACTTTGGCCGTTTTTTAACTGTTTTGTTTAATAATATTTGTGTTCTTTGTGCATGGTTCTATGTTCTTATAAATGTAGGTATTTATTCCTTGTAAAAAACAGAAAAATGTATACTACAAGTATATGTGGTTTTATCAAAGACTTTGAATATTTTCAGCGTTGAATTGTTTTTACAAAACACTACATATCCCTCTATCTACTAGGTATTCCCACTCTGAGTAAGAAATAAAAGAAAACAAAACTTTATAAGACTTTACAGCAAGTTGCTCGTAACAATGTATTTTCTTAAGAAGGAAGTTCGTTTGACACCAATCAAGCTAACTGGTAACCTTTCTCACAAAGAGCACTTTTTCAAGCATCCTCACATCAACTACTTCATTTCTCAAAAACTTTTTCACCAAAGCATTCCAAGAACTCGGGCTTAAGTATCTCATGCTGTAGTAAAGAAATTTCAGGACCCAGATTCCTTATATTTCTTATACAATCAGCAGATGTAAGGAATGAGAAAATACACATATACTTTAACTTATAATTTCAATGTTTTTCTAAAAGTGTTTAGAAAGTGTATAGATGTTTAATTAAATTTAATTTATGTACACTCTGAAAACGACAGACTCAAAACTGAGTAAAATGTGCTCAAACTGGCTTCTATCTAAATGTACTCAAATCTGAAAACAAGAATATACTTATTTCTGAAAATGTGCATACTCAAAAACAGGTTTGTTACGTTCAAAGCACTTTGCTTTAAACATGTTTAAAAAAAACAAAAAAACACTGTTTCACACACACATGTAGTTTTTAGCAAGTTGCTCCCTTACTTTAGGCAACAAACTCGCTATTTTCATGTATGGATCAGCCAGAGCCTAAAAAGTGGTGCCAAGTATAAGGCTTGAGTACAAACCACCAAATCGCCATGACATAGGCATTGCTTGATAAAGAGTCTGATGCTGTGAAGAAGACTTACAAAAATCTTTTAACAGAACGAACTGTTTGTGGTGTATTTAAAAGTACTATAGCTTTATTATTCTAATTTCGATTTGAAAAGTCAAATTTAAAATTTTAAAAATCATGGATTTTTTTATCATTTCTATGTCGAGGGTAAAAAAACAAATAAAACGTTTTACACAAAAAAACGCGTTTAAAACAAATAAAACATGTTTTTTGTTTTTTATTTAAAAAAAAAAACGTTTTTTTTTTTCAACCCTGCTCAAAAATGAAACATCATGAGCTCATTTTTGAGTTCAAGCTCAAGATATTTCATTTTTGAGTATGCACATTTTTAGAAATGAGTATATTCATGTTTTCAAATTTGAGTACATTTGGATCGGAGCCAGTTGAGTACATTTTAACTCAGTTTTGAGACTCGTTTTAAGAGTGTATTTGTTGTTAGTGACGGGATAAGATTTTTCTATGTCTGTAATGGGAAAAGTTTTATTCATTCATAAAAAATCATGCATTTATAATATTCTTTGGGTATTCTACCCGTTTGTTCAGTCAAGCAGCATCTTTTCGATTCTAGTTAATTCTTACCATGAATGCCTGTTTGTTCAACTTAATAACACTTAAGGGATCACTGAAAAGCTTTGCTTCAATTTCATGCTTTAATTTTATTCCAGTTCCTCAAAAAGGTAGAAATTATTATTCAGGCAATAAATATAACTTCGCGCTTTAGAAAGATGACAAAGCATGAGAGAATATGATGGACATATACACTAAAAGTATGAAGACAAAAGAAGTTTTATTTCAAAAGATACAGGTTCGACACAAAAAAGGTATAGTTTTCCTAAAAATATAGTAATGTCAAACTATTTCTTACGAAGAATTCAGTCACTTAAGATAAACGTTTCTATTAGTCAAATGATTCTAACATTAAATTAGTGGAGTTCATTAATAAATACGAGTTTAAGACATTTGAAGGATTTAATTTGCACTACATTTACTTTACGGGACATGGGAATTTATTTGGGTGGAATCATGCTAAAACATAATTTATAAATTTGGATTTATTTTTCTCTTACAATTTAACATTTCTTTCACTTTCACCTATATTCCCGATCACTCATTTTAGGTGTCAGTTCCATCAGTTCCAATTTCTTCCTTAATTTCTCAGATAGCATTAATATGCAAAGAAGTCAGGAAGCAAGCAAAAGAAACCTCTCTAAACAAAAATCAAGCATTAAGGAAAACATTAGCTGCCCGTCTACTTTAGGTAGACAGGGAAGGTAGTAATAGTAAACTATATTATTTCCTTTAGGAGACTTCTGACCTGAATAACGAACGCACTTCAGAATTTTTTTCCAACCAAGTCCATGCCAGAACCCTTTCTTTGCCTAACCTCTGGACATGTCGGAACCCCTTCCCATTCATTTCCTGGACCCTTGTCTTCCCTCAGACCCCTGCGAACGGTAAACAGTCAACGACCCGAACCCCGAAACCCTTTTATTACATCAAACAAACAGGCTCCGGCACCTGAACCGGAAAAACAATAAAAAGAGTCCCGACAAAAATTTCAGGAATAGTTGGGAGGCCCTCTCTCTTTCTCCACTTTCCTCATATCCCCTGAAAGACGATACAAAATCAATAAAGATTTGTTTGACGAACCTGCGAAACTGGGTGTTCCGAGGAACCTGTCTTCTGGCCACTTCAATGATGTGTGTGCCGCGTGAACTTTGAGGGATCGTCTTTCTTTATAGTCTCATTTTCCCGAGCTTGTTCTTGCGAGATACTGTATTATGATGGGGTGCATGCCGATGTGTTATGGGTTGATGACTTTTTAAAAGGTCCGCTCGGGTGTTCCGTATTTTCAAGTGCATGGGTTATCGACCTTAGGAATTTTTTAACGGGTGAAACGAAGAATTGTTTCGATCTACTAGGGTCGAAGTTCACTAGAGTTCATTGAATGAAAAATAATGGGTTGAATCGGATATTCTAATTGTATGAAATCACATTTAGTTTTTGACAAATATGTTTACGTATTTACAAGTTACTCAACTTACTGTTGTTCAATAACTCTAGAAATTCTGATCATCATACTGGATAAATAAATTATTGAAATCAAAGATCAAAAATCAAAAGAGGAAAATCAAAGATCACTTTTTTTAAATACTATTGAGATCTGATAAATGATTATACCGAGAAAGATATTAAATTCTTTTATTAAGTTAATGTTTAACGAATGTTTTAAAAACAATGATATGATTCATTCAGAAATGTTATTTATTGCTGGACAAAACCTCGAGGACTGTTTTGGGTTTATACTGTAAGAAAACACATAGAAAAAAAGAGACCACAAGCAAAATTCTACATTTATGAACAAAATATATACTGTCTGTTTAATTACCCTTCTTATTTAGAAGTCTTTATTTGAACACATTTCCATTGGATTAATAATTGTTTTGCATGATTGTGATGCAATTAAAGAAAAAAAATAGATTTTAATAATAAACCATAAAGTTATAAGAAAGTATATTATAAAAATTGTTCTTCTAGAACGGTATCTAATTATCTAGAGGCAAAATTGAAAAAAAAAAGAGTTAAGTAAAAAAATGCACCAAGACTCAAGTTTAAAAATAACAACACTGAAATTAATTAAACACCCACTACACGCCTAACGAATCTCCCAACTCAGGGTACTCAACCACCCTCCAGAAACCGAAAGTGCCCTAGAAAGATAACTAGCTCCCCCCCAAAAAAACAAACTACTTTTTTCTCCAAAGGAAAAAAGTGCTGTTCCAAGCCGATTTTTTACGTCTCCTAAGGTGCAAAAACCACCACAAAAACCCTCATAAATAATAATAATAACGACTCCAATAAAGATAGGGTTAAAAGTTAGTTTAAAAAATCGGTAATGAAGAGGCGAAAAAAAAAGTCCCTTGTGCCCATCCGCCGCATAAGAAAGGCTTCTATCTGGGGGTGTGAAGAGGCTCAGCGGGCCCAATGAGTGACCCTTCAGCGGAAAGCTGAGTGGTCCTCTAATATCCTCGAAGGAATTACCAGGGCCACGGATGGAGGACTCTCGCCAGGGTCCTCGAAAGGAATGTTGAGGCCGATTGCTCTTCTTTAGCGGCTGTTTAACGTTTAAATAACGCATGCACCGAGAGAGAGAGAGATTCAGAAGGGTCATTGTGGATGGCAACAATCACTCGAGAAAGGGAAAGGATGGTGATGATCCTGATCCGGATGTGCTCCCGCTCCTCTCTTTTTTGAGGGGATCCTGAGGAGAGGATCGGTGCTCCGCGTGCGCTCAAAGGGAGCTCTGGAGCATAAGAAATGGGGAGATGCGTCTGAGTGAGGTAGGGATTTTGGAGGGCTTCAAAGAAGAAAGGTGGAGGAAAGGTATGTTTCAGGGGAGGTTATATCTGATGTATATCGGCTCAAGGGGTATCTAGTATCTTAAGGAGGTTTGCAGTTTATGGGCTACTTTATCGGTTGCGTGTTAGTGGTTCGATGTAACGAGAGGATTGAGGTTGGAGTTTCGGAAATTTTTGAAACAGAGATTTGAATGGGGGAGACTATTGAATGTTTACTGGAATGTGTTTTTGACTGGGAATATTTGTATGGTTGTAAAAGGTCAATTTTTGAATTATTTAGATTTTAAGTAGTCATTTAAACTTTTATTAAGTATAATTCCTCAATTTTGAGTATCAGTTACAAAACTGACACATATGTTTTATTGCCAGGAAAGAAAAGGGAGAAGCATAGAGTTAAGCCTCAGTCTTCATTATCTTGACAGGAATCTTAACGACTTATGACTTTATGGCCGCTAGTGTGGTGGTCGCCTGGGGGTCCTCCCCGTGAAAATTGTAGGGATTTTGAGCCTGAATAACTCATTTTTGATCAACTCAAACGCTTGATGAGCGAACAAATTTTAACAATCTGGGAAAGTAACCTCTTATGTTAGAAAAGGGACCAAGAAGGGAAAATGAAGAAAAAAAGGTCAAATAGAAGAAAAATTATATTTTCTTAAAATGACTGAGAAATTTCTTGATCTCTCAGAATCTACTTTCTTCTTTCTCTTTTTTTACGCCTTTTCTCTCTTTTTCCCTCCATTCCCTTTCTTTTTCAGCCCAAAAAGGGGACTCCCCTCTTAAATCCGCACCTGACCTAGGGTCACCCCACTTTATTAAAAAATGTTTAGTTTTAAATTTTGTTACTTGACTGGGTAAGAGGCAATATAACTATTTTAGCAACTATTTTCAAACCAGTCATCAGGAGAATGATTGTAGCTAGTTATTGTTTAAAATAGTAGTTTTCTTAGGTCTAAAGTTACATTTTAAAAAGTTAGCTCTTTTTTACTTATCATTATAGTACTCATAATTTTGTTTCTTTGATTAGTACTGAAGTTCCTACATCTTGTGGTTTTTTAAAACATTTTGTGTAAAACTGCTTACGATGGACTAGACTAGAACAAATTGTTTCCTTGTAACTAGGGCCGGTCTTAAATATAGGTAAGCACATTTTTTTTCAATTCTGACACGTTTCTGTATGATGTTATAGAGAGAAGAAATATGCAGGGTGTTTCAAAATTGCGTTGCACGGCTTTTATTCGGAACCAACACCTCCTAGGGTCATGGAAGTAAGGTCTATCCCTAGGTAAGTGAGGCTGGAGAATGCACTGAAATGACTTACAGCGCCCCTAGCGGCGAAATGAAAAAGTTAGAAAAAATTAATTTAAAAAACTAATAAAGATAGAGCAAACACCTCAGTGAGAGTATTGCTGCCAACGTCATGAAGAACTCGCTGAAAAAAAATTCATGAAAATATCTTGAATATTCGCTGATATTCATGTGAAAATAGCACTTTTTCAGAGGTCAAAAAAGAAAAAGTTCGCATATTTGTAATTTTTTTTTATTTTTTGATTAAATTTTGTGTTCTTTAAACTAAAAAACACAAAACTACAAAATAACACTGAAACATTTGCAAATATGCGAACTTTTTCTTTTTTTACCCCTGAAAAAGTGCTATTTTCACATGCTAATATCTCCGCGAATATTCAAGATATTTTGATCAAATTTGTTTCAGTGAGTTCTTCATGACGTTGGCAACGATACTCATATTGAGGTTTTTGCTCTATCCTCTTTAGTATTTAGATTAATTTTTATAACTTTTTAATTTTGCCGTTAAGGGCGCTGTAAGTCCTGAAACTGTTCTTTTCAGATGAAACCCAAAGGTTCTTAAAACACACTGAAACTCTACTTTAATTTCTTAACTCTCTTTTAAATTTCGAGGGAGAACTCCCAAACTTCCATCTAAAATTTTGACGTCTGTTATACAGCGATTTTCCCTTGAACATTCTGCTGTCTAAAGTAGTGTTTCTCCTTGGGTGTTCCACAGGAGAAAAGTTTGAAAGGTTTATTTAATTTTAAAATAAATTCTGAGAGAGGAAAAATAGTAAGAAAAAACATTGTATGGCAGTGGCGTATATAAGGGTGGCCGCCGAGAAGGCCCTCCCCTTCCCCGAAATTCGGACTAGGTATATCAAAATACGTTAAAGCCCTGTTATTTAGGGTCAATTTTTAAAAAATTTTCTGGGGGAGAGACCCCAACCAAACCCCTCTTTAGTACGTGAAATTGTATTATTTTCAATTTCTTATAATACTTTCATGAAAATTGTAATTCTACCTAAAAATGAAAATCCAAAATTTGGACTGAATGTACCATAAACGAGTTTCTGGGAGAGTACCCCCAAACCCCCTTCCTTCTCGGAACTTTATTAATCACAATTTTTATTATATTAAGTTCTCCTGAATGCAAATTTCACATAAAAATGCATTAAAAAGCTACGTTAAACCTATTATAAATATACTTTTGAGGTGTTGAGTAATAATTTTGGGCCCCTCCCGAAATAAATTTCTATATACGCCACTAGGTTGAGAAATGCCCAGGGTCTGTTACCTAGGGGTAGACCTTACTTCCGTGACCCTAGGAGGCGTTGGTTCCAAATAAAAGCCGTGCAACGCAATTTTGAAACACCCTGTATAATTTTGAAATCACCAAAGCCTAAATGTGTTCAAGGATCTGGTCATTTAATCATCCGGAATCACCTTTTTCACAACGATGTTGGAAATTTGCCAAAATTTTTTGATTTTTTTCATTAAAAATACTTAAAATAAATTATTACAGATTAAAATTGAAGTGTCTCAGTTCTTTGCTATTAATTTTAGAGTTATTGAGTAATTTTAAACTTTAATGCAATGGCCTTCGGTAAAATTTCAAATTGTACTCATTTTTAAATTAAAAAAAACATTCTATTTTGATTAATATCCTTATTAATATATTTTTAATAACCAAAAGGGTAAGTAATTTGTATTCTAATGTGTGCATAATCAGTTTCACAGCACAAAATACGTTTTTGGTTTAGTTAATGGGGATATAAAAAAGGTTGCCCTAGGTAGAGGAATATCCCCTAAAATTTATCAAATAACTTAGTTATATTTAGTTTGATTGATTTAATATTCGTCAGAAACTGAACTATCCAGCTTAACTATAAACAATAAATTTGTAAGGAAAACAATATACTTTGCTTTTTAAGCGAGTTTTGTCTTTTTATAATGCTTGTAAAGCTTCGTATTAAGTTAAGAAAAATAACATTTAGTAAGATTAAACTTTTTTGTAAGATTTCTTTTTCTAATTTTTAAAGCTATTGAGAAATGCGAGAGCCAAGATTATGTTTGTGTTACGTTCGTTCCCATAGGTGCATTTTAGACGCTGAATCTTAAAGTTATATTACTGAATCTATTATCTATTTTTTCATACATTCTTAAAAATATAGATCAGGGGTTCTCAAACTTTTCAACATCACGACCTACTTTTTATTAAAAAAAACTCAAACGTGACCCACCTCATTTTCAGTAAATTTTCTCTTACTCCCCCTACAAGATATAAGTTTCGTGATTATTGGGTTTGGTTATCAACTATTTTTTACAATAATAAATTACATGTGCATGTATTAGAGATTAGATTAACTTTATATAGAAAATTAAAAAGGAAAGGTTTGAACCTGAGCATATCAAATTATTTGATTGTGGGAGCAACAATGAGCTCCACAATAAGTTTGATAAGGGGATCTGGGGGGAGTCCTCTCCAAAGAGATTTTTTAAACTTTTTGGTAATGTGGGATAAATTGTAGTTACATCATAATTTCCTAAGGAAATTCTTAAATTCAAAATATTGTCGCGACCCACCAAATATTGACTGGCGACCCATCATTGCGTCTCAAGTAGATAATTTGTTGTGACATTTTAACAGTTTTAACCGATATTTAACTTTCTACTTCAATTTAAGTAATGATAATTCAATTCTAAAAATATCTGGTTTAATAGATCAAGTTTGTTTATAAAAAATCCTTAGAAGTACTATCAGTAGTACGAAGGTTAATACTCCGTACTATCTAAAATGTTTAAACTGAGTGTTCTTAATTCAGGATTTAAGTTTTGATTTTAATTTATTTTTAGGGATCAAAGGGAGTAAAATTGTAATTAAAGAATAAATAAACTACCACACCTATATTATTATTAGTCCACAATGTACTAACAAACATTATAATCGTCTTTTGGAAAATTATCTAGATATCAATCTCAAATCGACTTCTGAAATATTCGCAAGTTTAATTGAATAAACTGTTTTTAAAGTTTATATGCTCGTATTCAGGTAAAAACCTTTCAAATAACTTAAAATTAATTGTTTATCCATTTTATTCCAAATTGAAATGCTAATAAACAAGTAAATAGTTTATAACAGCGAAGGTTAAATGTAAACATTAATTTCCGAACCCAGTATTTAAACTTATATTAATGTAATAAGTTTTAACTATAAGAATACTATTAAATGAATGCAATTCAGTAATTATGTTACCTAATTCTAAATTCAAATAGTTTTATTCAAACTTGGAACAAAAATAGAACAAGACCTAAACTTATATATACTAATGAAAATGTCAACGAAAACAAAGTATAAAAAGGAAATCAGATGTACTCATTAAAAGCTGAAACTTAATTTACATTTCAAGTACACACATGATCTCTAAAAAAAGGAAAACAAAATTTTTCCTCCCGAGAAAAAGTTTTAATTAAATCCATTCGTTTGTATGGAGCTGGTTTTAATTACGTATTTATTTAGTTTTTTGTCTCACTGAAGCTGTTTTTTTATGTTTCAACTACATAAAATGAGTTGAAGTAAACAAATATAGGAATAATTTATTTTGAGTTTTTTATTTTTCCGGTGAGGTACTCAAAAAGATGTAATTTCTATTTAACATTTGTAGTAATATTTATTGAGATTTAAAATTGCATTTTCCCTGGTAGTTTATGTATTTTTGTACTTTTTACTGCAATATTTTGGGCACTACATTTTAATGTAGTTTACTGATATTTTAATACGAAATAACCATCAACACCTTTACATTTGTAATAAATTAAAGCATAAAAAAATTGATATTTATTGACTTAAACGAGTTAACAGTTAATTTATACAGTTACGTTTCTTAAAAAGAAATCTTTCCATTTCTTTTTTATTTGCTTTTAAATATTTTACTCGTTTTAGCGTTTATATAGAACATAAAGCCTAAATATAAACTCTATCATAAAGCGTGAATTTTCTGTAGTTTCTGTGAGAGTTGCTTAGTTATTATTTCTTCTAACGTGATGTTCAGAGTTTATGTCAGAGAGTGTGGAGTGTCTTTTTTCCTTTATTTTTGTGCAAAAATGAAAAGGTAACGAAATGCATACTTTGGTAATTGGAAATAGTAAGTTCAACGTTGTTCATTACAAAGTAAAATAAAGTTTAAAAAACGTTGAATCTTGCTCCTGCTTAATGTTTAAAATACAGTTAAGTAAAAATATATCAAGTGAGCTCTATGTTTTCAGGTATGGACTCCATTCATGGAGAGGTTAAAAATAGAGTTAAAAAAAACAAATTAAGACTATCCTGGGATGTAAAACCTATCCGTGGAAACTAATATGAAAAAGATATGTTAGATAAAAACTGAGCAAAAAGCACTCAAATGCTTGACTGAATATAGAAACTTCGCTTGATTATTGCCAACAGCTCTGTACTTTTAAAAACTGCTATATTTATGTCGCATAACA
Source organism: Tetragnatha versicolor (assembly GCA_024610705.1). Lineage (NCBI taxonomy): Eukaryota > Metazoa > Arthropoda > Arachnida > Araneae > Tetragnathidae > Tetragnatha > Tetragnatha versicolor. Next base: position 8,449,963 of record JANDEH010000006.1, on the reverse strand, counting down.
TTTTTTATCCGATGCAATTTTTGGAACATATAAACAGTATCAAAATAAATACAATGCGTAGGTAATTAACTTGACATTACACTAAATAATTCAATTTCATAAAAAAAAACAATGAAAATTTATAAGATAATGATATTTAGGGGGTTCAGTACCCCAACATTTTGAAAAAAGTCGATTTTGAGATTTTGATAAATTATAAAAGAGCAAACACTTAGCTTTCCAACGATGTATTACTTATGCCTGTAATCGGTTTTAAAGCATACTAAAAATTACTTTAAGAATGAAAACAAACCAAAATTCTCTATGCCGCGCCAACTTCGAATGCAAATATCTCAAAACTGTTTTTTAAACCTTCGATGTACCTTTTCTAGCAATCTAACAGTTGAAACATCATAATTTTTGGCATACAATCTTGTTATGATACATTGCATTTCTAAAATTTTTGAAATATAGCATTTTTTTCCTGATAAAAGTGGTATTTTAAAAAAAATTACAGAGATTTTTTTAAAAGCTCATTTCAGTATAATAACTACATCATAACAAGAATGTATGCCAAAACTTATGATGTTTCAACTGTTAGAATGCTAGAAAAGGTACATCGAAGGTTTAAAAACACAGTTTTGAGATATTTGCATTCGAAGTTGGCACGGCATATAGAGAATTTCGGTTTCTTTACATTTTTAAAGCAATCTTTAGTATGTTTTAAAACCGATTACAGGCATAAGTAATACATCATTGGAAAGCTAAATGTTAGCTCTTTTATAATTTATCAAAATCTCAAAATCGATCTTTTTAAGGTGTTGGGGTACTAAACCCCCTTAACACTAAAGCCCCATTATTCGGAACAATAAAACACTTTTAAAAAACTGAGATTATTTAATTCTACACAATATCATACGAAAATAAGCTTCAACCATCTTTGCTCTAACGAAACTAAAATACACATTTAAAAGACGGCAGAAACCGATTACGATATCAAGAGCAATACATATAGATTTTCTATCCAGAATGAATCACTTTTCTTTCTATTCTACTCATAAAATGTATTCGCTTCAGGGAAGGAATGATCGAGCCGTGTTATTTGAAGGGAGGCTCTCTCCCTCGGCTCAGTTTTCCCTGAGGCAATGTGAACCATAGCGGATAAAAGTGTCACAAACGGATTACACACTCTATTTTCGGATTACTTATGCTACTGTATAGTAATCCTATCTAGGTTTTTGTTGTGCGTATTAAAATAATTAAATTCGAATTCATAAAACGTTAAGGGGTGTTATATTTTGAATTTGAATTGACATGAAAATTTCGGGGTTGTGATAGATAAAATGTATTTACCTACTCCGCAAAAAGAAGTTATAAAGTAGAGTGTATGGCTGTTCTGTTTCATATTTGAAATTATCATAAAAATAATTAACTACAATATTGTTTTTAAAGTTATAGACAACTTATAAACTTCTACATGTTGGTTTTTGGATGAAGAAAATACCTTTGAAAAAGCGAAGATAAATTTTAATCTTGAATTAATAATTCATCTAGAATAAGATTCCCGAAACCCCGAGAACTTTACGTTTCCAATTATTATCTGAGGAAATTTCTACATAAATTAGCACCGTTAAAAATTTAGTTCAATTACTCAAAGCATACATTAAAAAACCTGTACTTAAATAACTTTATTACAAAAAATTACCTCAAATTTATGGTTAGATGATATTTAAAGATGGCTACAAAATGATAATTTTAGTATATTTTGTAATGTAATGTTTTTTTCTTCATTCATTTTTATGAAATGTTAGGTTACACACGATTTGTATGTTTTCAAAAACCTGAACTGAGAAATACTGAAATACAAATAGCTGCTCTCGGTTCTAGGGAAGTCTTGTATATTTGACTTTAAAAGTTCTTAAATTAAATTTCTAGTTCAAGTAAAAATAAAAAAGTTCGTTAAAAACTTATGCCAATGAATATGATAGAAAATTTAAAAGGTTAATTTAATATAAAAGATCGTTTTAATTACGTTTCAATAGAATATAATAATTGAATCGTCAGTTGGAAGAAGGGAATAAGTCCAAAAACCAAGTTTTGAGAAAATCGAAAAAAACTGTATAAGTAATAGAATTTTCATTGTATAATCACCAAATTTTTACTGGAAGTTCACAACCCTGTTTAGAAAACAGAGCAACCATCAAAACAAATATAAGTATATTCAAAAATATTTTACAGTCAAAATAAGTTGATGGACTTATTCCCTTCTTCAACCTTATGAAATTTTTCTGATGAAAAAATCTTAAAAAACCCTTAAATTCACATTTAAATTATATTTATCCTTAGTTTACACCACAAAAGGGTGAAGTAAAAGGAATAAAGACAAATAAAATTCAAAACTATAGTGAAACTGAGTTATTAGAGCAGTATCAATGGAGTGAGTGAATATGAATGGAGTTAAACATTCCCTGCATAAAAAAAGTTTAAAAAAATTTTAAATTAAAAGAAAATTTCTTTTTAACTTCGTTTACAGCTCAAAGAATAAGAAAAGAAAGACAAATTAACTTTAACTCCAAATTAACTTGAAAAATACAATGAATGGACATCGACTTCACAACTTCAAGGAGCGATATCTCCCTATAGGGGTTAGTTATTTTTCCCCTCTTTTCACCCATGTGTAGAGCAAAGCTTGGAGATTGTTTTGAGCACAAAAAGTCAATTTGTCATTTTTAGGACTTATTCCCTTCTTCAAACTGACGATTCAATTTAACTCCAACTATTAAAATTACAGTGGAATATCTACAAATTTAAGTTTTCTGAAATGTACTACTTAACTTCTTTAGTTCTCAAGTTACTGAAAAGAGTTTTTTTTAAAGTTAATACATGTTTTACGAAAAAAATATCAAGAAACCAAATTTAGTATACCAATTTTAAGAAATATTATGCTAAGGCTATTTATAATTAAAATTTAAGTTCAAAACTTAAGGCTGTTTATTATTTTTGAATTTGTACTAAAATATTAACAGATATGAAAATTTAAATGGTTTAAAGCAGTGTTTCCTACGTGGGGCCCACGCCCCACCGGGGGGAAATATGATTTTCCAAAGAGGCAATTTGAAAATTTTCAACCAAATTGCACCCCAGGTGGGGCATGTACCTCCAGGCTTTATTTAATTTCCAAGAAGGATTTTCGAAAAAAAAAATAGACATGGGGCGCATGGAAAACTTAGAAAGGCTTCGGTGGGGCATGGGCCGAAAAAGGTTGGAAAACACTGGTTTAAAGGGAACATTTTTTTAAGTTTGTTCAGTTTTTAATTTCAAAGTTTTATGAAAATAAGATTTTTTTTCAGTTTTCTCCTGAATCTTATAGTGGACCACTTTGCACAGGGTTAGTAAAAAATAACAAATATAAAACTTTATCAATCAACGAACATATTTCAATGAAGTGTAAAACAAATTAAGAAAAGTAGACAAATTGTAAAAATTAACGTAAAATATAAACTTATCATTATCCCTGATGCCAAATATCATAAATAATAATCAAAATGATAAATATCATAAATGATGATTATAAAATATTTATAATTTAAGCATGATATAGCAATAGTGTACCAAAATATTTAAGTAAATGACTTTTTAGGATTGAACAACACATTCCATCTCATTATTATCGTAATACCAAGTGCTGTAATCATCATTATAAAGGGATATCAGTAATCATCCTTGAGGTTATCGAGGTTGCTATAAATTTAGTCCATGTGCATTAGATGATAAGGTACAGAGTAAAAGGGGAATTTATTCAAACCATAATTATTGCTTTTAGGATATGATATGTCAAATTTTCATACACAAAATTTGCTGAAGGGTTAACAAGAAAAAATAAATCTTAAACATATTTAAATATGTGTATGATCCAGATATATTTGAAATACTTAGTGTTGAACTTTTGAGGTGAATTTTAAATTTTAAAGGTTCTGAAGTTTATAAGTCATCTGTGCTGTTCTCACATGTCATAATACCTTATATGAGCTTATGTTATAATACCAATCAGATGTGTCAAAGAAATAAAGGAAGAACATCAATACCAAGATGTGTAATTTTATATTAATACACTTCATTTATGTTAAGTTTTAATATCCATGATGGTTGACCTTTTTGTAAAGTGATATGCAAGTTTAAAATATTCCAACTAAGAAATTTGATGAATTGTGTTTTATAAATAATGAAAAACGCAATTCTTAAGATATCAATCCGCAAGTTTAAAAATTATTAAGTTTGGAATAAAGTGAGATAAATTGTGATGAAGTTTCCTATCGGGGCACCAAAGTCCCAACCAACCATGAATTTAAGAAATCGATTAACGGAATTTGTGTAGGTGGGGGCCTTTTTGCCTTGGATGGTTAAATTTCCTGCGTTGATATTAGAGTGGACAATTGAATTGAAGAGACCATAGAAATGGTCAAGAGCTTGGGTAGAGAGGTGTAGGAAAGATCAAGAGGTGCTGCATGACGTAACATGAACAGATGTTATCCTGAAGTGGCTTATTAAATTTCTCTGCATTGAATGGCTGATTCGTGGAGTTTTTGAGTGTTGAGATTTAAAGGGTGATGAAGGTTGTCAGGAGGAAAGGGGCTGTCGAATTTAGGAGGATAACCCTACGTGTCAAACTTTATGGGGGCGTTGTTGTATCAAACTGAATTTATTTAACACAAATAAATAATCTTAAAAACGTTGGTGGAATATATTACTTCTCTAGATCCGCCTTTGAAGTATTGAATATTCTGATCATTCATGTTTCCTGAAAAGTGGGTATGAATGAAGGAATATATCAAATGGTTTAAGTAGTTGAGGCTTAGTTGAAGTGGTCAAGAGTCTGTAAACCAGTCACATTTTTCAAGAGCTGATCCAGGTTTAAATTTCGGGACACAAATATTTTAAAAACACCTTTTGCAATAAAATCTAAGAAATTTTAAAAAAATCTGACGGATAATATAAATATACTTTTTGAGCAATAAAGCTAAATATTGAAGTGTAGATAATCTGATTTCTCTAAGATATTTTCTCCAAGAGTCTTTCTGAGGGGGTTGACCCCTGGATCCCCTCGAGGGAGATATTCGAGAGGAGTCAAAAGAGGAGGAGGGTACTCACTTGCGAACCTGGGGTCAGGGGTGGTGCCGTACCATCCCGGGGCGGACTGCCGGACATCGCCGTAGTGCGCCGAAATGTCCGTGCCGTTGCAGTACTGGGTGGGGAAGGAGTTGGGGTGCGACAGCTGCGACATGTGCATGTAGGGGTTGGAGACGGGCACGTTCATGGCTGCGGCTTGCGACTGCGGGCGGTGGTGATGGTAGGAGTTCTCGGCCGCGACGGCTGCGGCGACGGCCTTCTTGTAGCTCTCTTCCAGCGGGCTCAGAATGTCGGTCACGGAAAACGGGGTAGAGTGCTTGGGACTCAGTGACATCGCCACGAAAGTGACACGCAGCTCTTCGGCGTCTAGTCCGGGCGCATGCGGGGAGCGACCGAGTCGGGAGCCGGGAGACAACGGACTGACGGGACGCGGCGGACGCGGAGAGGGGTGGAGCCTCCTCGACCCACAACAACCAATGGGAGAGCGGCAGGGGAGACGCGCTACCATTGGCGTGGTCTTGCGGAGCACTCTTGATCAATGGAAGCGGAGCACGCGTTGTAGCACCTCCCAAGAGCGCGGACGAGAACTGTTTTGGGTGTGGAGGGGGTGACCACAAATGACAGCGATGGGTGACGAGATTGGAGGGAGTTGAATATCTTTTTCGGGGAGGGTTTTTTTCCCGGAGGGATGATGTTCTTAATTTTGTGAAACCGCATTTTGATGGTGAAGTGATGGAGTTTTGTCCTCCTTTTAAAAACGTTGAAGAAAAGACGGAGTGCGGTTTTGGTTTTGATTATGTCTTAAATGGGGAGGGGGGAAGAATAGGTGGATTAGTTGGGTTGGAACAATCAAGAGTTGCATTCTGTGAAAAATTGCGTTATCCTTGTTTTTTTTTATCTTAATTTTCCTTGTCCTTCATTATTTCCTTGTATCTCTCAATTTCCCTCTCTTTTTCTGAATATCTACCATTATTTTTGTCTCTGAAGGGATAAAAGTAAGACACTAAAGGAGCATGAATGAAAACACTAGCTATTTTATCAGCTCACAGTATTACTCTGTTATTCTTTTGTCTTCTTAACCCCTTAACTAAGGGAGTTCCAGAATATGTATTCTCAATTTATTCAGTAGTTTGAATTTTAGTGAAAAATATAGTTCCTTCATCAACATTTATAATTTAATTTAGATAAATTCGACATCCAGAAATTAGTTAGTATTATCAACTGGATTTGCAATGTTGATGGAATCTAATAGAAACCAGAGAATGTAGAGGTGCAGCCAGAGGGGGGATTTAGGGTTATATCCCCCGAAACTCTGAAACTTTCTTTTTTATATACCATAGAAAACCACTAAAATTTCCCCATATCTCCTGGAAATATCAATCTCCTTCCGAATTTTTTTCTGACTTTTTTGAGAAAGTGCATGAATTAGGAGATAACATAGCATAAAAACTTATCTACATTAAAAAGAGGCTGAGAAATTCTTAATTCAAATTACCCCTGCCCTTAAACAAATCTTAAATTTCATTCATTTGAAATTTTATTAATGAACTTTAAATTTCATTCATTTAAAGAAGAATATAGAAACGTTTTAACGGTCATCTCACTTATCACTCAGCAGTTTTAAAAATATCTTATATAATTTAAATGGGAACATTTATCTAAAATTAAGTAGATTGAACTTTTTGGAACATCCAATCTCCATTTTTAATTCAAATGAGGGACTTGAGTAATTTAGTTTAAAACACAAAGTTGGTTTTGGAAGTATTTTACAATAAAGGTAAAAAGTACCTATAGGAAGGAATTAAATTACCACCCTCCGTTCCTTGAAAAATCGGTCGTTAAAGCATTGGGGTAAGCATTAAATTACCGTTAGCTAGCTAACTTATTGAAAACATTTTCAAGCTGGCATCGATAAAAAACACAAAAGCAATTTATTATGCAAAAATCTTTATTCAATATGTATAAAATATGGGGAGTAAAGTTACGTTCTCTGCTTAAAAAGTAAGAAAAAATAGTTGACTGTTCCAGTCTTTTTGATTTTTCTGTAAATTTTCCAATTTTTTCAGTTCTAAGAAAATAAAGCTATCTTTAATGCACTGCAAACTTTCTGCATTTTCATATGAAAGTCTATTTGATGCTTAAATGTCTCATGGGCTTCATTGTAGGTTTAATTGCCTGAACAACGTCATCAGAAGGCCTTTCTTCTTTTGACTCTAAATTATTGCCTGAAAGACATAATACATTTTATATCTGTCAAATAAAACAACTATACTAACTTCCTTTCTTTTCAAGATTTCCCATTCTTAGCGTATAGAAACTGTCCTTCAAAATTTTGTTGATTTGATTTTTTTCCTCAGCTGAAAGTCTCCACTATAGCTTTCTCTCCGAATTTCCACTTTCATAGAATTAATAACTGCTGTTCGTTGCTTTAACCTTAAAGTCAAAAACACAATTTTCTTAGCATTCCAAACTACCAACTAAAGAAAAGGCCAGTAACTGAGCTGAAAAACAAGTCACTTTCTCATGCCCCCTCAATATGCACATAAAAAAGTACCTCCTACTGTCAGTTGTAGAAAAGATTCAGTCCAATTTTGCACATGATGGGCAATAAAACAAGTGCTGGGTAGGAAAAAAAAGGAACGGATGTATACGGTGCGAAATTTTGTGGTTGTCCATGAGTCATAAAACCGTCAATTATCCCTCTATACTTTAAAAAACCTAACAAAAGATCATTTTCTTTCATTGGTGGGGAGTCTGAAGAAATGTTCGCCACAAGTTCGTTGAATTGGGGGAGACGTTCGTTCGTTTAGGGGAGATGATCCGGTAATAGAAGGATATTTTTTCTATTCCCAGCCTTAAAACAGAATTTTTTTTTTGTAAATTAAAAAAACCCGTTAGTGGGAAGGGTTTTACTGATTTCTAATTGGAGAATTTTTCATTAGGAGAATGGAGGGAAAATGCTTTCGAAATCTTGGACGTTAGAAGGGGTGGTAGCTATATAGGTGTGATCGCTAAGTGAGGTTTTATGCAAAAAAGTGGTGTTTTAATTCATTTACTATTTGGAGGACACCGGAAACAAGTATTGCATAAGAATTTAAGTACTATTAATAAGTAGTTAAAAGCAGTTTGAAAGATTAACGAAGGTTAGTTAACAAGCTGCGTCTTTGAGTAAAAATAATTCTTAACTATAATATTAGTAGAATCAGAACAATTTAAGTCCATATACGTTCATAGGACTTAGATCCATAAAACCCAAATCTAGCAGAAGTTTATAAAGAACATTTAAAATAACGATCTTAAGCTTTTTAAGTAATAAAGCTAAGATCCCAAACAAATTTATTAGGGTTAACATATTTATCGGAACCTCATTTTAAGAGAAAGATTCCCCTGTTATTTTTGTCAAGCCTAAATCAATAACTTCTTTTTAAATTTAAAATCCTTTTTCTTATAATTATCTCTCATGAAAAAACTACGTTAAAGTTTACATGAGCGTAAAAGTAGGGGAGGGGGGGACGATTGTAACACGGGGCAATAAGGAAGTTGCAAAAAACAAACAAGTGTTATGTATGGTTTTTTGTATGGTAAGATGAAATATCTAGTCACTTTTTCAAAAAAATGTACAGGTAATTAAATATTTTAATTTAAAAGTCGAGAAAAAACACGTGACTGAAAACGTTTATTGTTTAAACCAGCGGTTCTCAAACTGTGGTCCGCGACGCCTTCCTAGGGAGTCCGCGAGTTCCTTGAGGAATTCTCCCCTATTAGTTTCAAAATTAGATGAAACACTAGTTTTAAGAGGCAAATTTCAAAAATTTTCGGGGGGAGAACCCCCAGCCCCCTCGAAATTTTGACTTGAATGCATTATTTTCCCCTTGAAATTTCTAGACCATCACCTCCACCTCAGAGACTTGGAGTAATTCAGCGGCGTATATAAGGGTGAGTAAAGGGGCCTTGCCCCTTTCCTGAAATTTGGACTTGGGTGTATCAAAACTAGATAAAACCCTGTGTGTTTTAGGGACAAATTTATATGAAACTTTTCGGAGGATGACCCCCAGATACCTTTTTGTTCTTAAAACTCTATTATTATAAACTATTTTTTACATTAAGTTAATCAAAATGTAAATCTCTTACATAAAGATTATATTAATAAATTCTAACTAGTGGTATCAAAACTATAATTAAAACGCTGTTTTTCTAGTTGAATTTCCGAAAATTTTCTGGGGGAGGACCCCCAGACCCCTTTTGGTAGGTAGAACTTAATTACCCAAGACCTTTTTATATTAAGTTCCTTAAGACTCAAATTCTTCTTAAAAAGGTACCACAAAGCTATTGGGAGCTATAAAATATACATATGGGGGCTGAGGGATACATTTCTATATCCCTTTCAGGCCCAACCACACGATTGTGCAGGTGAAACCAAAGCTTTTGATTGTTATCCAAAAAGTTTCAGGTCTTAAAGGGATATACGCCTCTGGGTAATTGTAAAATTTATTATAATTTATATACTAATTTTAATTAATCTTAAACTCAAAATGGTTACTGCTTTTGGTGTTTAAAATGTTGGGGGTCCGCGATGTCTGGCTGCTCCATGAAGAGGTCCTTGACGATAGAAAGTTTGAGAACCGCTGGTTTAAACTATAAGATGACGTCAACAATAGTACCATCAACTCCATTGCTTTACAACAATGTTTTTTATAAGATGACGTCACATCCAAACTCTTGGCGTTTTCGCGCGCTTTTAAAAAGGGGATTTTTGTTAATTTTTTTGGCAATCAAAAAATTTCTGGATCGGCCTCAAATTTTGGGTAGTTGCTTATTTTTGCAAGAGGAATCGATTAAAAAATATAAAAAAATCATGCAACTTCCTCATTGTAACACTTTGATTTCCTCAAAATGAGAGGCTGCTTGGGCGAAAAGAAGATGACAGTACGTAAAAGGCAGGTGAATGAAAGAATATCAGAGATTGCCAAGGCTGACATTTGAGTTGTGGCTGTGTAATTGAGAAAAGAGTGTTTTTCGAGCATCGAAGTAAATTTCTACTTTTATGTAACTTTCCTTCTCCTGCACTGCAGGTATGAAGCACAACAACACCGATTTTATGTATTGTATGTACATGTATCCTAGTTTTATTTCTGCTTAGTTTCAAGATGATACTATTGTAAGTTTCGCGGAAAACGAGGGTTGAACTAAAAATGGCAACGAGGGGTCGATTGTAACACTTCAGCCGGGGACGGTTGTAACATTTTAACACTGGCCCCAATGTAGAAAATAACATGTTTCAAAAGCATTTTTGATGTATTGATTTATAATTGGAGGGTTCAGAATAGAAATGAACCAAGTCCACTTTAGCTACTTTTGAGCTACAGACGTTTAAAGTTAAAGCTTCATAGCAAATTACATGTTAACGTGACAGAACTTGCTGCTGCCAAGCGGATATTATCAGAACTAGGACTTGGTTCACTATTGCACTAAAATTTTACATAGTTGGTGCATGTTATAGCATTGCTAACTCAAAAATGACAAAAAGTGGACTTGGTCCATTTCAATTCTGAGCCCTCCAATTCATACTTACCCTTAATATTGGCATATAATTATGAATTTTTACGGTTTTAGAATGCCGAGATCACGTAAAAGGAAAAATGAAAGGGGGCTAATTTGTCTAGAAATAATGGAGGAAGAGGCTGTTGAGGTTTCTGTGTCAAAAAAGTCTATTAGAAGCGTTGCTCGTGAGCACGATATTTCTTATGTAACATTATACAGATTCTGTGAGAAGAAAATAAAAAATGAAAATCCTAAAGTGTGTTATAATCAACACAATAAAGTTTTCGATCAAGGGCAGTAAGAGGAACCATTTTTCGTGCAAAAAATGGTCCCACGTTCGTTGTACTACAGGGGAATTAAGTTATGAATACCCTAATTGCCCTTGTGAATAATTGTTTACTCATCAACATTCATTATTATTTAAAACTCATTATTTGAGTGAAAAGTTCATTATTTCCATTCTAGTCTATGTATTTAATTATTATTCAACAAGAAAATATAAATTTTTAATAAATTTGAATGATTTTCTATCTATTTTTATGAATTTGTAATGTGTTACAATTGACCCTTCAAGTGGGGACGATTATAACGTTTTTCGATTTTCGATGTTTTATTTACTAAATTGCAATGTATGTCCACCGGACGGTTTTTCATAACAAAATTTTAATTGGGATATATCAACCTATTTTCATACCAATTTTCATAACTCTAACATAAAAAATGGCTTTGTTTGAGATCAAATAAAAAATTTTGTTACAATCGTCCCCATCCTCCCCTACTGTAGAGTTGACTATTAATAGTGAGAAGCAAGAGAATATATTGCCTCGTTTTATAAAAAATTTTCTCGTCATCTTAAAGAAAAAACTGGTATGGTTTTATACCAAAAAGGAGGCTTTTTAGTTTTTTTATTTCAATTTTCTATTTATGAAAAATAGACAAAAGTATACTTTTGTCTATTTTTCTTTCAAGTTTATTCTTCAAAAATATGTTTCATTTGTAATATTTTTTTTTGCTTTAATCTCGGTTGCGATCAAGCCAGTCATTAATCTGATTATAACAGTGGAAAAGGACAAACTATTTCTAACAATGGAAACTTCATTCCTAGCGTGCAAAATTCTCAGTCCCAAAAATGGAATCCTCAAATTCAGTCAAATCAGAATAAACTAAACCCACATTTAACCACTAATAAAAATAATATTAATTTAAATCAGCATATATCGAATAATCAAAATCAAAATACTTTTAACCATCATTTATTAAATAATCAAATTCAAATTAATTTAAACGAGCATTTATTGAATAATCAAAATCAAAATAATTTAAACCATCATTTAATAAATAATCAAAATCACATTATTTTAAACGAGCATTTATTGAACAATCAAAATCAAATTCATTCGAACCAGTACAGAAGAAAAATGGGTTTACCCAGAAAGGAGCAAATGAATGAAAATACTCATCCCTATTGTAACAATGCCCCAAACCAAAATAGTTTTAAAAAGGTTGACAAAAACAGTGTACCCTCAAACAGGGGATCGGGAAAACCGAGTTTTGTTCCAGTAGTAATAGTAATAATACAAAAAATAAGGATGCATCTTTTCACCCAGCTAAAGGTTCTAATAATCAAACCCTAATAACTCAAGAATTTTCAGATGATGCTCAAATCAAAGAAGCTTTTAGAGTTGCTGGCATTTACTTGCAAAATCAGAATGATGATGCTACCTCCTTGTCAGTTAACAAAGCTACTAAAAATAAAAACCCAATAGTCAATTCAAACGTAGAATACACTAAGACTAATATTCCATCGAATGAATATTCCAATGGAAAAATTCTGACATTCATATGATTATAAATCAAAGTAACAAACCCTACAGAAAAAGAAAAAATAGTTTTTGGTAACCTGTGTCTGTGTTTATTACAGGGGGGTTATTATTGATGAGTCTCTTATGAAGGTAGGAATAATATCTTTATCGCTCATTCAAAGAACTTGACATCATAAATTTCATTAAATGACAATGTGTATGTCATTTTATCAGGATGTAGAAAGATCCTGCAACTTAAAAATTATTCAATGTCAGATCAACTTGAACCCGAAAAAGAAGAAAGATCATGTTTGAAATGGTTGGATCACTTTGTAACTGCAACCTTATCCGTAACTAAAAAATGGAAATATTTAAAAATTCTAATGGCATATTGCACATCCTCAAAAGAATCCAACAGTTTGATACCAAGAATGTGGTATACAGATCAGTAAAGGTTTTCTCTGAAAACCGTTCACCAAAAACTTTTTTCAGAATAGAGTGATGCAGATAAATAAATAAAAAAACGTAATTAAACGAACTTTTGGTAATGAAAACAAAAACCTGTAGAGAACACTGGAAAGATGGGTCTGAAAAAATCTTCTCGAGAAGACCTCCAAAAGCCATTGAGAAAGGAATATTTTTATTAGAGGCATCTATTAAAAATTTGTAACGCTTCCGCAAATCGAAATCCTCACAAAACCTTGTTCACTGAACTTACTCAATTTATAAAACATTCGTAAAAACAATTAGCAGAAGAAAAAGCAACTTTCCAAAAATACGTCACAGGTCATCTCCATAAATAACAATCTTAAGAGTTAAAATATTTATTGGTTTTAACTTATCAATAATTTAATCAAAATGTTTTCCTTTGAATATCCAGCAAGTTTACAAAAAACTCTTGTTAATCAACATTCTAAAAAAACGTACACCAATGAATAATTTAATTTTAATATTTTGCCTAGTAAGTCGATAGCGTACCTAGTGTTTTATCATTCATATATTTTTTCAACCCAGACTTGTTGAAGAATACCTTTAAGGCCTCTGAAAATAATAAGAGACAAAACCCACATGACACTTAATGTTTACTATTGATTTTAATTATCAGACTAAAAATTATAAATTTCAGACAAAATGTGTTAATTTTTTTATGAAATATCATATTTAAGTTTTTAGAATACCTTTATCCATCTTTGAATGATATTTAGTTAAGAAAGTACCCTTTAACACATTTTTAAAACGTGAAAATTTTTTCCATTATAAAATATGGCGTCAATTGGTCATTGTGATTGGATACATAATAAGTTGTTTGATATTACTCACTTTGTAACTGCAACCTTATCCGTAACTAAAAAATGGAAATATTTAAAAACTCTAATGGCACATCCTCAAAAGAATCCAACAGTTTGATACCAAGAATGTGGTATACAGATCAGTAAAGATTTTCTCTGAAAACCGTTCACCAAAAACTCTTTTCAGAATAGAGTGATGCAGATAAATAAATAAAAAAACGTAATTAAAACCACATTTTTGGGGTTTTTATACGAGGAAATAGTAAACATATGTTTCTCATCAACAATGAAGAGAAATACAAAAGAATACTGTAGAGTACTGTACTAGTGCCTCACAAACAATACAATATAACTTTGTGGAATCATTATATTTTTGAATTTAAAATGAGTGAGATAGCGAGACTTGGAAGTACTATATTTAAGATATAAAAAATAAGCATTATTTATGACTTCCTGTGAAGTACTTAGTGTATTCTGGGATGTATAAAATACAAATCATGATTATAAAACCAATTTTTTATTGCAGGCACCTACTGAGATTATGTAGGCTATTTTATACTAATACAAGGAAAAAAGCTGACGAAATCTCAAGGAATGGGGCGAGAGAAGAGGTTGGATCGTGACCTACAAATAAGAGGAGGGAGGAAGCGGGGCCCCTTATTTTGGTGCTCTTGCAGATCCAACTCATCTCGCCGGAGAGGTCCATGAAGAGGGAGCAGCTTAACTGTCCGGAGTATCGAAGATGGCTCCTAAATAACACTCATTTAGGAACAAGTTTCATCGACGGCCAAAACCAACAAGTGAGGCTTTAGCCGCCTCTCGAGCACCCGATAAGCACTGATTTCCAGCGAGAGTTAATCATTGTGCTGCCTTTTCTGCGCTGTGCATCGATTGCGATTCTTGGAAAAGTTTTAATGGCGGCAAGCATTGATCCCGGCAGGATAATTTCGGGATCTGGAGTGGGAGCGCCGGTGGTTTTTTGTGAGAGAGGTGTGAAGTGCCGCGCTCTGGGAGCTTCTCATACAATGGAGGGGGTTTTCGGTGGTTGTAATTACACTTTTCAATAGGAAAACCTTGGTTCCGAGGATTCTGATGATCGTGTGGGTTAGAGTAAAACGTTTGTGATGTAGCAATGGTTTGGGGAGTTTTAGAGTGAGAGAGAGGATTAGATTCTTAAGTTGGGGTTATGATGAGAAGGGTTTTATGTGTGGAGGAGGGAGAGGCGTATAGATTCACATTGAAGGGAGTAGAGTGTGAGGTTAGTGTATTTTTAATGCATTTTGACAATGTGTAAGAGGAGAGGGGTAAAAAGGGATACTTTTCAGTGGAGTTTGATGAGCGAACTGATGGGATGTGAGGTTTCTTGGGGATCAAATCAATTATGGTGATTGAATTTTGAGGGAAGTGTCTAAATTTAAGTAAAGTAGTTTTTTTTTATAAAAAACAGTTTTTCAAGAAAAACCTGGGGATTATGAAGATTTTGATCCCGAGTTAAAGTAAATCGTTTGTGACTACTGAAAGTCAGTGAAGGATGAGGAATTTAGATATATTCAGGAGACTGGGATCAATAAACTGGAGAAAGAATTCTGCAATGTGTTGTATTTTTGACTTTTTCCTTTGATTCCCTTCTCATTTCGACAGTGTTTAAGATGGTTTTTTAATAGAAAAATAAAATGTTCAGCTGTGTAATTGAACTGAATCACTTAATGTAATGAAGGGATGGATTTTTCTATATTTAGAGTAGTTAAGTATAGTAGAGTAGTTTTCTAGAAAAATTTAACAGATCACAAGCCTTATGGGATAACACATGTTTTTATTAATACTTCCATAATTTCGTGTAACAGAAGACGAGGTTAGAGAGCCTATATACGAGAAAGAGACAACTCGCTTAAAAACGTCTCTGCGCATCCAATTCTGTCCAAACTGTATCATGCCGCCCCACGCTAATGCTATGGAGGGAAACCTGTGGCGAACAGAAAACCTGTTTACCGATCTGCGCGCGCTATACTGAGTTGTCGCCTCTCTTTCGGATACAGAAGAATAAGAATAAGAAGGGGACAAGAAATGAGTTCCTTTACACTTTTACTTTAAAGATGTAGAAGTAGAAAGAACCTGTTTAAATTGAATAAAATAATTTAGAAATATGCAAATTACACAGAACAGCTTAGAATAAAACATACCAAATAACCGAGGTAAATCCGATGAAAATGTTGGTGTACATAAAAATATCTGTAACTGCAACGAGAGCTAAAGATGTAACACTTCATTCATAAGTCACCTTAAAAACCACAAATGCGTATTGTCATGGCATAAATGCAAAAGTTAAAATTATTTTAGATTACCTAAACATGGAGAAGTTAGTGATGTTTTATTAACTCTGAAAAGTGTAAGGTCTTACTTACGAAAGAAAAAACCCACAAAGATGGAGTCACTGACTTTTAAAGCTAATATAAAGATGAAGTACGGAAGAGATAATAACGTTCGGCGAAGAAACAGCGTTTTTATTGTTCGAGAAACCTCCATTAACGTTTACCTTCGAGTATGAATTAGAAGAAACTTCCCAAATATGAAAGTTAATTCGAAACACAAAGCCCCTCCAAATATATAAAGAAAACTCCCGTTTCTTGAAACACCAAAGAAACAACTCTGCGAAAAACCCTCCTGAACGTGCTACAGCGAGGTACACCGAGAGCTTAAAAGCCTTTTAAATTTTACAGTGTCGTCGTTGAATGGCTTGAAGAAATCCCTTCAGTTTAATTGAAACTCCAGCGAAAGTTTGTCATTTGCTTACGTGTTTTCTGAGGGACGGTTCTTCAAGACTCGAACTCTTCACCAGAGACAAATTGAAGTGTCTAGAACACTAGTTCTCTCGAAAAAGTTTGATTATTTTTACTTTTCGCCGTGAAGCCGGTCTCTTTTCTCTCTCCTGCTCACCGTTATTATTTATTGTTGTTATTTTTTGTTTAAATAGGAACGAGAGAGAAAAAGGCATTTACCCGCCGAGTAAATACGAGAGTCTCTCTTTTGTTTGTTTTGTTATTTTTTTCGCGTTCCAAACATTCGGAAAAGAAAGGGAGGGAGGAAGAACCCTGGAAAAAATGGAATCTTTTATTTTATTCTTTACCGGGAAAACTGTGGAGAGCGGGAACAAAGGGAAAACAAATTTGCCGTTGCCACAAAATAAAACAAAATACTCCGAGATAAATAAACAAAGAGTGTAAAAAGCCAGAATGGGGCGGGTTCATCTCTCTTCCTTAAAAGAGAACTTCTCTAACACCAAAACAAGCTTCATTTATTATTTTGTGAAGGGAGAAAATTTGCAGTCCCAACTCTTCTTTGTTAGCACACACCGGAGTTCCACACACAAACCCTGTCTTTCCCAGCCTCTTTCCCCCGGTTCATGAATAGAAAACTTTTTTAATTAATCCACTATTCGTCGGATTCTCCCGCGTCTCTGCGTCGCCATGACAACCAGAACAAAGAGTCCCTGTAGGGTAGGAGAAAAAGAAGGGATTCCGTTGCTACATCTTTTTTTAACGTTGTTATTATTGTGTTATTCCTCCGCGTTTTTCTTATATGCTGGCGCGCGCGTTATTATTTTTTCCCCGAAATGCAATTACTTTTAGTGTAACTACCTTCTGCTACGCGGAGAAATAAGTCCGCTTTTATTTTCGGGCAAAGAAAAATGCGTTTTTCCGGAACGGTCATTATGCAAGAGTTCTTCCCCGCGTATTTTCCTTGGGTAATGATTGTGCTTGGCGCTTGTTTCGCTCTAAAAATGCGTCTGCGCGCTCAAATACGTCGGGTTTATTTCCCTGCGTTGCGAAGGGAAAAGACATTCCTAATTCGACTAATTTGGATTCCTCTAACGAAACGTATTCGTCCATTGACGGAGAGGCGGACATTCTTGTTTTGTAAATTAAAGTCGCTTTGAAGCTCTTTCAAGGAGCTGCAAGAGGTCATTGTATAAGTATTTTACGTGCTCGTAAAAATAATAATCCGTCGTTTTTATTTAATTTGTTTTTATCTGTATAGGGAGGAGTTCAACTGATTGCTTTATTCGTGCTGAGATGAGCGAGAATATGATTCTTTTCCTCGCTCGAGTATGGGAAAGATTCGATATCATTAGCTAATAATGTTCTTTTCGTTAAATTTGCGAGGTAAAGGATGTAATTTGATTTTCGTTATTAGATTCAAAATGCTTGCTGTTTAATTAAATTTAAATTTTATAAACATGATTCCCTTTGGGATTAAATTAAATCACATGTTTTCTAAGATTTTATATTTTATACAGCAAATTTTCTTAACAAAAATTTGAATTGCTTTTATATTCTATGGAATTACTATTTTTTCTTTCTTTTAGCACTTTTATTCCTTCTCCGCC
Organism: Tetragnatha versicolor; assembly: GCA_024610705.1. Classification (NCBI taxonomy): domain Eukaryota; kingdom Metazoa; phylum Arthropoda; class Arachnida; order Araneae; family Tetragnathidae; genus Tetragnatha; species Tetragnatha versicolor. Next base: position 8,431,841 of record JANDEH010000006.1, on the reverse strand, counting down.
CCAAATTTCCCACAGATTTTAACTTGGGTGCTCCAGGTTTATAATGGCTGAAGCTCACGAACTAGAACTTTAACCAGACAATAATAAACAAAAGTTTTAAACAAACTTTAGTTTTTTTACACAGCTTATAACGGAACTAAATATACAATGTGTTTCAAAAGTCCGTTTCGCGGCTTTTATTTGGAACCAACGTGTCCTAGGGTCACGAAAGTTAGGCCGACTCCTAGGTAAGTGACCCTGGAGAATCCATTGATATGACTTATAGGGCCCCTAGTGGCGAAATAAAAAAGTTAAAAAATAATTGAAAAACTTAAGTAGATAGAGAAAAAACCTCAATGAGAGTATTGTTGCCACCGTTATGAAGAACTCACTGAAAAAAACTTCATGAAAATATCGTGAATATTGGCGGGGATATTAGCATGTGAAAATAGCACTTTTTAAGGTCTCAAAAAAGAAAAAGATCGTATATTTGCAATTTTTTTATTTTTTGATTAAATTTTGTCTTGGGTCCGTTCAAATATTACGTAAGCACTTTTTCAGTCATCTTTAACCCCCCTCCCCCTTGTCAGCAATGATAAGCAAAACTCAACCCCCCCACCATAATTACGTAAGGAACTGTTGGACCCCCTCCCGAATTTTGACTTCCACTTTAGTAAGTACTGTTTTTTTCTCCTTGAAAATAACGTGACATACAAGGAGCTGTCTTTTTTGGGTGTAACCCTAGGGTTCAAAAATGAGTCGAAACACTACTTTTCGGGGTTTAAATTTCAAAATGTTTGGGGGGTCCATCCCCAGAAAAAGTGCTTAAGTCAGATTTCCTAATTCAATTATTTGTCAAATTTTTTTTGGTTGAGTTTTGAAATTATTTATGCAAGAAACAAGAGATTTTCGAAAATTTAGCACATTACGTAAGCATCCACTCATATTCCCCCTCCCCCCTTGTCAGGAAAAATAAGCAAACAGCAAACCCCCTTCCCCCGTTAGGTGCTTACGTAATATTTTAAAGGCCCCCTTCTTTCAACTAAAAAAACACAAAACTACACATTAATTTTGAAAAATTTGCAAATTTAATAACTTTTTCTTTTTTGAGGATTTGAGGATTTTTTGCCAAACCCCCCCCCGAAAAATAGTCTAGTAACGGCCCTGGCTGCATCATTATTGGCGACTTTATCGCCTGCGCCGGTATAATGGAAAAGTACCATTTTATGTAAGAAAAAGACGGTATAGAAGATGTCTGAATTTTCCCAGTACTTACAAAGAATCAAAATGGTAAAATATTACGGCCACACATAACTATCCATCGGTACCACATTGAAACGAACTTCCAAACCCTCCGATATCACTGATAAGACGAAGCCCAGCAGTTGAGACCCTTGACTTGTCCATGTACCTACTCCTTTCGCTGTCCACTTGGAGGACTATCCCTATTTCTTCTGAGAAATCCATTCTTTCCCAACCTCCCTTTAAAGAACTTGTCCCCACTTAACCTTATTTGTCGTTATTTTGGCAACACCTGCAGGGACAGTCCATTACCTGGGAAACTGACAAAGGTAGCACGCGCTTAAAAGGCAGCACTTAGCTGCTTCGGTGCCTCGAAAGGGTTGAGTGCACGTGCGGGCCCGCCCCCTGGCAGGTGTTGACATACCTCCGGGCGAGGGTAAGATTGGGCAAGGAAGCAGTTTTTCGTAGACTGATTTTTTTTCGTAATGTAATGTGTGTTGAAATGGTGTTATTGAGCCATTTAATGGATTAAATTGATTTGGGAAAAATATTAGATAGTCTGCACCTATGGATATTACATAACTATGTCACAGCTCAAGGTAAGAAACATTTTTTTCTCAACTAATTTTATGGGAGAATGTAAGCTTTGAAATTGTTTAGTTTGATGCATACTTCATCCTTTTTTCATCCTTTTGTTGATACGGATATCTTTCAATGCATTAAATAAAAAGTCATGGCATGGCTTGTGAGTTAGCAGTAGCTATGTTCTCTTTAACATGCACTGTAGGACATGCATGTCTGGAACACGTTCCTTGGGAAAAACTAGGCAGCTGCATCGCCCATGTTTTTTAACTAAATTTACAGGAATATTGTAAAAAAGGGACAAACCATACAGCTGCACAGTTTTTCCAAGGAACATTCCAGCATTTTTTATAGTGTTCCACGTGGCTTACCATAAAAAATAATAGTTAAAACCATAAAAATACAATTGAAAATACTAATTTTGGAGATTTGGAGAATATCTGGAAATATTTTAGCTTTTAATCAATTTTTAAAAACCAAAATATCATTTAATTATAGCTTCTATTGTAAAATTGAAATTTATCAGGAATCATGTTTATATATCTATGCTCTATTGTCTATTGTGATCCAGGCGCAGATCCAGCACGGCTTCAAGGGGGGGTCCCTTTTCCAGACCATCACCTTTACCCTTTTGCTAAAACGTATCACGCCATATCCCCTTGTGGTACCACTGGGGGGTATGGGGGCCCTCCCCCAGAAAAAACTTCTAAATTTGACTTGTAAAAGTGGGGTTTAAACTAATTTTGAGAACCTTTTTTTTGGGTCCAAGGGGGGCACCGTCCAGAATGCCTCCTTGGATTCGCGCCTGATTGCAATGTATGTACTTACTGCGATGTTACTCGCGATCATCATCATTTAGGCAAAACAGTATGTTTATTCATTGTTTTACTTACCACAGTTTTGTTGACAAGTTTTTATCTTGGTGGCATAAGAATAAGGTAGGGAGAGAACGAGGGAATCAGAGGAAGAGTATGAGTATAGGAAGAAAATGAGTGATACTATAAAGAGAAAACTAAATACTTTCCTGAAAACGTTCTACTGATGCGTTACAACTGAACTAAATAAAAGTGTAAGAGTAAATTTTCCAAAAAAAATTTTTATTTTGTGGAAAAATATATTATTGTTTTTGTTGTTAGCAAAATGCTTTATTGTCTAAAATACATATTAATAATGCACAAATTTCAAAACTATTGAAAAAATTAAGAAACTTAAGGCTATATTTTATGATATAAAGGTTTAGATTTTACATATTTAATAATACAAAAAATAGTAGGTATTTTAGAAATTAAAAATCTTAGACCAAGTTCTGTGCGGATAAAAAAGTAGTCACCTTATATGGCCTTCCTTATTAGAAGTTTATTTTTGTGAAACCAACTTGTGTGTGTGTGTGAACGAACACGAACTACTGACATTTCTGTGAACAAAAGTTTTATCTCAACCTGAATACTCATCGTTCGTATCATTGCAATCTTTTTAATAATAATAATAATCCTACCAATTTTCAAACCCTCCACCGCATCGCTTTGATCTTTAACTAAACTCGAACAAACCCAACAGAAATATTCAAAACTCTTTTCTACCATATTTCCAATCTTAAACGAAATCCATCACATAACCACACGAGAGAAAAGGGTCTCAAGAAATAAAAGTATCGGAAACCTTTTTCCTTATCCTCTCCTCTCCGATCGCTAATTCGGAAAACAAACTGATCTGCGAGAGAGAGATCTGTTGTGTGTTTATTGCCCGTCGTCGCGTAGCGTAATAATAAAATTAGGCTACTGAATAATATGACGACTGCTGCATTGTGGTAATCGCATCGAAAGAAATGGAAGGGGGTCTTTGTGTGGCTTCGAGTCACTGGGCTGGCAAATCTGGGATATCTCTCTTTTGTTGGGGGGTTGTGATGTGTTGAGTTTGGGTTCTTTCCGTTGTAGGTTTATGGTCTGAATTAGGTTTATTTCCTTATAGGGATATTTCCTTATTTGGGAAGGAGTGAAATGTTAAGTGTTTTTTCTTGAAGAAAAAAAGTTTTCTTTTCATAGTGAGTTATGTGTGTTTGTTGAGTGAGACAACGACTGATGGTGGAGTTCTTTATAGGGTTTTTCATGGTACTTGTGTGTTCGTAACATGTAATGTAATATCATGTGTATCATTATATGTTACAAGATTCGAAAAGTTCTAATTTTTTCTGTGATAATGTGTTGTTTGCATCATCTTATAAAGTTTAAAAGTATTCAAATTTATACAAAATCTTAAAAATCTACACGTTATGGGAATACCAGAAATACGCCTTATGCCTCTGCTAACAGGAGAAAGGAAAGTCACTGCTATCTCCAATACTCTGATACAAGGTTCAGCCAATTTTGGCGATATCATACCGTTTTTTAAAAGATTATCTATGAGTGACTTAGTGCCTTTCTCTTGTAAGCCGACAAAATAGTTTGTATAAGAGGAAGAGCTAACAGGACATTTTCACAGGAGTAGATCCTGTGTCAGGACGTTGTAATATGAGCTAACCTTCATTACTTCAAAAACATAAGAAATATCAATTATCTTATCTATATCTTTTATCTTGAACTTATCTTCATTTCAGTTGTAACCATTCACAGACTCTCCTTCCTCTTCGATATGTAACATTCACGACAATACTTATTTAACAACAATGTAATATACTAATTTACAATAATGTAATACTAATTTAAACATTTCAAGTTGTCCACCAGAATTTATTTAGGAAATGAGGAATTTGCATGATTTTTTTATATTTTTTTAATCGATTCTTCTTGCAAAAATAAGCAACTACCCAAAATTTGAGGCCGATCGAGAAATTTTTTGATTGCCAAAAAAATTAACAAAAATCCACTTTTTAAAAGCGCGCGATAACGCCAAGAGTCTGGGATCATCGTAGGTTGACGTCATCATATGATAAACATTGTTGGAAAGCAATGGAGTTGATGGTATGATTGTTGACATCTTTAAACAATAAACGTTTTCAGTCAGGTGTTTTTTCTTGACTTTTAAGTTAAAATATTTAATTACCTCTACATTTTTTTTTAAATTTACTAGATATTTCATTTTACCATACCAAAAACCATATGTATAACACTTGTTTGTTTTTGAAAATCTGACACATGCTACTTCTTTATTGCTGCTAGTTGCTGTCAATTCATTACGAGCTGAGGGAAGCAATGTCTTTAGCACTGTAACACTAATGAGACAAATTTAACGTTCAAAATAGAGAAGTCAAGGATGGACGAGTTTTTTTAAAAAAAATTAATTCCATCCTGTGTCTTCCCTTCCTGTTACGACACCAAAATCCACGTCCGAACGGAAGAAACGACCTCACAAAATAACAAAAGGAAACACCTCACGATTTGTCCCTCACCCCCGAATCGAACCCTACATCAACAATACGAAACCACCGATTCCCCTTCAAAAACCCATGCAATCAGTGCTCACAAGTGTAAAATCGCAACAGTTCAACACCACGAAAAGAGAAGAAAAAAAAAGAAAGATACGGGGACACAAACCGACGACATTTCTAATACCGATTCCTTCGCCCGACACAATGCTATATTCTCCCATTCCCACACCCGCCCCCCACTGCGAGTCAGAATGGGAGCCAGAATGAAGAGAGACTTCATATTTTCGGCAAGTTCAATATTATTTATTACGAGACAGCATTGCTCAGGATATGGATATGACCTTCGTTTTGAGTTGGTTCATTAGGTTAGGAGTAGATTCGCGGTCGCCGCGCTGGAAAGGCTTTCCACCGTATTGCACTCGGATAGATGATGAACTAGTGACAGAGATGTGTTCCGGAATCTGTAATGAGGTGGTATTAAGGAATGATGTGAATGGAAGGAGAGGATGTTGTAGCGATGTCGTATTTTGGTTGGGATTGTTATTTTGGGTTTCCGGTGGGCGATTGTTGGGTTCAGTGGTTGCGATTAATCTGGCCTCGAGGTGGATGGTTTTGGGAGATGTAGGCTTTTTCATGTGGTGTATTTTTTGTTGCAGTCATCGGAAGGTGATTGGACTTTTCACCTTGGAGGTATCTAAGAAATTATGAATGGGATATAAAAATGAGGAAGTTTGAATTATGAATTAGAATCAAAACCGTTTTCCAGTTCGGGGTGTGTTTTAGAATGACTTGTTTCCTTTTTTTGTTTTTTAAACCCCGAAGACATTGAAGTAGTACCGAGTACCTAGACCACGTACGATACCCGACGTACACTAATTTTAAAAAAAATTGTTAATTTTGAAATTTCATTACGAAAAAACATATTTTTTTCATTTCTATTACCGTGGAAACCGGCAGAATAAGTACCTATCATATGTTTTGAGTACGTTTGTATATATTTAAGAAAATTTTAATAATACCCGATATTTCACACCACAGCAATTCACACTACACTAAAGCAATTTCCACAATTGGCCTACAATTGATACACGCAAAATAATACGACCTAGAAAAAGATATTGAAGAGCATTTTTAATTTTAAAAACACAGTTTAAATCATAAAAGGCTTTAAACTTAATAAAAAAATATACCAGTATAAGGGAAAACGAATATAAATTTGATTAACATAGACCATTTTTGTATGTAAAAGAAGGAACGTTATTAACTTCTTTGTGTAATGAACTGATCTATTTCTGTGTTTGTATATGACTAAGGCCTAAGATATACTTTTTAAAAAACGAATTATTAGATGTATTGACAGGGAAATATAAGTACTTTCTCTCTCTCTTTATATAGCATAGCAGGCACCTCTAGACCGATACCACGATCTTAAATCTAAATATAATGTAAAAATGAAAACTTAATTTGAAAAGAAAAAAAGAAACTCAAAATTTTTGTTCAAAAAAATATAAAGAGTCAACCACCTCACTTAAACTAAAAGTAAAACCTCCCTCAAGTGGGCACGGACATCCCCCCGCCCCCGTCTTTCACAGCTGACGGGGCACAAAAGCCCTGTTTGCCCCTGAAAGAAAGGGAGGTTTGCCAATCATCAAGAAGTGCTTAACAGAACAAACTGCAGGGGAGGACAGTGGTCATTGTTTTCGAAAGGATATTGGGGGGATTCCTGGCAATAAAACCTGCCCGATCCCCGTGTCAACAAGGGACGTGTCGGACTGCGGGGGGGAGGTATTCTGATTGTCATTTGGAAGTAGGGGCGAAAAGTGTGGCAATTGGAAACAGCATTAACCGTGTGGGGGAGACGTCCCCCTTTAATGTTGTGAACCTTAGAGATTGAAATCTTCTTTTGGTAAAGTGACCAATAGGATTCTAAAATTTTGAGGAAGGAAGGGAAGTTTTCAAAGTCGTGTTTCCCCTACCCCCATTATTTTTCATTTTTATAATTGAGCTCGTCAGGATGAAAGTGGTCTAAGTCCAAAAATTACAAAAGTTTGAGTTAAGTGTGGATTTGGATATAGTTTTAGGTCCTTTATTCAGTGCAGTGGTTGGTTAAGCGAAATGTTAAAATTTCGGCCCTACACAGCGACTCAAAAAATCGCTCCTTATCGAAACAGCACTTTTCGTCAGGATGAAAGTGGTCTTAGTCCATTCGCCCGTTCCGTTCAGTGAGAAGAAAAATCAAGGTCATTAACTCCAGCTGCAGGAATGGGGGATCTCTAAGCAATTGAAATATGTTTACTAAAGAGAAAGGATTTTTTTTCTAAACTTTGATTACATTTTTTTGGCTGACCCCTTTTTGTAAGAAAATATCCGAAAACAAATCCTCGCTTTATTCAATTAGGTGGGAAAGCTGTGCCCTTTTAATTATCGTGGGCCGTGGCTAATACAGAGGATTCAAACACCAAATCTAACTTATTACAGACACATCATGTAAGTTTTTTAGAATCCATTATAAACTACAGTAGGTATGCTAATGCGTATGCTAGTAGCTTTAGGTACTGATGTTGGTTTTGAGATAAATGTATATAAGGTTTAAATTTACGTTTATGGTACTAGATTTTCATTTTAAAACCTGAGTGAAGTTACCTTTTTGATAACATAATGCATAATTTATAAGGATTTTTTGGGGGGTTCTGATTAATTCAAGTTGCTATCGACTAGCACTAATCAATACTTCTGTGAAATTAAATATATATATTTTTTATTTTAACAATATCTTTAAAAGCAATGATGTTTACAGTGCTATAACTGTTGAATTTATAAAAAAAACTTAATGATATAAGAAAATTTTCGAATTTTATCAATAAGGTACTTATTGTAAATATTAAACCATGCAGTACAACAACGTTCAAACCGTCTCCATAAAATTGTATTTTTAATAGAAATTTTAAATTAGTACTGAAATAAATAAATAATATTTATTTTTAAAAATATTGTTCGGGAAATTCCCAATTAATCTTTTTTTTGTATAATATCAGGGATACTCAAAATACGGCCCTCGGCTCGGGTAGAAACTCCGGCCGCACGCATTGAAATATAAAATAATCTTTTAATTTTTAAAATAATCTTTAGAATTTACGCATTGAAATATAAAATAATCTTCATATACTTTACGGTTTTTCTTTTACTTTTTCCATACGGAAAACATTTTTATCCCCTAATAACAATTAATACGAAACCAAATTTTTAATAAGTTCAGGGATGCCCAAAACAACTAAGAGACAAAAAGAGAAGGTCAGGAAAGCTAAATAGGGCTAGAAGAAGTAGATTGACCACTGGTCAAGAGTTATTGACCAGTGGTCAAGACCAAAATGTTACCCGTCTCAAGGCGTTTGGTTTGAGCCCATAGTGACTTTCTTCAGTGCCAAAGTATGGAAGTAGCAAAAGGTTGACCGGACTGACCAATGGTCAACCGGAACCAAAAAGACATGTTATAACAATAGGGGATACAAAATATCAATTTGAAACTCCAACATTTATTTTATGATGATTTTTAGCCATATAGAGTAACCTTGACCAGTGGTCAAGCAACCCAAAATATTCGTAAGCTACGCATCAAAATCAATGGAACAGAACAATAAAATAAAATTTTGTACAAACCAGTCGCCCGTGAAGTCGTATTTACTACATCCCAATAGCAATCTTCCTTACCGAAACCGGCCAATCTGTTAGGATGAAAGTGGTCTAAGTCCATTAAAGTCAATTTAAAGCACTTCCAGTTGAAATTTGGTAAAATTTGTTCCGCAGCAAAAATTGTATCCATGGCTAGAGGCGAATCCACCCCAGAAAGTAAAAATATAAGCAATCCTGATGTTTTTGGAGATGTTTTTAGAAAACCTTCTATTACACAAAACGAAGTTCAGTGGACTTAGACCACTTTCATCCCAACCAGCTCAATTGAATGTTTTATTTGGGAAGGGGTGTTGATTCGTTTATGTTCCTTTCCCTATCATCTATATCCCTTTCATTTTTCCACCTCTCTTTAAAAATATCTGCCTCTCACTACCATTTACACACATTTCTTCCTTTTTACTTTTTACTTCTCCCCAATACTCAATTTCTCTTATACAATTTTTATGTCGTGTCTAATTGTTTTTTCCTGTGCTTTTACTTTTTCTTTCTTTTTAATTTCTAGTTCACTCCATAGGGATAATAAAAAAAATCTCTCGCCCAATTTTACTCCCTTACTTTTCCCTCAGTTCAACTCTCTTTTATTCTTACCCCATCATTCTCTTTCCCTCCATCTTATGCATTTATCTTTAATTTTATCTCCTCCGATTTTCCTATCTCTTATTTACTCTCTCCTATTTCTATCTGAATAAAATATAGGTATAAGGATAGATAGATAGATATAGAGAAAGAAAAAGCACGAAAGAGAATGTAAGGGAGAACAAGATGAAAAAAGAGAACAAATTGTTATGATGAAATAATTTGGAAAAAGATAGTTCGGGACACAAAATCTCTTAATACAATCGAGCAAACTGTTTCAAGAGATAAAACTTTTGACTTGAATAAACTATACTTTTTGATTTCTAAGAAGGTACACTTACGATGAATTGACTACACTTTCTACATGAGATTTACCATGCTAACATTGAATGGACTTCTCTTTTTAACCCATTCGACTCAACACATCACGCAACCACCAGAAAAGAAAATCCCTCCCTAATCCGATTGCGCAACCACCTGACGCATTTATTCCTCATCATCGCTAATCCTTCACACCTCAGAGGGGGTCCTTCTGGGAGAGTGCCCCTCCCCCCGCCTAATCAGGCATGGCCGGAGTCAAAAAGCCAGAACAAACAGTGCTCGCTAGGGGGCGGGTCAGTGCAGGGGTCAGGCCCACACACGACGCACCTGGCCCGACTACCTGTCGTTGGTTGCAGAGGCGGCTGTTTTCTTATGGAGATTCGGTTTCACGGGGTGGCAGCAGAGCGGTTTCGTTTGCGGCTTGTCAGGATGTGTTTGGTTTGGCGGGAGTGACGGGAGAGATTTCTTTTTTTGTGGTGGAAAGTGGGAGGGAAATGATTTTTCGGGGGGTGAGGTCTTTTTCTGTTTCGTTGCAATACAAGAGTTATTTTGGATAAAATGATTTGATTTGCAGTGAGACAAATTTTGCAATGAAGTATTTTAAAGTTGAATTCCGTTGCAGGTACTACATAGCAGGGGTAGATTCAGGTTTTTCTTCTTGGGGGCCTCCAGCAGCAGAAACTGCGATGTTTTTGAACATATTGAAGGATAATATTATACTTTTATGCCTATAAAGCTACACATTATAAAGTCTTTGAAAGCATCAACATCACTATTTTTTTAGGAATTATCTTCAATGTACTTTTTATCCAATAAACTTTTACCCTTCCTGGGGCTCATGCCCCCGTGCCACCCCCCCTGGATCCGCTACTAATACAGAGGGTGCACCATATCGTCACCACATCAAAGACTACCATCTCCGTTCATTCAGCAAATTTCGGAAATCCCGATCTTTGGAGATCGGATCGTTGGAGAAGCTCATTTGATTGGTACTTAAGCCCTGACATCATCGAGCGGAAAGATCAAAACCAATGTGCTTTTAATGTGCTTCTCCAACTATCCGAACGGAGATAGTAGTGTTAGATATTAAATGACGCGATATATTCTAGAAAACTTAAAAAATTCATCGTAAAAGAAGTAGAGCTTAAAAAAATTAGGTTCTAGTGATCAAATGAATTCTGTTTTTTTTTCATTGTAAAAAATATCGTTGAAGTAAGCTTAATTTATGCTCTTCATTAAAACGAAATTTGTCAAAATTTATAATTTTTCTGATGTCGTTTAAGAATCGAGTGCTGGTATATTAGATTGAATGGTAAATCCATCATTTTTGGTGGGGATTTAGCATGGAGAAGGAATCAAATTCACAAAACTATGTTCGATTTTATTAAATCTGTTTGATTTTCATAAAAGTGCCCAGCAGCCCGACATAGGAGTGATACCTTCTTTGAATCCTCTTTCCGTCGGGAGAAATTTTGGTCTCTTCGACCATGTACAAATACTTACTGGCTGAATTCAAACTATGGGTAAGTAAAAGGAAAATGATAATTTATATAAATGTATAGTAAAAATAACCTTTTTTTTGTACAACGATTACTCTACTACCTATTTATTCGTTCTGTACTTGATTCTATCAATTTCATTCTTCCAGTTTCCAGTTCACTTTTTCTCTTATAATGCTATCTCCTCCTTCTCTCTCACCATTACTACATTTTTATTAAAATTAAAAAACCTCATCAATCCTAATTCAACAATACGAATTAAATGTTCTCTGGTTCAATAAGGAAGATTGCATGTGTCAGATTTTCAAAAACAAACAAGAGTTCCGTATGGTTTTTTGTATGGTAAAATGAAATATCTAGTCAGTTTTTCAAAAAAATGTACAGGTAATTAAATATTTTAATTTAAAAGTCGAGAAAAAAAACACGTGGCTGAAAACGTTTATTGTTTAAATCGTAGGATGACATCAACAATCATACCATCAACTCCATTGCTTTACAACAATGTTTATCGTAAGATGACGTCACATCCAAACTCTTGGCGTTTTCGGTAGTTGCTTATTTTTGCAAGAAGAATCGATTAAAAAATAAAAAAAAATCATGCAACTTCCTTATTGCTAGAAAATATATTTAAACAATCATAACAACTTCGATAAATTACTTTTTTAAGAGGATCCGATAAGTTTTATATTTTATTATTATTTATTTATTTTTATTTTATTACTACTTTTTGTAATAAAAAAATCCATCTTTAGATAGTGTACCGAGAAGATGTCAACTTGGAAGAAATTTAAAGATGAGAATACAAAATTTAGAGTGCTTCAGACTATTCTATTATTTTATTAGTGGCGTAAAATACCAAAAAAAATGGTTACAAACAACCAGGAGACCAAATTTCATAAAATATTTTTTACAGAACTTTTTAAGTTTTGGTTTAAATTACTCAGAGAAATCTTCTATGAAATGCTTTTTCCTCTCAAACAATATTATTTTTTAGTAAATTTTTTGAGTGTCTGTAATCAAGAGGAATTTTTATGTTTTAAAAGTCAATGCTATTTTTTACTAAATAAAATTTAAAATAGTGCAGAGAATGTGCGTAAGCATTGGATATATTTGTCAAGCGAATAAAGACTATCTTTTGCACTTTTCAAAAATAGTTGTCGAATTCCTATACAGTCGAGTCCGCTTAATGTGATCGCAATTGTCCGAGACTATACTGATAACATTATCCGATCAATAACAATAAGCGATCTCATATCAAAAGCAGCAAACAGTGTAACTAGATTGTTTGCAATAAAATCAAAATCATGTAATCGTAATAAATGTATTCAAAACACTATTTTTAAACTAGGTAAAACTTTAAGGGGAAATTTAGTAATGTAAAATAATCACTTAATTTGTATTTTATTTGAATAGAAAGGTCTCTTTTTTCCACTCCATTATATCCTTCCACTCCAATAAACCACTTATTTATTAAACACAAGGTAAAATTCAAATCTCTTATCGGACATCTGCAAAGCGTCGATCTTGTTGGTTTCTTTAACCAATCGCAAGCATGGATTCGGACCCCCCAGAACCATTTACTTTCTATGCGGAATGTTTCCTTTAGGGGTCATCCATAAATTACGTGAGGTCAAAAAGGGGGGGAGGGGTTTGGAAAAATCTCACCAAATCTCACCAAGGGGGGAGGGGGGGTCGATTAAAATCTCACGTCAACTTTTTTTAACTTAATTAGGTGCTATGAAGCACAAAATGCAAATAATTTTTAGAAAATAATTTTTAAAAGTCGCAGGTAAATCTCACGTGGGGGGAGGGGGGGGGTCAAGAAAAATCTCACTAAATCTCACCAAGGGGGGAGGGGGGTCCAGATTTTGGAAAAAACACCTCAGGTAATTTATGGATGGCCCCTTATCTTACTCATACTGAGTTTCAGAAACGCCAGAAAGAAGCGCCAGATGCTTGTAAAAATTTACCTTCAAAATGAGACTCGAACTCAAAAGCGGTCGTTTTAAAGGGAATATGGACAAATTTTGATAATATTAAGCGGAGTGATGATTCATAGTTGATCACATTAAACGATGTATTTTACATTGAATTAAATAGGAATGATCGGGACCTGTTGATTTCGATAACATAATCCGATTGATAACATTAACCGTGATCACATTAAGCGGATTCGACTGTATAAATACTTCTTTCATAATTCAGCGATATAATTTATACCTGAAAGAATTTTGAAGTTCTCATACAATTTATAGTTATTAATATTTATTAAAATTTTAAGCAATTATTTAAAATAAGCATAAATTTATTTGTTTAAAAATGTGCGAGATGTATTTAAATACTATTTCTTATTAATAGATGGCAGCACAAAATTTATAGAGGGGGGATGTTGGTATTTTTGGAACCCTCCAAACTTCAATACTTTTCTCTGGTCAAATAGGAAATTTTTCTGAGTTTCGAGGGTGGGAATATATCACCAAATCCCCCTTGACCTTGTCTACGCCTCTGTAGTAGGGTTGTATTGACTTAAAAGATTTTGAGTAACTACGTTCTGGCTGAAAATTTATTCGAGGTCAAACATAATTGAATCGTCAGTTGGAAGAAGGGAATAAGTCCAAAAACCAAGTTTTGAGAAAAGCGAAAAAAAAACTGTATAAGTAATGGAATTTTCATTGTATAACCACCAAATTTTTACTGGAAGTTGAGAACAGAAAACAGAGCAATCATCAAAACAAATATAAATATATTCAAAAATATTTTACAGTCAAAATAAGTGGATGGACTTATTCCCTTCCACCTTTTGAAATTTTTCTGGTGAAAAAATCTTTAAAAAACCCTTTAATTCGCATTTAAATTATATTTATCCTTAGTTTACACCCCAAAAGGGTGAAATAAAAAGAATAAGACAAATAAAATACAAAATTAAAGTGACACTGAGTTATTAAAGCAGTATTAATGGAGTGAGTGAATATGGATGAAGTCAAACATTCCCTGCATACAAAAAGTTTGAAAAAAATTGAAATTAAGAGAAAATTGTATTTTAACAAAGAATATGAAAAGAAAGACAAATTAACTTTAATTCCAAATTAACTTGAAAAATACAATGAATGGACATCGATTTCCCCCCTCTTTTCACCCATGTGTAGAGAAAAGCTTGGAGATTGTTTTGAGCACAAAAAGTCAATTTGTCAGTTTTGGACTTATTCCCTTCTTCAAACTGACGCGACTAGCTTTACTGTATACTACCTACTAGGAAGGAAAAAGTCGTTTTACAGAAGTTTTATGCTATGCCATGAAGCCATCAAAAAGTTCCAGGCATTGTTTCGTTTTTGTAAATTCTTACTCAAAAGATCAAAGATTGTTTTACATATTTAAAATTGTTCAAAATTAGGGTACTTACGTATTATCCACACGCCATTGACAGGCTTCGAAATTTTTTTTGAAATCGAGTAATTGCAATGATTGATACTAAATCAAGGGTTATGGGTTAAATAAGAACTTAATTAAAACAAACTATATAAACTTGCTAAACCCTGTAAAGTCTTTGGTAATTAACAGTTGACAGACGGACAATACGCAAGTATTAATATAGTTTAAATTGAAATTTTAGTGAAAATTTCGAACTTTCAGTTTGTGTAACTTAAAAATTCTATGCTCCGATTCCTAAATTTAATTTAATGAAATCTATAAATAGGGAAATAGATTATTTCCTTGATAAATTATGAAATTTGTAGGAGGTAACTTGTAGGAGGTATTTCTTCTAAAATACATTAAACTGAGAAAAAAAACTTATTCTCCAGAATGAAACAAAGTTTGGTCACGACCACCTAGATCTGAATAGTCAAAGTACCAGCGTTCGAGAACACATTCTTTTTATTTAGAACTACTCTGTATTTCCGGCAACGGCAACATTATAATTCCTGTTTTTTTTTCTCATTAAATCCGTGATTCTCCATTTATTTTATTTCACAAATAAAATAAATTTCAACTGCTTCCTCATACTTGAAACATTCAGAATTAAATTTTATAACAGGTGTACTTAAATGCATAACTAGCTATTTAATTCAGTAATAAGTTGTAGGGGTAGAAGCCCCTGCAATATACGATATCTTGAAAAACAATTGCCAAAAGAAGTTCATTGAAACAAAAATAGATAAAAAAATATGACCCTCCAGGAATTTTTTGCGGAAAAAGTTTCAAATTTATGGACCGAAGATCCTTATCTAGTATTTTTCGTTATTTCTCAAAATAACATTTTTCTACACTTTTTGCAGTTCTGCTTCACCATGTTTTTAACGTGCTGCCATCTTCTAATGGTATACGAATTTATGTTTAACTTATTAAGAAACTCCATTTCACCAGAGAAACCACTATAGCTTTAATTTTTTAACGCTCACGAGATATTTAAAAAAATTATCACTGCTAGAAACCCAGTATTATGATAAATCGTAATATCTCACAAGAAAAAGATTCGGAGCAAAAAATTTGTTTTTGTTGCAAGTTTTAAATGTTTTTTGAAAGTAGAAAGGCATAGTAATTTTTTTAAAAGTAGGTAGGGTAAAGACACCAGTTACAGACAGGGTACCCCGTTACAGACAGTCTGGCTTTTAAATTTGAATAATAAGCCTTCTGGGTAGCAAGAGCAATTAAATTTTTTTCCAGCCTCAAGGAGAAGTGTTTTCTTCATGACCACGATTAATAAGTTCGTAAAAATTTTTTTGAAAAAGTTTGTAGTGGATCGGCATGATTCAGGGCGTTTGCTTACCTTTTTTGATAAGGATTAATTTTTTATATTCTGTGATTTCTGTTTTTATAACTGTTTTTTTTTTCAGAAAAAATTGCTACATATGCATTTTTGTGTCTTAGCAAAATCCTATTTTATTTTTCAAAAAGCCTCATTCTGAAGGATTTTAGAGGGGTGTCAGTTACTCATCCCAAAAAACGTTAACAGACACCCATGTCTGTAATTGGGTCAGTGGATGTTTTTCATGTAGACCAGTAGACATGGGTGACTCCTTCTCTCTCTCTTTTTCCTCTTTTTTCTGTGTTTCTCTCTTTTCACTTAATTTTTCTATTCTTTCTCTTATGTTTTCTTCTCTGCTTCTCACTTTATCTCTTTTCATTGTTTTTACTGAGCCGCTACCGGCTCGTCTCAATCGAGGTTCTCAAATTAGTGCTACTCAGAAACAAAATAGCGATGAAAATAGAGGCGCTTCCATTAACAAGCTAACTCCTTAGAGTTTGCTCATTTTCTGCTGCAAACGCCTCAAATCTATTGTTACTGATTTTACAAATATATAAGGTGGTTATCAACTTAAATAAAATTAATTTAAATGTATAAGAAATAAAGTAACGAAATAATTTGTGTTTTAGCAAGATTGAAGACTTTAAAAATTTACAAATTCAATTTTAAAAAAAGTGTTAAATTTGTTTATTTACACTTTATACTAACTAATCACATTAAGCTAGGAACTATTTTAAATAACTTATCGCAATTCAATTAAAAACTACATGTTAACTATTATTTCGAAAACTTATCAAGCTTTTATGATACATATTTTGTAGAATTTATCCATTTATCTCGCTTTAATTATTTGGCCTTCGGTCGTAGGTTTTGGTAGTATTTACTTTTGATTGATTTAATTACAAACTTCGTGAGACCTAAAGGAATGGTTTACTGTGTTATTTACAGTGAAGAATAAAGAAAGGAGTTACTATGAAGCAGCAACCACCCTATTGCTAAAGGGGACATCCATAAACTACGTGAGGTCAAAAAGGGGGGGGAGGGGTTTGGAAAAATCTCGCCAAATCTCACCAAGGGGGGAGGGGGAGTCGATTAAAATCTCACGTCAACTTTTTAAACTTAATTATAACTTAATTAGGTGTTATGAAGCACACAATGAAAACGAATAGGATAGAAAATAATTTTTAAAAGTTGTAGGTAAATCTCACGTGGGGGGAGGGTCCAGATTTTGGAAAAAACACCTGACGTAATTTATGGATGTCCCCAAACTAAAGTTCCTAACATGTAAAAACCACTAAATCTGTTTTCCCTAACTTCTGTATTTTTAAATTAGCTAAAACTCCACATACTAATGAGATACTTTCATGAGGGCATTATGAAATTTTAATTTTTTATGCCCAAAATATAATAAAATTAAGTGTTCTCTTCTAGTTGCCCTTCCAACTTGAATCTTTCCAGAAAAGTAGAACCTCTTATCTTGTGTTAAGAAATAAAAAAAAACATCAAAGCACAAACCGCATGAGCATTGAATCTTAAATCTAACATTGACCTTCCTCTAATAAACTAGGTTGAAATCACCATTAAGAATTTTTCCCCCAGGTTTTTTTTTATTTTAAATTTCTTCCAGAATATTCCAGAATATCTCTTGTATTTCATTTCTTCGTTTATCAACTTAATTAAAAGCACATTTCGCTTGCTGATGGATTTGAAACCTATGAAATTAGAAGAAGAAATTTTGTAGATAGTTCAGTTTAACCAAAACATTCGATGTACTTGAACGTACATCCAATATTTTAAATCTATGATATAAAATTATAAAAAATCTTGAATTAAAAGTTATATTAAAAAATCCTTAATATAAAATTATATTATTATTTTTAATAAATATAATAGAAATTTCTTTGGCACTTTTAAAACTTTTATCTAATTTTTTTTTAAAACTGGGAATTACAATCAAGAGAAAAAATCGTACATATTTTATTTCTTTAACCTTCTAAAAAGATGGAGGTTATAAAATTTATAAAAACCATTATATAGTCAGGTTAACAATTAAAAATAACACGAAGCAATTGATTTTAATGGTTGACATTTTTGTTGGTAATTTTTAAATGTTACTGTAGAATACCAAAAAGAGAAAAGTCCGTTCCTGTTTACTCCTAAAAAATTCTCTTACACAAAACCACTAAAAACCTAATAAAAAAATTTATTTTTGCATTCAGTTAAATGATTGTGTCTTTTTTAGTTCTCACATTTTTATTTATTTACAATTTCAAAAACAAGAGCATCGTAATAAAATTGTAATTAGTAGTTGGTCTTAGCTTTATTCTTTAACTCATAAGTTGCTCCGGTAAAGTAAGAGTGTCTTATTTTTTGTAAATGTGTATCTTATTTTTTTGCCGATATTTTTTGGATTGAGACATCTGCACACGATCTGAAAGTCTCTTGAGGACCACAGCCTAGTCCTTGTCTTCCACTCGAGCAAAAGCCCCAGTTGTTCTCTGAAAAAAAAATAAAGAAATAAAATACATTTCACTAAAAACTAAGAAAATTTATCCGTCAATGTGATCCGTTTTAAAAAAGAGGTAGAATGCCTCAGTAAAGAGTTTTAGATTCGAGTTCTAAATAATATATAAAAAAAAACACAGCAGAGGTTTTTTTTTAATTTTTATAAGAAGGCATGTAAAGCCTATAATTTTGGTTTTATTATCAACAAAAATAATAAATTTGAAATATTTTTTTGCCTTCACCACAGTTGATTTTTGGATTTTAAAACTAAATTTGAGAAAATTTCTTTAGATAATACCCAACATGCAATATTAATATCTGATTCTTCTTTTCTAAAAATCAGAATGTGGAAAAATTTTCAAAAGAATATTTAGTACAATTTACAATATTTTTATTAAAAAACCCTTAAAATAAGTTTTATACTAAACTTTTGTTACATAACTGATAGTCTCTCCCATACCTTGTAGATGGCGGCACCACTTAAAGTTTGATGTGTGGAAGATGCTGAAGAGAGTATAATCCTTCAAAACCGAAACCATCTTACTTCCAATTTTTTATTGTTTAAAAATATATTTTTAATGTTTTATACAGTAACATATCAAAGAAAAAATAATTATATGATATTTGGACTACATCAGAGACCTTAAAGCCAAACTGAAAAAACTATAATTTCTGACTTTGAAAAATTATGAAGTTCAACGGTTGTCCTCTTCTCTTTTTGCTATTTTATTAATTTTAATATCTTTAAAAATTACAGAAACAAACCGTAATAATTTAGTTGTTTTCATATTTTTTTTGCTTTTATATGATTTGGATCCAATCGAAATTGCTACTAAATAAGAAGAATCAGTAACACATCTCCTTTGACATAAAAAGAAACCACATAGTACGGGTTTGACTCTTTTCTCTTTTTATGAGTAAATGATTCTGATGGAAATTGGATGTTTTATTTAATAATTAAAATCTTCATTGGACTTGAAAAAAGATGGATGTGCTTTTTCCTCATCATAAAACTAAAGTGGTTCTCTTTTCAACCAATGGGCAATATACCAGCATTTTTAAAAAAAACAGAAAAATGCATTTTCCAGTAAAAGAAATAGATATAAATTCAAAAATCGACATGAAAAGTTTCCAAAAAATTTTATTAGGTTCAATATTTTAAAATAAAAATCGACAATCCCTACTTGTTTAGGATCGAATGACGTCACATGCTGTTTTATTCGCGCCTATTATTTGTTCTTAATTTTCGTGGTAACGATGCAATTATCAGAAACAACACTAGCTTATTTATACGGGCTGTCCGTAAAGTAAGGTTCCCTATATGAGCTGCAGACCCTAAAGACTTACCATATTTACCGCCATAGCTTACTATATTTTCTCGGGTCCAACCCAGGGTATATTTTTGAAATTTCTTAATAGCAGTCCACTATTTAAACTAATACACGTTAATCAGAAATATCACATTTTATATTTTCATTTAACATTGCTTTTTCAAAAATTGTTTGTAAGGCTTAATTTTTATCACAAAATTCGCTGAGAGTAAGTTTTTTGAAGTAATACAGACTTAGGAAAATGTAAAATAAAGCATTTTTAAACAGATTGGTCAAGATTTTTTCATAAAATGTCTGGGAAATCTTAAATGTAAGAGACCCCGGACATTTCCCCGGAA
Source organism: Tetragnatha versicolor (assembly GCA_024610705.1). Lineage (NCBI taxonomy): Eukaryota > Metazoa > Arthropoda > Arachnida > Araneae > Tetragnathidae > Tetragnatha > Tetragnatha versicolor. The sequence continues at coordinate 8,411,670 of JANDEH010000006.1, read as the reverse complement.
AGCTGTAAAAACCCCTGACTGTCCGGGGGGCATATAAACTACCTTCACATTGCTACCAACCATTGAGTTAGGAAGAGATAGTTCAAGGGGCTTTTTAGAAGGGATTTCTTCATTCTTAGTTATATTTTCATGAATATATGTGTTTTTTAGTTTTCTTTTTTAAAAACTAATATAGGTCGAGTAATAAGACTGGTAATTTTTAAAGAAATTACAAACTGAAAAAAATATTGCGGTCATACAAAAGAATAATAAATATCATAAATTACCTTTCATTAAAACATTATATATTTCCACTATTAACTTATTTTTAGCTTGATATATCCAGTTAATTTTGACAATTTTGACATTATTTTTCTGAGTCGGAGTTGGGGGCATGATTATATTATTTGGAATACTTAAGACGATTATTTTTACATATTTCATCTAAAAAACCTTTTAGATAATATTGAGTGTTCAATAGTATTTTTAAAAATGTAACTTTTATGCTAAAAAATTATTTTAATACTTTTTTAAACATCTTATACCACCTTTTAATATATTAATGAACAACTTTTATGATTATAAAAGGATAAATAGATCTTGCCGTTGAGCTGATACTGGAAACACTTAATACTTGCTTTCGAGTAACAGTTTTTTTGCAATATTTTTAATTAAAATAAAGGAAATGTTTGCTAACCTTATCCATCTACTTTCTACAATCTAATATATTTCCAGAACAAAAAAAACTTTTAAATTAATTAAATTAACATACTGGATTTGCAATGATCATAGCAGATAAACGCAAGTTTAGCAAATGCAATTCCGTATTACACAATGAAGTCCTTTAAAATCGTTACCTCATGGTTGAGAAAGGGATTTCAAATCAAATTAAATTTTAATACAATTAACAAAATACAAAACACTATGACAAAAAATATACAAAAAGAAAAAAGAGGAAAAATAGGGGGAAATACATAAATCCGTAAATTTTTTTTTATCCCAAAGGAGCAACTTGCTCCTCCATGGGTTACAGGAATTTCAAAAATAAATGTCTGATCAAAAAGGTGTGACGGACGTTTTGCCTACTAAAAATTTTTACCCCCTTGATAACAAATTTCCAATCAAAAACCTACCTAAAAAAAGAATAAAGGGTGGAAAGAAAATTCCCAGTAAGCGAAACGACCGTAGAACCATCAAAAACAGTGAATGAATCTATCCTACTACTATTATAATTGTGAATGTTTGTCTGGATGTTTGTTACTCTTTCACGCAAAAACTACTGAATGGATTTTAATGAAATTCTACCATAATGTAGCTGATACATCAGAATAGGACATGGGCTATAATTTATAAAGAGAAAATCAGTCCTTCATTCTTTTTTTCCCGTTTTTCCTGCTTTTTTTCACTTATTTTTCCGTGTTTGAAAACCTGTTTTACCAGTCATACAACGAGTTAAAAATAAAACATTGTTTCAAATGAGACAGATCACTAGACTTTTTCATTTACTAGATCTTTTAGTTTAGTTTTAAACACTGGTTTTAAATTTATTAATTTGTTCACTAGACTTACTAATTTACCAGACTTTTTACTATGGTTACAAATTGGTTATTTTATAAAGGCACCAAGATATTAAACATTATCAGGAACATCGGGATTGTAAAAAGTGACAAGAACACCGGGATCGGAAAATTAGCGAGAACATCGGGATGGAAAAATTACCGGGTTATAAAAATTACCGAGAACACTGGGATAGGAAATTTACCATAAAGACACCCAGAATACCGGAATATAAAAATTACCGTAAACACTGAGATAGGAAAATTACCGGGAACGCCGGGATTAGAAAAATTACCGTGACCACCGGGATAAGATTACCGGGAACACACTGGGATAGGAAAAGAGGCGCCTGGGATACCGGGATGATTTGTAATATTGCTAATTTACAAAATTATAAATGTATTTTAAGAAATTTTAAAAAAATTAATTTATTCACCCCACCCGTGCAAGGCCGGGTATAACAGCTAGTCTATCTATATATTACTAAAAACGTTTGTGGCTGTGTATGTGGGTGGACACATCTCCTCCAAAACCACGCCGAAGGCGTGGTCAAAACTCGGTACATAGACGTATCTCGAGGTGTCGATTGTCACTGTCAAGTTTTCCAAGCTCGAAAATCGAACAATTACGAGTAATTAACGAATTTATAGCCAAAAACGCTTATTTCTCCATTTCTCTACTAGAGTAGATCTGCTCGACTCACTATTGTAAACGAGATTAAAACCTCGAAAAATAAATATTTTACCAGAAAAATCTCGATAATTGTCCCTTTAAAAACTATATCAGTTGTAAAAACACCAAAATTAATTTAAATAATTTATTTTTAAACGCTATTTTCCTTAATTTTAAGATTTTTTCCTTTAAAATAAATATATTTATGAAATAACTCATAAGACAAGGTTCACTAGACCAAAAAAATTTACCAGACTTTTTTTAAATCTTTTCAATTTCTCTACTAGAGTAGATCTGCTTGACTCAGTATTGTAAATGAGATGAAAACCTCAAAATTAAATATTTTTATTAGAAAAACTCAATAATTGTCCATTTAAAAGTTTCAACAGTTCTGAAACCACCAAAATAAATTCAAATAATTAATTTCCAAAAATTATTTTCCTTCACTTTAATATTTGTTCTCAAAAAATAAAATATTCATGAAAACATGTAAATTCTTTTCATGGAAACAGTTGAAAATAAGGCATTGTTTCATAAAACACGCTTCACTGGATTTTGAGAAATTACCGGGATCTCCGATATAGAGGGAAATTACCGGGAACACTGTGAAAGTTGAAAAACATCGGGAACACCGGGATAGAGGACAATTACCGGGAACACCGGGATAGGGAAAAATTACCGGGAGCACAAGAGTATGAAAAAGGCGCCTTGGATACCGGGAGGATTGTGGTAATTGCTGATATACAAAACTAGAAATATATTATCAGAAAACTTAAAAAAATAAATTTATACACTCCACCCGTGCAAGGCCGGGCATATCCGCTAGTATATTACTAAAAACGTTTGTGGCTATGTGTGTGGGTATGTGACGCATCTCCTCCTAAGCCACGCCGCAGGCGTGGCTAAAACTCGGTATATAGGCGTATCTCGAGGCGAGGACGATCATTGTCAAGTTTTCCAAGCTCGAAAATCGAATAATTACGAGTAATTAGCGAATTTATAGCCAAAAACGCTTATTTCTCCACTTCTCTACCAGAGTGGATCTGCTCGACTCACTATTGTTAACGAGAAGAAAACCTCCAAAAATAAATATTTTAACAGGAAAAACTCTATAATTGTCCATTTAAAAGCTTTATCGGCAATGAAAACATCAAAATAAATTCAAATAATTTATTTTGAAACGTTAGTTTCCCCTATTTTAGGATACATTCCTTTAAAATTTAAATATTTATGGAAACGTGTAAAATTTTTTCATGGAAAACGACTTCAAAATAAAACATTGTTTCAAATGAAGCGTTTCACTATACTTTTAATTTACTAGATCTTTTATTATTGTTTCAAATTTGTTATTTTTGTTCATAAGACTCAATAGTTTACTAGGAAACATTGCCGAGAACACCGGGAAAAACCGGGAAAATTACCGGAAACATCGGGATAGGAAAAAAGTACCTGGATTACCGGGGCATAAAAATTATCTCGATCATCGGGAAAGGAAAATTAATGGGAACATCGGGATAGGAAAATTATTGGGAACATCAAACATCGGGATAGGAAAATTATCGGGAACATCGGGATAGGAAAAATTACCGGGAACACCAGGATAGGAAAAAGGTGTCTGGGATACCGGGATGATTGGTATTACTCATTTAAAAATTATATATATATATATTTTGAGAATATTTAATTTAAAAAAAATTATACACTCCACCCGTGCAAGGCCGGGCATATCCGCTAGTCTATATATAACTAAAAACGTTTGTGGCTGTGTGACTGGGTATGTGACGCATCTCCTCCCAAACCACGCCGAAGGCGTGGTCAAAACTCGGTACATAGACGTATCTCGAGGTGTCGATTGTCACTGTCAAGTTTTCCAAGCTCGAAAATCGAACAATTACGAGTAATTAACGAATTTATAGCCGAAAACGCTTATTTCTCCATTTCTCTACCAGAGTAGATCTGCTCGACTCACTATTGTAAGCGAGATGAAAACCTTCAAAAATTAAATATTTTAACAGGAAAAACTCGATAATTGTCCATTTAAAAACTATATCAGTAGTAAAAACACCGAAATAAATTCAAATAACTAATTTTGAAACATTAGTGTCCCTATTTTAAGATATTTTCCTTTAAAATAAAAATATTTATGGAAAATTGTAAATTATTTTTTCATGGAAAACGAGTTTAAAATAATACATTGTTTCAAAAGACACGGTTCACTAGACTCTTATATTTACTACTAGAACTAGACCGTTTATTTCATTTCCAAATTGGTTACTTTTTTTCACTAGATTTATTAATATTAACCAGATATTTTTTTATAGTTGTTCCGAATTTGTTATTTTATTAAGATGGTAAAAGACACCGGGATATTAAACATTACCGGGAACACAGGTATAGGAAAAATTACCGGGAATACTGGGTTAGGAAAAATTACCGGGAATATCGGGATATGACAAATTATCGGGAACACCGGGATAGGAAAAATTACCGGGAACACAGGGATAGGATAAAATTACAGGGAACCCCGGGATAGGAAAGGCGTCTGGGATACCGGGATGATCGGTAATTGTTGATTTACAAAATTATATGAATATATTTTAAGAAAACTTAAAAAATTGAATTTATACACTCCACCCGTGCAAGGCCGGGCATAACAGCTAGTAAATATATAAAAACGTTTGTGGCTATATATGTGGGTATGTAACGCATCTCCTCCAAAGACACGCCGCAGGCGTGGCCAAAATTCGGTATATAGGCGTATCTCGAGGCGAGGACGATCACTGTCAAGTTTTCCAAGCTCGAAAATCGAATAATTACGAGTAATAAGCGAATTTATTGCCGAAAACGCTTATTTCTCCATTTTTCTACTAGAGTAGATCTGCTCGACTCACTATTGTTAACGAGATTAAAACCTCAAAAATTAAACATTTTAACAGGAAAAACTCTATAATTGTATATTTCAAAGCTTTATCAGCTATGAAAACATCAAAATAAATTCAAATAATTCACTATCAAACGTTATTTTCCTTTATTTAAAGATTTTTTTCCTTTAAAATAAAGATATTTATGGAAAAGTGTATATTTTCTTCATGGAAAACGACTTAAAAATAAAACATTGTTTCAAATGAAGCCGTTCACTAGACTTTTAAATTTATTAGACCTTTTATTATTGTTTCAAATTTCTCACTTTGTTCACTAGAATTATTAATATTAACCAGATATTTTTTATTATAGTTGTTCCGAATTTGTTATTTTATTAAGATGGAAAAAGACACCGGGATATTAAACAATACCGGGAACACCGGGATAGGAAAAATTACCGGGAATACTGGGTTAGGAAAAATTACCGGGAATATCGGGATTTGACAAATTACCGGGAACACCGGGATAGGAAAAATTACAGGAAACACCGGGGATAGGAAAAATTACCGGGAACACTGGAATAGGAAAAATTACAGGGAACACCGGGATAGGAAAGGCGTCTGGGATACTGGTTGATTGGTAATTGCTGATTTACAAAATTATATAAATATATTTTAAGAAAACTTAAAAAATTGAATTTATACACTCCACCCGTGCAAGGCCGGGCATAACAGCTAGTAAATATATAAAAACGTTTGTGGCTATGTGACTGGGTGGAGGACACATCTCCTCCTAAACCACGCCGAAGTCGTGGTCAAAACTCGATACATAGACGTATCTCGAGGTGTCGATTGTCACTGTCGAGTTTTCCAAGCTCGAAAATCGAACAATTACGAGCAATTAGCGAATTTATAGCCAAAAACGCTTATTTCTCCATTTCTCTACCAGAGTAGATCTGCTCGACTCACTATTGTTAACGAGATGAAAACCTTTAAAAATTAAATATTTAAACTTGAAAATTTCTATAATTGTCCATTTAAAAAGGATATAAGCTATGAAAACACCAAAATAAATTCGATTACTTTATTTACAAACATTATTTTCTTTTATTTTAAGATATTTTCCATTAAAATATAAATATTTATGGAAAATTGTAAATTATTTTTTCATGGAACCAGAGTTTTAAAAATAAAACATTGTTTCAAATGAGACGGTTCACTAGACTTTTCAATTTACAAGATTTTTTTATTGTAGTTTCAAATTTGATATTTTGTTCACTAGGCTTATCAATTAACTAGACTTTTTATAATCCTTTAAATTTGAAACAGAAAAATAAACAGGAACACCGGGATTGAAAAAAGTATCGGGAACACAAAGATTATAAAATTAGCGGGAACATCCGAATAGGAAAAATTACTGGGTTATAAAAATATATCGAGAACGCCGGGATAGGAAAATTACCATAAAGACACCGGGAATACCGGAATATAAAAAATTGCCGGAAACATCAGGATTTGAAAATACCAGGAACACCGGGAAAGGAAAAATTAACGGGAACATCGAGAGGTAAAAAATTACAGGGAACACCGGGATATTAAAATTACCGGGAAGATTGGGATAGGAAAATTACCGGGAACATCGGGATAGGCAAAATTACCGAGAACACCGGGATTTGAAAATTACCGGGAACATTGGGATAGGAAAAAGGGACCTGGGGTACTAGGATGATTGGTAATTTTGCTTATTTACAAATTTATAATTATATTTTAAGAAAACTTAAAAAAATAAATTATACACTCCACCCGTGCAAGGCCGGGCATATCCGCTAGTAAATATATAAAAACGTTTGTGGCTATGTGTGTATGTAACGCATCTCCTCCCAAACCACGCCGCAGGCGTGGGCAAAACTCGGTATATAGACGTATCTCGAGGCGAGGACGATCACTGTCAAGTTTTCCAAGCTCGAAAATAGAATAATTACGAGTAATTAGCGAATTTATAGCCGAAAACGCTTATTTCTCCATTTCTCTACTAGAGTGGATCTGCTCGACTCACTACTGTTAACGAGGAGATTAAAACCTCAAAAATTAAATATTTTAACATGAAAAACTCGATAATTGTCCATTTAAAAACTATATCAGTTGTAAAAACACCAAAATAAATTCAAATAATTAATTTTGAAACGTTATTTTCCCCTATTTTAGGATATTTTCCTTTAAAATTTAAATATTTATGGAAAAGTGTAAATTTTTTTTCATGGAAAACGACTTAAAAATAAAACATTGTTTCAAATGAAGCGGTTCACTAGACTTTTAAATTTACTAGATATTTTATTATTGTTTCAAATTTGTTATTTTTGTTCACTAGACTCATTAATTTACTAGGAAACATTGCCGAGAATACCGGGAAAAGTACCTGGATTACCGGGACATAAAAATTATCTCGATCATCGGGAAAGGAAAATAATCGGGAACATCGGGATAGGAAAATTATCGGGAACATCGGGATAGGAAAATTATCGGGAACATCGGGATATGAAAAATTACCGGGAACAACGTTATATGAAAAATTACCGGGAACACCGAGATAGGAAAAAGGCGTCTGGGATACCGGGATGATTGGTAATTGCTGCTTTAAAAATTATAAATATATATTTTGAGAAAATTTAATTTTAAAAAAATTATACACTCCACCCGTGCAAGGCCGGGCATATCCGCTAGTAAATATATAAAAACGTTTGTGGCTATGTGTGTATGTAACGCATCTCCTCCCAAACCACGCCGCAGGCGTGGGCAAAACTCGGTATATAGACGTATCTCGAGGCAAGGACGATCACTGTCAAGTTTTCCAAGCTCGAAAATCGAATAATTACGAGTAATTAGCGAATTTATAGCCGAAAACGCTTATTTCTCCATTTCTCTACTAGAGTGGATCTGCTCGACTCACTACTGTTAACGAGGAGATTAAAACCTCAAAAATTAAATATTTTAACATGAAAAACTCGATAATTGTCCATTTAAAAACTATATCAGTTGTAAAAACACCAAAATAAATTCAAGTAATTAATTTTGAAACGTTATTTTCCCCTATTTTAGGATATTTTCCTTTAAAATTTAAATATTTATGGAAAAGTGTAAATTTTTTTTCATGGAAAACGACTTAAAAATAAAACATTGTTTCAAATGAAGCGGTTCACTAGACTTTTAAATTTACTAGATATTTTATTATTGTTTCAAATTTGTTATTTTTGTTCACTAGACTCATTAATTTACTAGGAAACATTGCCGAGAATACCGGGAAAAGTACCTGGATTACCGGGACATAAAAATTATCTCGATCATCGGGAAAGGAAAATAATCGGGAACATCGGGATAGGAAAATTATCGGGAACATCGGGATAGGAAAATTATCGGGAACATCGGGATATGAAAAATTACCGGGGACAACGTTATATGAAAAATTACCGGGAACACCGAGATAGGAAAAAGGCGTCTGGGATACCGGGATGATTGGTAATTGCTGCTTTAAAAATTATAAATATATATTTTGAGAAAATTTAATTTTAAAAAAATTATACACTCCACCCGTGCAAGGCCGGGCATATCCGCTAGTAATACATAAAATCACGTAGACATAAAAAAGAAAAAAAACGAGAATGGCTTAGCTGGCAACGATGTGTTTAGGATGAAGATTAGAAATATAGGGGAGAGTGTTGTACCTATGGACAAAAATCACGTTTGGATTTTTCTAAGACAGGTAAAATCACATTTTGACCATTTAAAGTGCCCAACCTATAGTCCTAACCTTTGTGAGTAGAGAGATATTTTTTATTAGTCAAAATCTTGAAAATTGGATTTTTAATCATTTATAATAACTTGGAAAAATTTGTGTCCAAAGGTACAACAACCTGTTGTACCTATGGACAGACCCAGTTGTACCTGTGGACACCCTTAAAAAGGGAAGTTTTACTTGAAAAAAGCTAAGAATGAACATTTTTATTGATGAATTACCTTTTAATAACCTATTTCAAGCCTTTTTAAAATTTAAAATAGATTTTTTAAAGTAATGTAGTTTTAGATCGTAAATGATCATTAAAACGAAGTTAAATGATAAAAGTCTTGATTTTTTACCAAAAACACAAAAATCACATGGTATTTTCAGATCAGAATTCAAGGTAATAGTTTCATCAATCATGCTGATTGATCTGACAACTTCACTGATCCAAAAAAACCAATTCGATAGACACTTAGTTGTGCAAGCATTTGGTGGTAATAACAATAATAATTTGGTGGTAAATCTTCCCCACTGAAAAAATTCTGCAGTTTTTCTATAAAAAAAATCTGCAGACCATCTGCAGTTATTTGGCCCCTTCATTCTGAAGAAAATCTTTAGATAACGTTCTTAAGAAAATCTTTAGATTATGGTTTCTAAAGAATTTCTTCAGAAAGAAGGGCCCAAATAACTGCAGATAGTCTGCAGATTTTTTTTCTGAAGAAAATCTTAAGATTACTTAATGTTAAGCCTAAGGCCTAAGCCTACTTCCCCCATACAACCATCTAACATATATGATTGCACTTTGCAGTAGTCTTGCATCTTTGAACAAATGAAATTTTAAACCACAATATAAATAAAGGACATTCGGTAAATTAAATCATACCATATTGTTAGGTAGTCTCACAATTATCAGGAAAATTCATAATTCCAATCAGCATTCATTCAGGCACGCAACTAGTGTTGAAAACAAAACGTAAACATTGTTCTATCGATTCGATTCTGCAATCGATTCTCTAGGTTAGATTCGATTCGTTTGATCTCTGATATCGATTCGGTTCCCGAAGATTTGATTACCTAATTCTCGAGAAAGTAGTTTTCCCGCTATGAAATATTAACATCACAAATACGATCTTAAAATGATTAAAATTTTAAATCAACAGTACAAATAAGAAAACTTTGATCGAGTTCTAGGAATCGATTCTTTTACGATTTAAATTCTTTTGAAATCGATTACAAGGCATTCGATATCAGTTTTTTTTTCATTCTGTACGTAAAATGATAAAATTTGTTAAAGTTTAATATATTTTGAAGACAATTTGAAGATTCTGCTCAATCTGAAAAATGTCTGCATTCCTTGTCTTCAAAATTTCTGAAGATACATCGTCTTTAAAACATCTGCAAATTGTCTGCAAAAACTCTGAAGACAATTTAAAGGTTAATCTATGTCTGCGAAATATCTGTTAGTTGTCTTCAAAAATTCTGAAGATAGTTTAACGACAAAGCAAAATCTGCAAAATATCTTAAAATTTTTGTAGAATTTCTGTAGAAAGTGGCTTTTTCTGAAGAAAATCTTCAGATTATTTTTAGTGGGGTTCTTCAGTGGAAATTTTAAGTTTTCTTATTCATCATACTTAAATGCGATAGGGTGCTTAGGGTTTTACACCATATTTTAAATTAAATTCCAAGTAGAATCATAAATTTAAAAAAGTAGTTTAGATCACAAAATATTTGATTTTTCATCTAAAATTCACTTGAAAATAATCGCTGACAAATAGATTACCATTTAGAATTAATTTAACATTTATTAAAATGTATTCAGTTAAATGAAACCTCATTCTAAAACGCCGATTAGCTACAGACACCCACAAGAACGTGTCCGTAGGTACAACACTAATGGTGTCCGAAGGTACAGCATCAGGTGTTTTTGCATTCAAAGTTCTATAAAAGATAAAAGAATTGAGATCTGACTATTTCTAATATCAAAACTAAAAAGTCAAAATCTCGGGGATTCCCCCCATATATCCCATTTTATCATATCATAATCATAGAGGAAGAAAATAATTAATGTAGTGATGCACTAAAAAAAACTTTGAGCACCTAAAAACAGTATTTTTACTATAGAAAATTTAAATAATATTTTAAACAGCTGATTCCACATTAGCAACTAGATAGCATCTGTTTACATTCAAAATCGACCACAAATTCAAATTCACATTTTTTTTCCGAATTTTAAAATGAGGTGGCTGAAGGTACAACCGTCCGTAGGTACAACACTCTCCCCTACCGATAGAAAATATACCTGACAAAAATTAAAATAGTGTTGCGACATTATTTTGGTCTTGGATAAAAGTTATAAAACATTCATTGATTTCTAAAACATTTATTGATTCGAACACTTAAAAGCAAAGCTTTTATTTAATTAAAATAAAGCGGAATAAGATCCGATAAAAGATTTGTCAGAAAACCAAAACATTTTCCAAAAGAGAACTTTCTACTAATGAATATAAGAAAACACTGGCGATATTTTGAAAGCAAACAAAAAAGAAATGTAAAAAAAACCGAGCGAAGGGGTTTTAAAAAACATTGGCGCTCTTTTCAAAGCAAATAAAAAAGAAATGTGAAGAAAAATAGTACAAGACTGGGCATAATTGATTTCTCGTAACGCCATCTCTTGAATGCCCTCGTAACTATATTCGTCCTATGGTTGGTAGCAATGTGAAGGTAGTTTATATGCGTCCGGGGGTAATCCCGGACTTATGGTAAGCCTAGTTAGAGATGGAGCTTTCACTCGCTTCTCTCGCCAAGCTCTGAGATAGGTTTTTTGTGTGCGAAAAACATTGCCGCTGTGGACATTGATTCCAACATGTTTGAAGTCTACGGAGAACAGTGTATGAGCGTACAAAATGTGCGCAAATGGTTCAGAGAATTCAAAAACGGGCGAAAAGACATGGTTGGGATTTGTAGAAAAGAAGCCAAGGTACACGACAGTATGGTCAAATCCCGCGTAACAGCGTTCCTATAGCGTCTGCAGCTCATAGGGAACCTTACTTTATGGACAGCCCATGTATTAAACTCTTTATAAAACAAGTTTTTTAAGTTCCTTTTAATTCATTCTGGAAAAAAGAGAAGCATTTATAAAAAAACGTCCCAGTAAAAATCACAAAAAAAATTTCAAAATACCTCCTCTGTACTCCCATTGCAGGACGCATTGTGTACAGGTGAGCTGGGCAGGCAGTCTCAAGTAAATGGGAATCTTTCCCATGTGATAAGACCGAACATGGAATCTTGTTCCAGAACCGTCGGCCCGAGGGAGGACAAATTTGTCCAGACATTCTTGCCGGACGATTTTTTTAGGATTGTTGTTCGGGCATATTCTGAACTCGAAATAGCCCAGGTGGTTCGCAGTCAAGTCCACGATGACTTTAATAACCTAAAAAGAGGATACAATCTAAAATATTTTTACGACAATTTCGTTGAAGTACTTTTCTTTTAATCCATTTTTGAATTTGAGAGTGACTTTTTCCTTCGAGCAATTCCAGCTTAATCAATTTAGTTAGATAAAATATTTAGTCGACATAGCGATAACACAAGTCAACAGAATTGAACTTATTGCCCTGAATTCAAATATGCAAGTTGTTTTTCTCCATCACACTGGATTTTTTTGTGACACTTATTTTAATTTTGAAATTATTGTTGCATTTTACATATAGACTTGATAGTATTCGACTTACTCAAAGTGTTAAGGTTGAAATTTTCTTCGATCTATAAGAGTATAGGATCACAAATGCTCCATTAAAGTACCCAGAAGTAACCAGCAAGAACTCTAGCCCCCTATTATCCTTGCACCCCCCACTTTTGTGTAAAAATTAAGAATCAAATGGTTCTGACTCAATAGCATCCAACAAAAATTATTATCATGGACCAAAATCATAGCTTAAGATCCGTAATGATGGTAAATATTCGACATGTGTTTAAATTTACCCTAACAAAAATTTAAAGAGGTACAGAGACATTCCACTGATAAAAGAGCTCTATACACGTTCACACTCCATACATATGATAGAAACGTCTCTACAAACTTTAATAAAACCACTTTGATAAAAAAATTTTGTGTAATTAGCTATGATATGATCATAACAGAACTTATTGCATGATATATAGAGTTTGTTCCAGCTTTGAACGCAATTTTTAGGAAGCGAGATGCTGGATCAATTTTCTCTTAAGTCAGATTCTTGCTCCTGCATCGCTCCTGGTAGGTGGAATATGGACTGATATAATCATATTTTTAGGTCTCGTATGATCTTGATTGAATGTAGGTATAGTAGATATAAATAATAACCGTCCATAACCATCAAATAAATAAACTAAAATTTTATTTTGTATTTATTAGTTATCCTTGAGAACAGTTAACAAGCACTAAGAAACAATACAGTCAAGTCCGCTTAATGTGATCGCAATTGTCCGAGACTAAACTGATAACATTATCCGATCGATAACAATAAGCGATCTCATATCAAAAAACAACAATCAGTGTTACTAGATTGTTTGCTTTAAAATCGAAATCATGTAATAGTAATAAATGTATTTAGAACTCTATTTTTAAACTATAAAAAATTTTAAGGGGAAAATATAAGAGTAGTTCAGTTAATAAAATTTAAATAAATCTTTACTGTGTATTTTTATAGAAAGATCTCGCTTTTTTCCGCTCCATTATATCCTTCCACTCAAACCACTTATTTATTACATAATCTGAATTTCATTAAACAAGGGAAAATCAAAATCTCTTATCAGAAACATCTGCAAAGCGTGGATTTTGGTGTTTCTTTAACCAATCACAAGTATGGATTCGGACCCCCCCTCATAACCGTTTTCTTTCAATATAATATACGGAATATTCTATTTTTCTTACCCATACTGAATTTCAGAAAAAAGAAGATCCAGATGTTCTCATAGAGAAGATTTTAACTTGTAAAAATTGACCTTCAAAATGAAACTTGAACCCAAAAGCGGTCGTTTTAAAGGGGACATAGACAAATTTTGATAATATTAAGCGGATTGATGATTCATAGTTGATCACATTAAACGATGTATTTTACATTAAATTAAATAGGAATGATCGGGACCTGTCGATTCCGATAACATTATCCGATTGATAACATTAACCGTGATCACATTAAGCGGATTCGACTGTATTTAAAATTTTGAATTGTGCAAAATCTGAGGGTGATAAAAAAATTCTGATTGCAGATTTAAAATCAGCGTAAAAAACTTCCTTAGAAACACTATAAAAGTATCTTGGGCCAAAACCTGTGTTAACCAGTGTAAATATGTACCAAAGAATTTTAAAATACAATGTGAAACAAAGAGGCATATGATGAAGAATGTTAAACTGAACAATAAACAAATAACCTAACATTATTTTGCATTTAATAAACCCATTGCCAATTTGTCTAACTGCATACTGACTTTTAACTGCATATTAATATTTTTTTTCAATGATGTGTTCACTGAATTCATTCTGAAAAGGCCTGAAAAGGCTGAATTCACTGAAAAGGCCACAAAAATAAAGAGTTTTTGGAGTGGAGAATTGGTAAATAGGGTCTTTCTTGTCCACGTAAGTTTTTTATTAGTCAATGCTCAGAAATATTTAAAACAACAATCTTATGTAAGCAGTTTTTAAAAGAATAAAAAATTCTCTATTACTTTAAAATTGAAATTTACAACTTTTTAAAACAATTCTGTTGAAGTTGAATCTTGTAAAAATAGTGATAGTTAAAATACTCTAATTTTAGGAAATATAGAATAAAATGTGGGATACAGTAGTAAAAAATATAAATTGCTTGGAAAACGCTGGTAAGACAATACTTTTTTTACTACTAAACAAGATCAACATAATATACCCATCCCCCCAAAGAAATGCATTATCCTTTTTTCGAATTCAACTTTAAATACTCTTTAAACTGCTTAAGAATAATTTTAATAAGAAGTTGTATACTATGGCGGATATTCCTAAAATATAAAAAAAACATTAATAAAATGAAAAACTGTATTACAAGGTGTTATTTCTTAGAGAACTTTTTCAAAATATCATAGATGGGTCGATGTGAGCGTAAAATACAAAATGAAAACACTCAACAGAAATTAAGAAATCAAATAATTTAGAAAATATAGTCATTTTCTCATTTAATAAAAGTACCCACACATTTTGTACAATACTTAATTTTTGTTGAATTAATAATAACCTTTAAATTTTTCACCCGTTTTATTTACAAATGATGATCCCGTTATGTAAAAAAATGGCAACTTACAATTAACTTTTTTATGGAAAAAGGCTCCCTGGGATCATAATTTAATTTGATAAAAAGTGTACAAAACCTAAAAGCATTCAAAATTCCACCATTCTTGCATTTATTTACATAGAGAAGTACGTAAGATTCCAAGATACCATATTATAAACAGCGCCTCGCCTGATCTGCGGTTTTCGAATACATTTTCAAACGATTGAACAACCAGGAGTGCGAGCGTTTAAGGACTCACCTGACCTTCCGTGTAGTTCCTGACGATAATTCCTCTGCCGTAGAGGCCCCCTGCTTCGTTGGGTCTCGGTTGAGGAACGTTGTAAGGATCACCACAGACTCCACATTTTCCGCCATTCACTTGCGAATGAACCTGATTACATAAAATAATGAAGTTACAGTGGAATAGAGTAGAATATTTTCAATAATATCATTAGCGGTACAAATTTCTCATAAAAGTTTGTAGCAAAATTCTTTCACTTCCTCAAATGTTGAGAAATTCGGCAAAAAATACCGTTCCCCCCTTGAAAGAGAAAAACAAATATGCATTTATTCAGGAATTTTTTTTACGAAAAATTCCAATTTTTATGTTCAAAGTACCATGCTTTCTTTTTATAATCTTTCTTTTGGAATAATATATATTTTCTTTTGCTATACAGAAGATTTATAAAGTTGTTTTTATTCATTTTTAAGCAGCAAGGATTTCTTGCTGCTTCAATTCATTTTTATCCCGTCTTACCTGCACTACAACGGCTCGTCAACTAACCCTGATCTGGTCTTCGTTTCTGAAGATATTGCTGAAAGTACGACCAGAGATGTAATTTATGATCCTGGCTCAGGTCATCGCATGATCATTACCAGCACTAGATATAATTCGAAAATTGTACCAAGTAAAAAATCCTCAAAAATCCTGAACCTTAAATGGAATTTCAAAAAGGCAAATTGGTCCAAATATGAAAGTGATTTGGAAGAATTTTCCCGCCTGGATGATACTCCTCAGGAAGAGAGCATTGATGCCCTCTCAAAGAAATTCTGTTTGGCAATCATAAAGATTGCCAAAAAGTGGATTCCTAGGGGTAAAGTTAAGAATTTTAAGCCCTTCTGGACCCCAAAATTAGAATCCCTGAAACAAAGGTGTATTCAAGCTCGTCAGCTAGCGGAGAAAACGAAGACCGCAGCACATGTTCAAGAGTGGAGAAGACATGTTGCTATCCTTAAAAGAGAGATAATTTCCTCTAAACGAAACAATTTCGATAAGTTTATTGAAAACATTGACTTTAGAAAAGATGGAAAGAAAGTTTACAATTTCATAAATAGACTTAAAAACAACCAACCAAAACCTCCGAAAGACCCAATGTTAGTCTCAAACAGAACTATTGCCAATGATAAGGATATCGCGGGGGCCTTTGTAAAATACTACACCGGTTCCCAGCGATTAAGTCGTGAGAACAAAATGTCCCAGAGCAGACTCAAGAGAGATTTAAAACCCCTATTAAACAAGAAAAATCAGGGTAGCCCTCTGTTCAACCCCGACTTCGGAATATCAGAATTAAATGAAGCCATCAGATTATTAAAGAATGGAAAAAGCTCCGGCCCGGACAGGATTCACCCGGAGTTTCTAAAACACCTGGGCCCTAATTCTCGTAGATTCCTTCTCAAGATCTTTAATCGTAGTTGGAACGAGGGTGTTCCCTCTATATGGAAAAAGGCTATTGTGATACCATTGCTAAAGAAAAATAAACCAAACAATCGATTGGATAGCTACAGACCCATCTCCCTCACTAGTGTCATTGCCAAGACTATGGAGCGGATGGTTGCCGCCAGACTTGTTTGGCATTTGGAGACAAATAATCTTATTTCCCCTGTTCAGTCCGGCTTTAGGAAATACCATTCCACTGCTCAACAGGTTGCTTATTTTAGCCAAGCTGTGAAAGATAACTTTGATAATCGCAATTCAACCCTTGCTGTATTTGTTGATTTTAAGTCGGCCTATGACCGCGTTTGGCGATTTAAACTAATCCAAAAACTCCATCACTGTGGTATTGTTGGCAACATGCTTAGCTGGATTAGGAATTTCATAGCACAGAGATATGTTACAGTTCGTTATGGTGATTGCCTTTCATCATTCAAGCAAACCGAGACTGGTTTGCCCCAAGGGGCTGTAATTAGCCCTATTTTATTTAATTTGTACATAAACGATCTTCCAGATGCTCTATCTACTGACTGTCTGACTAAGTCTGTTCTTTTTGCGGATGATCTTGTGTTGTGGAGCAGCGCTCCAAAGACACAACAACAGTCATTAAACAGAAATCTTAATGATTCTCTGAAGAAACTGGACGATTGGTGCAAGAGCAACAATATGATTGTTAATACAGACAAGACTACTTGTCAATTTTTTACGTTAAATCGACAACCTTTCTTACCTCAACTTTTTTACGATGGTTTTAGTATACGTGTAAATGATCAAACTACTTACCTCGGATGTACCTTGGACAAACGCTTAAATTGGACTGAACATGTGACTCAAGTTAAGGAAAAAGTGGAGCGGAGACTTTCCCTACTAAAACGTTTGGCTGGCTGTAAGTGGGGTTGTGGTAGAGATACCCTGCTCACTACCTACAAAATGTATATCCAACCTGTGTTTTTCTATTGTAATGAGATACTTGTGACTGCTTCCGACTCCGTTATCAATAAACTCGAAGTAGTCCAAAATCAGGCAATGAGATTAATAACAGGGGCAGTTAAGTCCACCCCGGTTGCAGCCATGCGCCAACTAACTAAGCTTCACCCTATAAAGTCTGAAATTCAAAGAAGCTCGGGAATACTTCTACAAAAGCTCCGAAGACTTCCAGGTAACTCCTATTGGAGGAACTATGACTATAACAGACAAAGAAACCTTAAAACGCAACATGGCTTCAACCAAGCCAGCTATCAGATAGCAGTTAACCTCGACTTAAATCAAGAGGCTGAGCCACTCACTGGTCCCTTGTGTCCTCTAGACTATAATGATATTCTAGTATCTCTCGATTTAGACTTACAAATTGATAAACGCAACATGAATGAGTCCCAAATCCGTACAATCGCCCTCGCTACTATCGAAAATAGATATCCTGCATGTTCTTGGACCCATGTCTACACTGATGGATCTATGTTCCAGCGTGGTGATGGAGCTGGTGCGGGTGTTTTTTGCGAACATTTTGCTTTATACAAAGCCGTTGGCAGAGATACTACAAGCTTCGATGGTGAACTAGAAGCAATTTTAATGGCCTTGCGACAAATTGAGATACTGAAGTATAAATTCAGTAATGTAGTTATCTTTTCTGATTCCATCTCTTCACTGCAGGCCATCACCAACAATAAGGTTTGCATTTCTAAACGTATATTGGAGTGTAGGTCTCTATTAAATTCACTTGCTGATTTGGTTGTTTTACAGTGGGTTCCCTCCCATTGTGGAGTGGAAGGCAATGAAAGAGCTGATTTTCTTGCAAAAAAAGGTACCACTGTCCTACAGAGGCCTAATTATCCCTTACCCTTTCATTCTGCTAAAATTTTAATCAATTTGGAGTTCAGGAAAAGATTTAGAGAGGACTTGTCTGCCCTAGCGAAGGGTAAGGCCTGGGAATGCCTTTCTGACCAAGATCGAGCGATTCCGAACCTCCCTAGGAGTTCTGCTGTTGCCACCTTCCGTCTTCTTACTGGACACTATTGCCTCAATGCTCATCTTTTTAGACTACGACTTAAGGACTCTCCGACCTGCTGTCTTTGTGACTCTGGACGACCAATGGACAGTTGCCATATCGACACGTGCCTTGCACTTAAAGATTTTAATTGTATAGTTCAAAAATATTGGGAAGCCAGAAGGCAAATGACTTAATTGTCAAAGCCTGGCATTGTAATAAATAAAGCAGCAATTACTCTATAATTATTTAACCTAAAGACGTAAAGTTAAGATAATTTTCTAATTCCCTTTAAATTGGAGTGCATTATGACCAATTTAATTTTAAAAAATTTACATTAAAATATTTTCTATATTTTTATTTTTACAAAACTTATTGCTTTTTACAGTCTAAAACAAACATTTCAATCAAATTTCGAAAATGATATATAACATATAAAAATTAAATTTAATGAAACTTTGCTAGGTCCTTTTGTGCCCCCAAATGTATTGTAGTAAATACACGATCATCATGTTTACTTTCATTAATTAAAAAAATTAAAAAAAAATTGAACAAAAAGAGAAACTACATTTCACTCTCTTGCAGAGACCTAAAACAGTGTTGTCACCACTTTTAAAATATAACTTAATAATATAAGTTTAAAATTTGAAGAATCTTAATTAATATTTAGGAATAATAGAAGTTAAAAAAGTTCTTTGAGTTGTTGGAGAACGTGGATATTTAAAAAAGACTTTGTGCAAGCGAAGCATTTTTCCTCAACACAAGTGCCATTATACAATGGCTAAATAACGCCCCCTTTTTAAAAAAAAACTTTTAATGTACCACTAAGTTTTCCTCTTCAGGAAAAATTATTACATTAGTACGGAGAGTCTCAAAGGTGTTGAATAACGCTCGTTAACAGTCAAATTGATAAATGCTGACTACTCAAAGCTGAACTGCGGAAACGCGAATTGTAGTAGTATTTTCAAATGTTAGAAATCGTATTTTTGGTAATAAATATCTGAAATTTAATTTTTTCAGACTTGAAAATAGTTTTCGGGTGAAAATTTCTCTCCTCTTCAAGCTTTGATTCCTCATTTCTATGACCTCTTCTTAAAAGATAATTTTTGATAGATTTAGAGTGATATAGGTGTGCTAACGAGATTTTCAAAAAAAAAACCTTCATATTTTTTCCTCAAAACTACAGGGCACAAACATTTCAAACATTTTGAAGATTTTTAAATTACTTTAATAAAATGATGCTAAAACTGATCTAGTCTTTAAACACTAGAAGTACACACACTCTTAACCCCGTTAACCTAATTATAATGGCCTATGAACCAGAAATCCAAAGAATCTGGTAGAGGGGACAAGGGCCCTTTAACTACTTTAATAAACAATACAAATAAAAATTGGTATCGTTACTACCACGTCAAAAATGCCTACCAGTATATATAAGTATAAATTTTATGTTGTTGGGTTGTTTTCATTAAAAATTGTTATTGCTGAACCCACAAATCCAAATTCATAGCCATCAGCGTTAACCAGCAGCCAAAGAAGGGAAAATTAACTTTTCGCTGACTCTGATTGGTGGAATTCTTCTTGAACCAAGGATTTAACACTGACGCTGATCGCTATAAATATAGTTAACAGCGTTACCAGAGATAATGAAATGTATTATACATTTTAGGGTCATTTGTGTATTCATATAAATTCCAACCTATATAGAATCTCAACAAGTAGGTCACAATACCAGAAAAGGCGTAAAATACCACGACATCGATACACCTTTGAGTCCTTAGGGGCACATTTTGGGGAAATAACTCTAAATGACTCAGTGACACAGAAGTCAGTTCTCACAATTCTCCCGCAACCTCAAATTTCACACTCAATCGAAACTCAGACCCACCCTTTTCTCGGTCCACCGTGGTGGTGGGGTCGAAACCACCCTGTCTCGACTTCCTCGTGGAATACTTACGAAGATTCCGCCGCAGAAGAGTTCGTTGTCGTTGTAATTAGGAGGGGTGTTGTACCCGAATCGCCACATGGAGGACCTAGAGGGTGGCTCGAGTAACCTCCCGTGGCCTTGAACTTGTCCCAGGACGGCGATGCAGACGATACAGACTGCGAACCACATGTTAAGAGTTTGGTATAAGTCGAGCTGATTACTCTTTCGACGAATGTGTTGTGTTAATGAATAATGAGAAAGTGAGAACTTTTTTTTCTGGAGATATCAGTTAGATCCTGGTTTGGATCACTTTTTGATTTATTGGTCGATATTTAAGGTGATTTTTTATGTCATATCTTGCGGTTAATATGCTCTGGAGATATGTTTCTGTCATTGTGTGGGAGCGAACAAACTTTATCGAGAAAATATGTTGAAAGTATGGACATTGTTGTGTTGTCATGGTATTCTGGATGCTCGTTATCTTGATTTGAAACTGTTATCTTCATATAGAAAGATATGGGTTTTTTAGTTTTCCAATGGTGTTATCAGTTTATTGAAAATAAAAATTCTTAGGTTTGAAAACTATTATATATTATATATTTCATGAATAAAGTGATCCAATAAAATTAACATTCACTTGATATCTCTGGTAACACTGTTTTCCATATTCATAGCGATCAGCCTCGGTGTTAAATCCTTGGTCCAAGAAGAATCTCACCCACCAATCAGAGTCCGCGAAAAGCTAATTTGTCTTTCTTTAGCTGCTGGTTAACACGGACGCCGAATGCTTTAAATATGTCTGTGTGGGTCTGGTTAAAGATATATTTTCGAAATGATAAAAAATGGTTTGAATTACTGTTATGAATCTAATACTTAAGGGTGTAATGAGCGATCACTACTTTTCTCAATTTTAGTAACTTGTAGCTGGTGGTAACAAAATGCATTAAAATAACCTTAATGAATTTTACAAACTTTAATACAATATTAAATACCCAACATTTCATGAGGGAATAAAAAGTAAGTAAATACGGTTAAAAAGAAGTAACATACATTTTATGTACACAACAACCGTCCTTACTTTCTAAAGACACTTATTTTCAGAAAGCTTATTCATCTTTCTCGTTACGTCAAAGACTCATGTAGATGAAAACATTTCATGGAAAATAAAAATTTCATGGTATCATTTTACCTAAACGATAAATCTCTCGAGATTTTTAATGTAAAAATTTTTTTCGCAAATTTCGTATTATGAATTACTCAAGTCTCCCAAAGTTATACATAGTTAGGGAAAATTAAAAATAATAAAAAAATAATAATTTTGCCTTAAGTAACAATCTCATAAACCTCACCATATACCTCCACTACTGTATATTCTCAGTAAACTAAATATGATCTGTGATTTAATTCAACACACCCTGATTTTCAGAACACTTATTCATCTTTCTTATAACGTCAAAGACTCATGTTGATGAAGATCTTGTTACCCACGAATATTAAAAAAACTTTCTTTTGTTTTCAACTTTACTTCTTTTTATAGGGATTTCATTTTCCAAAAAGGAAGCTTTCGTAAGAATGCGGGGTAACGGAGATAGCGTGATAGTCGTCTTTTACGTCTTTGTGCTCGGTCAAGCTTATTTTATGCCTCAAATAGAATAAGAGAAATTGGGGAAATAATTATTCTTAATGCCATAAATTAACCTTCTATGCCTTTTTTGGGTAGAATTCAGAAGTGAAGTTCCTCAGATAAGAGGTTTTTAAGCAGAGGAAAAGTCATCTGATGTATCATTATTTTAAAGAAAATAAGAAAGGAATTACGCTACCAATTCGCTTATACTAATAACTTAATTATATGTAATGTACCCAATGCCAATTATAAAATATACCAACACCAATAAATTACTAAAGTATTATGTTACTTTTGTTTAGTGAAATCATTAAATTGTTCTCTCGCAACTATATCGTTTTAAATATGTTGAATGACTGAAACTTTAAAAAGTTATTAAAAAATGTCTGTGCCATAATCATATTTATAAATTCCTATTAAATCTCTCATATTCTTCATATTCTATTCATATTAAATCTTAACTTTTATTATGGCTGAAACTGAAATTGTTTGTAAAAAAAAAGTTTCATCATGAAATGCTTAAATTTGGAAATCCAATAAATGAAAGGGATTTTTGAAGTTAAATATTTCAAATGAAAAGTAAACGTTTTCGGTGTGACACAGATAAGATGAAACAAAGGTTTCTATTTACGATAGTGGTTATTGATGTTGACACATTGGAATGTATATTAAAAAATAATATTTTAAAAAGTGTTGCATTGACAAATAATAACGATAAAGCATAAGAAAAATTGGAATTCTTTTTGTTAATTTATACAATATCGAGGCTTATTGCCTTTGAATTTAAATCTAACACAAAATACACATAAGTACAGTTACGCAAACTTCCTTCTTAAGATTGCAATAAACTATATTAAATATTAATTTTTTTTACTTTTGGACTAATTTTTATACTCATAAACTTTTCTGGAAGTATATCAAACAATCCAATTTTGCTTTGATATAGTAAGTCGAGAAACCAAAATTTATCTCCCGAATGCCGAAAATGCCTAAATCACCTGGGAATCAGGAAGTACACAATTCTTTCTTTTACATAAGTCTATTCAATGTTGGGACTATTTCAGTATGTATGAAATTCAGCATCGTGATGATTTTGGTATACTTTCCCAGCGCCTGATGCATTTATGCTTGTTCTCCACAACAGGTAGTTAATATAACTCAAAATCTCAGCACTCATAACCGGTGGAAATAGTTCACATAAGTAGAATAGGTTTGTTTCCAGTTAGTTTAACAACACGATTTCATATTTGATTACCTAAAAGGGAGTTTAAGTATCTGTGGGAAGATTCTCAAGTTTTGTATTTCAAGACTTTTCTTGAAATTTATTAATACTACCTTTAAAATCTTAGATTTTCTCAATATTTGTAAAGTTATAGCTTTAGAATAGGGACGTTTGAAGTAAAGTAATAAGCATGAGGGGTTTAATGCTGTCTCTGAAAAATAAAAACAATGATAATCTTTTATTCTTAATTCTTTTATTTTAAAAACACGAAATCTTTTTATATAAGAGATTCTATTCTTATGTTTATGTCTACTGATAAAAGTTCAATTTTTCGTGTACTTACTTTTGAGTGGCAGAAAGATAAAAGCTAAATAAGAAATAAAAAAATTCCAAAAGATTAGATATTTTTAAAAACACTCTCTAATAAAAGGAGAGGGAATTTCAAATGAAAATTCCCTCGTTACCTTTAATTTGGAGAGGGCAAAGGAGAAGAAAAATAAAATAGGAGACCATAGCATAGATAAATAGTAGAAAAAGGAAAGTTTGTATTGTATTCATAAAATATTAATTAATTATTTTATGGTTATAATTTGCTTACAAAATTTTCACATATCTATTACCTAACTACCAAACTAAGTTCATGAATTTTATGATTAAAGGAATATTATTTTTGAAATAAAATTATGTTAGTAAAAGATGTTTTTAAAGCTATCACCGAAAAAACACATTTTGAAATAAAGAGTGCATGAAATATAATTTTTAATAAATGCATAGCTTATGATGAGTAAGTATACCCTTAATTGTTGATGAAGTATAAAAAAAGTACCATTTCTTGTGCAATATTTGTAAAACTATTCTCTCTTTTCTTATTGACAAAAAACTCCCTCGTTAATATATGCGAGAAAAACCACTGAAGTCTGAAGAACTATCGCCCTATATTTAGAGAAGCTTTAACTTCCTTTCAGACGGATTTATCTCGTATTAACAAAAACTCAGAAAGTGGTAAATTTATATCGACCGTAAAAGGTGAAAGTAGTGCATTTAAAAAACAGACCAAACACACAATTTCCTCTCCATGAAAGCCACATTTCCTAACACTATAAACTCAATACATGCTGGATAAAAACAGGTTACTTCATTACCAATATACTGTTACAGCTCAACAGAGTCTAAGCCTACATTCTTACTTCATTCCTCTACCTGCATTTGAATAAACACCAACGGAAGCTATTTCCCCACCCACTTACAATTCCCATAGAATATGTATTCACGGCATATCTTTCATGGAACAACTCGATTTTCGAATTATTTGCCCGCTGTTTATCATTCCACGAGCAATTTTGAAGCTTTCTCACCAGAAATCGAGACCCACCTATCCCATTGTAGTCTCTTCCTTATGGTTTCCGAAGAACGAGTTGACAACAATTTCTTATCCCCCCCTGACGGAAATAACCCATCTCTGAGAACTTCAAAATTTATTTATAAGCATGTCCATAGCAAGCAGCTGAGGGAAAGTGGACAAATCTTTCTTTTTGTTTGCTGCTTTTGTTCTTACACGGTTGATGTTTTTTCGAAGAATCGGATCGAAGATTCCGTTGGTGATGTAGGTTTTTGCCCCGTCGGGTTATGGCGGCTGCCGCAATTGCTGGAGCGTCGTATTTATGACGGGTGTACTGTGAATCCCGAGGAAAAGCTAGCCAGATGGAACAGTGGGGGAGGAGAGAGGAGACGGAGTATAAATAAGATTTTAGGATGTGGAGGAATGTTTTGTGAACAAGTGCATTTGGTGAGAAAACATGTGTTTGCACCTTTGGATCCAGATTTTAGCGTCCTTCAGGTAATTTGCATTTTAATAGTTCACTAAAATCGATTATCAAATACGAATTTAGATTTATTTAAATCAATGTAAGTAGGACCTTTGATTATACTATTTCACACCTAGTTTGTAAATTAGAAATGATTGTATTTTTATTCCAGTAGAGGGATTATACAATTAATTTAATATTTCGCAGGAACACAGTATTATTGTAGTTTATTAAAAAATTGTATGATTGCAAATAAAATTTTAAACATAAATGAAAGAAAATACGCTTTTTGAATACTTTAAATTTCAAAATACTTTTACGTATAGTTTGATTTATATTTCGAAAAATGTAATCACCACTTTTAAAACAAAATAATAATATGCTATTAAAATTCATTATTCCTTGAACCGCCTCCTTCTTACTTTCCCAAAGCTTAATAAGTTCTAACGATTGAAAGAACAAGCATTAAAAAGACATTGTTCAACTGTGTATCTTTTTAAAATACATATTGTTGTTATTCTTTAGTTAAAAAAAGAAATTACTTTACCAAAATTTTACTTTATATGTGCCAAGTTTCCTATTTAGTAAATATTATGTTGTCATGAACACTATAAAACCTATCTAATGAATATAGCTTAGAAACTAGAACGTTATGTTTAAACAAAAATGTAAAACTTTATACACGAAATTCAATTATACTTTTCCACTTTCAAGAGGCAGCAGGTTCCAAATTTTTTTAACCTCTAATCAACTTTTTTCTCTATGTACTAGTGTTTTTATAATTATACTTCGTTTCATGAAAAAACATTAATAAATGTGCGTTTGAAAACGATTTGATCTATTCCCCAATCCATCATAAAAGTTTTATACATCAAAACAACTCCATCTTTCATTATGATTTTTCCCCTTAAGCACCAAACGAAATTGGTTTCGGAAAAACCCTACGCGTCAACGTTAAACAAAAGACCCATCAAAAGGGAAGGACCCTAACACCTCCGTCAGATAACCATGATTCATTTGCCCCTTAAGAAGATCTATGCGACCGCAACGTCGAGTTCACCGTAGGGGGTGGGGCAAAATACAGGAAACTCCTCTTTTGATGATTTCTTTAAACAAATTTTTCGGAAGCACACTTGACATGCCCAAGGGTTCATTCTGAGGGAGTGACTCATTTATTGACGCATGACACCCTTTAGGTCTTCTTAAATTTCACGGGAATTCGTCAGGGTCATTAAAGACAAGTTATGGTCCCTTTTAGTGTTGCACGGAAATGCCCAGTAGTATTTTTCATGCATATAAAAGACCCATAAATGAGATTTGTGTTACTTGTCGAGAATCCATATTCATATGTTCACCTATTAGTTGTATTATTTTTACGCTACGTATAAATAGAAAGTAAACAAACGCAGTCCAAAGAAATATCAGGACAGTGCAGTGTGAAGCACCGAATGTAAGTTTTGTATGCAGTTTCTAAAGATTGTTACTGTGATAATGTAGTATGCAATTGAGTTAATCGTAATACCCTTTTTAACACAGATATTTGAATAGCTGAGTTTATTTTAGCACTAATACTTTTTAAGAAATTTATTAGTTATGAAGTTTAATCCTTTGCTTTTTAATTAAAGATTTAGTGATTTTAAACTAAGTGTTTTCAAGAAAACATGGTCCTTCTAGTGCAGGGATGGCCAACCCGCGGCACGCGTGCCACAATGTGGCACGGCAGAGCCTCACCAGTGGCACGCGTAGGTATTGAAAAAAATTGGGGAAAATATTATCAGGCGTTATCAATGACAGATGGATTGAGCGCAGTTTACGTGGTGTCGTGAAAAATCCAGACAATGCAAAAACCGGTCATACAAAAACCGTTCAAAAAACAAATAGCTTTACACAATGTGTAAAGCTATGAGTTTTTTTGTTTTTTGAACGGTTTAAAGCGTCCACCAGAAAAAAAAACATATTTTAGTTATGGATAAAAAAAATTTTTTTTCTTGTTCGCTGTACTTCCTGCCTGGCTCAGTTCGCTTTTATCTTCCAAGTTAATGTTCAGCTTTTAAAATTTTGTCTTCGATTGTTGTTTTAAAAATTTAAATATGTCCTTGAGTAAACCTTCGACATCGAAGAGAAAATATAAAGAGGATACCGCAATTCATGATTTTAAAACTGCCAGCACTATTCTAATTCGCATGAAAAATTTGTGTATAAAAATCCTATTATCAGCCTATGAATTTTTGTTTTCAATTTTTTATATTTTTTGGTGGGGTAGAAAAATAGTAAGTGGCACGCTTAAAATTTCCCCCTCAAATAGTGGAACTCTTCCAAAAAAGGTTGGCCACCCCTGTTCTAGTGTATCATGTAATTCTTTTATTGAACAAAGCCGGAACTGTGCTTTAAAAAAAATTAAATAAATTTTGATTTGAATGGATAAAAAAAGATAAAGTCTTATAATTTAACTACAAATAACTAACTGATATTGTGATAAATATTTCTTCTTGTTTTAAATAATCTTTTTTTTTCTAGATCTTGGTTGGGATAGAACAGATCTGAGTCCATGATGCTAGGTTCCTGTGTGTGGGTAGTGTTTCTGTTGTGGCTAGATCTGTCGTTGAAGGTTTGGGGACACGCTCGTCTGATGTCTCCTCCTTCTAGAAGCAGTATGTGGAGATTGGGGTTCCCAACCAAGAAAAACTTTAATGACAACGCTCTATATTGTGGTGGTATACAGGTAACTGTAAATTTAGATTTATTTTGAATTTTAATGCCCCCTGCGTTTAATATATGCATAAATTTGATATACAGGGTGTCCCAAAAAAAAGACTGACACTTTTTAAAAATCAATAACTTATAACTTGAAAACTTAAAAAGATAAAAAATACCCGGATTGTTACATCCTACTCTTGAGAGTCTTAGGTGTAGGATGCAACAAACCATATTTTTATCTTTTTTAGTTTTCAAGTTATTAGTTATTGATTTTTAAAAGGTGTCTGTCTTTTTTGGGACACCCTGTATAAAAGTTATACACTGCTTCAAATATTTTTGGTGTTTAAGTATTTCTGTCTTTACTACTATAATGGTAGAAAGAAAATATGTAGAATTAACCCTATTTGTATGTAAGATAACTATATTTTTTTAAGTACAAAAAGTCATTAATGATTTGCGGTTAAAATTGATATTTATATAAGAAGAATATATTGTATATTATATTTCACTTAATTTCATTGTGATGTAAAGTTTCAAAAATAACTTATTGTTTCCTTGTTATTAATTCAGAAATAAAAATTTATTTTCATTAAGCTCTTTAATACTCAAAAAAACTGAATTATAAATAAAAACTCAAGTAAAACTTAAAAGGCATGTTAAGTAGTTAAATAAAAGGGATAGTTAGATATAGGGGGGACATAGGAAAAAAATAAAAACTCATACTATCATGTACTGCTTTTATACTTGCATGTTAGAATTATGATTAGTTAAGTCTGAATAAACTATTTTTAATGGTATACATAAAAATTACACTTAACTAAAAATCCAAACATTTTTATACAATTTGCATAAAATTTTACTAAAATTCGTCGTTAATTTGTGCAAATTCTAAAAGTAATTAGTAAGTACTAAAATTTTTCTTCACTTTAAGTTTAAGTTGTTTTCTGCATGTTTCTAGGAAACTTATTAATAGCTCTCAGTAAATCATTAACGTAATTTTCACTTATTCCTAGGTTCAATGGAAAAGAAACAAGGGCAAATGCGGAATTTGTGGTGACGCGTACGACACTCCCTTTCCAAGAGATAACGAAGCGGGAGGAAAATACGGACAAGGAATTATATCCAGGCAGTATCAGTCGGGGCAGGTAAACATAAAAGGATTACACACGTTGTCAATCAAGTGATCATTGCGACAGCCGTTTGTTTTGCATCGGATGAGTTGATACTATTAGTATTCGATATGAATGAAAGCAATTTGGAATTGATAATTGCATAGTTGTATGTTTATTGCTTTCTAGTTTCATAGTGTAAGTAAGTAGTATAATTGGGAATTAACTAAAGTACTATTTGCGGCGGTCCTCTCATTGTTGAAAGTTACTTAAATATAAAAGTTGTATTTATTTGGAACACTATTTAAAACTTTTATTGTTTGTTCTTTAAATGTGTTAAAATATCTTCCGATTCCAAAAGCTTACTTTTCATAATTTATTAAATAATAAACATTGGTCTTTGGAATTGCTTTAAAAACTGTAAAAAACCCATGATCATAAAAATATCATTGAATATGTTACTCATTTTTACTTAAGTAATGAAATAATTTTTTAAATTGTGAATTATATTTAAATATTTATAATCTTAAACTTTCCTAATTAATTTTTCCTAGCTGTAGATTCAAATTTTTTTTAATAATCCTTGAAATAATGTTTTCAGTGACCAAACACACACGGTTAAAAAATCAAGATAAGCAATTCCACCACAAAATCCCTTGCATACTAAAGAAATATTCAGTGGAAAAAAATCCATAATTTAAAACATGCAGACATTTTTGGTACTCAGGTAGTCATGCTATTTGAAATGAAACAAGAAATAAATTAAGAAGTTAGGGTCTTTGTGCTTAAATATTAGCATAACATTAAGTTTTGACTACCAAAACGTTTCACATAATTTAACCTCAAAGAACTGCATACGTACTACATTCCCATTACTCATAAATCCTCAGGTTATGGAAGCAGTCGTAGATGTTACCACTAATCACCGAGGCTACTTTGAATTCAAGCTATGCCCGAATAACAATCCTAAGAAAGAAGCCACCCAAGAATGCCTCGACAAACATACTCTCAGACTTGCAGATGGATCTGATACCAAGTATTTTATAGCCGAGAAAGGGAACGGAGATATCAGAGTTAAATTACAGCTACCCAAAGGGGTCACATGCTCACAGTGTGTTTTTCAATGGACGTATGTTGCAGGTAAGCTTATTTAATGAATCGTTTTCCAAAACCTATAATAGCAATTACGAGCCACCATATTTTTAGATACTCTATAATACTTAAAA
Organism: Tetragnatha versicolor; assembly: GCA_024610705.1. Taxonomy (NCBI): domain Eukaryota; kingdom Metazoa; phylum Arthropoda; class Arachnida; order Araneae; family Tetragnathidae; genus Tetragnatha; species Tetragnatha versicolor. Next base: position 8,381,243 of record JANDEH010000006.1, on the reverse strand, counting down.
AATTAACTTGTAAAAACCTTTTATTTTTCAGCCAGTTTGTATGTATGTTACGGGAAAGTGATTATTTGGCATTATTAATAATGCCCAGAGTGAAGGTGGGCAAAGTGATAAATTTCATTGATAAATGCCATTGAATTTATCACATTGCCCTCTTCCACTTCGAGCATTATTAATAATGGCCAATTTATCACATTGACCGTAACATAGAATATATAATGTGAAAACTAAACATTCTTAATGATTATTGAAGACAGTATTATTTTCATGTAAAAAAGATAAATATATTTTTTACAATCTATAACTTTTTGACTAACTTTTTTTAATTTATATGACAATTATATTTTTATTAAGCCCATAAAGCAATTTTAGTGTTATTTAAAAAAATATGGGTATTGAAATAAAAATATGCTCTAAACTCAATTCTTAGTTTTTAACTTTCATATTTATACCATTAAGAGTTAGCAAAAAGAATGTTATATTCACATTTTTAAAATTTTAATTTAAAAAATGTAGTTTCAGGTAATATAATATCTTAAATACTGTAGGTCTTTAAATTTTATTCTGAAGATATTCATGAGTTCTTTCATTGTTTTAGTAGGTACAAACCTTTCAGGACTGTAAATGTTTAAAATATTTCTACACAACAGTGTGAAAATATTTTACCTCAATATGTAAGTTTAACTAAGAAGGCTAAAAACTCCGTAAAGTTTCTTCATTTTGAACATCTAAATTTCCATAAATATCCAATGCAAATTGGTTGTACAACTCTTACTATAACAAGACACCTAAAAACCGTCTAATCTCGTATCAAGCTTTTGGGTGATTCCATGTCACTTACGGGACATTTCAACTATATTTTTTTCTGAAAGTTTATGCTGTAAATTATCTATAAAAATAATTTCAGAAAACAAATTTATGGATATCTAAATATACCTTGGGGGGGGCTTGATTTTTGAGTACTTTTTCAAATTTCAATTCCATTAATTTAACCCTTTAAAAGGTGGGTAAAGTTGCTCACTTACGGGACACCCCAGTCCACCACACTGTTGACTTCAAACTTTGAAATCGCAAATTCAGCTATTGTATCGCTCTAAAAATTACGAAATTAATATGGCGCAGGCTTAAGAAGTCAAATCAAAGGATATGACACTCGATTAAAAAATTTCTGTTTTATTTCGGGTTTTTAAGACGTTTTTTCACCGGGAAAAGTTGAAATATCACTAGTACACTGTTGAATAAACAGGAAATGAATATCAAATTTTTGAAAGAAAATACATATTTTATGTAACTAAAGTAAAAAATACATAGAGGAACCTTCATAAAGATTATGTAAATTTCAAATAAATTGAAATCAAACAATAATTTGCTATCGAAAATGCATTAATTGACAGATTTTTAAGCTAACATAAGATATTATAAAACCTTCGTTAAATTAACATTTAGTGCAGAATTTTGTGAAAGTTTTGGTGTTTTTGTTTAAATTATAGTTTCTGAAAGATATTCTGGGTGGGGGGCAACCATTTTATGTTTCGAACGTGTCTTTTTACTCAGATAAATTAGGGATTCCTAAAATATTAAAATAATCTTGTTAAAATTTGGATGAATATTTATTTTAGAGCAGGCATAAGAATTTATGTGTAGCTTAAAAATATAGAATAACATCTATACTTAGTTTTCCTCTTTTTCTTTTCTCACACTTCCAAACATTTTTCATTTGAAAACATCCTTTTGAATATCCAATCCAGTATTTTTACCTTTCACTTTATTTTTGTTTACCATAATGACGTGCAAGTTTTGAATTCCAGGAATTTTGGGGGAACTTTTCCACAGATTAATGACATTTATAATACTTTCTCAATTTTAGTGGCTCCAATGAAGATAATTTCCGTTTTGTTTACCCTATAAAAGTTACCTTTAGAAAAAATTAATTAGACATTTTTGGAAAAAACTAGTGTTGTTATGTTAAAAAAAACATATTTTCCGTCACTTACGGGACATTTCATACTCATAATTTTTAAAGCTAAAAAATTTCATTATTTATGGGTTTTCAAATGTTTGTAATGTACAGGTCTTTTTTGATACCCTAAACATGCCCCTAAAACCAAAAATTAAAAGTTTCGATAAAATTTTAATATTTTATATTCCTTTGAAATTATACTATTTTTCTCACAAACGCTGAACACGAAGTCGGCCATTTTGTTGACCCTCAAGTACCAATAAAGAAAAACACTAATTTTTTTATTTTATGAAAAATATTAAATTGGGACACTAAAGAATATTTGTATTACACTAAATAATCACTAAATCACTAATCAAAAAATCACTAAAGGACACTAAAGAATAAGGGTATAAAGAATATATACCCTTATAAATTAATGATAAAAACTTGATTTTTATTTTTACAAATTTTTTTTCGTACGCCGTGGAATGGCCCTTTTATGCTTTTTATTAATTAACTTTTAATTAATTTACTTCGCTTCTTCTCATATAAACTCAAAAACAAACAATGATTTTTTGCTGATGATGTTTCCTAAAGTTAGAACAGAGCCCCATCCGTCTTCAAATTAAACAACATTGGACTGCAGCATATTAGACCCGGAACTCCATCTCAACTAACACTTTTTGTTTATAAGAAGAACATGGATTACAATAGAAATTACTGACGGCCGCATTCCTGACATTACTGACGGATTACTGACGGCCGCGTTAACCTGACACGGTGATTAACCGGTACTCAAACCTCTGATTGGTTGAAAACTAGCTTTTCTTTTTTAACTGCCAATCAGAAGGTTGACTGCCGGTTAACCGCCACGCCGGTCAAATTACCGGTGAATACCGCCATTAGTAGTGCATTACCGCTAAATACTGCCATTTGAAAATACATACAACTGAAAACCACAGTAAATAGGACCAGTTAAAAATTTTAAAAGAAATTAATTGAGTCGGTAATTACATTTCAGGGAACAATTGGGGTCGCTGTGCGGATGGCGAATCTGGTCTTGGCTGCGGCCCTCAAGAGACCTTCAGGGGATGTGCCGACATCGCCATCACCAAGAACATCTTCTCCCAGTGGCCAACCCAAAACGACATCGCCCGCAACCCCAACACCAACTCCTACAAGAGTACAAAACAAAAGTATTACCACAAAGACACTTCGATCTCCAAACTCCCCAAATACGCTTGGGAAAACTACACGTCCAAGAAATCGCAAGACTCGAAACCCCCTACCGTGGTTTCGAATGCGAACTCTCAGCCAAACGAAACTGCTACCACTAGTCAAAGCCAGGCGTCGTCGTACGATCTGAGCAAATATTTCGAGAACTGGCGTGGAGTTGGTGCTCCCACGGCTGAGGAGATATTCCTCGGTAAGTCGGGATCTGAGGCGGATTTGTATGTGGTCAGTAGAGAGGACTCTGGTGCTGATGATTTGAGCGATTTGTACGGGGATAAGAGAGGGGATGTTCAGTTTCTGAGGTTTTATCTGCAAGGTGCTGAACCGAGTTTGGGGTTTAGTCCTCAGGTGGGGGACTCTTACGGAAGGTATAGTATTGGGGGAAATAGGTACACGGGTATTTGGTACTAGAGAAAGGTGGTTGAATAGAACTAATGCATGGATTTGGATAGATTAATGAATATTCATCTTAAAATTATTATTTTACTAGCTGTTATACCCGGCCTTGCACGGGTGGGGTGTATAAATTTATTTTTTAAAATATTTCTTACAATACATTTATAATTTTGTAAATTAGCAATATTACAAATCATCCCGGTATCCCAGGCGCCTCTTTCCTATCCCAGTGTTCCCGGTAATCTTATCCCGGTGCCCGGTGATCATGGTAATTTTTCTAATCCCGGCTGCGTTCCCGGTAATTTTCCTATCGCAGTGTTTACGGTAATTTTTATATTCCGGTATTCTGGGTGTCTTTATGGTAAATTTCCTATCCCAGTGTTCTCGGTATTTTTTCCTTCCCGATGTTCTCGCTAATTTTCCAATCCCGGTGTTCTTGTCACTTTTTACAATTCCGATGTTTCTGATAATGTTTAATAATATCTTGGTGCCTTTATAAAATAACAAATTTGAAAACGTTGTAAAAAGTCTAGTGAACAAATTAAGAAATTTAAAACCAGTGTTTAAAACTAAAAAAAAAGATCTAGTAAACGAAAAAGTCTAGTGATCTGTGTCTCATTTGAAACAATGTTTTAGTTTTAACTCGTTGTATGACTGGTAAAACAGGTTTTCAAACACGGAAAAATAAGTGAAAAAAAGCAGGAAAAACGGGAAAAAAAGAATGAAGGACTGATTTTCTCTTTATAAATTATAGCCTATGTGTTATTCTGATGTATAAGCTACATTATGGTAAAATTTCATTAAAATCCATTCAGTAGTTTTTGCGTGAAAGAGTAACAAACATCCGGACAAACATTCACAATTATAATAGTAGTAGGAGGATAGGATACAGCACCAATTCATAATTTAGGTTAGGTAGCATTAATTTAACTGAATTTATTCCTTTACCTATTATTTACATTACTACTTTACCTTACCTTCTTATCTTTACTCTTTTACCTTACTTTTTGGCTTTTAAAGTTATTTTTTCGGGGGTAAAAAACACATTGTCTCAACATTATGAACTTATTGATTGTTGTACAACTGAACTTATTGATTATTGAATCTTTGTCTTTTAAGGCCCCAGACCATGAAAAATATTTCCACTACTTACACTTCTATAAAAAGACATTTAAAAAAACTAAAAGCCGTTTTAATATTATTAATGGATTTTGTACTTTTTCTACATTGATTATCCTTCCAGCGGGCGCGGGTATGTGAGAGATACTTAGGTTGGATTTGACCATAGAATATTTCAAATATATTTAAATGAAACGTAATCATTTTAACCATAAACGGATCACAGCTGTTTCAAAACTTGTTATGGTTAAAAATATACATTTACGATTGTTTCTAAAGGAGATACAAGAGTCATTTTCTTTCTCTATAAAAAGCGCGCCTGCTAGAAGGTTATTGCATACGTATAAGTTTTAATAATTTGTCTGCAGAAGAACCTTATAAAATATCACAATATTTAAAATGGGCATTGAAGTTCAATCTCTAGATCCTTCCATGGAAAACACGATTTGCATGCATTTGTATATAATGTCGTAGTATTCAATAAGGGACCTTCCTGATCTCTATTGAAGTTTTTTGTATCATGTTCACTTATTTGTAAATAGTATTATGAATAATAAACTGATTTTTCTTATTTTATGGTATTAGCTTCATTTCATTGAATGTAAATTACTATTTTCGAAACTTATTTAATGTTTAATGAAATGAATCGATTGTACATCTAGTAGTACTTTAAAAAATGTTGTAATTGAATGAAAAATTAGAAATTAAAAGAAAAGGAAAAGTATTTTCTCAAAATTTGCTTTATATTTTACCAATGATTAAAACCTAACATTAAAATTTTTTAATAAAACTATTGAAAATATGATACTTACACTTTTTTATTGATTATAAAGAACAAAGTAATTCACCTGAAATTTCTATTTTTAGCAATGTAAAAATAAATATTTACTGATGGCCTTAAACTATTCCCAAGAATCACGATCTATCATACTTAAACAACAAACATAAAAAGAACTATCATATATTTTATCTTCAAAAATTAGTAAGGAGAAGGTATAAAAGAGTTAGATTCTTGGAATTTTTAACATATGATAGCAGGAGGTGGTTAAAATTTATGGATTATTAAAGTGTGCAAATGAGAGTAAGATAAGTTCATTCCTATCAATAGTTCATAAATTCACAAGTTCGGTATTAAAAAATTAAAAATAAATAAGCTGGATTAATAAAAAGTAAATAAAATGGATAACGAATTTTTTTAATATGGCTTCGCAATAACGTTTATTTATAGAAAATGTGTATTTTGATAACATCGATATCTTAAAGCTAAATAAAAATATTTAATAAAATACTTAAAATTTTATTAATGTTAACATTAAAAATTCTAAGTGAATCAGTTAAGAATTTGATGGAAAACCTTATTTGAATGTTAACTGTTAGTTGTAGGTAATAAAAAGAAAACATTTCACTCAAATTCTCTCATATAGAAATTGGCATATAAAAACAGAATGGCAGTAAAAATATTTTGCTCACTAATTTCTAATGTAGACATGTAGTAGAAACGGAAGATGCTAATTCCGCAATGAAAATATTTCACCCTTTTATGCCACCTCAAATATTAAAAAAATTGTTCTATTTTGCACCCTCAAATAAGTAACCCACCAAATTTGATTAACTTTTCCTTCGTATTTAATCCTGTGTATTCTTGTCTAAAACTACTTCTATGCAAGGTATTTTGTATTTTGACTTCAGATCTACAAATTTGAAGTCTTTTGTGTAATTTGTCTCATTCGATAAAATTATGTGTAATATAGCAGAAATATTGACGGAAATTTTGTCAAAGGTTTAATATAAAAAATAGAACAAATGCTGTTTTGTGGTGGGCAATAGACGGTTATGCAATTTGAGTAAAATATAGGTTTCAGCATTCTTTATTTGAATTCAGATACTACTGTATTTTTATTCCCATGATACAGGTAACTTGTTCAGTTGTCGTCTGTAAATCTATATCTAAGGATGGTAGAATTATAAATTATTTATGGCATAAAGGCACAACATATTTTAAACGAATTCAGAAAAATTTTAAACCTCTCCCTTTATTTGGAAATAAATACCTAAAATGTAACAGGAAAAATATTAAAGGGAAAACATTTTTGTCACAAAAAAACTAGTAGATTTTTTCTAAAAGTTAGATGAAAAAAATTGTGTTTTTCCAGTAAAAAATTATTTTAATGGGTACGTTTTAGACAAATATTACTTAGCAGTTTATTAGAACATAACTTTTGGTTATTTTAAATAAAAAATTCCCAAGTATATTCAATTATTACTTCAATTATTTAAAGGATTGTGAACACAAAACAAAGTCTGAATACTTCAAGGTGACCAGTAATTTCTTAATATGAAATTCTAATATTTATAAGTTAAATAACTTTTATATATTCTCTTCATAATTCTCATTTTTTTCTTTCACTATGCACATGAAATTAGATTTAGATGTTAGAAAAAAAAATATTCAACTTTTGAAAAATAATTTAAAACCCCTTCGGACGTGTGCGGTATACCGGACATCAACTTTAAACCTAGTTATTTTCTTCAAAATCACTCGAAATCCAGAAATTTTTTTTCCAGTTGATACTCTACATTCATATTATTATCTCTGAAGCAGTAAATTTGTATTTCCCGGTTGGCAACAACCCATTAGCCGATGAATTTGAAAACCACCGGACGGTCTGTAATTTCTTTAAATATTAAGCTAGGAACTTGAAAATTTTAAATTAAGATATTTATCACCATACTATACTGTGTACCAAAGGAAAAAATTTTCACATAAAAATTTCATAATTCCGACTGAAGGGGTTAAAATAAAAAAGTAATTTTGTAATTATATTTTGAGATAAGATTGAGAAATTTTCTCTCTTTTTCAATAAGTTTGTAAAATAAAGATATAGGGGAGACTAGGGATACTTGATCCCCACTTTGGTTTTTAATTGTTTTCTCAGCTTCAAATCATCACTTTTCAGAAATTTTTGGCATGTACATTGGTAACACTATCCTCTACCCAAAAGATAAAAAAATTACTAGAAAGTAAACAGATACTTTTAGTAAAATTAGTTTTTAATTTTTTTATAAAGGGATCAAGTATCCCAACACCTAGGGATACATGATCCCTTCGTGGGGGATACTTGATCCCACTCAGAAATTACCTTATTATTCATCATACAAGCAATTTACCTATAAATTTCATTCACTAAATATTATTTTTAAAATAACCATAATTTTAATTCATTTTCTTAGGTATTAATAACAATACAAACATGAAAATTGTACACAAATAGTAAGTAGTTTTATTAATGGAGCTAAAACTACAACGAATAATGCAAATACTTTGCAATAAAAATTATAAAATCTTATTTACTTCTTGTAACAATAATTGTATTTGTTGAAAACAAAAGTGGAGGTGTATTCAGGTAAAAGTATTACTTGGAAAAAAGAAATCTTAGCAAATGTTTTCAAAATCAGAAAAGTCAAACACAAACATTAGAGTTGATGCAGTTCTTAAAGTTCCACTCATCCTAACTGGAGGAGGCAACTTAACACAATCATTTTCCTCTACAACACTTTGTCCTTTATTTCAGGAAAAATAAATTGGTTGAGTGAGGTACCTTTTCTTTTTAAGAAGTTGATTTCGAATTCTGAAAATCCAACTTTACGTTCTACTTGACCAACATAATGGGAAACCCTACTTTTTGTGGCAAATCTAACTAAAACAAAATAATTTTTATTTAATGAAGGATCATCTACTCCAGCTTGTTCAACTTCATCATTTAAGATGTAAGAAGGATCCTCAACTGAAGTGCTTCCTTGCAGAATCTTTTTATTTGCCTCTAAAGTTGGTTGAATGCACAATTTTTTAATTTTCAGTTTTATTTTAGTTTCCCTCTTTTTTAATTCATCCATCAGTTCTTATAGGACAGTCTGTTAAAATTTTGGTTGATTCTTTCTTTTTGACCTGTCTAGGTCTATTTGTATCATGTATACCTCGAAGGGGATACTTGATCCTGGGATCATGTATCCCTCGAATGAACGGGATCAAGTATCCCTAATATGCGATTCATACAAAACATACATTTTTAATAGTAAATAATCAAAGGATGCTCACTAATGAAATTACTTAATTGTTAAAGACAGCCTATACTTTGAAATTACACTTAGTTTAAGTTTTTAAGTTGCATATTACAGACAATACACAAAATAACATATTTACATAGAAAAAAGTTTTCCATGCAAGATTCAAGCAATCACTTCTTGCGCTGAAATAAAATGACTGAAAAAGATGTAGTATTGCCAGTTTTTGTGTACAAGTATAACTTAAAAATTGTTGCCAGATTTTAAAGATCTGACAGTTTATTTTAGTGCATTTTTTGGCTAGGGATCATGTATCCCTAGGGATCAAGTATCCCTAGTCTACCCTAAATGATGTGTGAAGTTATGATATGCAAAATGTTTACTAATCATGATTCTACAAAGTTATAACTATTTTTTGCACACGAAATGACAAAACATATTTGGTTAAAGAAATAATTTGTTCATAATGCACACTGCATATATTATACATTAGCTCGCATATTGATTGATATTGACAACATTCTAGAAAAACATGTTTTAAATCAAAACATTTTCTATTACAATAAACACATTTTCTAACAAAACATTTTCTATTACAATAAACACATCTAAGTTTCACTATTTTTCACACAGACAAACAGCACAAAACTTTAAAAAAACATGCTTATACTTGATATTATTTTCACTAGGTAGTTATGAGAAGAATCATATTAACTTCCAAAATGTTCCAGCCATTCATTTCTCGATTGAAAAATGTAATGCATCAATGAAGAGTGTAAATATTACTCTATTTAAATCAACATGTAATTTTTAAATAGCTGCTTAAAAATACATATTTGGCAATTTTATTCTTTATGTATAGACATGATACTCACTAAAATGCCTTTCCTGATTGCCAATAAACTAAAACAAAAAAATGGAAAACACGTGTAACTTCAGTGTCTCCTTTCAATAGTCTTCCATATCTACTTTCAGTTTACTTCAACCCCAAAACAAGCACCACATCCGTATCCTCCCTATCTCCGCTCCCATTCCATCCTCAGAAAAAAAACTTTCACCCTCCCCCTACGCGAGAAATTTCACTTTCCAAAAAGTGAAATCCCGAAGACTCATCCCTATCCATCCCCAATCAATCTGTTGTCCCTCCGTTAGCCTCAATCTCCGCATCCGTGAGCATTGTTATTAGCGACTTTTTCGAAAGGGCGTCTTCTCTGATGGGAAAGATGGCGGATCTCCCGGGTCGGCCCTGATTCATCTATGAATATTCACACTCTCCCCGGATAAGGTCAGAGGCGGGGCGGGTCGCCGACCGATATTCTGTGTTTGGTTTTTTCTGGAAATGAATTTGAGATTTGGAGGAATAGTGGTGTATTAGTTCCCTAGCTCGCTACATGGTTTTTTCCCCTTCAGTTCACCAAAAATTTTATGTGTGATAAGTGTGCTAGTTTCTAGCCAAAATATTAAAAAAAGACAATTTCAGTTTTTTTTGTCAGTTTTGAAATTATCTAACTCAAATCATGATTATCTACACTTAAATAGAAGGTAAAACATAAAAAAAAAGAAAATATTGAAAGAAATAGGATAGAATGCAGCCACTTTTAAAAGATAAAGTAAACTGTTTAATTCTTAAATCTTGTTTTCAAAATGTCCAAATAAATATTTTAAAGAGCAATCTTTAGAAAGAACAGTTGGAAACTCATTTTACCTTTAAATAATAAAAACTTTAAGTACGTTTTTAAAGTATTAAAACGTTAAAAAAAATCAGAAAAAAACTATAACAAAGGAACAGTAGTGTTGAAGGAATTACGGCCGTATTCACCGGTAACCTGACCGGCGGTCAGGTCAGGAAACCATGGTTACAGCCTCTGATTGGTGGAAAAATGATTTAATATTTTCCTTCTACCAATCAGAGGCTGTAACCATGGTTTCCTGACCTGACCGCCGGTCAGGTTACCGGTGAATACGGCCGTTATTCGTTGATAACTGCAGCAAAGAACACATACCAACTTCAACTCAACGTTTTAAAGTTGATAAACTACCATAAAGGGAAACCTCAGGTAAAATTAACAACATTTTTTGAAAATATTGACAAAATTACATTCTTAACCATTAAATACAAAGTAGAAGATTATATTTCTTTGAAAAGATATATTGTAAGATTTTTGTATATACTTTAAAAAATAACTAATGAAATGTATCATGTTTGGAAATCTTTGAACAATTCTCTCATTGTTCATCTTCGAAGAACCTTTACTTAAATAGAAGCTTAAATAAAGATACATATTCATATATCAGATTCAAGGCAATGAACTAATTTCATAATTTGAATTGTAAAACCATTAAATCAAACAATCTTTTCTATACACCAAAATCATCTCCAATTTCTACAGAAAATCAAAATTTAATTCATCTCACCAAAGCCCTTGAACTACATCACCGAATCATAATGAGTTACCACACCTTGACATACGCGGAACACAAAGCAAAGCTTACTATTAACATACAACACTTCACCCATCACACATACACCACTTAACTTCCAACCCAAACCTCTTAACTTTCACGCGAATTCCACATAACGATAACCAAACACGCGCGACACTCGAATCAACAACATCAACACCAAACCCTTTCCCTGAGGTAAGAAGAAGAAAGCCGAAATCAATTAAGGACCGACTTTTCAAAAAAGTAAAAAAAAAGAAACGGAGGAACCGACCGCCTCAGAAGAAAAAGAAGAACGCGCAGAATTCTCGTGTCGTGAATGATTACGGTTGTCTTTCGGAAAGAGAGCATCAGAGAGGATTCTCATCCCTTTTATAAGGTGACAAGTGCGACCTTTAGGAATTGTACATTCATTATCGAGCTACTGGCAAGTAAGTGCGATGCCCCTTTCTATTGAATTTAAGAAAGATTTGTGGAATGGATATTATAGAGTAAAATATTAAGTTTATTATAAAGGGTTTATTTTATAGATTGGTTTTGTGGGTTTATAATTGATAAAGTTAAGGTTTATTGTGGAAATAATATCCGTTATTTTTTATTTTTGTACAACTCAATTTAACTAATTATAGCATGTAATAACACTATTTTTAATAAAATCTCAAATCTTCACTTAATACTTATCTAATAATAATACTCTTTACTTATCTAATAATACTTTTTTATATCTTAATCACTTTTTATATTATTTAAATGAATGAAATAGCTTGAAAAATATTTTTACACTTTTAATTGATAAATATGATGATGGTGTTTATAGAATATGCCCAACCTAATTTAAAATTAGTTACACATTTATCTAGTTTTTTATGACTTGTTACTAATTTTCAAATTCGAAAAATAAATTTCTGTAATTCTATTAAGAACGTATTATTTAGTGAATAAGCTGAAATTTTAAATAATTTCTTTTGCTTTAATGATTTTAACTTTTTATTAAAGATGGTTTATAATGAATTTATCACCCAACTTTGTTTTTTAACTCCTGCTAAAAAAACTATGTAGAGTAAAGTCTATTTATTAAAAGTAAAAATAGTATTTTTAAGTTTTTTCTCACCTAGATTCAATGTTTTTTTAGCCTTAATAACAAACAGGTAAACATTTTTTTCGCGCGTTAGGTAATGCTTCACAAAACCATTTTGATTGTATTTAATTTTGTTAAAATAGTTTTTTGGAACTATGTGTGAGTGGATAGAAAGAAATGGTTTTACACTATTCAGTTCATAGCCAAAAGGGGTAGGGGAGAGTGGGGCTATTTCGCACACACACATGGGGCACATTCGGACAGACGGCATTTCCCCTAGTAATTATTAATTTAAAAATCTGAAAAAAATACCAGGAGTTGGAAGCATGACTACCACCTCCTGCATGAATTTTCAAAGCCCGGAGCCATTTGGTTGTATACGTATACTTGAAATTTGCTAGCGTTAGAAGCAGCAAAGTAAATTTTCTTGTCATTTTGTTGGCGTAAAATATCAATCAAAAATAACTCAAGTTGACATTCAGTATTTTATTCAGTTGAGGCACTACTAAAGTAAGTTTCTAGAAGGTTTTATTTCCCTGCTTTATTTATAAATATCTTGTTTGGACGTGGTAAGCTTGAACTGGTAGATGGGGTACATTCGTACACCAAAAGATGGGGCAGATTCGGACAGTGCGAATGTGCCTCATCTTTCCCATTTTTGATTATGAAAGTTATTTATATGTTTATAAGTGCAGTATATTTAATAACTTGAAGTTTAATTGTTTTTTATTGTAATTATTTCAAAATTTGGTGATAATAGAAAATAACATCTTAAAGAAAGCTTCAGTTTTAAGGAATTTAGACCCAGATTTAAACATTGAAGAAATAATGTCCCTGATAATTGTTTAATACCAATTGACTTGGACTTAGGTGATTTTATTCCAGTAGAATTTGATACTAAAAAGAAAATTTTGTTATGTTGGTCAAATAGAAAATTTGGAGTTGAATGGTGCTTATTTAAAATTAATGATGAAAAAATTTAAAAACTTTAAAATTAGTGACGAAACTTTTATTTTCCCAGTAAGAAATGATTCAACATTCATACAAAAAGATAATATCTTATTACAAGTTCCCCAACCGTCAGTTTCAGGTGTTAATAAGTGAGCTGTTGGTTCACTTTTCTTTTCGAATAAAACCTGACAGTTAAAATATTGGTTAAACTTTTTCTAACTAATTATATTATGTTAAGTATGTCAATGTGCAATATAATCTTCATTACTACAATTGTTTTCCTCATCAAAAACTTAGATGTTCAATATTTTCTGAAACTGTTTTCTTTTTGTAAAAAAATCTTCAATTTAGAGGAAAAATATGTTAAAGTGCCAAATATTTCGTTTAATTATCCTTACTTTAAAGTGCCATAAACTTTTTAGTTCGTAAAAATAATTATTGTATAATTTTTTGCATGTGTACGAATGTGCCCCACACGTGTGCAAAACTGCCAGACCCATGGGGCACATTCGCACGAAATTTCTCGTTTTTTAGATTGATGATATAGGTTAGAAATTCTAGATGAATGCGACCAGTTATCGTTCTAAAATATCGGGAAAGGTCTTAACTTTCATTTGAATCCGAGTGTGTTTCAATATCTCATCTAGATCCAGAGAAATATCCCGAAATGCACTTTTTGTGCGAATGTGCCCCGTTCTCCCCTACCATAAAGGGGTACGTGTGACAACGAGGGATAACTTCTGTATGCAAGGTGGTTTTTCAATCTACGCGAATTTCCTTTATCCTGTGCGACCTTGAGTAGAGTTACGTTTGTTACGTTTCTCAATCTTTATTTCACTCTCACTTGGTTTCCAAAAGTAGTTTAGTAGAAGTCATAATCTACATAAGAGTAAAAAATATTAAACACCAAAAAAAGTTAAGTTACACATTAGGGTGGGTCATTTTCCTATGGCGAAAAAAATTTGTACAAATTCTATCGGGCATAGCAAGAAAAGGGTGCCAAATGGTCTCAAACTGACATGTGTAAAATATTATTGCATTTTAACAACTCTTTTTGCCTCCGGATTGGCCTCAAATGGAACAAAAATATGTAATTTTTCATATTTTTTTAAAATTTTATAAATTCAATTTTTTTGCCGATAACTTTTTATAGCTCACAAATAAGGGTCTTTAAAAGCAATTTTAATCACATTAGTCACCTTTATGCATTATCAATACAAAAACAACTGCCAAAGTGGCAATGTAATATGCTATCACGTCATGTAGCTTATTTAAAAACTTCGGGGATAATACTGAGCTGCATGCTGAAAACGGGATCTACCATTCTTCTTAAGAAAATTTTTCAAAATTTGACTCTTAAAATGTGGTTATAATTTATTTTTGGACATTAGGGACTCATATGGGGACACTTGGGATGGACTATTCCTAATATGCCAATAAAATTTCAAGGAAAACCCCAACTTTTAAACTATTATCCAAATCTTTTCCTTGGGGTTGAAACCTATAACCCAAGAAGGTACCCATCTTCTGACATATCCAGTTTTATTAAAAATTGAATGTTTTTAACATCCTACTCAACCGGCAATAAGAGTTTCACACATTTGTAGGATTCCAGCAAGAAATTTTTGATTGCCAGTTCTAACCATTGGGATATTTCAAAATATGTTCTATTACAACTCAAGTATTTCTACTCTGGTTTCATTTTTTTAATAATAATAATAATAATAATAATAATAATAATAATAATAATAATAATAATAATAATAATAATAATAATAATAATAATAATAATAATAATAATAATAATAATAATAATAATAATAATAATAATAATAATAATAATAATAATAATAACAATAACAATAACAATAACAATAACAATAACAATAACAATAATAATAATAACTTTATTGACATACATAAATATAGTTATAAAAAATCTTCAAAATAACAACCCGTATCCCGTAACAAAATAATATCCCGTTCTGGTGGTGACTGATAAATTACGTTAAATTAATACAATAAATAAATTTTACAGGAAATTAAACGAATATATATTTATAATTATTTTAGAGTCTTCAATGATGATTTTTATACCATTGTGCACATTTACATTCATGACGGATTCTAGAAATCGAGGTAAAAGCTTGATTTTCATTTGTCCATTTTTACATGAAATTACTATATTAATCGAAACTTTGAGGCCAATCCGGAGGCAAAAAGAGTTATTATAATCGAATAATGTTTTACACAATTCAGTTTGAGACCATTTGGCACCCTTTTGTCACTGTGCCCCTGGGAAAATGTGAAAAAATTTTTTTTGACCCACCCTATTACACATTTTAGAGTTTTTCTACCCTCCATAGTAAGTTATCATCCATCGTCACTAGTAGCCATCTCTTTTAATTTAAGTAAAGCACCGTTTATACGACTTTTCCTATTTATACGTCGTTTTCACTAAGTCCCAATTCATTCCTATTCATTTCAATACAAAAATTCTTCGTTTATGCAACGCGCAATATCGGTTATACGTCTTAATGATGGATCTTTCCAAAAAAGTGTAACAAATTGAAGATTTTAAAAGAAGCAAGGCTTTCACGGCCGGATCTGTGTAAATAAAAAGAAGGTTCCGGGTTATTATGCCGTGGTCTGATATTAAAAGCAACTCCCAACGTTTCGCCGGCATCTTCGGCTGGCATTTTCAAGGGTAGTATTACCGCTTAGGTCTGGGTCTCAAGTTATATCCCGCTGCAGAGCCACGTGGTTCATCGTCACCAACCGATGTCATAGGAAGAGAGGAGCTGGCGACGCTTGATTGGTCTGTGTGATGATGTTCCGCCGCTGCGTCATCGAGTTGCTCCAATGGCTGTGTGTTGACGATGTTTTTTGTCAACACCGGAAACCAGGCTCTGCTGACACGAAGACTTTCTTCCTTTTTATTAAAATTATTAGGGTGCTTGAATATTTCGATGGCTTCCCTTTGAAGGCGGGTGTAGTAGTGCTTAGTTGTTGTGAGCACTCTACACCCGCCTTCAAAGGGAAGCCATCGAAATATTCAAGCACCCTAATAATTTTAATAAAAAGGAAGAAAGTCTTCGTGTCAGCAGAGCCTGGTTTCCGGTGTTGACAAAAAACATCGTCAACACACAGCCATTGGAGCAACTCGATGACGCAGCGGCGGAACATCATCACACAGACCAATCAAGCGTCGCCAGCTCCTCTCTTCCTATGACATCGGTTGGTGACGATGAACCACGTGGCTCTGCAGCGGGATATAACTTGAGACCCAGACCTAAGCGGTAATACTACCCTTGAAAATGCCAGCCGAAGATGCCGGCGAAACGTTGGGAGTTGCTTTTAATATCAGACCACGGCATAATAACCCGGAACCTTCTTTTTATTTACAAATTGAAGATTTGTTATTCATATACAATGTAATGTATTCAGATGTGGTGTTTAAGGTGTGCAATATAGTTCTCAAGATATGAAAGATAAAATATAAATATTTTGGATGAAGTATAAAAGTATGGTTTGTTTCATTTTTATGTGAAATGTTTTAATATTTTAAAGTTTATAAATTATTTTCAGTTTTGAAGCTGTTTTATAGTAATTTTTGCTTTAGAAAAACCTTTAATTTATTGTATTCACGTAAATATGCATTAGGAGCATTAGAAACCTAATAATCATAGATGTTTTCAATTATACGTCTTTTCATTTATACGTCGCTTTATGTCGGTCCCTTGAAAGGCGTATAAACGTTGCTTTTATTAATTTTTTTAACGTGACGTACTTTCATTGCAGATACAAAACCCGAACGAACACTTACGAAAATGTTGAGATTCCTGATATCGCTGGCCTGCGTCGGTTACGTGTGGTGCCATGCCCGACTGATGGAGCCCCCATCCAGAGCCAGCATGTGGAGGTTTGGGTTCGAGAATCCGAGAAATTACGATGACGATGGGTTATATTGCGGGGGCATGAATGTGAGTACATAAATAGACGTTAGAAAACCACTGTAATACACCCCCCGAAAGCCTCATTACTACAAAATAGGTGGATCACTATGCATGAATTTAATCGCAATAATATATTCTTTAGAATTTTTAAGTTATATTTTTAAGTACTACCCATTTTAATAATAAAATTATGCTGGTCAGCTGTTGTTGCGATAGTTAACGGCCAAACATTTCAGTTTTTAAAATTTTTCTTGGTAAATAGCGCGCTAAATAAAAATCGTGCGTTCAAATTTGTATTTTGGATAATTTGGTTATAGAAGTTCACATGCCTTTTTTACCGCTTTTTCCAGAAAGTTAAATACTTATTTTATTTTGCAGAACAATGCGTTTTTGTAAGGGTTTTTCAATATTTCCTGTTGAATTACCATGCATCTCTCACAGACTATTAGGCGATAGTTAACGGCCAAACATTTCAGTTTTTAAAATTTTTCTTGGTAAATAGCGCGCTAAATAAAAATCGTGCGTTCAAATTTGTATTTTGGATAATTTGGTTATAGAAGTTCACATGCCTTTTTTACCGCTTTTTCCAGAAAGTTAAATACTTATTTTATTTTGCAGAACAATGCGTTTTTGTAAGGGTTTTTCAATATTTCCTGTTGAATTACCATGCATCTCTCACAGACTATTAATGCCAGCAATTTTTTTTCAAATAAAGGAGATTGGAAACTAAGTCTGTTGAAAGGCACTTAACTGGATTATTAGTCCTTTATAGTTTTGTAGTTAAATAGATTTAACTAGGATTGATACCTTTAATACAAATACAACAATAATTATAATTAACAATAGTTATACACTATACTTTTTTACTTATAAAGATTTAAACAAACCTAATTACCTTCC
Organism: Tetragnatha versicolor; assembly: GCA_024610705.1. Classification (NCBI taxonomy): domain Eukaryota; kingdom Metazoa; phylum Arthropoda; class Arachnida; order Araneae; family Tetragnathidae; genus Tetragnatha; species Tetragnatha versicolor. The sequence goes on along the minus strand of JANDEH010000006.1, from coordinate 8,363,167 downwards.
AATTTTAAATTTCTTATAACGGCTTTATTTTAAGATAATATTGAAAATTCATAAAATAAAAGGTAAACAAGCACATTTTATTATCGATTAAATACGCAAAATTAATATCGGGAAGATTTGTGGAATATTTTTTACATTAAAATAAGCTGAATTTTTTATCTGAAATTTCTTAGTAATAAACATAGTAATCAAGCTGAAAAATAAGAGAGTTAATAATGTTCTCCTTAATGTTTCTTATTTTTTATAAAATGCATTTTCACACTAATCAATCAATTTATAAAAATATAAACGTGATTATTATGATTTCAGATCCATTGGAAACAAAATGGAGGCAAATGTGGGGTTTGTGGGGATCCTTGGCATATTACTCCACCCAGACCAAATGAGAATGGCGGAAAGTATGGAAATGGAATTATCGTCAGGAATTACAAACCTGGACAAGTAAGATATCCTACAACCAGTAATATTTTAAGTTTTGTTGAAAATGGTGGGTTGATTTATTTGGATTTAGTAACGAAAGGTCCGTAATCGGACAAAAAGCGCTAAAACATTGTTGGAAGAGTTTAAGCAGGCATAAAAGCCATTTTTTAAATGAAAAAAATTTAGTATACTTTTTATACATATCTTATATAACAACACAAAATTATTAATGTAATTTATTAGAAATTTATGTTTTCATTATATTTCATTATTTATTTTCTTTGAAATTAAAAAATAAAAATAAATTATCAGCTTTAAATTGTTACATTTTTATTTCACCTGCATTTCTAAAACAACACTATTTTGTTCAGTTGACGGATCTGTAGTTCATAGTCCTAAAGCAGCTAATTAGAACTTCATGACCTGACACATGTTAATATCATACTCAAGCAGACTGTTGAGTAGTCGACAGATGTTCTACCACGAGGGATCATTAGACCGTAATTAATTTGAACTAGAATAATTAGCAATGAGTAACATACCTAAAATTCTTGCTTCCTGTTTATATGTTGAACCAAAATTGGTTTGAGCTTGTTTTATGCATTGAAGTTTATTGGGAAAAATTAAAGGTATTATAATAAAGTTTTGAACGAGAATTTTCATGAAACAATTTATGTATTAAAAAAGATAATTTAATCATTTAACCTGCTTACACAGCTCTCCGAATATAAAACTTTGCACTGAACTGGTCACTTCGGAAGAACAGCTAGGGCTAGGAGAATTATTTATGTGTAATCTTTCATAGTCTTGGATATTATCAAAAACTATAGATAAATTATTTTTCTTTCTAATCCTTTTTCAAAGTAGGTCCACTATATTATTTTAAATTCTAAAATTATGCACCAAAAAACCTCTAGACACCAAATTCATCATCTAAAACGGCCGTAGTGACTGAACATTTTGCATAAAAAACATTTCTTATTTTGGGACAAATTTAGAATAAAAATATTTTTTTACACATCCTTTGTTATCAAATTTTTTACGACCTATAACTTTTAATTCATGATATAGCAGAAGCAAGAAAAATAAATGTTTAAAAGAAGTTTTTGGTGTGATCTTAACAGCATTAATTGAAATTGGGGCTAATATAGCAAAAAGGCCATGTAGTTTTCCGTTTATACAGGGTGTATCTGAAATGGTGCAACAAACTTTCAGGGATGATAGTACTCATCAAGACGAACAAGAATCGGTATAAAAAGGGAAGTCCCAGACCAAATCTCAGGGAGTTAAAAATGGAGCGACACCCCAAAAAATCATTGAAAATTTCAATTTGTAGAAGAACTACTATTGGTAAAAACTTAATTATGGTCTCAAAAATTGTGGCTGTTTGCGCTCCCAAAAAACAAACTTTAACAGGATCTCAAACGTTTAATATTGATTGTATTTACGTGAAAATTTGGACTTGAGGGTTTTCAACTATGATCTTTCAGAAAAGAAAAGATTTCGAAATACAAAATAAGGTTTTGGCAGATTTTTCACATTTTTTTGTGTTTTTTAACTTTTTTCATAATAAAACAAATTTTAAAGTGAACACTTTTGAGGTAATTTTAAAGATAATATTAAACCACAATTTTTGAGACCATAATTAAGTTTTTACCAATAGTAGTTCTTCTACAAATTGAATTTTTCAATAATTTTTTTGGGGTGTCACTCCATTTTTAACTCCCTGGGATTTGGTCTGGGACCCCCCTTTCTATACCGATTCTTGTTCGTCTTGAGGAGTACTATCATCCCTGAAAGTTTGTTGCACCATTTCAGATACACCCTGTATAAAGAAAGTATCTAATAGAAAAATGGTTATTTATAGTTTTCACAAATATGCATACTAAACCCTAAAAATAACATAAATAATCTTAACTCACACTGTTTGCCCAAACAGTCGACAATAAAGTTTTTATCATTATTTTGGGGGTTACTTCGAATAAATTTTTATAAGAGTTAAATTACCACTGTAAAACACAAAATAATGATATTCCTAATTTACTGAATTTTGTCTATAACTAAAGCTTTTGAAAATTAAAAGACACTTAAACTCTTTGGGTACGAAAATATCTTGATTTCATCTGAAAGCAAAGAAAAGGGCGTTAAAAAAACCGCATACCATTATAATTTATCTGATGACACTTTATTATCAGGTAACATTTGTTTGTGCTCATGGTAATGAATGGTGTCATTTCTTGCAGCACTATTTAACTTACTGAAAAGATCCTTCTAGATTATTTTTAAGGTAGCTGAGGTCAAATGTAAAAAACCTGTTTTCACATGCACCGAAAATATTTACGAGTCCAATTGTTACAGTTATTGTATTTATAACAAGCTTATCTTCTGAAGACATCTATCTAAATAAAAAAGTAATTCTAGATGGATGATGATATTTGTATTATATTTTTTGGAAAGGGCATCAAAACTTTTAGTCAACCCCTTTCAAATAAGCAAAAAAATTGAGATTTCACGTACACACTTAAAAACACTTAAATTGTAAAATTCGAACTATAGTAAGTAATTTAGAGTGCTTTGTAAAATCATTTTGCTAATAAGCAAGCAGTTTTACTTCTACTCGTATTAAAAAATTAAGGAAAAAATACTATTACCGATACATATTATGTATTTTTTTTAATTTTTAAAATTCAATAGATGTTTTCCTTATAGAGATCGTATTTGTGTCTCTTTTTATCTCAGAAACTAGGCTACGAAAATACTTGATGTAAACGTCATTCTTCATGGTTTTTTACCTACTATTTTAATAAAATTTAATCTCAAAACGTGAGAATACCTCATTGAAATCATTTTGAGATGTTATGTACAAAAGTTTTGCCTATTAAATTCATACTTTTAAAGAAAATTTAATAGAACCCCCGAAAGAATTTAGCTCGGGGTCTCCGAATAACCAGACATGTCCATGTCCAGGTTTAAAGTTACCACGTAAGTTACCTAAAAATAATTGACGTTATTAAATTAACCCGGGAAGGACTAGCGGGACCGTATGGTACCGGCAAACATCACTACGAAAAAACGGCTTTTTTCTACCTAAATACTTTTATTTTTTCATTCTGACGGTAGATGTCACTACTACATGGACCAAACTTTAGTAAACAGCAATTTAATAACTAATTATTTAAATAAATTCTTGCTTAATGGCTTAATGAAAAACGTGTTTTTAAGACTGGCGAAAAAATGGCCCGTCTGAAAATGTAAGTGCAATTTATTCATACCTAAAATTAGTGAATGGATTAAATAATGGTGAATTATTATTTATAATTGTATTATGCAATAACAGCCCAAATTTGGAAAAGATTGAATAATTTTAAGGTAGAAAATTTTGGTATAGAAATCTTGCGGTACCGTATGGTACCGCTAGGCTTTTACGCTACCAAATAGTACTAATATTTCGAAGTAGTGTATTTTTTATTTCAAACGTTTTATATGCTGTGAAATCAATTAAATTTTAAGGTAAAACCTATAGAATAAGTTTTATGCTAATAACTTGTTGAATTTATAGTGTATTTCCCGAAATTTTAATTTTTAAGGCCAATAATTCTAAATTTAATAAGAAAAATTTCATATTATAAGTGATTGATTGGAATATCCATCTATACAAGGGTAGTATTTCATGCAAATCATCAATATAATGTTCATAGCCTTCAACTAAACTATAGACGCAAAATATAAAATATGGTTTATGAAATTTTTAAAGCCTAAAACTTATGTTTTTTAACCAAATTCCTAATTTTAACACTCATTATGAGGCAAAAATAGGAAAAACTATCAATTCCGTATCATATCAGCTTACCTCGTGGTATAAAAAGTTTGTTTATCACCTTTGGACTAGTGTGTACAAAATTTATTTCTAGAAATAAATTTGATAATAGGATTTTAAGAGCAAAATATAACTACTAATTGTTATAATGAGGGTAATATCAACTATTCAATAATTAATTTATCAATCATTATTGCCTAAATTGTAATTTTAATTGTTGTTTCAGTTAAAAAATGGTAAATAAAGTGATAAAAGTGTGATAAATTTATTATTTTGACTTTGAAATCTCAAATTTATAAGAATATGTATGGTGCACAAAATGGTAGTGTAAGAGCCTAGCGGTACCATATGGTACCACCCTATTCTGACTAAATTAATAAAATTTTTTTTGAAAAAATGGTTTTAGTCTACTTCAAGACATGTCATTAGCATACAGTAAAGAGGAAAATTTAATTTGAGAAAAAAAATTAATTCAGTCTTTCCCGGGTTAAAAATATGAAGAAAGAACACATTTCTGATCAATAATCAATTTCCAATGCAAGCAAAAATATACTTCATGTCTTTTAATATAAATAACTAGGGGGCTCTGCCCCCTGCTCGCTATCGCTCACCAACCCCCGGAACTGCTTCGCAGTTCTTTGAAGATCGCTTCGCGATCTTAGCGAGCGGAGCTCGCTTGTTTCATCTCAATTACCATGTAATTACCAGTAAAACCTGGAACTGTCTGCTTAGTTAATGATAATTGAATATCGAAACTTTTTATCTCTCTAACTTATCCATAACTTATTTGGACCATTACTACAAAAATAAATATGTTATTAAAATATTCCTTTTTAGCTTACCAATAATTTAATTGAAATGTTTTCAAAAAATATCCAGCAAATCTACTATAATTGTCATCAACCATCTTAGAGAAAAAAACATGCCATCAATAAAACTTTTAAATTGATAGAGTGCACGTGTGTATTTAGGAATAAGAAATCGGACTCATAAAAATCATTGCCTGTTTCTCTAGTGAACGACCAGAAAGAGAAGAAAAATTTGAAACTTTGTATCTTAATAATTCTAAAACTAATTCAAATTTTTTAAAAAATGAAACGCCAATGTTCTAATAAAAAATAGTTGCATGTGTGTTTAAAATATCATAGTTCTACTGTGATTAGTTTTTCTATTATAACGAAAAAACCGAAAAAGGGTAAGAAATTTCGAAACTTTAGAATTTAATTGCTCCAAAAATAATTCGAAATTCGAAAAAAGGGCGACGAGGTGCAAAACTTCATACCTAAGAGTATGTGTCTGCAAAAAATCATGTTTCTGGTGTAAATAGATTTTGCTGGGGGCGAACTCGCAGTAGAAAAAAATAATTTTCGACTTTGACATTAAATAACTCCAGAACTAATTATCTAATTAATTAGATTTGGAAACTGAAATGACCATCATGCATTTGTCTACCAATTATCAAAATTTGATAATATTCCTTCTCATAGTTTTTGCATAGTGATAGTTCAAAGTGTTCAAAAATAAAATTTTCAGAATCAGCGGTGACGGCGGCGGTGACGGTGACGGCGGTCACTGTTACTTTTTTTTAATATAGAGAGAAAGAAAAAAAAATCTTCGATAAAAATTTTAAATGAATATATGTATTTAACTTGTTTACAAGTGGTGAATTTTGGTAACTAAGATTAATAGCAATTGGTAAATTGCTAAATATTTACAAATGAGTACAGAGTAGTTTTTCAACTATATTTTCCTGTTACAGGTAATCCAAACGGTAGTGGACATCACCGCTAACCATAGAGGATATTTTGAATTCCGTATCTGCGCCAACAAAAACCGAAAGAAAGAGGTGTCGCAAGAATGCCTGGATCAAAATATCTTGACGATTTTGAACGCTTCGAGCACTCAGTATCATGTTGCTGAACATGGCAGATCAAGAGTTCACTTAGCGTTACGTTTACCGCAAAGTTTTTCTTGCAAATACTGTGTGTTTCAATGGACATACGTAGCAGGTAACTCAATACTAGTATCGGTGAATTTTTAAATAAGGTAAATTTATTTTTGCCCTTTGAGAGAGAAAAGAATTTTTTTATGCTGTTGGGTTGGATTATACTTAACTAGCTGATTTATACGGCCCTTTACGACTGTTAGAGATCATGACAGGACATTTTATATTTTCTACAAATTCGACTTTCTTTCCCAATTCGTTTAGGTTCACTCTTAAAACGAAAGTCTCAGAACTGAGTAAAAATTACTCAAACTGGCTCCGAATCAAATTTACTTAAATTTGAAAACATGAATACAGGGTGGTCCTAAACTCGTGGTATAAACTGGGTAGGGTAGGTAGAGTACATCAAGACGAACAAGAATTGGTATAGAAAGGGGGGTCGCAGTTACACCGTTAAAGAGCTAGGACCTAATGTAGTGCGAGAGCGTTACAAAAGGACGTTTTGCCAAGGTCCCGTTTAACGATAAAAAACATAATTAAATGAAAAAAATTATTGCATGAGGTACAGAAGTATCCGTACTACTTACACCATAAATTTGATAGAAATTGGACCACTTGCTAAACCGTGGGTTGAGTTTTAAAACGCGCAGTATTAATCTTCTAGCCAAAGAATGGAGTTCCCTTAATGGTATTTAGAAAAATGATGATCGGGGAAGGAATGTTCAATGATAATACATTGATCATTGAAACTGTATGATCATTGAATATTCCTTCCCCGATCATCATTTTTCTAAATACCATTTCACTAATTTAAAGGAACTCCATTCTTTGGCTAAAAGATTAATATTGCATGTTTTAAAACTCACTCTACGGTTTAGAAAGTGGTCCAATTTCTATCAAATTTATGGTGTAAGTAGTACGGATACTTCTGTACCTCACGCAATAAATTTTTTCATTTAATTATGTTTTTTTTGTCGTTTAACGGGCCTTGGCAAAACGTCCTTTTGTAACGCTCTCGCACTACATTAGGTCCTAGCTCTTTAACGGTGTAACTGCGACCCCCTTTCTATACCAATTCTTGTTCGTCTTGATGTACTCTACCTACCCTACCCAATTTGTATCACGAGTTTAGGACCACCCTGTATTACTCATTTCTGAAAATGTGCATACTTAAAAATGAAACATCATGAGCTTATTCTTGAGTTAGTGCATGACATTCTAATGAATCAAGCTGAAGATGTTCCATTTTTGAGTATACACATTTTCAGAAATGAGTATGTATTCATGTTTTCAAATTTAAGTACATTTGATTCTCAGCCCTCAGCCCAGTTGAGTAATTTTTGCTCAGTTTTGAGACTATCGTTTTAAGAGTGTCGTTACCCTAAAACACTTCTTTATCTAGTTTCCTACCTGTACGAAGTTTACGGGTCCATCTACTTTAACTCCTGTCTGAATGAAAATTTCAGGCATAGTAAATAGCAATTATTTTTAAAAAATCCAAAAATAGAAATAATTAATATCAATTTCAAGATGTACCTAATAAGTGGGGTTTACTGAATGAAATCACATCAAGTTCTCTAAACTTTCCCAAAGACCAAGCAAGATTGCCAAAAATAGCAAAATCCAAAACCAGATAACATCAAGCATTATCACATTTAATGATTTATCGCCTTGGCAGCAAAATATACGATTTGGCGACAATCTGTAACCTCTCTCATTAGGTAATACCCTCAATTTCCTATTCCTTTTTCAGGAAACAACTGGGGCAGGTGCAAAAACGGCACCTTCGCTCTGGGATGCGGGTCTCAAGAGACCTTCAAATCATGCGCTGACGTCAGCATCTCGGATCGCTCCTCCCCAATCCCTCAACCCTCCACCCTCTCACCCACCACCCCCTCTCAAGTCTTCACCACCCCCACAAAGAACACAACTCCCATCAGCACCACCAAGACGAAGACCCCTCCGACCCCCAAACCCACAAAGGGGAACAAGGACAGGAAGAAAATCCCTCCCCATAGGCCCCATGTGTTGAGGGGAGAGACTTTTCAAGAGGCTATCAACCGATTGATGCAGGATCCGAGGCTGAGGTGGATGGTCAAGCCCAAGAAGACGAACTGAGGTGGTCTCTAAGCGACCATTTGGTGTTTTCTTTTGTGAATAAAGTTTTACTAAGGTTAATAGTTGAAGTCAAGGGAAGCTATCATAGAGGACTGAGGGGTTTCATGAACGGTCATTCGTATTGAGTTGTATCCCACTTTTTCAAGTATTCATCCTTTAGAACCTAGGTGATGGACCCAATAAGGGCCGGATTGAATAAATCACAAAGTTTTTCTCACTAGTTTGTTTGGCTAATAATTTTGATGAGGGATTTCTGTTGCATCAATTTTTTCCTATTACTTTTCATAATGAGAAAAAAGATTTTCATAAAAGAGATAAATCCGGAATCATAATCATTATCCTCCTAGAAACATAAAAATATACGCATATATTATTTATTCGTTATGGGGATCAGACGAGGTTTTACAAGTGAAACCTGAAAAATATAGGGAGAATTAATTCCAGTGTCATTGAATGTAAAATTTTCATTTTAGGGTTTATTTATTCTTCTCATCTGCATGTTTATTTCTGTTTATTCATATCATGTTTCATTTGTTAGCATGAGTTGGATATTGTTTTGGAAATAAAAACTTACATGAAAAATACTGACCTGTGTGAATTTGTATTTTGTATATTGTGAAATTATGGACGTTCCAGTTATTCAAGTTACCCTAGTTTTATTTTTGAGACTTAACACATACCTAGTCTTAAACCATCCCAATTTTAAGAAAATTTCAGAGAAAAGTATAGAAGAGTTAAACTTCATGTACTACAGCTGAAAAAGATAGTTTTACCTACGTAACACAGATGACAGCACCAAAATTATCTCTAGATTAAAAATCGCTCAGAAAAATCTCGAAATTTTAAGATTGTTAATGTTTTATTTTTAATTATAAAATATACTAAGCCAAATGGCAGAAACAGTTCCAGACATTCCAGAAGAGGAAAACGTATATTCTGTTTTTTTACAGTAAATTAATAAATCAACAGTATTATTCCAAAAGGTTCAATATCAGTTAAGTAGTTAATATTTTAGAGATAAATGTTTTATGCATGAATTCCAAATTTTCGGGACGAAATTCGTGTAAGTCACAATAATGCGCCCGATGGAGGGCTGAAAAGTTTTATTTTAAGGTAATTAGGAAACTATGGTTCCATAAACTGTGTGTGTACTTTTATTTACTTTGACTTTTTTCATCATGAAATATAATTTTTATATCCACCTCATAGATTTTAAAAGATTAATTATTAGATTAATTATATAGTTATACAATAGAAAATGGACAAAATTTAAACTAAGCAACTAAAGAGGGAACTCTTCAGTGGCAGCCCCAAAACATTAAGAACAAGACAAAACAAGTCATTGAAAGGTGTTTCGTTCTTGCATTGTGGCAATCGGCGTCCCAAAAAGGCCGAGAGCCAAAGTGCAACTGCCAGACATACATATTTAATTATATTTAGTTCTCCATATAAGTCTATAAACTATCAAAAATTCATTTCTAACAAAATTTAATTTGCCGCTTATAAAGACGTCTTAAGTTCAAGTCTTGAAAGACCTCTGATTCAGGGTTTTTGGTTCATGGAAAAAGAAGCATAAAATATTGCGCAAACATATTTTATTTAAAAAAAAGGAATAGTACAGCCTAGTATTACTTAAATTCTATCAGAACAAAAACGTATCATAATGCCAAAAACTTTTCTAAGCGGAGTTGTAAATTTTCAACGATTAATTTTTATCAAATTGGGATAATACGGGGGGTTATACTTTAAGCCAACAATTACTATTTCTATACAATATGTAATTTTATTTCTTACTTATTACATTTATGATTAAAATCAAATTTTGTTTGCCCTCTAATGCACTAATTCTGAAAATATTTTATTCAAACAGAATATTCTTGAATATGTTCACTCGTTCAATGCATTAATCATAGAGGAGATTATTAATCTTTCCAGAATATTAAAATTCTATTTAAATCTAGTAGTATTCATTTCTTATTTAATTATTCAGAAATATCTTTTTTGTATTTTAAGCCAGTATCTCTCTAGTAGACAAAATTTACATTTTTATTGATGCAGTTATTTTAGTTAAGTTCATTTTTAAATATGGAACTAGAACATAAGAATCAAAGAGTTTTTATTTTTTAGAGCTATACATTCACTTTCAAAAATTATTTTAGAGAAAAATTTTAAAACAGGGGATTTTCTTTTTAACTGTTCATGTATTTTTTTGGAACTACGATTCATTACATGTCTAGTAAATCGTGCCTTAACAGTAGAATCATCATGCATAATAAACTATAACGTGCTGTTTAATGAATGTTGTTCTAAAATTTACACATGTTTTGAATAATATTTTCAAGCCATTTATGTTTTTTGAATCCCTTTTAAACTTAGAAATGAGAGAAATAGTTCATATTCAAGCTGGACAGTGTGGAAATCAAATTGGAGCTAAGGTAAAAAGCAATTTTCTACCGAAGTTTTAGGTTTACGAAATAAATAATTTCAAATAAGAATAAAAAATGATAAGTATATTATCATTTGTAGATTGCGAATTATGTAGTTTGTAAGTTGTTAGGAATATTTCTTATAAAGTTATAATTTCTATGTGAACTTAATTTTCAAAAAAACTATTTCACCCATACTTTGATATTTTTTAAATAAGTTCAATTGTTTTTAATTTTAAAAAACAGTGTAGGAATTTGTATTTCTTTCTTTTTTTTTGGTAATCATTTGGTTATTGCAGCCAAGCTGTTTTAGAGACGCCAAATAACAAAAATATCGCTAAACTAGGCAAATTAACTTCTACAAATGCATTGTTCTGTTAGAAATAACATTAAAAACTGACGATATTTCTGTTATTTGACCCCTAAAACAGCTTGGTGATAAGGAACAGATAACAAGATTGAATCGTATTTTCTCAATAATCTAATTTTATTTAGTTCTGGGAAGTCATTTCTGACGAACATGGAATTGACCCAACAGGAACGTATCATGGGGATTCTGATCTTCAGTTGGAGAGAATAAATGTGTACTACAACGAAGCAACCGGTAGACTTTTAAAATTATAAATGCTTAATATATTTACTTCAGTATAAGGAACTTTAAGCAAGAACTAAATGTTTAAGTCATATGATTTGCTAGTAATTTAAATTTTAAAAAAATGCAATCATATTTTTGGCCAATATCCTAGTTAGGCAAAGTTCACGGGTTGCAAGATGGTGAATTTTATTTACCACCAGAATTACAAGGAACTTTATTATTTCCCCCTATTTAATGAATGATTGCCTATACACTGCTAAAAGCATTTTCCGTTACAATTCCCGCTAAATATCGCCAATATCTTTCGAAAGCTCAATATTCAAATGTAAACAAATTTTTTCTAATTTTTAATGATAAACTGAACATTTATAGATCTAATTAAACATTTTAATCTATGATTTTGAAATTATTTAGCAATATTTATACTTTATAGTGTCCAAAAGAGATTGGCGATACTTAGCAGGAACCATAACGAATTGAACCAAGCATTTTAGATGGTTAAATTGTAAATGATTTAATTTAACTCAGTACAGCAATTTTTGGTTTGGAAATATTTTGCTCCATTAACTGAATTCGATGCTAAAGATTCTTAAATACACGGACGTACATTGTAATGCATTTAAATAATTATATTTGTGTTGGAAAAATTAAAAAATGTATCGATATTGTAGTTGACCCTGTTACAAAACATTTGCATGAATTTAGATAAAAACTAATTAAAAAATACTTTTTTTCAATGTAAAACATTTTAGGAGGTAAATATGTTCCAAGGGCCATACTGGTGGACCTTGAACCTGGAACAATGGACTCAGTACGCTCCGGGCCCTTCGGTCAACTCTTTCGACCAGACAATTTTGTATTCGGTAAGTTAAGGTGTCATTTGTATTACGTACAATACATTTTACCAAAAATAAACTTGACAAAGAAAGCATTTCTTTTTTAATTTTGCTCACTATGTACTTACACTACTTAACTGTGTGCCTAAATTTTTAATGTTACTCACTAAATACGTACGTTTTCTATTTGACGTGTAAGGCTAAATGAGGCTATTAATTTTATTACATTTGACAACTGTTGATATTTTCCAATTTTCGGCTTCACTTATCTTTAGGTCAAAGTGGAGCAGGTAATAACTGGGCCAAGGGTCACTATACTGAAGGAGCTGAGTTAGTAGACTCTGTTCTTGACGTCGTTCGAAAAGAAGCCGAGGGATGTGACTGCTTGCAAGGTTTCCAGATGACGCACTCTCTCGGAGGTGGCACCGGATCTGGCATGGGAACCCTTATGATCTCCAAAATACGAGAGGAGTACCCAGATCGAATTATGAACACTTTCAGCATTGTGCCCTCCCCGAAAGTAAGAAAGTCTTCTCAATGATATTTGGGTTTAGAAACAACTTAATTATATTCTAAATTTGTTTTAGGTTTCAGATACTGTGGTTGAACCGTACAACGCAACATTATCAGTTCACCAGCTGGTGGAAAATACTGATGAAACGTTTTGTATCGACAATGAGGCACTATACGACATTTGCTTCCGAACCTTGCGGCTGACAACCCCTACTTACGGCGACTTGAACCATCTTGTTTCTGCCACCATGTCCGGAGTCACCACCTGTCTCAGATTCCCTGGTCAGCTGAACGCAGATCTTCGCAAACTCGCCGTCAACATGGTACCCTTCCCCCGTCTACATTTCTTCATCACCGGATTCGCCCCTTTGACATCCAGAGGTAGTCAGCAGTACAGAGCCTTGACCGTTCCAGAGTTGACCCAGCAGATGTTCGATGCCAAAAACATGATGGCTGCTTGCGACCCTCGACACGGGCGATACCTGACGGCTGCAGCTGTCTTCAGAGGCCGAATGAGCATGAAGGAAGTGGACGAGCAAATGCTAAATGTCCAGAATAAGAACAGCAGCTACTTCGTTGAATGGATTCCCAACAATGTAAAGACGGCCGTCTGCGATATTCCACCAAGAGGCTTGAAGATGTCCTCCACTTTTATAGGAAACAATACCTCTATTCAGGAGCTGTTTAAGCGGGTCTCCGAGCAGTTTACGGGTAAGTGCTGAACTAAATGAAATAGCCTGAAGGTTATTTAAGACAGGTTGCGTTATTTCATGTCCTCTCTCTTTCTCTTAAGTATTAATTCATTATTTTCTAGTGATTTGTTTCAAGCGATAGGTTGCTTTGCTAATCCGATTGGGAAGTGTAATTTTAAGTGCGAAAGACGTTAAAAATATTTTGTAGAATTTTCAAAAGTTTAAACCACAGAGTACCAGAACAGAGGGTCCATGGCCCTAGGCGATCATGGAAATACAAAAAAAGTGGGATATGCCTAGTGAAAGAGGCTCTGATGGAGCTGGGATTGCATCCCCTACTTATTTAACTCATGCCTCTTTCGTCGAGTCTTCCAGAGAAAAAGAAGCTTGATTCTCTAATAGCCCTTCGAAATGACAGATGAAATGAACACGACACATCCAATCACAGCTGGGGACCACCAAAAGGGTACTGCCTAACCCATCTATCAGTCAAAGCTATGATAGACATTAGTGGGGTTGCCCTCTACCATAAGATGGGATTTGAAAATGACGTTTTGGACCCTCTGTTCAGCTTTTCCTCTGCGGTTTAAACAAATGTAACTTTCAAACCTTTCTTATATGAGAAATTTAAAATTATGTGAAATCTCAACTTATTAAATCAAAGTTTTTGGAAGGATTTCTAGATTTTACTTTATCAAGCTGAAATTTAAAATGAAGGTTAAAACAATTATAATATAGTTTCCAAGCAATTAAGTTTCTATTGTATTAAATAAGGGAGATATTATTGAAAACAAATTATGATTGTTTTCAGCTATGTTCCGCAGAAAGGCTTTCTTGCATTGGTATACGGGTGAAGGCATGGATGAAATGGAATTTACCGAGGCTGAATCCAACATGAACGATCTTGTGTCTGAATATCAGCAGTACCAAGAGGCCACTGCAGAGGAGGAGGGAGAGTTTGAAGAAGAAGAAGCTGCCTGAGCTCTTGAATTCCGTAGAATAAAAACGACATGATTCAAAATTCTGTCTTCAGAAAAAATAACTTGTCTAATGTAACATTTTGCTATGATTACACAAAGCATTTCTCTAGGATTTCTTTTAATAAATTTTGACTATGAAACCAAATAAGTATTTTTGTACTTGAATATCCGGTAGACAAAGAATAAAACATGACTTAAATTTTTCTCTACAATATAGAACGGTCCAGAATTTTCCTACTGAAAAATCTATAAAAACTAGTGATATAAAATTTTAAAACTTAAACGTTCGTGTTAAACTGAGTCTAGTTATTAGATCACTGGGGAAAAATATGAGCACGAAATATGCAATATTTCTAAGGTTAAAATTTATTAATTTAACATTTTTAGGCAGTTTTATATTGCTTGATGTGAAAATTTTTTGGAATAAAAGCGTTCAACCTTGAAATAATAGTACAAATCATTGAGATCTCATCTTGAATGGCTGTCCAACAAAGCTCCATATTTGTTAGGGCATTGTAATGGTAAAGTAATGCCTGTAGGGAAAGGTTTCTTTTAAGTATACGGTTCAGCCTTAGCTTTTATTCCTTAGCCTTTAGAACTAATTCAAATAGTGAGGTGAAATTTCACCTCATTATTTGCAAGAAAAGAAAAAGGAAGGACCAGGGAGTTAAAAAAAAAGGATGAAAAAATCAAGAAGAGGGAATAGATGGATGGAGAAGATGAAGAGGGTTAAGGTTCATTTATACTTTTCCCTTACAATTTTGAATGTAAAGAGTGACACGCCAAATCAACACTTTTCTCTTAGGATGATTCTTCCAAAAGTGAACACAAAAATTGATGTCTGAATAAGCCTTGAGTGAGCCTATGAAATCAAGATGATGAGAGGGAGTAAGATGTAGGAGTCAAAGACAGAGAGATTATATTAAATGCGAGATGGGTGAACGGATGTGATTTTAAAAAGATGAGTGGAATTTAGAGGATATATATAGAAAAGAAGAGAAACATGGGGGATAAGAGTTAACTAGGATGGTAAATTTATTTGATTGAAGTAGAATTTAGTCGTGTTAACTAAAGATTTTTATTCCCAAGGAATGAAAGTTAACTCTAATTCAGGAAAAAAAGAATTAATCTGCAGGAGAAAAATTTGACTAGTCAATTAATTACTCATAAAATCAATAAAACTGCTATAATTTAAGAGACTGAGGTAAATTATCTTCACAACTTCTAACAGATCTTTTTAGCTTAGCTTCTCGGATCATATATAGAAGCACGAATAATTGCAAACAACTGTGTTGCTCCTGAAAGTCAACCCCAAATTATTTCTCTGTCTTATTTAAAATTTTTGAAACTTCCAGATCTTGGAAATATTCATTGATAATTTTAAAAGTATACATGTGTTAACTTGTTGAAAGATGGCGCCACGACAAGTGAATAGGTCGGTTTCGGTTCAGCGAAATGTTCTAGCCATAAACACGAAAAAAAATTTATAATGCTGGAAAAAATTTTGTATCGTTAAAAGAGTCATTTATTAGAAGCTTCCATTTCCTACACATAATCTCAAATGCATTTTTTATAAAAAAAATATCAGTCATTTTTAAGTTTGATGAAAATATAGAATAACTCATATTTTTCTAATTTAACTAATTGAATCACAATAAATTCGCAAACAATAGTATTAAAAGTTTTTTGAAAATAACACATCTAAATTTAAATTGGATGTTTGCGTTACTTAAATATAAATGTGAAATTGAAATTAAAATTAAAAAGCACGTTTTTAAAAAGGAATTAAAAATATGAATTAATATTTCCTAACTTCGAAAATGCAACTACACATGGCCTGGATCGCGCGCGCCATTTCTTACTTTTTAAGTCCGTTAAAGCAAGTTTTTTAATTTCATAATTTATTCTCTGCATTTTAGTCTGATGTGTAATAATTTACAAGAGCTTTAATTTTAATTATCCTATCCACCGCCCGTGAACGCGTCTAGAGACTGGAAAATACAGGCTCTTTAGAGGGAAAATACTGATTTTAACTTTCATATAATATTGAATCCTGCCATATTAATTTCAAGTTAAATTTTAGTTAACATATTTCTATATCCTCCAAATTCCCTAAGCTATTATTCTGCATCACTTTTCTCTTTAACTCCTGCTTGGTGAACTACTCTGTAGCAAATTAACTATATCAAAACTCTACCTTGTTAAGCTATTTACAATCATATTTTTAGACACATGTAACACACCCCAAAACAGCAAATGCTTCCATTTCAAAATTAAACTCCATTACTTCCACTGCCGCTAGCAAAGGAAGTTATTAAAATGTCCTCGGAGTAAATCACACGTTAAAAGGTTTTTAATAAATGGTCTCTAGGCACTCTCTGCTTTGATGTTGCATATTCAAGGGAGGCAATTTACGTAAGTACGCACTTTAATCACATATAAAAGCAGTCACGCACAGGCACTATTCATCAGGCTAATATCCTGTAATGATGACACCTTCCTTTTGTTTTGAAGCGCCTTACATTGTCTTTAGAGAAAGACAATTAGGTTTTTTGTAGATTGGCTCTACCGCAACTAAGGATTCAAGTTGTTAAAAAAATAGCTTGATCATTCAACCAACTTGTTTGGAAATCTAGGCCTAACCTGTGTACGAAGTGTTGAGTATATGCTAAAATATTATAAGTTTAAATTTTTTTGCGCGTTTCAGTTTTTATAAGTGTTTTTACATACTTGATCATCAAATACGAAGATTTTATGCTAAGGTGATGTCTTCAAAAACAAAAAGGGAATATTTGGCTACAAATTCCTATTTTGGAAAAAGATCGGAAGCTCGAAAACATTAATTAGGACAAATACCACCAAAAACAAATTGAATGATTAGTAAGGTTTGTGGATACAACAATGGATATAAATGTGGTTTTTTGGGAGGTATGTGAATTGCATTTGTATCGAATGTTTCAGAATTTTTTTAGTGCATTTTTAATAACTCATTATACACAGTTTGACACGTTTTTCCAATTTTGATCATATATATGGTGCTAGTAGCTGGCATACTGCTGCATATTTATCAGCTAATATTCCTGATGAATTCAGTTTTCTATTCACTCAATTATGATGTTTATTTTTTTTCAAATGGGTCTCTGAAAATTGCCTTTTTAATGCCACCCTGTACCAACATTAGGTCCTAGCACTTTAACGGTGCATTTCAACACTCCTTTTCCTGTTCCAAATATGCTTGTCTAGGGTCCCCTCTAAACCACCCTATGATACTTCTGAAACACCCTGTATATTACCTTTGCGTTTTGATTATGCCATCAAAAGAAAGAAAAATTGAGCATGCTTTGAGTTGAGACGATCTTTTTTAAGGTAAAAATATTAGGTATTGTATGTAGTTCATCAAATTTACAAACATGATTAATAATATGCCTTTGCGATAGCAGCGCCGTTATAAAGTAGAGACCACCTGGTGACACATATATACAATCACTCATCAGAAATTGTTTTTAAATCATGATTAAAATATCATTTAACTGTACTTAGCTTACAAAATAATTAAGATTATATTTTCTAATCTTTTTAGTTGAACCAATTATTTTCAACATGGGTCCATTTGAATAATTTTCAAATAATTTTTTAAATAATATCTCCTCATAGACTTGCAAATATGAACTAACACTGGTAATGCTTAGTCGATCTTTTGTATAATCATTAAAACACACTGATAAAGAAAGAACACTCGAGAAATAGTGTAAAGAAAAAATTAAATACGAAAAAAGTTTTATTTTGCCTTAAATAAATATTACACAAATACAAATGTTCACGCCATCCGTAATGTAAAAATACTGACACATTCTCATGATAAATAAATAAGATAAGCTAAAACAAGATGATGGAAAAATCATTTCCCCACCGTTAAAACAAAAACAGATCAAGATGGCGGTGAGGGAATGCAACACGAAAAACTCATCAGCCAGCGATGGTTAAGTTCGATGAAATGGAAATCAATGAATTACTAAAAACAAAAAAATGACTTTTATCAAAGAAGAAACAAATATATTTAATGGGAAAGAGAAAAGAACACCAGAAAAGTAATGATAGAACATTGAAATAAATGTTATACCCAAGATGCATTCGTAAAAATTTTCATTCAATCATAATTTAGGGTAAAAGAAGTTGTGGTAAGGGAAAAGGATTGAAAAATGGTATCAGTGAGTAAATACCCCTTATAAAAACCGTTTTATGGTTTGAAAAGGTTGAAGAAAAGATGGCATCAGGATGGTTTTATGAATATTTTGGGAAACATATATAAATACTACTTGAAATGAAACACCCTATTTAAATTAATAACAGTCATCATTTCATAAACTTGCAGTATCCATGTAATAACCATTCTTCTACATAAAGAAACCCAACTGCCTTAGCTTTATAACCCTTTCCTAAAAATTTTCCCATATCCATAAAAGTTCTGCTGCACAAACAGTAACGGAAATTAAGGAATGATAGTGTTGGTAAAAAGTCATGAGTAAAAGATGTTGAACTCAATGATTGATAAAAAAGTAACAAATAACCAATGGTAAAATTGCTTGGGCAAGCAAAAAATTTCTTGTAAAAAGTTGTGGAATTATCTAAATAACAACCATGCTAATTAAATACGCCATTGTTTAGGAAAGTTTAGAAGGCGGGTTGGAAAATCTCTTAAAACTTGTAATAGTTCTTCAAGCACGTTTCTTTCAACAAGCTTGAACTTATTTTCCTATTAAATATCCCATTCCTGGAATGCACCTCACACAGTCGACTACAAACTAACTACAATCACAGTGAGAGGATGGACAGTACCCTCTGGCACAATTACTATCACACCAACTGGCAATACCAGCAATGGAAGCCCACACTCCTACAGCCCTGCAACCACCTGGTCCTTCGGTCTCGATATTCGTGCTCTTCTTCGGCGGAGTCACTTTGGGCTTGAAGGTCGGCCTGGACTTCTTGTTGACAGTGCTTTTGCTATACAGAGGACGATAAGGCGTAGGCTTGGGGGTATAGATGGGCCTGTAGGTGGTGGGTCTAGGATGGCGGAAAGGCCTCCTGGTTGTCCACGCCCTGCTGGGAATGTTGTTGCTGGATGTCGGTCTGTACGGTCTGGACTTGCGAGTGACTGGTCTTCGAGAAGTGGTGGGTCTGTTGTTGTTGTTGTAGGAAGGTCTGCGTCTAGTTGGGATGGGTCTAGGAGTAGTGGAAGGTCTGCGTCTAGTTGGGATGGGTCTAGGAGTAGTGGAAGGTCTGGTGGGTCTAGGTCTGGGTGGAGGTCTGTACCTAGGCCTGTAGGTGGAGCGTCTCGGGGGGATGGCAGAGATGGAGGGCTTCTCGGGGGGTGGAGGGGGTTCGTTGTTGTAAGTGGGGATGTCGTTCGTTTCGACATCACCGATGGCCACGTCTGCGCAGCCGCGAAAGGTCTCTTGAGGTCCGCAGCCCACTTTGGATGTGCCGTTCTCGCAGCGTCCCCAGTTGTTGCCTGTGATTATGAAATAAAATAAAGATAGTGTTTTTTGAAAATATTGATATTGGTTTAAAATCGGAACAAAATACATTTCAATTTGATAATTTATTAAAATTTTAGACTTGGAAATCCTGATTTGGACATTCATGCTTATGTCTTAGGGAACGCACCCATACTACGTGACCCATTTTTTACCATTTTTGACCCCCCTCCCCCCCTCCCCCCCTTGGTGCCCATCCGTAGTATATGCCAAGACCCCCTCCCCCTCTAGTTGTCACGTAGTAATTCATAAATACGGTTTTCAATCATTTTTTGCAAACAGAAAGTTTAAAAAAAATTTGGCTTAATTTGTCGAATTTTAATATATAATTTGGCAAATTTCAATAATTAATTTGGCTTAATTTTGTCGTATTGACTAGAGGAAATTGACTACGTGACGAAACCCTAAGCCCCCCCCTCTCCCCCCTGTGACCGAGCGTGGTATTTTGAAGACCCCCCTCCCTCCCTTGAATGGGTCACGTAGTATGGGTACGTTCCCTTACTTTTTACTTGAAACACCAAACTATTAAATATTAAGAAATGGAAGGATAAGTACAGAAGTGATGAAAATCAAATCAAATTTGTTTTCGAATGTAGCCATAGTTAAATCACCTTAATAATTTATAAGCAATGAATGCTAGTCCGATAAGGATACGCTAGCTACAGGTTTCCAAAAACTATTCTCCCTTTAAAAAACGTAATAAAATGCCAAAAAATGCAATACTTTTATTATTATTATTATTATTATTATTATTATTATTATTATTATTATTATTATTATTATTATTATCATCATTATTATGTACATTAAATTTTAAATTTTTTGGACGAAATGCTGTTTAATTTATTACTGTATAGATGTGCTAACTACAACTTTAAAGCAACGGGGGTTTAATAAAGCTGGTTATTGATTCACTTTAGAAAATTAAACAAAACTTTTACGTTTCCACGCAATTTGTAAAACATATCAAATAACTAAAAATCCCTCCGCATACTGCACCTGCAGTGTATGTCCACTGGAAGACGCACTGACTACACGTGACGTGGGAAGGGAGTCTAAGCTGGACGTTGAACGGCCCAGTGTTTGGAGCAGGGTAGTACTTGGTGCCTGATCCATCTGCCAGCTCTAGGGGGTAGTGGTCAAGACATTCCTGGCTGACCACTTTGCTAGGGTTGTTGTGCGGACAGAGCTTGAATTCGAAGAAGCCTCGGTGGTTGGCAGTGATGTCCACCGTTGAGCGGATGATCTTCGGGATGTACATGAAAAATGTTTAGGTGAATTGAATATCAAAATAATGCTGATGAAAGGGTAGTTAATCTGAATATCAAGTTACTCTAATAGTATGATTACAGAAATAATAATAACACTGATAGACAAATTTAGTACTGTGGATCAGAACGTTGGAACGATATGATAAAAAATTGAAGACGTAGAGGTAAGAACGGTACATGGTCATGAAGGCTGATTCTGAGAAACAGTACCTACTAATTTAAATTGTTTGAGAATATATAGTTTTTCCTTGTAGGGGTTATCTTCAGAGTGCAATAACTATCTGGGAGAACCGATTTCCCTTGTTAATGATTTGTCAATAGTATTTAGTAATACTAAAAGTACTACAGATGGGGATTCAAATCGCCATTACTTTACGGGGGATGGGACTAAACTGTTCTACCTCCTTGATTTTCAATTGCGATAATTTGCAATAGTAGGAGTGTAAATGTTACGTGAAACGGGATTAAATCCAGGCATTATTAATAATGTCCGCGTATTTCGGGTAAAGTGATAGATGTATATCCATTGATAAAAGGCCATCGAATTTATCACATTTTCCTCCTCACTTTGGGCATTATTAATAATGCCCGGTTTATCACTTAGTCCATAACAGAAATTTATAAAACTAATGAATATGAAAACTAAATAAGATATTAGTGGAAAGGTTTGAGATTCATAAGAAGATTGTGAGTAATAAACAGGAAGATGTAGTGAGCCTGCTAAGGGAAACTATAATGTACAGTTCCGGATATTCCCTTATATCTAAAAAGCTTACTTCATGTTTAAGTCTTTATCTTCAATGTCGTAATGCACGTTCTGTGTATATAATGAGAAAATAATTAAGGTATTTACGTAATAGTTCTTTAAAAAGATTTCAAAACATGTCCCCTACACACAAGCCCCTTAATTAAACAGTGACACTCCTCCCCTAAAAGGTTCCCCTAATCATCCACCCCGCTGATGCGAAACCTCCAAACCCCAATCCTAAAATACACTCACTATAGTTTTTTCTATCTCAGATAGAAGCAGACATTAACCTCAACTAACAGCTGCACTCACCCTCCGACATCTCGGAAACAAATGACATTCAAACTCAACCTCAAAGGTCTACTCCCACAGGAATCTCAACCCCGACCTTGCTAACCGGAAGGGGCAAGCTGTCCAAGAAAAAGTTCTCCATCATCACCACCGGAGCGGAGTGGGGGCGAAGGGGGACAGACAACAATAATCGATCAGCTGGAAAGCCCGATATTACACCGCGACGGACTCTGGATTATTCCATTAACCTCTTTGACACTCTTCCTTTTGATGGAAAAGTTGTGTTTGGGTTTTCGGTGGCGGTATTTAGCATTTGATCCAAATAGCGAAAGGTTTAGAGTGAGTCTGTAGGAGATATGTATGGAAAGGTACCGTGGAATTTATTCACTGGGACGATTAAATTGTATTGGCTTTGGTCGGGTTGAATTGAAGGGATTGTGGATTTTTATTGTTTGTAAGGAAAATGATGGGAAATGAATGGGTAAAACGTAGGTATGCATTTTCTCCATTGTACATGCAAAGAGAAATTTTCTTTCGTTTTGAAGATTCTTTTAAGGTATTTAAAGTTTTAGTAACGATCTTGGTTTTATTAACTACTCTTGCTATTCAGATCTAATTTTTAGTTACAACTTGCAAAAGAAAAAAACCATTTCAAATATTGTAAGACGATTCGAGATTTGGATTAAACCATAATTTAACTTACCAATTAATTTGATTTAGTAAAAAACAATTGCGACGACATTATTATTATAAAAAGTTTTGTCTCGCCAGTCGTTTTGTTTGAGTCATCACATTCCCTTTCCTTCATATAATTTACAACCTTAAAACTTTTTTCATGGACGGAATTTAATTTTTATTGCACAATTTTTATCTGTTAGTTTTTTTATATATCTTAAAGTTTTCCCATAAAAATTTTTAAGGTGCCTGCCTACCTAAAAATGCAGTTTCGGACCAAAAATTCCAAAAAAAAATTATTATCTTATTTAAAAAAACACACCTTTAGTTGCACACCTTAAATTAGGTCAATATTTTAATTATTAAAAAAATCCTCCATGGGTAGGCAACCACCTTAAAGCTATTTAAATAGCTATTTAAGGCCAACCCAAGATTACTTTTTTAACAGACTTCAATATATACCTCTTTGCTATTTAATGGAGTCTAAACACTCACAAAAACCTCAGTTAAGTAGAGCAATATTAACAGCCATATTCACAGCCATCAGCGTCGGAGTTAAACCCTTGGTCAAAGAAGGATTCAACCAATTAGGGTCAGCGAAAAGTTAATTTTTCTTTCTTTAGCCGCTGGCTAACACCGACACTGATGGCTTTGAATATGGCTGTAACAGTTTTTAAGTTTTTGAGAGGAAAATTTAAGTTCTTCAACATTTGGAGGGAATAGAACCCTTTTGTTCGATATTTCTGGTTTTCCTGGGGTGTTGTTTAGTTTGAGGCCGTAATTGTGATAATCTCATCGCAAAGCATAAATACGGCCTACCTCGAACTTTCAATGCTCTTCCTTTTCTCGAGCACTTTTCTATGCTGCCCACCTTCTGCTATTCAAGTATTTTTAGTCTCTAAATATTTGTATGAGGATCTTTTAACTTGTGCTTTTTATTAAAAGAAGTTTCTATGTTAAATTAGTTTTTTCTTATCTAGAAGCTAAGCCTTCACAAAGATCTGTTAGTTGCTTAATTATTTTAACCCCCAGTTTTAACCTAATCATTACTTCTCTCACCATACATGTCATTCCTACATTAACCCCTTAACAGTGTCACCCGAGCTCAGCTCGGGCAACTACTAAGTGCAGAATTTGTGATATCCGAGCTGAGCTCAGGTGGGAGAAAAATTAACGTTTCCGTTTTGTGAAGCCCAAACTGAGTTCGTTTCGACAATGATAGTGATTTTTCGTCGTTTAGAGATTGTGAGACACCATGTTTGAATAATCTTTCCCAAATTTAATAAGATGCGTGTGTAATCCAATACTTTTTTATGTGTTTGTTAAAATAACTAATACACTTGTAATTGCATTTAAATTTTGATTTTTTTACAAAAAATTATTTTCTAACACTAATAATAATATAAAGAACAAAATTAAACAGTAAAAAAATTTTCCATTTTTGGTCAATTTTTCTGAAATAAATGTCACTGTTAAGGGTTTAAATAATAACTACAGAAGTTCAACTCAATCCCTTTGTTGCTCCCCTTACCTGCCCAGGGCTGTATTTTCTGCTGATGACTCCTTGGCCGTATATACCACCTGCTTCGTTTGGCCTGGGCTGTGGGAGATGCCAGGCATCTCCGCACACGCCACATTTACCTCCATTTCTCTGCCAGTGGACCTGCAGGTGGATATAAAGAGTGTAAGTCACACAAAAGAACTGTCAGCGACAGAAAAAAGTAATGAGCACGTATGCTTTAAAGATTATACAAATAAGACTTTGTGTTATCCATATCTCAAGATTAACGATGGGAACCTTTCAAATGTGAGTTCAATTCGACAATTTCAATTGGTCATTTCGACCACCTTCTCTATGATAATAAGTATTGAAAATTAAGAGGTTTAAAAATGAGGTTTAATTAAGAGGTGACAAATATATTTATTGTTATATTCCATCATCAGGCGTTTGAAAAAATCTAGAAACATGTTAATTAAACGTATCTATTTGTGCAATTATCAATTCAGGTTGTTGAATGAAGTAAAAGTAATACAAATCTTATACAACTAAGAATTTACACTGCTCTTTACCATCAAATCACTTAAGTATTCAAGTAAAGTTGGTTTTTTTAACTTAAAGGAAGTCCTTCGGTAGATTTTTTAAGCGTATATTCACACTGAAATGTAGTTAATTTATTCTATATACCGTTTTAAAGAGGGGTTGCTTTAATTTTAATGTTTCTTTAAATGGTACAAGAAATTAGGCAATGTAAAAAAAGAAGCATTTAGAAGTGGCTAAAATCAAAACTAAGTCATGAGGTTGGGGACGACATAAAACTACTAGTACATAATATATGTTAAGCTTTTCCTTTGATGTCTTTCATTACAGACTTTCTTGGAAAAGACAAAAAGAAGTACTGAAACACGAAACGGCCTTCCTGCGTCACATAAGGAGGACATCTAGTTTTCCCCTTCTTAGATGTCTATTATTTTATCTCATATGTGTCACAAGCCTGTCCCAAGAGAATTAAATTGCTACGTGCAAATGGAAATACAGCCAGCGAAACGGTTAATTTTTGTATTTAATTGCAACAATAGAATGTTGTGTTATATTTTCTTTGAGCGAAAAAATATTCCCAAGCTTTTTTGATAAAAATAATTTTGATAAACATCAAGGTATATAAACTAACAAGGTATGCTCTTCCGGCGAAAAAGGCGTGGCTTTTGAAAATGACGTCACCCAGGATATATTTCCTATTCACAGCATGGGAAAATGCTTATTTTTGGTGATTTTTATTAAAATAAGGACCAAAGAAACTTTTATAACAGTTTACACTGGACACAATTACGAACATATTTATAGGTTATCAAGTGTTTTGAATTAGAACAATAATTTTAACTCAATAATAGCCGATCAAAAATATGAACCTTGAGCTCTACAACGATGTGCTTCAATCTCTCTGCTTATTGATTTTAATTACTTTGTATAAATGAAATTAAAACAGCTGCTGATACAAAGAAAACAAAATATTAAGCAAATATTCAATCATGAAAACTTTTCAGAACATTCTTGCTATGATAAAATTAATATCGCTTTTCTGCTATGTCAAACTTGAATATCCATTGTATCGAAGCAGTTTAGATTTTTAAAACAAAAAATATTCAGTATCTAAATAAATCAAGTACTTGAAAATATGGAAAACAATGAGCTAAAATCTAAGAACTAATTAATTTAATTTAATAATGGATTTATTCAAAATTTTAGTGCATTTACCTTTTTGATCCTTTTACAGTCCAGTCAGCTTGTTTATTTTTATTTGAGATTCAGAAATAGTATTCTTAAAATCGTCTGTCACTTTAATTATCTTTTTTAATATTTTTATACTAATTTTTTTAAATAAGTGGGTGATTGTATTCATAAGTTTTAAAACAAACAAATAATAAATTTCAATAATATCGACTATATATCGACCCAATTAATCCTGATGTATCCATCCACGATCTGTTGCATTGCAAAGGCGTTGTATTGGCTGATATGCTCGTCATCGATTGGTCCGTTATTTTATATCCTGGGTGACGTCACTTATGAGTGGATAAACATATTTGTTGAACTAGAACTAGTAAATTTATTCAAAACGCTAGTTTGCCAAGTTTAATTTTATAATTATTTAGTTTTGAGTTGGGGTAAGAAATTACACCGACTTCTTTATTGAATAAATTTTAAAGTTGAAGCACACAGAAAAAAATACATTTCTAAAGCAATAACAGTCATATTAAGATTCAAGTTCCAAACCTATAGTACAATAAATGGTACAAGTTCTGGTTAACGCTAAACGAAATCAGCTCGTTTTGTAAATTGCCTTCAATAAAAGAACAAAATCTTTCTAAAAAGTAAATAAAATGAACTAACACATAAAATTATAATCCTAGATGATTGAGTTGCCCTTTTAAATAAAAGAACCGTTCAATTACCTTAACAATGAAATTTTTTATGCTATGTAAGCAATGTTAACCACTTTTATTGCCATACTTCGTTACTTAATGCTTAGTTTTGAATGGCATTCATACTCTATTTGTAGGTTTTAAACATATAGTTATCTCCAATACAATATTATTCACCTCTATTATTACTACGCCATAAAACAGCACTCCAGGTATAGCCGAGCAGGTCAGCCCCATACGTGTTTGTCATTGTAAAACAGCTAAAACGGGAAGTGTAATGCACCGTAGGAATTACTTTTCAGATATCAATCACCCTGAAACATGGTACTGACAGACACCATAAGAGAAAAGAAATGTTATACGTGTCCAAAGCAATATGTGATCCTTCGTCTAATGGATGGACCCCATTTCCTCGAGATTTACAATTTATTTTAACGTTGAAACTTATTCTTAGCTTTCCATCGTTTTGTAAGGCTAGTATGGAGGGTAATTGTTCAATTTCTGTAATAGAATTGTTTTATGGCAAAGTGATCGCTTGTTCTGATTTATGCTCATTGGTTACGAATTAGTTTAAATGGATTCCGATTCGTATGAAAGGCATCATGAATGGAATAATGTCCTAACTAAAATAAAAAGATGTAGTCTTCAAACAAAATATGATGATAAAAAGGAAGGGATATATGTATAAAGAATGGTAAAACCCAAAAGTATAAACAATTTATTATTGATCTTTGATAAAATTTAATATAATTGTGTATGGTGTTTCAGGCGTTTGAATTATTTCGTTGTAACTAAAAGACATTTTAATTTAATGAATATTAGTTTCAAACAACTAAATAGATGCCAAAGTGAAATGGTCATAATGAGGATTCAATGCATTGCATTCTGAATTGCCTTCGGTTTCGGCCTTGTGTATAATGACCCGACCAGTACAGGCTAACTACTCCATTATGAATCTCATGCTGGCATGTTGGATTTAATTGTCATAGGCAATTGGTCATGAGTGAATCAATCCCGTACATCTACATATTACGGCAATTAGAAATTGATACTACTATGCTATTTATTCTTTACAGGTGATTTTACTTGCTACGAGGAATTTTTTTCCTAAAAAAAGACAATAAATGAACATTTAAATGTATTATTATCTTATTAGACTTAATCAAACTTCTGATGCCATAAAAATTAAAAACTCAAAGACTATTGGGAACTATTTCACTGAAAAGGAAAGGAGATCTCTTCACGATTTCTGTAAGATAAAGCTTCTACAAAATGAAAATAAAACAAATTACTATTACTGTCATTTTTGTGTAGATCGATATAATTTCATTCCACTAAACATATTTATTTATGAAAAAACCAGAAAACCTCCTTCATGAAAGTATCTGAAACTCATTGAGGATTTTTTACACGCAGGACACATCATTTTAAAAATACATCAAATTTTATTAATCATACGTAACAGTTGAAGTAAATTAAAGTTTAACTGTCAAAACGATTTATTGCGATTCATGTTAAAATTCGTAAATTATTTCTCACGTCCAAAAACAAAATATATATATATGTTACCGCTAAAGTTGATAATTAGTTAATCTGAAGAATACCTAGGTAAACTTAAGATTAACTGATTTCTGTCGTTGATGTGCGGATTTTTGAGTTTTTCGCATTTTACCTAGGGAATCTACACTATAACGGCCTCTTGATCGTTAAAGTTCAAAATAGTTTGTTTCGTTCAATACTTTCTGTTAAAATGTTGAGGTGCTTACTGCGCCATGCGCTTATCCCTGCGCAGTTGGGTTTCAATACGTAGTTTGTTGTCATATTTGGTGTTTTGATTTCAAATTTAGAGCGTAGCACTGGTAGTTGTCATGTTGAATGTTAAAACAAAATAATACAAGCAAGTAAGTACTGTAAATTTACATGATTAAGTACAGTATATTACTACTAAAACGGGTATTTTGAAACAATTGTGCTGAAGCTCCGACTTCAGAGTGACAGAGATTTCTTTTAACGAAAGCAAATGTCCCAGCTGTTGAAATATCTTTTCAACAAACGTTAATTCAACAATCGCTGAAACCTGGGCAAGGGTTTAACATATGTAATCGATCGCGAATCCTAGCAATAATTCAGTGCAGGCTGCCAGCCGATTACACCGCGCTTTCATTAAGATTTGCTAGTTTAAGTGCGCATTGAAATACGCTGTCAAATCGGGATCGAAAACCACAATTGATACAAATCTCAGTTGGTACTTTAATATTCTATTATTATTGTTTTTATATTCTAGTTTTAAAATTGCTATTTCATTACTATTTTTGTGGGATTTGCGTGTTTTGTGTAATACGAAAAAAGTACCGATCACCCTTTTTTGATTCGTCATTGTTACTGTTTACCCCCAAAACGAGTTTGGTTATAGTTAGGGCAGGGGGGTTTGGGGGGGCGGCAGCCCCCCCAACCTCCTTAAACTTTTTATAAAATAAAATAAAATTTTGTACTTTAACGGATCACCCTCGTTAATATGTAAAATAACTGATTACAGGTAGTATGCAGATTAACGAGTGTCTAGTCGGTAGGGTGCAGAATACCTAGGTAATTTCAAGATTACCTAGGTAATCTTAGAAATTGAAAAAAAATTCGCTCTTTAACGGATCACCCTCGTTAATCTGCAAATTACCTAGGTTATCTGTAAATTAACTGATTTCCGGACTTTAACTGTAACATATATATATAGATATCAATAAAAAAGTTCAGTGGATAAAATCACTAAAATTTTGCACAATTTGTTTCTATAACCTTCGATCCTGATATAAACAATTAGTAATTACTAAAAAATCCTCGAAAAATTATCTAGATATCTTCACATTTCATTCACTAGATCTTCAAGTTTTTAACGGATGAAACTATACAAGTCTGATATTACAACTCAAACAGAGAACATTCTGCAACGCAAGTTCTCCTCCAGAACTTTCTCAGAGAAGGACTCCAAGATCTTGACATCGGTCCGGCATTGTTCGAGTTCAAAGCGAGTGACACCGCAAGAAATCACTCTATCCCAGCGGTCAGCCGAGGCAACTCAACTCCGATCCCTCATCCCCTGGTAAGTAATCGCAGCAATTGTTCTTCGCCACAAAGCGACGCTGTCATCTCGTTAGAAAGATGATGACCCGCCAGACGAGATGGCGCGCTTTGATAAGTGTTTACTGCACTGACTTTTATGGACAAACATGCTACATTTGTCCTTATCAGTGAACAGCAAGAGCCATATCGTTTGTCCTCCTGTGTCTCGTTTGTTTTAATAAAGGTTTGTTTTGGAATGCTTTGTTTGTACGGTTTCATATTTCAATTTGAGAGAAGGTTGAAAATGCAGTAATGTTGTTGTATGGGGGTATGGGCGTAGTGGTTAAACGGTTGGTGATCCAAGTGGAAATATTTCCGTAAGCCTAAGTATTTTGGTTTCACCGTTTTCCTATGCATTTGATACTATACAAATTATACCATAAAACTATGAAAACGCAAGTGCATCTTATAGTCGTGTTTGAATTTCACAAGACCCTAAAATAAGCATGCAGATAAAAAAAATTTTTCTTTTTCTGTTCTTACACTCATTGAACCCCAATTTCTTGTTAGAGAAATACAGGGTGTCCCATAAATAATGGGTCACACTTCTAGGGGGGATAGTAGACACCTAGACGAGTCAGAATCAAACGAGAATTTAATTTAAATCTAGCCATAAAAACTTGCCCAAGAAACCCTAAACAATTTACAAGACTTATATGACTAATTAAAGATAATTTTCGAAACTATTATTTTACTAGTAAACTCACCGTGTACCCCCCGCAGAAAAGCTCGTTGTCGTTGTAGTTGGGCTTTGTCTTGAAGCCGAAGCGCCACATGCTGGACCTGGAAGGGGGCTCCACCAAACGACCGTGTCCCAGCACGTGCGAGGTGAAGTGAAGCAAGACAAAACAGGTGACTGTGAATGTATGATGAAGCGATTGTGATGACATTTTGCTGCTCGTTTTATTCCTTAAAAGCATCTTTTTGTGAAGGAACAGCCTAGAAGACAGAGAAAACGAAATTAGAAAATTACGAGTGACTTACAATAATTTTGTGTATCAATCTGCAGCATCGGGTTTTGATGCCGAAATTTATATGCAACTTTGAACAATGCAGGACCAAACTTACTATCCTAGTAAGTAACGTTAATTTTAACCCTTTCAATCCCGAGATGACCATTGAATCCTTTAGAAAATTTGAGACGGCCAGGACTAAAAGAGTTAAAGCCTAATTTGCATTTGTAAAGTAAGACGGCTACCAATGAGGATGCATATTTCAGGGGGTTACATCCAAACAACACAAAATAATAACAATAGAAAGAACTAATACATAGATACATACATGAACACAAAAACTGTAAAATAACTGTAAATATAATTTCAATTTATCTACAAATGTGGATACTGACTCAGCTAAGACAATATCGTTAGGAAATGCGTTCCATTCACTAATTGTGCGTGGAAAAAAGAATATTTAAAAATATTGGTCCTGCAAAAATAAGGTACTATCTAGGAGTCATTATTCTGTCTCAATTTAGATTGATGTCGAATCTGAAAATAACTTGAATCTATATGATAAAAATCCTTAATAATTTGGTAAATAAATTTTAAACGTACTATTTTACGTTGGGCACCAAGGTCACCAATAAATTATTAATACTGATTAACGTGGAATTGCGGTTAATGACAAGAAAGTAGTATTTGAAACAGTAAAATAAACCTTTGACTCTTTTAAAATTGTTCATTTTAAAACTTAGAGGAAAAGGAAACATTAATCTTACTGTAATCCATAAACATCCAATCGAGGATAGATCAAATTTGAGGGTTTTTTGGGGAGATATCTGTTAAGTTTCATACACATACACCAAGAAATAATTATTCGCAACACACAGTTAGAATTTTAAATAATCGCAGGTTTAAAACCGGAGTTATTATTACCAGGGTTCTTACGTATTATCCCGTCGACCGTGCCCCTAAATTTGAAAACGTTATCGAAGTCTATTGACTGTTGTATAGCTGTGACGCAGAATTTAACGGCTGCTGAACAGTCGACTGTATAATACTAAGTACCATTACCAGTATTGAAGGTATTCACCTTTGATTTTATGGAGGGAAATCAAAACACAATAGAATAGGATGGAGAAAATAAAGTTCAGCGTTTTTGATACATGCCAAAAACGCATAGAAAATTCTTTCTTAGAAATTTTATTAGAAAGTTCAGCAAAAGCAAAACTTCAATCTTCATGACATAGTGTGAAAGAAGATTTTTACACTCCAAACTGAACACCGTGTTTCATGTGTACTTTTAAAATAAAAGTAAAATATGTTTGTTATAATCTGATAAAATCAATAAAGAGTGCAGAGTTGAAAATCCAAGGTAACATTTCTCTGTATGTATTTACCCATCACATCACTATAACCTCAATTCATTTGCCTTCCATCGAAAGGATAGATAAATAAGGTTGAATCAATATGTGACTGTATATCATGTCACCTCCGGCCTATCGATTTTTTGCGAGGGGAAAACCAACAACAAAGATGAAATTCAAATAAAGTTGACTTTATCACTTGGTGTTTCTTAGAGGAGATATTATCTGGCTAGAATTCAACCTGGTTTCTGGAGCGAAGGGGAATACATTTTATTCAGAAGCTCTCCCGAAGTAAACATGTTGATGTTTACGTCGTGGATCATATAAGCATATAAATTAGTCTTAAATAGTATAAGAAGGGGAATAGCTTTCTTTACCTTTAAGATTAAACAAAATAATGTAAGGAACCGATAATTCTTTTACTCCGAAAATTGTTTTCTTCAAAGAAAATATGTTTACGAGACTCAATATTTATATTTGAATTTAAAGTTTAATACCTTAAGTTACAGAGAAAAATTTATATTAACTTAAAAATTATAGATTTATTGACCTTTAATTAAAAAATGAAACAAGTAATAAGTTGTTTCTAAATATTTAGTAAGGATTGTAAAATCTCCATGCATTGAAACATTTTTTCAATTTTAGATTAAATAGTTACAACTTTATACACACTTGGAATTGTTATGTTTTTAAAAATAGGATACAGAGTCAAATTATTCATGTGCAAAATTTGTTTAAGAAAGATAATTACCTCCTTTAAATAGACTATTATTATGTTTCTCTCAGTAAAATTTAATACTTATGAGTCTTATTTAAGAAAAGTTATAAAGTTCTAGCATCAAATAAATCTCTCTCTACGAAGCTAATCTACTTTCAAAGCCAAGTTGATAACCTTCACAACATTTCTTTAGTTTCTGTAACAAAAGCTATCGAACCGAAAAGCGATTGTTGATAAAAGTTTATATACGTTTCTTTCAATTTAGTGAATAAAGAACTTCTTTCAAGATAAAGGTTGCTCTAAAAGAGTAAAGGCTTAATCAAGTAATATTTTTAAAAAAGTTTCTGAAAAAGTTTCATTGACACATTGTTTATTTAGTCTATTTTAATTTAACAGTCCTGTATTTTAATATTTTTAAAAGGTTCAGAACTTATAATTCGAGAATTCGGGAAAATATTTGTTTACCAATGTAATTATAGTTTGCATTTTAATTAGTAATTAAAATGGTACAAATATTAGTGACAGATTGGGAAAATGAAACATACTGATTTACTTTTAAAATATAAGGTATAAATTTGAGTCATATAAAGTAACTAGCTGATTTGCCCGGCCTTGCACGGGTGGAGTGCATTTATTTCTTTTTTTTAAGTTCTCCCAAGTTTATGTCCGATTTTTCGTATCACCAATCACCCCGGTGTCCCCTGTGCTCTTTTCATATCCCCGTGTTCCTGGTAATATTTATATCCCTGTTTTCCTGGTACCTTTTCATATCCCGGTGTCCCCGGTACTTTTTCATATCCCAGTGTTCCCGGTACTTTTTCATATCCTGGCGTTTCCGGTACCTTTTGATATCCCGGTTTTCCCAATAACTTTTATATCCCGGTTTTACCTGTACCTTTTTATATCCCGGTTTTCCTGATAATTTTTAAATCCCGGTTTTCTCGATAATTTTCATATTCCGGTGTTCCTGGTACTTTTCCATGACCCGGTGTTCCCGGTACTTTTTCATAACCCGGTGTTCTCGATAATTTTCATATTCCAGTTTTCACGATAATTTTCATGTCCCGGCGGTAATCCCGATAATTTTCATATCCTGGTGTTTTCAAAAATTTTCATCCCTATATTCCCGGTGCCTATTTTTCATCCCAGTTCCAAATGTGATAACTCATTCCATCCCGATTTTTTGCCTATTAAACATTTATCCTTTCTATGTGATAAAAACAATCTAATTGAAATCATCTCAGTCATTTTAAATCTAGTGTTCAAAGTCTTAAACATGATTTTTATGAAGTATTCCCGCTGCCCTTTCAAAATTCCTCAAAAATTCAATATCAAAAATCCCTAGATAAAAAGTTATCAAGTAAAAAACTATTAAAATCCTGCCTTCTTCATAAAATAACCAACTTCTTTAAAAGCTACTTAAAAAGTAAAAACAAATTGCTAGTTATAATAAAAAAAATCTAGTGATTATAGTCTAGTAAACCATGCTCTGTGAAACACTGAAATTTTAGCTCTGTTTTCATGGAAACTTTTCATTTTTAGATCCACAAATTTAAGAAAATTAAAATCTTAAATAAAGTAAATTAATTATTTTAATATACTTCGGTTTTCTGATAGCTGTTATAATATTTAAATACAGATATTCACACTGTTTTTCTTAAATTTAATTGTAAATTATAAAATGTTTTGAAGTAATATTTATTCAAGTGGAGGCAAGACGACACCTCAAGATAGAGAAGTAAACATTGCAATTTATGCATTTCAACAATGCACAATGTTATTTCAATGGGTAAAATGGAGTCGAAAAAGCTCCGAAAAGCAGGGAAGGAGTCGTTCGATTTTAAAATCGTTTCTTAGTGCGCGTCTAATGGCTGAGAGGAAGGTCTCTGTCAAATTTCAAGCCTATTGGTCCGGCAGTTTTGGAGATTTCGTGACGAGTGTGTGTCAGTGAATGAATGAATGAATGAATGGTATTTGGATTATATAGATATAGATGATGTCGATGACATAATTAAAATAAAGATCTTATCTAAAGATAAAAAACGTTTAATTCAAAGATCTCAACTAAAGTATTCGTATAGTTTTCTTCAGATGATTTTAATATCAAATTATTCATCTTAAATGAAGGAATGGTATTCACGTTTGTTCATTTATTCCTGTAAAAGAAATGTATGAAAATTCGAAGGTATATTAATTAGTCTCAAAATATTTTACAAGCAATTTTCGTTGTTATACCGTGTATCAGAATTTCAATTAAAATTTATTCTCTAGATAATTGTAGCAAAACTTGCAACGGCAAAATGTAATGAAGGAGTTAAGAAAAAGTAGAGTTTCTAGGAACATTTTCCAAATCAAAATTCGAAAAATTACCTTTTGTTTTTTCAAAAATAAAAAAAATATTATTGTTCAATACTATTAAGATGAGAGTATGAGGACACATTGGTGATATATCCACCATAGAAAGTTATTGAATTACATGAACTGAATTTTCCTTTCCAATAAGTGCTCTTCTCATAAACACAAGAAAATTTTTAATGTTATTCCATTCAAAGTAATGTAGTAGCCTGACATAAAAGATTTGAAATATTACAGATTTACAAAAAAAAATTTAATTCTACGATGGAAAAATTAATGGGAGAAGCAGACATTCCGGAAATTGATTGACCAAGTGAAATGGTTTGGTTTTTTTAGGAATTTCGTGAATAGTAGTATCCTTTCTATTTATTTATTTTTAATGTGATATCTTGTTGGACAATGCAAATATACTACTAAACTAAAACTAAAGTCATTGGCACAACAGCCCTAGTGGGCCAAGGCCTACGATGCCCATCTTCGTTTTCGTGACCGTGAGGCTCTGGGGTGCAAGTTGTTAGGCATGTGTCCCAGTTAGGTGGTCATTCTAACGCGAGACCCCCAGTGTTTAGTTCCCAAGCAAGCTTGGTCCTCATTTTATCGACCCACTGAAGGGATGAAAGGCTGAGTGGACCTTGCCCAGCCCGGGATTTGAACCCCGGGCCTGTATAACTTTCTAAAAAAAGAAATATCATAACCTTTTGGCTCAAACTCTACAAAAAAGATAAATATCAATCGAACTGTTTACTCAGAATCCATCGATAAAAAAATGACGCAGACAAAATATTCCCAGAAGCTAAAACCATCAACAACAGCTTTTTCACCCCCAAAACAAAAACAAAAAATAACTTAACAAAAACAAACCAACCATTCGCAAAAACACCGTCAACAAACGATGCATCTGACCTTGCCACCGTCCAGACAAAACAGAAAAAAAAACACTCCCACTTTCACTACCGCCGAAACCATCAGTCAAATCACTTCCCAGTGGGTGCGAAATGGGTTTGTAGGTTATGGAAAGCGAGACGGGCGGAATTAGAAGGGACGACTGCCCCTTTCGAATGCAAAATCATGGCTTTCCCTCCCACTCCTCCCATTGCTTTTGATTGCTAGATGGACATTTAGGGCAAATTATTGGCGTTCCAGTTCAGATGATGGCGCCGGATGGGTTATTTTTTTTCTATCGTTTGTGTTTGGGTGGGGGTGGATTGGTCATCTGATAATCCGATTTGGGAGAGTTGAGGGTTGTTTGGAAATTTGGTCACGTGCCGGTGGTGTTTGTTGGGTGAAAGTGATCGTTTGGGTGTCGTTTTGGAATATTGCTGAGGGAATGGAATGTTGTGCTTGTGAAGTTTTTACTGAGGGAACTTAGTTTAAGCGTTGCAGTTAGAAAGAATCTTCTCTGGAATTCTCATAAGGAATATTTGAAGTATTTGGTGGAAGAGATCTATATTATCAAAGAATTTCCATTCATCTATTTCCATGATAAAAGCATTTAGTTAGGGTGTATAAATAGGGTTTTAGGTTTGATAAATTTTGTCGGTATTATCCAGTCCTTTTAATGGTTATAATTAATTTCAAAAATATTGAAAAAATTATATTTGAGAAAGTTTTTTTTATAAACTTTCATTAATTCATCTGCAAAACATTCGTTTGAATAATTTCAAAATTATAAACTTTTACAGTATAAAAATATTGAATTTTTTATCCTCTTTATTTCGTTACCTACAAAAAATTATTGGTTTGATGAACATGATTTTCATAAAAGTTTTTTTAAAGCGTGGATTTTAAGTATCAAGTAACTATTAAAAATTATAAACAAGATTATGTTCTTTAATAAATAAATTCCCATTTTCCTATTGAAAATGGCCTAAATTTGTAACATGCATGAGTGTAAATGTTTCAACAGATAATAATACATCTCATGCTTAAAATGCTAGGAATACTTTCTCTTATTCTCAGATAGAATTCCTTTGTATATTGTGTTAAATAACAAAGATTAACATAGTTTACAGAAAGCATTAGATAGGATTACAAAAAGGGGGATCCTTAATGAAACATCTTTAAAACAGTTTGAAACAATCAGGAATCTATCACGCAAGGAGCTAAATATTAGAAATGCTCGACCTAAATATTATAAAGAGTTTATTAAAAATTTAATTATTTTAAAAGTTATTCATTGACCTCTTAAATTTATATAACTGATTAAACGTTACCCACTTATAAGTACCCCAAGTGTTAAAGTGCCATAAATAATCATATTAAAAATAAAAACTGAAACAAACAACTGCTTTCAGCTAAAATATTTCAACTTGAGGACATAAATTTAACAGTGAACTCCAATGTAATTTTTATGATACATTGTTTTTACTTTAAAATCGTTTTCTTACAAATAACCTTATTAATACTTTGATGGCAATATGTTAGAAGGAATACAAATTACCCAACTCTTTTTTATATACATTCGACTCCGCTTTATGTGATCACAATTGTCCGAGATTAATCTGATAACATTAACCGATTGATACAAATTTAAGCGATTTCTTGGCAAAAAGCAGCAAACAGTGTAACTAGATTGTTTGCTTTAAAATCAAAATTATGTAATAGTAATAATGTATTTAAACAATTTTACTATATAGTGGAGTATCCAATGTCGAAAAAAAGGGCTTCGTAAAAAGTTCTTGTTAATTTTGTACACTAATGTTTTTTGGATTACTCATGATATAAGGAACATAAAAAAGTTTGGTACCAATTTTTTAATCAACTTTTAAGACTAATTAAGTTAATTACAAGGTCAAGTAATAACTGTTAAAGGATGATGGATCTTTTAACATAATGAGCTTACTTTGTACCATAGAAATATGAAATTTTTAATATAGACGAAATACTGAGTAGATACTCTAAATATATTTTCAATTTTTGAAAAAAATAATTAGAATTTTAATTAATTTAAAAATATTAATTTTTCAAAATTTCAAAATTTTTGTAATTTTTTGTAATTTTCCAACTTATTACTTAAAAGCACTTATTCAGTTAACTTTTTGATGGATTGAAGATTTTAATTAGTGGTTAATTAATGAGATTTAATTAAAAATACCAAAGCACTTAAACTTACTGATTAAAATGTGTATATATTTCTGGCAAGAAAATAAATATTAATACGAAGTATATTTTGAATTATAGTTACTCAGGTAAATGTAAAACATTTTATAATTACTTAAAATAATTTCTTTTCTTAATGAACTTTTAAAGGAATATCTTAAAATATCCCGAGGTCTTCAAAGTCAAGAGTATTTCCTAACTCACTTTTGCCAAGGTCCACCATCCCGTCAAGTTTTGTTTGTTATAAGAATAAATTTAAGAAAAATATTTCGTTAATTGCATAATTTTGCACCTAAATCATCACAAAAGTTGTTCATCTTAAACGTGTTGATAATAATAAAAAGAAAATTATTAACTATCACAGTTTGAGGAGTCGGTGTCTGATGCATCCACAGTCCATATAAAAGAGTTTTTACATTTTTTTTCATCCCCTTCACATTTGTACATTTCTGTGCATGGTAACTGTGCAGCAACACAAGAAACTATAATAAACCCCATTAGTGCATTTATTTTTGCTACAACCACACAGTAAGTTCAACTAAAGCTTCAGGAGCAGGTGGCAAATCAGTTATAATTGGAACAAAGGTTTTATTTTCTTTTTTCCAACCATAAAACTCAGGTGAAGGAAAGGATGGGGTTTTTTCGACATCTTTGGTCCATACTAGAGCTTGATAATGCGCTCTTGCTCTAAGTGTATGGTGTTTAAGACAAGAGCGGCTTGGGTTGGAGGTAAGCTCTTCGATTCAGCTTGCAATCTCTTGAAGAGGTACCAACGAAGATCTTTAGTGTTCTTTATTTCTTTAGGGCATTTGTATAACCTACAAATGAACTCTTTAAGAGCAATAAAATTTTTATCTAATATTTTTTGCGCTTTTCCAAGAGATGCAAATGTTTCAATGACATGAGGTTGAACTTCTATAAAAGCTTTCCAGCATGTTAATTTTCCTTTTCCATTGAACCTCCCGGTTGTGTCACAGCCAGTAAAACTATGAAGGCCTGATTAGTTCTACTCCTAAGCGATCATAAATCGGTTTGAGAAAAACAATTTGTTTTCTGGCCCCTATTCCAGTTATGACACAGGGCCTAAAAGGGGGTACCGTCTCAAGGCCAGAATGAAAAAATTTGTATTTGGTGACAAGATGTATTCAGTGTATCCCAAAGTAGTAGCATAAATTGCATGGTATATTGTTATGGTGTCTGCTTCTTCATAATTTATTTTCAAATTATCGTAAATCTTGGTATTTGATTGAACTATGGTTTCAGTAGATACAATTATCTCTTTCTTTAATCCTTTGTAATGATGGAGTATTTTTATTGAAAGATATTCGATAAGGCTTGCTTTTGTTTTAGAGTTATTAAGAAAATTAGAGAGTCCCATTTTAATTGGCGTCTTATCTGTGCAAATAAAAGCTCTGTCATCAATTTTTTTTCCTTTACACCTATTACGTGTTTTTTTAGTGATGAATCCACAGAGTAATGGTCAAAAACTACATGAATGGTGTTATAGTTTTCAGTTACACTGCTTAGTATAATCAAATATTGATGAACAAGATCCTTACATGAGTTGACATTTTCACTAATTTGCCGAACTAAAACCATGCCATCTATTACTATAGCTGCTTAATCTCCAAATATTTGGAAGTGTATAATTTGACCTTTGATATTGACCTCTACACCAGGAAAGTGAATAGAAAAATCGGTACCAAAGATTTTTTGACTCGCCATACCCTAAAGAACCAAAATAACCTTGGTACCATAAATTTACAAAAATATTTTACAAATTTACATTGGAGACTCTACTAGTGGACACCGGCAGGAGAGCGCCTGTTGGTTTGCTCCCTGCTGCGCGCGCTACTGGGTCAATCTCACCTCAAAGAAACCATTAACCATTAACTAACCATTTTTTTTAACATAGACTATCAAATACCATTTTATATACAAATGGAAGTATTTTTACAAAATTAAACTTTCCTAGGAAACCAAACAGCAAAAATGATATTTTTGCATTTTAATTAATTAATTAATTAAATTTAATTAATATTTGAAGCTTTTTAAATTTATAAACTTTTTTACTTTATTTCCACCAATTTCCAATAATTTAAAAGGTTTTTCAACTTAATTATACCTGCTTAATCGTCAAAATATTGGAAGTGCATAATTTGACCTCTACACCAGGAAAGTGAATAGAAAAATTGGTACCAAAGATTTTCTGACTCTCCATACCCTAAAGAACCAAAATAACCTTGGTACCATAAATTAACAAAAAAATTTTACAAATTTACATTGGAGACTCCACTAATATGTTCTAGGCAACTTAAATTTTTTAGAGGAAAATATAAGAGTAGTCCAATTATTAAAAATAAAATAATCGCTTACTTTGTATTTTTATTGAAGTAGAAAAGTCTCCATTTTCGCTTCATTATATCATCTTCTACTCCAATAAACAACTTAAAGTAATCTGAATTCCAGTAAACACGGAAAAATCCAAATATTTTATTAGAAACATCTGCAAGGCGACAATGGTTCCTTTAACAAATCCCAAAGAATGGATTCGGATCTCCCCTTTAACTGTTTTCTTTCCATGTTTTCTTTTTCTTAAAATCAAAGAAAACCATAACGGTGCAACTGTGACTCATTCTGAGTTTGACAGATTTTGATAACATTAAGCGGACTGTTGATCACATTAAACGATGCATTTTACATTAAATTAAATAGAAATGATCAGGACCTGTTGATTTCGATAACATTATCAGATTGATAGCATTAACCATGATCACATTAAGCGGAGTCGACTATACCTATTTTCCCCACAAAAGATTTTACAGGCAGATGAAATATTTGGTTCTTACGTATTAGCCCCGAGCCACACTACAGCGTCTCGAGTCGCTCGAAGTTGTAAATCAGATAGGGGAGAAAGCATGGAGTTCAGCCTGAGACTCCCCCTATCTTGACAGGAATCTTCATTCCTGTCAAGATAGGGGACTAGGCTTTCTCCATGCTTTTTTAATGGAGATTGATTGCAGTAGCGACTATAAGCTGCCCAATGTAACGCAACGCTTATCCCGTCGACCGTACCGCTGAATCCGAAAACGGTAAACAACCCGTTGACTTTTCTATTGCTGGGCCGCTGAATTTGTCATTCACGGAACGGTCGACGGGATAACACGTAAGTATCAAATATTTTTAGTACAACAGAATAAAATTTAAATCTTACCAAAAAAGAAATGTCTTCAATTGGCTAACCTTTGGTTTAAGTATTGTGCAGATAATTTTCGAAAATTAACTCAATAGAAACTTTGATTCCGCCTTATATATTATCCAAACTGTCGAGAAACTACGTCACTTGTAATAAGAAATCTTATCATCTGTAAAATCATTCAGGAAGGTTTTTATCTTAAATAAGAAAATATTGGTTACTTTAGTGAGTTACTTGAACACTGACTAAACACGTTTTGTTTATTTGTTTTTAAGGTGAAAGGAATCGATAATATGGTCACAGTTTTATCAGTTTTAAAGAGGGGGAAATAAATACGTATTTAGATAAAGAAAGTGTACCACGTAGGTATTTGAAGGCTAAGGCTAGGTTAATAGAGCAAACACTCAAATGGCATCACTTAAGTTGAAGAAAAGGAAAAAATCTGTCATGAGAGAAATTTTACACCCACATCCTAGATTTCTTCAGCACAAACTTGGGCCAAACCACAGAGTAAAGATTATTCAGAGAGTCCATTTCCATAGACGCTAATGGCAACTTTTTTAACATGGGTTTTCCCATAGACGGTGGCGTTTCTATGTGATAACGGTGGAACTAACCAGAGAATATGACGTAGCGTTGTTGACTCTCTACAATCGAGCTACAGCCGCATACACTCTCTCAATTAACCCCGCCCACTTTCAAATCGCTAAAGAGGGAAATAATTTTTATATATTTCCCCGGTTATTAAAACAGTTGCGTGTATCTTTCTTTCGAGCATGCGCTGGAGATAATTTCGTAGACATTACAAGTCTCTCTGATGTCACGCTCTCCAGGGACTCACCCAATGTTCTGGCCAGCGGGCATTTTCACACATCCCAACGGTTTGGTCCTGACGAGCTTAGTGCGCATGCGTGTGGACTTATTTTAGCTGTTTTTTTTAGAAATTTTAATAAAACAATAAATCGGGGATCGAACCCACGACCTACCGCATGCTAAGCAAGCACTCTACCACTGCACCAGCGAGGATTCATTAATGATAGCAATTATCCAAAGAAGATCCTTTTTTTCTGCCCGAGCATGCGCACTAAGCTCGTCAGGACCAAACCGTTGGGATGTGCGAATATGCGGCCAGCGGAGATCTCTCGCTGGCTTATATATGCTTGATCTGCCCATGACGTCACTATCTCTCATCTTCTTTAAAGTGGCAATGGATCGGGAGCTACTCTGGAATCGAACTCATAACTCCAAGTCCACATTTAATACAATTTAAACATATAACGTCACATTTAATGATCATTTCTGCGACCACAATCACTGATAAGAGATATTAGACGCCAGAACAAACTATATCAATGTTTATAATAGGGAAAGTTTAGTTACTGTCAGGGAAAGTTTGCAACCATAGGGGAAAAGTTTCATTGAACAGGGGAAAAATAGCAGAGATTGAGAAATTCAAATGCAGCCTCCATACAAAGTTTTAAGTCCAATGAGAATCACTCGTTTCCTTTAGTCCCGCCCACACTAATGATTGACAGCTGGAGGGTCGAAACGCCACTATGCGATAACTGTAGAACTATTTTAGTAAAATCGCGTTTTGGACTCTCTGAATATCTTTACTCTGTGGGCCAAACAAAACAAAATAGAAGGACAGATGAC
This sequence comes from Tetragnatha versicolor, assembly GCA_024610705.1. Taxonomy (NCBI): domain Eukaryota; kingdom Metazoa; phylum Arthropoda; class Arachnida; order Araneae; family Tetragnathidae; genus Tetragnatha; species Tetragnatha versicolor. Next base: position 8,319,936 of record JANDEH010000006.1, on the reverse strand, counting down.
AAATACACAACTAATTAAAAATAAATCTAAAAAATTTGGATCATTTAAGGTCCACTAGAATATATCCCCTAGTCGTCGATGACTAATTAGAGAAACATATTTTTACAAGAGTGATTCAACAAGTCAGATTCTAATAGGCCTCTACCCCCCAAAAGTTTGATTTTTCTTCAGCTCGGCGTGCTTGCAATAGTTTTGTAGGTCTGTTTAATCATTTGAAAAAGAGATCCCCAGTCTAATTAAGGGATTTTATGTGAAACGCTCATTTACAATATTATAATCATCACTCTATTTGTCAAAAAAAACCCCTAGAACTCTTTATTTTATTAGCAGAGTAGAATCAGTAATAATTTAAAAGGGAATCGAACAAAACATAATCCCTACTGGAATTGACTTTTTTCAAGACTAGTTCAAATCATGTTTTTTGAATTGATATTACTTTTTACATTTTTATTTGCTTTTTAGAAGTTATAATTATAATTCAGTAAAGAGACCACAATTGAGAGGGTTCATTGAAGAAATTAATTAAAACTTAAGATTTCAAAACTTAAGATCAGTAACTTAAGATTTTAATTACGAAGTGTCTATTTGGACGGCCCAAACGGCCCGTGGCGCATGCGCTGTAGGTCTCGTGGTTACGTAGCAGTCTTGGCGCTTAGTGATAGAACCAATGGAACGCCGGGCCGTGGAAATTAGAGTAGAGTTTAGTTGAAAAAAGGCCGTCCAAATAGACAGTGCCTTTTAATTAACGTTATGAAAAACTTTTTTGAAGATGTGTTATTTTTGTGCTTTTGAGGGCATAATTTAATTAATTTATCTAACGTAAAAGGGGTATTATATTTTAAAATGATATTTATAAACTCCTCAAGATTTGAAGTTTTCTTCTTTTTTAACCTTTTTGAGAAAAATCGCTAAAAGTTATTAAAATTTTGGCACTGTATATTTGGACGGCCATTTTTCAACTAAACTCTACTCTAATTTCCACGGCTCGGCGTTCCATTGGTTCCATCACTAAGCGCCGAGACTGCTACGTAATCACGAGACCTACAGCGCATGCGCCACTGGCCGTTTTGGCCGTCCAAATATACACTTCGTAAAATTTTTATAAATTATCTACAGCCTCACAATGTGATCTGAGTGTAACTTATTTTAAGTTTGTTATGATAAACTGTGAACTTAGAAAAAATTGATTTGAGAACCACTGTTTTAAAGTAGTAGTGAAGATTAGAGCACACTTAAAAACCATCAGGTTTTCCAAGGGTACTAGGACCTTCCCTGTTTGATCCAAGTGCAATGCTCTGCCGTCCTAAGCGATTGTGTACACAAACGCAATTTCTCACAAATTTACTTTGAGGAAAAATCTCACCAAAAGAGTATTTGGTGGATTTTTAATTCTATGCGGTAGACCCTCCTTTTAAGATCAAATATTAGCTAAGCCCAAAAAAACCTTTGTTATCAGTTGCAGCGTTGGGTTGCGTTAGGATCCGGAATGCGTATATATTTATGGAAAGCAGGGTTCAATTACACAATTACAAATTATTAGCATTTCATCTGCAAATTCTAGCGAGTCGCATATTCCAGATGTAATAATAATATTGATATATTATATGTTCTTAAAACAATACGTTTAAAAATATTCCATTTTAGTTTAAATATTATTTTCAATATAAATTTATGTTAATTTCAATCTTACAAAAATATCAGTTTGCTTTCAATTCTGATATTTAAGGAGTTTTTTCATGATCTTGCCAACCATTCTAGTGGCTTGGAAGTAGCGAGATACATTCTCGCCAATTTAAAAACGCGCCAAGGGAGAAAGAAAATGAAGTTTTAAGAAAATTCGTTTACGTACATACATTTCGCTTAGGACGGCAGTGCTGAAGACCTCACTTCACAATATCATATTAAATGTGGTAACTCGCTTGGGGAGGACCATAAAAGAAGACCCGTTTTGGACTTGACGATATTCAGAACAAATGATCTCATTGATCTGATCTTATTCAGATCAGAGAGATAAGAACGAAGAAAAGGTTAAGGATCAACAGCAATTTTTCGTAAAAGCACTTCCGTTTTCTCCCCCTTTTCAAAGACAATCAAATAAGCATTTCAACCAAGCTGTCTTTTATTCTCGGTATTTCAACTACCCAACCAATTAAAAGCCAATAGGAGAACAACCTCCCTATATATTCACTTACACGACTCTCCCAAAACTTTCAAAAATCCCCCCCAATAAATCCGTTCTCCTCTCTCCTCGCAAAGAAATTTCATTACCCTCTCTTCACTCACCATAAATCTCGGTAGTGCTCACTTGAGGCTAAAAGCCGAGGACAACATTCCTCGGGGCTTCCTGGGAGAGAGAGCCCAGCACATTCTCTCCCTTGTTCCCGTCATAATGGACTCGAGTTCCCGGCATAGTTAAGGGCGAATGTTTTCCAAGCCAAATTAGGTGGTGCACTTGAGCTGGAGAGAGTGTGGGGGGTGATGACATGTTCTGGGACGGATTAACAGGTGGAGGAAGACATTTGGGGGAGTGGGTAAGCGTGTTGGAGGGTATATTGGTGTTTTATGTTTGTATTTGGAGGTTTAAGAAGTTTTTATTGGGACTAAGGGATATTATTTCTTCACCTAAATAAATAAACCGTCATTTCTACAAAAAAAATTGTACTAGAGTCGGGTTTGATTCCCGAATAAAGGTATCGATTGCCAAATCCGATGTGTGGCCAATAGTTATTTCTTCAAGTTTCGAAAATTTTGAAAATAAAACAATATCTTAAATAAAATCAGCCTGAGAAGTTACTATTATTTAATACATTTTCTGTGATCGTAGGTCGCAGATTTAACTTTTTTTAACGCAGCAAGTTAACTTTTGGCAGATTTAACTTTTTTAAAAATTTGCATCCAGACGCTTCGCCCTCTGCTTTGGAAGGCATCCTCTAGCCATCCTCATCCTCAAAAAACCTCCATTCCTATGATACCGTAAAATGTACCAATAAATAGTTTTAACCAAATATGGTTAAAATTGGTGATTTCATTAAAGTAGAAACGGTAATTTACATTTAACATACTGAAGATGAAGTTGGATGAGAAATTTCACTGAGTTGAATTAACGGGAACTGAACCGTAAGCAATTTCAATGCACTTTTGAAGATGATATTTACTATAAATGGCTAACTATAGAAGGTATTTAAACATTGCTAATAACTCTAAAATATTCCATTAAATATGTAAGGTGAAGAAAACTGCGCTTAGTTTTCTGCTTCAAGCGCGTATTTTAAAAAAAGAAATTGTGAGATATTCAAATAATCTTTAGAATGGGTTTTTATTTATCGTGATTAATTTATCAAACACTAGAGATACAAAATTTTTTTTAAAAAATTAAATTATTTTGGGTTTCACAAATGATATTTCTTTCAAGGAATTCGAATATAATTTTCATTTCAAAATGTTCTGATTTTTAAAAGAATTTATGTTTAACTTAAGTCCTTATTTAATCTTAAGAATAAAAAATAGATAAAACAGACAAAAAATTAGTTTGCAATAGAAATTAGCATTATATTTTTTGTTCTTTTTTACTATAATAAAGAGGAACTAAACACCATTAGCAAACATTCTACACGGAATATCAATTCTATTTTTTCTTTTTTAAATATTAACTTCCATATAAATCGCATGAACTTGAGGTGAGAGCACGAAATAAGCTCCCACCAAGAATATAAACTTCAATCATACGCTAAATAGCTGAGCAAAACCAACCAGGAAGCCATTAAACTTTTTTCCTTTAAAATGTCCGTCACGGCAGGTCCATTACTTCAAATTCACCTAGAGCATTCCAAATCTGAAACAAACCTCGTCCGATCTCAATTCTGAATAATAACCGAAACAATTTCCATTCCCAGTTTAGCGCGCTTTCCAATGCAGTGTTATTATCCCCTCTGTACAGCCCGAGGAGTCCGAAGCGACCGCACGCATCAACCCAACCCACGCAAAATTCCAGAAAAGCGACATGCTAAGCGTCGTTCCATCGCTACGAAAATTTCGGGGTTGAATTATAACGCGGATATGTGAGAGCAAAAGGCCCCCGTTATCAGAAGTCACACTTTGTAAAGATGCATCTTGAATCTCTCTAGACAAGGCGGGAACAATCCCAGAGTAGGAATGAAATAGGTAGAAGATCGAGATCCTATTTCTTATTGAGGTGTCCGTGAATATATTTAGGGTGTTTGGGAGAGAAAATGGCGAATGGCATTATTTATTTATTTTGGCCTTCATAATGTTATACTATAGACAGCAACGTTAGTTGACCCTACGACGTCATAACATAAAAAAGGAGTTACCATTGCGGTGTCTGAATTTCGAATGGAACGAAGAACGTCAATTTTAAAATACGATTTTTTTTCGTTAAACCCATGCATATTTAGGAGGATTTTTTTAATCACGATTTTCGTACCGAAACTCCTCCTAGCAACCCAACAGACTTTGTGTTTACCCACTTTCTCCTTCCTGGTGGGTAAACACAAACTGGGTCCTGGGTTCAGGAAACGTTGCCGTGAAGTAAAGTAGGGTAATTTTTTTTACCAATGATATTTGTCCAATAGAGTGGAAGACTATACTTAAGAGTTGTTAGTATATTAAAAAAAACTATAAAATGTGTGAAAAGGTAATTCAGGGAAATTAAAGGATGCACGTAAATCATTAGAGATTCAAAACCTTCTCTTAAATTAATAGAATTAATAAAACTATTTCTTCAGTACCTAAATAATGCTCAAACGAAGTAAGCAAATGTGCAAAGTACTATTCAAATTGAAATCTTAGAATTGAATCTTAGTTCATTTTACTTTTCCTAAAGCATTCCATTTAAAATATCACTTAAAAGGAAGGAGAGATTCATTTTATTCATATCAGATAAAAAAGAAAATAATAAATACAAATACAAATACAAATACAAATTAAGTCGACCAACTTACAGGCGTAAGCCCAGCAAGGTTGGTCCAGTCTTTTTAACTCAAACTACCGGAATCCCAGTATCTGTCAATTTTCCTCTTGAACTCGTTTACCCCTCTTGAATTTACAATTGTTTCAGGCAACGCATTCCATCTATCCACTACCCTATTAAAAAAATAATGCTTTCTACACTCCGTCTTAAATTTTACTTTATTCAATTTGAAATTGTGACCCCTTGTTCTATTACCCGTATTGAAATCTAGTCCCTCTGTGTCCCCTTGCTTTACCATTTTAAAAAGTTGAATCAAATCCCCTCTAATCCTTCTTTTCTCTAGAGTGAACATATTTAGCTTCTTTAATCTTCCCTCATAACTTAAACTGGATATACCCTTGACCATTTTAGTAGCCCTATGCTGAACCCTTTCAATTGAATCAATATCTTTTTTTAAGTATGGAGACCAAAACTGAACAGCATACTCTAGATGAGGTCTCACCAAGCCTCTGTATAGTGGCAAAATAATATCCTCGGACCTTGAAGAAACAGTTTTTTTAATGTATCCCAATATCCTATTAGCCTTTTTACTAGCAGATGAACACTGTTGAACCCATTTAAAGTCCGAATTTACAATCACCCCTAAATCTTTGATCATATTACCTTCTTTAACTTTGTCCCCTTGCAGAGAAAATTCTGCCCTACCATTACCCCGACCCATATGAAGTACCTGACATTTACTTATGTTAAAGGACATACCCCATTTTTCAGCCCATTGCGATATAATATCAAGATCCCTTTGTAAATTTTGTACCTGCTCCTGAGTATCTACCCTACCCCAAATTTTTAAGTCATCAGCAAAGATGCTGATTTTGTTCCTAATGTCCTGACTAATAATTAGAACCTACCGTTTTACCGGTGAGACCTCGGAACCTAAAGGTTTCCGAGATGTCAACCCTCTACCTGAAACCATCCTTTCTCCCTTTTGAAAGATATTGGGCACTTTGAAATGAGTTGCTACAACAGGCTGACAATTTTCATTAAAACTGATTATATTTGTGTTTAATATTGTTGGTTGACTTAGAAATATTTAATACTTAGAGGATTATTTCTAGTGTTTTATAATGAAAAATTCTGTTTTGAATACATTGTATATGAATCTCAAATCTTCATCATTAAGACCGTGGGAAACGACGTATAACCAATAGTGCGTGTCGTATAAACAAAGAATTTTATCATTGAAATGAATAGGAATGAATTGGGACTTAGTGAAAACAACGTATAAGTGGAAAAATCGTATAAACGAGAAACGGTTCTTTACTGTATTTTCGAAAGTATAGTTAAGTTAACCTTCTAATTAATAGTTTGATAAAGGTGAATTGACCATCAAATTGAAATATCTTAAATTTTCAATCAAAACTACATAAAAAATGCTTTGAATTGGACATCTTAAAGCAGTATTTATTCCTTATACATTGAAACAATGTAACTTATAAATTGGTTAAACTAGTATTCTGAAAATAGGGGGGATAAACCACAGAGAAAAATCCTAACAGAGGGTCCAAAACGATATATTCAAAAGTTGGATGGTTTTGAGGGCGCCACGATGAACTAAATGATTGACAGAGAGATCAAACCTGTGATGGGCTGTCCCTCCATCTTCTAAATATCCTTTTTCCGCCGTCGTAAAACCCTTTCAACCCCTCTCTCGCCTTGTTATATCTCTCTCTGCCGCGGAATCCCCTAAGCGGAAGAGAAACTTTTCCGGTAGCCGCGATTCGGGCTACCGGAAAAGGGTTTTTTTTCCCAATAAATCAAAATTAATTGGGAAAATCATCGCTCCTCTTTCTTTTTCTTTCTAGTCTCATTCATATTTTTCTCTCCTGTTTCTCTTAATTTAAAGGGAACTTTTCCACCCTCTTTCCAAGTCATTTTCTCGGTAAATAAGTGAAAGATTTTTACATTGTTTCTCTAAGCATCTCCTTATTTTCATACCGCCTTCTCACTCTCCCCACGCAAGGCAACCTTTAATACACCATCTATATCCCTTCCCTCTCTACGCGCACTTCCCAACAGAAAAGAAACCAGACGTGACTAACAATTTGCAGGTCAAACTCGTAGTAAAGAGGAGCGTCTTCTGCAGCGAAGGTCAAGGGCGGTCCTTGCCGGCTCGGAGGGCCCGAATCGCGGCTACCGGAAAAGTTTCTCTTCCGCTTAGGGGATTCCGCGGCAGAGAGAGATATAACAAGGCGAGAGAGGGGTTGAAAGGGTTTTACGACGGCGAGGGATCTGGAAGAGATAGGTTATGAAAGCGTCCTCTGGGTTGGAAAGAGGCGTTGTGGTGGTTTAGATAGACGAAGGGGAAAGCGATTTGAAGTCATAGTTAGGTTGCGGTTTGATTTAAATACTTGTGATGGGGATTTCGAATGAAAAGTTTGCAATGTTAGCAAGGTGGTAAGAGTCAAACCCTAAGTTCAGCTGCTTAAATTAGCGTTGACTTTTGATAATTCACTTTTGAGTTTTAAAGTCGACCAATCCAACCAATCATCAATTTTAGCAAAAGTATAAGTAAAGTGAAAGAAAAGAAAAGAGTGAGACGAACCCAGAGAGGGCACATCAGAAAAAAAGAGTGAGAGATTACCCAGATAAAGAGAGGGGACATGAAAAGAAAATAAACTGAATAAAATAGAGAAGAATACGATGAAAAGAGAGACATGTAGTTTAACTTTCTCTTCCCTTCTAGTTTAGTCCTTGTTATCTGATACTGTTGAAGATGCTAGGTATGATTACGAACATTTATGCAAGATTTGTTTAATAAAAGAATAGTAATGGGCGTTCCTATTATAATCCTATTTAAGATTTGTTGTTGTTGTTGATGACGATGATGTGTTCATGACGAGTCCATGGCACTATTTGATAGGATTATAACAGATCCTAAAGATAATTATAGCATATCTCATAGAAGATCTTTAAGATGACTATAGCTGAGCTTAAAAACTCTTAAGAAGTAGTTGGTGAAATGAAAAATCGAAAGCAATTTGAATAATTAATTCGAATAAGTCACTAAAATTACGTGACTATAAAATAGACGTTTGTTTAGTTCGTTTCGTAGTTACCATGTTGTATATTTCACCGTAGTTCACGTAGTTTGACGAGACGCGACGTCCATCGCCTATTCTATTTACACGGAATATAATTAAGTATTTCACAATAATACAGACATTAAATTTCGTATGCTGTATAAACTTTATAATTAAACAAATATAGTTGTGTATTTTGTGTGAAACCCATAATTTAATTCTGAATGATTTCAATTAAGAGAAATATTCTTCTTTAAACCAACAAAAAGTATTAACGATTACAATAAAGAATATCACTCTTAAAATAAAACCTTCATGTAAAAAACGATTTGACTACATACATTTTGTAAACAGGAAACACACGGAAAGCCACACACATTTATAGGCCATCTTAACCCACCAGAAACCCCTAAAACTAACCACCCAACAATTAAAATTCCTGCACACACCACACAGAAACTGACCGAGCAACGACCTCACCGAGACAAAGTCAATGGGCACGACATAAAACAAGCCATAAAAGCACCACATAATTCTCTACCGAGCACCCCATCAGGTATCTTTCTTTCGACACACGCGAGGGCTTCCATTTGTTCATCGGCGCATAACCCCAGCAGTACGGTCGACTGAAACATCAGAAGATGGAGGAAACCTTTCGACATTAGGGAGAAAGGAAGAAGAAAGCATGGAGAAATATCTGAAATAATGCACATAAGGTAGTTTCTGGTGGAGTTTGGGAGGAGATAAGGGATAAGAAGAAGTATGCATGGAGATGTGGTGATAAGCTTGCACGAGAGCGTGCAATGTTTCCTCGTAGGTTGGAAATGGTTTGTGTTTTGGGCGAGGGTAAATAGGTATGTTCTGATATAACCTCGGACTTGATAAAATGTAGTTAAACAGTAAACTTTTACTTGAAGGAATTAGGGGAAAGAAGGGTAAGAGTACACACAGAATTGATTTTGGGCTATGAAATGGAGAATTTAAGACTCTAAAAACTTGCAGTACTTAAGTTTATAGGCATACAAATCAAGGTACGAAAAAAGAAAGTTTTAGTTTTAACGTTTGTAAAAGTATGCATGACGCAAAAATTTTAGCAGAAATGCTATCGATTGTTCTACCGTACTTAATATTTTAGTACGTGACATTTAAAATGTGTAAACATGTTGCTTCCTTATAACCCACTCATAATTTAATAACAAAAATTAATTATGGACCTAATAACATTTTAGTAAAGATACACGAATTCATTCATAAGCGTAGGTGACTATGTTAAAGTTAATGAGTTTTGTGATTTCAAACCAAATATAGTCTGAAACCCGACAAAAATGTCTAAAACAGAAAGTCTTGTTTTTTAATCACATGCTTTTTTTTAAATCACATCAGAGAATATACATACTTTTTAATTGCTATTAGTAACTAACTATAAAAATTACCAAAAAATTTATTGCTAAAAATTTAAAGATGTACTATAAGCCTGAACTGTTAATTATTAAATTTAAAGATACTAGTAAATTTTATATAATTTTTGGAACTTATAGTTTTTAAATAAAAAATATAAAAATAGTTATACACAAAGAAATTATAAAATAAATGTTGGTGTTCTATTTAAAATTCTTCAAATCTATTTTAAATGACTTTTCAATACTTCTAGTAACTCTTTAACTCCTCGCTAAAAAGTTAGAAGATACGTTTTAGTTTGACAAGTCGGAATTCCGTTAAAAACCGAAAAGTTCTTCTCGAAAAAAGAATCTCCCTACTCAAGAACGGATGAATAAGATTCGAAACTCCCCTTCTTGCTTCGTCAAGTTCCATATGTGCGGGGTTTTCCACGGAACGAAAGAAAACGAGATGGAAAGTGGAAAACAATTCATTCCAACCCCGAAATCGAACGCCTTTATCATGCCGAAAAGCGCTGAGGAACACTTTTGTCTCGGTTTTCTGAGCACGGGCAGTACTGCTGACAGCGCAGAAAAAAGAACTTTTGAATCCTTGAATAGATTTGTCTCCCTCTGTTGCCTCCTTCTTCTGCTTGCTGATATTAAAGCCCAGAAGTTTCATTTAAAATCCAGCGAGAAGTAATAAATTTGATTGAAGGAGTGTGCGAGCCATTGCTTTATCCATATTCAAGTTGAGGAAATCCTTTTATATAAAGGTGGTGTGTTATTTTCTTGGTTGTGCTGTCGCTAAACTGATATGAAACCTCATAGCTTTAAATTGATTATTTATACAAGTTGTAAATAAATACTAACTACACTAAAACAAGAGTTAGTTATTAGGGTGGTCCTTATTTTTCAAAGTTGGAATTTTTTTCCAGCCTCCCTTAATTTTTTTCCTTTTTCTAGAAAATGCAAGTGTGCAAAAAGATTTTCCGATATTTTAATATTAACACGTGCCTCATCGCGGTTGAGGTTTGAATCCTATAGCGCGCCATAGTAATAATACGGCTAGGGTGTCTCAAAAATATCCTTTTCTCAAAAAACCTTACTCCCTAGAGAGATGGTTTTTCCCATTTCTTTTGGTCCCAAAGGATAGTGTGTGAAGTTTCAGCTACCTAAGTTAACTCTAGGGCTTGACTAAGTCCCCAAAATTTGAAAAAAGTGGAAAAAATGGCCAATTTTCATAATTTAAATAAATATATTTCAAGATTGATACTGCGATAAAACTGGTTCAAGTGTGTAATTTAACACTTATTTATTTAGGATTATATTTATTTACGTGTGTTAACTGTAGCCTTTAGCCCCTTTAATTTCAGTATGGACGTTCAGTATCGACGTCATTTATGGACGTTGCTCATCAAAGCTTATAATGCACTACCGGTGGACGAAAGGAATTTATTCCGAACTTCTTCGAAGGAACTCCCCCAAATAATGCCATTTGGTGCTAAATTTATATTATAAATTATAAAAGCCAGTGAAATAACAATAAGATAGCCTTCCCACTGAGGTTTTAATGTAAAAAGATATTTTCTTTGAAATTGCTCGTTTCCAGCTTATAAAACTTAAAATTTATACTAAAAAAGGTGTTTTTTGTGCTTTTTTAGATACACATAGTCCACTGAAAATAGCGAAAAAAAGGGCCGAACCCCGGACAAATTGCAATAAAAGGTTTCTCAACGGTTTTCACTTAGGAATGACCTCAATAATAACATACTAAAAATCGGCCAAAATCGGCCGGGGGGAAGTTTAATTTTTTTTAAATTTTTAAAAAATGGCCGAAAAAATATTTCAAAAAATCAAATTATAAAAATAGAGACTTATGATACATGTTTATATGCTATTTTTCAGTGCTGAATACGAATATACCATTTAAATTTTAAAAAATTTAAAATTTCAATTTTAAAAAATTAATTCAAAATTTGGAAAGTCGAAAAAATTAAAACATCGCTCAAAACCACAAAATAATTGCAAAAGAAATAATTTAAACGGTTTTCAATTAGAAATGACTTAAATAATAACATACTAAAAATGGAAGAAAATCGGACAATAAAAAGTTTAATTTTTTTCAAATTTTCAATTTTTTTGGCCTCAAAAATCGACCTTTTTAAAAATTCTTGTTAAAAACGTTTGAGGCATTTACCAAGGTATTTTTCCATGGGTGTTGTAGATATATACCTCTATAACATACAAAAAACCACAATTGGTGATTAAATCATTAGTTAATTAATTAATTTATAAAAATTAAAAAAAATACAGGTAAAATCTTTCAATCAAGTAATAAGGAAAATATTTAGACAATATTTGGCAATAAATCATTTTAAAAATAAAAATTGAAAAAGGACAAAATATCTTTCAAAAAATTAAAATTTTAAATTAATTTATAAAATTTAAAATTTTTAAATTTTGTAGTATATGCATGTGATACATGTCTCTAGGCTATATTTTAGTGCTTTTTACGAATATCACGCCAACTTTTCAATAAAATTTAAATTAACTGTGGAAAAATTGAAGCATAAAAAACAAAATTATTGAGAAAAGTGCTTCAATTTTTCCACAGTTAATTTAAATTTTATTGAAAAGTTGGCGTGATATTCGTAAACAGCACTAAAATATAGCATAGAGACATGTATCACATGCATATACTACAAAATTTAAAAATTTTAAAAAATTTAAATTTTTTAAATTAATTTAAAATTTTAATTTTTTGAAAGATATTTTGACCTTTTTCAATTTAATTACTTTTAAAATGATTTATAACCAAATATTGTCTAAATATTTTCCTTATTACTTGATTGAAAGATTTTACCTGTATTTTCAACGTTAATTTTTATAAATTAATTAATTAACTAATGATATAATCACCAATTGTGGTTTTTTTATGTTATAGAGGTATATACCTACAACATCCATGGAAAAATGACCTTGGTAAATGCCTCAAACGTTTTTAACAAGAGTTTTTAAAAAGGTCGATTTTTGAGGCCAAAAAAATTGAAAATTTGAAAAAAATTAAACATTTTATTGTCCGATTTTCTTCCATTTTTAGTATGTTATTATTTAAGTCATTTCTAATTGAAAACCGTTTAAATTATTTCTTTTGCAATTATTTTGTGGTTTTGAGCGATGTTTTAATTTTTTCGACTTTCCAAATTTTGAATTAACTTTTAAAAATTGAAATTTTAAATTTTTTAAAATTTAAATGGTATATTCGTATTCAGCACTGAAAAATAGCCTATAAACATGTATCATAAGTCTCTATTTTTATAATTTGATTTTTTGAAATATTTTTTCGGCCATTTTTTAAAAATTAAAAAAAAATTAAACTTCCCCCCGGCCGATTTTGGCCGATTTTTAGTATGTTATTTTTGAGGTCATTCCTAAGTGAAAACCGTTGAGAAACCTTTTATTGCAATTTGTCCGAGGTTCAACTCTATTTTCAGTGGACTAACAACTTTGAAACCTATATAGGGATTTCACTTTTTATAAGTAAAACTAAATTTTAAAAAGCACATATCGGAAATGACATGGATAATACCCATACCAGAAGTGAAAATCTATTTTATTTGTATAAGTTAGAGAAATTACTTTCTTTTAGCGTATTAGGGGAAAGTTTCAATTAAAAACGTCTTTCTTGAACATTTCAACCAAGATTCACAAGTATGAAACTATTTTCAAACTTTAAAAAAAGAAAATAGATTCTCACTTCTGGTATTGGAAATATCCATGTCATTTCCGATCTGTGTTTTAAAATTCAGTTTTACTTAAAAAAAATTAAACTCCTATAAAAAAGTTCCAAAGTTTTGTATCTAAAAAAGTACAAAAAACACCTTTTTTTGGTATAAATTTTGGGTTTGATCAGCTGGAAGCGAGCAATTTTGAAGAAAAGCTCTTTTCACATTAAAACCTCAGTGGAAGGCCTTATTGTTATTTCAGAGGCTTTTATTATTTATAATATCAATTTAGAACGAAATGGCATCATTTGATGGAGTTCCTTCGAAGAAATTCGGAATAAATTCATCTCGTCCTTCGGTAGTGCATTATAAGCTTTGATGAGCAACGTCCCGAAGCAGTACTGTTTATACTTAAATTATAGGGGTTAAGGCAGGGGTGGCCAACCCAAATGATCTTGAGGGCCACTTTGGAAAACCACAATACTCCCGCAGTCCGCATATAAAATTTTAGGATATTAAACGCTCAGAATGACTGAGAAGTAAGTTGAAAGGGAGGTCTGGGGGTCCTCATCCAGAAAATTTTTAGAAATTCAATTCTAATTAACAGGTTTTTAACTCGTTTTGGTACACTTTGTCCAAATTTTGGGGGCCTTACCTTCATTTCAACTTAAAAAAATTCTCGCGAACCGCAAAATTATTTCAAGCGGGCCACGGGTTAGCCATCCCTGGGCTAAAGGCTACAAATATATTCCGTCTGAAAAAGTGCTAAATAACACATTTGAAGCAGTTTTATTGCAGTATCAATCTTAAAATATAATTTTTAAAAATTCTGAAAATTGATCATTTTTTCCACTTTTTTCAAATTTTGGGGATCTTAGTCAAACCCTAGAGTTAACTTAGGGGGCTGAAACTTCACATATTATCTTTTGGGACCAAAAGTAATGGAAAAAACCCGGGGGATCAAGGTTTTTCGAGAAAAGGTTTTTTGAGACACCTTAACCATATTATTACTATGGCGCGCTATAGGATTCAAACTTCAACCGCGATGAGGCACGTGTTAATATTAAAATATCGGAAAATCTTTTTGCACACTTTCATTTTATAGTAAAAGGAAAAAAAATTAAGGGGGGCTGTAAAAAATATTTAAAAACATTTTTCACCTTTATAATAAGAACCACCCTATTAGTTATATTAGTTGGTTTCAAAGAGACGCTTCAATAAGTTTGAAGGATTTTTGTTTATTAAAAATGAATATGATAATGTTAATTAAATTTTAAAGGGGCATTTTTATTTATATAAACAATAATAAAATTCAAATCAAGTACAAATTTCATATCAATATAAGTTTAAAAATTGAAAAACAAATTTTGTTAAATTTCTAAAATAGTGATAAGTAGTATTATGAAAAAATTAATAGAATTCTGTGGAGCTTCGTAAAAAATTTATTCTGAACTTAAGGATAATCTGCATTTATGAGTGCCAAATAAATTCAAATCAATTTTCGAGCTTTTATGAAATTTAAATGAATAAAGTTCCTCAAGTGTTAATTGGAATTATCAAGCAGGTATTGAACTTTAAAAAGATTAACATTTAATTCAACTTTAATTGAAATTTTTTCCAAACATCTATTAAACTAAAATAGTTTAAAATAGGGAGTATTTTAATTATACTTTCAAATAATATATGTGTTTAATGAATTTAGTTGAAATGCGTTAAATTATTATCAAGCAGAAAGATTGAATGCAACAAAATATTCTATTTTCAGATGATGCGTGATTTCTATATTATAATGATATAAATAACTAATTTTTGAAAAGAGAAAAACAAAGTTCACTTTTATGAGTTAATATTATAAGATTTTGAGAATCTACCAAATACTTAAACATACTACTGTTTATAGAACTTAATCTAAGTAAACTACATAAATTTAAAGGTAGTTTTTTAGTCTTATGATCATGTTTTCAATTTGAAAAGAAATTTAATATAGAGGTATTGGACACACTTCTTGCTCAAGGTAATATACCTTTATATTTATAGATCCAAAACCAAGAACAGCAGGTGTTACTTTTATCCTCAGGAGAATTCTATCTCATAAAATCAGAATTTTTTCATAGGTATGACATCCAACTGGGTTATGTGATTAGAAAATCCGCTAGGGCATACTTACATAATTATTTTTTTGTGTCTGGGAAGGCTCCCGTCCTAACTAGAAGCTCAATTAAAGTTGATATAATCCATGAGGGGTGGTCTCTGGTAGACGCTTAAATAAAGGTCTGCGATGGTAATAAATACCGAATGCCATTTCGCTCTCTGCAAGACTTTCTTTTTAATCAAGTTCAATGCTCTGGGAGAGACTGAATACAAATCCCCGACACCTCTTCCTGTACCCATCAATAGTCGGAACCTTAGACTTTCATGAGGTGGTTGCTTTAATTTTTTCTTCTCTTCCCTTTTCATAAATAACACTGGGTACTTGTTTCGAAGAGGTCGGGGCGTTCCGGCACTTTGAATAGTCGGGGTCAAAAGCGTTATTTAGGGTGCTTAATAAGCTTGGGCGAAAATTGAGAGTTTCCGTGTGGTTAAGAGGAAAATCCCGTTCGCAGAAATGCCATCATTACATGCGCTTAAAAATCATAAATAGCAAATTATACTATAAAGATACACAATAGGTGTGTCATTTAAAATAAAATTTATCAAGAAGAAGTACAAAAAATAGAGGGACTTACAAGTATATTTATTCATCCGTTCTTTCCGTTCCCTTACCTTATTAAAAATATCAAGCTTAAAAATCAATGATTAAAATATCAATAAATAATTCATAAGGCCTAAAAGAAGCTCAATGAATTGCTTTTTTGTGATTAAATATATTTTTTAAAAGGTTTAATGAGCAACACAAATTTAAACAATTCTATAAAAAAGATATTTAATAATTAAATATTCAACTAAAACACCCAATTTGTATAAAAAATTTTTTCTTCAAAAATGATTTTACAGACAAATGATTTAATTATAGAGGGTCAAAAAATATTCTAAATACGTTTTAATGTATAAATAAACAGGCTTAAATTAAGATTTTCTACTGTAATTTTTTGTTGTAGTCTTCTTAAATAATTAATAAGATGATTTTAAAGACACAGAAGAAAACGTAAATGACAAACTACTTCATTTACTTATCAACTACTTAACTTAGTTTCATAATGGACCTCCTTAATTAGCTTAATTGAATTTTGAACTGAAATGAACGTATATAAGAAATTAAACTTAATATTTCATGCATTTTTATGTCTTAGAAGAAAGGTCTTAAAAGCTACACAAAACATATAAAAACACATAATTAAGCTCAAATAAAATATTTTTCATACTCATGTCCTTTTTGGAGACTTATTAAACAAAAATATCCCTCGAGTTAAAAAGAAAAATGCAAGAATTTCGTAATAAATTAAAACACATGACCACATGAGTAAGCGATATTAAAAGTTGTTTCAAACCAAATTTTAAAGATAATACACCTGTAACTCAGTTTCACACCACTAAGTTCGATACAATTGTCATTTCATACGATTAAAAAAATTGTAAAACTATTAGTACCACCCAACAAAAATAAAATTAATTAAAGCATATCATTGAAGGCCTACAATAAAATCAAAGAATATTAACAAACAATAGAAGAATTCATTACCAGAAGTAAAAGGTACGAAGGGTCCAATAATGGTCCGAGAGACACAGATACCAAACGCATTATAATCTACCAAAAATTTCAATGATATAACCAACCACAAACCATTCCCGCAACGACAATATTAAAATCCTCAATAAAACAACCAACCACCCGCAGCTTACGATGCAATTATTACTCACTAACTCACTCATTCATTCACGAAAATCAACAACCTCACCTTCAAAGCACGTGCGACGATTCCACCTACGAGTAGCAAAGCAGCTCTCACGGCAAGCCGGCACAGAGTGAAGCGGACAACATGAGGCTCTCTAAAAACCAGAACTGGCAGACAGTGGAAATAAGCGAACTAACTGCTGCTTCTGCGTTTTCATTGTCAAATGGATGAGTGCAACACGTGTTGGATGAAGAGAAGGAGGAGAGATGAAGAGGGGTGCACCTATCGGGGTGGTTTCCTCGTCTCTTCTGCCCCTGTGCATGGTTGGGTTTCGGAATGATAAAAAAGAACGGATGGTTTGCGTTGTTGTTGTTGCAGACGGTTTTCGAAACATCCGTTTTCGTGGTGTGAAGGGCTTTTTAATTGTGTGGAATGGGTTTGCTGTGTTGACGACATTCTGGAGAGTGTTGACATGTGTGTGAATTGGGTTTTTGAGTCTGTATTCTAATCGTGGAAGTGATGAAATGACAAATTGGGTGACAGGTGACTGGAGTGTCATCCAAAATGTGAAATAGAAAGAGATGGATGGAGGATTCTCATGAGTTTTCGATGCTTGGAATTTAATTGATTAATAACTGGGATTAAATACCATTGCAGTAAACATACCCTGCCCAAGATTTTTCGTCTCATAATAATAACAACCAGTAATCAAACTATTTTATACTGTCTAGTTATATCTCATTGAGGAAAATTGCGAATTTTATTGAAAGTCTGTTTTGGAAATTATTTAATTATGTGTATTCCTTTTTTATTTTGATTTCTATTTATGTTATGCTTAGTATCAAATAAATGTGAAATTTTATTTCACACACAAAATAAAAGTACATTAAGAATAAAAATTTCAGGAAAAAGGTTAGTCACCTCTTTCATTATTTTCTTTATGTTATGACATAGATTCTGCTTAATTTTATTCCCCGGAAATTATATATTCTTACGTGATAATAATGCAACAAAACCAAATGTTTAAGGGTGCTTTTAAAACTCTTCCAAAAATTTCAAATTTAAATATCATATAATCCTTTCTCAAATTTCTTTAAAAAGGATTTCAAGAAATATATCTTATTAGGAAGATTAAAATATACGTAATGAAATCTGTCTGTGGGATGCGCAATTTAATTGATTAAATTCAGTTGTTTAAGAACTTATGGTAGGGTTATCAGAAACTTGAGCTGGGAAAACTTTGCCATAAGTCAAGAATTTAAATATTCTTGGGAGGTTGGAAGTTCTTAGTAATTATATATTTGCATAAATGGAAATTGAAAACAGCTTAGGGAGTTCAGGTAGGTAGAAAAGGTTGAAATTGTAGAAATGCAAGAGTTTGCTTTCCAATTGAAATATTTGAAGTTTTTGTAGTTTGAGAAAGCCTGACTTTTCTAAAAGTGTAATTATATTTTAAAGAAGCTATGGAAAGAATTTAAGATTTTTGTGCATGACAAATATGTAATTTAACACCTTTAAATGACACAGTACCTTTTCTAACAATTAGTTCAACCTTATCTTATTCAGTACACATCTAATAAATTTCTGAATTCAATATATTTCGAGAAATTAAAGCAAATTTTTAACAAACACCAAAAAACTAAATGAATATTTTTAAATAAAAAATATAATTATTTTAAATTGTCATGCACAGAATTTTTAGGCCTTAAATAAAAAGTATAAAAATACAATTAGGTATCAATCTTTTAAAAAATTGAATAAGGGTGTAACTACATTTATTTTACAAAAAAAATCCCAAATTGTTATTTTTCGATTACTAGAGGGCAACTGCCAACATATTAAAAAAATCACCAAATAAAATTTAAGTATTAAATTCCCTCTTAATTGTTTTATAACATTGTTGTACTTGTACTACATATTTAATTTTTACATAATTTTGTTGTAAAAATGTAGTACAAATTTTATGCTATTAAAACCAATTAGCCAATAAAATCTTAAAAGATCTCAATTTCTCTCTCAAATTGAAATTATAGTTTAGAAAAAAAGCAATATTGATATGCAGAATGGAAAATTAAGTGGAAAAGGGTAAAAAAATAAGGTAAATAAATATTTTTAAGGAAGTAATATATGTTATTAAGATTGTTCAAAATGTTTATGCACAGTTTTTGAAGGAAAATATAAATAACTTACAAGAATAATACTCTATGACAGATACATTACGTAAACGTAGATCTCGACAGACCAAATTTCGTTCTTGAATAACATGACACATTGGTAGAGTGACACAAACTATATAACTATATACATTTATCTCATCAGGTTTTTAATTATCCTTACATCACACAAATTGATTATAACATGACCCTTAAGGCTTCTTAGGAAATACCACGTTTAATGAAACAATTGGAAATTGAGTTCCTCTATCCAACCGTACAATGGACAAAACATTCAGGCCTATTCAGGGCCCCACTTCCTATTGTCATGACGATAAGAAATATTTCGGGAGCAGATGCCCGACGATATTTACATACGGTAAATGGCAACGCCTAAGGATATCTGGGAGAGAAAAGTAAACAAACATTAGACGTTCTTTGTGTAATGAAGCTTAGCGTTATATAAAATCTACCAAAGTAAATGCCGAGCTTATTGTTGAAAGACAAAGACATATTTCTGTACGAACTTGTCCCTTATTCCGTCACCATAAGTTTCCGACCGACTCATATATCAGAGCAGTTGGTCACGCCTAGTTGATCAGATATATTGGACTTTGTTGGGGGCTTGTCCTTAAATTGGTTGCCTAAAGCTTGATGAAAAGATATTGGGAAACTGCATGGAATTCAAGAGCAACTTGCAATCGGGTGGCTTATATGAAAGTTTGGTAAACAACACTGATTCTTGAAGGGAATAAATCTGGAATGGGCTTATCTTTGAGAAATTTGGTAAGTTGGGAGGAAGTTAACAAGTAGAATTTTGAAGTTTTAACATCATTCATAAAAACAATTTTCTTCATATTTCTAAATTATGTTTAAAAATAGTACTTTGTATTCCATTTATTCTTTTGATATTTTTGACAATCAGCTAAATAAATTCAAATAATTTTTCTTCAGTCACAACATTTTTAAATCAGTTATGAAGTTAGTTTTATCCATATTTTCCAGGAACTTTCAAACTAAGCCATTGATAATTTTTATAAAATTTTAAAATATCGTATCGTTCTCAAGTTTAATCTACTTTTTTACATTATTAGAAGATGTATACAATTCTAGATAGTGAAAAAAATATCTTTATTAGGTAAAGAAATTCCTTTTCATATATCAGTGTCCTTTCTCAAGGTTAAAATTAGCAATAAAATATTTGGGTATGGAATTTGGAAAACACACTTTCTCTTAAAGTAAAGGTTTTTTTATCCATTACTCATAGAAAACACTTAAAAATGAGGCGCACATAAATTTGTTTCAGATAAATCCCTGCTCCAATATGAAGTGTACAAATTAAATGACATGCCTCCCACGCTTAACTTTCTATAAAAAATATTTAATTTCTTTCAGCTTAAAGGATACATTATTTCAATCCCAGGCGGATAATAATAAAAGAAGAGTATAACATATTATCCAAAAGGACGTGGCTGAATGCTTCCTAACTTCTGTTAACGAAGAAGCTATTTCCGTTACCCGTCATGTTAAAAGAAGCATGAAATTAAAAAATAAAGTCAATGTTTCCTTTTTCGTGACACGCCTTCAACTTATTAGTAAAAGGGTTCCTAAATGATTCATTCATCTTTGAAAAGGAGGATAAAAATTATGTTTAGAGGTTCTGAGTGTTTGCCGTCTCCTTGAATGATTTTAAACAATAAAAGGGGAAAAAATAAATAACGTAAGCTTCATTAAATTTTAAAATAAATTTAATTATGAATTTTTCTGTGGTAGAATATCTTACTTATTAGTCTTACCCGACCCAATCGTTAAGGGGCTTAAAATTAATAAATTTCACAGACTCGTAAAAAATAAAAATCTTAAATCTTACGGCCTGCAAAAATTATAACCATTACAGTATTTTCTCCTTTACATACAATATTTTTCTCTCCCAAGTTTTATTATCCATGTATTTGAAAGAGTAACATTTCCGACATGGCATAGAAATTATTTTTCTAAAAATAAATCCTAACCCTATATTCATACAAACTATGTATATTTTCCCTTTTAATCTCGTTTATATAGTTAATTGATACAAGTATAAAAATTTTACAGTGAAAAATCTCTGTGGTTCAATTACGTTCCAGTTAAATATCACCAAAACGTTTTAGCCGCCAAACATTCAAATATTGACAAAATTTTATAGTTTTCATTGATATAACTACTTACAGGGTGTTTTATAAGTCCGTTTCACGGTTTTTATTAGAAACCAAATTCTTCTAGGGTCATGGAAGTAAATTTTCATGAAATTTGTTTCTGATAGTTTTTAATAGCGGTGGCAACAATAATCTTATTGAGGTTTTTGGTCTATCTCCTTTAGTTTTTTTAATTAATTTTTTGTAACTTTTTTATTTTGCCGCTAGGGGCGCTGTAAGACTTCTCAATGGATTCCCCAGGGTCCATGACCATAGGAGATGTTGGTTTTAGATACATGCCGTGAAATATACTTTGAAACACCCTGTGTATTAAAACCTGTTTGTTGGCAAATTTCGGTACTATTTCTTAATATATGACGTCTAAAATAAGTAACTTGCATGTGTCAGATTTTCATAAAAATTCAAGTGTTCCGTATGGTTTTTAGTATGATAAAATGAAATATTTAGTCAATTTTTCAAAAAAGTGTACAAGTAATTAAATATTTTAATTAAAAAGTCGAGAAAAAAACACGTGACTGAAAACGCCAAGTGTTTTTGCATGCACAGTGACGTAGAATTCCATCGGCCAAATTGCAATCAAAATTTAATTTCTAAGTTTTAGTTGATGATTTCTTTTTTCTGAAGTCTCCGATATGAGTATTTTAATAAATATTTACCTTCTAGACAGTTCTGGTAACGGTCAGAAATCCAAGGCAAACATTTTAGGCGAAGTCTATGTGCTGTGACGTTGATGCATGCAATTAAGCGTTTTCGGGCACTTCGACAAAGACGATTTTTGATAATTATTTTTGCAACCGAAAAATTCCTCAATCGTCTTCAAATTTTGTGTAGTGGCTTATTTTTGTGTGAAGAATAGATTAAAAAATTTAAAAAAAATCATGCAAGTTCCTTATAGCTTGGTAATATTTGAAAAGACAGATAACGGAATTGAACCGACTTATTCCCCCCTAAAAATACATACCCCTAATTTTTTAAAAACCATAAAACAATACACATTCAAAATTACTACGACTGACTAACCTAACACCTTACGCAAGATCTATGAAAAGTTGAATATGCAATTCTAACTTCTCAGTTTTTCCTCTACAAAAAAAATTGCAAGTTACGAAACCACGAGGGAAAAGGAAAGAACAATCCCTTCTCCACCTGTAAAAGTCGATAGACCTCCCGTCATACGGAATGATTTATGACTGTCCAGTGCGCACCCCCTTCTACAATAATTTACAGTGAGTGCTGATGGAGTTCTTTGAAGATATCGAGCTAGAATAATAGTGCACCAGTGTCACCAGCACCTGTCCCTCGCACCCATTATAAATCAGCGGATCGAATTAATTGACAGGGTTCGATGCTGGAAAGAAGTGGTTGTACTGATTTATGAGAACGGGGTGAAAGAAAAAGATTATTTTTTAACACCTTTTATTTTTTTTCTGCCGTACTAAAGACCGAAAGATCTATGATTGTATTTATCTCCACTGTTCGAAACAAATGAGAGGATTTTCTGCTATACCGGATTTTTAGGATAAAAATTTAACCAGAAACTTTGAAGTTTTGTAAAGTGCTTCGGTATAGTTTTTCAATGTTATGTAAGGTAATAATTGATAGAGGAAGTTTATCTTAACGCAACACACACACACACATTTGTAAAACTTAAGTAGGTCAGTAATAAATATAGTGAGTAATTTACATGGCATTAACTGACAGTTTTACTGGTGATGTAAACTACCATTAATAGGAGAATATACCTGTTTTATAAATAAAATAGGAATCTACAATGTCTCACAGTATGGTACTCAATATTTATGGAAGATAGTTTGCTAAAGATATAACACAAATAAGTGCAAAATATTTTGAACATTAAGTTTGGAACATTTGTGAATTAATACCATTTTTAATCATGATAATTTATATCAACCCTAGTTTCACATTTTCATATGCAATAGTTAGAGTTTACAATCATCATTAGCTATACCCAAATTCTTAAATTTAGAAATATTTCTATGAATATGTTGTTGGGTTATAAATTATTCTTGAGTGAAGAATGGAATGAATTTAATTCTTTATTAATCCTAAAGATATAACACTTTTCGTATTTTAATATTACAAAGGTTTCAAATCTGAGATTCATTTCCTATTCAAATCACAAGTTCCTTCATTTCTTTCAGGTCACTTAGTTTTGATTCTAAAAATATTAATGCCTCGGGAATAAAGAAACAAAAGGATTCACTAAACGCGGTTTTTAAATAACCGCTGACGCTTTATTTGTATTAGAAGATAGAATGAAAAGAAAAGCCCTAAAGACTTTTCCTATGAATAATTTCACGGATAAACCTTCTCATCCTTGAATGGCAACGAGACTACTCTAACATTTCCGTAGTCTTCAGATTTCTACTTGTGTAGGAAGTGCCTCAACACACAAACGAATTAGAATCAACTGAATTCCAATAAAACCGAGAAAAAGAAGTCACCTTAAAGCTTCTAATTTTCCATAGTCACTTTCGATCATCTGCTAACACGCATGACTGCTCTAACAACTTTTCTCGTCTTCCCTACATGCACGAAACGGCGATTGACTTAATTCTGATATTAGAGAATCTTGTGAACCTTGGGCGAAGAGTGCCGTAGGTTTAAGGGGACATCCATTTTTTTGTCTTTTAGGAAGCGAAACTACGATGTGACCGCCGAATTATACTAAACGAGTGGGGAAGGAAAGTGGAAAATTGAGTTTAAAGAACAATTGAGCCTGTCGAGCTTTCACGCCACATTCTTTTAAAAGAGAGAGTTGACAAGTTTAATTGAATATGACTCCCATCAGTCATAGAATATTTGGAATGAATCATTTTAACGGAGATATATGTAATGAGTAATGGTCTACTTCCTTAGTTGAAGTCTTCTACAGTCCAGAGTATCGTGTGCTTGAACATCCGGAGAGTTTTCAGGATAAACTTTAAGCTAAGTACTTCACACAAAAAATTAAATTGAAGTAAAAATAATAAGTTTTTGTTTTTAAAATTTATTTTTAGTTATACAAAATAGTAAAACTTCAATTAATACTTTGGTATCTAGAAGGCCTTTGTGGATTATGATGCATATTTTCAGCTTTATTTTCTTGAATTAAAACTAAGATATAAATATGAATCATTTACAGAAAATCATTTACAGCATGTAGTGAATTAAAAATAATTAACTTTAATATATGATATTTAAATTAAAGAAGGTGTTTTCAATAATGTACTCTGATTTATACAATACCGCAATTTTAGTCTTAAAAACAATATCCTTTATTATTATCCTGTGATAACACATGTGATATTCCTTAGGAATTTGACTTCAAATGAGAGAATTTTTAGTTAAGTGTTTATTTGTTATTTCCACGCAATACCAAACAGGTAAACACCTACTACGAAATCTTTGCAATTCTGTAGTGTCGTTAACAACTTGTAACCCGTTTGGAAATCCCAGAAACAGTATTGGAAAACAATGATAACTGAGTAGGGTAAGCAAACTGATTTATAAGGGATGATGATTTAAAACAGTGTTCACTACTTGAAGTGATATCGAATACAGGTCAAGAGTAAGATAAGCCTCTCAGTTCTGTTTAAAACATTAACCAATACTTACAAACGGTAAGTCGTTCTCGTTTAGGGGAAAGAAAGAAAATGCTTCTTGAAAAAATCAATAAAATGAAAGGAAATGTTTGGTCACACGCACTCACATCTGATGATACAGCTGTTCAAACACTTACAAAATGGATATATTTATAGTGTAGATTAGAAGCATGTGCTTTTTTAAAGGGCAAACTTATTGAAATTCACCGTGAAACATCTTAAAAGATTGTTACTTGAAATTGATTATTAATTTTGCTGTTATTTGAAATTTAGTTATTGTGTAGGAAGAATAGGTGATTTGATAAGCTTATCACTAGGGTTGTGATTTATATGAAATTAAAAATTCAAAATATGTACATATAATATGTGTTTATTTTAGCAAAATATGTATTAAAAAATGCCAAATATGTAATAAAAAAAGAAAATGTTAAGTAATTTTTTAAAGGGGATCTTAAAATATTACGCAAGCACTTAGTAGGGAAGGGTGGTTTTCGCTGTTTGCCGAAAGCTCATGTTTTTTGCTGTCTTGTCGCGAGAAAAAAATGAAAACCCATGTGTCTACTTCCCATCTCGGCGCACCAGACACGTTTCATCTGACAATCCTGACTTCAAAACCTTTTAAAAGTTAAATTCAGCATTGGGTGCACTAATTTTTACTATAATTTGAATGCGTATTTCATTTTATGGGTTTCTTTAATTTGAAAATCGGTTAAACGTGTGATTATTTTTGAAAAACTTGAAAATGGATAAAATATGTAATAAAAATATGTAGTTATAGGTTGAATATGTAAAAATTTGTAAATAAACCGAAATATTGAAAATATGTAAAATAAACATGGTCTTAATCGATTCAAAATCTTTTAAAACGTATAGAATTCAAGAGAAAACTTTAATATTGATTCCTGAACAAATATGTGTTTACGTATAAATCCTAGCCCTACTCATCACAATATTCGTGCCTCTTTTATACTTAACCCCCACTTGATATATGCAATTTATTTATAAAAATCCTCACGCTAAATTTAAAATATATGTTTTTAAGTTGATGAACCAATAAGTAATGAATTTCCTGATTTATTAATAAACTAATAGTGGCGCATTTCTTTCATTGAACACAGATACCTCTGTCTTTAAGTAGTTTTTACCAGAAACACAATGAGTTTACATGGAAATGATTTAATGTGGATGAAAATACCATGTTTAAAGAGGTTTATTTAGAATTTTCCACAGAATATTAATTTTCAATAATAATTGTTATTGTATAAGCTAAAAACTTATTTTCAGCTACTTGCCGTCCCCTCGAAGACTTACAACTTAAGTTCCCTTCCTACAAGATTCATCCATCAAAAATCTATCACTTCGTTTAAGCCTCAACAGCAACTTTCCTCACATTTCTCACAGTGCAATTCACGCTCAAGAACCAACTATTTCCAAAACTAATTTCGAACTCCCCCAATTCATCTCAACCCCTTCCTCACCCCTTCAAAAACAACATCTTCAAATACGCACTAACCCCCAATTCCGACCAATCAGAGTCAGCCAAACGACTTCAACTAACAACTTAAAACTCGCCGCGAGTTTCAGTTTGCAGATAGTTGCCCCAAAACTTCGCATAATGAGCCTTTTCTGTCCGTTGTTAATGGGCATTAAATTCGTCCGAATCGCATGATTTGTCTCCCTCGGTGTATTTTGATTAATCGGAGCGCCGAAAGCTTCTTTACAAATTACCGTAATTAATCACTACCCGTATTTCACCTCGATTCGGAACTAGGGGCATTTTTCTTTGCTACCTGATGGGGAAGAAGGGTCTATTTTTGGAAAGGGGGGAGATTTCGTCAACGGATTTCCGATGCGAGGGCAATTTGTTTTTAGGAAGATTGCCGAAATCGCATTTGTTTGCGTATTTGCTGTAATGGAATCGGGAGCTTGACTGGAAAGATAGAGAATGTTTTCAAATGGAATGAAAGATTGATATCTAACTGTGCTGTATTTATTCTGAACCCATAGAGCACGTACGTGAGACATTTTTACATGTTTCTTACTCAAAGGGCATATGTTTGAAATTCATTTTACTTATTTTAAATTATTTTTTGATGAAAACAGGCTTCACAATGTCGGGAGTTTTCTTTTAAACTCTTTAAAAATACAGATATAAAAATAAAGACTGAAAATAATGACTGATAGAATTGTTCTTTGAAAAAAGTAACTAATTTATCCTTTGCAGTCAAATTATTTTTTTATAAAGTTACAAAATGATGTAGCAAAACTTTTATGTTCGAATTGCTGAAATATTAAAAGTTATCTGGAATTTCTATTAATAAAAACAAGGCTTACTTATTTGATTGAAACTTCTGACTTCTGAGCCGGATAAAAATATTCTTCTATACCATACTTTTTCCCTTGTTGAGATTACTTGCCCTACTGAAAGTGTTCACTTTGGATTACATTTCAGAAACTCGGAAGCTTCCCAGCAAAAAAAATCAGCATGAAACCTTCAAAAAAAACCTGCAGGTTTCCTGCAGGGAATTCGGACAAATAAACCTGCAAGAAACCTGTATATTTTGACTACAGGTTACCTGCAGTTAGGTTGTCCGAATTTCATGCAGAAAACCTGCAGGTTTTTTGAAGGTTTCATGCTGATTTTTTGACTGCAGGTTTCCTGCAGTTAATTTGTCCGAATTTCATGCAGAAAACCTGCAGGTTTTTTTGAAGGTTTCATGCAGGTTTTTTTGAAGGTTTCATGCAGGTTTTTTTGAAGGTTTCATGCTGATTTTTTTGGCTGCAGGTTTCCTGCAGTTAATTTGTCCGAATTTCATGCAGAAAACCTTCAGATATTTTTGAAGGTTTCATGCTGATTTCTTTGACTGGAGGTTTCCTGCAGTTAAGTTGTCCGAATTTCATGCAGAAAACCTGCAGGTTTTTTGAAGGTTTCATGCTGATTTCTTTGACTTTATTTTTCCTGCAGTTAAGTTGTCCGAATTTCATTCAGAAAACCTGCAGTGTTGTTTTAGAAGGTTTTATGCTGATTTATCTTGGATTTTTGAAAAGGATTTTTGACTATTTTTATGTTGGGTACGGTTAAACTGCATCCATCAACAACAAAAATCAGCCAACTGGTATGAAAAATCAACATAATAAAATGTAACATACGCATGAATAAAAAAAACATTTGTTGATTTTTTGAATTTTAAAAAAATTTTCGTATCAAATGTTAATTAGGCCGTATCAACTTTTTTAGCAGCAGAGCAGTAAAATTTTACAATCATCAACAAACATTATCTAGGGAAAAAGAAGTTTTGTGTATTGAATGTCATCCATATATCGAGAGTTAGCTCAAATTGAAAGATTTCTCAACTAACTAAAATATTTTAGTCTAGTTTTAGGAGTTTTATTAACATCCTGGTTTGGTAAGAGTTTAATGGCACTAAACCCTATGATGGTTACTGAAAAACACAAACAATCTTTAATAACTTTGATTTTCATAATGTTACCTAATTCTCGTATCCCAAAAAGGGCCAAGCATAAAGTTATGATACGCTGAAATGGGCTTACTCTATAGCGGGAAAGCAAAGGTGGAAATTTTGATTCTGCTTTTTTATATAAAAATCAAGCTTTTAGCAAAATAAATTCAATATCAATTTTTAAGCAAAATAAATTAATGCTCCAACTATTTCTAAAAAATAGTAGATTTTAATTTACTTACCACTTATTATGGTATTGAACCAAAACATAATCATTGACACAAACCTGCCTTACGTTTGACTGCTAACACTTGTGTATTTGCCCAATTTTATCCCAAAACATTTAATAAATGCATGTACCCATTTCGTAAAATTTTCAAAGGGCAGATGCGATCGGGAAAATAAAGACAACCAATACACATTGTCATCAAACTTCTCCGATTGCCATCAAAATTAACGCGTGGTTTTCATGCCTGCAAATGTTTCCTCTGTATAAATTTTGGCAGATCCGATCCTTTGGCGCTATGCATACCGGCCGCCATGTTTCACCACTGCTCAAATGATAACACTCAAGTGCTTTACGAGGACTCTGATTTAAGTGAAAAGAAATACGGCACAGCTTCGATAAGAGTCGACCAGCTGCCATATTTACCCACAGCTCAAATTAGATCTATATGGTCCTGTGTCATCATTTGAGCTGTGGGTAAACATGGCGGCTGGTCGACTCTTATCGAAGCTGATACAGAAAAGCAATAAGCTTGTAAATAATACTTTGCAAAACGTATAAAGCACGGTACCAAAGCAACAAATAAATCAGTCATTTAAAATACGATACATGACAATGCATAAGTAAAATAGCATGCAATTACAAATGGACAAATTTTGATGAGTATATAAAAGAATATTAATCATATTACACCAAGAAATAAGTATGGAATCATAAAATTCAGAGAAATAACTTTCCGCGCACCAATTTCAACGCTGCTTCCTTTATACCGCCATTATCACAATAAAACAGATCTTTTTGTAACGCGATTGCGCAGAACGTCTTCACTATTCCGGGATGATTAAAATAAAGACAAAAACTGGTTTGATTAATTTTATTTAATTATTAAATCAATTAAATTATGTGGTTAATAAAATTATATTAATCATAAAAATGTTCTTACTTTATTTCGGATATCGGGTCCAGCAAACCCTTGGAAATGCGCATGCGTCAAATCTTCGTCCAAAATACAATTAATAAAAACTGAAGGTTTTATGAAGGAAAGTAAAGTTTTAAATCTTCATTATTTGCTCTGTAGAAAAACTGCAGTTTTTGTGCAGGGAAAATAGCACTGCATAAAACCTGCAATATGTCTTCACAAAACCTGCATTTTTCTTTAAGGAAACATTAAGTTCAAAATCTTCATTTAATATTCTGCATAAAAACTGCAGTTTTTGTGAAGGGAAAATTGCGCTGCATAAAACCTTCACAATGCCTTCAAAAACACTGCACATTACCTTTATAAAACCTGCATGGATCTGACTGCCTTTAAAAAAACTGCAGGTAACTTCATGAAACCTTCAAAAGGGGTACTTTTTTTGAAGGTTTTATGCTGATTTTTTTTGCTGGGTTATCTAGTGGTTTCTACAGAGTTCAGGAATTTAGTGACTCAGCAAGGGGAGAGGTTTTAAATGGAAGCAGTAACCAGTCGGAAATGCAAAAAGGTTTTTCAGCCAATCAATCTCAGACATGTCAACCAAAGCTTATTTAATAATATGTAGTTCGAAAATTTAGAACACGCGTATAAAATCATGAAATTTTACAGTTAGTATGTCCTTTTTACCAAACAAAGGGAAATAAAACCACCTCATTTACTACGATTATCTTAAACTCTAGAATTTAGTGGAAACTATTCACTGTATGCATTATTTTCGATTAATAAAAAAATAAAATGTGATATAGCATTTAAAAGCATAACAAATTCAAAAAGTAGTCAATACTTTCAATCTGTACTTTCAAATCTATAAAAAATAATGGTTTATAGATTGAAATGGACAGGAGAAAAAATTATCAGTAGGAATAGATAAAAAAAATTCTAATAACTTTTTTAAATTAAAAAGGTATTTGTAAGATTAAAAAGTATATAAGTTACAGAAGGTATGGGTATTACGTCTTATTCTTTTTTTAAGGAAATAAAAATAAATTTCTCTCAGAGAATATAAATATTTACGTGTATGTTGTTTGCATAGAAGATTGAGAACTGGTTGAGTGGAGTTCAATACTCCTTATTATTTTCCTCATTTGAATAGGAATGTCCACACCTTGATTGTTATAGGGGACATAAATTTGAATCCTAATGATTTCTTTTATTTCCGCCTATGGTACTTTTTCTTTTTTATATCGACCAATATATTATTGATTCCATCCCCATTAGACTCTGTATTGAAATATTTTCTTAACGAAGTTATTCAGATATCCCTATTTCCTCTTCCTTCCTTCTACAACATTTTTGATATTAAATCAATCACATATTATTTTCATGGCATTAAATTCTTGGACGAATTCCCTTCAGTATATTAATTGGCAAAATGCTATTTAGTTATTCTTAATCAGGATAAGATGTTTAACGTTTAGAACATAGTGTTCGAGTTTAAACAACAGTTTTATGAATTTCCCAAAGTATAGGGCAACTTGCTTCAATAGTACTCAACACTATTTAATGTTCTAGTCTTAGTCAATAATGAAAAGCACATAAAAAAATTCTTAAAAAACAGGAAATGTACAAATAAAAAGCAAAGTAGTAGTAATTTTATTTCATGTGTATGCATCAAACTTTTTTTATTAATATCAAATAGATGGTTCACGGCAACAAAAAATATATCTCTCTATTCTAAAAAAAAGTTTTTGGTAAACGGTTTCCAGAGAAAAACTTTTTAATTACTGAACCGAATAACACATATCTGGTATCAAAATGTTTGGATTCTTTCCGGATTTCCGAGTAGGCTATTGGATTTTTTAAAAAAAATTCTGAATTTTAAAATATTTCCATTTTTATAGATTTCGGATAAGGTCGCAGTTACAAAGCAAGAAACTATGAATTTTAAAACAATTGAAAACATATTTCACTTATCTTTCTATTTATAACACGAATTTAAAAAACATATTTTGTGTTATTTTTAACAATACTATTTATATTTTTGTTGTTCAAACGGTTTTAAATATATTTAAAACTTATGTATAATTAATTTATCTTTTATTTTTTAAATAACAAATTAGTATTTTTATATTTATCTTTGTCGTTGTGGCAACCTAATCATTACTATATTTACAATAAAAAATAAAATATTAACTCGCTTTCGGAAATTTTGAACTTATGCATTTATTTTTTACAATAATTATTATTTTTATATCCTTTTTCAAGTATGTTTTTTAAAGTGTAAAATGTAACTCTTTATTTCATTATGCCAAAACGCAAAGGCTATTGCTGTGAAACTGACACAACTTCGACGTTTGTTTATTCTCATGAAGATAAAATTCTAAATTTTCACGATTTTTACGATAATTACTACATTTTTCACAGCCAATCAATACAAATTTTAAGAAAGTTAAATTTATTCCTGAGATGTTTCAGTGCTTCTTAACGGATCTGTGAAAAAAAATATTACCTTGGGGAAATGGGTAAAAGAATGTTTACATTGCTCTGTTGTTATAAGAATGTTTTATAAAGTGAGTAAAGTACAGTGAATTGGGTTTTGTGAGGAATTGCGAAGCGGTCCAAAAGTTTCTGCGCAAGCAGTTAACGGGGGTTGGCGAGCGATAGCGAGCAGGGGGCGGTAGCCCCCTAGTTTAATAAAAAAATACAGTAGTACTTAAGGTCATTTCCAAAACAAGGTACCATATTTGTAACAATATTACTTCTACCGATATAAGCTAAAAGTAACGGCATATTATAAAATTTAATTTTCTATGGTTTTTTTCTTGAATGACGAAAATAAGTATTCTCTGTGCCTAGTTAGGCTTCAAGATGAATTAACAAAATCAACAAACCAGCTTTATCATTGAAATTTATTTTTCAATGAAAATGATAGTGCTCAATATCACATGCCTCCAATATGGTGTCAAATAACTTCAGAACTTCCGAGAGCTTGTTATCAGCGCAAGTGAACCTAACATAGAATAGATAGCGGCCTCAATTTCCAATCCCCAAATCCATACCTTACAAATAAGTCAGCGTTAAACTCTGAACGTGCCCCGAATCATCTCCAGGGTCCTTCATAAACGCGATTTCTCACACCTTAATACCCCATCAAAACGAAATAATCCCTCCAGTAATTGCGAGCTCCGATATACCCACTCTCAATTATATGTGATGCAGCTCCTCCTGTTTATTTGGGGATGGATCTCAACCTATACTCCAGTGAAATCGATTCTAGGATGATTGAAGAATCGAATACTTTCGATGTAGGTTGGTGTTGAGGTGTGGAAATGACCGGAAATTGAAAAGCGGTTATTTGATTTAAAAATTGTCCTTTTTAAATCCAGATTATTGATTGATATTTTTAAGTATGTATGGTTATTCCTATTCCAATCAAATCATCCATCTTCATGATTGAGGTAGAGGGCTATTTTTTATTTAAAGCTAAAGAGAGAGACAAAAAAATCGAATTATTCAATTTAGTTTTTAACCCTTTCAGACCTAGCCGCCCCAAATTTCTCATTGTACTAATAATCTATTAGGTTTGAAAGGGTTTAATTTTCCGTAATTAAGAGTTAAAAACGTTCGAATGAATCAAGGTGTACTGTACTATAGTCTGTTCATTTGAAATAGGCGCCTGAAACAGGATCAAAAACGCCTAATAACGCTCATCACGCAACTTCAGTGACCGATACTTTTACAATATTTTAACTACTTCTGTTTAGAATGCCTTGTACAAGGATGCCTTGTTAGGATGCACAAGAAAAAATGTTCGATGATAATTACAATAGTAACGGCATAAAATACATTACGCCTCAGACGCCTATTTTCAATGAACAGAGTATAGTAGTATATTTTCTATCAAGCAATCAGTATTTCAAATTTTGTACTTTCCATGAACTAAAATATAGCTTTTAATATTTTCTATTTATATCTTTAAATATTAGTTTTGGAAAGGAAACAAACTCAGTGGTACGGTTAAAAAAGAGGTACTATAGAAAATATCAGTGGGTTTTTTCAGATGCACAACGATTTTCGCAGAACGATTTTCATAGAAGTGCTACAGCTACCCATAAAGGTAGAAAAGAGAAAAATATTCCATGGCAACTAATGGATCCATTGTCGTCGAATGAAATCTAATTTATATTTTTAGTTATTTTGTTTAACATTATTTATCATTCTGAATCTCATTAAATGCTAAATTAAAAAAAATAGAGAAACAATCACAATCACTTTGGATATTTTATAGAAGTATTACTTCTATAAAATATCCAAATTTATCTGAAGCGATAAATTTCGGTGTCTTTTTAAGCGCCTCCTTAAAAAGAAGATTGAAAGTTTTAAATAAAATGATGATTAACAAGCTGAATCAGAAATTACATTGCTAAACATTGATCCTTCAGTTGTTCCTCAACAAGGATGTATTTCTATGCATAAATCGATCCTTTCTATTCTGATTCCTTCCAACAACTAACTCATCCACCAGAATCGATCTTTTGAGACAAATCGCAAAAGTTACTTTGAAACTCCAGATTCATCACGGAGCGATGCCCGTGAGTAACGGCTGCACAACGTGATCCGGGGCATTTTTACGGAATGGAAATAGACGCGGGGCTATTTACGAGGGTAATAGAAACGCCGCGTAAACGAAAAGATCGCTCTTCGGGCAGAGTGACAGCTATTTATTACGGGCAAATCCGCTGAATCTAGGAGAACCCGGGCAATATTCCTAGTTATCTCTGAGCCCCAGCGGGGCGATCCCTTTTGATTTCGGGCTGTTTTTACGCCCCGGCTTTAGTGTGGGGTTGACCTAAAGTCGTGTTTCGGCATTGGTGGCCATATTTCTTGTTGGGATTTGCTGGGTTTGCGTATTGAGGCGAGTTTATGGGGATGTGTGGTTATAGAAGCTCTGATGCGGGCTTTATGATGGTTTGGGTATTGCGCTTATATTTTCTGGATGGTAGCCAATGCGCTCAATATTTCGGTACTTGTTTGTGTTTTATGGCATCCATAAATTGTATTATTGGTTTGATTAAACTGTATATTTTTATAAAAAAAATAACAGAAGCCGTAAAATTTGAAAAACCAAGTGAAATTTAAAGTGATATTTATTTAACTAACATTCAAGTCTGAAGCTTAAAAATATAAAAAAATATTAAGAACCTAACCCGAGGTTAGCATGTATATTTTGTATCTATTACCTACTAATTTATGAGGCACATAATTATAGAGATATTTTAACAGACACGTTGTTTTTATTTTACCAATTAACCACATTTTTTTTTATTAAGGAACAAACCATTAAACGACAAATTATATATTCATTCATCTAATTCAGAGGATTTTTACAAATCATTAAACAAGTGTTTATTCTATCATGGCTATATACCATATTTATGAAAAAAAAGATAAGTTATAATAATGCAGTAAATAAATATCAAAATATGAGGATAAGGCTAATAAAAATATTGAGATGGAATACTTTAATTTTTACTATAACTTGAATGAAAGTTGTTATGGGAGGTTATGATTTAAAAAGATATTTTAATAAGTTTGCCAAAAACTTTGAATTAGGAAATTTTCTTAGAAACGTCATAACTTCTTATTTGAAACGCCCAGTAAAAATTAAAAAAATAAATTTAAATCCTCCGAAAATGTTCTTTCATTTTCAAAAATACTCTTCGTTAAAACAACGACAAAAACACAAGTAGTTTTGGTTGAATTCGTAGTACTTCAATTTTTAAACTCGTTTCGTATAAAATTTCCAGAGTCACTCGGGAATTTTTTTTCGTCCCAGGAAAAGGAATGATGGATTGGGATTGAAACGCACAGAGATGGGAAAAAGAGCGAGAGAGAACCCAAAAGACGCAACTAAGCCTTCCCTTGTTCAAAATGTCAAGTCTTGTAATTTATCTGTTGAAAAACGAAGACGATGGAAGTTTACGAATGGAAAAAGAAAACGTTGTGTTCCTTTTTTGTATGGGGTTTGAACTAAATTAAGTGTTTTTGAAAGGATTGTTTACTTGAACATAAAAACTGTTTAAATTCGAAATAAGTGGATAAAGATCTAAAGTAGATGGTTCTGTATTTGATTCCTCAAAATTTGTGTTTCCCGTGTTGCTTTTTAAACCTTGTTTTAAGACATTAATGCTAATAATAAAATAATTGTAATTTTTTGGAAAATCGGGAAAAATATTTGTTAAATAAGTCAATATTAGGGGGAAAATTGTTGGTTGATTGGAGAAATAAGGCTGAGGCAAAAGTAACGTCTAATTTATTTGAAATTAATGTATAAATTAATGAAAAGTTCTATTCTGTATTGTGCACAAACTCCTAGTGAAATTTGTATCAAACTAAACAGACTATTTCCTAAATGAATACTCAGTTTTGAGATGAGAATAGACCAAAGTTGGAAATATGTATTTTTGAAAAATATCTTAGACACAAGAAATAAGAAATATTTCTCCACACAAAAAATAAGAAAAATTACTATCCCTAAAAATATAGGTATATCCCACTTGAAGTGAATTGTAATGAACAACACAAAGTTCCTGCACGTAAAAAGATGTTAACTTAACTTAATAGGTCTTAGTCTTCATATTATTTTTAATCTCTCAGTTTTTGATTTGAAAGCAAATAATTGTGTTTAAAATTTCCATTTTTTACTTATTCCATTCCTAAAGCTGACTATTCAATTAAAAAAAGAGAAAACAAATTCTAACCGCTTTTAGAAAGTAGAGAGATAAAATGACTTCCGCTTTTGAACTTTCATTCCACAAAAGCTTTTTGAACTCTACGCACTTGACCTCAAAAATCACATAGTACTTAAGTCTCAGAAAACTACAATACAACATGGAAGGAACTAAAAGCGAAGATCCGACACAACGACAAATTGGTGTCTTGTTAACCGAAGGGAACAAAACAATCCCTGCTTTTATTTAAGCCCACTCAGAACTACATAATAGTGAAAATATTACATAAAAACGACGACAACACCTTAATCGTGACACTGACCTTTTTAAACCGAAGTAGAATAATGACTCGTAAAAAGGGCGGGAAACGGATTTTTGACTTCCGGCAACGAATCGAGGAAGGTTCAAGGTTGCCTTATTGGTTCAAACTTAACCTGCTTGTAGCAGAACAAGGTAACTTGTGTGTATGTTCTAGTAGTATGGTTTTACATGGGTATTAATTCATTCTGTCCAATGAGGGTCAATGATCTGATGTAACTGGAAGCATTGTTAGACTGACATAATTGACCTTTTCGCTTTAGAGAAAGTATTTTTCCTCAGTCTGTAATGCCCTTCAGGTGGGATATATCATTTTTCTTTATCATTATGTAATACCTAAGGCATCGTAACACATTCAACACTCATTCAAGTACTTAGGAGGCAAATTGATAACGAATAAAGCCTCTGCTAGCATTTGCATTAATGATTACTCTAAAATGCATATAACACAGTAGCTCTCTATCTTGCAATGACTTAAAATGGAGTTTTTTTATTGGAACTATAGTAAGACATTCATTCATTAATAACAATCAGTTATTTGTGTAGGATTTTGCTTTGCTTTTTATAATTCATAAAATTTCTATATAGGTGGAAAAGTTGTCAGATAAGAGTCTTTATGAATTATTTTTCAAAGTTTGTTTAAAATTAATGGACTGGGCGTCACAAAATAAAAAAAGGTTAGCCAGCATACTCTTTTTCATATAATAATTGTTTTCCAGATTGCATCAACAAAATTTTACACAAATAAAACTTGTCCCTTTTTAAATCCAAGAATATAATAGTAGTAGCTATAGAAAATCAGAAATAGTTTTCAGAAAGTTCGAGAATGATTTATCCTTTATTTTTTAACACAAAAGATCGGAATAAAAATATTTTATAATATCACTAAAAAAACCTAGGAATCAAAATATCAAGATTTCATTATTCCCCAGAAGTGAACGGAATACAATTCTTTGCGAAAACTTTATTCTAAAGAACGACGGAGCTTCCAAAGATTATTTTCGTTTGATAAATGGCAACAGAAAACACCAAACTCTACTATAATTTCTCAACTGCGAGAAAATCAATAAAAACCTACCAAACCGCACTCGCTTTTATTTTCTTCAGAGTCCATTAATCTGATTTAAGAAACAAGAAGCCTCCCTTAAAAAAACTTTCCAGGGCTTCTGTGTCTCTCTTGTCTATTTTATTCTAGAAACAGGATCGTTCATCAATCGAATGTTTTTTTTGTGAGGGGATCTTAAAGATTCTTCAAAGGGAAAACGTTGGTAAACGATCTTACACAAATATTTTTTCGCAGATAATCTCTTGATGGGCTAGTAAGGCATATATTTTATTAAAATTTTAATTATTAATCTCCTGAAAGAACTTCCCCTAAGCCATTTAGTAAACAGTTTTAAGATTTGTCCATATCAATCCCTATTAAGGTTCTTTTTCCTACTTTCATAAACTTACCTCTGAACGTTAAACGTCTGTTATGGAGTGAGAAATATCAGGTGTTAATCAGAAAATTATTTTTTCATGGCAACATTAGCTGTATTATATTAGTGTCAAAACTCCTCATGCTATTAATTTTAAGCTCTAAATTCATATTTAGATTTAAATAGATCAGATAAAAACTATATTGACTTGAATATAGAGTTAAAATGTGCATTGCATTCCAAGCGCATGTATATAATAACAATAAAATTAATTAGAACTTTTAAATATGAAAGACAAAGTAAAATATTTCATTAGATGAGTATTTTGAGTATAAAAGAAGTTATTTTCACAAAAGTGTGTTGAAGCAGTTTAAAAAGGATTTAAATTAAAGAACATTATACTTCTGATAAATGATTCTTGAATAAAATTACAATTTTTATGTTTGCAGCTACTTTAATTTTCTAGACAAATTTCTAAATAGATTGTAGTCAATTAACCTGTAAATTAAATTTCTATTTTAATGAGGGAATAAATGTAATAATTAATTATGATTTAAATAACTTTTTGGTTTAAAAGAAAATTTGAAAGGCGTTTTTTACATAAGGTTTTTAAGGGAATCTTTGTTATCAATTTTAAATTGAAATTTCTTTCTAAATGTGGAAGAACATTACTTGTGTTGCAAATAACCTTTGCCATTTTAATAAATAGGAAACTCTTTGCTAATAGATACAGTCAAAAACTTCTATTTAATAAAAATATTTTTAAAATCTTACAAGTCATTCATAAAGTTTAAAAGTAAAAAAACCTCGTAAAATAGTTAATAGATTATTTTTAAAAAATCATACTTTTCATGAATTATATTTTATTTCAAACCAGTAATTTGAATCTCATCATGAATTGAAAGACATAAAATTTAATTCGGTAATAAATGTCAAAGAAATAAATCCC
Source organism: Tetragnatha versicolor (assembly GCA_024610705.1). Classification (NCBI taxonomy): domain Eukaryota; kingdom Metazoa; phylum Arthropoda; class Arachnida; order Araneae; family Tetragnathidae; genus Tetragnatha; species Tetragnatha versicolor. Next base: position 8,281,014 of record JANDEH010000006.1, on the reverse strand, counting down.
TTTTAAAATATTATAACCCACTCCTCCCCATAAATATTCTGTAAGATGCATCAGACTTATAAATAAAGGGCATATCTAAAATGATTTCAGAAGAATACTCAAATATAATCACATTTTTAGAGTTAAAATGTTCCGCGCGTATCCTTTATCCTTTCTACTTCTTTTCCTAGAGAGTACAAAGCTATTAATCTTGAACTTATTACCTTTAATTGCGTGCTGGAGAAGAAATTTATGCAGATTATGTTAGCAATGCCAAGTTCGAGAGTGAATAAAAAACGCAAGACAGTTATGCGCACGATTGGAGTATGGAAATAAGATCAGCAAAGCTCTTGAACTTCATTGATATAAAAGATAATTTTATATTTAAAACGAATCACGTTTGTTATAAAGTAATTTTTAGGAGAATTTGAATCACGTATAAATTTGTTTTTGTTCTGAATTTGTTGAAAAAATAAATTATAAAAGAATTTTATGATGATTAAAGGAAGTTTTTAAATTTCACTTTATTTTTAAAGCTACCTAACATAATATCACATCTATTAAAATTTCCAAGCTAAGATTTGTATTGCCATTTTTGTTTCAGTATAATGGAAATATATTAAAAATAACCATTATGTTATTTGATAAATTACTTGATTATTATAAGCATTTTAAAGCAGTGGTTAAAACTCCTAAACTTACTCAAAGTAATATAAATTCAAAAGTTAACTCAGCGCTCTGTTACTGATCTAACTAAATATTTGTATAGTTGAATTGACCGGATATCAATTTAACTTCGACAGATTCCGATCCTGCATTTTAATTTTTAGTACATGTTTTATTCATACACATAATTTTACCTTCCCAGTTTCAAATATTACATATTATATGAATACACCCTTTTGGATTTCAGACAACTTAATCAGTACAGAAAAATCTGAGTGAAATGAAATAGGGTACATTATAAATATTCTGTCAGAAAATGAAAGTTGAAAACGTTAGTTCGGAATTCATATGTTCAAAACTTTCGTACTTACCAAAGACTTGTCTTAATTTAATACTGCGCTTGGGGAAACTGAAGAATTTACACGAATCAGCATTTCTTGCACAAAACCCCTGTAAAATACCTCAGTTTCATAAAGGAAGTACATAAATGCACATAATATGTATTATTTCAGCCTCAACTCCATGGGAAATGCCAATCCTGTGTCAAACCATATCGCAATCGGAAGGATATTAAAGATCCTCTTCATTAACTGTCAATGAAAGTGCAATAACCTGCAACGGGGATATCACTGTGACGCAAAAGGCATCTCATATGCGAAAGACACATTAGAGGGAAATTGATTTGTGATTTTCCATAACCGAGGGATTCCAGTTGAAAGGCTTGTCAACGTATTTGAAACAATGCAGTCGGAATTGTCACGTGATTTCGTATTAATGAGAGGGCGTTAAGGGATGCAAACGAGGTGGTTATGTGAGAGCCTTGATGAGATGTTCTCTTATAGAAAATAGCAATTGGGGTGCTTTGTTGTTAAACGTCAGAGTTTTATGATGATTTCGTTTTAATAGCTTTCAGATAATGCTTCGAAGCCTTAAAAAAAGATGGGTGATTTGGGGTTGTAATAATGGGGATATCCTTTTGGTATATGCTGTGTCAACAAAGATGGGTATTAAAGTTAACGATTGCTTATAATCAGCATTAATCTTACTACATAATTATAATCTATCATAATTATAATCTTACTACATAAGCTCTAATTTTGAAAATAAATTCATTAAACGAAACCATTCTTTTAAATTGTTGTGTAAAACAACAGAGTTTGACTAACAACATGACAGTGCGTGTGAAAAAAGTTTTTGAAAAATAATAAATAATATTGAAAAATTGTAAATTGTTTTTAAGTATGATCATCAAAGAACATTTATTCGAGTATAAATATTTTTACAATATAATTTACACTAAAATTCACTTGGAGAGACAATTTTTTAACGACTTGAAAAGTTCAGCATTATGTGAACACTTCCAAGAGATAGTACGTAAATTAAATATTTTACATAAATATATGACTACAGTTATATTAGTATCTAAAACACAGAGGAAGCGATTTCTAATGATCGAGTACAAAATTAACATACGCTAGCTGCTAGCTGAATGCACTAGACCCCCTGCTATAAAAACATATCTTAGCAACATTCTTAGAATTTGTGCGCCATGGAATATTCTTGGTATGAGGAAACAAAAGTATTCAAGAAGCTGTAAAAACATGTTGAAATGAGGATATATTTAATTCCTATAAACAGATTATTACGAGAAGATTAAATACAGTATTAGGTATGAAAAATCAGTGGCAAACGCGAGTTGTAGTAAAGGATATTCAAATATCACATGAAATTATAAAATTCAGTAAAAAGTGTAAAAAATTAGTCTTACAATCGAATCAAATTTGGCTAGATCACAATACGATGTGAAGAAGCGGCGTTTCCAAGCACGCTTTTCCATTGATTATTTGAACTCTCGTTTCCCCAGACTAAAAGAAAGTTTTCCACAAACCAAAATATATGACATGAAAGAACAGATGAAAGAGGTATGCGCAAAAAGTTTCACAAATCCAATTACTTAAATGACCTCCCGATTGATTGCTCGTAAAGGGAGGGAGAGGAAGACCTAGATAAAAGGACCGATAACTAGTAAAATTCGGATCACAGTTTTCGTGCACCGACTAATCAGGAAGCGAGTCCTCTCTGAATCGGCATTTTGCATCTTTGACCGAGACTCGAAAAGCTGCAAATGAACGGAAGTCTTTTTGCTCTCTCGGAACCAATCAGTCAAATTGGACGGTGAGCGTTTGAAGTCTGGGGAAGTTGGCAGAAAAATAGGTAAAAGTCATAATAAGGAAGATGGGTGGGAGGAGTTGGAAGGAGGGAGAATGCGAGCGGACGAAATGGCAATCAAAAATGTGATTTCCTCTTTGTATTGGGCAAATATAAAGAAGCACGCAATGGGACTAAGTAATAAATGATTAATTGAGGAGATAATTTAATTTATGTGGGTAAAAGAGTAATTAAGATGGTAAAAAAGTATTTTGTTCATAGAAGAAGGGTATCAAATTTTTTATGGCAATATAAAAAACAAAGGACTAATACTATAAATTTTGGATTGATAAACTGATTTATACAACTTCAGGCAAAGAACATAAAATAAATGCAGGGTGGGGAGTTTTATTATCTAAATTTGATTTAATTGATTTCTTTAAAATTTTAAAATATAACTCTAAGATTTTGATAGTTTTACGTGTATGATGAACCAATAGTGTAATGGAATAAATATTATCTGATCGACAAAATCGAAAGAACATTACTTTAGTTCGCATAAAAACAAGAAAATTTATTTCAATTAAATTAAAAAAACACTCTTCATTTATTCTAGTTTAAATTCCATTTACATTGACAAAATTCTGGTGAAGCATAAAGATTCTGCATGAAAATTCCAATAGGTTTGTGAGCAAAAAATTTTTTCCAAACATGTTGTTATTATTGTTTCTAATTTCTAGTTGGTCAAGCGAAACTCATGTCAAACTCCATTAGTCCAAAGAAAAACCATTTTCCAAACATAAAAAGAAACCTACTACGTCACTAACAAAGTAGATCCCATTGCGGTGTCTGAGTTTAGAGTGAAACGAAGAACGTCAATTTTAAAATATGATTATTTCGTTAAACCCATGTATAACGAGTGTCTTTTTATCACGATTCGCGTATCGAAATTCCTCCTTTCAACCCAACAGGCTTTGTGTTTACTCATTTTCTCCTTCCACGCAGTGACTTACTGGGTTCAGGAAACGTTGCTGTGAAATATAGAAGTACTTACTGTTGGAATCGAACCATCAAATAATCGAAACCTATCAATAATTCTCGCATCTTACCTGCGGGCCAGGCATTGACGTCGGGCTGACGTCAATGCCAAACTCTCTATATATTTCTGTTTTGAGTGGCAAGTGACTACTCGCTCACCACTCTCGCCTGTTCTGATGACTGAACTATACTGTTTTTAAAAGGACTTAAATAAATATGATTTTAATCTGATCTGAAGTTGTCTTCATCCACTTCTCTGCTAATTCTTGGGCTAGTAAGCCCAATACTTACTATACTAACTATTTTCTAGATAAATTTATATAAATAAGTTTCCTATTCTAACCATATAAGTATTTTAAATTTTATAATTTTTTTTACCTCTCTATACCCCTTCTTTAAAAATTTCTATCCTTAATGTTCATAATATTTTCATTCATAAATTTAAAATATTTATAGTAGTATTGGGGGAAATTATATTTTACTGTAAGAGACGATAAGGTTTTGCATACTCAGGTGCTTCAATTTCATGAAACTTTTTCAATTCAACTAATTTAAAGTTATTTCTTCATCATTTTACTATCATCAATTGATATTACCAATAATATTTATACAGGGTGTCCCACGAGAAGTGGCCCAACCCCTCTAACTTTTGAACCCCTACAGATATAGTCATGAAAGTGGGGTCTAGGTATAGTAAAGTGACCATGCTCTATCCGATGAGATTACTTTCAACACCCTCAAGCGGAGAATTTTAGAGATAAATTTTTTATTTTAAAAACTATGTGAGGTATGTGAAAACAGTCAATGACTAAGTTGTAGAGCAGCATCGATTTAGTAGGAAAAGACACCTTAAGCAGAAAAATATCTTGAATAAAACCCCTTAAGCACACGCTCAATTAGGTTGAAATTACGTAGATTTTACTTCTTAAAACGCTTCTCACAAGGCGAAAATGAGAAATTTTTATTTTTATTACTTAATTAAATGACTAAAAGTATTATTAATTCATTAAATTGAAAATTTCTCATTTTTGCCTCGTGAGGAGCGTTTTAAAACGTAAAATATACGTAAATTCAAGCTAATTGAGCGTGCGTTTTAGGGGTTTTATTCAAGATATTTTTCTGCTTAAGGTGTCTTTTCCTACTGAATCGATGCTGCTCTACAACTTAGTCATTGACTTTTTTCACATACCTCACATAGTTTTCAAAATAAAAATTATAACTCCTAAAGTGTCCGCTAGAGGGCGTTGAAACTTATCTCATCGAATGGAGCATGGTCACTTTACTATACCTAGACCCCACTTTCATGACTATATCTTTAAGGGTTCAAAAGTTAAAGGGGTTGGGCCACTTCTCGTGGGACACCCTGTATATGCTTTTCATTAAAATAAACATATTTTTATAGAAGCCTAAAAAATTTCTTAACCACTTCAAATATCTCTATTAATAATTACAAACGAAATGTCATTTATGAATGAAAACCCATAGGTAAGCCGATATCAAAGATTAACATAAAAACATCCCAATAAAGAGAATCCAACTGTTCAGAGAAGCACTGAAAAGAACACTCCTCACCGCTCTGACGAACAAGGTAATCGAACGACCGTCTCGGTCACTCTCTTCCCCCCACCAGAAAAGACCCCTCGGCGAATCACCCGACACCCTCATATGCATAATGCGATAATAACCCGGATCTCCAGAGCCAAAGTTCACACCGAGTCTCTCTAAATGGCGGAATTCCTGATCGGCTTCATTCAGATTTGTTTGCGAGTGTAGGAATGAATACCTGGAGACTTGATGCATGACTTGGAAGGGATGCCGGTGACCCCGGGTTATCCTGTCTCATTTGTAAAAGACGGTTGATAATGATTTGAGATGTTTGCCACCCTGGACGGGAAGTTCTAGAGATGGCATTAAGAAGGATGGTGAAGGTAGTGTAGTTCATCAGAGATTTATTTGGTGTGTGAATGTTCCTGATGCACGTATAAAGCTAGGTTACACAGATGGGTATTTCTGATAAGAATGGTATGGCAAAGATAACGGTACGACATCTTTTAAGGGTGTTGGACCTCTTCGGACTTTTCAATGCTTGTTCTTCAATTTATAAGGTCCAATTGTTATCTACTGTATTTTTTCTTCAGCCTTTTAAAGAATCAAAATATTATCTTATTTTAATTTAGCTGAAGTGCTCAAAACATTAGGAAGTGAATATCAGAGATAGTCTATTATAGTCTGTGCAATTAAAATAGGCGGTTGAACGTTATCAGTTGAAGTTCGTCGCCTTGGTAACGAAGGAGAAAACGTAAGCGGTTCTGCTTTATTTTTGCACATCAGTTAAGGCAGGACGTGAAATTAAATTGAAACTTTGAATCTTAATAATTATAAAACTAATTAGAATTTTTTAAAAAACGAAACGACAATTTTTTTGAAAAAAAATAATTGTATATGTGTTTAAAATTTTGTACTTCTACCATGATTAGTTTTTCTTTTATAACGAAGAAACTGGTGGAAACCATGGCAACGCACAGGTGAAAGGTGTGGAGACTGGGGAAATCACGTGACTTTTCAACCGCCGATTCTAATTACACAGACTATGGAGTGGTTAACCCTTACCAAATTATGTATTAATTTTAAGAAAGTATTTTAATTCCAGTTCAAAATACATTGTATTTATTCTAAGTAACCATACATGTAGCTTAACTGTGCAATCAACTGTTTTATCGAAATAAAATTTTCCTTACCTTTAAGAATAAGTCGTCGCTTAAGGTATAACATAACCATAGCTCAATTTCCTTAACTTTTCAAGTGAGGAGAAAAACTCGCATTAGCATGCGTCTCTATGGACAAAACACAATAGCAAAACTGTCTACCCAGGTTAAAATTTATGCTGGAAAAAGCAAAGAAAGTATGCTTGTTTTTGCTGGTTATTGCTGGGTATGCTGGTTTTCTTTGCTGGCGTATGCTTGTATATGCTTGCCAGCATGGGATGCTGTCTGAACCAGCATACATATGATAGCATGGCTTGCTTATTAACAAGCATCCGATGCTTTTAAGCAATTCATGCTACCTTCACAGCATGGAGAGCTAGGTACCTTGGTGTGCTATTTTATGCTTTTTTATGCTTGCCAGCTTGGGATGCTATGTAACTAGCATGGGATGCTATCTGAACCAGCACACATATCATAGCATGGCTTGCTTTTTTCAAGCATCCGATGCTTTTAAGCAATTCATGCTACTTTCACAGCATGGAGAGCTGGGTACCTTGGTGTGCTATTTTATGCTTTTTTATGCTTGCCAGCTTGGGATGCTATGTAACTAGCATGGGATGCTATCTGAACCAGCACACATATCATAGCATGGCTTGCTTTTTTGAAGCATCCGATGGTTTTAAGCAGTTCAAGCTACTTTCATAGCATGGAGAGCTGGGTACCTTGGTGTGCTATTTTATGCTTTTTTATGCTTGCCAGCTTGGGATGCTGTGTAGCTAGCTTGGGATGCTATGTAGCTAGCTAACGCAGCAATAGCAGCACATGCTATGGACAAGCATCCGATGCTTTAAAGCAGTACAAGCTACTTTCATAGCATGGACAGCTTGGTACTTAGGTGTGCTATTTTATGCTTTTTTATGCTTGCCAGCTTGGGATGCTATGTAGATAGCTGACGCAGCAATAGCATCACATGCTATGGACAAGCATCCGATGCTTTTAAGGGGACGCGGTACCTCTGTTCGACAAAATTACGAACAAAAAATTTTTAGTCCAAACTAATCTATTTGCATTCGTCTATCATTATACAAATTTCTAAAACTTTTCATTGAAAAATATCCAAGCTGTAGTTAAAATTTTTACTCAGAACTACTTTTTCATTGTTTAAAATGCTAAGGCTTTTTATCTATTGGACCAAATCTCTTGACATTTTTTCTGGCTATTGTTGGAAGTTCGTTTAACAAAAGGTGGTAAGGGTTTTTTGATATTCATGGTAGATTTTTTAAAAATATTACTGAATTTTGATTTTAGCATCTTTATGGGTTTTTTGCTAGCGATACAAGAAAAAAATATTTTTATAACTTAAACCAGAAAACCCTTAACAGATACCAACTTTTGTTGTATATAGATTGAGGTATTTAATAAAAAAATTAATGAGTGTAAGTAAATTATTGTAGGAGGAGTGGCATTTCAAAAACACCTCTTAAATTTGAAGTTTATTTTTTTTAAAAACTTAGAATTCTTAATTTTTTGGTATTTTCAATTTGGAATGTCCTTAATACAAGGCAAATACATTTATTACCACCAAAACGTTTCAAAGAACGATGAATTTAAAAATGTTGACCAAAAAGGTACTGCGTCCCCTTAAGCAGTTCAAGCTACTTTCATAGCATGGAGAGCTAGGTACCTTGGTGTGCTATTTCATGCTTTTTTATGCTTGCCAGCTTGGGATGCTATGTAGCTAGCTAACGCAGTAATAGCATCACATGCTATAGACAAGCATCCGATGCTTTTAAGCAGTTCATGCTACTTTCATAGCATGGAGAGCTAGGTGCCTTGGTGTGCTGTTTTATGCTTTTTTATGCTTGCCAGCTTGGGATGCTGTGTAGCTAGCTTGGGATGCTATGTAGCTAGCTAACGCAGCAATAGCATCACATGCTGTGGACAAGCATCCGATGCTTTTAAGCAGTTCATGCTACTTTCATAGCATGGAGAGCTAGGTACCTTGGTGTGCTGTTTTATGCTTTTTTATGCTTGCCAGCTTGGGATGCTGTGTAGCTAGCTTGGGATGCTATGTAGCTAGCTAACGCAGCAATAGCATCACATGCTGTGGACAAGCATCCGATGCTTTTAAGCAGTTCATGCTACTTTCATAGCATGGAGAGCTAGGTAGCTTGGTGTGCTGTTTTATGCTTTTTTATGCTTGCCAGCTTGGGATGCTATGTAGCTAGCTTCCAAAGGTTTCAAAATTTTTTGATAATTTTTATAGAAGTAATTAGATCCTTTCACTCTGCAAATTTTCTATATCAGTGAGAATAACATTTTTAAAAATTTCAATTTTAAAATACTCTGGTTAAAAATATTTAGTACAGTAATGTTTTTAATTTACTTGAATAAATTTAGAAAATTCTTTCGCAAAGTAGTTTTATTATGTAGTAAAAATTTAAATTTTCTACAAAATTTAGTTTTGGATAATACATTCAAAAATTGCATAGTTCAGAGTCCTGAGACCCGTATGACACAATACCATTACATGCTAGGTAACAAGCATCCAATGCTTGTTAGCTAGCTGTTTAAGGTACCTTCATAGCAATGAATGGTGGGATGAACCTGGGACGTTAAGCCTACATGTACTAGCTTTGACGCTGAATAGCTCCGGATATATTTGAAGCCAAGCTTAGTGGTTTATATTTTCTGAAAGCGTCAGAAAAGTTGTTTCTAACAATAGGTTAAACTAAGACGTGGTATAAAAGTTGCGCAATCTAGAAAATTTATATTTTAGTTTTTCAAGACGATTTTTCACGGATTTCTCCCAAAATAATTGTCAAAGAGCTTATTAATAATCATATTCTTGAAGAACTCTTTGAAACTTGTTAGAAAGACTCCGCTTCTTCTGGAAAAAAGGAGTTAGGGGCGTTAAAAAGTGAAAATAAAAACGAGCACGCGGTTCTGAACTCTCTTAATATGAGTCCAATCTCCTAGTGTAATACATCATTCAATAGGAAATATTAAGGAGGTACACATACTAAAATTTCAGAACCCTATCTCTAAAATTAAGGACGTGAGGCCCAATTAAAATTTTCCAATAAAACTGGAAAAACTCCCGAAATAAGGAGCCAATCCCCTTATGCTTTACATATTCTTAATCTACTAAATGACGTGAACACGATGATGTAAAACACTTGGGGGTTTATTTATATTTTTACGCATTCCTCCTTTTTCTCATACCCCAAAAAACGTAGTGGATTCCTATGAAGACAAGTTAATCACTTTTGTGTTCAAAAATTCATGGATGACGTCAAAATCACCATGGAAACTCGAAATTCCGGAAAAAGCTTACCCTATTACTCTACTATCATAATAAAAATTCAAAAAATTTCAAACTTTTTATTAAATACCAATTATTAGGCTACTTTTGGACTTGTATTTTTTACTCAAAACTACGATTTTTTACGACTCCGAAAAGCCCCTAAATGTTTAACGAATTGCATGAAAATTCGATATGAAGTGTATTTTAAGGTCCTCTTTAAGAATATGTCAAAGAAAAAATTTTGAATTGCGTTTATTAGGTTTAAAACGACAAAAGAGTACTATTTCGACAGTGAAATACCTGCTGTAAATAATAATTACAAATAGAAAAAAAATGCATTCATTATTATAAATTAAATAAAAAATAATGACATAATTTGAACTACTTTAAAAGCTAAGTAAAAAAATAAAGCTGCACAAGGGTAAATGAACGTAAACTAAGAACAAGAGATACATGTCCCAATCTCACCCCTCACTAACAAACAGATCGGATGGGCTGTTGTATCGATTTAATAGTGTATTTGCTTTCTCAGATTTTTGAAAATTTACTTTTAAATTTTATTAGGATTCCTTTTTAAAGCTTGGTGTTATTAATCGAGTAAAAATAATTTTTATTTTATAAATTGAATTTATTAGGTTTTACTTGAGCAAATGGCAACACTAGGTTTGTTTTGGGATGGTAAGTTTATTTGTAACCGGAATTGTCGCGTGGCTTCTTATTCCAAGCACTGATTCCAAGTAAGTTGAATCCTCAATGTATTTTATTTATTTTCCAGGTTTTTCTGCCAGGGTCCTCTGTTTTAGTGATACCTAAAATTATCTATATCAAACTAACCGTACGTGTCTACCCTGTTTTTGTGGATGCCTGTGCTCTTTCATAAGAGGACATTCACGAGCAACTTTACCCCCAGTGAAAGTGATTAATTAGATTCAGGGCAAATTGCATCGGAACAGAGCTGCGGTATTTTTTGGTCGTCAGTAAATATTAACATTTTAACTGATGCTGAAATTCTTCGATTAGAATTTAAGCCCTAATTAGATTAATCAAAACAATTTATAAGAGAAAATAAATTCAGTGTAGAACGAAAAAATTTTGACAGTGCCTGAAACATCAGTTTTTTACCATATTGAAGCAAAAAATTAGGAAATTTTCACAAAAATCTTCTTCATAGTCATCTTCCCCACTGAAATTACTCAGAACTTCATCTGAATTTTTTTCAACTCTTCCACACAACCCGATCAGATATAATCAGAAATAATCTTCACGAGCTGAGCTACCATGCGGGCTAACTCTGGACGAAAACTGTTGCACTGCGGAGAGCAGACTTAGATAATTTAGAAGCGCACAACCGAGCAAAGAGCGTTTTAGAATATTGCAGAAAATATATTTAAATTGTTGATAAATAAATAGATATTTTCGTACTGTTGTTGCTTTTATGAAGCTTTATTACAGTATTTAGGTGATCAACAGGTCTGTCATTATGTTTTAAGACAAAATTCAAACGACTGGGGAGTACTTAATAAGTTTGCAGAATATATTTGAAGAAAATTTTTGTGCGCAGAGAGTTTTTTGTTTTATCAAACTATGCTGCGGAGGAGGTGAGGTCTAGGAAACCGCTGAAAAAGAATTAGTTGAATTTTGAACAGTTGTACTTGTCAAAACATGCTGATAAGAAATGGTCAGGGACAAGATCATGAAAGGGGAAGCTACAAGAACAATCCATTCAATTTGACCAAGCTTGTGGTAGAGGGGAGGAGAGGAAAATGTTGTGCGGTCTTCCAGACCGCACATCTGCTTACGGTTAATAAATCTTAAGGTTTTTAAATCCTTCCCAGGGAGGAATTCCCAAATTATCGGGCCATCTCTCGACATTCTCTTGCTCACGACATCCATTCCTTTGAGAGATGGGGATTATAAAAATTTTTCTATATTTTATAAGTAAATTATATTTTTTGATAATAGTGTTTCTGCAATATGGTATGATTTAATGGCAACTAACAGTTCTGTTTAATTTAAAAATATAATTAAGAAGATAGTATTTCACTTCTTAAATTGCAACTATGTAAAAATGTGTATTTGAAAATGAGAATTTAAAAGTAATTAATGCCTATTTTTTTCTCTGGACTTCAATAAGAATTTTCAAAATTATTTGGTCCCCTCGTTAAATTACTTGACACCCTTGAATTAGAGTATCCAAAGAAATTAAAAAGTCGTCATGTGTTTAGCAAAATAAAATGCTACTTCATTTAATGATTGAATTGAGTTACCTGTAAAAAATTTTTCTTAACCATTAATGTAAAATGGGCCATTCCATGGTTACGGACGTAACAAATAGAAACTTTTGAGGCTTTGTAAATAATGAAAAAATTAATTGTAAACTATGGTATTTTTTTTCTAAACATACCAGAGGTAGATTAATAAAATATTAAATTATGACAACTGAACAATGGTTCTAAAATTTTTAAAAAATTTATAACTGAGTGTTACGGACGTAACTCACAGAACTGTCTATATTTCACTTTTCAAAGTTATTGATAAATACCTGTGAATTTTAGGGTAAAATTAAAAATTTTTTTTTCAGTAATTCATTATGAAGGTTTATAAAATTAAAAAAAGTGATTGTAGAAGCAAAAATTTAATTATTTATTAATCTATGGCCTAATTAATTTGTTACGGACGTAACATGTCTGATTTATAACTCATTATTAATGAAATAAAATCATTTAATTGTTCAATATAAAGTTATTTATCAAACAAAATACTATTATCAAAGCATTGGAAAAATATTTTGGTCAGAATTGTTTTTATAGACCACATAATAAGATTTTGAGAAAACGTTAAAATAACCTTAGATTACGTAGCGTAATTTGCATTATTTTACTTATTTTTACATTTTTTAAAACTAAAATGATTATTTTTTGCTTCTAGTCTCATGTGTAAACACATTTTCAATGTATTTATCATTTTTTTTTAGTGAAATAGCTTTTTCTATGGCCTAAATTGATTTATAATAAAATTTCTTCAAACGTTTTACTAATCAACTGCTGACTGACAGCATTTTTTTCACATAATTGACAAATAGCAATAAGGCTTTTCTTTTCTATTGCTTTGACATTAAAAATCTTATGCCTTTTATTAAATGTTATCTTTTTTTAAATACTCTTTTCCTTTTATTGCTCATTTGTGGCTTAATTTGGGGAAAAAGAGCAAGATAAAAATTGAAAATACCCATATTAGAACAAAAAAGTCCAAAATCACACTCCTTACCCTTATAATATGAAAAAAGACATGTTGGCTAAAAAAATATGGAATATAGGGGATTTTTGGTATCCTAATAGAAAAATTAAAAATTGGATGTTACGTCTGTAACAGTCATAAAATTTTTTAATATGTATCAAAAATTCATGTAATAGTGTTAAAAGCATGTTTATATGATTTATAAAGAGAAAATATGGTTAAAATTTGATTAAGATTACCAGTGAGTTTGTAGAAACTACTATTATCTGTTTTCATGTTACGGACGTAACATAGGGACATAACATAATGAATTTTAAAATTTTAATTATTATATTAATATATCTTAAAATTTTATTATCTTACCTATAAGTAGAATTGTCAGAGATAAAAACTAGCCCCAATTAAATTTCTACAGGTTATTTTTAATATCAGCAAGCCTAGTCAAACTTTACTAACTTTATGTGGCGTATTTTCAATTTTGTAATGTTCAACTATTTTGGCCTAAAACTCTTATTTATAACTTATTTTTTGATATTTAAAAGATGTTTAAAAAGATAAAAGATATTTAAAGAAATTCAACTCTTAAGCTTTAAAATGATGCATTACATCATAGGTTTTATTAACTTTTAAAAATTGGTACTTTGGTTTCATTATTCATGGAATGGCCCAAATATTATAATTTTAATTTAATAGTGAGATTGTTACCTAATTACTTTTTTTATTCTTATTTTCAGTTACATTTATTTTTACATGCATTTATTTTAATATGCTACTGCTAGCCTCTTAATTAAATTTGCACAAAACTTTTTTGCCATTTCGCATCACAACAATGTGTGACCTGTAAGATTATGAGGAGAATGACCGAGAAATTTGACTCCTCCCCGCAGGGATTTAAAAACTGATTCATTACCTCTGTGAAATTTTGTTTTGAAGATTTAGTACCCCAGTCTAAATTATAAGATTCGTAACCACTGATTTGTTTTCTACCTGCAGGCCCACTTCCTTCATCAAGGTGGTTGTTGAAGATGAATACCCTCTCTGTCCACCATCAAATGGCTAAAAAGCCATAGACTGTTAGAGTTAAAAGTAAGTAACATTTATCTTAATTGTTTGTAAAACAAAGGGTGTTTCTGGGTTTCTCCAGGAATTGTTTTTGACATTTAACCCTCATAATGAAGGTAAATAGCTACTTTTTGTTATGCAAAGACTACATTATAATTTTCAAAATATTCAAATTTTTATACTTAAACCAATGCTGTATTTTGATAAAATACACCTTTTTCTACCCCAAAATTAAATATTTCCATTTTCCTAACCAATAATTAATGTTCAGGGACTTGGATAAAACAGTATTTTCATTTTGAATGTTACCTTTTTAAAAATAGAGCCATGTATGTAAAAACCTACTCGACAGCAACGTTTCCTGAACCTAGTACGTCCTATGGGGAAGGAGAAAGTGGGTAAACACGGTTGTTAGGAGGAGTTTCGGTTTGCAAATTGTGATAAAAAGACTTTTTATTCATGGGTTTAACGAAATAATCATATTTTAAAATTGACGTTCTTTGTTTCACTCGAAATTCAGACACCGCGAGGTAAACTACTTTGTTATGTTAGTGACGTTGTAGGGTCAACTAACGTGGCTGTCGTATAATTAACAAAATGGTTATTTCATGTTTTGTTAATTTATGGTACCAAAGTTATTTTGGTTCTTTAGGATATGGAGAGTTAGAAAATCTTTGGTACCAATTTTTCTATTCACTTTCCTGGTGTAGAGGTCAAATTATACATTTCCATATTTTTAGGATTAAGCAGGTATAATTCAGTTCAAAAACCTTTTAAATTATTGTAAATTGGTGGAAATAAAGTAAAAAAGTTTCTAAGCTTAAAAGTATCAAATATTGTCAAACAAATAAATATTTTACAAGAATTAAGCTGAAGTGGTATGTATAAAATTTATGATTAATTGCAAACTTTCTTATTCATATTTTGAAATGAAAAGCACAGTAGTACAAATATCAAAATTTTGCTAAGAATTGTCCCGTACGTAACATATGAATACTGTGGAATGAATCTTATTTTTATATGCGCATGTAATAAATTTGAGTATGTTACTTAATTAAATTTGAGCAAAACTATTTATCGCGGTTATAACCATTTCACATCAAAGCGACGCTAATTTTGAAAATCGTTGTACTTATTTAACAAAAAATTTTGATAAAGCTATCACTCAAACAAACAAGCATAATCAGTAAGAGAATATAAGGAGGGATGACCCAGGAATTTATGATGCCTCCCCAGAAGGATTTACAAAACACAGATATATTACCTACAACAAAATAAATTTTTACATTTTAGCAACCCCGTCTAAATAATGTCCATAACCATTAAATTAACTTTTGTGTTCTATCTGCAGGCCCACCTCCACCAAATTAGTCTGCTGATGAAGTTGCTCTCGGATACAAACCATTGCTCTACTTATGATGGGGAGATGTCACATAACCGGAAGGCTTTGGAACAGTGTTGGATAAAGTAAAGTAAGTTACTTTTGTCTTCAATGTTAGTAGGGGAGAGGGGGACTTATTTGTACATGGGGTAGGGGAGACTGGGGTACAATGGACCACGGGGCACAGTGGACCACCCCCTGTTTTTTTATATTTATTTTATTTATATGTGTTTCAAATTTAGTTATTTAGATGGTAATCCTACAGCAGTCAGAACAAACCAGAATTCATGTTATTACTTGACTAATAAGCCATTTTATTCCTGTTAGTCTATTTGTATACGAAAGTAAATTTTTTCCTTCAAAGTTGAGAGTGATTTTTCACTGAAGATTTTTGATTTGGAAAACTTTGCTAACCATAATCTTAAGATAAGATATTAAACTATTATATTCCATTGAAGTTAAGGAGTTACATTTACATTTTATATATTCTTTAAAATTATTTTTGCTAAATCTCTATCCGGAGTACAATGGACCACTTCATACGGGGTACAATGGACCACTTAGTTATGCATTTTTATAAGTGAATAAAATTAGTGGAATTAAGAGTTTACTTTTTTACCTGCATAATTAATACTAATTATTCATTCTATAACATTTCCCATTCTTAATTGCTATTGTTTTACACTTAGTTTTATTTAAATCTAAGGGCTTTAGAAGGTTAGTTTTCTTTTTCCTGATCTAAGTCTTATCATAAATTTAATACTATCTCGTATTTAAAAAATAATAATCACAAAGTGAATATTTGTTAGGTAATGTGGTTGTAATTAATTCTGCTACTCTATTTTTATTTATTTACTATTATGTATTCAAATAATGACATTTTTACTGTCCTTAATGAGTGTTTATAGTGAATCAAAATTATGATATCAGTAATGGGAAATTTTAATTAATTATTAATGTTTGAAATGTTACCAATGAAACCTAAAGAAATGTTATGAATGTAAAATATTACTGATAAAAATTTTCTAATAATTTTAAATAATTGTTTTTCATAGTATGTATTTCAGCAATGCGGGTTTTCATTTGCTGGATTTAATATTCGTTAAAATTAGCATCATATGTATAAATTATGTAACCAAAATAAACCAATTTATCATTTACTACATGTTTTGTATCATTAAAAAATGTATTTACTTCATTTATATCAAAATAGTCAAAGTGGTCCATTGTGCCCCGTGCTGTGGTCCATTGTACCCCGGTGCCGGGGTACAATGGACCACTTTGTCACTTGCCATTTAAAAATTTTTATAAAAAAAGTAATCATTATATTTACTTTTCAGTGGATGTTTTATAAACCTTAATATATGGTTCATATGTATGCATGTTATCTAATTTAAAAAATAAGTAGTTTGCCCTTTATGAGTAAAAATTTACAAAAGTGGTCCATTGTACCCCGGTCTCCATACATTAGAACAACCAATATTTCACTATGTTAAATTCAATATAAAAATCTGAAGAAATATCAATAAGTTGAAGTACGTAGGCCTATTGGAACCCTTTGAGTGTAACATTTACTGGCTTCGGAATATGAAAAGTAAAATTTCTTGGTGGGAAAATTAAATCTAGATAGTTTTTAAGTAAAAACTTTGCCTTTTCTATTATGGTATCAATCAAGTTAAGTCCAAAAAAAGTTTTGTTCCCAATTTCAATTACAAATATTTATATTTCCTACTATAAAAGATAGAGATGATAGATGAGGATGTTTGAACACAAAAAGTTGGAGTATTTTTGAATAGTTCAAGAATCCCTTCTAATCCCTTTTCTTGATTTTGGACGCAGACTTTCAATATAGTATTATAATTTGTTTTAAATTTAATATAATAATCAAATATCGTTGGTATCATATTTATTAGTATTCAAAGCCTTTAGAATTTCCCCAATTTTAACTTATGATTGAATTTGGATTCATTAAAAAAAGATGGTTTTATGTATAAAAATATGGTTTTACTTTATATTCTTTAATATTAGTCAGGTTTTTATGTATTTATTTAAAAGCCCTTTCAAAATAAAACCTAGATAATAATTAACCTAACAATAAACCCTGCCTTTTTAACTCAGTTGAAAGATATCTTGTTTAATGTATTTGTAAATTTTAAAACTAAGTAGAGCTAACTGTTAAAATTAATAGCTTGCTTTATAGGTTATGATTTGAAAAGCATGGTTAGAACAAAGCAGAAAAGATTGAAAGGAAAATTCTTTTAGAACCAGGGGTCTGTTTAGAAGAAATTTGGGTCCGTTTTCAGACCCTTCACAAAATGTGTCATTGTGCAAACCGACCTTTCACAAAGTATTTTACCTTAAAAACGGACCCTTCTCAAAGTATTTTGGCCTTTAAATGGACACTATTTTTCACAATACTGAAAATTTGTGATCTTATTTTCACAAAAACAGGCTCCTGGCTGAAAAGAACTATTTTAACACTAACTAAAATTCACAAAATTATGAGTAGATTTTCACAATTTTTACAAAACCGGACCCTTCACAAAAAGTCTGGAATGACCCCTGAGAACATCTCTTACATATTTACCATGATATCCACCCATTTCAAGAGATGGGTATTGAGTTGCTAACTAGCTCACTTTCCTTAAAAGCTGAACAAAAATAAGTTTCTTTCAATTTCTTCTCATTGATTTTAATAATGTCCAATATATTCATTATAAGTTTTCCCTTGGAGTACGTTTCCCTCATCAAAAACTTAATCTATACTAAATATTCGTTAAAAATTTTCTAAGTGCAAAAAAAACTCTTAATTTTAAGAAAAAAAACCCCATAAAAGTGCTAAAATGCAGCTCAATTGATAATTGTAAATGTAGATATTACATCGTATTGTATTGTAAGATAGGTTACACTAGGTTAGCACCTTTAATATGTGTTCATTAATTATTTATATTATTTTTTTGTTATTTCATGTTCTATTTCTATTTCAGGTCAAATGAGAAAATATCTGACGAAAGAAGAAAGGTCCTGCCTGAGAAGAAAATTTTTTCTAGATTTATGTTGAATGTTGAAGCTCTAAATAAATATTTTTAAATGTTAAAATTTACTTTTTTTTGTTTCACAAAAGAAAATAAATTAAAATTTTATAAATTACTATTTTAAGTTACATACAAATGGTAAAAAAAATAAGAACAGCTGCAGGTAAAAATTATGCTCTTATAGAATAAATTATGTACAACTTAATTTAGAACAAAAGTAATGTGTTATAAGCTCTAAAAAAATAAAAAGCAAGTGGAGCAAATATTTTCTAGCAACACTAGCTGGATTTTATATGCTAGAGAAGCAAATATTAAAAGCAATAGATGGTAGAAAAATCATGCTAGAAAAGCCAAAAATAAAAGCAACGGATGGTGGAAAAATCATGCTAGAAAAGCAAAAAATAAAAGCAACGGATGGTGGGAAAATCATGCTAGAAAAGCATAAAATAAAAGCAACGGATGGTGGAAAAATCATGCTAGAAAAGCATAAAATAAAAGCAACGGATGGTGGAAAAATCATGCTAGAAAAGCAAAACATAAAAGCAACGGATGGTGGAAAATCATGCTGGAAAAGCAAAAAATAAAAGCAACGGATGGTGGAAAAACCATGCTTGAAAAGCAAAAAATAAGAGCAACGGATGGTGGAAAAACCATGCTTGAAAAGCAAAAAATAAAAGCAACGGATGGTGGAAAATCATGCTGGAAAAGCAAAAATAAAAGCAACGGATGGTGGAAAAACCATGCTTGAAAAGCAAAAAATAAAAGCAACGGATGGTGGAAAATTATGCTGGAAAAGCAACGGATGGTGGAAAATCATGCTGGAAAAGCAAAAAATAAAAGCAACGGATGGTGGAAAAACCATGCTTGAAAAGCAAAAAATAAAAGCAACGGATGGTGGAAAATCATGCTGGAAAAGCAAAAAATAAAAGCAACGGATGGTGGAAAAACCATGCTTGAAAAGCAAAAAATAAAAGCAACGGATGGTGGAAAATCATGCTGGAAAAGCAAAATTTTCCAGCAACCCTTGCTTGATTTTCTTTGCTTTTAAGCAAAAAAAGTGTCTCATAACACACTATGGGTTGCTTGAAATTTTTGCTGGTCCAGCAAAGAATTTATGCTGGTTTATGCTTTTTTTCTAGCTTGAATCCAGCATCCAATGCTTGTCCAGCAAAGAAATACCAGCATAAATTTTAACCTGGGTATAGCACCGATTCTGGGACATTTTTCACAAATCAAATTGTTTCAGACGACCCGGAGTCAAAATTGTAATAGATTTATGCATAACTGAAAATGTCTGAAAATTTTACTATGATGTGTCCCTTAAGCGATGGAGTAGGGAAACATAGGAGAACAATTCTACCTCATTTTCTAATCTTCCAACTTCTCATAATATTTATTATACTAAACCATGTAAGGATTTCGGAAAAATAGTAGCAATATATGTACGTTTGAAATGCGAAAGAATCATGTTAGGTTAAATTAGGTTCTGTGGATTACTTATATCTGAATTAGGGATGAATTCAAAACTTGAAACAACTAGTAAGACAAATCCAGGTTAAAGTGTCTTGCCTAAAAATAAGGAACTTGCATGTGTCAGATTTTCATAAACATTCAAGTGTTCCGTATGGTTTTTTGTACAGTAAAATGAAATATTTTGTCAAATTTTCAAAAAAGTGTACAAGTAATTAAATATTTTAATTCAAAATCCGAGAATAAAACCCGTGACAGAAAACGCGAAGTGTGTTTGCATGTACAGTGACGTAGAATCCATCGAACCAAATTGCAATCAAAATTGAATTTCTGTTTCAGTTGACGATTTTTTTTCGGAAGTGTCCGATATGAGTGTTTTAATAAATATTTACCTTCTAGACACTTCTGGTGACGGTCAGAAATCCAAGGCAAACATTTTAGGCGAAGTCCATGATTAGTGACGTCACTGTGCATGCAATTAAGCGTTTTCAGTTGCTTCGAAAAACACGATTTTTGATAATTTTTTTGCAATCGAAAAATTTCTCAATCGGCCTCAAATTTTGTGTAGAGGCTTATTTTTGCGTGAAGAATAGATTAAAAAAAATAAAAAAAAATCATACAAGTTCCTTATTGTTAAATAAATGCGACATCAAATTACTTCATAAAAACCAGCAGATAAGTAGGATTTAAAAAATAAAATTGTCTTTGTATTCATCTAAAAAACCATCTAAAAGCAATTTCCTATTTTAGAAACTGAAAATAATAATGCACCACACAATATAAAAGATATCGCAATACAAATAGAATGCAAGGATTTGAATTCGAGACTTTACCCACAGGTTCGACTGCTTTCTTGTAGGAGCAGCTCATCGGAGCATGATTAATGGTTCTTGTATTAGGAAGAAAATTTCTTGGTTAAAGGAAGGAGATATGCTTTACCTCTTGCATTACATAAAATTTTTAACAGAGGATAATAATGTTACATTTATTTGAAACAGAAAAAAATAAGTTATTCGAAATTAAAACAAAAGTGTAAGAGTGAACTCATTGTATAAAAATTAATCATAGAAAATTTAAAGTGATAGTTGTTAATGTTGATCGTGATAGCCTAATTATTGATTTCGTCATAGATAGTTTCTCATATAGAGAAATTAAAATATATTTAAAATTAAATGCAATGGTAAAAAAAGGCAGTTTTTGTACATCCTTTAAAATTAAATGCAATGTCTAGTTGTAAGAACTAAGATAGTATACTTTTACAAGAAATGCATTTTCTAATATTAATAGGAATCTGCATAACTAAAATATATTGCTAAAAGTTAATACGTTAAATGAAAATGAACCCCTCTTTCATATTTTGATACATTTTAAAAATGAAATAATAAGTGTTCGTTACTTCAAAAAATATTATAATTGGTTGAGCATAAAGGATAGTTTCGTAAAAGTAGATAATATTCAAAATGCATATGTTAACACTAAAAGCAAATTTAATTTGAGTATATTACAAGAGTAATATTAAAAGATAATTTAAGGAAATGAGAATTTTTAAAAGCTTATTTCTAAACATGTTTTGTTTATTATGAGAAAATAATTAAAATTATGTGGGTGAGAAATACCATGAGACGTTTATGTAAGTCAAATTATTTGAAAAACTTTTTTTCGTATTAGCACGACTACCAATGAGGTCTTAAATTCAAAACTGAAGCATTATTATGTTCCAATTTCCATAATATTTTGAATTATAATACTTATAATTAGGTGCTATGAGAAACTTCATTAATTTAAAAATTTTTTTAATAAATTAAGACTTATAAGATTTTATCAGATGTTAAGAATTTAAAACCCATCTCTGGATGAAAGTCATTTTGAAAGAAAAAAACACGAAAAACATTGCTATTTATTGAACCTTAAGCTTCTTATCTTTGATCTTTCTTTTATCATTGATTTCATATCTACATATTTTACTATCAAAAGAAAAGGATTGAGAATTATCAGCACAATGATTAGATCATAATAACACCCAATGGATCACATCAACATCCTGGCCGAGCCCATAATTCAGTATCGCCTTTTTTATCGTCAGAAAGAATCTCAAACACCTGTATTCAAATATTCGTAATTGTGACTTCTACCAAACTTGATTCTTCCCTAGATCCCTATTTACAGAGCTATGATTAAACTGATATCCCCCTATAAATCAATCTTCAAAGCTTCAATTTTTTGTACTTCCAAATTATAAAATTCCATCATCTTATACCCACTTATAAATCCCTAAATATTACACGCTTATGATACTTGTTACCTAGATTTTATAATCATAAAAATATCATTAGTTACTAAATCATATAAAGCTGATTATATTATTGAATTATGTAATTAATATTGTATCTTATATTCACAAAAGTTAAAGTATATCTTAAAGTATCTTTGTTCCCTTAATTTCCATAATTGTATTTACATAGTACAAAAAAGTATATTAGTAAAGTAAAAAGGAAAATAAAGTGTATTAATTTAAAGTGTAAACATTATTGCCTATATATATACATATATATATATATATATAACTTCAAAGCTTTTTAAATATTTTGTACGCAAACCGTTTTTTAATCGCTAAATATATGATTAAAAATTATATTTTTCTTTAAATTTAACTGCTAACAAAGAATATTAAAGAAACAATTGTTGTTTGTTCTACAGGAAAACTGTTAAGATGCTCGCAAATAACACTTTCATTTTTATACCAAGTGAAATTTAGCTACACACCGAGACTAGCAGTGCATTTCAAGACAAAAGTTACCGAATTCAGTTGAGTGTGATCTTGCTTTTCGGTCCTTGAACTTAATTCTTTTCTAGAGATCCTCGGACCCTATCATGAGAAGTCACTCGACCAAAGATGACACCTTGTTCGTCTTGACATCCACCCCACCCTCGGAGATGAAGAGGAATTCGAATAAAAAACCCACTTCGGTGACACATGTCACAAGAAAGAAAAGGGAAAGTTTCGTGACATTTTTTTGGTGTTTCATACATTCAAATTATAGATTGAAAAGAATGAATGCAATAGCTGAGAACATTCTAGAAAGAGAAAGTGTTAAAATATTATAATGGCTTGTTATTAGGTTGACCTTCAGAAACAATTTGTGTTAATAAGAATTTATATCATGTAAAAGATCCTGTTGATGATAATAACTAAATATTTCTAAAATTTTTCAATCCTAGGTTTAAGCCTTTAATTTAAATATGATTAATTAGGAAAAACTTACTGAACTCTTAACAGATCAAATAAAAATTTTTTTCATCCATTGTCAAAAGCAAAACAGTTATTGAGGATAAATTTATTCAGTTAAACTAACTTTTATAAGTTTTCTTTTTTTTGTAGAAGTTGTAAAAATAAACTAATAACCTTTGCATGTTCAAGGCCGGCACATCAGCTAGATTTCATCTAAGAGAAACAACGTAAATTTTGCTAGCAAATAATGGAAAGGTAATCATTAATTTAAATATTTGTTAGATCAAGAAACTAATCCTAAATTCTAGAGTAGTAAAATATTACAGGAAATCCCTAAACTTTGTAAATATTAAATCAGTTTCCTCCATAACTTTTAAAATCACTCTCTCTGAAATCTCTTTAGCTTAAATAATTTAGTATATTTTAGTTTCCCGTGCATTAAAGGCGCTTTGAATTTCTGATGGAGTAAACCCCCTTTAAACTTACGCTCGGATACCTTTACTTTAGCTAAAGAGCACGTAGTGTACTTTCCCAAATTACGTTAAACCCTAGGTTAGGATTACTTGCTCCTTGGATTTATAATTGACTGTAGAAGCTGAAGAGTAACTAAATTACTTTAATTTTTAGGCTACATGATTAATATCTATGTCAATTATTTTTATTTAATTTATAAATGCTTGGTTGGTTTAATTTTAAGAGACATGATAACAAATTTGATCAAATATAACCCTAATGTTGAAAAATTGAGTAAAAATTGTGAAAAAATGTGAGTTGAAAATTGAAAAAAAATTATACGTTTAAATTGTGAAAATACTTTGAGTTTAATATGTATATGTACCCGTAAAAAACAGTATTTTAAGAAAACTGCTTGATGTTAAAAAGTAATTCGTTTTAAAAATTATTTCTAGAGGACTGTTAATTGGTTAAGTTTTCATGCAATATAATAGTTCTTTATTAAGATAAAAGAGTATGTTCGAAAACCTTAAAACTTAAAGCGTGAATGAATTGAATAAAGATATCCCTGAAATTGCGTATATTAGCAGAACCTCCTAAATGAGCTTAAAAACAGCATTATAAATGTTACAGGCAATGTGACAAATTTAGGGATTATTAATAATGTTCGGGTATTTCGGGAAAAGTGATAAATAATCATTAATAAATGACATTGTATTTATCCCATTCCCCGCCTCACTTCGGGCATTATTAAGAATGCTCGGTTAATCACTGCCCGTAACATAAACAAACACGCTTATTAATACACTTCATAAAATTAAACCAGTATCAATAAAATGCTAATTTCCAAAAATTTGATCCATTAAATTCTTGACAGGATTTCCCACATCAAAAATAAGCTCCATACTTCAGTTCTTACGAGGACCCCCCACCCATGAAATTCCCTTTCACATACTCAAACTTGATAAACAACTTCAAGCAAGGCGGGGAATCTTTATTAAACAAGACTAGTCACGCACTTAATTCATTACTTCCCCGATCCATCACAGGGCTCTCTCCATCTCTCTAGTACCATCTAAAAGAGAGCATTTAGGCGCTAAGGCAACCAGTAATGGCACTCCTTTATAGTGCTATGAGAACGGATGCGTGTTTTAGCAGGACGTAATGAACCCTTTTTATTTTCATTGCCCGAAAGTAATTTTAATTCCGTGGCCAAGCGGGATTTTTCAGGCTTTTAGTTGGAGAAAAAGGTGAAACCGCAGGTTCAGGGTGTAAAGGCACCTTCTCTTCTTGTTTTTGAAAAATAAACTTATCTCCAAAGTAGTTTGTTGCGTGATTACCCTTGTTAGACTTTTGGAGTAATTACCAAAATAATGGAGTCGTTTTGGAGATCGTAAACAGTCATTATACAAAATTCTCTTTCGGTGCCTTTTTTTTGCTATGGGAAGTTTAATTATATGGATCGGTTTTTCAAATTGAAATAGGTGCAACAGATCGCCGATGATGGATCATGCTATCAAAAATTTTTGTAAAATAGATTATTACGAGACTAACTGGGGAGTTATTAGCATATTAGAGAAAGGTGGAATGTATGGGTGAATGTTCATGGTTAGAAAAATTTAATTGATGTGTATCCGTGTAAAAATTTTAAGTCACTTTTAGTCATATGCAGCGTACCAGAATGCTACACAAAAAAGGATATGTTCTTTTAAATTTAATAAAACTTTATTAAAGATGATTTAAATGTGCAAATTCCATAAATAGAAAAGAAATTAATTTCTGTTCTTAAATGTAAAGTTTTATAATAATTATTCTCATTTTTAAGGAGTTTAAATTCTTAAAATAACTAAAATTGCCAAAAACTTTTACTGTGTACGAACAAATCTCTTATTTGTTTAGTTGTTTTTAACTTTAGGATATAGTACTAAATCTTTAGTCCATTTTTTAAATTTAACCGTTTTTATGCTTATATTTGATTGTTACAAAAACAATAACGCATTACGTTTTCCATAAACATCACAAAACTAAAAAATTACATCAAAATTGCAATCAAGCAACAATATTTTAGATTATAAAATTATTTAATACAACATTTTTGCGACCCAGTAACTTCAAATATAAACACAACTACTCTCTGAATATAAGTAATAATTAATAATAATAATAAATACAAGAAGGACCCGATGATTTCAAATCAACAAATCCCCTACTCTTTATATTAAAATTGCAACCCAAGATCCACAAAAAACATCCACAAAACACAGGCAATAAAGAACTTACTGATTTCACAACAGGACATCCACCTCTCCTCTCATGAGACAATCCTCCATCGTCACTGACATTAACCCTCAATAAAAGCAACGAGAAGAAGACCACAACCAGTCCACCACACACTACGACCAGCCTCAAAGAAGAAGCGGACTTCGGGAAACCCTCGCACTTGAGGCTTGACCCACTGACACAGCCACACAACAGCCCAGCCACAGTGGCGAGGCTTTGCCTGACCCACACCGGAAACCTACGCACGCTTCAGCAATGGCCTTGTCGGTGGGACCCTGTTGGACTCGGACGGCATATTAAAAAAGAGTTAATAATAATGTCGCTCTTACGGATTGTGGAATCGTATCTGTTGCTATTTCAGGGAAGGTTTTTTGACTGGCGGCTGTTGAGTTTTTTTTTCTCTTTCGAACTTTCTATAATTGCCTCACTTTCGCTTGTTAAGTGACGTTAATTGGTGTTAGAGATGCTACCTGGTGGGGCGATGACCCGAAACGTGATATGCGATTGGCTTGGAGTGATGAGGTCGTTTGCTTTGAAAGAGATGTGCCTTATATTTTGGTGTCTGTGTGAAAAGGGTAAGTGAAGTGCTTGAGGGCTGCTTTGACGTGATGGGAAACTGGAGATAATCTTATACCTTTTTTGAAGAAGCCCTTTTAAGTTTCAGGTTCACTAGACAGGAATCGAGTAATTTTTTAAATGATTTCAGGGTTCAGCTTTTGAAATGTAATAAATAATGTAGTAGTTCAGCAAGGACTTGCCATCTCATCTTCCAGTTCAAAAATAAGTAACATCAGATCTTTGTTCATAATTTTATTAACAGAATTTCATAGAAAAACGCTACTATGTATTTAGGGTATTTCATAGATTAAAGTTATACCCCTTAGCTAAGAAAGCTGCATTCATTAGTATGTTAATAGCTAGTATGAGTTTGAAATATGTAGATAAATATTTTAAATTTTTAGAATATTATACTATATGTAAATCTATAATATGAGTATTCGACAGTTAAATAACATTATTTGCAACAGAATTACCACATTGCTCTACGGTAATGTTTGTTAAACGGAACAGACATGTTGTTTCCGCTGAGATACAGGATTTACCCTAATAGATTAAATCAGTTTAGAAACCAATTAGTCAGAACCACAAACCTAAACTGAGTTGTCCCTAAAGTTAGTTTCATGAAACTATTACTATGTGGTCAAACTAATTGGTTTTTTCCTGACATATCCCCGATAACTAGTTTTCCTAATAATCACTGTGGTAGTGCTGGGGTAAAGTGATTAGTTTTACATTGGAAAATATCCTACGTAAGAAGTCAGTGATATTGAAAAATCGGTTAGAAGCATCTAATCAAGATAGCAAGAAAAATATTAATGAATTACTGTAACAGTTTAAAAATATTATATAACACCCTTTATATATATATACTCTTTAAGTACTTCTTTTTATTTTTCATGACAGCGAAAGGTTACAAAAAGAGTAATAAATTAAAATGCATGCATTTTCTGTTTTGGGGGGTTAAAAGTATTTTTTTAAATTGCATTATATACTTGCCCGGTTAAAAATTACAAACCTCTCTTGGATTCCTATACGATTTTTATTGTTCTCATATATGTATAATTATATTTTGATAGATCAATTCGGAACTTTAGTGGTAAGATATCTTATTTTACGTTCATTATGCTGTATGGTGATTATTAGCCATATGAGATAACTAAAAAGTCTAATTTATTTTACTCACTCTTAGTTTGACAACTCATATGTAATATTTAAAACGAAAAATATCTTTAAATCTCTTAATTAAGTGAACAAAGATTCAAAGTTATTACTACTCACTTCACTTTTTACCTAAAAGTTCAATGCTACAATTCTAAGGGAAAGTAAAAGGGAAATTTGTCTCATCACACTCTCGCACAACAAGAATACACCCCATTAAAACCGAAGAAAGTTACTGCGGAATGCAACCTGAATCTTAAGTAACAAAACTGCAGACAACTTCCCAAAATAACGTCTGGTGGAACAACGCATAATGCGATTAAGAACTATAAAACCATGTGTGTGTTATTATAGTTAAGGGACGCTACCTTTTTCCATTCGGTGACCTAAAAAGACACCTCGGTTGTTAATGTCTACGAGATTTGCATTTGCAAGTGTTAAGATGCTGATTCAGGAATGTAATCAAGAGCTTAGTATTCAGGAGTTTCATCAGAGAAACGTAAAATCTTGATCTATTTATGTCTCATAAGAGGTTTTAATTTAACAATGGTTCCTCGTAATGTACTTAAAAAGGTTTGTTTGCTTTTTCTCTATTAAAAGCAAGAATGTTTTCTTTTGGACTTAAAAGAAAGTGTAATGGTTAACATGAGAGAGTTTAGAAATACTTTTAACAAGAATTTAATTATGAAGCATGATAGTAGTTTTATCTTAGTTACTTAAAGACCTAAATCATAGTTAAAAAGTTGTATAAAATTAGTAAGCTGTATAAAAATTAATAAAGTTCTTTTTAAAACTAGTCCAATTTTTCCCAGAAGTGTTTAGACGAGCAAAAATTTTGTTTTGTTACATTTTCTGTTTTACCTTGATGAAAAATATAGTTTCCTCTATGTTTTTCACTTTTTTATTGCCTCTTTAATCCTCAATTTAAATTTTTTATAAAGAAATGAAGCTTATTTATAACTTCAAACGCTAAACTGTAAAAATATAACGTTTAAAATTTCATTGAACAAAATCTTCTTCAGAACATTTACTTTTGTTTTAGTAAAAAAACTAACTTTTAACTCTAGTAGTAATGATACATTTATTTTATGTTCAGCTTAGTTTGCGAAATTGTGAACAAAAATACCAACTCCAAAAAAAGAACAAAACAATCGATCAAAGATAAAAATCTACACAGAAAGAAAATATTTTATATCTGTCTCTATCACACCATAGATTCATATTAAGCATTTATTCTGCAGCAAAAAAATTATATCCCACGGTAATAATAAGACAACCCTTCAAGCTTAAAATAAAACAACAAATAACATGCTTTAACCACCCAACTTTCCCTAGCGTGCAAAAAAAAGCAATTTGCATAACGGTCCATCGCGTTTAAGCCGTTGTTTCTCGCTGACTAAAAAAATGAATAATAAGCAATTTAGCTTTTCCTACATTAAGAGACGCGACAGCAAAAGACGTTCGGTTAACAGAAAACCCCTTTTTCCAGCAACCAACACGAACGCAGCGTAGCGTGAAGTCGGCTATATGGAAAAAGTGCTTGTTATCCGTATTATAAAACGAGAAGTATGACATGGCATAATACGTTTCTGAAAGTGATGCAGGCAGGCAGAGGAAATATGGTTATCATCGAGCGGTTTTTACTTTTTCAAGGTTCCACGTAACTCTTCTCTCAGAAACAACAATGCTGATTATGCTGGCCTCGTAAAGTTATGAATTCAGAGCCTTTATGTCAAAACTTCATGATGATGCGGCTGATTATTGTGGAGGTATAAGAGGAGTTCTGTTACTAAATTTAGATAGCACGAAAGAAGGAAAAAAATGAATTGTAATCAAGGTATTTTACTAAAACTTTAACTAAATATTTTCACATAAAACGATGTTAAAGTGACTGATATAAACATTGCTACTTTCAGATAATTAGTTTCAAACGTCATTCACTTTCATATGTAAGATGTCAGATGTAAATGATATTTGAACCATAAAAAGATAACAACCAGAGTTCTTAATTTTTTAAAGAACAAATGACTTCGAACATACTTAGAGTAAGAGTTGAGACAAAATTATTCCTTAAAATTAAGAGATGAAATACTATTGTATAGACTTAACACCACGCACAAATAGTTACCAAATTTGATTAAAATTTTTATCACAAAGACGGTTTATATTTAATTAACTTTAAAATCTCTGTGGTCAGAAGAAATTACCTTAACTCAAGATTCAAATAGAAGTAAAGCCTCCAGATAAATAAAAAAATTCCTTATAAAAGGGAACATTTAATGATAATTTAAAAAGAACGCAAAAATATTTTAATACTGCATTTTAAATACGTACACAAGTATGAAACTGACGTATAATTATATTATTTTACATTGATATAATTGTAGACAATACATTTTCAATATATTACATAAGTCAGAAATGTAATATTATTACATAAGTCGGGTATACATATTATATATAAGTATAACTATTATGTATAAGCAGGGCTCGATTTCAGCCGGAACGGTCCGGAACGGCGTTCCTGGAACCTCTTTTTTGATTAAAAAAAATATTTTATTTCAGGGGTCTCCTATAACTTACAGCCCGCGAAAACCTTCTATAAACGAAAAAAGCCCTAAAATGAATTAAAACCATGTTTTTAGGGTCTAATTTCCAAAATATTTCTGGGGGAGGACCCCCAGGCCCCCCTTTTTGTATTTAGAACTCACCAAATCACATTTATCTTCAGATTAAATTCTTAAAGGGGCGAATCTTACTAAAAATATTAACAAAGAACACTAAACCTGTAAACATGCGTAAAAGGGTTTAGATTAGAGGGAAATTTGAGTCTCTTCCTCTCCAGTGCAAAAATTTAACTTGGGGCCTGATAGTGATTTAATTTTCTTTATGGATATTTGGGCCCCTCCCGAAATAAATTTCTACATGCGACACTATGATCCTAGAGGTGTTAAAAACAATTTTCTGTTGTTACTATTTAAAACTTATTTTCAACGATTCACTTGTGCTTATTTTAAAATTAAAAAAATTTTAAATGCATTTTTATCTTTTTTGCAAATAACAATAATTTTGTGATTTAATATTAAGGTTATTACTTAATTCTTAATTGTGTTCTTTTAAAACAGAATTGTGAACCCTTGTTTGAACTACCCACACAATCCGCTCCTGGGTGCCTACTTAGAGGCTCGAAATTAATTCCCCTTCCGGAAAAACTCCTAGACCACGTGACTTTCCGGAGTCACGTGATACAAAACTCAAAAAGTGCTACTTAGATGCAAAAAAATACCTCTGCCTTCCGGAATTGAGGCGGGAATTTTTTCACCCGGAAAAAACTGCGTGAAATTAATTTCACTGTGGGGAAAAGTAATGGCCGACAGTGTCAACAAATCCCGATCGGACTTCATTTCTAATTAAAATCAATAACTATATTTTTTTAACGGAAGAGGCAGCACGAGGAATTATTTTCTTTAAATAAGAGTAATCAACAAGAATTCGGACTAAAGAAATGCGAATAATATAACGTGAAAGAACAGACAACAACAGGAACAGCATATTCTGTGGTGAAAGGGAAAAAAAGGTAAGCTTTTTTCTATAATAATTACCTTGTTATAAGTCACTATAATTGTTATTAATTAACTTAATATATCCTATTTACTTATTCAATAATCGGGGATTAATTGGTATAACTATTTTGCCTCGATCAATCTAACCATAATTTATTGAAACGTAACTTTGAGATTGTCCTAATTTCGTTTTGGTAGATGTCTTGACAATTCTTCCACCTAAATATTATCATAATAATGAAGTACTTTATAAAATAAGGTGCTGAAAATTTTTTTTGAATAACTTCCAGAAAACTGTAAGAATACCTAACTCTAAATTCTAATCATATTATAAAACATACAGTGATCTTAAAAGTGCTTTGGCTTATAAATATTCAATTATATCAGTTGAAAAGTAATTATTTACTTGAAAACACAGTAGAACTCTTCATTATTATTCGGTATTATGTAATTAATTGATTTATGAAATGAACTACTACAATGTTTTCAAAAATTCCAGTGGTAGTAAATTCATGTATTCCATTCTAGGTTCTATTTATAGTTGTTACCACATCCTTCCTTGATGTAATGGACCTCAGACCCCTAATAAAACTGCTGCAAAAGTAAACATGGGGTTTTCTAAGAAGGTAAAATAACCTTTTTTTGTAATGTGAGTGTTAATAAGTAGAAAAGAATGCTTTTATTAGTTGTGTACTTTGCAAGGGAAATGTTTAATTAGTTTATAGTTTTGCTGATAAATATTGTGATGATTAAATGTTATTTATGTTACCTGTCATGCTTTAGATAAAAGGGCTTTGTTGGTTTCATTTGCATTCTTTATCTAGTCATATGTTTTTGTCAAAAAGAAAGTTTAAAACATTAAAATTATAAAATCCAAATTTTAATCAAGGATTAAACTGATTAGGTTTGTAAAATTTTAAGGCACTTGCGTGATAAGTCATTGACCAATTTGCCAACATTAACACTGTTTCTAAAAAAAGTTTAACGCTCTACTCATCTATATAATCATTTTCTGTTTTTGGAAAGTTTTAATTTAACATTGATAAATTAAAAAGTTGACAGCTTAGTATTAAATTTGAGACCACCTACAAACAACATAAAGGACATTGTAACAAATGAAATTATTAGTGATAAACCTATCAGCATTTCTATCAGTGTCGTATCATAAGGGCCATTGTAAAGAAGTTCTAATGTACTAAATATAAATACAAGTTACTACTGATTATAATACATCTCTTTTCCTTTTTCATGACTTGGTTCCCCTTTTCTGTATGTTGTCCTAAGCTACAAGAAACTAATGTTTTTCATTTTGATGCCTGCTTGCCTTTTGTGCATAAAACTATTTAAGAATATTCAACACAACTTGTATTTAAAGCCTAAAGACTTTTTACTATGTTGAATTTAGGCACTATAACCTAATCTAAACCTATATAATCTGATTTAAATTTAAAATACCAGGTATAAATTTAAATGGCTCAATAATCCTATTTTATCTCGCCAAAATCCAATTCACCGACAAATCATTACACCGAAAGACTATTTTCCCAGCAAAACATTTCTCAAAATTGGCCATTACACAGACAGAATATTTTAAAAATTCCAGAATTTTCCATATTCTTGTACACAGGCAACAAGTTTTACTGAATTCCAAAACACTGTCAGATCATTTCACCAAATTGATTGTTTCGCCTGTCTTTTTGGCCAATGGTCAAGTCATGTTAGGGTTATGGAATCGAGGGAAATATCTTGTCGGTGAAATGGCTTTTCATACTGGGGGTAATGTCTGTTGGTGTAATAAGGTTATTCAATAAGACAGGAATTTTTACTTTTGGGTAACTGTGTTTTGCTGTGGCTTTTGGTGAGATAGGCGTGCAATAATGTTAATTTCTTAATAAAAGCTCATGTGCTTATGAACAACAGCCTCAATGTGGAGTTTGAAGTAATTGGTTAACTGCATTATTGGTCAAAACTTACCTTCTCTCCCTGAAACGGCAAAAAAATTAAAGTGAAGAGTATTCTAAAATTAAGTAAAATCTTAACCATTTCCTATAGGGGGAAATGTAAACAAAAAGGACACGGGGAGTGTATTAAGTTATTTTGAACAACTTTTATAATATTCTTTGTTTCTTTTTATACAGGCAACATCTATCCGAGTAACCATGACTGGGTAAACCCATCCTCAACAATAAAGGATTCAACGATTCATCTTTTGAATGCATGGATCTTCATATCAATATCTTTTTAAAACTATGGGACTCATTTACTGACTCTAGCATGCCACTATTGTATGGAAATAACTGTAAACTTTCACATGTCTAATTAAAAAAGTTTTACAATTGTTGATTCTGAAATGATTGATAGTTCTCAAATAAATTTTGTTATTTTTATTAAAAAATATTATTTTGTGTGTTCAATTCTTATAGCTAAGAGGAAACAGTACTCTAAGGGTTCTCTCTTATTTACTAATATTGGTAACATTTTATGTATTCACCGTATTTCAGAAGGCAGCCTTTAGTTCCGGTTTCAACTGAAGTGATCGGGTTTGTTTACATATTTTAGTTATGATGACTGTTATTGGTTATTATGACTGTTATGAACACATGAATCCTGCGCACGTGTAAAAGAATGGGAGAAGCACATTCCGGAAGTTGAGGAAGCCTGTGAAATGGTTTGTTTGTTTTTTTAGAAAACTAGGTGAATAAATATAAAAAAAATTAAAAGCAACAGGGAAAGCGTCCAGGCGCACAGCCAGAGGGGAGGATTTGGGGATATATCCCCCCGAAACTCAGAAAATTTCCTTTTTGACCATAGAAAACCACTAAAATTACCCCATATCCCCTCCTGAAATATCAATATCCCCCTCCGAAATTTTTTTTCTGGCTACGCCACTGAAAGCGTCATGTATTTTAAAAAACTGACAATAATTTCCAAATAGTAAAATAAATCAAAATATTATAACTGGCAGGTTGTTTAATGTTTGCAAATTAAAGTTAGTTTATTAAATTTCTCGACACTCACCAGGCTCATCCAAGAGCAGTTTCTCAAACTGAGGGTCGCGAGAAGATTTTGAATTTTTCATAATTTTCACAGATGTGTTATTGACTTTTGAAATTTATCAAATTACCATATATAGTAAAAAGAATAAAAATAAGAAAAAATATCCTACTTGTGGTGTCGAATGCAAAAGTCAATTTATGTAAATACATACAATGTGTCACATTAATGTGCTAATAATGCAAAACTAGTCGGTTATTCAAATAAGATTTGATTATAAACGTAGAACTCTCCATCCACACCGGGGGGAGCAATGCAATTTTTAAGAATTTTTTATGAAAATAATGAAACTGCAATTTATCCCAGATAACTAAAAAAAAGTTAAGGGTCAAACTAATTAATTTTGGTACTTATGTATTATCCCGTCGACCATAGAAAGGTCAATGGGTTGTTTACCGTTTTTGGATTCAGCAGTATGGTCGACGGGATAATATGCAAGAACCTTAATTTTTAAATAAAAACTGACTAATTAATTTTTTTGAAAGTTAATTGTTCTTCTAATACGTGCATGCAGGCCTGACGAGAAGGGGGGGCGAGGGGGTACGATTGGCCCGGAACCCAAATATTTTCATATTTGAGTTCTAAGAGGGATATATTTTTGAATATTTTGGAAATTAATTTGTTTACGTAGAGGTTCAAAAATTTTCTGGGGTACCCCCAGACACCCTTTATCGCTTGTTACTCATCGTATCAAAAGAAAACGATATTTTTAAGTTGAGTGAAATTCAGATCTTGTCAAGAAATATTTTAAAAATTACATTAAGCCTATGAATGCATGGGGGGTACTTCAGAAAATTTTTGCCCCCTACCTCAAAATGAGAAGTATAGATATGTCACTGGGGGCCCGCTTCCCAACCTTGTCCCCGGGGCCCGACTTGGCTCTCGGCGACCCAGCGTGCATGCAATTTATTATCCTAACGAAATAGTTTGTGACCAAATTATTGAAATTGAAATGCAATAAGGATTGAAGCAAAGTTTTATAAAAAATGACAACTCTCAATTTTTGTAGTGTTGGCTCAATGCAAAATTAAGTTTTTAATAGCAAGGTTATAGTGTTATATTAGAAATGGTGGTTGGATCCTAGCAGAGCCCACACCCTTGCCAAAGTTGGAGATAATTCCGCTATCTTGGGAACCCTACTTTAGTACACTAGATGGCACTTGGCGCTATCTTGTCCTGGTTTGGTGCTTTATTTTGGTTTGTCGCCAAGGGTGTGGGCTCTCCTAGGATTTTACTGAAATTGTCAATTTTTATTTGGGTTGAGAGTTATAAATTGGGTCTATATATATAACCAACGATTAAGCATGAGTTACAGGGAAAGCACTATGGTAAACAAATTTAAAGAAATTATTATTAGAATTAACAAAATCGTACTAGCAACTTCTAAAATCAGGAGAAACTATTATGAATAAAGCTATAAAAAACTATCACACTAATCAATCTAATATGGCAAGATCACAGTAGATTTACAGTGCTTTCCTACATAACAATTCATGCTTCGCCACTTGGTTTAACTCCACTATCTTACTCACAATTTCAATATTAAACATTCAACAAAACATAATGATCAACTGTAAATTAAAAAGGGTATAAATAAATTAAATAACGTGATGAAAATATCCTGCAAATACTTGATGTATTTCAAATAAAAAATTAGAAACTTACTTGGTGTGTAGTGGTCGTGTTTTTAAGTGATTTAAAAAATTTGGTACTCACGAACTGAAACTGAAACACAAACTGAAAACTTTTGCTCCTCGCTGAGAATGAGGAACAGCAGATGCTTCTTGGCGATATGCTTTCTCGCCAAGCACTTTGCGGAATGAACATCGTAAAAGAATTTAAGCTTGCATTGTGAAGTTGGAAGAACCATTTATCGCCAAGGCCTGGATTGTTAAAATTAGCCGATGCAAGATACTGAGTGATTACGCAATAGCTCTTACAATATTTTTCACCAAATATAGTGTTACACTGGATTACATGGGGGCCAAATTCAAGAAAATTTGAAAACTGCTTAAGTTAATCTTAATAAAATAGTTACCAATACTCTTATTTTACAATCAAACACAGACCATCAATTTAATATGCCTTTTATTTTCCCTGATGGATATAAAAATGCCCTCATGAAACAAATATTATAAAAACTTGGAGTACATTTACTATGCCACCTTAATCACGATAGCGATAACAAAACAATGGAAATATTAAGAACTTCTTGTGGTTCTTATGCATTTTGCTTTTGCAAACGATGAGATAAAAAGTTAATAGCGTTAATTAATTCTTGACACTCAAATTCCTGAGGTCTTACAGCAATGCTGTATTGAATTGGCACCGAGATGATCTTCTATCAAGCTGATTCATATGGGCGGTAATGACAATTTCAAGTTTCAAATATTTCAAGTCCACTATTGTTTCAGAGCACAATTCGAAGCCACGCAGAGGGAAGGATCGCGTTGTTTAATTAAAAAATTTCCTTTCATCACACACATCACGTTTATGTTTTTTGTTTACAGTCAAAAGATGCGTAAGAAATGACAACAAAAGTTGTGATTGGTCGCCGCGAAATCCGGATGGGAAATTTAAGTAGTCTCGAACCCAAATGCTCTTCTATAATTCCTAGACTGCCATCTAAGTGGCACTTTCTTGTAGTTCCGGAATCTTGGTATTGGAATTTCATAATTCCGGAAGTGGGAATTTTTCCCCGGGGAAAAATTCCGGAGGCCATCTAAGTAGGCACCCTGGTGTTGATTTTTTTCTTTGAACCAGATTTGTCAGATCGCTGGTCAAATTTGCCAAGAAAATTTGTGACATCTTAAATTCTACGGTTTAAGGACTTCAATTACGCCTTCCATTATATTCCTTAAACTGGCAAAATATATAACACTATTGGTTCATTGATGATAAACCGTCTCGCCTTTTAAAAGAGGCGCCCTGTTTGAAAAAAAAATTTGTAAAAAAATTGCCTAAATAGTTCATCGTATTGTACAATAATTAAGTTAGAAAATTCATCCTGATCTAGTACAACATATTTGAATTTTTTAAAATTTAAATTTTAATATGAATGCTTAAGTTTTTGTATTAAAAAGTATTGGCTTTTTTTCAGTTTTGAGCCCAATAATTTCACCGTTCCGGTACCTCTTTTTTTAGAAATCGAGCCCTGTGTATAAGTATAACTTATTACATAAGTTATTTCTTATCTATATATATAAAATCCAAATACGGGTGATTCATCATTCATAACACTCATCACGAAATCTCCAAAACTGCCGGACCTATTGGCTTGAAATTTGACAGAGACCTTCCTCTCAGCCATTAGACGCGCACTAAGAAACGATTTTAAAATCGAACGACTCCTTCCCTGCTTTTCGGTGCTTTTTCGACTCCGTTTTCCCCATTGAAATAGCATTGTGCATTGTTGAAATGCATAAATTGCAGTGTTTACTTCTCTATCTTAAGGCGACGTCTTGCCTCATTTGAATGAAAATAACTGATTAACATTTATACATATTTTATTATTTACAAAATTTATGAAGAAAAACAGTGTGAATATCTGTATTTAAATATTATAACAGTTATCAGAAAACCGAAGTAAATTAAAATAATTAATTTACTTTCTTTAATATTTTAATTTCTCAGAAAAATATATTTAAATAGCAAGAATTTAAAAGTTTCCGAGGAAACAGAGCTAAAATTTCATTGCTTCATAGCGGAATTGGTTTACTAGACCAGGATCACTAGATTTTTATTATAACTAGCAATCTGTTTTTACTCTTTAAGAGAAGCTTTTAAAGAAGTTGGTTTTATTAAAAAGAAGACAAGCTTACTTGATAACTTTTTATCGAGGGATTTTTGAAATTTATTTTATTTTTGAAATTTATTTTTTGCGGAATTTTAAAAGGATAGCGGGAATACTTTAAGAAAATTCTGTTTAAGATTTTAAACACTGGATTTCAAATGACAGAGATGATTTCAAGTAGATTGTTTTTATCACATAGGAAGGATAAATGTTTAATAGACAAAAAATCGGGATGGAATGAGATATCACAGTTGGAACTGGGATGAGAAAAAGGCACCGGGAAAACTGGGATGAAAATTATCGGGAACACCGGGTTATGAAAATTATCGGGAAAACCGGGACATTAAAATTATCGGGAACACCGGGTTATGAAAAGGTACCGGGAAAACCGGGATATGAAAAGGTAGAAAAGGTAGCGGGAACATCCGGATATGAAAAGGTACACTTTAAAAGGAACATTTTAAACACTAGATTTAAAAAAAGAGATGATTTCAATGTGATTGTTTTTATCACATGGTAAGGATAAATATTTGATGGAATGAGATGTCACAGTTGGAACTGGGATGGGGAAAAGGAACCGGGAATACCGGGATGAAAATTATTGGAAACACCTGGATATGAAAATTATCGGGAACCGGCGGTATTTAAAGGTACAGGGAAAACCGGGATATGAAAAGGTAGCGGGAACATCCGGATATGAAAAGGTACCGGGAACACCCGGATATGAAAAGTTTCCGGGAAAACCGGGTTGTGAAAACTAGAATACATAGAATAGGAACATGAAAATAGGAAATGAAACTATCGGGAATATGAAAAAGTACTGGGGACATCGGGGTTATTGGTGATTCAAAAAATCGGACATATTACTTGGGAGAACTTTAAAAAAGGAATTAATACACTCCACCCGTGCAAGGCCGGGCAAATCAGCTAGTATTACATAAGTCAGAAAATGTGACATAAATTTTTATGTGATATGAAAAGATAAAAAAACCAACGTCGGTTTAACTCCGTAGCTCATAAAGAATAATAGTGGTCCTACGGTATTAGACATTATAATTCAATGTTTTAGGAGAAACATCCATTTGAAGGAAATTCCTTTTAAATGATTTGCTTTCTTGGAAACGTTCAATTGTATCTAATTACTTATTAAGGGTATACCATCCTATAAAAACTTCAACCCACAGGTAGTCTCGAAACTACTGAACGCCAATTAATTGAATCGGAAAAATACTTTCGAAGTGAACTCCCCGGTCTTCGTAATTAATTTATTCAATCCGTCTCGTCGAGAAATAAACAAATCAGCATAAACTGCAAATAGAAGACTCGTCTTCATTGAAAATTTGCTCAACGAACTTAATTAAACCGATAACATTCCTTAATTAATTTCCAGTTTTAAAGAAAACTCTTCAAATTAACTCCATTTCCTGAGGTGCTGAAAACTCGACTCTAAAAGTCGACGAGCCTTAATCAATATCCTTGGGATCGTCTTTTTTACGATAAACAGTAGTTAGTTGGATAAGTTTAAAGCAAGTATAGTTAATTTTGAAGAAGCCTAAAAAAAGCAGCACCTAATGAGATATTTACAGCTTCATCGAACCACAATAAGCGGAATGAAGAACTCCTTCATTAAGAGAAGTCAAAACTTTTCACAAAGAATCAATCCGAGATTATAGTTCTATCTTGAATCGATTTTGAGAATCGATGTGCCCATTTCGATCCTAACTCGTTTAATTGCGTGTGATAGCCGATTGTCTTTTTTTCCTGAGGGGAACGGAGGTTTTTGCGCTAAGGATCAATGCTCGAAATGTGTGGCTAAAGATAGGTCGTAATCATCTGAGTCTTGGTGAATCTGAGACCATTAAACGCAAGGAAAAGGTAATTACTTGGGGATAGTTTTCGGTTAACTGTTAACCGTTGAGCGACTCAATCTCGGCTTCTTTAATTCGATCACGGTTATTGACTGGAAACTTCTGATGGCGGAAGTTTAGATTACCCAGCGGTAAAAAAATGGATAGGTTCAAATATCTTGATGTTTATTGGATGGAAACTGGAGAGAACCTTATTTTGGCAGTTAATGAGGAAAATGTGTGATAAGTTTTTTAATAGACTCTTGAGTAATAGTTGCTCATTGTCTACTGGAATACCTCCCCTAAAGATAATCAAGCCACTACACTTGATATTAGGTTTCATTAACAGTTTTATGTTAAACCAGTATGAATACTAGAAAAATAAAACCCCATAAAATTTTAAACTTTAATTTGTTACTGTTCAACATATAGGAAATTCTATTCAATGTAATTTGACTATGATTAATCTATGAAAAAGGCAAACATTTGAAATACAAATTACAAAAAAAGCTTCTGCTGTTCACCCGAATGTCAACCAATGTATTGTTGTACTACTATAGAAAGAACTCTATCAAATAAAAATTATAATATGGTTTTACATAAGTACAGGATAAAGTTAGCTTTTAAGAAATTTAAATTGAGAAGACTCTTTCCTCTAAAGCTAATAGCAGAAATTTAAAAAAAATTATTGATACAACACAACATTTTAAAAACGATATTCCAATGGTAAAAAAAAGTTAGACTAAAAAATTAGATTGAATTTAAAAACATTTGTGTACTATAAATTATTCAGTGATGTTTTTAACATAAATGATATTTCTTATCTACGTAGTACCTACTTATTGAATATTTTAACATAATTTTCTTGCGTATCCTACGGATTTTAATAACAACAAATATATTTTCTAAAAATTTTCAAATTTAAAATTAATTTTACTATCAACTTTCAGTCATAAATTTTATTCGAACACAGAATCATCTTTTTAAAACTATTTTGACACAGCATAAACTCACTTCTCATTCCAAATACAAATAAGTTAAAGTATATATAAATAGATACCTACTCATATTGAAAAGCTTTATTCAGATTCATCTTTTGCAAATTATAAAGACATTACACCATAAAGACAAAACTATTTAAATTTATAAAACTAGCTCCCTTTTCTCACCAAATGGAGTAAACTAAACCTAAAGCAGGCCAAATTTATTCATTGGGAAATATGTGACGATTAGTAATCGAATCTCACTTCTCTCAACGAACGCATCAAGACCCCTCCTCATGCTCCACCCAGCACAATAATTCCCTAAACACAACGATTACGCCTCGCACCTGCATCTATTTCTTCCTTCTATTTATTATCAGCCTAGCACAGAAGAGACACCGGTGTCTAACCGAGCGAAAAACACGCTCTGATAGCTCTCTCTTTTCTCTCTCGAGACCCCCTAATCGAATTTCCTGCCTCCATTAGGAGACCTCGAAAAGTATTAAACAAACTAATTAATTAGAATCGGATTCGGAAAATGTATTTTAACAACGCGCGAGCGGAAACTTGTGGCCGAGTTGGTTGAATAAATCAAGGAGGTTAATTAATTTTCACGCAGCGGCGGGTGGCCTCTGCCCTATGCTCTCTGCTGGCAGGTTTGGCGATAGTTGAATGGCGCTTTTCTCGAATTATAGCGTATGTCTGGTGGTTTTCGGGAATAAAAAGAATGTCGGATTGGGATAGTGTGATCGGGGTAGAGGAGGTTGGGTATTAAGTTCTGAAATGGGAATCGGTTTATGGAAGTTTTATCTCTGCCCAAAAGTTTGAATGAGCTCGGTGGGATTAATTTGTAGGTTTTACTGGAAGGAGGAACCAAAACCAATATATTGGAATTTTGGTTAAGGAAGAAATATCTCCATAACTTCTATTGCAATAGTATACTCTCATTAATTTTATCATGGGATTCCTCATTTATTATACTTAAAACAAAGCCCGGGGGCAAAATATTTCTCAAATGGCTTTTTGCTTTATATAGATACCTTAACCCTCTCGCCACTCTGGGCCTCATATAAGGCTCCTACTTATGAGCTCAATTTTTGTATGATGTAAGCAAGCAAATTTATTTTCTTTTCATCAGTGACTTCACTGATTCATGTAGATCACATATGAGACTTCTACAAGGTTTCTGAATTCGTTCCGAAATGGCAGCAAGATGATTTATACCTCAATGTTAACATTTTAAGCTGTGATGCTTGTGAAGAGAAAATACTGGCTAGATACTAGCTTCTGTAGAACATTTTTTTATAGGTTGGTAGATATTTTCTTATAGTATTGTAACCTTCTAATATTATGACCAGGTCTTTAAATAAGTTCTTAACCAAGTATTTTCTGTTAAAATGAAAAAAAATATGGCTCATATGGTCTGGTCTCATATGAGGCTCATAAAAATAACTAGGAAGGAGTGCACACAAGAAAAAAAAATTTTCCAGACAAGTTATAGGGGCATTTTGGGTGTATTGAGAAGAAGAAAAAAGTTTTTTTCACTTGATGTTCCGGTGCCGAGATGGTTAAATGAAAATATATATATATATATATAAACATACATTATACTTATTTCTCTTTCATGCAAATAAATAAAAATTAATCAGTAAAGCAAATAGGATTGTTTCAAAAATTTCCATTATTGTTTTTAAAAATTCCTAGCTCAAATTCTCGTTATTTTTTACCATTTGCAACAGAAAGTTATAATTTAAAAACTAACTTTAATTGTGTTCGTTAAGTTAAAGCACAAATTATTTTCTTTTTCAATTTGTACTTCGGCATGTACTTAAAGCTGATATATGTAAAAAAACATAAATGAAATGAAATAGCAGAAATAAATTCTAAATGTAAATGAAATGTAATGATTTGAAATGTAATGACAAAGTAAATGATTTGTAACTGAGCATCTACTAAAGAGAGTAAGTATACCAGAAAAGCATATAACTTCTTAACATTCAATAAAACTGTGGAGTTAATAAGCACACGAAAATTCCCCTCACTACTTAAAAATCAAATAACTTTGTGATACTGATAAAGAAATAATAAATGGCAAATCGCAAACAACATCAAGACACACAACAACAAAGATATTTCGATCTTATTTTAAAGATAACCCGAAACTCCCACAACAAAACCAAATCATAAATCACATCTTACCTCAAAAAAAGCTCACAGAGTGCAACTCAACAGCAGAAGTTATGTTATAACACCACTTCCTTTATCAGCATTAAATATTTCCCCAATACAAGGGCGACTTTATCGGATATTTATGCGTCCTTCCCACCAACTCAATAACCACCACAATAAGCCAACAACTCGATAATCTTCCCTGAGAGTGCGAATAAGCCCTTGGCATTGAACCTTAGCTCACCAGTGTGATCTCTCTGTCATGCTTGAGCTTTTATGCCCGCTGAAAAATCGACGGAACAATGCGTTTGCGATGATCCGCCCTCTCCTTTTACTTTCTCGTTTTCTCTCTTTTCTCTTTTCTGTCTGCAGTTCGTTTCCCTTCCGAAGAGGTTCTGCTTGTCAACAATGAACGTCCATTGTCGGGGACGGTTTATTATTATTATTATTACGAAGCGGCCTTTTTTAATCTTCCTGTATTTTTTCCTGGGAGGTGTCTTTTCCGGAGACTGTGCAAGCTGTTGCTGATGGTCTCTTTTTTTTTGTTGTTGGTGATCGTGGTATTGATTTGGGTATTCTCTGGGCTTGGAGAAGAGGAGATGGTTGTGGAGATACCGTTGTTTTGTTGGCCGTTTATATGGAAGTATGGTTCTCGTTATTGGAGATGCTGATGATGACTTTTTCTCTGGTAGAGGGGGATTTTTTCAGATGCAGGGTCGTTTTATTGATCAAATGAAGAAGAAGAACTTCTGGTCTTGTCAGGGAGTGTGGAATTGGTTTCATATTAGGAAACTTTAGGATGTTTTTTCTCTATGATAAAAACCAACTAAAATATTTTCTACTCAACTAATGAATCAGTCCTCCTAAATGTGTTGTAAAATTATCTTTTAATACGGCATAAGGAAATTTAGCAAAAATAATATGGATTTCTTTTTTTAAACTTTGATAACATGCAAAATATGTACAAACACCAAATTATTTTACTAACTTTTAGATAGATAAGCGGTTCTTCTTTTATGATTAGCAATTATTTTTTAAGCTTTGATGATAATGTCTTACTATCTTATATCTTTAACTGAAAAAATGCAATAATAATCAATTTTAAAAAGTAACAATCTTCTACGAAAAATATACATCATCCCAAGCACCCATTTCTGGTTCCAAAAATAATTATTTACACCTAAAAAATTGTAATTATTAATTTCAATTACCGTTATAAACGTTTTATTGGAATAGCAATTCAAAGGTATGAATTTAAAATATTTAATTCTCCCCTTTCGCTTTATAAACATTTGTTACCCCATTGCATTCAAAAGATGGTTGTTTCTTTTCATAAAACCACTGTTATACTTAACGTTA
This sequence comes from Tetragnatha versicolor, assembly GCA_024610705.1. NCBI lineage: Eukaryota > Metazoa > Arthropoda > Arachnida > Araneae > Tetragnathidae > Tetragnatha > Tetragnatha versicolor. Next base: position 8,236,537 of record JANDEH010000006.1, on the reverse strand, counting down.
TTGCTAATGATGAAATAACTATGATCTTACGTTACCAGTAATTATCTCATCTTTTTTACCCTCACCCCACACCACACAGACAAACTAATCTGAATCACCCGACATTCCGACACTTCCGCGGAAATTCTCAGAACCCCGACCCCGGACACAATCAGTCGACCACCATCCCCAAACATAAAAAAACTTGGTGCACACGACGACCATCCCAAACGAAATGAATCAGTCGACCACATCGGCAGAAACAAGCCGAAACGCCGGCCAACTTGCTCAGAAGGTCATTCTCACGCGCTGGCTTCATAGAGCGAGACAGAACTGAGTGCGGTTTGAACGGAATTCTTTAGAGAGAATAGTCTGTGGCAACGTCTCTCCCACCCTTTAAAGCAGATTTTACTGTGTTAAGAAGTTCTTCTTTTGACTGTTGAAGTTTTCTGATGGTATGTGGAAGCCCACCCACATATAACAGGATGAAAATTTCCTTTAAAAAACAATAAATGCTAGTAGTATATTGCATAATTTAATTAAACATTTGCAAGAAGCATTCACAGCCCATAGTTCCAAGACTTCCTTTCATTTCCTAGGTTAAAGACATAGAGACACTTCTTGTAATTTGTACTTCCAAATCCGCATTGCTTTTAAACCATCCCAGATAAAATAATATTTTTTTTTGCATTTGTATGTTTAGAAACAGCATTATTTCTCGTTATTCCAAAAACAATCCAGCAAGATCAAGAGGAAAACAACCAATTTATAACTAATTGATATTTTTTAAATAAATTACATGGAAGTTATTCGTTTTAATCGCAGAAAGTTTCATTTAAAAAATCCAACAATCTATGAGAGAGCGGTATTTTTAATTGAATAAACTACGTACTTCTATATAAATTAACTTTAAAAGAAATATACAGGGTGATTCAGAAATAATCATCAATAATTGGGGGGGAGGTAGAGGGGCCCTAGACAAGCATATTTCGAATAGGGATGGTGGGGCGCAGCCTTGCCGTTAAAGAGCTAGGACTTAATGTAGTGCGAGCACGTTTCAAAAGGCTGTTTTAGAAGGCCCGAGTGAAGAAACAAACATAATAAAATGAAAAACATTATTGCATGAGATAAGGAAGTATCCCTACTACTTACACCATGAATTCGATAGAATTTGAACCACTTTCTAAACAGTGGAGTTAGTTTCAAAAGTGCAACATTGATCTTATAGTCAAAGAATGTAGTTCCCTTAATGGTATTTAGAAAAATGATGATCGGGGAAGAAATTTTCAATGATCGTAACATTGATCATTGAAACTGTTTGATCATTGAAAATTCCTTCCCCGATCATCATTTTTCTAAATACCATTAAGGGAACTCCATTGTTTGACTAAGAGATTAATATTGCACGCTTTAAAACTCACCCCACGGTTTAGCAAGTGGTCCAATTTCTATCACATTGAGGATGTAAGTATAGTACGGATACTCCTGTACTACTTGCAATAATGTTTTGTTTTGTTTCGTCACACGGGCCTTCTAAAAACGGCCTTTTGAAACGCGCTTGCACTACATTAAGTCCTAACTCTTTAACGGTAAGGGTGCGCCCCACCATCCCTATTCGAAATATGCTTGTCTAGGGCCCCTCTACCTCCCCCCAATTATTGATGATTATTTCTGAATCACCCTGTAGAAAATAATCGCTTATTGTTCACTCTTTTTTTGTAGATTACTCAACCTCGTAATTTCATTGCAACCTAAGAACAAATTTCCTTCCAAGAACTAGATACGGTATATTCAGGTATTTTCATAAAATCCCACTATACACTAATCTCTATTCGCCACGAAAGGTTACTTCCAACTCTCCCTCTATCTCTTCCCACTCTACGTCTGACTCAGCCGTGAAGAAGAAGTTCGCTCAGTATGGTCATAGCATCGCTCATTATCAATCGGTGCTGTTCATCCACCTACGCGGGCGACACACTTCCCGAACTTGACCGACGTCCGAAGGGATGACCTCGGGATAACCGGAAGCACAAGTGACGGTGCATGCCATTCGAGGGATTAATGCAGTTGGATTAATTTGGGGAGGATGTGTTGTCGTGCCAACTGTAGCGTAATGAGGTTGTTTAGATTGGTTTTTGGGGATTTTAATAGTGTGCGAGGGATATCATTTCGTTCTTTGTTATTTTAGTCCTAGACCGCTCGAGATTACCGTAGAATCCCATGGAAAATTTGGGGCAATTAAGACTGAAGGGTTTAGCAATGTATGCGTGTCTAAATTTTTATTTTAATATCACGACATAAATGATGGAAACAATACTTAGCTTTAGCTACTATGTGACCAAGATATCCAACTTTGGCATTTTTGATCTGTTAATTTAATTGGTAATAAGATGATTCTATGTCAGTTTTCCGTCAACTTATCATTTTCATTAAGATTAGGTATTCTTATCATTTTCCCCGTCTTGACTAGTTATAAGGAATAAGGTTATATTTTAAAGTGATCATTCATTTGTAAAACATTATTAATACAATGAACACAAAAAACGTTCCTCCAAAATCTTTAAATGGAAGGATCGTAATCTTAAGTTTTAATCTTAATCTTTTAATCTTAAAGGAAAAAGTAATTTATATTATGTGCAATAAATAAAAAGATAATATAGAAATGTTTACACGCCCGTTGATATCATGTTATTACATTCATTGACAACTTAAAAAGCCCCGTATTAAAGCGAAAAGCGGCTTTTACACATACTATTCCTTAAATATTCTAGCAAATATGAAAGATCACAAGCCAAAAATTTTAAATATAGAGTGTAGATTTTTCGCTTACCTAAAAGAAGTCTTATCATCAAATGATATACGCACTAGAAGCTTTATATATACCTACATCAAGAGGTTCAAATTTGAGTGGCAAATTTCTAAAATATTCAGAAGACCTAGAAATGGGTAACATATTGACACATATTTTTGCGAATAAAATAATTTCTTTTCTACTCAAATACACCACTAAAAATGATCGTGTTTCAAAAATATTTATAGAGAGCATTAGCATATTCTCTCTTGTAACAAAATCTTCTTTGAAGTGAAAAATATATTAGCCATTGTTTTGATCTTGTGGAACGCTTTTTACTGGTCCACCTTTTTATTCAGATGTCAGTGTTATTATGAATATCTAAGAAATACTTTTTACTCTATAAAGTTTTTCACTAAGGTTATCTTTTTTAGCTTGCAGTTAGCTTATTTTAGTCAATTAGTTTAAGTCTATAAAGGAAATAATTTTTTTAACAAGCAACATTTTACCAAGTTAATTAAAGCTTTTTAAATGGACATGTAATCAGTAAAAAAGTACTAAGAAACACATAATAAATTTTTAGAGGAAAATAGGATAGGCTATCTTGTGAGCTTTCAGTTTTTTTCTGTAAAATTATTTGGTACCGAGAGAAAATATTCAAAAAAGTGAAAAACACATTAACAAACATAAATGTAAAATATGCAGACATGTTTACAAAAGATATTTGTTGAAGCTATTTTTAACCGATTAACATTTAAAAGTTTTTAATTAAATTTACGTAATTAGGATTGAAACAAAGGATAAAGACACTAAGAAAAATAATATTCATTTATGACAAATTGGGCTGGTCAAATAAAAATAATATCGAACTGAAATTTTTTTATTAGTGAAAAGTTTTGTTTTAATCCATCCTGCGTGGAGTAAAACTTTAAAAAACTTCATTAGAAGATTGGTTCAAATTTATGAATATCATGCACGTTTCAAAAATAAATGGCAAAGAACTACACTTTTACGTTTGTCAGAACAAGTCATAAACTTTTGGTTGTCCATTTTCATACCGCAGACAAATTTTAAAGGAAAGAGACAAGGTTATAAAGGGATGAAATGAGCAGTACATGATGGACTGCTCATCGCTGACCTCTGTGTGTGTTTTTTACGTAACAGTGCAAAAGAAAAAAAACAACAAATGTAATACTAATGCATAAATTTGAACTTAGAGCCAAGGAGGACTGAAGGTTAATTCCCCTCTAAGTATTCATCAATCAATGTCACTTGTTTTACTAAAATTTTCGAAAGGAAAAAAGTGGACTTAACTTTTAGTTTTCCTTTCATGAAATTTTTTTAGCCAAACAACCTAACAAGATTACACTTTTAAAGTAATGTTTAACACAATTAAATAAACATAATCACTGCTCTTAAATACAATATTTCAGTCAAAACCTATAAATAAAAGAAATAAAACACATTTGAAAGATTAAAAAGGAATATCTTATTGAAAATATTATGATATTAAGTAGAGAAACCCCTTAAAAATCTCTCTCATTGACTATAAATGGAATCAGAAGGCACATATATAATTTTTAAAAAATACTATAGAATATATTATCATAAAAGGAAATACCTAAATATAGAATGTTTTTTTATATCTACAAAATTTTTTACATCCTATATGATTATTTCTTGAATAGGGTCTCTAATTCAAACTTCTGAGGATTGATGGATTTGAGAGAAGGGAATTTTTCTTTCAGGCGTAGATCAAAATTCAGTATTTTTCACAGATGTAGATATTTATTAATGCTATTTGATTGTTTGAAAATGTGTTTAGGCTTTTCCAAAGTTGTTTTAGTGTTCTATAGTCTATAGATGATGATAAGCTTCAGCTTTGGTTCATAAGTAGTTGAACGAGTTAAGATATCTCCGGTGCATTCATTCTATTTAACTGCTTGGATTTAAAAGTAATAAAATTCCTCTTAAGATAACCATTCCACATATCTGAAAAAGGTCAACAACACTACCTCAGCCACAAAACGAACAATCAGTAGCAAAGAACACGAAATTAAAACCCCTTGGCTTCCATGCAAATTCGGAAGTGTCACTTTCACAATCGTAAATAAAGATGAGCCAGGACTCGGTTCTCCGCACCGCAGGTCAAGCTGAAGAAATCTCTGCCATCCATTCCCTTTTGGAGAAGTTGGCTTCGGCGGGCTTTCACAGGGCCCGATCATGACAAGTTCGGGCCCAAGGCCCACATACTTCAGGGGGCCCCCTTCACGACAAAAAGTAAGGAGTAAAAATTTTAAATTGAGATAAAAATTTGCACTTCGGATACTTTTACTCAGAGGATATAAACAAAACATGTTGACTGTCTTCAGAAGCCTATCTATAATAACCTATAATATACCTATTTTATTATTATAATATACAATTACCTATTATATAATAACCTAGGAAATTGTTATAGTTTAATTTTACTAGCTTTCACCTTGAGAGGGTCATGGATAAATATCGTTATACACAGGCTTTATTGTGCTGTAAATTACCTTAGAAATGGGTTTATAATCTTAATTCAAATAAATAAATTATATATAGGACAGAGAAAAAGTTTTTATTTGTTATTGATTTTAAGTATTAAATTGTATTTTATAGACTAAAATAGAAAACTACGACATGTACATTATTAGACAGCGCATAATTAAAAACACTTAAGCAATGCTCGTTTTCGGCGCTTTTCAGCACCAGACTTGTATGTCTTAGAATTGTTTTTGCACAGCTTTTCCTTTTCCATAACTTGGCTTTAACGAGCGTGCGAGCGTGCGATAACGAGCGTGCGAGGAGTTACAGAAATCTCAGAGCTCAAAATTTGCCGCCATTTTTTCCCCATGTCGTCACTCAATTGAATCGAAAGAGGCGAGTATTGTTTTGATTAATCATTAGTTTCAGATCAACATAAAAAATTATAGACTAGCTCAGGTCAATTCAAGATTGGAATTACGAAGGTAAATATTTTGAATATTTAATATTTTTTAGATCCCAGTGAAAGTTATCTTACTCGACAAATTATATATTTATTAGCAGCTGTTGTTTACTTTGTTTTAAATGGAGCTTTTTATTGTTTTTTCAGTTGTAAAAAAATAAGAGATCGTTTCTTTTAAATTTTGTGTAAGATATTTTTTGCCATAGTTATAAATTACGTATTACTTGTAATTCTTAATTGTAACAGGGATAAAAATATTTATCATTTTGACTGTTTTTCTCGTTCTTATTTAGCTAAATTACGCATTTTTCTAGAATTAGGAAATCCCATATTTTAAGAATTCTTATTCGCTTGTTTTTGGGCGCAAGTTTAGAACTGCTGATGCGCCAAGTTTTTAGCGATAAAAATCAATATATAGTAACCCCAACTAATGTTAAATGAATTATGTGGCTTCTAAATATGGCGCCAAATAGCCAAAACTCGCCAACCATCAGCAGTTCTAAACTTGCGCCGTTTTTGTTCAACTAGAAGTACTGTATCTTTCTTTCGCATCTTTCTGTATCTTTCGCATGAAAGTTTTTATCTTCAGGAGATTAAATTTAGAAATTTACACCAAGATAAAATAAATATCATTGAATGCAAATAAGTAAACCTTTCATACTTCAATGAGTCATTTAATATAGCAATCAGTAAATTAGTATAATGTTAAATTTTTTCCTGTAATTACTATTTCGATGTTGTAATCGCTTGCTATAATAATTGTTTTTTTAATTTCATATAAAATGCTGTTCTTTGTAAATCCATGAAACGAATATTGAAAAGGGCAGATTGTGAAGAATTTAAAAATGATGTAACTTAATAAAATGTCATGTATTTCAAGAATTAGTGTCGATTAATGTAGTCAAATAAACATTTTTCCTTTTGATAAATTCTCTTCATTTCTGAGTTATCTTTTGATGACAATAACCATTCTGATAGTGAAAAACAGATCACTGTATTTAGTAATTTTAAAAAATATTTTTCCTTAGAATTGTGACCATCAAATAGTGACAATTCAACTATATTTAAGTCATTGAATAAACATTGAATAATTGATAAATTGTTGTGCTAACATTCTTACAGTTCAGAACCTTCTTGTAATGAGAAGATATTTTTTTTCCAAGATTTAGTTTATATAATTTTAAAGTTTTACAAGTTACTCCAGGTGTCTGTTTAAGGATAATTTACTACATTTTATTGGTACCTTCACAAAATAAATTTCTATAGGAAAGTTCTCTGATATAAGCTGTTTTATCCTATATTTAAAATTAATTAGTCATTCTAAACAAAATTCTTATTATTTTTTTGATCTTTTGAAGATTATGTATATGTGCATGTTAATTTATACACTATCATTTTAATTTTTTTCCAAGTTGATTTAAATTTTCCCAAAATATGTAGTTTTAAAAAAATCCTAGACAGACTCACTTTTTTCTTATTTCCAAACTGGAGTATTAAGAATGTGTTTGTAAAATCTGCCCCATCACCTTACATATTGTAAATAACTTTCCAGTTTTCTTTAAAGGGACATTTTAAATTTCTTTGCAAGGATTTAGGTTTTGATTATAGAATTATTTCTATTAGAAGTAAGAGATGGAATATTTTGATATTGTCAACCAACCAAAAATTTGCAAATGCAACACTATCAATCTTGCCTTTAAGCTAGCTAAATTCGAGAAAAAATACCTATATCTAATTTATAATTGAAGAAAATGTCCACTTAAAAGATAAGCTTTAAGTACGAAAGGAAGATTAAAATAGGGTATAATTTTATTAAAATTTTTATCCATGAATTATGTGAAAAAAAATGAAACTTAAAGAATTTCAGTAACTGAATCAACTTGGTATTATTTTACAATAAAATCTTCTTTTGGAGGAAACAATTATGTTCCTGCACCAATGAAATATCCTATTAAGAATATTTGGATACATAAAAATGTACAATAATCCTAATTTTTTAATTTTAAATATCATTAACGATTTTATGTATTCTGTGAAAACAGAATAAAGTTGCTAAACAAAACCATATACTATTGCAGTTTTAGTTTTTTTTAATTAAAAAAATTAACATTTTATGTCTTAACTTAAAGGCTAGATTTTATTGTTTTTAATGATTTAATGTGATGAAATTAAAAAAAATGGTTTCAAATTAAAAGGTTTTTTCATATATGTTTCAATATTTATTATATTTTATAATCAGCAATGATACGTTAATAAAAATGATCAAATTTATGGGAACCCCAATTTATTTTATTTCTTCAACAAGACTAAACAAAATAAATTTTAAGGAATGGCAATCAATGCTAAGGAAGGTATAACCACGCATGCGCGGGCAGCCCTCCGTCACCGGCTAACTCCTCGCACGTTCGCCAGGAGGAAAATTGGCGCTGCGATCGCTCAGAAAGTTGCGACCGCTGTTACCATGGGAGCGTCGTTGCTTAAGTGTTGATAGCTTTGGCCAAAACAAACAGTCAGCATAGCACGTGCATATGCATATGTTGAGTTGAGTTGTTTGAGGAAATAATATTGGTTGGTTGATTGGTTATGGTCGATATGGTTTATTTGAGAATATCGCAGAGTAATCTTCACAAAGAAAAAATTTGTATTTCTTACTTTTTTTTCTAAAAAGTAGTTTTCAGAGTTGATTTGGGGGCCCCCTAAAATCATGGGCCCTAGGCCCGGGCCTTGCGGGCCTAGGCGGTAATCAGGGCCTGGGCTTTCATCTGCTATCTGCTCTGCAATTGGGTTTTGAAGAATTGCTCCTGCTATGAAACAGCATGTCACGCTATTGCTCTCTTGTTTGTGTCGTAAGTCCCTTGTGAAGAAAATTTGCGTGTTGGTTTCGGAGAGAAAGGGTAGAAGAATGTGTTTGAAACATTGCAGGAAGAGAAATCTAGCTCTACCTTTCTGTTTGAGTTAATGAAATTTACTGGGAGTTTGAAATAATTTGGAGTGGACCACTGAACTAAATACACTCAATATATTTAGTTCATTGAAGTAAACAGACATTTTTTATTTTTAAAAAAATAGGGTATCTGTTTTGGCTTTAAGAAAAGTAACAATGAGAATGAGTTAAAGTATTTTTTACAATCGAGACAATGTTTTCAATTTTCAGTAAATGACAAAAAAATCCCTCAGAATTATCAATATAAAATATCTAATAATGTAAATAATTTGGGTTGAAACCAAAATATTTTTATGTGAAAAATATTTAACAATCTTTATTTTCAAAAATGTAAAAGAAAAATTAAATGAACAACTTTCTTAAAAATATGATACCATAAGAGGAAATAAAAAATCCCGTCCAGGCCTAGCAAAAATTAATACATTAATTGTGTTAAATTTATTATTACATTTATTATTAAGACCAATTGTAAAATAAGGATTATTGTATACCTTTGATAAAAACTGCTGAATTTCTATTACTCTTTCAGAAAAAATACAGATTAAATGTGGAGAAATATGTTTTAAATTACATACCATGATGTTTTAAATGCACTTATTTACGAAACACTTAAGTTAATTACGTAAATAATGTTTTAAGATATAAAAAATACGCCTCTTGGTAAAAAAAATAATGTAATGGTTCAGTTGGTTATGTGTTGAAATATTAGTTAGAAAAGCATTATTGTAGTTAGGAAATGGTATTGGAACTACAAACTTCCACATCCTAGTAAATGAAAACTAGTGTTTTATCTCCATGCACTTAATGAAATTGAATTATGGATTGGAATTATCCAAAACTCCATATTTTCAAAACGGGACATAAAGCAGTTTCATACATGAAAAGAAAAGGTTGTTTTAGAAGTGTTATAACATTAAAATACTGAAACTGAGAAATTTAAATGACTGCAAAATACAAATATATGTTACAAATGTAAATGACTGCCATCTAACCATTTAAAAAATTTAAAACATACAGAAATTATAATACTTGCACTATATAAATTAATATTCATCAATAAAATCTCTCTATATTAAAAAAAAGTTACTGTCACCGCCGCCGCCGCTGCCGCCGCCGCTGCCGCTGTTTCAGAAAATTTAATTTTTCAACTCTTTGAACTCTCATATCGCAAAAACTAATTGATAGAAATTTATGAAATTTGAAATGTTTGTAGAGGAATATTTGGGGCACATTCTCGAACAAAAAACTAACTGATGTGATAATTATTACTGGGGTATTTTTAAGGTCAAAGTTGAAGTTTTTCTTTTTAAGCCGCGTAATCCAGTTCAGCGAATTCTATTAGTAGCAGAACTATGTTTTTTTGCAGCCTAATACTCTGAAGTATGAAGATGTGCACTACGTCGCCCTTTTTTCGAATTTCGAATTAGGTTTAGAGTAATTAATTTTTTAATTTTCGAAATTTTTGACACTTTTTTGTTTTTTTCTATCTAAAATGAAAACTAATCACGGTATCAATATGATTTTTTAAACACTTATATTCTTATTTTTTAGAAAGAGATTGGCGTTTAATTCTTTAAAAAATTCTAATTAGTTTTGGAATTATTAAGCATCAAAGTTTCATTTTTTTCATAGTTTTAGTAGGTCTTTATCAGACGTGTTTAATGTTTTTAAATTTTATATTTGCCTGTTCACTAGATTGTCGCGAGCACGGATATTTAAATTTAAAAGTTTTGAGGTGCACATTTTTGCTCTAAGTTTGCTAGCGATATAGTATAGACTTGGTTAATAATTATAATCTTTTAAAGATACTACGATATTTTTTGAACTACTAGAGCAGGGGTTCCCAATAGGTGGTCCGCGGACCCCTGGGGGTCCGCGGGCTGTATCCAAGGGGTCCGCGAAATGTCACCGAGAAATTAAGTTTTTTTTTCCTTAATTTGAAGTAACCATTATCCTACTGAGCAGTTCATTCGTTAGTTTTGTTAGTTAATTGTCACTGTAGTACAACAAATAGATTAATATAGGTGGCGCAGCCTCTGTTTACCACCAAAGATAATCCATGTTTGTTTTTTGCAATTTTTTTATTGACTAAAATACGATAGTTTCGGTTTTGAATACATAGTTTCGGTTTTGAAATTGATTTTTGCCTGAAATCGATTGAAAAATTAAGCCTTTAAGTTTAAGGGGTCCTCGTCAGTAAATTAATTGTAAAGGGGGTCCTCGGCAAAATTTTATTGGGAACCCCTGTACTAGAGAAATAAATAATTTAGCTTTTCTGAGTTTTATTTGTGCCGATGGAAGGAAGAGGATTTTCGGGGTTTGTTTTACTCTGCCAAAGATCGATTGCAGATATTACAGATCGCGAAGCGAACTGTAAAGAGCTGCATAGCAGTTACGGGGGTTGGTGAGCGTAAGCGAGCTGGGGGCGGTAGCCCCCTATCCCTTAAATTATTGATAATTTAAAAAGGAATATTTCAGTAATAGTTTTATTTTGATATTTTCCAGGTAATGATCCGAATTAAATTATTGAAAAGTTTGAGAGATAAAAAGTTTCGATATTAAATGATCATTAACTATACTCTGTTCATTTAGAATTAGCACCTGAGACGTAATGTATTAGAAGAAATTATTCTAATTATCGTCGAAAAATTTTTCATCTGCAATGACAAGGCAGCCTAAGCAGAAGTAGTTAAAATACTGTAAAAATCGATCACTGGAGTTGTCTGATGAGCGTTATTAAAAGCAGTATTGAGCGTTTTTGACCCTGTTTCAGGCGCCTATTCTAAATGAACAGACTATAAGCAGACAAGTTCCAGGTTGTACTGGATGGTTGAGATGAAACAAGCGAGCTCTGCTCGCTTAGATCGCGAAGCGATCTTCAAAGAACTGCGAAGCAGTTCCGGGGGTTGGTGAGCGATAGCGAGCAGGGGGCAGAGCCCCCTAGTCATCTAAATAAAAATATGATTTAAATTGAATAACACTAGACTCTTTTTTTTTCGTATATGTAGAAAATACTAAATTTACGTTCAATTTTTTTAAAAATTACAGCTAAAAATTAGAAAAAAAGATCTCAGTTTATGTGAATTTATATGATGAGAGTACATTGGCACGACTGAGTTCTGAGAACCGCAGAAAACATGCCAAACAATAGTTTTGTATTGTCCTCTGGTAATTTGCTTCTCCGAAAAGTGAATCTGAGCTGAGCTGCTTTTTGCAAAGTTCAAGTTCAAGGAATTGTGATTGTTTACCACTCAAAAATATTTGTCCCAAATGTGAGGTTGAAAAACATTTCAGTAATTCCCATTTTGTTCTAATGAAGGGCTTATTTTTATTATATTTTCGAATCTACTGTACTTGTAATTTTTGTTGGGCGAAACTTTTTCGTGAGTGTATTCACCCGCTTTGTTTTTTTATAGTTCACAATAAGATGTTTACCACAAAATATGTTCTGAGAAATCCCTGTTTCTTAAAAATGAATAGGCTTATATTAAAAAACAAAAAGTTGTTTGTTGACTTAAACTTTTCAGAGGCTCTTATAAAAATGATACCCCTTTCATCTGAGCATAAAACTTTGCCTTTTTTATACTTTATGCTATAAACACTTCAGGTAAGCCCCGCCATAAAAAAACTATTAATGATTTTCAAAATACTGTTTATGCTTTCAGTTTAACGTGCATTCTGTTTGCGTTTTAATATACTACCTTCAAAAGAAAAAGCCCCCGTCTAAGAATAAGAATTTTATCTTCTTCCTTAGATAACTTTCATTTATGGCACGATGAAGTAGATTTAATAAATATAATAAATTATTCATAAAAAATGTCGAACTTAAAGCGAAAAATACTCCAGTAATTAACATACTACTTGAACCATTAGGAATTGTGTTATTAACGTGGATAAAAAAAAGAATATTCTAAAATGTAAATAAACTTCTAAATTTAGTGCATGAAAAATACTGGAAACTTTTACACATTTTTGAAGTGGTACTTAACACCGTTAATAGCATTCGATTTTATTCTAAACAACTCGAAAGTTGTTAATTCTCGAAAGATAGGGGGTGATCATTCAGTGAATCTGGAATTACATATAGAAGGTATAGAACTTTTTCAATTCTATGTTTTTCAGGAGGTAGTCCTTTCAGCTTCGAAATAGCCAAGTTGCACGTTAGTTAAGTCATTGTAAATGTAGAACTTTAAGTATCAGCGAAAGACAACCTCCTTCCTTCCCTCTTTTTGTTCATATCCTATACATACATTTAGAAATTATAATTAGCTCCTGTAGAAATGCTTCAGAATACATTATAATGCTTTATAATAGCATCATATTAGCATGCTGAAATATAATGCTGATTTAGAAAATATAATGCTCCAATAGAAACTCAAGAAATTTAGTTTTGGTTTAGGTATTTGAACACTCCATACAATCAGGATTTTTTTTCAGATTTAAAATCCTGTGGTAGTAAACGATGAGTATTGGTCCATAACTCTCAAAAGTAACTTTTACTTTCGGAAACTCTGAAAAAAAGCTTGCGCACCTAATAAGATTTTGCATAAGGCTGAATCACTGAAAGGCAGTTAATAAAATGTTATTCGAAGTGGAATACAACACAAATTCAATAATAAAAAATTAGTTTAAAATTGAAAATTATAATTTATAAACTTGCTGTTTGGGAATTTTTCGCATTTACAAGTGTTTCCAAGCTCTTCCATAAGCTTAGCAGCATTTTCCTTCCAAATAATTTTTTTAAGTGAAATGTAACCATTTAGGTGGCAAACATAACCTAACCTCATAAAGCTTTTAGATATTAAGTGCCCAACCAAGCATTTAAGCATCTACCTCAACCTTAAAAATCCCACAACAAACTCAAAGCATCTCAAAAAGAAGACAACGACATCAAAAGTGATCCACCGAAGAATCTCCCTCACTAATTTCACGTTCCTTGCCCGAGCATTTTTACTCGAGCCTCGCGATTCCAGGAGCTAGAGCAATTTCCATCAGCCGCAGCAGGTTTTGCTCACCTCTCCTTTTCCCGGGAGAAAATATTTCCTGAAAATAATGATTTCCTGGGAAGAGGAGGAAGGTCTCTTTGTTCCGGGCTCCGCGTTCCCGGAATGTGAGTCGGGCTTTCTTCGGTGGACAGTTCTTCGGTCAGAATGTGTTCCTGAATTTCCTTTCCGTTCTGGACTTTTCTGGGGGATTGGTGTTGGCAGTTCTTTTGGGGGCAGGAGGAAAACACTTCTGTTCTCTGGAATCGAAAAATGTGTTCTTTTTCTGGGAGTTTTTATCTGGACTTTTGAATTTATTTCACGTTCTGTGTTCTTTTGTGAGCCCTGGGTTAGAAAAAGGGGTGGGCGCAGATACTAGAATTGTAGTCCTATGCTGTCACAAGGGTGAAGTTTTCGGTGGCAAAAATATTTATGATGTAAGAGAAATAAACTTTTTTTAAAGTGTTTAGATTTAAAGTAAACGGAGCATTTTTAATTCATTCTGAATTATTTTGATTTAATGAAATGGTCATCCCCTGGGAAAAATATTCCGTAAACTATGGATGTAAAATGAATACCGCAAAACTTACAAATTAAAAACATAAAAAGCAAAGGTAGATCATTATTAAAGAGAAAGATAGATCCGAAATATATACAATTACGAGCTTTTGAATGGAGATTCAGAGTAAGTGTAAATGCTTTGCTTAAAACTGTATTAATTAGTTTCTATGTCTAACCTCCAGAGGACTTATAATTTAAAAGGCCTTTTCAGTATCATTCAAAACGAATTCTTACAAGTATCAAATAAAATTTCGCCAGTTGAGTGTGTTAACAATTTTGAATAAAGTTCTTCATTGAAAACTATTCAACTAGGATTAAATTAGGATCTAGAAAAGTAATGATGACTAAATTAAATGAATAATTTTCTGCTGAATAATTGCTGAATAATTTTCAATAAGGTATGTTTATAATTAAATTCAATAACTGAAATCGAATATATGTTCTTAAAATAGTTTATTTTTTAGTTCAAATATATTTAATATCCATTACCAAACAGATGTTGTCAAAGAAATAGAAAAATTAATAGAAAAGTTAACGTAAAGTTTAGAGTGAACTCATAAACCAGTGTTAATTTTTTTGTTTAAAGTCTCAATTTATTGTATGCTTATCACACAAACATAAAGCACTAAAAGTAAAAGTATTTAGCTCGATTTATTAGAAAATTTACATTAAATTCAAAATTTATAGTTAATATAAGCATTTTTTATACAATAAACTACCAAGTACACGCTTAGTCGATTTTTTAAACAAAATGTAAGAACTTAATACCAGAACTTTCCAGCCTCTTAATACACCTCAGGGGAATAAAACACTTAACTCTAAAACCTAAGCCTTCTCGTCCTTTATTCAACAGAACCCCCCCCACACACACACCCAAAAAAACAATCTAAACCCCACAAACGTTTCCCACACAAACTCACCAAAAACATTCCACCTTCCCTCAGCCCCCCCCCGAGAGAAAAAAAACACCGCGTCTCCAAAAGAAGACAGTCCAAGTAAAGATATAAAATTCTTCCCTAAACGCAAAAACAATGACTTTCCTACATCTCTTATCATCTGCGATTTCCGATTTCGCCGACGTCCCTTTCGGTTCTTGGTGGGCATGATGCATAATTTTTCCATTATGGATCAAACCGCTTGCTTTTTATAGGGCACCGGGGATTACTGTTATTTATGGTCGCCCCGGAACTTTCTTTTGGAATAACGATTTCGGATGCCCCGCCACGTCAACGATTTCGGGTAATAGCTGAAGGGAGAAGCTTCCCTTCGGACGGTGTTGGGGTTGTGTTTGTCGCTGATGGGTAATTGGTGAAGTTTGTCACCGTTAAACCCTGGTGTGTGCGAGATGGATGTGTTTAGTTTTTAAACCTTTAGCCAGCAGTTTAAAAGAATGCGATAGGAAATCGCTGAACTTACCTGAAGAACTATTAGAAGCGGTGATAAATGGGGAGAAAACTTTAGAAGTTTTTTTTAAATCATGATAAATGATATTTGTTTAAAAAGATTGAGCTAAGGATGAACTTCGCTTATTGGTTTAAAAGCATATGGAGTGTAAATACTTATAAGAAATAACGAAATTAACTTCATCACTCCAACGCTTGATCTTTCTACTAAAAGAAAGTAATAATTTAAAAAAGGTTACACTTAAGGTAGCAATTTGAAAATTCCTTCTTTGAGCACTCTGTTCCGTTTTTATACTTCCATTAAAAAACATAAGTTATATTCTACTTAGTCGACAAAATGTCACTAATACCGTGAAATTCCTCTTCTGTGTATATTTGTAAGCGTAAATTTTTGTATATTTGTATGCGTAAATTTGTGTATATTTGTAAGCGTAATTTTTTGTATATTTGTATGCGTAAATTTGTGTATATTTGTATGCGTAAATTTGTGTATATTTGTATGCGTAAATTTGTGTATATTTGTAAGCGTAAATTTTTGTATATTTTATGCGTAAATTTGTATATATTTGTGTTTCGTTCCTTTATTTTTGTAAAACTACAGTGTTAAAACGTTGTTTCATGTTCAAAAAATGAGTGTAATTGGTCAGTTTAGAAAGCTAATACCTTTCTCTCGCACTTAATAAGTCGGAAAGAGAATGTGGTGTTTGTCTTCCTAAAACATTTTCATACTTGGAAAACTATCTATAATATTTTTATAGCATACATAAATTTTTTTTATTTAGATCCAAAGGATGGTATACTGAATGAACTAAAGCAGGGGTCCCCAACCCTATGCCCGCGGGCACCATGGCGCCCGTCGATTGGTCAAGGTGCGCCCGCCTGCTTGTGCAATAATAAAATATTTCAGGTTTCCATTATCCCATTAAATGGTATTCAAATTTTTAATCATTTTTAATTTGCAATTTAGTAATAATTCATTTCACAAAAGAATTTTAATGCTAATTATATTCATATGTTAAATTAGTTTTTAAAATTAAATTTTTTGTGCATTACATGTAGTGTGTTACATGTTAACTATGCCCACCAAATTTATCTTGAAAAAAAAATGGTGCCCGCCATTCGACCAATATTCTGGTATGTGCTCTTCGGTACAAAAAGGTTGGGGACCCCTGAACTAAAGGAAAGATGCATCAATTTTATCGGTGAGAAAAACTGCAAAGGCCTATGACTATTTCACATTATATGTTAAAAGGAAATTAAAAATTAATAAAAGTTAGTAAAGTGTCAAAGGATATAAATACGTAAAATAAAAAGGACCTAGACCTTTTGGGAAAATGTCTTAGTAATATGAATGCTTAGTTAAATCACCATAATTCTAGGGCTATCCAAGTTCGTTCTTTCAAAAAATACAAATACAAAATTAGTATTTTAGTAACAAAATTATTCTTAAAGTAATTGTTTTCTCATTCCCCTTTCCTCCTCCTTTCGTTTCATTTTGCTAGAATAAAAAAAGTTAAGTAGACATGAATATGCTAAATATTATAAGCAACTATGATTTAAAAATACTCAGTGAACATCGAACAGTGAGACCACGCTACCCAAAATATGTATACTCTTTTATAAATATTTTTAAATGATAGATCATTATAAGTCAAATTTATCATCCATCGAAAATCTAACTAAGTACTTTAAATACGTATTTAAAAATACCCAACTTTAAAATAAGGTACCCTGCATATCTCCAATGCATACAGTGCAATACTTATCAAGATTAATATCGAAGATCATTCACATATAAAGAGGAAACAAACCATAAACTTACAAATCATGCTAACACCGGATGATTAATTAGTCTTTCATTAGGAGATAATGCCGGAAAGATTATGCCCCTTCATAGCACCGCCACTTGAGTTGAGGAAAAGAGTAAATTATTGAGAAAAGTACATTATGATCCTTCTAATTACCAAGCACTCGGTCTTGGGCATATCGATTTTAAAAAGTGAACTCATTTTTGCCAGCAACAAAGAAGGCGGCACGTTCAATTGGGGATCATGTAGCGTGAAATCGACGAACCTGCCCTAATGAGAACTTAACGAACGCTTAAAAGGCGTTCGGAAAACTTCCGAAGCCCATGGCTCATTAAGGCTGTTCGATGTAAAACTTGGTGCGAGAAAAGATTTTTGATAAATCCTTTTCGAGGAGATATTTCTCTGGTCTAATTAAACTGATCCGTCTTGTGTTGTAGTTGCGAGATTTCTGACGTGGAAGATTTGAGTTTTTTTTGGTTATAAAATGATGAGGGTGTTTCTTTTTGGCCTTTTGAACTGAAGAAATGAGATTTTGTAGGTATTTTATAATCCGTCTTTTAATATTGAATATTTCATTTGAGTCCTATTCAAAAATCTTGTTGCTGTAAAGGCTCGATTTTTAGAGATACAGGAACTTTATAGGTAAATTTATTAGAATAGATTTTTAGGGATATTTCAGCTCTTAAGAAATGGGTAAGGAGGCCCCATTTCAGACATTTAACCTCAAATTCTAGTTCTAAACATTCGAAAACTCATGTAAAAGTAATTTAGATTGTGTAAGATAGACATTTTTGATAAAAAGTAATACTTCATTTTGTGTCTTACATATGAAATAATGTCTCCAACTGCATGCAATAAAGATTACTTTAAATTTAAAAACCGTTTAGGTACATATTATTATGCTCAATGTTGTGCATTGTGACCAAATTTATTTAGGTTGTTATTTTGTTTCAAATTTTTCGATTTCTATATTTAACACTGACATTTGAGAAAGTTTTATAGTCTTATGATTTAGAAAATATTGGTAAATAAACAATGTTATACAAAAACATTAGGGTATTCATTTTTCTTACAATAAATTGCATCAATTGTAATCTACTATTTTAATTTTTTAATTAAATAAATTTAATTATCACAAATCAAAAAATCACATTTGATCACATTCGTTCATTTCAATGTTAACAAGAAAAAAGCAGCAAACTTATCAGTAAAATTAAAATAACGTTAAAACAGCAGTTTACAGATAATTTAATAAACTAAAAAAAACATCATAAGATAAAGTTTTTAAAAACACAAATTACCTTCAGTCAGTAAGATTGGAGGTTTCAGATAAAAAAGTAATTAAATTAATCATTACAGGAAGAAATCCCCCGAAAGATCCAGAAGAACCCCCAAATAAAGGCTCCCAACTTTTGACAAAACAAATAAATTTAAGGGGAGCAAAACTTGATAAAGATTATTAAAATTGATGTCTGATCCTACGTCTATCAACGTAATCCTCCAGCCTTATTCCTATCATAGAAACGCAACTGCATGACTAATGACCAAACGAGCTTATGCACTTTCACCTCACCCTCCATGATCCATGTTTGAAGTCGAAGCATCACGCAATCACAAAGGGATTCAGACTATGAGAAAGCCGTTAGACATGGAAGAGAAATGAGAGTCTAATGGATCAGAAGAAGGCGGTCAGAAAGCAAAACGGCTGCATCAAAGGGAGCTCTGTCCATATGGGACGGACTATCACTTTTTAGGGGGAGGGGATGAGAGAGTGACCACGTGATCCGTCATCTCGGTCCATTGTCTGACCATCTATCATCGTTTGCGGTATGTGTAATTATTCTCGCGCAGGTGAAACTGCCCTCTGGTCATTCGTGAAGGGTTGAGAAGATGGACTTCTTCTGATAGGAAAGAGTGATGGATAAGGAGATGTGGGAGACTTGTGTAGTGGGTGGGTAATTAGAAAGAATGTGTAATAGATGCAGGAAGGGAATCGTGGCTTTTGATGTGATGGATCCCATGTTTGCGTAGGAAATTAATGGCATGTTTAATAGAGGTGATAATTGTTTCACAGGAATATAGATTGCATTTAGTGAATAATATATAAGTTTTGAGTGTAAGAGGATTTATATAGAGTAAAGATCCGTAAAAGTGAAATTTTAGGGTACCTTTACTTGTTTATCAACATTTTTAATTTCCTATACCTTATGATTTTATCTGTTAGCCAATTAAGTAAACAATTCAAGACCAGTTGTATAGAGGTAAAGCTGTCGCACAGGAATATTATGAGTAAACGATCGCGTTTATAATATTTTTACAAGCCATGAAAGTGGATTAAAGATAGTGGTAAAAGCGGAATTTATAATTAATCATTTATAATTTATTGTGTTTCGAGTATTTATTTTTTTAAGGTTTTGAATTCATTTATGAGTTGAATACTTGAATTTAGGAGACTTTTAATTAAAATGTCTTCTTAATTTTTCGTACATTTTGTATCCCCCTAAAAAACTGAAGTTTGGGTAGAAAGAGAAAGTAGGGTTTAGTAGAAATAAAAAAACGAAGTTAACTGTTACCTCGGATAGAATTATTAAAATTGTGTTCAGCTTATTATAAAATCCTCTCAAAAATGTAATGATAAAAAACAGAAATGTTTTCTTACTAATGGGACTAAATTTATACCATTCCAGCAAAATGGTTTACCGAACTTTTCCCTAATCACATAATCATATTTTCAAACTCAAAAACACATTTGATAGCAGGTCTTTTGAAAAAAATTTCAAAATCCTAAAAATAAATTACCCTTGTTACTATAAAAATATAAGCGACACACACTGCGATAAAAATAACAAAACAATTTTAAAAAGCAAATTATTTGGGTTCATTAGGTTCCTCTAGAAATTTACAAAACGAAAGCACAAAAACAAATTCCCTCCAAACGCGCCTAATAACCTAAGAATTTGAGTTTACTACGAAAATATTTTAACAACACAGACAAAATCTATTTCTCCCCAAGGTCCAGGATGACAGTGAACGGGGAAAAAGAATGGTGAGTTTTTCCCTTTTGTTTCTCCCCTCATCGTGAGCGCGCATGATATATCATCAGCAAATATGGAAATGATAGCATCTTCAGCAGAGGAAGATAAATGAACGGTGATGAAAAATTGCAGAATTTCCCCTTTGCCATCAATAGCGAGAAGAGCCCTCGAAGTGCGTAGTGAGAGGAACGGAAATATATTTTTGAAGATGGGATGCATGCAATGCTAATATTCAGACACCGAGATCATTAATATGAAGATGTATTGTTAAAGATGGAGATTTTCCAAAGATCACTCTAATTCAGAATTGAGAGCTTTGCTTTGAGAGATCTTGAGAACGAATAATAATGAATTGATGTATAGACTGAGAGATACATTATTTAATCAGGAGTCAGATTTACATACTAGTGTCCTTTTAAGAGAGATTTCTGTATTTATGAGGCACTTGAAGTACATACGACAGTGCTTTATTCAAAAGGTGGATTTCGTGTTTTTTAGTATAAAAAGCTGTCTGGCTTTGGGATGATTAAGATAAAGGCATTTTGAAAAAACATCAGTTGATTATGATGCAGGGAGTTGTTGAAAGCAACAAAATATTATTCAACAAACTATTTTCTAAGCTGTTTTGATTGTTATTACTTATTTAAAAGGATTCAAAAACCTAGTATAATGTAAAGAGTAAATGGGTGTACTATAGAAAAATTAGAGAAGTTGAGATTAAGGCTTTTGTACCGAAAAAAATTCCGAATGACCTGTGAAATCCTTTTCTTTTTTTCCTGCAGATATATCTCACTAAATGTTGTGTTTAAAATTTGCCACAATGTGAACAATGAAATTTGTAAAAATAACCCCATAATTTTCTAGGTTTTATTTTGTATAGTTTTACTCAAAGTTAAAAAACAAGAAATCCTGAATTTTGATTTTTTAAAGAAAATGTTATTGTTATCTCTAAATATTAATATCAATGCTTCGTAATTAAGTAATGCGAATAGGCTAACAACACCTACACAATATACCTTGGGTACCAGAAGGAAAAATACCCAATTTTTATATACATACAATCTATTTTATTAGTTTTTTAATTCTACTGTTTTATTAGTGTCTATTCTAATAAAGAATTTTTTCGTTTAATGAAACCAACTGTTTTAAACACCATCATTTGTAAAATAAATGAAGTATCTATACGGGCAAAGCTTTAAAAATATATGTGAAGAGATTATAAAATGCATCGCAATATTTTTTTAGCCTTAAACCTATAAATTAATGATTATGTGCTAACTTATTAAGTTATTTTATAAAAAGAAAAGGGAAACATCTAGATATTTTTACTCCTCTACTTACCAAGTAGATCTATTTATTTCTAAATTGGTCGCAATAAACCGATAAACTATCATTTTTATTCCCAATTCTCTAAATTTCATGTATTTTTAAAAAGAGGCCATTAGCATTCTCATCTTTCCCTCTGGAGAGCTATTAGGTTTTGGAAGGTAAACTCACATTTTCCAAGTTTAATGTTTATACTTGGCGAGAACAGAATAACTTATGTTTGAGGGATTCTATTTTCGCCAAAATTCTCTGCTTCAAAATAAACTGCCGACAAGGGACATATTTTGAAGGTACAACATGCGGGATGTTTACGGAGCATAAAATATAAAGATGAAATAATTTGTGTTTTGAAACTTATCCATTTTGAAAGCAGGAAATATAAGATACTGAAAATCGAGTTTCTTGAAAAGTTTTCTTTCATGCAACTCAAATTCGAACATTTTTAAAGGATTATAATTAGTCACCTCAATACTTAAAATATTAAAGGATTTTAATTATTCTGTACATTGACCTAGACCTAGTTATATTTTTAGTATGTTCCCCACCCCAGCAAGCGAGGATCCGTAAATGCATAGTCTTATTGATAGAAACTAGAAACAACTAGAATTCGGCATTTCTTTCTTTATTATTATAATTTTTTTAATTTTTCAACCAAAACTGATTTTTTAAGATGTTAACTGCGAATATTTTAACAGATAAGTGGAATTTTAATACCAACATAATAATACATATTACAGGCAATGTGAAACATTCGGGGGTTATTTAACAATCGGGGGTTTTGTTAAAACATATAGGAAATTTAATCAAAAACAATAAAGAGCATCAGCCAATTTCTATCTTTCTATCTGGTAACATACCCTCTCAGAAAAAAAAACGAAATAACCCAAGAAAAAACAGGTAGGCATACTATATCCATCCACACTATAAACATCAGGCGGGAACAAGAATTGGTTATTACAAGCACTCCGCTTTCGTGTTTATTATATTCCCCGAAAGATGATCCAATACTGCAAGATTTGGCCAGATCTAATACTCCAGAGTCATCAGCTTTCCTTGCCAAGTGAGGGAACAAATGGCGCAGAATGCTCAAATGGGTCTAATGCTGGCCAAGCGAGTATTTTTTTTCTATATTAATCCCCTTTCGTGAAGATAGTGAGAGATTACGGCCACTATATCCAATGATAGAGGCTCCTAGTTTTGGGGCAAAAAATACTGTATAGCGGAATGTGTGGAGGTTTTCTGGGAAAAGCTAAATGAACTCAACTCACTAGGGAGAGTGAGATTTGGAGGGGTTTATGCATTTTTCTTGTTTGCAATATTGATTTAGCTTATTAAGGCATTTTATATCAGATGCTTTGTTTTGTCAGTAGATAACGCTTTTACCGTATCAATGTTGAAGTTAATTTTCTATACAGGTCACTCTGCCTTAGAACATCTTAAGGTAGCAAAAAATGAAGGCAGTTTCAGAATTTCAATATTCATTATTAGATATGGTCATATTCCTTCGGTTGTATGATAGCTTTAAAAGCATTCACTGTAAAATGAGCGATGTTAATTACAGTATATTTCCAATATAGTCCTAAAAGAAGGTACAATTATATATTCTTTTTATTTTTTAAAACTGCGCGGGGAATAAATGAGAATAAGAAATGCATATGCAAAACAAATTGTTACTCAAAATATTAATACAAGATAATTCAATTTAATAAATATTATTTAAATAATGCAACGTTTCCCTCTTTTACCAACTTCTTATTTTATTTTTCTTTCTTCCACAAACTTTGTAGAAGAATAATGAAATATAGTTATTCTAAGTTATACATATCTACAATGAAAGCGGAACAGAAAATGTTTTACCTGTTGATGAGTTTACTTGTCCAACTCACCAGAGTTCAAAACACTTTCATCATTCACAAAATTCCATTCAACCCCAATTACTCAAAAACTTTTTAACGAACGAGTTGCGAGAAAGAAACGGAAATGTTTCTTCGGCAAGTGTACGAGGCTAGGAAGCTTTTTCAATCGGCCCCAGTCCATGAACTTGAAGAGATAGAACAAGTTTTGTTTACTACCCACAAGTGAAACGATTCTTTTAAAGGGACAGTGTCCATTTTTGGTGGATCAGATAGGCGGGGATATCCTGTCGGAAGTATGTTGACCTTTTGGGCACTATTTTTGGGGGAAATACATCGTACAAAAAATAAAGTACGGAAGTACTCGTAAGTACGGTTTTCTGATATTTTTCATCAAGCCGGAAACAATGGTACTTTTTAAGGTTGGTTTAAAAAGTCATTACCAAAATATAAATAAATAGGAGTTAAAGAAGTGCCCAATGAGGTTTTGGTTCTCCCTGTTATACCTCCTTAAAATATAAATAAATTATTGACGGATCGGATAATTAAGAAAATGTTGTTTAGCTGGTATTTAAAGTTTTTTAGCTTGTAAATATAATTTTTCTGAATTGTTATGTAGACAAATATTTAAATCGGAAGAATATTTAACCATTATCCAAAAGATATCATACACAGGTATAACATATTTGTAACATAGCAGTGATAGAAACTGAGCTGTAGCGGTTAAATAAAGGATTAGTTTAAAAAACTAAAAAGTAGTATTTATCTAGGATCGGATTCACACACATTCTACTACTGTACTCTATGTGATGTTTCTCTTTAGAGATCACTTTTACGAGACAAAAAAGTTGATGTGCTGCCGCCCAAATTCCTTGTAAAAGAATTGGGGGATGCATATTTTATCCAAGAAATCGTAAATGTAAAAACCGAACTACATTTTTAACGCGGTATCATTTGTCTTTAACACCATAATTATTTAATCTGTTCACTTATTTATACTATAGAAAATGGTTCATCAAAAATTTGATTAAATATTTATTTCAATTATTTGAAATTAAAAATATACTCAAAAAAGAAAATTTTATATCCTGTATTTTTCTATCAACAACATTTAACAGAAAACAACGTTTCAAAAGGAAGAGAAATTGTTTGACGGTTGAGCTACGAAAGTGACTGTATCTACTAGGAAAAAAAGAAGTCTTCTTTGATTATTTACTCACCTTTTAGATGGCGCCACGTTCTTTTTAAAAATCGATATTCTTTTATGCCAAGGTAAGGCTCTAATTACGCTATTTTAGCTGGCCACTTTTTTTAAGTAAGAAGTTTATGGCCAAATGCTCCCGCCAACTTTGTCCCTGAAGTTTTCCCCCCAAACCTCCCCTTTAAAATGACCCCATGGAATATCAACGAAAAATTAAAAATTGAATAACTAGATTTAAATTTAATAATTTATTGAAATAATTTTCGAAAAATTCGATATCATAATAGTACTCAAAAGAATTTAAGATTACCTACAAAGCGAGGTAATATAAGATGAGCAAAAGTTAACAAATGTGCTTTTCTTTTTAAAAACAAAAATTTCTATTTGAGAAAAGATAGGTCGATCCGGTTCAACAAGTATAATGACATTATTTAGCATCATTCTTTATTATTTGATTATGATTCTTAGTGGAAAGTTGCTCCCCCTACTCTTTCATATTTTTCTTTAGAACATAAAAAAAGATTTAGAATTAATAAATAAATACGTCAACACACACAAGTGTGTGTCAAAGGCAAGTATTTAAGTGTCAAAAGATGTTTTAATTGTAACAACTTTAATCACGGCTCAGATGAATTTAGATCTCAGACCACACTATGCCCAATTTGCTCTTGTTCTCATCTTATGAAGGACTGTCAATCGCTCAATGAACCAAAGTGCTCTAATTGTGTTACCTATAATAAATATGCAAAACCTGGTCTTGGAGTCGATACAAATCATACAGCCTTGGATAAAAAAACGCCCTTCATATTTAAAAAAAGATTAAGAGGAAAAACATAATATCGACTATGGTAAATAATGCAATTAACTGCAATATACGCTGCTTGCAGAACAATATTCAGAAATCTCTTAAGGCTGTTATAAATTTAACTATAATTATAGAGAAAAATAATATCGATGTTGCTTTGATTCAAGAACCGTATTGTATCAACAACAAAAGGTTGCTGGTTATCCTAAAGTCAATAAGAATGTTTTAATTGGGAAACAATTTAAAGAGATCAGCGATTCTGATTGCAAATAAAAGCATCGATGCTATCCTAATTAGTCAACATTCAGGAGAAGACTTTGTTCTTGTTGAATTCATAATGAATAATTTTCATTTCTTCGTTGCTAGTGTGTGTATGGATTTTTATAGAGATGTCAATATTGATATTTCTAAAATGGATCATGTTACTGACTTCTGCACTGGTAAATACTTGTTGTTAGCAATGGATACGAACTCTTGCTCCTTTATGTGGTTTGATTCACTGACTAACAGTCATGGGAAATTCTTCGTCTTTTTATCATCTAAGAGTCTTTGGGTTGTTAATAACAACATGAATACTCCGTCCTTTTGTTCCCCAAATGGACGGAGTTTCATTGATTTGACTGTTATTACCCAGCGAAAAAAATCTTGTGCAAATGTTGACAACTCAAATGAAAAAACAACGTTTATTTTACACAATTTAAAATATTAAATTGTGTAAAATAAACGTTGTTTTTTCAATTGAGTTGTTATTACCCATTCTCTACTATTCGTGGTTAATTATGGATGACGAAAGCTGCTCTGTCCACAGGATTATAGGATTCCAAGATAGGATTCACTATTGGCTTCGGAAACAACTTTTCTAATGGCAATGCCAACACCTCTGTGGCCAACACAACTTTCAAATTTAAATATGAAGGAGCGAACTGGTCCGCTTTTCACGAGGCCTTGCAAAAAGAATTCTATGGACTTTTAATTCGTAGATATCCGAACTCTAGGCATACTGAGACAGAAAATCTCGAAAACAAGTTAATTACTTATGTAAGGGAAGCACGGGACATAAATAATATTTTGTTTCAAAATATACTAATTGTATTAAGAACGTAACGTATTGTGAGAAGAATTGTATCAATCGAAAACATACCAATAAATGAACATTTTAATACTAGATTATTGTTGGTTGGTTGGAATTATAGGGCGCATCTGGAAAAGGGAAAATAATCTACCTACAACGCATGCCTGATTCATTTATTTGTCTGTTTTTAACCCTTTATGCCCCAAATTATTTTCCTGATCCTCATCCAAATATGTCCAAGTTTACGTAACTGCAACTTAAACTACATTTGGCCGTACATGACGAAAATTGGACGAATTTGGAACATCGGGAAGTGGGGCGTCGGGACATAAAGGGTTAATTATAAGAAACAGTCAAAACGCTTGAGATCTTGTTAAGTTTGTTTTTTGCGTGTGCAAACAATTTTCTAGAGCTGTTTCCTGAACGGCTGTTTGCGCACGCAAAAAACAAACCTTAACTGGATCTCAAGCGTTTAATATTGATTGTTTTTACTACAGACTAGTTTTTACGTGAAACTTTGGACTTAAGGGTTTTCAGTTATGATCTTTCAGATTACCAAATCGAAAGAAAGGAATTCGATAAAGAAAGGATTTTGGCAGAGTTTTCCCCCTTTTTTGTTTTTTTAAACTTTTTTTCATAATAAAACTAATTTTAAAGTTTTAAGATAATTTTAAAGATCATATTGAACCACAAAATTTGAGACCTTAATTAAGTTTTTTCCAATAGTAGTTCTTCTACAAACTGAATTTTTCAATAATTTTTTTGAGGTGTCACCATTTTTAACTCCCTGGGATTTGGTCTGGGACCCCCAAATCCTATGTGATTCTGACTCGTCTGTCTACTATCCCCCCTAGAAGTTATAAAACACTTTATATTTGAAACACCCTGTATGGCTCCTGATGTCAGATTTATTAACTTTCTTCCTTCATTTTATTTACACTGAATATAATGTCATTTTAAGAAACATAACCACTTTTTACAAAATCAGTAGAATTTACATGAAAAAACTCGTTAACGTTATTTGTGTAAACACTAGAAAAGTAATTTTAAAAGCTTCAGCAATTTCTTCATCACTTAAGTTCAGTATCATTAGAAAACATTTGCTCATGATTATCTGCCTGTTTTTTTCTGTGATAAAAAGACCAGAAATATTTGGGATTCATTCTTTAGGACTTTTCAATAAAATCAATATAGTTTTTTCGGGCTTTACGGATGATCTGCTTTAATACATTTTCTAATAGATCTAAAACATTCAAGTTGATTAGTTTTTTGAATATTTTTTAACCTTCTTCAAATAAGAGTTTTTTAACTTAATATTATCAATAGTTTTGATAAACCAAATTGGAAATTTAGTTTTGTAAGTAACTGTTTTCTAGTACAGCAACATCTGAAATATCGTATAGAACAGAATAAAATTGACTAGAGCTTTGTTAACACAGGAATAATGATTTAAGAAATTTCAATTGACAAGACAAAAGCGTATACACCAAATTAAAGTTAGCTCCTAAAATTAAAGGATTTAATAATCGGATTAATTGATCTAGTTTTACAGCTCATAACTTTATGTTTTATTTAAAGTGATCAAGACAGCAGGATGGCAAATAAATTGAAATCACCAACAATAATATTTGAGACATTAGAAAGGTACTCGTCAATTACATCATAAAATTAAGACAAGAGAACCAGGTGATGGAGGATAATATGTACAGCATATAAAAATAGTTAAATTGAAGTTAAAATTGAAGTTAAAAGAATCAATAAAAAATTTGATCCAGACAGCTTCACATCAAAATTTGAAAGAAATTTGGTTTTGATATTCAAACACCTCCACCCTTACCAAGATTAGTTCACTGGAAGTTCATATGCGTTCATAAAAAAATCACCGTTTAAAAATTTATCGTTCATCCAGGTTTCGGTGAAACAGATTGTCATAGTCATCGGATAGTAATCTGATAATAAAGAAGTTGAATGGCTTATACTCGTTATCTCCAATAAACGGCACTTGCACATATATTCCTTTCACACACATGCAGATGGACTAGAACTTATAGTCAAGGGGGATGAAAGGTTTAGTCTAAGGTGATTTTGTATTTAAGCTCAAAGTGCGATCCAGATGAAGTGGCTGCTAATTTTTTTCCACGAGATGGCACTAGTAAAACCATCTTCAAAGGAAATGTCATCATGATTTTCAACAGTTGTAGCGCTCTGATTCGATGCAAAAACTGGGAAACGTTCGCTCGAACCAGAGTAGGGGCTGTTGGAAATATTCGCAGGATCATCTTTGGGAAAAAAAAGTAGGTTCGTTATGGTTTAAATTTTCGTAAATAATCGTCAGGAATAGAACGTGTGGAATGTTTTGGGTCAGAAGCAAGAGATTTCTAACAGTTTTCCTTGTCGTTTTCAAACTGTCTCCTGTATGGAATCTTCTCTAACCTCTGGGCACCGTTATGGAATAACTACCATTTTCCTTTGCTTTCATGAAAGAAGATTTAAGATTTCGAATAGATTCATTAATATCGCGGACTTTCTTAGAATCGCATGTTTTACATGAATGTAAGACAAACCATTCTCTTGGTTCTAAGTTAGCGATTTTGTCATAGTTGATTACCTCTCTGCTGGTTACTTTGGCAGGGTCCATTCCAACGGCAAGGCATTTTTTCAAGCGACAGCAAGGACACTCTTTACGATTGCTTTCTGTAATGATACACTGTCGATTTTTAGGGCACGGCTTGTGCTCTTTTCCAGATGTTACCTGATTATAGAAAAAACTCCGACAAGCATCACAAGTGAGCACTGAATGATAGATTCCATCTGCTTTAAGGCCACATACTTTGCAATGTTCATACGGTTGGAAGGAGGTTAAGGTGTCGTCCATGTTTTCTTCGGAAGTAATTTGTAAACTATCATCAGAGGAGGTATGATTTAACTCTTCGGAAACCGGAGATTGATTTGAAGTGCAAGTAGGACATGGATGGTAGGGAAAGGATCCTCTAAAACGGTTGGTATTTACATGACGGGCAATCTCGCACCGCATTTCGTAGTACGGGTCCATTTTAAGGTTAACGCATTTTTTCAAGAAACAGCAAGGACATTCCTTAAGAGTACTTAAAGTAGTAATACACTGTTGATTTTTACGGCATGGATTGTGTATCTTTTTAGAATTCAAATAATTGTATAAAAAAATTTTACAAGCATTACAAATAAAAAACCCAAAAGGATTTTCGTAAGCTGCATCACCGCATACTTTGCACGTTTCTTCTTTTGAATCAAATTCAGGCTGATCAGTTGGTTCCTTCATACTTTTCAATGAATCGGGGAGTCAACACCAGTATTCAAACAGTCTAACTATCTTTAAAGGAATAGAGAGCAGTAACCTTATTATTCTATGTATATTTTGAATTAAAAGGGTATGCTGCAGATTGCGTTCACCACCAGGAAGGGCCCATCAGGCTATCAGAATTGTTACCATCCAAGATGACGTAATTGGATGGTAGGCGTTGACGCTTTGACGTGTTAACTAAGCGGACTGACCAATCAGGGTTACTTAGGGAAATCGCGTAGCTTCTTCTTGAGTAGAAAGGGATTAAAATAATATGCGGGGAAATATAGAGCTGTAGAGCAGCCACTTAAGGCAACAAATCATAAATTTAAAGCAACAGCCTCAGGCTGCTGCGTACCCCACAAATAACGCAGTCCAGTCAAATTTAAAGCAACGATTGCGATCTCCATTGGATAATTTATTTTAAACTTATTCTTGGTGAAAACTAATACAAGTTTTACATCATATTAAATTATGATTATTTCGTTTTTCCTTCTAATTTAACAACGAAATAGTTTCTAGCTAATAAAATAGTGTATTGAATAAAATCATGAAATTTAAGACTGATTTCAATACATAATTAGATGAATTCAACACTTATTTAATTTTGAATATTTTTATATATAAGGTTGCAAACATTCCTAATACCTTTCTGTTAGAAACTTCTAATTACAGATAGTACAAAAAATATTTAAAATCATTTTATTAAAATTTTATTGATGGATTAATTTTGTTAATTAAAGTTGATGAATTCATTTTGTCTTCCGTATGACACTTTTCAATATTTCAATCCAAATATTTTGAAGATAAGGATCATTCGGGAACGGAAACCGATTATAAGAAACATAATTTCGAGTCTCATGCCAATAGTTTTTACAAACTGAAACAGCGCAACGAGACATTTTACACGTTTTTAATAATAAACGAGAATCAACAAGCGAGCTTACGTATATCAAGATCCCTTCAAAGATTAAATATTTAGTTGTATTACACCTCTCTAAATATATCCTCCCTCTCGATTTCTAAATATATCTGATGTCAAGAAATCAATCAATAAATTTCTTTGTGTGCATCTTCAAATTAGCCACAGATAGTTAACACGAAAATATAATATTTATTCAATCATTCAATCTAAATCAAAAACACTTTTTGATTTCTTAACTGAAATGCTGCACTTTTCAAACTTGTGTGCATCTTCAAATTAGCCACAGATTAGACACGGAAATATAATATTTATTCAATCATTCAATCTAAATCGAAAACACTTTTTGATTTCTTAACTGAAATGCTGCACTATTTCAACTTGAACCTGTTGAATAAAAGATCAAATATCCCTCTTTTTTTATCAAAAAAATCCCTAACCTATACCATGCAGAGCAACTTACCAAAGTCACGCCCATAATAAAAGTGATTGGTTATTGCGGATTGGTCATTATGACGAGGAACTACGTATTTGGATGGAAGAGCATACGTCAGTCGAATTTTCATCTCTATGTGAAGAGCCAACCTTATCTTATTCTATTAACCTTGGTTCACCACTACCAAATTTTCTCCTTAAAGTAATATGAATAGTGTTGCCGAAAAATAAAAATATTAGAAAATTTCATAAATCGATAGTATTTATTACAGACAATAATAAACAGACCGGTCAGTAAATTGGGTTTATCTAGAGAGCTCAAGTGGAGCCCCTGACAAGCGGAACCAAAAATAGACGACATTAGTGTGACGTCACTTGCTTGTTTGGATACGTTTATTCCATCCGGGATTGGTTCCGTGATGGAAGTAATTCCGTACGGAACCAATCACGGATGGAATCAACGTACCCAAACAAGCAAGTGACGTCATGACTAATGTCGTCTATTAAATAGACTTTTAACCCTTTAAGCCCCAAATTATTTTCCTCACCCTCATCCAAAATATGTCACGTTTACGTATCTGCAACTATAACTAAACTAAATTTGGCCTTACATGACGAAAATTGGACGAATTTGGAACATTGGGAAGTGGAACTTACAAGTCCCGTCGGGACTTAAAGTGTTAAATAATATTTTAATCGAAACAATAATATTTTAATCGAAAAGTTTTTTTGAAATCTTTGTTTCTGAAAGTAAACATGGAATGGATTATATTCGCCGATCTGGGTTCGAGACTATGAAAATCACGTGATCGGGGGAAACAAACTATCACCATCAAATCATATCTCACGATCATCAGCATATTCACAGATCCGGCAAGGTTTTTATACTTTGATAACAAGGCGCATGCGTATGGACTTGATTTTTGCTTTTTTTTTTTTGGAAATTTCAATAAAGTATTATCTGGGGA
The DNA here is from genome assembly GCA_024610705.1 of Tetragnatha versicolor. Lineage (NCBI taxonomy): Eukaryota > Metazoa > Arthropoda > Arachnida > Araneae > Tetragnathidae > Tetragnatha > Tetragnatha versicolor. The sequence continues at coordinate 8,204,159 of JANDEH010000006.1, read as the reverse complement.
TAGAACCCACGAACTGCCGCATGCTACGCAGGCATCCTACCACTGCTCCAGCGGGGATTCAATAACTTTAAAATTTATCAATTATTACATGTTATTTCTTTGTGACGCAGGCGCATTATATCAAATTATAAAAACCTTGCAGGATTTGTGAATAAGCCGATCGCATCATACCAAATGCAACCTCAGTAAGTCACATGATGGGGGAAATGTGACGTCAGACGGATGTAGTCCACTATGGTTTTTAGGGTTTTTATTACACACAACCAATTCAAATGGTTTATGTAAAATCTTATAAAAATATTATTCTATTATTCAAAAACACAAATAAATGCAACCAGCATGCGTTGAAGGTTGATAGAATGCAATCGAAAAGGTCACGACTGCGGACTATCCACCAGTGCGGATAATACGCTGGTTTTTCACGGTTAAAATCGTTGAAATTTAAAAAACACGCTGTCGTGAACTGCCGATGGATCAAATATATAATGTTAATGTAATGGTTTTCGTTCATGTAAAGTAGAATTTGTGATTAATTAAAATATGATTAATTAGTGAGCACTGCTTTTTGGTATTTAGCGTTTTATTTCTGAAGTTATTTTAGTAAGTAAGTACTTTTTGTCATACAGGGTGTTTCAAAACACCTGTAACGATAGGTTATTTCCTAAAATATTTCCCCATACTTCCAAAGGCGAATTTTCTTCAAATGAGGTGAAGAATTATATGAGATCTGTTTCAACTCCATGGGGGGTCTATTTTAGAAGATGCAGAAAATAACTTTTTATACGGCCCCCGTAGACTGAAACTTCCAATGGAAAAAATTTTCTCCATTCACTTCTCAATAAGATAGAAAAAAATTCTGTCTCGATATCTTCAAAACTCATTGAGATATCGTCACCTTAGAATCAAAAACTACTATCTCCATTCGGCAAACTTCGGGAATCCCGATTCTTGGCGTTTAGATCGTTGTAGAAAATAATTTGATTGGTTTTGATCTTTTCTACTCGATCATGTCAGCTCTTACAAAACAAAAAACGAGCTTCTCCACCGATCTGGTCGCCAAGGATCGGGATTTCCGAAGGTTGCCGAATGGAGATAGTAGTTTTTGATTCTAAGGTGACGATATGCACGTTTATATTTTTAAGGGACCGTCCGCATGTTAAAAAGCGCGTCATTCTATTAAACAATAAAGCAGTGTTTGGCTGAATCGGAACTTATAGGTATTGATTCCTGAGTATCAAATGTTTCTGGGAGTCACACACTCGTGCTACGATTATTTTTTACGTAGCTAATAGGTATGAAAGAGTACCTAATTTCGGGGCTCCAAGAAATATTTTCTATAATCTTTTCGATAGCTCAAGGTAATTTATAAATAAGTATTGATTTAGGTATAAGTATTGATTGGTAGGAGGGTTACTTTCAAACCAATGACGTCACAAATCTGAACGCAAAATGAGAGCTGATGGGCCCCCTCTGGGCATCGCTGATGAGTAGCACTGACAGGTATCTAGATTAGCGTAGTTGAGCAAGCTCAACTGTTGGCTGATTGGAGTTTTTCATGTACTCCTTGTCACCTCAAAAAATCAAAGTTTTTCGCTAGTTTGGTTTCTAAAATGTTCAACTGTAGTTTGTGGATGGCCCCTATTTTGCAGTAAAAGTATGTCACTCATAGGTATGATAAAGTGGTGTAAGTCACGAATTTTAGCTTTTAATATCTTGGTGAATTTTGAAGATATCGAGATGAAATTTTTTGTATCTGATTAAGAAATGAATGGAGAAAATTTTTCTCATTGGGGGTTTCAATCTACGGGGGCCGTATAAAAATTTATTTTCTGCATCTTTTAAAATAGACCCCCCATGGAGTTGAAACTGGTGTCATATAATTCTTCACCTCATTTGAAGAAAATCTTCTATTGGAAGTATGGGTCTAGGGGAAATATTTTAGGAGATATCCTATCGTTACAGGTTTTTTGAAACACCCTGTATATACTTAGTTCTTTGTTTCTAAAATACATTAATTTTTCCGTATTATAAAATAACGTAATTTCGGACATATAGCCCGCGGACTATCTGACGATTTTTGAAAAAAATTTTACATAAAATCGTGTCTGCGGACTATACGATGGTGCGGACTATATGCGTGAAATTACGGTACCAGTTGAATTGGTTTCATATGCAATATATGCCGCAATCGAACAAATGTATCTCTTTCTTCCCGGATATCTGAGAGTATTTTTCTAATTTCCCCCCGTGATCTTCACCCTTATGGAGGATTTACACCACTGCTGTAAAAGAGACATCAGCGATATTTTCGGCATATTTTAGTACCCGCTACTCACAAAAGATGGCGCTCGTCAATTGGTTTATTGGAATAACAATTCCCGTTTCTTCCGAAAATATCGCTGATGTCTCTTTTACAGCAGTGGTGTAAATCCTCCAAACTTGGACAACCACTCAGAATGAAGAGAAAAAACTTATTACATTTGAAAGAAAGATATTACGGAAAATATATGGACCAGTCAAAGATGGAGAGGTTTGGAGAATTAGGAGCAATTTAGAGTTAAGTGGACTATATAAAGAAAAAGATATTGTCAATATTATAAAATCTAAAAGAATACAATGGCTTGGACATCTGGAGAGAATGAGTGACGAGAGAGCTACAAAGAAGGTCTACAGAGGAAAAATAGAGGGTAAGAGGAAGATCGGACGTCCTAGAAAGAGATGGCTGGACGAGGTTGAGGGAGATTTGAGGAAGATGAGGGTGAGAAATTGGAGGATAAAGGCCAGGGATCGGAGAAAGTGGAACTGTCTTGTGAGGGAGGCCAAGGTCCTACATGGACTGTAGAGCCGAGGAGGAAGGAAGGAAGGAAGGTGTAAATCCTCCATTAGAACTCAACTTTTGACCCTCTAACCCAATGATTCTCAACGGGGGCGCTATAAGTCATCCCGAAAGTTTTGTCGCTCACGATCGGCTAGAAGTCCACGTTCGTTTCTGACGTCAGAAACAATTCTCTTAACTGCGCATGCGTGTGGACTTGATTTTTGCTATTTTTGGAAATTTTAATAAAATAATATTTACTGGGGTTCGAACCCGCGAACTGCTGCATGCTAATCAGGCACGCTACCACTGAGCCAGCGAGGATTCAGTAACAGTAAAACTTATTATAACATCTTCTTTGTTTGTGACGTCACAAACGAACTGGAGATTCTAGAGGATAAACTAATACACAACTAGGCTTTCCTTAAATCTATGATAACATGTTACTTCATTTCTTTTCTGCTCAAAACTTTGCATTTTTCCCAAAGTTAAGGTTTTTAAATTAAAATCAACTGGCTACTTCAATAAAGCAATTAAAGTTATAAGTATTTTTACCAAGTGTGTAAAATTTAACTTAGATTTGATTTTTTTTCTGAGGCATCCGGAGAGTTTGATCACAATCCTTCATATTAGATTGCTGGATTGCTACTCCTAACCCCTCTATTAGGAAAGATCCGGATGATCATTGGCAGGAATCTAGATCGCTGGAAATTCTACCACCGCTCTTCAAAAGTAGTATAAAATGAGTTTCAATTTTTGAAATAAATAAGATCTTCCGTACAATCTTATTGTGACTTAAAATTAGGGGTGCCCAACCTTTTTTGGAGGAGGGCCATTCGGGGTATTTGATGAGGTGTGGAGGGCCAGAAATGAAATTACAGTAGAAAAGCATAAGCGCTAACTGATGCTTAATAACAACAATACATATTATAACCTATCGTTTACAGTATTTTTGCAACTTGGCATTTCTAAAGAATTTTTTTCAGCAAACCCCCCCCCGGAAAACAAAGTAATCACTAGCTGATCCAGGGGGAGGCTAGGGGTCTGAAGCCCCCCCAAATGAAAAGTTTTACTCAAAATAATAAGATATTTTATGCTCTAAAATGAGTTGAAACCCTGTTATTTTAAGTTCAAATTTTTTTAAAAACTTATGGGGGAGGACCCCCAGACCCCCTTGGCACTTGTAACTCTGTTATTACAACTATTTTTTACTAAGTTTGTCAAAACGCAAAAAATCTAAACGAAATTTGGATGAGGCCTATCAAAACGAGATGAAAAAGTGGGGTTTTTGACTTAAATTTCCAAAAATTTTATGGAGGAGATCTCCCAGACCCCCCTTTTGGTAGTTGGAGCAGGATAATTTACTACCTTTTTCGTAATAACATTAACAAGAAGATTCAATTGGGTTATGAAAATTAGCTCCTCCCCAAAACCAAATCCTGGATCCACCACTGAAAGTAATAAAAGGTGTTGTTCTAATTTTGTTCGCGGGCCGGATTCAGAGGGCAAGGGGGCCGGATCTGGCCCGCGGGCCGGATGTTGGGCAGCCCTACTTAAAATTAAAGTTTAATTCCTTTGAATTTTAATTTTGAAAGTTTTCAATTAATGACAACTTGAAGTAAACAAATTCTTATTAATCATAGAAACTAGGAAAGATGGAAAAGTGAGCCAACCAAAAAAGAGCCAAAATTTGCCAAATTGGCTTTAGATAGAAGTAGAAGTACTTTACTGGTTTACCGTAATGGAAAAGTAACAAAAAATATATTGTATACAGATGCTGCTACAGATTTCTACAGATGCTTTCGGGATGACTTAATATCACCCCCTGGGGGTCGGAGAGAGGATGCTTAGGGGCGGTGAACCATTTTCGGGCAGTAGGGGGGCGGTGAACCATTTTTGGGCAGTAGGGGGGCGGTGGGCCTGTTTTGGGCTGTAACGGGGCGGTGAGCATTGAAAAGTGGTGGATCTAGAGGGGACTATAAGAAGTACCTTAAGTTCCCCCTTTTCGTGCTAAAAATCAAAAAAATGTTCTTGGTTAGAACCCCCAGGTTCTCCTTGCATACATGTTCTTAAAATTTGGGATTTTTCAAAAGCAAAATAAGAAATTTATCACTCTTTTATCACTTTATTTATCATTTTTAACTAAGACAAGTAAAATTACAATTTAGGCAACAATGATTGACAAATTAATTGTTAAATAGTTTAAATTACTCTTATACCAATTAGAAGTTATGTTTTGCTCTTAAAATTCTATTATCAAATTGATTTCCAGAAATAAATTTTGTACACACTAGTCGAAAGGTGATTCAGATAAACTTTTTATACCACAAAAGGTAAGCTGATATGATCAATGAGGATATGATACGGAATTGAGATTTTACAAATTTTCCCCTCATACTAAGTGTTAAAATTAGGAATTTTGTTAAAAAAAAAACGTAAGTTTTATTATTTAAAAATTCCATAAACCATATTCTATATTTTGCGTATTTAGTTTAGTTAAAGGCTATGATCATTATATTGATGATTTGCAGTAAATGCTATCATTGTATGGATGGATATTCCAATCCATCACTTATAATATGAAATTTTCTCATTAAATTTAGAATTAATGGCCTTAAAATTCAAGTTATGGGAAACAATTCATAAATTTAATAAGTTCTTAGCATAAAAATTATTCTATGAGTTTTCTCTTAAAAATTAATCGATTTCACAGCATATAAAACGTTTGAAACAAAAAAATACACTATTTCAAACCATTAGTATTAATTGCAAACGTTAAAGCCCAGCGGTGCCATATGGTACCACAAGATTTCTATACCAAAATTTTATACTTTAAAATTATTCAATCTTTTCCAAATTTAGGCTATTATTGCATAATACAATTATAAATAGTAATTCACCACTATTTAAACCATTCAATAATTTTAGGTATGAATAAATTCCACTTACATTTTCCGACGAGCCATTTTTTCGCCAGTCTTGAAAGCACGTTATTAATTAAGCCTTTAAGCATGAATTTAGTAAAATAATTAATTGTTTGATTGCTATTTATTAAAGTTTGGTCCATTTAGAAGTGACATCTACTGTCAAAATGAAAAAAAATTAAATTATTTTTATAGGAAAAAGCAGTTTTTTCGTAGTGCTGTTTGCCGATATCATAGTCCTTCCCGGGTTAACGACATCAAATGGTCGACTCATATCGAAGCTGTGCCTTTAATTGTTTTCATGATTTATAAATCATGTTAACAGTGTTTTTTAGGGAAATTTTAGCTACTGTCAGGGAAAGTTTGCAACCAAAAGGGAAAAGTTTCCTTGATCTGGGGAAAAATAGCAGTGATTAAAATGCAGCCTCCTAAGTTCCAAGTCCAATGAGAATCACTCGTTTCCTTTAGTTCCCGCTCACCCTGTTGATTGACAGCTGGAGGTACCGCAACTCCACTTGTAGAACTATTTTCTCCCAAAGATTAAAATCGCATTTTGGACTCTCTGAAATATCTATACTCTGCGCTTTGAAGTAAGATAAATTTTACTAATCCGCATCATTTCACAAAAGAAAACTCCTTATTTCGTAATGAAATCTGGTATTAAAAATGATTACTGAATAAGACATATCGTCACTTCTTCACAGATTGATTCTTTCTACCCGCATTCATCCACACACGATTACTTTTGGACATTTCATTATCATAAAGGGGGGGAATACGAGAGCATAAAAAAGAATATTTTAATGGAATGATTCTTTAGAAGAGGAATATTTTCTGAAATAAGCATTTAAATGTTTCAAATTTCACAATTCTTTGTGAAACTTTTTCAAACATTGAATGGGTTTTTTTCTTTAACTTGCTAATGGTACTTCTTTCTAGCTCAAACATCAAATTGAATTGGGGATTAGATATTTTGTTTCTTGAATTCTTGAAATTATTCTTTTTTCTTCTTTAAAATATTTAGTATTCTAAAAATACTTTTAATGGATGTTTTGGATAATTGTTTTACGCATTCAATGTTAAAACTTTATTGATCCCTAATATACTTATTTTGCAATTAATTATGTCTGCGAGCCACTATGTCTACGAGCCACAATTATACAGTTGCTTTGGTTTGGTTTTAAACTATTTCTGGTGCATTTTTTTTAAATTGTAAATAAAACTTGATAAATAATGGAATGGATATTTAATAATTGATCAAAATGGAGTTCAAATTTGTTTAACATAAATTGATTTATGAATCAAATCTCAACAAAATATTTTGGGATTTTAAGCAAAAACCTTAATCATGCACATGAAACGCTTTACATTCTTTTAAGCTATCATCATCGTTTTAAATATTTTTGTTCTGTTACAATTTATAACATCAAACCTAAATGCAATGAATTTTACAGTTGCTATTTTTAAGCCAATCCCAACAATGTTTGCCAAAGTAGCAAGATGCCACTAACATCCATAATTTGAAGTATAGAATTTTAACTATGGTAAAAAATATTTGTTCTTCTGTTAAAAAAGAGTAGTAGTATAATAATTTTGAATAAATTCTTCAACCTTCGTATTCTTCAGTATTTTTTCTATTAGTCTATTTTGAAAGATCTCCCGTCGATAGAAAATTCCCCTTTTTGACCCCTTCCCTCAAACAATAAATTCCCACAAGGCCTCTAGACCACACATCCCTTCTGATTCAACACACACAACTCCCCATCTAACGACCCTCTTGATAATTGCCACCTCGATCAAAAGAGTTAACTCCTACGGCCAGCACCACGGAAACGCTGTGGTTGAAACAAGAGCGCCTCTCGATCCCCTTTGCGTCCCAAAGAGGGAAAAAAGAAAAAGAGAAAAAAAGATAGAAAAGGGCCCCTGACTCTTTGTTTTTCTTTGCTCTCTTTCCTAATCTGGGCTTCTGAGTCATTAGTGGTGATCCAGAATCGACGGTGGGGAAAGCGATAAGGAAATCTAGTTAGCCGTCGCCCCTTGCCCGCTGATTGAGTTCCGGCAAAAACGGCCGCTGGAATCGAGGTTTGTGGCCGAATTCAACTTCGATTTTCTTGCCGATACTGCTCAGCATTTAATTCGAAGGTTGGTGGAGGAGATGGAAGGGTATATATCGGGAAATGATGATGGTGTGCAGCAGAAAGCATTGAGATTTTTTTAGGAGTCCTTATTGTTATGGAGTTTCTCTTTTGTGTGTGATCCGCCAATCTAGTTCCATACATTTCTAAACAGCTAATGATGAAAACTTAATACAATCTAGCATTAAAGAAAAACTCGTTAAAGTTATTTTTTATTTAGTATCTGCGAAATATCTAATAATTTGTCACAAACCTTTGCGTTTTAAGGAATTAAAATGTCGATTTTGTGCTTTGAATTTTAATGATAGCCTATTTTAATGGAGCGAGTGGAATGAACTAGCAAGCAGTTAAATATATTTCTTGAAAATCCTTAATCTATATATATAAAATCCAAATACCACTGACTGACTGACTCACTAACACTCATCACGAAATCTCCAAAACTGCCGGACCCAGAGGCTTGAAATTTGACAGAGACCTATCTCTCAGCCATTAGACGCGCACTAAGAAACGATTTTAAAATCGAACAACTCCTTCTCTGTTCTTCGGCGCTTTTTCGACTCCGTTTTTACCCATTGAAATAACATTACACATTGTTGAAATGCATAAAATGCAGGATTAACTTCTTATCTGAAGGCGACGTCTTACCCCACTTGATAAAATATTATTTGAAATCGTTTTACAATTTATAACGGAGTTCAAGACGAAAAACAGCGTAAATTTCTAATTAAAAGTTAAAACAGTGTTTAGAAAACTAAAATAAATTGAAATAACTAATTTTGAAACATTTATTACATTATTTTAATATTCTCAAAAATAAATATAGAGCGTGTTGGTTCACTAGACTTATACATTCACTAGATTTTTTATTATTGTTAGCAAAGTAGCTTTTAAAGAAGTTGGTTATCATAGTAAAATTCCCCCTGAATTACTCATCGGATTATTTTCGGATAGTTAGAAGATTTTTAAAATAGTCTGAGATGGCTGTATAATAATTTCTTTTGTCATAAGCTTTATTTATTATATTGCTATATTTATTGAATTGATAATAGTTAAATGTGCAACATCGGAACTGATTGGGTTTGGGTAGATATCAGTTACAGGGATGAAAAAAGGCACCGGGAATACCGGGATATGAAAAGTATAGGAAAATTAATGGGAACAACAGGATATGGAAATTATCGGGTATTTATAGCAGGACATGAAAATTACCAGGAACACCGGGTAATTAAAATTATTGGGACCACCGGGATATGGAAATTACCGGGAACACTGGGATAGGAAAGTTATTGGGAACACCAGGATATGGAAATTATCGGGAACACAGGGATATGAAAATTACCGGGAACACCGGGATATGAAAATTATCGGGCACGGGTATGAAAATTATCGGGAACACCGGGATATGAAAATTACCGGGAACACCGGGTATGAAATTATCGGGAACACCGGGATATGAAAATTATTGGGAACACCAGGATATGTAAATTACCGGGAACAGCATCACTATGAAAATTATCGGGAACACGGGGATGTGAAATAAAATACTGGGGGCACACCGAAGTGATTGGTGATTGCTGATACAAAAAATCAGACACGTAACATGATAGAACTTAAAAAAAGGAATTAATACCCTCCACCCGTGCAAGGCCGGGCAAATCAGCTAGTCTATATATATAAAATCCAAATACCATTCATTCATTCATTCATAACACTCATCACGAAATCTCCAAAACTGCCGGACCGATAGGCTTGAAATTTGACAGAGACCTTCCTCTCAGCCACTAGACGCGCACTAAGAAACGATTTTAAAATCGAACGACTCCTTCCCTGTTTTTCGGCGCTTTTTCGACTCCGTTTTACCCATTGAAATAACATTATACATTGTTGAAATGCATAAAATGCAGGGTTTATTTCTCTGTCTTAAGGCGAGGTCTTGCCTCACTTGATAAAATATAATTTGAAAACAATTTATAATTTACAATGAAATTTAAGAAGAAAACAATGTGAATATCTGTATTTAAATATTATAACAGTAATCAGAAAGCCGAAATATATTAAAATAGTTAATTACTTTCTTTAAGATTTTAATTTTCTTAAATTTATGGATCAAAAATTGAAAATTTTCCATGAAAACAGAGCTAAAATTTCACAGAGCATGGTTTACTAGACTATAATCACTGGATTTTTTTATTAGAACTAGACATCTTTTTTTACTTTTTAAGTAACTTTTAAAGAAGTTGGTTATTTTAAGTAGAAGGCACGATTTTAGTAGTTTTTTACTTGATAACTTTTTATCGAGGATTTTTGAAATTTATTTTATTTTGAAACTGAATTTTTGAGGAATTTTGAAAGGGCAGCGGGAATACTTCATGAAAATTCTGTTTAAGACTTTAAACACTAAATTTCAAATGACTGAGATGATTTCAATTAGATTGGTTTCATCGCATAGAAAGGATAAATGTTTAATAGGCAAAGAATCGGGATGGAATGAGATCACATTTGGAACTGGGATGGAAAAAAGGCACCGGGAATACCGGGATGAAAATTTTTGGGAACACCAGGATATGAAAATTATCGGGAACACCGCCGGTATATGAAAATTATCGGGAACACCACCGGTATATGAAAATTATCGGGAAAACCGGGATATAAAAAGGTACAGGGAAAACCGGGATATAAAAAGGTACAGGGAAAACCGGGATATAAAAATTATCGGGAAAACCGGGGTATCAAAAGGTACCGGAAACGCCAGGATATGAAAAAGTACCGGGAACACTGGTATATGAAAAAGTACCGGGGACACCGGGATATGAAAAGGTGCCGGGAAAACAGGGATATGAATATTACCAGGAACACGGGGATATGAAAAAAGTAGGTGACACCGGTGTGATTGGTGATACGAAAAATCGGACATAAACTTGGGAGAACTAAAAAAACAAGGAATAAATATACTCCACCCGTGCAAGGCCGGGCAAATCAGCTAGTCTATATACAGGGTGTCCCACGAGAAGTGGCCCAACCCTTTAACTTTTGAACCCCTACAGATATAGTCATGAAAGTGGGGTCTAGGTATAGTAAAGTGACCATGCCCTATCCGATGAGATAACTTTCAACGCCCTCTAGCGGAAAATTTAGGAGTTATAATTTTTATTTTAAAAACTGTGTGAGGTATGTGAAAAAAGTCAATGACTAAGTTGTAGAGCATCATCGATTTAGTAGGAAAAGACACCTTAAGCAGAAAAATATCTTGAATAAAACCCCTAAAACGCAAGCTCAATTAGGTTGAATTCACGTAGTTTTTACGTCTTAAGACGCTCCTCACGAGGTGAAAATGAGAAATTTTTATTTTTATGATTTAAGTAAATGACTAAAAGCATTCTTAGTTCATTAAATTGAAAATTTCTCATTTTCGCCTCATGAGGAGCGTTTTAAGATGTAAAATCTACGTAAATCCAACCTATTTGAGCGTGCGTTTTAGGGATTTTATTCAAGACATTTTTCTGCTTAAGGTGTCTTTTCCTACTAAATCGATGATGCTCTACAACTTAGTCATTGACTTTTTTCACATACCTCACACAGTTTTTAAAATAAAAATTATAACTCCTAAATTTTCCGCTAGAGGGCGTTGAAAGTTATCTCATCGAATAGGGCATGATCACTTTACTATACCTAGACCCCACTTTCATGACTATATCTGTAGGGGTTCAAAAGTTAAAGGGTTGGGCCACTTCTCGTGGGACACCCTGTATATAAAATCCAAATACGGGTCATTCATTCATTCATAACACTCATCACGAAATCTCCAAAACTGCCGGACCGATTGGCTTGAAATTTGACAGAGACCTTCCTCTCAGCCATTAGACGCGCACAAAGAAACGATTTTAAAATCGAACGACTCCTTCCCTGCTTTTCGGCGCTTTTTCGACTCCGTTTTACCCATTGAAATAACATTACACATTGTTGAAATGCATAAAATGCAGGTTTTACTTCTTATCTGAAGGCGACGTCTTGCCTCACTTGATAAATATTATTTAAAAACATTGTATAACTTACAACGGAGTTTAAGACGAAAAACAGCGTAAATTTCTAATTAAAAGTTAAAACAGTGATTAGAAAACTAAAATAAATTGAAATAATTAATTTTGAAACATTAATTACATTATTTTAATATTCCCAAAAATAAATATAGAGTGTTGGTTCACTAGACTTACACATTCACTAGATTTTTTATTATTGTCAGCATTTAGTTTTTACTTTTTTAAAGTAGCTTTTAAAGAAGTTGGTTATCATAATAAAATTCCCTCTGAATTGCTCATCAGGATTATTTTCGGATGGTTAGAAGATTTTTTAAATAGTCCGAGATGGCTTATTTCTTTTGTTATAAGTTTTATTTATTATATTGCTGTATTTATTGAATTGATAATAGTCAAATGTGCAACATCGGAACTGATTGGGTTGGGGTAGATATAAGTTACAGGAATGAAAAAGGTGCCGGGAATACCGGGATGAAAAGTTACCGGGAACATTGGGATATGAAAAGTATAGGAAAATTAATGGAAACAACAGGATATGGAAATTATCGGGTATAACAGGATAGGAAAATTACCAGGAACACCGGGTAATGAAAATTATTGGGAACACCGGGGGATATTGAAATTATTGGGAACACCGGAATGAGGAAAATTACCGGGAACACCGGGTATGAAAACTATCGGGAACACCACGGGATAGGAAAATTACCGGAAACACCGGGATAAGAAAATTATAGGAAACACCGGGATAAGAAAATTATAGGGAACACCGGGATATGAAAATTATCGGGCGGGGGTATGAAAATTATCGGGAACACCGGGTTATGAAAATTATCGGGAACACAAGGATATAAAAATTATCGGGAACATCGGGATATGAAAATTACCAGGAACTCCAGGATATGGAAATTACGGGAAACACCGGGTATGAGAATTATTGAGAACACCGGTTATGAAAATTATCGGGAACACCATCACTATAAAAATTATCGTGAACACCGGGATATGAAAAATATAATGGGGACACACTGGAGTGATTGGTGATTGCTGATACGAAAAATCGGACACGTAACTTGATAGAACTTAGAAACGGAATTAATACCCTCCACCCGTGCAAGGCCGGGCAAAATTGCTAGTCTTTATTTATAAGATAAAACAAAATGTATAGAAAATTATGACAGAATGCATATTTTCCAAATTCCTATGATCATAACCATCTCCTGATTCATTACTTTTTTTAAGTAAACAAACTAAATTTAATCACTATATCCTAAACTAGGTTATACCGAAAAATATGTATTCCTCTCTTGATGATGTATATTCGCATTGGGTTAATTCTTGGGGAAAATAAACAGCCTGTAATGCAGATTAACGAATAGCTACACATACGTAGCTATCATCCATTAAAATCCCTAAAAAACAAACATAATCCATTCAACTTATAATAGAACAAAAGCTCTAAAATAAGCATCGTGCAAAACAAATGAGCTCCTCATTTCAATTTAAAATTTTCCTGAATCCCCATTTTCCATTAGGAATTCTTCCTAATTTAATCCGCCGTCAAAGTAGTCGATGGGCTGATTAAACAGGGTAACAACTTACTTCAATACTTTCTCTTCTGCCGCTGTCACAAATTTCAAGGGACGTTAACTATTAATTAATTCCTCTATCCCATCCATGGCTATCTGAGAGCTGACAGCCCTTCCAAAACTTTTGTTTCTTTATCCCTAAACCCTTGAGTTTCAACGAAACTATTTGTTTCCCTGGTTTCATATTACTTAATTTTCTAGGTTATTTCGGAGTACTTGATAAAATGTAGCATTTTATATGAATTTCAATTTACTAATAAGCTGAAATGGATTTTTAATTTTTAAATAACGTAATAAAAATGTTATTAAAATTTTTAAGTAAATAACTGTTCAATATAGTTATTTGAATATTAAGTGGTTTAATTGAAACTGCAAGATTAAAAATTTAAGATCTAATAACCGTATACTTCCACGTATAAGCTGATATTTTTTTGAAATTTACCATTTCAAAGGAGAGTTTGTAGTATTTTATTAGGAATTTTGGACACGTATACAGGGTGTATCTGAAATGGTGCAAAAAACTTTCAGGGATGATAGAAGACACCTACACGAGTCAGAATCACATAGGATTTAGGGGTCCCAGACCAAATCCCATTAAGTTAAAAATGGAGCGACACCCTAAAAAAACTCGTTGAAAAATTCAAATTGTAGAAGAACGACTATTGGTAAAAATTTAATGAGGAAGTTTCATATTTTTTAAATTTTCGATTTTGGGGTATATTAATACAATATAAGATGTGAAAAATCCAAATCTGCAATCCAAATTTTCCTCAAAAATTTATTTACTGAGATATAGAAGAAATAAAAGTTGAGAAAAGTCGTAAACAAATGATGCAATCGCAAACGCTCAAAAATCAAATTTGACGTCACTCGACACTAAACAAAAAGCATTGTTGATGTTTATTCATTATTAAAATAAAAGGTCTTTATGACCTCATGAATCTGGTCTAGTTTCATCAGACCAGATGGGGATTAGTCCCACTTAATAAAAAACATTTAATAATATATTTTCCATAAATATTTGAATTTTAAGGGGAAAAATCTTAAAATATAAGAATGTAATGTTTTAAAATTAATTATTTGATTTTATTTTGGTGTTTTCATAGCTGATTTAACTTTTAAATTAGCAATTATAGAGCTTTTCTTATTAAAAATATTTAATCCTGAGGTTTTCATATTTAAAATAGTGAGTCAAGCAGATCAACTCTAGTAGAGAAATGGAGAAATAAGCGTTTTTAGCCATAAAATCGTTTATTACTTGTAAATATTCGATTTTCGAACATGGAAAACTTGGTAGTGATCGTCCTCGCCTCGAGATACGTCTATGTACCGAGTTTTGTCTACGCCGGCTGCATAGTTTAGGAAGAGATGCGAGTTGTAGTCGTTTTGACTTGCCGAGTGACATCACAAATCTGAAATCGCTGTTTTTCCCGCCTTTTCCAGAGCGCAAACTTTAAGCCGCAGTAAAAAAATAAATAATGATCAGAATTAAAAAAAAATCTCGGTTTTAGGGTTATCTCGTAAGGTAGGATCGATTTAAAAAATAAAAAAAAATATGAAACTTCCTCATTGCGATATAAAAATTGTGGTTTAATATGATCTTTAAAATTATCTCAGAAGTCTTCACTTTAAAATTTGTTTCACTATGAAAAAAGTTAAAAAACCAAAAAAAATGTGAAAACTCTGCCAAAACCAGTGGCGAATCCACGGGGATGGCACTCTGGAAAGTGCCCCCCCTTGGAGACCCAAAAAGGTTCTCCAAATGAGTAAAAACACTACTTTTACAGGTATAATTTCAAAATTTTTTCTGGGGGTAGACCCCCATACCCCCCCCCATTAATATCAAAATGGGGTATTCAGTGTTTATTTTTAGGAAATCTCCAATATTTTGACATTTTGGGTCAAAAAGTAAAGGTAATAGTGTTGGAAAGTCCCCCTTTTGACTCAAAACGTATCTAAAAATGAGTTAAAACCCTACTTTTACAAGTCAAATTTCATTTTTTTTGTGGGGGAGGACCCCCATACCCCCAATGGTACCACAAGGGGATCTTGTCTGGAAAAAAGCCCCCCCTTGGAGCCGTGCTGGATCGGCGTCTGGCCAAAACATTATTTTGTATTCAAAAGTCCAAAGTTTCACGTAAATACAATCAATATTAAATGCTTGAGATCCTGTTCAAGTTTGTTTTTTGCGTGCTCAAACAGTTTTATAGAGCGTTTAATATTGATTGTATTTAAGTGAAACTTTGAAATAAAGAGTTTTCAACTATGATCTTTCATTATCAAATCAAAAGAAAGGATTTCGAAATACAAAATAAGGTTTTGGCAGAGTTTTCATATTTGTTTGTGGTTTTTTATCTTTTTTCATGATCAAACAAATTTTTAAGTGAAGACTTTTGAGATAATTTTAGAGATCATATTAAACCACAATTTTTGAGACCATAATTAATTTTTTACTAATAGTACAATTTGAATTTTTCAATGATTTTTTTGGGGGTGTCGCTCCATTTTTTACTCCCTGGGATTTGGTGTGGGACCCCCAAATCCTATGTGATTCTGACTCGTCTGTCTACTATCCCCCATATAAGTTATAAAACACTTATTTGAAACACCTTGAATAGTTTCTGATGTCAGATTTATTAACTTTCTTAAAGATTGGTACGGATTGGTTGGATTTTTGACGTTTTCCAAATGGCTGGAGAAACACACGTTGAGTAAACAATATCAATAATGGATATGTAAAACTATCAATATTTGCTTTTACAAGAAAAAGTTGATCTCTTAAGTTTATTTACACTAAATATGTCATTTTTAAAAGAATCAGCTTTTATCAAATCAGTAGAATTTGCAGCAACAGTAGAATTGATTGTATGAGTAAACTCGTTAACATTATTTGTGTAAACACTAGAAAAGTAATTTTAATAGGTTCAGATATTTCTTCATCACTTTTAAGTTCAGTAACATTAGAATTGATTTTCACATGATTATCTGCCTGGTTTTTTTCTGTGATAAAAAGACCAGAAAGATTTGGGATTTATTCTAAAGAACTTTTTAATAAAAACAATGTTTTTTCGGGCATTACGGATGTCTGCTTTAATACTTTTCTAATAGATCTAAAACATTCAAGTTGATTATATTTTTTAACCTTCTTCAAATAAGAGTTTTTAACTTAATATTATCAATAATAGTTTTGATAAACCAAATTGGAAATTATGTTTGTAAGTAACTGTTTTTTAGTACAGCAACATCTGAAATATCGTATAGAACAGAATAAAATTGACTAGAACTTTGTTAACACAGGAATAATGATTTAAGAAATTCCAATAAGACAAAAGCGTATGCATAAAATTAAGGTTAGCTCTTAAAATTAAAGGATATAATAATCGGATTAATTGTTCTAGTTTTACAGCTCACAACTTTATATTTTTTACTTTAAGTGATCAAGAGAGCAGGATGGCGACTATCTTCAAGAGAAATGGGTAAAAACAGTTGTGATACAGTCAAAGTATATAAAACAAGTTTATTAAAAACCAAATATAAAATTATATTCATATGATTTTCAATGAAGTTTTAACCCATGCAAGTAGAGAAAGGATATAAATTCATGAGTCAACTGAATAATTTTTATTTTCCAGTTTATAAAAGGTAAATTGAAATCGCCAACAATAATATTTGAGACATTAGAAAAGCACTCGTGAATTACATCATAAAATTAAGACAAGAGAACCAGGTGATGGAGGAAAATATTTACAGCATATAAAAATAGAAGTTAAAAGAATCAATAAAAAGTTTGATCCAGACTGCTTCACATCAAAATTTGAATGAAATTTGGTTCTGATATTCAAACACCTCCACCCTTGCCAAGATTAGTTCACTGGAAGTTCACATGCGTTCATAAAAAAAATCAGCGTTTAAAAATTTATCGTTCATCCAGGTTTCGGTGAAACAGATTGTCATAGTCATCGGATAGTAATCTGATAATATAGAAGTCGAATGGCTTATACTCGTTATCTCCAATAAACGGCACTTGCACATAAATTCCTTTCACACACATATGCAGAGGGACTTGAACTTATAGTCAAGGGGGATGAATGGTTTAGTCTATGGTGATTTTGTATTAGTATTTAAGCTCCACGTGCGATCCAGATAAAGTGGCGGCTAATTTTTTTCCACGGGATGGCACTAGTAAAACCATCTTCAAAGGAAATGTCATCATGATTTTCAACAGTTGCAGCGCTCTGATTCGATGCAAAAACTGGGAAACGTTCGCTGGAACCAGAGTAGGGGCTGTTGGAAATATTCGCAGGATCATCTTTGGGAAATAAAATAGGTTCGCTATGATTTAAATTTTCGTAAAGAATCGTCAGGAATAAAGGGTGTGAAATGTTTTGGGTCAGAATCAAGATATTTCAAACAGTTTTCCTTGTCCTTTTCAAACTGTCTCTAACCTCTTTGATGGGGGCTGCTATGGAGTAACAACCATTTTCCTTTGCTTTCTTGAAAAAAGATTTAAGATATTGAATAGATTCATTAATATCGCCGACTTTCTTATAATCGCATGTTTTACATGAATGTAAGTCAAACCATTCTCTTGGTTCTAAGTTAGCGATTTTGTCATAGTTGATTACCTCTCTGCTGGTTACTTTGGCAGGGTCCATTCCAACGGCGAGGCATTTTTTCAAGCGACAGCAAGGACACTTTTTACGATTGCTTTCTGTAATGATACACTGTCGATTTTTAGGGCACGGCTTGTGCTCTTTTTCAGATATTACCTGAATATAGAAAAAATTCCGACAAGCATCACAAGTGGGCACTGAATAATAGCTTTTTTCTGCTTTGAAGCCACATACTTTGCAAGACCGTTGGAAGGAGGATACCGTTGAGTTGTCGTCCATGTTTTCTTCGGAAATAATTTTTGAACTATCATCAGAGAAGGTATGACTTAACTCTTCGGAAACCGGAGATTTATTTGAAGTGCAAGTAGGACATGGATGGTAGGGAAAGAATCCTCTAAAAGGTTTGGTATTTGCATGACTAGCTATCTCGCACCGTGTTTCGTAGTAAGGGTCCATTTTAAGGTTAACGCATTTTTTCAAGAAACAGCAAGTACATTCCTTAAGAGTACTTAAAGCAGTAATACACTGTTGATTTTTACGGCATGGATTGTGTATCGTTTTAGAATTCAAATAATTATATAAAAAACTTTTACAAGCATTACAAATAAAAAACCCAAAAGGATTTTCGTAAGCTGCATCACCGCATACTTTGCACGTTTCTTCTTTTGAATCAAATTCAGGCTGATCAGTTGGCTCCTTCATATTTTTCAATGAATCGGAGAGTCAACACCAGTATTCAAACAGTCTAACTATCTTTAAAGAAAAATAGAGAGAAGTAACCTTATTATTCTATTTATATTTTGAATTAAAAGGGTATGCTGCAGATCGCGTTCACCACTACCAATTTTCTCCTTAAAGTAATATGAATAGTGTTGCCGAAAAATAAAACTATTAGAAAATTTCATAAATCGATAGTATTTATTACAGAAAATAATAAACAGAACGGTCAGTAAATTGGGCTTATCTAGAGAGCTCAAGTGGAGCCCCTGACTGCAATTGATAGAATAGATAGATACCGGTCATAGCCCCGCCTATTGACCGGTCTGTCTCTTATTGTCTGTGATTTCATAAATCGATAGTATTTATTACAGACAATAATAAACAGACCGGTCAGTAAATTGGGCTTATCTAGAGAGCTCAAGTGGAGCCCCTGACTGCAATTGATAGAATGCAATTGAAAAGGTCACGATGAAAACATCAACGCATGCTCGTTGCATTTATTGTTTTTTAATAGAATAAACATTTGCATATGATTTCAAATATACCAGTAGAATTGGTTTCATATGCAATATATGCCGCAATCGAATCGAACAAATGTATCTCTTTCTTCCCGGATATCTGAGAGTATTTTTCTAATTTCCCCCCGTGATCTTACCCTTAGAACTCAACTTTTGACCCTCTAACCCAGTGATTCTCAACGGGGGCGCTATTAGGTCATCCCGAAAGTTTTGTCGCTCTTGGGAGCATCTGTGTATAAGATATATTTGTGGTACCAACATAAGCTGTAACTTTATCTACCGTCAACTTGGCATCTTGGCTTGATTTTGGGGACTAATCGACAACTAGGCTTTCCTTAAATCTATGATAACATGTTACTTTATTTCTTTTCTGCTCAAAACTTGCACTTTTCCTAAAGTTAAGGTTTTTAAATTAAAATTAACTGGCCACTTCCATAAAGCAATTAAAGTTATGGAAGTGTGGAAAAGGAAAGCAAGTGTGGAAAATTTAACTTAGATTTGATTTTTTTCTGAGGCATCCGGAGATTTGGATCACAATCCTTGATATTAAATTGCTGGATTGCTACTCCTAACCCCTCTATTAGGAAAAATCCGGATGATCATTTGCAGGAATCTATATCGCTGGAAATTCTACCACCGCTCTTCAAAAGTAGTATAAAATGAGTTTCAATTTATGAAATAAATAAGATCTGCCGTACAATCTTATTGTGACTTAAAATTAAAGTTAAATTCCTTTGAATTTTAATTTTGAAAGTTTTCAATTAATGGCAGCTTGAAGTAAATAAATTCTTATTAATCGTAGAAACTAGGAAAGCAGGAAAAGTGAGCCAACCAAAAAAAGATCCAAAATTTGCCAAATTGGCTTTAGATAGAAGTAGAAGTACTTTACTGGTTTACCGTAATGGAAAAGTACCAAAAAATACATTGTATACAGATGCTCCCAAGAGCGACAAAACTTTTGGGATGACCTAATATCACCCCCTGGGGGTCGGAGAGAGGATGCTTAGGGGCGGTGAACCATTTTTGGCCAGTAGGGGGGCGGTGGGCCTGTTTTAGGCTGTAACGGGGAGGTGAGCATTGAACAGTGGTGGATCTAGAGGGGACTTTAAGAAATTCCTTAAGTTCCCTCTTTTCGTGCTAAAAATCAAAAAATGTTCTTGGTTAGAACCCCCAGGTTTTCCTTGCATACATGTTCTTAAAATTTGGGATTTCAAAAGCAAAATAAGAAATTTATCACTCTTTTGTCACTTTATTTATCATTTTTAACTAAGACAACAAGTAAAATTACAATTTAGGCAACGATGATTGACAAATTAATAGTTAAATAGTTTATATTACTCTTATTATACCAATTAAAAGTTATGTTTTGCTCTTAAAATTCTATTATCAAATTGATTTCCAGAAATAAATTTTGTACACACTAGTCGAAAGGTGATTCAGATAAACTTTTTATACCACAAGGTAAGCTGATATGATCAATGAGGATATGATACGGAATTGAGAATTTTAAAAATTTTCCCCTCATACTAAGTGTTAAAATTAGGAATTTTGTTAAAAAAAACGTAAGTTTTATTATTTAAAAATTCCATAAACCATATTCTATATTTAGCGTATAGTTTAGTTAAAGGCTATGCTCATTACATTGATGATTTGCATTAAATGCTATCATTGTATGGATGGATATTCCAATCCATCACTTATAATATGAAATTTTCTCATTAAATTTAGAATTAATGGCCTTAAAATTCAAGTTATGGGAAACAAACCATAAATTAAATAAGTTCTTAGCATAAAAATTATTCTATGAGTTTTCTCTTAAAAATTAATCGATTTCACATCATATAAAACATTTGAAACAAAAAAATACACTATTTCAAACCATTAGTATTAATTGCTAACGTTAAAGCCCAGCGGTTGCATATGGTACCACAAGATTTCTATACCAAAATTTTATACTTTAAAATTATTCAATCTTTTCCAAATTTGGGCTATTATTGCATAATACAATTAATAATAATTCACCACTATTTAACCCATTCAATAATTTTAGGTATGAATAAATTCCACTTACATTTTCCGACGATCCATTTTTTCGCCAGTCTTGAAAGCACGTTATTAATTAAGCCTTTAAGCATGAATTTAGTAAAATAATTAATTGTTTAATAGCTTTTTACTAAAATTTGGTCCATTTAGTAGTGACATCTACTGTCAAAATGAAAAAAATAAAATTATTTTGATAGGAAAAAGCAGTTTTTTCGTAGGGCTGTTTGCCGGTACCATAGTCCTTCCCGGGTTAACGACATGACGAACGACATCAAATGGTCGACTCATATCGAAGCTGTGCCTTTAATTGTTTTCATGATTTATAAATCATGTTAACTGTGTTTTTTAGGGAAATTTTAGCTACTGTCAGGGAAAGTTTGCAACCATAAGGGAAAACTGGTTGGAAGAAGTACTAGTGAATCATACTCAGGAGTTGCAGAAAGGGAATCCAATGCATCCCCACTCCGTTACCCTGCATCACCACTCTGTGGAACGATTAGAAATCATCAGCTGAGTGCGCTCTCTCCATTATGTCTTCAAACTCATACCCAACCGTCGTGGTGCTCCAAACCGAAGCAGGATTCTCTCATAAACACAATGTCATGAAATTGGGATTTTCATTTCCTTACTTCGTGCACTATTGGAAACAGAAAGGCCCATTTTCAGCACCTTGTTTGTAGACAAAGATGTAAGAAGCTACAATCCGCAGTACTGCAAACGACATCCATCCCACTGCCACTTGTCCTCAGTATGATCTACCGGTACTTTGGCCAACCAGAGCTGCTTCATTGAGGTTTTTTAGCCGGTTGTCCGTTCTTACCTTCAGACCTGTCCTGGGGACAAATTTCAAGAGAAAAATGCACAATTACATGCTTTATGCAATGTCCAAGCTTTCTTCTTAACCCCCTATGTTGCATTTTTACCCTGGCCTATCCGTTCGTAAGAACCAACGCTCACAAAACATGTCCGGAGAAAGAGGAGGAATCACCTAGCCCGGTATGCAACGTCCGCTGTTGCACCATATGAATTTGGACTACCCGAGGAGGCAACATATGTTGCCTCCTCGGGTAGTCCAAATTCATATGGTCTAAATGACATATGGTCTAAATGACTTTTGAGGGATTGGAGGACCATATGGTCCTCCAATCCCTCAAAAGTCATTTAGACCCCATGTCACTCATACCATGACGTGTGACACCGGTAATGGACACCTATGGAGACAACACTCCTCCCTGGTTTTCTCGGCCCCCTAATATCCAGGAAGGCTGATTTTTTAAGCAATTCACATTGATACTATGTGCAATTACAGAAATAAATTTGACCTTGATATCTCCTTTCCTTCTTGGTGTTGGGTTTTTTATTTCCGCTAGTGTATTACTTAATTTGCTAGGTTATTTCGGAGTACTTGATAAAATGTAGCATATAAATTTCAATTTACTAATAAGCTGAAATGGATTTTAAATTTTTAAAAACCGTAAAAAAATTTTAATAAAATCTAATATAATAAAATCAAGTGTGGGTATATGGGTATGTATGTGTCTTTTATACAAATCCACAGTTTTCTTCCGATCTGCACCAAACTTGGTATACATACGTAAAAAAACTCCAAAAAAAACATAGGCTATGTTTCGAAAACTTTTAATGACCCCTTGACCCTCTTTTGACCCTTTTTATGGTCATTTTGCTGAAATAGCTTTATTTCTATTCAAAAATAGATCTGCTTACTCCATTGTTACAAAGAAAATTTAATGCTAAACAACAAGTTTTTATTTGAAACACTAGGTACAAGTCTATTTAAAAATTTTATTAACCTTTTACCTGCCGATGTTCCCAAATGGGAACATCATTTTAGGGAATTTTTTCACCACTTAATTTTTCATGCAGGAATTTGATACTTGGCAGAAAGCAACTCAAAGATATGAAGTTATTTTACATGCAAAAGTTTTTCTCGTGCATTTTAATCCTTTTTGTAGAATTTACATCAAAATTAGAGATTTTTTGCTCTTCCAAAAGTTGCATAAGTTTCAACTTGTGAAAATTTTAAATAAATTTAGTTTTAAATAATTTTGCTATGGTAGCTTAAGTACACATCTTCCCATTTGGCTTAACAGAATAGCTTTACATTCTAATTTTGGAGAGTAATTCCCAATACAACATATATGTTCCCAAATGGGAACATCGGTGTTTGGGGTACACTGTAAAAAAAGAACGTCTTTTGACGTATTATTTTCCGTGAATTTTTCATGGATTAATTCCGTAAACTACAAAACGGAATTTTCATCGTGAAGTTTCCGTTTTTTAATTTTCCTCTCCTCACGCATGCGTATTGTACGATTTCTCCACTAGTTCTGGTGAGACTCAAATATAGTTGTAAATAAGTAATGGAAGTTTGCGCAAGCGTCTTCAGGCGAAACGAACCTTCAGCAAATTTATTATGGGTAAGTAAGTTAAATATATTGTTTTTATTTTTTGTATTATTGGCCGTAATCGGGAATGACTAGGCTGCCGACGGGTAGCCGTTGTGCTCACGATCGGGTTAAAGGCGTGGCTTTAAAGTATTTAGGATGGAACCCGGCGGAGCTCGAATGGGGTTGTGGTAGCGCGTCAGTCTAGAGTGCACTTGGTCGTAGGTTCGAACCCCAGTAATTATTTTTCAGTAAATTTAATTTTAAATTTTTATTATTCCATTAAAAATTGCAAGAATTAATTTCTCTTGTTTAACAGTCATTCCTTTGTGTTTTTTTAAATGTTTTACTTTATCTAATTTTTTAAAAAAAAATTTTAATTATTAATTAATTGAAAATAAAATTATTTCGCTAAAATATTTTATAGAAACATCAAGAATCAAGTCTACAAGGATGCGCATTGCTAATAAAGTATAAAAACCTTGCAGGGATTGTGAAATACAGTAGGGGAGAACGGGGATGAATGGGACAGGGGATGAACGGGACAGCTCAATTTTTTATACCTTAACTTCACTTTAAATTTTTGTTATTTCAGCCATAAGATAGTAGTACCTAGCCCATTTAAAAAATTGTGTTCATTGACATCAGCTTCTATTTTTGTATAAATAGGACTACTAAATGTGTTTTCCCATACCAAAAGTAACTTTTATCATTTTACTTCTATCATTATTTATTAAAAAATAATTTAACTTAAGTTATAAATTTTACAGTGTGTTGAAAGAGTACTTATATTAGTATAGTTTCCAATTTAAATGAAGAAAATACATGGATTTTTTCCTAGTCTAATATTAGTTTTTCAAAAATAAGTGGGTACGGGGATGAATGGGACAGGAGTTGTGGGGATGAATGGGACAGTTCCATCATCACTTCATTTCCTGTTTCCAAAACTTTCCATCAATAGCTTGCTATATTCAACTCATTTAAGTAATTTCTGATAAAGTTTACTAAAATAGGGTGCAAAAATTTATTTTTAAACTTGTCTTTTATGTTCCAAACTCATGTGTGAATATGCAAAGTCTTAATGAGCAAATAGTTGCAACTTTCATCTCAAATATATTATGGTTAAACAATTATTCAAACAAGTTAGGTTTTTATGCTCTATTTTTATGAAAAGTTCCTTAAAAATGGCAAGGAAAATGTTACTGCAGGAGAGGAATGGCTTTGGGGGTTAGGTTCAGGCATCAAAAATTATCTACTTGCACTCCGAAAAGTACAAACCCATAAAAAGCGAGTAGCATTAATAGAAATAACACCAGCTTCAACCACTGAGCTGAAAGAACAAAAGGATTTGCTTCAGTTTATGCGTTAATTTTACCTGTCATAAAGTCGAATAAATGTAGGCTCTTTTTGCCCTTTAAATGCTTTTTTAATTTTTTTCTTTGGAAAATAGAAGTGTGTTGTTCCTTTAAAAAGCTAAACATTGTGTAACATTTAAAATTACTTTGTTATTTTGCAAATTTGTGAACTTTTTTAACTGTCCCATTCATCCCCGCTTGGTGTCCCATCCATCCCCACCACGGGGATGAATGGGACAAAATACATGCGTTCATAAAAACTTCTCTTGGAGTTTAAATAATGGGTAATTGATTGAATACACGCATTTATAATGTAACCAAGAGTTCAATTATTGGTTTTAAACTTGTTACAAGATTGAAAAATGTATATTTTTTTCAATTTTAGCAAAAATGTGAAATTTGTCCCATTCATCCCCGCTCTCCCCTACAAAACAGTACGTCGGCAGCCTAGCAACGGCCGTAGTAAACGTTACCATGCTTTAAAATAGAAATACTCTGATATATGTACTATTTTTAAACAGATATTTAAACATCGTACGATCGCTTTCTTCACCACGTAGCTGAAGTCTTAAAATATTGCATACCTAACTAGTCTTATTAGATCGCAAAAATGTGATCTAAATAGTTGTGATAACTTGTAACTTTTGATTAGACTTGTATTACTGTGATCGGTAGTGTAAATTATTTAAAAGAGTCGTCTGTTTGGATTTTACGGTTTTTGTTTGTCATTTTTTTTTCAAAATTATAATCAGGAATATACTGAATCACAATAATATTAGTAATAATACGAACAATCCCTAAAATAACGGAAAGTTCCACTCCAATGACGAAAAGATATTAAACGAACGTTCTCTAAAATAACGGAAGGTTTCCCTCCTTTCACAGAAAAATACAAAACGGTCATTCCCTCAAATGACGGAAAAAGAAAATACGGATACCTTCTCAAATGATGAAAATAATCCGGCAGCTGTGCTGCCGGGAAATTTACGTTTATTGAAGAAAGATTTTTTTACAGTGTATATAGTATTTGAGGGGATTTTCATAACATGCAAAAATTCAAGTTATTTCCTATTTTCTTAAATTTTTTGAACGTTTTTTGTCTCAAAGGATCTAAACAGGCTAAGAATGATGTTTTGCATTCAAAAATATGTAATTTTTATTTTTTCTCCTGATTTATGGAGAAATATATTCCAAATCTTTATAGCAGATTCTTACACTTATATATTTTTCTAACTCCCCAATCGATTAATTTTCAGTAATTATCAATAGGGGTTATGCAAAGAGCATATTTTGAGTGCTTCTGAGGATTTTCGTATATATTTTTGTTCAAGTACTTTTTTTACATAAAAATTTTAGGAATAAAATCGAAGAATTTTGAAAATAAGGAAAAGTGCGTACATCTAAAAACACTCTTCTAACGTAAGTTGGATGAAAGATATATGTGGTTCAGTTTGGAATCTTCCATGAGAATCACAGCTTTAATTAATCAATGGAGATAATTATGATTATCACTTTTGAAAGCTAATTAGATTTGAATGCAATTAGTGAATTTTATGCTAGATATCCCTATAGAACCGTAATTAAAACTAATTTTTCTCACAGAAACATAACTGTTTAGCTTTGAAGAGCATGGGAACACTCTTATGTATTTTTACATCAAAATATTACCCATAGTGCAAGAAAAATTTACGGAAAAGCTTCGCGTACGTAATAAACATGTCAATTTTTTTCTTATGAAAATCTATAAAAATGTTACTTAATCGTCCAAGTATGGATAATAATAATGAAAAAACCGTCCACTATCATAAAAATGTTCATAATAATTGAGTAGAAACCTATTTAAAGCATTTTATTTGAATTAATTGTAAAATATTTGCCTTTTGGAAATCCCCCTAAAAACTTCACCCCAAACGCCGATGTTCCCAAATGGGAACATCCAGCATACCTAAGAATTTTTTTCCGCCAAAAAATGACTAGAATGGTAAAACAAAAATGATAAAACAAGCCATTTAAGCCAAAAATGAGAACCTTTAATTCGAAATTTGAATTGCGGCGTTTAAAAGGTTAATAAATTTAAAAATCTATTTCAATTAAATTTAAAAGTTTTAAGTATAGATAAACATATTTTTATTTGAGAGTTAGGGATATATTCAGATCTTCGCCGACGGCGAAAAAGTTGAGCTAAATAGTTGAAACGGTATTTAGATTGACTTTTTCTCGACTCACTTTTTCGAAATCGCTGACGGCGAAATTACCCGACTTTCTCTTCTCTCATTGGCTGAAACTGCGCTGAAACCTTGGAAACAGTTTGTTTACATTCTTCATTTGGTTGTACTTCGTAACAAAAATCGGGCGTCCATCTTTAGGGAAATTTGCATGCTTTGATTAGTAAGATGGTAGAGTCATTAATGTCTGGATTGATATATTAAAATATTTGATAAATTTAACAAGAATGAGAGAGCACAGAAGAAAAATGGCACAGCTGAGATAAGAGTCGACTATGCCAAACCAACACTCCTTGCCCTGCTTCAGATTACTCCCGATAGCAAAGAAAAATTTGAGGTATGTAAATCGTTTTTTTATTTAATTTTCTCATTATGGAATCTTTCAGAATTGGTAAATGTTTGTGTATTCAATATTTCGGATCAATTAGGTTATGTTCCGTTAAATATCACCAAGTTTGTTTTGGTATCAAATATTAGAAACATAGCTTCAACTATTACTAATCTTAATAGGATAAAAATGTTCATTTAGTATAAAATGGAATAATTTATAATGTTTTTAATGTTACACAAATCGACGTGGCAAATTTCTTTTTGAATTGTTATATTTTAAGATTAAGAATTCAGAATAGACTCGGAAGTCCAATTCAAGATTTGAATTAAGAAGGTGGATGTGTTCAGTACTTTTTTTTATTCAGAGAAAGTTATAAATGGAAAGCTTTAAAATAGATATATTTAAATGTTTATTTCAGTTGTAATAATATAAGAAATAGTTTGTGTTTTAAATTCATGAAAGATATCATTTTTGCACAGAATACATTAGTTATTACATGTAATTCTTGATTTTTTTATGTACAGCTTATAGCATTTTTTTGCATTGGAATATCACATATTTAAAGAATTCTTATTCTATCGCTTTCCATTAAACTAGCTTCCTTCAGCAAAAAAGTGTTTTTTAATTTTAGGATAGTATTAATTAAATTAAGAAGATTACACCAAGATAAAAATCATTGAATGCGAATATAAACATTTCAATATAATTAAATAACAATCAATTATGCTGTTAAATAATTTTTTCTTGTAAGTAATTAATATTTTCATTTTATGTTTACATGCAAATATAATTTTTTTCCAGTTCAACTAAAATGCTGTTTTCTGTGAATCCAGAAAGAAGTATTGAAAAGGGAAAATTATAAAAGTTTAAAAGGATGAAACTTCTATATAAACTGAAAGTTATCTTTTAAAAAATATTTGATAAATAGTAATGGAAATTAATCAATTATTCATTTAAATTGTTTTGAGGTATAGTTATTGTATTTGATAATTTATGAAAAAAAATTGCCTCCTGTGAACAGTGACAATCCATACTCAATTAACCAAACATAATCATTATTGAGAAAAGGGTTGTATAAGTGTTGGAACAAATTGGTGTAGTGCTTACTTTTTTTGTTGATAATAAATAATATTTTTTGTGATTAGAGGAGTTTTTATATTTTTAAGATTTAGTTCATATAATATACTTTGAAATTGTCACAAGTTACACTTTAGTCTAACTGGAGTAATAAAAATTTGTTTGTAAAATCTGCCTCATTCTTTCTTACATGTTGTATTTATGAATTTCAATTTAATACAGAGTAACTGCAATAGTTCACACATTTAACTGTAAAAAAATAATTTTTGCTCCATTGAGCGGAAAATTCTCCAACAAATTAAGTATGCAGTTTAAAATATAATAAGTTGAAGAATATTTAATACAAAATTCCTAAACTTTTATTGAATCTATCGTAAAAATAAAAAAGGGAACTTTCAAATATTGTGTAGAAATGAAAATAGTATAAGTACTTATTTATTTTGTTTTATAAGCTTGCAAAGTTTCAGTTTATAGATTTAAAAAGTGCAGCTAAAATTGGGAAATGATAATTAAGGATTAGTTTACTGTACCAATAAGGTGAGTATTATACTAAACTCTTATCAACCAGAATTATGAATTATAGTTCCTACTTCCTAACATCTTGTATTATATTGAATTTAATGAGTAATTAATTCCTTTGATGAAAAGATATTTCCATGTAATCATACTTTATGAAATAACTTTTTTCTATTGAATTTTTGTTATCTATTATCTCTCTTTTTCATAACCATTCTTTCAAAATCATGCAAGAATGAATTTCCAAAACATACTTGGAATTAAATTTGGGAAATGAAGCATTACTGTTATGAGTTACAAGAATTACTTGGTTATGCTCCTTTAAAAGGTGCAAAGCTTGTAGAAATAAGAAAAGATGAAATATTTTCTTTTTCTTTTATTGTTTTTATCAACTCTTTAATATGTGCGCTCAGCTAAAAGCTTCAGCTTGGTTTCTAGTTCACTCAAACAACACAAACAAGCGACTTGCAGTGCAGATTGAGTTTGTTT
Source organism: Tetragnatha versicolor (assembly GCA_024610705.1). Lineage (NCBI taxonomy): Eukaryota > Metazoa > Arthropoda > Arachnida > Araneae > Tetragnathidae > Tetragnatha > Tetragnatha versicolor. The sequence continues at coordinate 8,174,370 of JANDEH010000006.1, read as the reverse complement.
ACACTTTTGGAAGCATGTGAATGCATGAGTGATGTTTTCCCGCCTTTTTAGAGAGGGATTTTATTGGTCGCTAAGCGTTTCACGTCAACAACACAACTAACCAATGAGCTGAATCTCCGAGATTTCCGCGTCCTTTCGGAAGAAGATCTGAATACGGTGAAAAAGTTCAAGGCGAAATAGATATTTCGAAATCGCCTCAACTATTTAGCTGAACTTTTTCGCCGTCGGCGAAGATCTGAATATGGCCCTTAATCTAATTTTTATATTTTAAAAAGATTTATGGATTATCATGTTGTTAAAATAGTCTCCATGGAAACGAGGATGTAAAATCAAAAGGTGATAATATTTTAGCTTTTAAGAAAGTTGGTTAACAAACAAAAAATTATTAAAACTCCCTTTCAACTAGAAAATATTGATTTTTTTCTTAAATTGCAAAATGGAATAAGCTTTATAATTATTGAATAATTTCACGGAACACGTTAATTCCTGAAGATATGATTAATCAAGGGATCTAAGCAATTTTAAATATTTTTTTTTAATATTTTTTCCATGTTGTAAATGTGGAAATCATTCAAAAATTATATTGCTTGAGAACTAAAGTAATTTTAATCCACCCGGGGACACCGGGATAAGAAAAATTACTAGGAACACCGGGATAGGAAAAGCTACCGGGAACAACGAAATATGAAAAAGACGCCTGGGATACCGGAATAATTGATAAATGCTGATTATACAAAATTAGAAATGTAATTGGGAAAACTTAAAAATAATAAATTGATACTCTCCACCCGTGCAGGGCCGGGCATATCAGCTAGTTTTAAATAAATAGTTGTTTAATATACTAGGGAGCTACCGCCCCCTGCTCGCTATCGCTCGCCAACCCCCGTTAACTGCTGACGCTGATACTTAAGGATCTCTTTGCCATCCTCACAAAACACAGATCACAGCACTTACTCATTTTATAAAACATTCTTAAAACAGGGGAACTACTTCTCTGGGGTATTCTTTCAAAAAAGGGGAATATTCATTCAGCGGCGAAATTTTAACAGTTCCTTTATGGCAATATGAATTGGCGGATCGCCATTTAATTCCAAGAAAATTAGTAACAAAGCAGTGTAAACTTTCTTTTACCATTTCCCCAAAGTAATGTTTTTCTCACACAGATCCATTCAGAAGCACTGAAACATCTCCGGAATAAATATAACTTTCTTAAAATTTGTAATGATTTTCATTGATTGTGTTATAGCATCGGACTCGAACCCATAGCATCGGACTCGAACCTACTATTGCATTGAAATTGTTTGTATAGATATGTAAATATGGATATTGTAACTGTGACTTTATTTAGTAATTTTTGTATATAAGTATCATTCATTAAACGTTAGATTATTCATGGAACTCGACTCTATATCCTTTCATCATAAAGACAGGACAAGTTGGCGACGGTAAAGAAGAATCCTGCAGCGGGTAACTGAAAACCCTGAAAATAGGTGAGATCGGAACTTGTTTTATTGTAAAAGATGGAACAGCAAATTGCACAAATCCTGAAACAAAATCAGGAACTTTTGGAATCTTTGGTTAACAAGGAAACTTTGATTAAACCAAAAGCTTCTGTTCAGTTTGAGAAATTTGATGAAGAATCTGAAAGATTTGATTCATTTCTGGAGAGGTTCGACGCGTATTTGGATTTGCAAAATATTCCTAATGATCAACGCGCGAAAGTATTAATATCTAGTTTGAGCCCAAAAATGTATCAATTACTGAAAAATTTGCTGTCTCCTGATCTTCCATCTTCTAAAACTATTGAAGAACTTACCTCTGTGTTGAAGAAACATTTAACACCGAAAGCCTTAGTAATACCTTCACGTCACAGGTTTTTAAACCGAAAGCAACATGAAGGGGAATCGGTTAGTTCGTACCTGGCAGAGTTACGCGCTTTAGCCATAAACTGCAAATATAATACCTTAATGTTAAATGAAATGTTAAGGGACGTGTTTGTTAGTGGACTTCGAAATAAAGCGATCATTGACAGGTTATTTGAAGAGGACGATATTGAATTAGAAAAAACTGTAAACATCGCGTTAGCCATGGAAAGGGCATATCAAGGAACAACCGAGGTCCTAGATAATTCGTTAAATAAAGTTAACGTATTGGGGGTGAAAACTAAAGCTAAGTTGCAAAAGATCAATAAAAAGCCTACATATCCCAAAGCGAATAGGCAAGTTTGCACTAGATGCACAGGTACTGATCATCTAAGTCAAAAATGTAGTTTTAAACAAAGTACATGCTATTACTGTCACAAGACGGGGCATATTGCTAAAGCTTGTTTCTCTAAAAGTAAAAATAGAAAGCCTACTAAACAGAGTCGGGTAGAAGTAGAAACCGATTTAACAGAGCAAGCAAATGATATTTCTGTATTCAATTTAAATTCAGAATTCATTATGAAGGGAAAAGACCCAAGAAGACCTATCATGGTTAGGGTAAAACTAGAAAATAAAACATGCAATATGGAATTGGATACAGGGGCTACTGTTAGTGTGATGAGTTTAAAAGAATTTAGAAAAATTTCGAAGAAAAAAAATTAAACCTACGGAAGCGGTTTTTAGGGCCTTTAATGGAGGGCGGTTAAAGCCGATCGGCTGCGTTTCTGTAAGAGTCGAACACGAAAGGCAAGTGTTGAATTTGGATCTCTACGTCGTAAAAGAAAATGTAGAAACAATTCTTGGAAGGGAATGGTTGTATCGGCTAAAATTGAATTGGGGAAATATAAAATCAATAAGAACTTCAAAAACTCTAAGCCTAAAAGAACTTTTAGAAAAATATAAGGAACTTTTTGATGAAAATCTGGGAGAGATTAAGGGTTATGAAGTAAACCTAGAGTTAAAACCTGGGGTTTCCCCAAAGTTTTGTAGGTCCCGAATAGTCCCTTTCGCTCTGAAATCAAGGGTGGAGGGAGAGATCGATCGCTTAGAAAACGAAGGAATAATCGAAAAGGTTGAGAGCTCAGATTGGGCTACACCTGTAGTGCCGGTTGTTAAACCTGATGGGAGCATTCGGCTTTGTGCCGATTATTCCGTAACCCTAAACCCCAACCTGGTAGTGCCACAACACCCCTTGCCGAGATTAGAAGAAATATTTGAAAGTTTAAATGGAGGAAGGCAGTTTTCAAAAGTAGACTTTAGCCACGCTTATCTTCAAATGAAGGTCAGTGAGGAGAGCCAAAAACTTTTGACAATTAACACTCATAAAGGGCTGTATAAATGTAAAAGACTAATGTTTGGTCTAAATGCAGCACCGGCTATCTGGCAAAGATATGTAGACGGACTATTCCAGGGAATGGAAGGGCTAAAAGTTTTCATGGACGACGTAAGGGTAACAGGAAGTGACAAGCAGTCACATTTGCTAGTTTTAGCTAAGTTTTTTGAAAAATGTAAAGAACATGGATTAAGGCTTAACCTAAAGAAAAGTAAATTTTTCCAAGATGAAATAAAGTTTTTAGGGCATAAAATTAATGCAAAAGGATTACATAAGACTGATGAAAAAATTTCAGCAATAAAAAGTGCAAGAACACCTAGGAATGTTCATGAACTGAAAAGTTTTCTTGGATTGGTTAACTTTTACGGAAGATTTTTTCCAAATTTAGCAACGATAGCTAACCCACTAAACAAGTTAACTAGAAAAGATGTGAAGTTTTTGTGGTCAAAAGAATGTCAGAACTCTTTTCAACTAATAAAAAAAGAAATCTGCTCAGATCGAGTTTTAACTCATTACGACCCTAGTTTGCCAATAACGTTAGCCACAGACGCGTCACCCGTTGGTATTGGGTGTGTGCTTTCACACTTGATGCCGGATAAAACGGAAAAACCAATAGCGTTCGCCTCAAAAACGTTAACTGTCACCGAAAAACGTTATTCACAAATTGACAAAGAAGCATTGGCAATCGTCTGGGCGGTTCGGAAGTTTTACTTATACTTAAAAGGAAGACGATTTACGTTAATCACGGATCACAAACCTTTAGTGGCCATTTTTGGATCGAAAAAGGGTCTACCGTTAACGACCGCAACGAGATTGTTGCATTATGCTTTAACCTTGCATTCTTTTGAATTTGATATTCATTACAGGAACACCAAAGACCATGGTAATGCAGATTTTCTCTCCAGATTCCCAAAGGCATCGGAGGAGCTAGAACTGGTTGATGATATCTCTATCTTCCAGATGTCACAAATCCAGACTTTGCCGGTGACAGCCAGGGAGTTACGAGAGGCAACCAAGAAGGATCCTGAGCTGAGTCTACTGATGCGGGATCTGCTGAGTGGTAAAGATTTGCAGGGGAAGGAAGCGAAGTATACAATCCAGGACGGCTGTATCCTAAACGGACAGCGTGTCTGGGTACCAGATAAGTATAAAAAACGAGTATTGGAGGAACTCCATGAGGGCCATCTGGGAATGGTTAAAATGAAGGAGATCGCGCGCTCATTTGTTTACTGGAAGTCTATCGACAAAGACATTGAGGACACTGTAAATAATTGCCCGGAATGTTTCAAGTATAAGTCGGATCCAAAGAGAGTAAAAGTACACTTTTGGGAATATCCCAGCTTTCCATGGGAAAGAATTCACATTGATTTTGCAGGGCCTATGTTTGGACACGTATTTTTGGTTATTGTAGATGCTTATTCTAAGTGGGTAGAGATCTACACATTAAAAAGAATGACTACATTTAACACTATAGAATGTTTAAGGGACTGTTTCTCAAGATTTGGGTTCCCTGTAACCTTAGTAAGTGACAATGGGTCACAATTCATGTCGAGTGAATTTCAGAAGTTTCTTAACTACTGTGGCATTAAGCATAAAACTTGCGCGTCATTTAAGCCGGCAACGAACGGTCAGGCGGAAAGGTACGTTCAAACTTTGAAGAAGTCGTTAAGATCCCTAAAAGATTATCCAGGCACTATTCGGCAAAAAGTATCCCTCTTCTTATTAAACTATAGAAGGGCACCGAATAGTACAACTTCTCATAGTCCAGCTTTGCTGTTTTTAAAAAGAGAAATTAGGACAAGACTAGACCTCCTGCGACCCAACCTCAGAGAAAGAGTCCAAAACAAGAACCGGGAGGATATTACGTTTAAAGACCGGGAGTTCAAAAGGGGCGACTCAGTTGCGATTCGAGATTATCGTTCTTCTAATTCCAGGTGGAGACTAGGAAAAATCTTAGAACGCGACGGTCAGCTGCACTACACCGTCGAAGTCAATGGAACCCTCACCCGGCGGCACATAGATCAGATACGACCAGCTGGGGATCGTCTCCGAGACTGCGTGGAGTTGGAACCACATCGCCGTTTTCCTACGTCCATCGTCACTGCTCCGGACGTAACAACTTCAACCTCAACGGCCTTAGCTGTATCTCCGGCCTCTTCTGCAGGGACTGCTTCAGCGGACTCTGCTCAAAGCACTGCTGAGGGCGACCAGGCCCTATCCAGTCCGGTGGTTCCCGATACAAGGCTCCCTAGAAGATCGGAAAGAATACGGCGCCCCCCAGAAAGGCTAATGTACAGAGAATTAGGGGGGAGGGATGTTATAGCATCGGACTCGAACCCATAGCATCGGACTCGAACCTACTATTGCATTGAAATTGTTTGTATAGATATGTAAATATGGATATTGTAACTGTGACTTTATTTAGTAATTTTTGTATATAAGTATCATTCATTAAACGTTAGATTATTCATGGAACTCGACTCTATATCCTTTCATCATAAAGACAGGACAGATTGTCTGTGAAAAATGTAGTAATTATCGTAAACATCACGAAAATTTAGAATTTTGCTTCATGAGAACAAATAAACATCGAAATTGTGTCAGTTTCATAGCAATGACACGAATGTTCTGACTTTCGATTTTTATCTTTATTTCTAAAACATTCCCCCGCCATATCTAGTTTTGCGTTTGGAATTGTAAAAAAAAGTTACCTTTTACTACCTTAAATAATATAACTTGCAAAAGGATATAAAAATAATTATTATTGTAATAAATAAATGCAAAAGTTCAAAATTTCTGAAAGCGAGTTTATATTTTATTGTAAATATAGTAATGATTAGGTTGCCACAACGACAAAGATAAATATATAAATATGAATTAATTATTTAAAAATAAAAAATAAATTAATTATACATTAGTTTTAAATATAATTAAAATCGTTTGAACAGCAAAAATATAAATATTGTTGAAAAGAATCCAATATATATTTTTTAAATTAGTGTGATAAATAGAAAGATGATTATTTAATGTATTTGAATGTTAAAAAACCAGTGAAATATATTTTCAATTGTTTTAAAATTCATAGTTTCTTGCTTTGTAACTGCGACCTTATCCGAAATCTAAAAAAATGGAAATATTTTAAAATTAAGAATTTTTTTGAAAAATCGAAGGGCTTACTCGGAAATCCGGAAAGAATTCGGACATTTTGATACCATATATGTGTCATTTGGTTCAGTAATTAAAAAGCCTTTCCCTGGAAACCGTTCACCAAAAACTTTTTTTTAGAATAGAGAGATTTACTTGGATATTCAGTGGTTTAATTGAAATTGCAAGATTAAAAAATTTAAGATCTAATAATCGTATACTTCCACGTATAAGCTGAGATTTTTGGATATATTACCGATTCAAAGGAGAATTTATAGTGTTTTATTAGGAGTTTTGGACACTTATATGTGTAACAGCCAATGTGATAAATCGGGCATTATTAATAATGAAGAAATTGCCCGAAGTAAAGGAGGGCAATGTGATAAATTTAATGGCATTTACCAATTAAATTTATCACTTTGCGCGCCTCAACTCTGGGCTTTATTAATAATGCCCAGTTAATCACTTTGCCCGTAACATATGTTCTGGAAGAAGGTTAGGTGTAGAGGAGGGGAGGGGGCATCAGACTCTGCTGCCGGTGATGTCACTGGCAGTTGCAGAGGTTGTCTCGATGAAGTGCCTAAGATTCCAATAACCAATCAGGTTTTATGGGGAAAAATTAAGCAAGAAAGGAAACGTAGATTGGATAGACATCTTCTTCCCAGCCTTTTCGGTAGCAAATAATATTTACAAAAGTTAAGAGTTCTTTAGCAAAATTGAAGATTAAAGTATTTGAAGTGAACATTTTTTCGAAACATATCACTTTAATTTTTTTTATTTCCGAAGATTTAATATTTGAGAATCACGTTTTGAAATTAATGGTGTTTTCAAAATAAGGTTTAGTGAAAGGGCTGCAGAGAAGGAGATTAATTAGTTCTTGGTTCAGAAAAGGTTTTGAAAAAAGTTATTTGCCAATTTAAAACCAAGCAAGCAATCAAATATCCTTCATCTGAATTAAATAATCCCCAGGCCACCTGTATCTTTCTCCATCTTTCCTTCACTCCACCTCAAAGTGAAAGTGTTTGGTTGTTTAAACAGTAAGAAGAAGTGGAGAATGGCGTCACTGGCAGCGGAAACGAGGTCACCAGCTTTTTTTCAGAACAATGGGAAGAGACAACCTTATATTCTATATAAACCTTGGGTTAGTGGTGTACATTAATATGAGCTTCAAATCTATATGATTTCTCTAATGCGTTAATGTTCAATACATTTGTAAAACTAACAATAAATTTTAAAGAAAAATTATTAAAAAAACATTTAAACATTTAAAAACATAAAAACATTTTAAGAAGCAAAAAAAGAACGTAGTTTTAAAAAAGTTATTTCATATACTTTTTGTAAATTATATATCCTTTAAATATATTTTAAGGTGCTATCCCACCCCTAATATCGTCATTTTGGGTAAAAATAACTATTTTTTAAATTTGGTGTTAAATTAAAGATTAAAGTATGTTTTCTTAGCTTTCTGAAACCATATTATTAAATAGACTATTAACCATTATTATTATTATTTGGATTTATGGGTAAGATTGCATTTTTTTATTTTGTTTTATCTTTGTTTTTTCTCAAAACACATTTTTAACATTGTTCTCTACCGCAGATTCTCATAACTAAAAAAGTGATGGTTCAAATGACTTGAAATTGACTAAATAAGCCATAATGAAATTTAATACACGTGATGAGTACTTAAGTTAAGAAAATCAATTCTATGATACTCCTGCTACTTCATCAAGTAAGATTTTGTTAAAAACGTTAGAGAAGTAAGACACTTAAAACGTTTTTAAAAAGATAAAAAGGTTTTAAAAATATTTTATCCCATTCTATTTTTAGTACCTTAAACATATAAAAAGACTTCAAAGGAAGCCACTGAATTCTTCAAGCTAAATTCGTTTTAAACTTTCCCGTTAAACTTTTACTTTCATTTCCCAAGGAGTTATGACTTTTTACTCCACAGAGCATGAAGTAATTATATTTTGTTCTCAAAATGTGAATTAGAAGTTTTCACTAACAAGTTGAAAAATTTAATCTTAAGTCTAACTTATGTAAAAAAGACGTTTCATCTTCAGGTGTTTTAAGAACTCATTACGCCAGACCCTTCAAAACTTTGTGAATTTTGTTTACCTTGAATATCAAAGTTCTCATTCTCAGAACTTTGTTAATGAAAAGGAAATGAAATAGGATTGATAAATATAAATCCAGGAGAAAAAAATAGTATACTTATCATAAGTCTTAAAAATACTTTAAAGTTTATTTAGAGTTTCGGTAATAAAACTCTGCGGACTATCATTTTTTGCTATTAAAAGCTATAAAATCTAAATAAATGCATTAAATTATGCATATATTAGGGCCATTCATAAATTATGTTGCATATTTGAAGGTATTTTACTCCCCTCTATTCTTTTATGTTACATTTCAGTGATGTTACAATTTTAAGACTTTAAAACTTAATCACATAGACCCAAAGATAGCTATTCATCCTATAAAGAACTATATTTTTTCATTCTCCGGTGTATGCACTGTGCATGCATGTGCAGTAAATATGTTAAACATCTTACTCTGCAAACATATCCAAATAACCATGTTCAATTAAGTTTTCTCTATTTCTATTCTTTCTAGGTCGGATATAACGTTTTACCTTTTTCTCTCGTGTTTTTCTCGAAAACTATAAATCTTAAAGGCATAGAGTAGTGCAGAACTTGTAAACACCCTTTATGTAGTATAAATGTTTCGGTGTTTTGTAATTTTAAGAGATAAGGAGACCCACTGTGGCATACTGTGAGAACAACCTGCTGTGCTGTACACACCTGAACCCGCGTCATTATTAATTTTAGATACATCAATAGGCTCGGATCCAATATGACCCATAATAATTATTGTCCAGCAATGCATTTCTTTTCAGAATAACATACCCAGACAGCAATGTTGGGTTTTAAAACCTTGTAATCTATTTAAGATTTCTGTAACGTTGTTTTTTAAGATGTAACTGTGTGAGAAGGTAAAAACAACCCTCGCAAATAACTTTGACGCCTACAAGGTTACAAACTAAAATGAGGGGTTTTGAAAAGGTTTTTCTACCATTATTTGCAACCTTGTCATTTAAACCCTAATATACCTACTATTACGGAAAGTTTTTTTCAAAAAACACTGGTTTTGGAGCCCCAATGAAAATGAAAAGATAATGTTAACCGTAATGTTACATGCTATATGGGTCTAGTGCATCTTTATTTTTATTTTCATCCACATTTTTATAAAAATACTAGCTGTTATACCCGGCCTTGCACGGGTGGGGTGAATAAATTAATTTTTTAAATATTTCTTAAAATACATTTATAATTTTGTAAATTAGCAATATTACAAATCATCCCGGTATCCCAGGCGCCTCTTTCCTATCCCAGTGTGTTCCCGGTAATCTTATCCCGGTGGTCATGGTAATTTTTCTAATCCCGGCGTTCCCGGTAATTTTCCTATCTCAGTGTTTACGGTAATTTTTATATTCCGGTATTCTGGGTGTCTTTATGGTAAATTTCCTATCCCAGTGTTCTCGGTAATTTTTATAACCCGGTAATTTTTCCATCCCGATGTTCTCGCTAATTTTCCAATCCCGGTGTTCTTGTCACTTTTTACAATCCCGATGTTCCTGATAATGTTTAATATCTTGGTGCCTTTATAAAATAACCAATTTGTAACCATAGTAAAAAGTATGGTAAATTAGTAAGTCTAGTGAACAAATTAACAAATTTAAAACCAGTGTTTAAAACTAAACTAAAAGATCTAGTAAATGAAAAAGTCTAGTGATCTGTCTCATTTGAAACAATGTTTTATTTTTAACTCGTTGTATGACTGGTAAAACAGGTTTTCAAACACGGAAAAATAAGTGAAAAAAAGCAGGAAAAACGGGAAAAAAAGAATGAAGGACTGATTTTCTCTTTATAAATTATAGCCCATGTCCTATTCTGATGTATCAGCTACATTATGGTAGAATTTCATTAAAATCCATTCAGTAGTTTTTGCGTGAAAGAGTAACAAACATCCAGACAAACATTCACAATTATAATAGTAGTAGGATTTCATCCACATTTTTATAAAAATACTAGCTGTTATACCCGGCCTTGCACGGGTGGGGTGAATAAATTAATTTTTTAAATATTTCTTAAAATACATTTATAATTTTGTAAATTAGCAATATTACAAATCATCCCGGTATCCCAGGCGCCTCTTTCCTATCCCAGTGTGTTCCCGGTAATCTTATCCCGGTGGTCATGGTAATTTTTCTAATCCCGGCGTTCCCGGTAATTTTCCTATCTCAGTGTTTACGGTAATTTTTATATTCCGGTATTCTGGGTGTCTTTATGGTAAATTTCCTATCCCAGTGTTCTCGGTAATTTTTATAACCCGGTAATTTTTCCATCCCGATGTTCTCGCTAATTTTCCAATCCCGGTGTTCTTGTCACTTTTTACAATCCCGATGTTCCTGATAATGTTTAATATCTTGGTGCCTTTATAAAATAACCAATTTGTAACCATAGTAAAAAGTATGGTAAATTAGTAAGTCTAGTGAACAAATTAACAAATTTAAAACCAGTGTTTAAAACTAAACTAAAAGATCTAGTAAATGAAAAAGTCTAGTGATCTGTCTCATTTGAAACAATGTTTTATTTTTAACTCGTTGTATGACTGGTAAAACAGGTTTTCAAACACGGAAAAATAAGTGAAAAAAAGCAGGAAAAACGGGAAAAAAAGAATGAAGGACTGATTTTCTCTTTATAAATTATAGCCCATGTCCTATTCTGATGTATCAGCTACATTATGGTAGAATTTCATTAAAATCCATTCAGTAGTTTTTGCGTGAAAGAGTAACAAACATCCAGACAAACATTCACAATTATAATAGTAGTAGGATAATTACATTCATCGACGTTTTTGAAACTTCTATCGGTATCCATTTCTTTTCATCACATCCTCCACAAACACAACGACTTCCCAACACTTCTTAAACAATTCCCGAAAATGGGATTCCATCTGGCCCAAAGACAGAGCCAAGAAGGCCCATCCCATTATACAAATGACCGGCAATCATAGGAAATAATTCGAAGATTTGCCAGACAGAGGGAACAAGGCCATTTGTTAGGAGCATATAAGCCAGCGTGAGAAAAATAATGGGAAACTCCCGACAAAAGTGTTGTTACATCGACAGAGAGCATTTTGCCGCTTTCCCAAATGGGCTATCCGGTGAGCATTTCTCCCGTTTCTCCCCTGGAGAGTGATTTCCTGTTTTAAGAAAGCATTAACCAATGTCAATGGAGAATCGAGCTCAGTAAATACTCGCTCGTTCCCTCTGGGAATGAGGAAAAACGTTGCAGGGAAAGAGGAAAAAATTGTAGCGTTTGAATATGATGGGGGTGGGAATTGACAAAAGGGTTGATTGAATGGGACTCTCGTGTTGCGAGGAAGTGTTATGGGCTGAGAGATGGGAGGTATTTGTTTCGTTTTTCATTTGGTTGATGGAACTGTACTGTTTTTTAGAGATGTCTCTTGAGGCGCTTTAAGATATATATATCGATGTTTCCTTTTTATTAGATTTTTTGGTGATTATTTAAAACTGAAGTCGATTTCATCATGATAGTCATTTATTTAATATAAGTATTTGTGATTATAGAGAGGAAAAATGAAGAGAGTAATATTTCAGGAAATGTAGACCATTGGAGGTGCTTTAAGAAACAATGAGATAAAGAAGAATTCTGCATTTATGTAATTGTTAGTAAAAAACATAATTTGAGAGTGGAGTTAATTTCCCTTCGTTAGTTTATTTTATAAATTAGAATTTGTGCTTCAGTTATCTGTCCCACTAAATACCGAGAAGCTGTTTTAGATACCAAATATTAGAAATAACGCCAAAAATTAAAAACTAATCGATTAAAATATAATCAATAAAACAATAAAATTTAGCGATATTGGCAATATTTACGCCTTGGCAATATTTAACGGGATAGTTAATGGAATTGAACAAAGGTTATTTAATCTACAGATTTAATTAAGTGGAGCACACAATTTGTATTTTAAATAACTTATTAAATAATTAATCCCGACAATTTAAATGCATTAGCTAACTTTTCCTTCCGATTTACTCCCTCCATAAACAGCTCAATTGTTAATGGAATTGTTATCCGAAAAATCAAAGTACTCTCATGAATCTTCTGAAAATCTGTTCATTCCACAACTAGATTCCTTCCCCATCAAATAACCTCACAACCAATATTCCAAAACCTCTCACTTAACAGGTCAAATACACCATTTGATTGATATACAGGAGAACTCCGCAAGATAAGCAACCAAACCCAAAAATCATCAGATATACCAAAACTCGACTCCTTATCAAAAGCCTTATCAGAAGGACACTGAAAGGGAAACTCATTCGCTGCAGAATATATCCCGAAAAAAAATTCCCGGGATATCAATACCCTGGAAAGTCATAAAACCCTCTCTGCAGTTAGTGTCTCCCGGGAAAAGCGATGCAAAATCGAAGAAGGCTGCAGCAATAGCTCCTATTAACCTTTTGAATCCCGGGCCGCCCGGAATACGAATACGATCGTCTAAGAACTTCGGTCGAAATGGGAAGGAAAGGGTTTCGAAATCGAGTAGGAGACGGTGAGACGGGGCATATGAAGGAGTCCATTGGATTTAGGCTGTGAGCTTCTTGATGGGAGAGAAATAAGAGTAAATCAAGTGAGTGTTCAAATCTTTTTTTTCGGAGGTGAAAAGGATAACGTATCTGGATTCGATGATGTGGCGATTTGGTGGAGGGCGGGTTAAGATGTGAGAAGGAGGTAAATTTCTTGAGGTGGAGATGTGCGTGTGTTTGTGGAGAATGGAAAGGATTGGAAGATTTTGTTTTTATTGCTAGGTATTGGTGAGAAATGTTTTCGATTGGTAAAGACAAGTTAGTTCATTAATTTTTACTTAATTAAGTTTTTAATAGTCTTAAGGAATTCGAATTAAAAAGAATAAGAGTTGAACAACAAGGTAGTTTGAGTAAGAATTTTTATAAGGGGGTCACATTAACTTATTCATCACCACAGGGCGAGAAAAACATCGGATAATTAATTTTTTTTCTAATGGGCGGGTACAGGATTTAGAATCCTTGACCAATGGAAAGCCCTAAGAGGACCACGCAGGTGAGGTACTGCTACCAGCGCCACACACACATTCGCTCGCACAACCCCTTTTTATAGGGGGGGCACATTCATTCATCACACAAGGACAGAAGCTAACATCAATGCCATACGGGGATTCTAACCCCCAGACGTACGGTTTTGCAGTCAAATGCTCTAACCGCTAGGCCAGTACGTCGGCGCGAGGATAATTAATAGTATTTCCATATAAGTAGTTACCCCATCAATAAAGTGATTCAGTTTTTTAATCAATTTCGTAACTATTGAACCAACTATTAGATACCAAATAATTTTCATTTATCTTAAAACATTTCAAACACAACCGAAAGAAATTATTAGACAGAAAAATTAATTAAAATTCCACACAAACACCGACTTTCGAAGAAAAATTACTGTAAGTAGTAGCTAACGTATTGGATTTCACCTCCGAAACTTATTAACACAAATCCAAAGCTAAACGATAAAAAAGACAATGAATCGAAATTTAACTTCCGAAGCCAAAATTATCTAAAAATCGACTTTCAACGCATCTCACGCAAAATCTGAAATTCCCCTTCCCATCATACAACCAAAAAATACCGGTTACCACTCAAAAAACATCGCCAAACCTGCACTCGAACTTATCGGGAGAATTTTAGTCAAACACCGCCCCTCCAGAAGTTCTGTGATAATTGGAGGGCCCTCCAATAATCCGTCATTCGCGGATAATGAGGCATCGATTCCGTCGGCATTAACTCCAGACGACAGGGGGATATCGATGCCAAAGCATGCCAAAGACGAAATTTCAAGGCACGCGCCAACTCCAATCAAGCGAGCGTCAACAATGCAGGTTTGGCGAGTTTTATCACGGACGTAATAACCAGACGTGACGGTGTTGCGATAGGTAGTGGCTTTGCCGATATAGCTTCTTTTACTTTTATGGATTTTTATGGATGGGGAGGTACGGGATGTTTGCTTGAGGGAGGGGAGGGACAAATTGGAGCAAAGACTGGGCATTGGGTTTTGTTATTTTTATCGGGGGGATTTAATGATAAATGTGTCTATATCTAAGAATTAATACTGGGTGTTTCAACAACTCCAACCAATTCTGCTCAGAAAGATTCCTTGCGTGGAGTACATAAAAATTCTCCAAGAACTGTACCTCTATGACACATTATTTGATGTGACGTCATATCCGATAAAGTTTTTTACTATTTCATTCCCTGGTGCGCGCATGAATGCGCAGGGGATACTTTTACATATACAAACATATACAAATGACTATGTTCCCATCTTTCATAATTTTTTTAAATCAGACGTGTCAACAATGAAAATTATGTTTGATCAGACATCATTGAAAATCATGATTTATACTTTTACACAGCCAAAAATCATAACGATTTATTCAATTATATTTTTTTATGTTCGTATCCCTCGTGGATCAAGATATTAACCGATAGTTTACGCAGGTTTAATATCGTTACAAATAGCTAGAAACATAGTTTATGTATCTAAATTTATTCTAATTAATCTAATATCTAAGTACTACCTAATTTAAAATAAAGCTACTTTTAACTTTGATACTTTTTTAATTTTGAACACTTTTTTCCCACAAGGAGTTTTGGAAGCTATAACTCTTATCAAATGGCAAGAAAATTATGGACTACGTAAAAGGGAAATAAAAAAACAATTTACGTGTAGAATAAAGAATAAAAATTAAAATAAAATTATTAAAATTTACAGAGCATAATTCATTTATAATTACAATGGAACTCATAATTTTGTTGAATGAGTGTCATATAAACAATGTCAGAATAAATCCATGGCTTTAAAGGTTAAAGAAATTCATAACTCGAATGATTATATCATTCAGTTATATTTTTCTCATTATTAAAAACACATACACTGTAAAAAGCACACAATGATAATTTCAAATTTCATTTTCTATTATTTTCCAACTTGAAATAGAAGGAACAAGAATAATTTAACAACCTTACTAAAAATCTCAACTAAATAAAATTGTCACTCGATTAGAGTTCCAAACGCATTTTTGAAGCTCATATTGTATTGATTGAGTACATCAGGGACACAGAAATTCATTTTCTAAAGTACCCCCTTTGTTTCCTCTGGATATAATAATAAAGCATTGTTAACGTGTGAATCAAAGTTAGAAGTAAAGTTGAAAAGAATCTAAAGTTCAACCGAAAGAATAGAAAATTCCATCGCATTCCCCTCTTGAGTTTTGTAATCAGTTCCCCTGTGGTGTCCGTACGCGTGTGATTCATGCATTAGTAATGGCTGCCAGAGACATTCCTTTTTCTCCATTGGGAATTCAAGAGAAAGTCCATATTAAAATCATGAAATATTTTGCAAAGCTCAAAAGGGAATTCTGAATTTCTTACATATTTTATTTGTGTGAAACAAAAACTAAGAACATATTGCTCTTTTACGAATTTTTCAATATGCGAAAGGTCTTATTTTTTAATGAAACGGGGTGCAGTATATATTATTTCATGCGTCAAAGTATTAAAAAATATTTTAGTGAAAAGATATTTTAACAATAAAATATAGAAAAAACTTCTGCGTTTTACATTTCTTTCACGTTCTGACATTTTAGAGTAATTTTTATATAAATAATACGGGGCTGATCCACTGCTGTTTTTGGACTTTCTTGACATTTTTGGCCTCAATGGGGATTATTCCCACCCGCCATAAGAGAGAGATGGAGTACGGCCTGAAAATGTATTAACGAAGTTTTGTTCATCAGAACATTAAAATGAATAGGTTTTTTTGCATTAGTTGTAATTTTGTAACAAAATGTATAAGGCATTGTATAATGTAAGAATGTCTTATACAGGGTGTCCCATAAATAGTGGGCCACACTTCTAGAGGGGATAGTAGACACCTAGACGAGTCAGAATCACATAGGAATCGGGGGTCCCAGACCAAATCCCAGAGAGTTAAAAACACTGAACTAAATATACTGACTGGAATGACGAGTTCCTGTACGGAAGCATTGGCACCGCCGGTCCGCGTATGAATACAGGAAAGGGGAGGAGTTTGAGCGAAGATCCCACTCAAAGAGGCAAAACAAACGTGTTTCGGTACTGGGAAGTAGTGTTGGAGCGTGTTTTCATGGTCTTGTCGGTTCTTTATTTAAATAATTTTAGTCTATATCGTTGTTTTATTTCTAGATATAAGATGATTAGATGGTGTAGTGTATACAATTGCAGAAATAGATTCGGAAAACTCCGAGAATATGGCAAAAAAACTCCAAATTGTAAAGAGCATATTTAAGAATATTACTTGTAAATCTTGTATGTCCGTGTTGCAAAAGAAACCAACACACCAAACAAAACATATATCTACCTTTAGAGATCCTTAATTATTTTTTTCTTTCGTTTCAAGAGGTGGACTTATCATGTGTTCAATGACTGTTTTTAAAATTATTTCTCCTTCTGAGAGGGCCTTTAAGCATTTCATATTAAACGAAAAAATGGACAAAAACTTTAATAATATTAATTATAAGTTAAAATTAATAATTTATGAATATTTGTCCAATGAATATATTAGATTTTATCATCCCGTTGAGAATGAAGTTGGGTGTGAAGAAGACCTTCATGAGTCACAAATGACTTAACTAATTATTGACCGATATATAAATATCCAAATCAAACATTATGGTAAAAATACAACTTTGAAAGATATATACACAATAACTGTGCCACAAAAAGACAAAAAATAACAAAACTAATATTATTTCAAAATGTATAAACGTTTGGATGGAAAACAGTTTTTTATATGTGTAGTTCTTATATTTAACATAGAATATAAATTAATTTACCCCTAAGACTAACCACAAAAGTTGGATGGGAGCCCTGTACCTGTCATGTAAATAAATGTTTTGAAAACTACCTCGTTTGCTTTGTTTATTAAAATTTGGATAATTATTTTTTTAAAGATTTCCTTTTTAAAAATACAGGTAAGTTCTTAAAATAATTGTTGAAATATTTTCTAAACTTTCACGCTGAAGTTGTTTGAGTTTCAAAATTGTTCATATAGTGACAAATTTAGTAGAGGACTAAATTGTAGTGAAAATAAAAGGCTTAGTTTTGTGATAGTACTTAGATCCTTGTAATTTATGCCTTGGAACTTGGAATTAGTTAACTGGCTTATATGGATAGAAATTTTTTTTGTATTAAGATTTACAAATGCTCAATTTAAGTTCAATCATGCTTGACACTAGATTTTATCTTAAATTTTGCTATATAAAAGAATGAGCTTGTGATATCTAGGAAGTTTTTAGTTGCTTTAAAATGTTGCAATAAAAAATTATTAAGCAAAATATATTATGTTCATTGAAAATCTTGAGTATTATAAACAGGTTCAATTAAGAGAGTTTACCGAAATGTTTCTAGTAATTTAATACGGTATTGTATACATATTTGACTTGCTTGTTTAATTTTCTTCAAATTCTTTGAATACAGGACAATTATATGTATAGCAGAAATGTCAAAATAATTCCTGACAAATTATCTGAGCTTCCAGGATACATTAAGTCTAGAACTAGTATGTAGAGAACTAGTATGTTAACAAATGAAAATTTAAAAATGTTTGCTTGGTTTTTCCTGCACTTAAATCTCTGTTAAATGTGCCTAGCTAACTGAATTAAACACCCAAATATGCTTTTTAATCTAAAGCTGTTTATTGCACAAGTACTAAAAGTATGCAAATACTCCATCTAAATGGAAAGGGTACTTCCCATTAGATTTAAACAAGAAAAAACTACTTTATTCCGTAAATATTATTAAAAAAACAATGTTTCCCTTGTCCGAGCATTGCGAGAAAGGGAAAGTAGTTCCTCTTTTGCCTCTTTGCATTCACACACTCCGGAAAGGGAGTGATGCGGTTTCGGACCGCGCGCTACGCATTCCAGTCTCAGTATACAGGGTGTAAAGGAAAGTCCCTTTACCCTGTAATAAGTTGCTAACGGAGCAAGCTAAAGCTATGCAGTTAAGGTAACGGTATAGTAAAGTGACTATGCGCAATCGAATGCGACCAACCGCAGCGCCCTCTAGCGGAGATTTTAGGAGTTATAAATTTTATTTTAAAAACTATTAAGAATTTGCTAAAATAGTCAATTACAAAGTTGTAGAGCAGCATCGATTTAGTAGGAAAAGACACCTTAAGCAAAAAATATCTTGAATAGAACCCCTAAAACGCGCGCTCAATTAGGTTGAATTTACGTCGATTTTACGTCTTAAAACGCTTCTCACGAGGCGAAAATGAGAAACTTTCAATTTAATGAGTTAAGAATACTTTTATTCATTTATTTAAGTCATTAAATTGAAAATTTCTCATTTTCCCCACGTGAGAAGCGTTTCAAGACGTAAAATCGACGTAAATTCAACCTAATTGAGCGCGCGTTTTAGGGGTTCTATTCAAGATATTTTTTTGCTTAAGGTGTCTTTTCCTACTAAATCGATGCAGCTCTACAACTTTGTAATTGACTATTTTAACAAATTCTTAATAGTTTTTAAAATAAAATTTTTAACTCCTAAAATCTCCGCTAGAAGGCGCTGAGGTTGGTCGCATTCGATTGCGCATAGTCACTTTACTATACCGTTACCTTAACTGCATAGATTTAGCTTGCTCCGTTAGCAACTTATTACAGGGTAAAGGGACTTTCCTTTACACCCTGTATAGTTCAGTGGTTAAAAATGGAGCGACACCACAAAACAATTATTGAAAAATTCAATCTGTAGAAGAACTACTATTGGTAAAACTTAATCATGGTCTCAAATTTTGTGGTTTAACATGATCTTTAAAATCATTGTAAAAGTTTTCATTTTAAAAATTTTTTTACTACGAAATAAAGTCAAAAACCACAAAAATATGTGAAAAATCTGCCAAAACTTTATTTTGTATTTAGAAATCCTTTCTTTTGATTTGATAATCTGAAAGATCATAGTTGAAAACCCTAGAGTCCAAAGTTTCACGTAAATACCATCAATATTAAACGCTTAAGATCTAATTAAAGTTTGATTTTTGCTTGCGAAAACAGATCCAGAATTGGAACGTTGAGGGAAAATCTACGAATTACGGATTGATGCTCGCTAAATTTCTCGCCATTATTTGCGATACGAGATTCCTCGCCAACATTCGCCAACAACAAATCTCCCAAGCTGTCTTGGCGATCTGTAGGAGCTTGGTATGTTTCGCCAAACTGGGAGAGAAAAGAAAGTTAGCGATTATCTATCCGTAACTCGTAGATTCTCCCTGAACGTTCGTTTTCTGGAGCTGTTTTCGCACTCAAAAAACAAACTTTAACAGGATCTCAAGCGTTTAATATTGATGGTATTTACGTGAAACTTTGGACTTAAGGGTTTTAAAATATGATCTTACAGATAATCAAATCAAAAGAAAGGATTTCCAAATACAAAATAAAGTTTTGGCATATTTTTCACATTTTTTTGTGGTTTTTTGACTTTTTTTCGTAGAAAAAAATTTTAAAGTGAAAACTTTCAGCATAATTTTAAAAATCATATTAAACCACAAAATTTGAGACCATGATTAAATTTTTACCAATAGTAGTTCTTCTACAAATTGAATTTTTCAATAATTGTTTTAGGGTGTCGCTCCATTTTTAACTCCTTGGGATTTGGTCTGGGACCCCCAAACCCTATGTGATTCTGACTCGTCTAGGTGTCTATTATCCACCCTAGAAGTGTGACCCATTATTTATGGGACACCCTGTATAAGCTGAAAAATATCGGAACACTGTTTCATGATAAATGGAGACTGTTTCATAACTTTATGTGACTATTTTCGTCGCATTAGATTGTCAATAATTATAAACCATTGAGAATAATAAGAATTTAACTTATTTTATATATAGCCTATTACTTTTTCAAAACAAAATTGTTTACTAATTGTTAACCCATAGCCTTAATAAAATCAAACCTAAACCCTAACTAACAGTTCTCCAGATTAAACATACATTGCTACACACATTACTAACAACATGTTTCTTTCACAGATCCATCTGGGGACTTCGACACGTCCTATACACACAAGGCAATACGAATCCAGCCGAAGTTCGTTAGGCCTAGCGATCGGCCCTCGCGGTAGGAATCGAATCAAACCCAGCGACGGATAACAAGATTTTCTCATCTCGCAGCCCAAGTCGGACACGTCCCCAGCCATGCCAGAACGACCTTGATGCTGATTCGATATGAAAGTAGTGTGGGGCCTTATTTTCTGCCCCGGAGAAGAGCCTATTCCCTGCCATGAATAGAATTCTGGGGTTTTTTTTTGAAGTGGTGGGAATTCCTTGCTGGTGAGATGATGGGAATCTTGTATTCCGGAGATATGAGTGTGGGTTTGTTTTGGGTGGTGAGACATTTCGTTGGGGTAAGAGAGAATACTAAGGATGGGGAATGTGGAGGTGGAAAACTGGGTATAAACCGTATGGTTTCGGAATGCATGATTTTCCATGTACTGTTTGTGAAATCGTAAAATTGGAAAGCAGATTTGTTTTATTTGTTGGATATCCAGTAAAGGGTGAAACCCAGTGTTTAAAAGTACCTTTAAAATTGAAAAATAAATTTAAAATTAAGAAACGGCGCTATTATTAGTTCATATGGATTTTTAATTCCATTTCCTATGTTCCAAATTTTAAGTAGAATAAAAATTTGGATACTCCATGAAACAGTCAGCATGATAAATTGAATGGTATCAAATAGCTTACACTAACGTACGCTACTTTTCGATTAGCGCAGTGTCCTGATAAAATATTAGAGTTAAAAGCAATTTAAATATCTCTAAATACATTTTATGTAATCAAAATGTTTTGATTTTTAATGGAAAGTTAGCTACGAATTTTTCATATAAAATACATCTAAAATTGAAAATAGTAATTATTTTCCGTTTTTCCCCCAAAAGAGTTCTCATGAGCTTGTTTTATTATATTTCCTCATAAAGTAAAACAGTGTTTCATATATGGAGATAAAAATCAATTTCAAATTCCATGTTGTTTCTAATCTACTGTGAATCTAGACCTATACAATATACATACCCCTGAGACTTAACAACGCAAAATAAAAAATTAAACAGTTTCATTTGCATAGAGATAGGAATACAATATTGAATCAAAATCTCATATGGGAAATAACTTTTCATTTCTCCAAAAAGTTCTTAATTAAAGGTAAATTCCACTGCCTTCGCAAATCCCGGTTCATTATATTAAGCGTATTCCATTAATTAAAATTCATTGTTAAGGTTATTTACAGACCAATGAGAAAAACTCAAATCACAGTTTTTGAAGTTAGAGTTTATGGAAATTCGATCTTTTTTTCCCATTTCTAATTTCAGATCCAATCAACTAGAGTAATTTTTCAAATGTTCAAAGGGACCTAATTTATCTTAGCATAAACCCAATTAATCAGAATGAAAGGTCATGTGTAAAAGCAATTCTCGAAATCAAATACGAGCAAATTAAATGGAAGCAAATTCGTACGTAAATGTCCCTCTGTTTTGTTGAATTTTCTCTAGCGCAATTAACAAATAAAGTTCCTTCTAAGTTCGGATTTTGGTAATAACTTAAGTAATTCAAATAAGGGAACTTCGGTCCCAACATTTTTCTTTCTTTCATTTGACTAATATGTTAATTTTCTAATTACCTTAATCTAAGTCAGTCTTCAAAAGATATAATTGTAGTAGTTCCAAAATGTTTGTTTTCCTGAGCTAGGTTATTACCTTTTGTTTTTTAGGTCCCTTCAATTAAACTTAGTTCTTTGTAGATATACGAATTCTTATCTCATACAAATTAGTTTAGTAGAGGATGGCAGGGGAGACTGTTGTACCTTAGGACAGTTGTACCATCGGTCACCATGTTTTAAAGTTCGGGATAAAATGGAAACTTGGATTTGTGGTCGATTTTGAATGTAAACATATGCTATCTGATTTCTAACATGAAAGCAGCTTTTTAAAATATTATTTATAGTAGATATAATAAATTTACTATTTCCAGATGCTCAAAATTACTTTTAATGCATCACTATATTAATATTTTTATTTCCCTTTAATTATGATATTTTTAAATTGGATATAAGTGGTGAATCCCCAAGATTACGATTTTTTAGTTTTGATTTTGGAAATCGTCATATCTCAATTATTTTTTTTTATAGAATTTTGAATGCAAAAACACTTTATGTTGTACCTTCGGACACGTTCTTGATGGTGTCTGTAGCTAATCGGCGTTTTAGAATCAGGTTTCATTTACGTGAATACATTTTAATGCATGTTAAATTAATTCTAAATGGTTATCTATTTGTCGGCGATTATTTTCAAGTGATTTTTAGATGAAAAATCTAATATTTTGTGATCTAAACTACTTTTTAAAATTTTTGATTCAACTTGGAATTTAGTGTAAAATATGGTGTAAAATCTTAAGCACCCTATCGCATTTAAGTATGATGATTACAAAAAACTTAAAATCAGCATAATCGATGAAACTATATTAACATTAAATTATCGATTTCAAAATTCCTGGCGATTTATGGTATTCTTGGTGGGAAATCAAGATTTTTGTCAATAAAGTTCCTTTATGTGATCATTTTTGATTAGTGATGGGCAAAATCGATAATTTTAGGTATCGAATACTTTGGTATCGAATACTTATAGGTATCGAATACTTATAGGTATCAAGTACTTTTAGGTATCGAGTACTTTTTTCCAAAATTTGGAAATGAACCTGAATGGACCATTTTTTCTAAGGTTTATCCATACTCGATCTGAAATTTAAAAAAACTGAAACCGATCCATCAAAAAAGAATAATAATATATGGTGCAGAATAAGTGAAGTCACCACTATTTAATTTAATAACTTATAAATAACATATTTTAATTCATTCCTTCGATTAAAGTTTTCCTAAAGTTCCTAAATAGTTTATTTTCAAAGCTAAAAGAAACAAAATTAAATTTAGTTGATTTGAATTCTACGCAGTTAAAGCCAGATAGCGGGAATACAAAATAAATAAAACATGCTTATTACCTACTCGATCGTTTTGCATTAAAATTGTAATTAGTATACATAATTTTTGAATTAAACATTTAAAATAATCCTTTTTGCCAGAAAGATTACTATGCTTAAAAACTTTTGAGTACTAAATTTAATATTAAATACTTTTTACTTTGCTGATAATATTTTATTAAAGCAATAACATATTAAAAGACTTTTTTGATTTTTTTGGGAATGCATAAAATCCTAAAAAAATTCATAAATAAAAATATAAATGAAATTTTAAAATTTGGGTCAAGAGATGAGTTTTATAAACTTAAACCCTTTCCGATTTTTTTATACTAAATGCAATACGGATCTATCCAATAGTTATGGGAAAATTATGTCACATTTGTTTTGCACACTCCAGATACCCTCTTATCTCTACTTTTTTAAATGAGACATTTCTAGAAAACTTCCTTCTTCGCAAATTCTATTAACTTATATGGAACTTCATAAACAGATCCTGCCTAAAATATAGTTTTTTACTCCTTTTTGCTTTACAAATAAAATTTGTTATCTAATTTCAACATGATCGAAATACATACTCACCAGTAAATAGTAATGAAATGAATACATAAATAAAGAACTTGCCTATATTTATTTCGAGTATAATTAATTTTAAGGTGGCCTATACACATAGGTGGTTAATTAAAGAATTTAATTCGTAATTACTTAACAATAGTATTGTAGATGTTATTAATTACACCATGTGAATTATAATCAACATAATGTATTATGTATTTACAAAACCTAACAAATACTGGTGACTATTCTAATTAACCATTAATTGGTACAAACAAAATATGGGCTATTCGTTTAAAAATATTCAGTAAGCAATCTTATAATAGAATCTTATGTCAACAGCAAGTAATTGATTATAAGATTCGATTACTTAGGTACTGATATCGGAAAAAGTACCCGCATTAAATATTCTATTTCAAAAGTACGTATTTGGTAATCGATACCAAAATTACTGATCTCGAAAAAAGTATCACTATGAGAAGGGAAAAACCCGGCCGCGTCAAATTTCTCTCGCGGATGATTTACGACTTGGGTTTGAACGTTGCAAAATGAAAACAGAAACAGGCTGCGTTTGATCTACAGTACAGGTATTTTAAAGATTATTTCATTGAAAAATTTAAAACGAAATATGAATACTTTTTTGGGTATCGAATACACTCGATACTTTCAGGTACGATCGATTTGGTATCGATACCTGCCCATCACTATTTTTGATCTAAAAGTATTTTACTTTAAAAATTGATTTCCCATGCATTACTTTCTTCAAATTATTCATTAGAAGGCAATGTATAAATAAAAATAATTGTTTATATTTAGCTCTTTTCAACTTTAACTTCCTTTTTTATGGGTGTCCACAGGTACAACTGGGTCTGTCCATAGGGAGAGCAGGTATTCAAGTACCTGTGTACACAAATGTTATCTAGTTATGAAAACTGATTAAAAATCCAATTTTGAATATTTGAGTTAATAAAAAATACTACACTACTTACTAAGGTTAGAACTATAGGTTGGGCATTTTAAATGGTCGGAATGTGATTTTATCTGTCTCAGAAAAATAAAAACATGATTTTTGTTCGAAGTTACAACAGTCCCCCTTTTGATACACATATTAGATTTACACAAATAGTTATTTTATTGTTAAGATGCTTTTAAAGTAAAATTTCTCACAGAAATATAACTTGGATGTGAAATTTAACTTTTTAGAGTTGGTACAGTTACTTTATTACCAGCTTTTACTACATTGTTAAAAATTTATAATGCATGTTAACATTGATAAATGTTATATTCAAGTAGTAATATAGAAGCGCTATTCTTTCTTAGTTAACAGTGTTTTAAATTAAATCGTAAAATATATTTTTAAACATACTCATCAAACGAATACAGGGTGTATCTCAAATGGTGCAACAAACTTTCAGAGTTGATAGTACTCATCAAGACGAACAAGAATCGGTATAGAAAGGGGGGTCCCAGACCAAATCCCAGGGAGTTAAAAATGGAGCGACACCCCAAAAAAATCATTGAAAAATTTAATTTGTAGAACTACTAAACTCTACTATATTTGTAGAACACTATTGGTAAAAACTTAATTATGGTCTCAAAAATTGTGGTTTCATATGATCTTTAAAATTACCTCAAAAGTCTTCACTTTAAAGTTTGTTTTATTATGAAAAAAGTTAAAAAACACAAAAAATGTGAAAACTCCGCCAAAACCTTATTTTGTATTTCGAAATTTTTTCTTTTGATTTGATAATCTGAAAGATCATAGTTGAAAACCCTTAAGTCCAAAGTTTCACGTAAATGCAATCAATATTAAACGCTTGAGATCCTGTTAAAGTTTGTTTTTTGCGTGCGAAAATAGCTGTTCTGGAAACAGCCGTTTACTAAATGTGAATAAGAACCTTTCAATACCGATTCTTGTTCGTCTTGATGAGTATTATCATCCCTGAAAGTTTGTTGTCCCATTTCAGATACACCCTGTATAAGTTGCGCGCAAAGTAATTAATTGGGCATTATTTAATAATGTCCAAGTGGAGTCCGACAAAGTGATAAATTTCATTGATGAAATGCCATTGAAATTATCATATTGCCTCTTTCACACACATTGGGCATTATTAATAATGCCCGATTTATCACATTGCCCGTATAAACACCAGTGCATTTTATTATTTCTCTTATGAAATTCCAATAGCTTTCTACGTAGGCTATAGAAAAATATGTAATAAAAGTGGAGTAAAAACCATTGCCTTTTTTACACTTTTTACAATTCGAAATTTATAATAATATTCAAACTTACTCCCAAGTAGCATATTTTGCTGTACTAAATAGTACTGATGTCTGAAGTGTCTTCTAAGAAGTCGAGTAAGTAATCAGCCATTAAATTAAAAGAAACTACTTAAATAAAAGAGAACTGTACTTACTATTTTTCTATACAAAATATTATAACTTTTATTTGTAGGTATACATCAAAATAAGCATACATACTTTCATACTCTCAATATCATCTCTATAGTATAAGGTAGATTTCAAACTTTGTTGGCAAAGATTTTAATGAATAATGTATTGTGGGGAAACCAATTTTTAAAAACTCTGTTTTATAAAACCAGTGAAAAACTATAAGGTATGTTTTTAATCAAATATCTAACTGTGTCTGTTCTAAGTATGAAAAGTAATAACGAATTTATTATATTTTAGATGTGACATTGAATTTTCGGTTTAATGGTTTTATCTACTCTACACAGCATTCCTGTTTAAGAAGCAAATCCAAAGGATTTAACACTCTTAAAAATAAGAATTAAACTTCTCTTTAAAATAACGATTATCATCCTCTTTTAGAATATCAATTTTTAAAAAATCTATTTTAAAATAATTTTTATGCATAGTCAAATTTCAAAATTGGTATTTTTTGGGGGAATATTCTGAATATAGTCAACATACTTTTACTTGAATTCCTTTGATTAAAGTATTTTTTTTATTTTTAATTGAAGAAGGTATAAAGAATATTAGTTTTATCAGTTCAAAGTTGCTAAATTATGAATAACATTGATGGATGGAGATTTTAAATGAACTTTATGAAAAGAGTTTTATATATTGCTTAAAAATATTTTTAAAATTATTTTTTATAGTTCCTGTATAATTTACAAATTGTTTGCACATTATTCAGTTATTCTATACTTGACTCCAGCGTTTCTTGATAATGGTGAAAGGATCTGAGAGCAAACGATGGAAGCAGTAAACAGCGCTATGTCCAAATGCCGTCTGAAATTGTGCTTTTTACTTTAGAAGTAGAATTTGTGAAATCTGATTGTTTTATTCATAATTTTTGTAAAATATTTGAATATTTTATACTTATACTATATAATACAGTTAAAACTATTTTCGATTTTACGGCGTAGTACACTCATTTAGAACTCAAAGCGCCACCCAATAAGAGCTCCCACGGATCTTTCAACTCATGTTTTATTCCGCTCCTCGTGACGTCATTATCAAGAAAGGTTATAATCTAGTACAGTAATACCTTTAAAGTATTTACAGTGAGATAGAAAGAAGCAATAGATACATACACCATGAAAACTTCATCTACTTTATATGGCATGGTCGAAACTAATCGCAAAATTTTGCTTGACCATTGGTAACCCAAGGGTAAGGTCTTTATCCCTTCATTATGCGTTCATACAGCTCTAATTCTCTACACATCCCAAAAATTTAATACATTAATTAGCAATAAAAATATTAAAGAACCCACCCAATAGCCCATATAGCCCAATTAAGCGACAACCAACCACCCCTGTGTTTGTCGGCCGCGCGTCGCATTTCAATTAGAGTCGTTGATTATTTCCCGGGTCCTCTGATCCTGGATCGGAAAGGCCCAAGGACTTTCTGATTAGAGCCTACCATGATTATGGACTACCTGCCTAATTACAAGTGACCGAGGCTGTTGCTGAAATTGGGGAGGAGATACTTGGAGTGTGAATTAGAGGTTCGTTAACCGCTGGATTGAAAGATGATGTTTTTTCCATGGGGATACCCATGTTAATCGGATGGTGTAGTTATAGTTTTATTAGAGGAATCAAATCTAAATGAATAGGTTTTGTGGTTGTTGGGATTTTTTAATGTTGGTGTATTGCCCGACTAATTAAACATGTTAATGCTGATTTTTTCGTAGTCAATGTCTCTCCTTAATAAGGCAGAAAGAGAAAAGCTCACGAAATAGTTTTTCCTTAGGTACACAAAAAATTTGTTAGAGTTAGAGAGTGATTTTCATGAAAGTTTGTTAATGAAGCTAAGGAATTGTGTTCCTAATTTAATTTTTCATGTGGGGGAAATTTATGGAAAATTCATTATCTCTTTACATACGTAATGCCTTGATTTTTTTAGTTACTATTTTTGATTACTATTTTTAGGACACCTCCGGTTGAATATAGCGTCTTTTATTTTACTTATTAGATACAGCACGATCTTATTTGGACTCAGAAAATTGGAAAATTGGACTCAGCACGATCTATAATATCAGAAAAAAGTCTCGAATAAAGCTAATACTTTGGAAAATAAACATTTTATATTTTCATAATTAGATACCATACCTGATTGAAAATTAAATATCATTAATATTTTAAAAGTAGGCAATATTGCATTGAATTTCTACGACTTATTTTGGTACTCTTCCAGAATCCCGGCGCAAATCTCGCCAAGCAGATCTTTTGGCGACAGCTCACACATGACCTTCCGAAACCGATATTCCATTTGGCGCTGGTTGCATCTTTATTGGCGACTTAATCGCTTGCGCCGGGATTCTGGAAGAGTACCCATATTTTTAACTTTTTATGGCATTTGCCTGCTAAAAACACGAGTACTTTTTAAGCATTAATAATATTTAATCTTTAGTATTGTTCATGATTTTTCATAGGTTTTATCAAAATATTCTTAAGCAGACAGATTTATTAAAATTTATCCAAAAACGAAAATTGCAGAAAAAATACGAACATTTCTCTCGTTTATTAACTAAACGCACTAAACTATATTTGATTTCAATACTGTTCCCTTTCCCTACAATTTACACTACATTCATAATAATCTCACTCTCTTTAAAAACATATCTGTATTCTCCCCCAAAATCAGCAAGAATAACCCCCACTAATTAACACTAGCATCCAAAACACGTATCAACAACCCAGAACACCGAAAGAGTTCAACGCGTGATTTATGAATAATTCTCCCCCATTCCCACATGCACCCATCTGCCAAACGCGTAATTTATTCCCCCAATCACCCCAATGACACCTGCAAAGAGAAGAGTGAGCAACGCATGTTCGAAGTGCCAAACGAGTTAATCAACCGCCCCCAGAATTGGAAATAATGAACTTTCCCTTCGGTAGAGATAAGACCCCGTGGATAATTTATCGCGTCCCGAGCAAGAGGTAATAATCTTAAATGAGTTAATTTTGCATTATGTGTTATGAGCTGGTACCGGTAAATGAGAGGAGTGATTGCTTCCTTTATGTTCTCTCGATTAAAGTTGCCTGGTGCGTTTCAGGGGTTGGATTGTAATATTCTGTTTGGGTATAGAGTGTATAGGGAAAATGTTTACTCTGAACTTTTATTATTAATACTTAGTGTTTTCCCTAGTATCAATGTAGAATAATTAAACTCTTCAAATTAAGGCAATGCTATTAAATCAGTTAATCAAGTTCCTACTAGTTTTAAACAGTATAACTAGCTCAGTGTTCCAAAAAAAAATATTATTCCGATAACTTGAATTATAATTAGCGAGATGATTTTATTTGAATCATCAACAGTTTGAAAAAGGGAATATGTCCAAAAACCAAGTTTTGAGAAAATTGAGAAAAAAAACCTGTATAAGTAAAGGAATTTTCATTGTATAACCACAACATTTGTACTAGGAATTCAGGGCCACATTTAGAGTACAAAATAATCATCGAAAAAATAAGTATGTTCAAAAATATTTTACAGTTGAAAAAAATTGATAAACGTATTCCCTTTTTCAACCTTATGGAAATTTCAGATGAAAAAATCTTAGAAGCACTTTAATCGACAATTTCTGCTCAGTTTACAGTATAAAAGGGAAAAATAGAAACATTAAAGCGAATAAAATTCAAAATTATTATGAAACATTAAGTCATTATGAATCAAACATTCGATGGATACAAAAATGGGAAAAACACTTTTAAACTAAAATAAGATTATATTTCTTTTAAGTTTAGAGTGCAAAGAAAAAGAAACGAAAGACAAATTAACTTAAATTTCAAATTTGATAAAAAAATACTGTGAATGGACATCTCTTTTTTCCTAAATTCAGGGGGCTATATCTGCCGATAGGGGGTAATTATTTTCTTCCCTCTTTATATTCATGTGTAGAGCGAAGCTTGGGGAATTTTTAAAGCACAAAATGTCACTTATCCCTTTTCAAAATGGCGGTTCATTTCTTGTTGCTTCATTTTGTGTTAGAGTGAGATAATGTGATATTCTTATACCTTATCAAATCTAAATATTCCGGGAAGTTAAAAACTAGCAACTTTTGGTGATTGCAAGTACAAAGCCATTTATGATATATATTTGATGCTGTCAACAAACTTTCTTCAAATTCCACTGAATTTAAACGGATATAGTTTAAAACGTATCTCTACTATTCAAAGATCAAATAAAACATTTTCTTACCAAAATATAATTTAAAAGTTCATAAATTCAAGAGAAACTTATGTAGGAGTTAAAAATACATTCACTAGCAAATTTGTTAAAATATTAGTTACGTAGAAACTAAATAATCTTTAAAACCCGTAATGAATTCGCATGAGAAATATATTTACAGCTGGATTTTTTTAGAACAAAAATTGATATATTTCGGCTGCATTAGATATTATATGACTTAGTTTACATTAATTTTTTCAATCTGTAAATAGGCTTCATAATTCTTCTCTCATTGTGGATAAATAGTAGTTATCTAAATAAATGTTACTCAAACCTCAAGAAACTTAGTTAACTTCAGACATGATTGAATAACGTAAGGGATATGAAATGTGCCTCCCTTAAATATTTATTAAAACTAGACTGCTCACCATTTGTAATCAATGGCATCTTCGAAATTATGAATGGCCGATGCTATTGAGGTTAATTTGTATTTCGAAGTAAGTCCAGAGCCATAAAGTCAAATGAGATGCTAAGTAGCAGGGTCTGAATATGGAAATTCATTACCGAGTGCTTGATGTCCAATTTGTTTGGGCTCACGAATGGAAGATTTGGGTGGGCATATATTGAGCGTGCAATATTAAAGTTAGCAATTGGGCTCAAGTTTGAGGAACTCACTGAATAACTATTGAATAGTTTTTGCAAGTAATAGCCTTCAATATACATTTAATAATACGTACATTTAGAAATTGTGAAAATAGTTCTTTGGTTTTAAGAATATCCGAATGCTGGGCAAAATGAAATACATACTTTGGATAAATTACAAGATTAACTTTTAAAGGTGCATTTTTTCTTTATCTAGATACTTATACGTTTTTAAGAAATCTTAATTCTGAAATAATTTGTTAATGTTAAAAATTTTACAATTATATTTTTTAATCCCTAAAATAATTCGATAAATGCCAGTCATAGAATTTGCAATTAGTGAAACTATGTGTCTACTGGTTCTGGTTTTTCTTAAAGCATCGTTAAGCGAAGAAAATGCCAAGAATTAAATTGCATTAAAAGGGGTGTAATAAGATTTAAGTGTCCTTTTTCTGCAAGAGATGCAACGTTATCTCAAAGGAGTAATGTTTTAAACTAATTAAAGCTATAAAAGCAAAAGAGAAGCACTTTTTAAAATATTAAATGCATAATGGTTTAGATAAGATTCAAACCACCTCTGGCCAATTTTTTCATACATATTTCAATGAAATTACTTCAAAATTTCATAATTAAGATTCTAAGATTCAGTTGTTGATAAAATATGATGAACATAACTTAATGATGAGACTAATTACTTAAGATCTTGAACGCACATTTTGAAATAAATAACATAGTAGTTGCATGTTTTAAATACATTTTCTTCCGTGATTAGTTTCAAACCACTCGAATTTTTAATGACAATTTTTAATGATTTAAAATATTACCGATAAAAGCTTAAAAGAAATACCCTTGAGGTCCTATTGTGGGAGAAAATTTTTTTCCAAGCTAGTACGTTTTTAATGGTTTTTACCACTAATAAACCATCCTTTTGTTTCCAACCTAATTACATTGTGGAGAAATGGGGGACGTAAATTATCCATTTTTTCCGAGACATTATGTTAAAGTCCAATGTTTGCTTTTAAAATTTACGACTATGAGAAACTGCACCAGAGCAGACATGTGTAAACTCGTTTTTTAAAAGTTTACTGTTACTCTTTCATGTTTAATGAGTAAGCAGTCCAGAAAAAACAACGAATCCAATTCTCGTTTACTCACTCGGAAGTAAAGTGGGTTTTTTGAAAACCTCCTAACGTTCTCCGCTTTACAAAATCAGTATCCTTTCGGTAAAAAAAAGTAGGCTTAGCATGATTTCGAGATGGTAATGGGAGATATTTCTTTTGTCAAGAAGTCAGGAGATCCGATTATGAAGCATTGTTTTAAAAACACTCTCTAGCGTGTAATCTTGTTTAAATCATTTACTCAGCAAATAGCTAACAGTTTAAATATTTTAAATGTTTACTTTGAGTGCTTATACAGTACTAAAAAAAAGACAATTTATAATTTTTAAAATTGTTAAATACTCATAAAATTCGTTAAAAGTGGCCAAAAAGTGTTCTGTCTCATGAGGATCAATTATGGTTTTAAAAATAACAAGACCTTGTTTAAATTTTAGAATACCTTCCTTTTTCAACTGTCAGATACGTATTTGAAAAATAGTTTGATGATTGAGAAGTAACGAATTATAGAATTAGTTAACAGTTAAGTTTAAGTGGAGAGTAAATTTTACTTTTACTAATAAAAATTGTTTTTATTTGTCCCACTGACGAAAACCTTTGTAATAATCGTAAAAAAACTCCATCGTAGATCTCCAATAATTAGTTTAAATGCCAACCACTTCCGATACACTCCCTAAGAGTCAGAAGACATAAATATTGAAAATATATTCAAGTATGTTTTATCCCTTTTTAATAAAATGAAGAACACATTATTTCAATGCATCGTGTCATTCCATACAATGCTTATAATGAAGAAAAACCCGTCCATAAACGCTGCTGTCACTAACTTTACACAACACGTTCTCTTTGTAAAAATTTTAAAGAAAGTTCAATAACTTAGTAAGGCATAGTTTGGAAGCCAATCTAAAATTTAAATTCACATAGATTTATTAAAGGAGTTTAAAATTGAGGTGCAGGAATAATAGCAAGAGCAGTTATAATTCACTTATAGACAGAGAAGATGCACGGGTCCTTGTTTTCAGCTCACCACCCGAAGAGTAAGTAATATTGAAATATCTAATAATATTTTTCACGATAAAAAGGTATTGACATAAAACCAGTCTTTTCCATCAGTATAGCAAAAAAAACCAACAAGATAAATTGATCAGAAAATATTACTAAAACGTTTTGGCATGACTCTACCTTTGAACAATTTTAGATTTCCATACACCCTACTTTAAAAAATCCTCCCCTAGGGTGAAGTGGGGTAATATGATTATAGTGGTCAAGTGCAATATTGGTATCTTAGCATTTTGTTTATTTACGAAATGCCTAAAAAAACAAACAAACCATTTCACCTCGTCAATCAACTTCTGGAATGTCTGTTTCTCCCATTCATTTCTTCATCTTAAGGTGACGTCTTTCCTCACAGTTAAATTTTATTTCAAAATATCTTGAATATCAATATAATATATTGAATTATTAAATATAAGTTATCAGAAAATTCAAATTATTAATTAGAAATACTATTTACTTTTATTTAAGGTGGTTGCCTACCTAAAAATGCCGTTTCCGACCAAAAATTCCATAAAAAAAATGTATTATATTATTTCAAAAAACACATCTTTAGCTTTCCAAATCAGTTTAAATTTTGTCTTTATCTTTCCTAGAACCAAAGTTACAAAAATTTTACTTAAAACTAAATATGCATTTTATTACGGAAAGATAAAGAAATTCGCGTTTTTCTCTGAATCACATTTTTGATATTTTCCTTCTCCGCAAAACTACATTACTCAAAATATTATAAGTGAATTTCTATAAAACTTGGGCACAATACTTGACATAATATGATTTAGGAGTCCTACTATTTTTTGGCTGTAGGTGTAATATTTTTTATTTTATGAATAGTATAACTTCAAACTTTTCTGAACTTTGGTGTGTTTTTTTTTAATTTTTAAAATTTAGTGCTATAACTTTTGATATTAAAATAGTTCATACATAAAAATAGTAGGCCTCCTAAAATGTGTGTTTACGAGGACAATAAAGTTTACAAAACAAAAATATCTTCATATAAATTTGAGTTATGATGTTTTGCAGAAAGGTTGTTTATTGTGTTTTCCATGCATAAATTCTTCAATAATATGAAAATTTAAATTAATATTTAATTATTTTTTGTATTATTCATAGTTTTTAGATGCATTTAATTGCATAAATCACAAATTAGGTCAACATTTTAATTATTAAAAAAAGCCTCCATAGGTAGGCAACCACCTTAAGATTTCGCTGTGGCAACTAGTAATTGGAGAGCAGACATTCCGAAGTTGATTGACCAGGTAAAATGGGGTTTCTTTGTTTTTTTAGGAATTTCGTGAATAAAATTTCATGTTTTTTGGAATGCTGATTTTCCTTGAGCCTAAATATAAATCAACATTCCAAAAACACATGAAATTTTATAAATACAAACTGTTAAAATCCCCATACCTATATTACCCCGTTATAACCATTTTACCTCATCTGATCATCTGTCCTATCTTACCTCATCTATCCTAATAAACCTCCTTTACTATTCCTCTCTTCGCATTCCCTCACATAAAAGAAAACCCCCATAACCGATCGTTCAGCGAAGAAATCGCCTTCAATCAATAAAATCCCCAATATCCGACAGGGAAGAACACGCCCGAACTCGTTTTTCAAGACGAAATCACTTAACCGACGACGTATAAAACGAAGCGAGAAGAAAGTCGGGGATCACCGTCTGATCCTGCCGACAATGTGAGAAGAGAAAAAAAAATGTCGCAAACTATTTCTCGCATCCGGAAACAGAGTTTTAAGAGAAAATCCCAACTTTTACGACTGTACGGTTCTCGGCCTATAAAATATGGCTCCCCGTAAAACTTTGCGGATATGTGTGTCCGTAATTCCTCCGGTTTATCCCAAAGGCTTCATTACACTGGCTCTTGGTTTATGACCGTATATCTGGACATCGGCGATATTTGAAACTGGTCTTTTCCTGAAGGATATTTACAGATTTGCAGCTTTTCTATAGTCATGCGGTGGTGGTTTGGGAAGACCGTGAGATTAAAGTGTATGACTGGTAGTTAAAATATGTAGGTGGGAATATCATGTGTTATGATACTATGGAAATGTTTTAGCCTTAGAAATGTCTAGGCTATAAAAATTGAAGGGACTTGAATCTAGACACAATAAAAACCCTACACGTATTCATAAATATTTTTGGTTCTATGTGATGTGATTATTATGTAAATCTCTAAAGAATCATGAAGAACGAAATCATGTAGTTTCCTCAAAAGTAGGGAACAGTCATTTTAAAAATTGAAACAAATATTTTACAAAAGTTGAGGATTTCTATACAACTTATAGATTTCTAAAGAAGTTAGTGATTTCGTTTGTTGAAAATGCAACAACCTATATTTTTTATGTTTTGAAACCTAATAAGGCTTTTACAAGAGGGACATTACACATTATGAATTTAATTGCCAAGAAAATGAAATATATACATATATAAACATAAAGGTCCACGTGTTTAAGAAAAATGTAATTAAGAGTACATTCTCAAAAGAAAACCCTATTATAAATCATGTTTCAGTTTTTTAAACTATTTTTAACTTTTAAACCTTTTGAAAAGCATTATTAACATAATCATTGCAATATATTGGAAGTAATCCACGTGTAAGGCGGAATACTTTAAAAATAAAATACGAGCTTTTAATTTAACACACTTTCTCACAATTGAAAATAAACTCGGATAATATAAAGTTGAACAAAACAAAGGATACACTCCATACAAAGAAATAATTGTGGGACAAACTATTTTTCGTTTGATACATAAACCAAGAATTTGTACAACATGAAAACCCGGGATCGGTGTTATGACCCTACGTGTAAGGTATATAAATAAGGGTAAACAAAGTAAAAGTTTCGGTATCACGTAACAGTGCCAAACTTTTCCCATTTCCGGCATCACTTCCATGTTAAGTAAAAAGTGGCGGCAGAGGAAAAATACACGTCAAGGCCCATTTTTCATGTTAAAAGTAGCTTCGCTGAGGGGAGTATTTGCAAACGCTCGTGTAAAGAGAAACAAGTGGGAAAGTAAGAGGAAGTGGGTGTGTTCTTAAGGTTTACTTTGAGAAAGGGTTATAGCAATTAAGCCTTGTTCGAAAGAAATATTTGTTTTCGCTTAAATGAAACACATTTGGTATACTGTAAAAAATCTGGGTAATGTAAAACTAATATTTGGTGTCAAATTTTTAATTTCCCGAAACTTTGGTGCAATGAAAAAGCTAGATTGTACCAAAAATTGGTAGTATAGTATAATTGAAAATTACTTTTATGGCGCGATCGGTTGCACCAAAGTTTGGTAAAATGCTCTTAACTGGGATCGTTGTTGAGTTGTGTTTGTGTTCGCGTGCTCCGCAGTTTTGTTTTCGCATGCATCACAAAGAAAAAAGATGTTATAATAAGTTTTAAAGTTACTGAATCCCCGCTGCTGGGGCAGTGGTAGCGTGCTTGCATAGCATGCGGATGTTCGTGGGTTCTATCCCCAGTTGTTATTATTTTATTAAAATTTCCAAAAAACAGGAAAAAGTACACCATATTATGTTGCAAAACCTCTCTAATTTTGAGTGCCTTAAAACACCACATTATGGAGCAACCTCTTACTGATTTTTGGCACCATAATATGGTAAAATTATGAGCCATTTTTTTAGCAAGAAATTAAATACCAGATGTTGGGTGCAACACGGCCCAAAAATTTTTACAGTGAAGAGTCAAGATCCGGCCTTACGGATAATCATTCCATTTTAAGTTTCTGTACCATTCAGTAACAAAATACGAATGAATGATCTGGGGAAATTAATAATTTGGCGAGGCCCTTATAAATTTAAATACCCTGATCTCCAGAGAAATCCTCTCAGATCTATTTATGTATACTGAATTTAGAATTAAAATAATCCAAGAATGGTTCGCTAAAGGCTTTAGAATTTAACCACCAAAATAATCACTGGTTTTCCACATGAATTGTTTAATTTGTGGACCCTAATATTCTAAGAGTTCCTTGGAACTGTGCTTTCCTTAGGAATATTCTAGCTCATCCTAATTAATTCGAAGAATTTCCTAAACTTGCATGAAAATGTTCCCCGTAAATTTAGATAAGCTTTAATTCTCGTGTGTTAGGGGATTTTAATCGGAACGGGGACATTCATGTAAGTTGGTTTACTTTGATTTTAAGGGAAATACATTCATTTTCTTGGAATTTATATTAAAATTGGACCTAATTAGTTTAGTGTCAGTCCGCTTATTATTCTCTGGAGTCCCAATGACTACCGTCAAGTAAACTCACATTAGAATGAAAGATTGTCAAGGTACATTTATGTCATATTATTGTGTGAGACAATGCTTGTTGAAAAACTAAACTACTTAACGTTCCTTAAACTATCGAATTATTAAAAGTTATGTGTTAGCCCATTTTTTTGTTAAACTCAAAAACATAAAAGGGACTACTTTTTACTGCACGATACACATTCGTTATCTATATGTATAAATATTTCGCATGAAAATCTAAGTAATCGGAGTGTTAAAGTAGACTACCCTATTGGAAAAATGTTTCTGGTGTTATACAGGGTGTATCTGAAATGGTGCAACAAACTTTCAGGGATGATAGTACTCATCAAGATGAACAAGAATCGGTATAGAAAGGGGGGTCCCAGACCAAATCCCAGGGAGTTAAAAATGGAGAGACACCCCAAAAAAATCATTGAAAAATTCAATTTGTAGAAGAACTACTATTGGTAAAAACTTAATTATGGTCTCAAAAATTTTGGTATAATATGATCTTTAAAATTACCTCAAAAGTCTTCACTTTAAAATTTGTCTTATTATGAAAAAAGTTAAAAAACACAAAAAATGTGAAAACTCAGCAAAAACCTTATTTTGTATTTCGAAATAATTTCTTTTGATTTGATAATCTGAAAGATCATAGTTGAAAACCCTTAAGTCCAAAGTTTCACGTAAATGCAATCAATATTAAACGCTTGAGATCCTGTTAAAGTTTGTTTTTTGCGTGCGCTAACAGCTGTTCTGGAAACAGCTCTAAAAAACTGCTTGCGCACCCAAAAAACAAACTTTAAAAGGATCTCAAGCGTTTAATATTGATTGTATTTACGTGAAACTTTGGACTTAAGGGTTTTCAACTATGATCTTTCAGATTATCAAATCAAAAGAAAGGATTTCGAAATACAAAATAAGGTTTTGGCTGAGTTTTCACATTTTTTGTGTTTTTAACTTTTTTCATAATAAAACAAATTTTAAAGTGAAGA
The DNA here is from genome assembly GCA_024610705.1 of Tetragnatha versicolor. NCBI lineage: Eukaryota > Metazoa > Arthropoda > Arachnida > Araneae > Tetragnathidae > Tetragnatha > Tetragnatha versicolor. The sequence goes on along the minus strand of JANDEH010000006.1, from coordinate 8,135,525 downwards.
CTTTTGAGGTTATTTGAAAGATCATATTAAACCATAATTTTTGAAACCATAATTAAGTTTTTACCAAAAGTAGTTGTTCTACAAATCGAATTTTTCAATGATTTTTTGGAGTGTCGCTCCATTTTTAACTCCCTGGGATTTGGTCTGGGACCCCCTTTCTATACCGATTCTTGTTCGTCTTGATGAGTACTATCATCCCTGAAAGTTTGTAGCACCATTTCAGATACACCCTGTATAAACCAGTATCAAATTATACTGCATCCAGTATCATTTATACTGGTTCCAGTATCATTTATACTGGATCCAGTATAATTTATGGTTTATGAAACACCAGAAAAAATTTTCAGATAGGGTACCGTGTATCATTTCATTCATTCAAGTCTTTTTTTAATAAACGGAATTGCAGTTTAGTTTTTCTCCTGGTGGTATGACTATATTATTTATTAAACATAAATTAATAATCTCCCAAGCAATAAGTACATTTAATTGAGAAATAATCTTCCTATTCTGTTTTGAACTACAATTCAATCAATAAACACAATCCTCTTGAAACTCCCCTCCTAACTTAGAAAATCATTGAAGTTTCAATACCGCACAATCTCAAACAACATCGATCCAATCTTTTGATCAAACCACCAATCTACTTCAAAACATTTTCCAAGAAAACAACAACCCCTCCCCTCATTATTTAAGAACCATCCAAAACTCAACAGGGTTCATTTTTACTTTGAGGTTTCCAGCCGAGAGCCCCAGTTATCTCTTGATTAGTTCATTAACGACCGCCGCGTCCTTCCGGCAATCGCTGGGGCTCTGAGAGTGAAAAGGGAACTCGTAAAAGGTGAATGCGGCCGCTCTTGTTGCTGGGACGGAGATTGTTTGGACAGGCGATAAATTTCCGGTATTTTAGATGCTAAGAAGCTAACGGAATCGGAGTAATTAACCTTTGGGTAATGCGAAAGCGTTCAAGGGCCTTTCGCAGACAGAATAATTGCCTTTGATAAAGAGGTCTTATTTTCGTTTCTTTTTGGACCCGATCCTGTGGGATGTCTTTGTTTGAAGGGTGGGTCGAAGAGTAGTTGGGATAGTTTTAGCCCGTTTCCTAGACGGATTGGTATTTGTACTAGAATCCTTACAGAAAGTTTGGAGCGGGCCAGGACTGAAAAAGTTCAGGCATAATTTGGGTTTCGGAAGTTACTGGATTTTTTTAAGGATAAAATTATATTTGATTACAGATGAAGTTTCGATTTTGAAAGGGTGCAGAAAAAGACTCATTTGTCTTAATGACCTTATACTTCCTAAAGCAGGGAGGTAAATTTCTAAAAGAAAAAAAATTAAAAATGACTGATAGGAGTAATTGTCATTATCCCTGGTGACAAATTTAAAAAAAGCAAGTTTGATTTACTCATCAATGAATTTTAACTGAATTTCTTAGATTTTAAGATACTAGGGACTACTATGATAATCATAAAATATCGAAAATCCATAAATGTAGAGGCTTTTTACAGACTTTAGTATATGAAAAAAAAGCGTGTATCGAATTATAGTGATGTAAATGTTGTTGTTATTGCAGCTATTTGGATTAATTGTGTTGTGTGTTATCTTAAGGGAATTTCTATCACGATGTACTTAACTAGCAATTAGAAATCGTTTACTAAAAAGTTTAACAAATGAGAAAAAAATGGCTATGTTAAGAAAATATCATTCTACATTTTTGTAAAGTGGCCGTATTATTTATGAAAGTTAAATAAAAGAAAACTATTTCAACTATGAATTAAATTCAAGTCTTAACGCATAGTCATAACACATCAAAATGCAAGTACAGGATCACTGAGAAAAACTTTTTAATACCAACAGACCCTACAAACCCTAGTATAAAATGGATAAGAAAATTTGAACACTTTTAAGGCTATATCCCCTGAAAACTTCCCGCGTAAGAGCCAACTTTGGTATTACTCTACCCCAAATTGTTGTTTTACTGTGTTACAAATGTTATTCCTAGTTTTATTGCTGGATTTTAGAAAAGTAGTTTGCTGAAAACTTCTGTTTCCCAAAGGAATTCAATTCTTTTGGGGTGGAAATTCTGTTCTTTTAGGTTTTTTCTGCCTTAATGAGGATTAAGAAATGTTTTCTTTTTCACCCAAAATGTATTTTTTATTTTTCACTCCAAGGTTTGAGTCAAATTCTAAAAAATGATTTTCAAATATTTTTTTACTTGTGAATAGTTTCTTATCGTTGTTTGTTTACTTGCAACATTAAAAGGTAAGATGAGTGGAGAGCAGGAAGTTCAGGATAAGTGCAATGTAATAAAACATTCATAAAATTTTATAATTTTTAGTGTGTTCTAATAAATATATACTGTCTCATATACTGCTTTTTATTGAAATCCTTTTTAAGTAATTCGTTTTAAAATATTCACCTAATCCTCATATTTTAGAATATGATATTTTTACAAAATACAAACGGTTCTCCGTGTTGTTATCTAGTTTTAAACATCTATCGTTTATTTTAGCTTTGGCAATCTTCCCTCAATTAAATTTCTCGCCCATTAAGGGCTAATGACAAACCTATCAAACGACTGAAAAACATTTCCTTCTAAAAAGAACACTTTTCTTTAAGAACGAAATAAGAAAGACCCAAACAACTTAAGAGCATCTTTGTTTCAACAAATTCAGAGACTCAATTCCTTGATGATCAAGGAACTTAATTTTCGTTCAAATCCCTAATGAACAGATTCTCATCCCGGGGCTAATTATGTTCCATTAGAGTATTCCAGCACCAAAAAGGGTCCCTCTCCAGATGGTTTGAAACTGTAATAACTTATTTCTGGATCATATCCCTCCTCAGAAATTTGTCGCCTTGGTGACACGACCCCTATTTCGTTCGAAACCGAGCGGGGCGGAAAATCGTTTACGTTCCTTAGCAACGTCGATTTGGAGAAATGTTTTTTAGCTTCGGCTTCTGGCAGCAGCGGAATAATCGTTGAGAACTTTTTGATGCTGTTGCACTCCAGTGGCAACAGCTCTTTTCAAGCGATCAACAGAGGGATGGGGGCGAAAGAAATGGATTCCCATTGGTGGGTCTGGTGTTTGTCAGGAAAAGTGCGTTATTCGATTGCGGGTTCGATTCTAATGGGTTGGAACAATAAAGGAAGTTGAGTGCGGGGAGAAGGTTGTATGTACTTATGCGGCTTTTATTAGTCATTTCAATCATGAAAATAATGGGTCACTTAAGATTTTTTTTAATCCTATCATATCAGAACGTTTCCAAGTAAAGTGACACCAATAACCCCGATTATTTTCTAAAACTATGTTATAAAGATCAATTTAAAGTTTTTCTTAATTTAGAGATCATAATGCTGTTTTGTGCATAAACTTTACACTAAATTTAAAATTTTAAAAGTGCTCCGCAAGGTATAGAATCATGTTTCAAATCATGGATTTAAAATAAAATAATCAAGGTTTGAAATTATATATTTTTATTAGTTAAATATGGTTAAATGGGTTTATAAAAATGTATAGAATTTTGAAATAGAAGTATTAAAAAATAATCTAATGAAAATAATAAAATGTGGACAAAATTGAAATGTGCTATATTGTAACTTACTAATAGTAAGTTTTTAGATAACCCTTTCAAACCTAGTCGAAGTTCTCTATTAATAGGTTACAAAGGCTAACTTGGGTGCCTGAAGACTAAAAGAGATAATTTTTGAGAGTTAATCTAAAAAGTTAATGAAATCATTGTACCTTGAATTTAAGTGTAACATCGTTTAAAGAATGCCTAAAATGATTTTTTCCAATATTTAGCTCTTTAATACAACAGTGCTATACCAAAAATACAACGCATATCCAGTAAAATGTTTATAGGAAATATTACATACTTAAATATTTTTGACTTATCACACAATTCTTTCATTTGTGAAAAAGGAAATAATAATTACCATTTATAAAAGAATACACAGGAACTTAAATGCAGAAAGGAATTCAAATCCTAGGATATATTTTATCATAGAAAATAAACAAGAAAAAACATTTCATACTAAAAATTCCTAATTAAAGAAAGAAAACGGATGCACTTTGTAGACATTTCTTTAAAATGAAAGTATATTTGTTCTTAAAAATAAAAATACTAAGCGGCATTCTCCAAAATAATGATCTTTCAAAAAAATAAAACAATTCTAAAAACTCGAAAAACATTTTGAACGTCTTCTCTAAAAACATCACAAAAATATGTTACTGAATCTCCCCTCTTAATGGTCATAAGAATCAACATAAAAATACGCACCGACTGATGCAGCACAGCAGAAAGCACTCGGGAAAAGAACCAAAAACCCTTAAAAATTCAAATAGGCATCCTTCCAACCCAGACCAATGATACATCTTCCTAAAGCCTCTCGCAGAATATATAAACAATAGCAGATCAAACCTATCGCTTCCACGCGAACGAAATTTCTTTTGTTCCAGCCCCATCCCTCCAAACTATGAGAAAAAAACCGTTTCTGGTCCGCTTCTTTGATAAATTCTCCTCTGTATTTCTTTCCAATACGTCGCACATGTTTTTTGTTGGCACTTTTTCAAGCGTCCCGGTTTCCCTTACTTTTGCGCTGTGTCGTGGGTTTGTTGGTAGTAGAGCTTTATTTTATATACGAAGGGAATCCGTATTCCGGGGCGGATCGTGGAGAAGTCGGAATGCAGAGTGGGGGTTGAGGGGCTAAACCAACAAGAGGGTCTCCGTTCCTTTTTACAGGGTTGTATTTTCTTAGAGATGAGTTTTTCCCTACGACCGTGGCTTGCATCTTATTTTCCTAGTTCTCCTGTTAGCTTTGAATAAGATAGAAGGTGTACATCCAATCTATCCATTCATGTTCAAGTTTAGTGCTTGGTACTTAACTCAATAAAATGTCATTAGATTTAGAAAATGTTATGTTTTTTTAATTTAAAAACATTTATTAATTGCATTTTAATGGCTTCAAAAATGTGGATACTATTCCGTTAAAAAAATCGAATAAGAAATTCATAATTTATAACCTTATTTGTTTTAGTTTAAAATCAGGTAGTTAGTATTTTTTATTTTATTTGTTCAAATAATGACGTAATTTTTATACCAACGAATATATTTGCATAAAGTTGTTTTCAGGGAAGTTCTTTTGAGTTCTGTAGAACTGGTTTTTCCTGGATAGTAGTTAGTATGCAGCAAAATAAACTTTACAGGTTACAAACTTAATAAAGGTATGTACCCTGGGGAATGTTTAAATGAGAGATGGTTGAATTCTTCAAACTAAGCTTAATACAGTGTAAAAACAATGCAAATGTAAAATCATTACTTTTCTTTAAATATAGTTGGCAGTAAGAACATCATATCAGAGTAGCTTATTGATTATACAGGGTGTCCCAAAAAACTGACATTTTAAAAATCAATAATTAATAACGCGAAAACTGAAAAATAGATAAAAATACTTGGTTTGTTGCATCCTACTCCTGGGAGTCTTAGGAGTAGGATGCAATAAACCGCGTATTTTCATCTTTTTAGTTTTCAATTTAATTATTATTGATATTTAAAATGTGCCAGTCCTTTTTGGGACACTCTGTATAAAAGAGGGGAAAGAGTAACAAATAGATCCTGGAACATTCATTGATACTTGTAATCAGGGCCGTATTTAGGCACGTGCAACATGTGCTATAGCACAGGGCGGCAAAATTTTGGGGGGTGGCAGATTACTACAAGTGCATCAAGACAGTGGCTATAATGGGCCAAAACAAGCTAAAAACCTGTTTTTAGAGTCAAATTTCCAAAAATTTTCTGAGGGAGGACCCCCAGACCCCCCTATCGTACTTGGAACTAAATTACTCACCACAACGTTTTTATAAAAAGGTCTTCTAGATGTAAATTCAAACAAACACATGCATAAAAAGCTAGATTGGACGCGATAAATTTGCTTTGGAGGTGTAAAATAATTTTAGGCCCCTCCCGAAATAAATTTATATACACGCCACAGTATCAAGGACAAACGATAGAGAAACAAGGATATTTTCTTTTCTTAATCAAAAAATTATCTTACAATTTGCATTTAAAATTTAAAGAGATGATATTTTGAAACTCCCCATCAATTTGTTATCTGTAGAAAATTTAAACCCTGATTAATGTTAAATGGGATTAAATGCTAATTTCACCCTACCATTAAGCAGTAGACTTTTAAAAGAAATAAAGGGGGGATTTTCTTGAAACAGAAAATGAAAAAGGGGGGCGGCAATAAATCTATATGCACCAGGCGGCAAAAACCCTAAATACGGGCCTGCTTGTAATGTTGAATAGTTTTTAAAAGTATAGTAAACTTGATTTTATGACAAAAAAACTTCGAACATTTTGTATACTAAGAAGCAAACTGTTTAAACAGCTTCACTTTATTTCACAAAAAGTATTTTATCTCGACATAAACACACTTTTAAAATTTAGATCCACATAAACATGTTGTTTTGTAACCCGCGATACATTGTTTAAAACGCACATAATGCTTTACGATATCCTTTAACCAACTATCCCAAAATACAGCACTCTCGGCCACAAACGTCTTCTCTCACAATATGGAGACAGCCCGACTGGGAGACACTTCGGGGAAAGGAAGCGGGAGCCCATATCCAGGAAAATATCTCCCGGGAACGATAGCGAATGGGGAAAATTTGGAGGACAAGTAAAGAAACCGGAGTTCCGTGTCCCGGGTCTCCCGAAACTTCCGGGATCCAGCGATCTTCTCCCGAAAAGAGGAGGGAGATAAAGGGATATGGTAATGGTTGGGCTGCAAAACTTTGTGGAAGCTCTTTCTTTGCGTTGAGAAGATTATATGAAGCGAGACCATACATTGGTTTAGTTGAGGGTTTGTATTGAAGATGAATGGAGGAGGCTTTTGGGAGGTATTGTGCCTATTTAAGACTGAGGGGATTTGGCGGGGTTTCGAATGTAAATGGAAAGTTGGATTTCTGGTTTGAAAGATTTAGGGAAATATTTTGATGCTGTTTTGGTGGACTTCGTGGTGCCGAGATATGGAAGGCATATTTTATGTGAAAATTTCTTCTGGAAATTAATGGAAGTGAAATTCGGGTCAGTAATTTTATAAATGATATTAGGTAGAGATTTGGGTTATGCGAATCTATTCTTTTGGAATTTCTTTTTATTTCTGGATTTTTCTTCTGGCTGTAAAAATCCTTGAAAATCTTTTTCGGGAAAAATTTTAACTACTAGCGATGCTGACTTGTTTTTAGATACATGTAGCTGTTTAATTGCACATAGCTACCGTTACTTCGAATGTATTTCAATTACGCCCGTGTTTGTTGACTTTTTTATTTTAATAATTCATAATATGGCACTTTCATAATATGGCTTCCTAATGATTCCTTACTAAGCGCATAAAGATAAGTTAATTTGTATAATAAAAACTAGCCTTAAAATCACTTTTTTTAATCAGAAGAGAAAAGAAACTTTTTTTGAAACATACTCGGCTTAGCTAATTTAATCTTATAAAAAATACGTGTGTTTTAGAAGTTCAAACAAAAAGGAAAAGATTGCTCCAGAATAAAAGATATATAACAACTTACCGCTCTGTTGCTATTTATGTATGTTAGAACAGACTACATAACTAATGTTTCCTAAAATCACCTAAAAGGCAAATTTCTTTAACTCCCTTTAATACAATATTACATAATATCAAGATGCAATAAAAATTCCTTAACAAACATCCAATAAAGCTTACTACGAAAACTTCAATTTAGTATTATACTACATGGTTTAAAAGTAGCAATATTTTAAGATTGCGTTTGAAAATGTAATTCACAGTCGAATATACAAATTGCAATTGTTTTAAGAGGCAAAATACATAAACACGTTTAAATTGGGATTGCTAATTTGTTGACATGTTTGTAAACATGATTGTTTCCAAAGCATACAAGCAAGTAAAATAAAGGGAAATAAAGTTATTTCTCTCAAATACTATTAGAATCCTTAACCAATCTTCTCGAGCAAATATTATTTTTCATTCTCAGATAAATGGATCGTGAAAATTCAACATTTCTTTTCTAAACTTAAATAGAATTTTCCCCTTTAAATTTTTTAATATGACTGAGCAGAATTACAATATCCAACAAACTATCAAAAAATCGATAAGAAACAAATTAGGAATAAAAAACACATTGCAAGCGCAAACAAAACCGTTCGGCTGCATGTAGGTTTAGAGTAGGAAGAAATAGCCCGTTTCTTTTGTTGAAATTTAGTAGTGGAATCTTTGTCCCAAAAGATTCCAATTCCGTTTTGTTGGATTTAGGTCCCGGAAGACCTTCCCGTATCTTGAGTCCCGTACTCAGAAGCATTCGCCAAAATCCAGAAAGATGTCTGAGATGATTGAGCAATCTATTTCTCATTAAGTCAAAAAAAGGCTTACATTAGGATCAATCTTTTCACGCCGATGTCGATTTTTTTACGTAGGACTATAGAAACATACAAGAATATTTGTTCATCATGACGGAATTCGAATTTGTAGGAGGTTGAATGAGTGTGACTTTTTTCCCACCCCGATTTTTTGTGAAGAAAATTGTGTAGCGAAGGATTGAGTGGATGTCAATCTAAGGGGTAAAAGTGGCAGTAAATGATGTGTTTATTATGCGTGTTGGATAAAATTGCAAAGACAGAAAATTTAAGAACGAATTTCTGGGGGTTTTTTATAATGTTCTTTGATTTATCTCTGCTACTAAACTTCTTTTGGAAGCCAAAGAAAAGTGAGACTTCTTATCATAAGCGTACATATGTTTAAAAAAATCTTGATGTTCCCAGTATACATAAAGCTGACCAAATTTACTCCGCATTGCCATTTGTACCTCTTGGCTTCTAACCCCATTTTAATAAAATTAAATTTCTCATAGAGCTCTTCATTTGTGAGAAATATGTAGAATTAACGGATAAAGTTCAAATTAATTTTTAACAAAAATCTAAGAAGCTCCTTTTCTACAGGGATATCTTTTTTTTAGTAAAATAAGATTTATGTATTTTGTAAAATGTATGTAATTATAAATGTATGTTTTGTAAAAGAAAAAAGAATAGAATGCATTTGAAAAGCATACAAAATACATATTTAAATAGTATTAAATTAATAATATTTCGTTGATTGTAGAATCTTAACACCAAAATATTTTATAATAAATTAATCAATTAAGATAAATCAATAATTACTGTCTTGGAAAAAAAACATTGGGCAACGATATTTTTAAATTAACTGGAATGATAAAATACCAATGGAAACTAACGATACTTTTGTAGGTTTCATTTTAAAACAATAAGTGAATAATAACCCAATTAATTAAACATTTAATCAAGCAAATGAACGATAATAATCGTCACTTATCAGTTTATAAAGTAATTTTTGACAAACACTTTCAGCAAATTCTTACCGTCATATCATGCTTTAAAAACAAACAAAACGCTGATATCACTATTCTAGATCCTCCAACCCTTCATTTAAAAAGTTAAGTTTTCTAATTACAGGTTATACTTCCTAAATAAATCTCGTAAATGACACAATTAAGGCGATTAAAAGCAAATACGGAGGTAATTAAAATAATTACCCATCATCGTTTCACAACAAAAAAAAGCAGCTTGTTGAGTCAGCAGCAATATGGCTCTCTGCTCTGGCACTTCAGGGAATAGTTTATTCGCGGAAAATAATAATTCCCTCACCTGGATTTTTCTCAGGATATTCCATCGAAACTTTTCACAAAAGACGCCCCTGCTATAAGTCCGCCAACAACTTGAAAATCGCGAAGTACCGGGGAGTTAATGAATTATGCATAGCATGGTGTTTGAGCACACACGACCCATATTACTACCCATTTCAATATTCAGTTTCTATTTGAGATATTGTTGATTCAATTTGTAAGTATGAGTTTATTAACATACGAAGTGATTTAAAACTCGAACGTCAAATAGCGATGTTTCAGATTCACTTTATGAACCTGGTTACAATTAGTCTCTAAACGAATTCTTATTTTGAATGAATGCTATTGATTGATTTGTCTGAATGTTTTTTAATTTGAGAATGATAAAAATGAAGCTGAGTTGTATTTCAGATGTGCATTTTTGATGTTTTTACCAACATTTTCAGGGGATTCTTGTCTGTGTTTTATAGTCAAGATACAATTAATTAAGATGCTAACTAAATCGTGGTCTCTAAATGCAAATATCATACATAAAATATAATAATTTTTTTCTAAACAAATAAAAGTGGGGGATTGGATCTACACAAATTGTAACATTTTGATTTTTGAACACACATTTTGATTTTTAAATAATTCTGTTGGGATGCAAGAAAGGGATATTTAACGTATAAAATGCAAATATATCAAGTCAAATTGTTTGCATTCTGAATAAAGTGGAGAAGTGTCATTACATTTTCAAAATTTTTTATTTTCACTCTGACGTAAACTGTGTTTATTTTTTCGAAAATTTTCGGTTATTAAAATTTAGTACAAGGGATAAGCTCTCTCTTAAGTACTATAATTTTAAAAAAAATCATAAGACGAAACGTTTCTGTTTTAATTTTAGAGTAAATCTATTTTAAATGAGTGTGTTATTCAAGATTGTATTCATTAATTAGTAATCTCCGTAAATTGTTACAAGTTTTCATTAAAGTATAAGGATTTCGATGTTGCCCTTTTACAATCCCTTTCCCTGTAAGGAATAAGCTCCCCACTTCTCCAATCCTTAATTAATAAACACAATTAGTTGTTCCAAGAATTCATTTCCCAACCAAACGAACACGTAATACACCGTGCTTAGGTTGGCTGTTCAAGAACATTCATTCAAGAATTCCCTACCTTGCTTCGTGAGTTATTATAATTGAGCTTTTAACTACGACACGGCAAGCAATTATTTAAACTGCTTCTCAGAGTACGAATCCATATTTTCATTAATTAGGTGAATGTCTGTGTCAGACTCTTTTAATGGTTGCCAGGGTAATAAGAATGGAAATAGTCATGAAGGGAGATATTTGGATAGAGAAGTCTTCATTTGAGACCGAGCTTATGATGTCCTGAAAGCTCCACGAAATCTTTGGGGTTTAACAAAATTATCTACTTTGTTTCAAATTCAATTAAATTCCATTATAATTAGGACAGCATAATCGCGTTTAGAACATAAAGAAAATGTAGGTTTTTGTAAGAATAACTTTGTAAAAGGAAAGGTTATTGGAATGGAAAATTAAAAATTTAATGGAACAGGGGCTGCCATTAAAATATATATCCAAATAAAAATACATTAATTTTCTTTAAAGTCATTAAAATTTATTAGGGAGATATTTACAGTATGTGTCATAAATTTTCAAAATTCCTTTTAAGTTAGTATCTTTCCAGAATTTTAAAATATAACTTTGAGTTTAAATTTTTTTATTTCGGCTTTAAATGGGAATAATATGATCAAAATAAGTCACAAAAAAATTTCTGCTTGAAAATTGTTCACCCATTTAATAGGTTTAAAAATACCTTGTAATATTTTTAACGCCTGTAAAGTTGTTTTTTCTGCAGATCTCATAACATTCTGCTGATCGTATAAGACCCACACAAATTATTTTCACCTCCAATTGATTTTCCACAAATGATTTCACGATAACTCTCCACCAGGTCCTTTTTACCAATAAGCTGAAATTAAGGGGGGAAATTCTCTTAGTACCTCAATAAAAAATGTAAATGGTCTAAAACCCCTTATACGTTATGAAATTTAAATAATTTCAAATGAAATTGCTCCAACTCATTTCAAATTTGGTAAGTAATATTTATATACGCTCAAGCTCATACCCCGTACAATTATAGTGCTGTCTTTTAAAAAACCTACTTTTTTACTTTTCTTTCATTAAAAGCTTAAAAAATATGATAATTAAATCGAACAAAATAGTGTTGTAACGGCTCATCCTCCCCTACATTTTAGTGCTTAGTATTTTTAATTCCAACTCTCCGTTACAAATTGGCAGACAATTAAGTAAGAATCCAAAAAAAACAATTTTCCTAAAAAAAACCAAGTACCCTAAAAAAACCCATGCTTGAAAATAATCAAAAATAAAGAAAAAATATGATTAAAAGGGTTTTTTGATAGAATAGAACATACTTAAAATAATTAAAACCAAGCTTATTGTAAATTATTTCTAAAATTAAAACTGTGATAAGCCAAAATTTTCAAGATTCTGTCTTCAAAACGCATCGACAATAGCGTTTTTGTTGTGCTATTTTGTTGAAAATGACCTATTAAAATAAAAATACTCCATACAATTTTTATAAAGAAGACTAAAAAGTGGTAATTGACACTGATATTTAATTTTAAACCCCAAACTTTTAACTTTCAATTTCCCATTTTCAAGTAAAACTCAGTTAATTGCTATCTTTGCATGTAAAATGCCTGTTTTTGGTATCATTGAGTTTTTATCAAAAATAACTGAAAAAATCGAGAATTTCTGTTACAAGTATTCTATTTGCATAATTAGTTGTATATCATGAATACTATTAATTTTTTTGCATTAGTTTTTATTTATTTTGTCATTTAATACAAAATGAAAAGTAGGTTTTTTTAAGCACCCTATGGGTTGTTTCACCCCTCATTTCAAAGACTACCGTAAGGTCCCTAATTGCCGGACTGAGCTGAAATTTCAATATTTTATTTTCAAAGTAACGGGATAACACAAAAACAGGTGAAAGAGGCTTTAAAATACTTATAACTTACATTTTTACAGCATCAAAATCTGCATAACTAAACCACATTGTTGGTCAAAAATCGACATTTTCTTATTATTCAAATAAATAAGTAAATAAACGGTTCTTTGACTTGTTTTTACGTTCTCTACCACTCTAAATGGCATAGGAAGACAGGGGACATGAGAATTTAAAATTATTTTAATTATTTATTTAAAATATCCCAATGGGTTTTTAGGGTACAATTTGGAGTGGGTTTTTTAAAGGACAGAACTATATACGTCGTCCTTGATAACCCCAGAAAATCAGACAAAACAGGCTCCCGGAAACCTATAAGGATTCTCCACAAAATCTATAAATTCGCAATAAAGAAATAATCTATAATTCTCCAATCTATAAATTTGCTTGTTTGACAATTCATTTATAAAACTTTCATTTCTTCAAAACCCCTCCCTATAACAATTCTACACTCACAGTATCCCAAACAAACCCTTTCAACACCCCTCCCCCACAAAAAAAATCACCCCCAAACAATCAATACCTCGGGTGCCAGCGCACATCAAACCCACCGAACAAACACAACAAAACAACCGACTCCCCTCCCCAGATGGCGCTACCACCGACCTACTCCCCAACATCCCCCTCCTCCTCCCGGCAGACACCGAGGAGATCCCTCAGCATCCGCATCCCTCTCACTCTCTTCCTCCTCTTCAGCATCCTTCTCATCCACGTGACAAAAACATGATGGAGGCTCTCTCCGCCGCGCTCCTCCTGTTTATTCTGTCGTCCGTCGTGACAGCTCAGTCGTCATCCACCTCTGGCGGGACGTCTTCGTCTGAAGCGTGGACGACCACGACCCCTTCTTCGACCACCGCCGCGTCGTCGACGTCGACTTCGACCACGACGACCCGCGAGCCGTCTACCCCCGGCACGACCACCGAGTGGCGCGACATGGAGGAGGCCGAATCGGACAAGCTGGTCGACTTCGTGGTGTCAGAGATCCAGAAGATGAAGATGGAGCACCGGGAGTTGGACGAGTGTCAGGAGCTCAACTTGTCCAGCGTCCTCAGCGGGAAGAAGTTGGTGAGTGAAGTTAACCATTCTTACATTTCATAAGCTCACGACATCCTACCGCACCAGACTTTAAATAACTGTAGAGGGATTTTAATTCTAACTAAATCACTCTAACGATAATTTATCGAAAAATTGCATTATTTATCCAGACATTATTTGTGCTTAGGGGACATCGATAAATTACGTGAGGTGTATTTTCTAAATTTTGGACCCCTTGGTGAGATTTAGTGAGATTTTGCTTGACCCCCTCAAATTCTCACGTGATGTTTTTACACTTTTTAGCAAATAATTTTGTGTTTAAGATATATATTCTAGTTTCTAGTTATAGATATGTTCTAGTCACATGTTTTGTCTTATCAGCATCACACTTAACAAACACATTACAAAATCTTTGATACAAATCCATGTTTAAATCCAAAACATTTTCTCACTCAACTTATAATTATCATGACTAACTGGCTACTGATTCGTTGTTTTGACTAATCTGCGCTTTTTTCCTAAACTTGTGCTGAAAAAGATAAGAGAAAAAACGCATTTTTTTCTAAACTACAGGTTGACGTGACTCTCCCCTCCCCTCTGATGAGATTTGGTGAGATTTTTCTGGACCGCTTCCCCTTTTCGATCACGTAATTTATGGATGTCCCCTTACAAAACTCTACGGAACCCTAAATAACCTTCTAATACCGAATTAACTTTGTTCTGATATCAACCAACATAATATCCCAGTGTATATTCTATATCATCAGAGTGTCGGGTTATGTAATAGTATATTAGGGATAATATACATTTTCTCAAAATGTTGAATGTAGAGTGGGTAGCTTTGAAATGGTCCATTATTTCGAATAATTCACTACCATCCAAGTTTAACTATATTAATGGATTTTAAACTTCTATGATTTTATATTGCTTATAGGTAACTAAATCAATTGCAATTTTTATAGTGTGTAAAAACGTTTTTCTTTTACAAAAGAAACGATATAAGTGTAACATTTTTAAATTATCTGTAATGTTTTTATAAGCGTATCCGCTAAACTGAACTTTTTAAGATTGTTCAAGGTTGGAGATTGTTTTTTATCCTCTAATTTTTAAATTTGCTTCAGAAATATTGATGTATGAAAAACAAGAAATGAGGTAGTCTATTAATTTTTTTCTTCGCAGATATAAACTTGATGAGTACCAAAACAAAATTTAATTTCTATTTTATGAAAAGTGTATGTATTACGCGAGCTTAAAAAGATAGCTTACCATTTTATGGTGACGCTACAATCCCACCAAGTATTCTATGTCATACAATCATACATTTCTGTATTTGAAAACGTGAGGTATAACCATGTAACGTAAAATTCGTGCTATCTTCAAAGAAATCCACGAATCGCAAATATCAATATTTTCAGTAGCATCTCAGATTGTTCTTTTTTACTTTGCTTTGATATTTACTTCAAACGTTGTGCAAAAGTTTGAGGAGATACTTAACTTATAAATATGAATACATGAAAAGATAATAATGTGTTTACATGCACATAACTTTGTTGCTATCTAAAGTTAAACTTAAATCTTTAATGTTTAAATGTTAACGTTTGATAAATTTATCTCTCTTTTACCGGGGGGATTTTGTTAAGTTTCCTCTTTTCGTTACCTACATGCTAATGTTTCTGCCTTGTGTTAATGTTTACTTTTTTGTTGGGTTTTAAATCCATTTATTAAATTTAAATTTTATTATAATAAAAACAAAACAAGTATTGGTTGTAAATCCATCAAGAAAATTTTACATTTGCGTCTTACGATTTTGTTCTTGAATGATATTTTACGATTATTACGATTTTATATGATTGTTATATTGTTACAATATTGTTATTCTACCAACTGTCCTTACTATACGTCCCCAAGAAGTAGCCTCAAAGGTTTTTTTAGACTCCTATTTTCCACTTCAGATATTATACCCATTTCACGTTTAACAAAAGAGCATTAAGGTAACACAATTTTTTTAAAGATCTGGTAAATCCCACGTATTCCATAAATAAGGAAACGTTATTTTGGAGCTATTTCTTCTCGGGCAAAGAAAACAAATACGATCTCTTGTCTTCGGAGGGCCTGTGCTGATCTATTGCTGCCTGGGATTCATTTGTCACTGACCTGTGAAAGGCAACAATCGCACATTCCTTTCTCTTACGAAGGTAAGCTTAAGGGCCGAGATGGAACTTAAATCAGAGTTTCTTTAAGATTCCATGTTATCCTTTTTTTGTTCCCTCTAGAACAGTGGTTCCCAACAGGTGGTCCGCGGACCACTGGTGGTCCGTGAGGCCATCGGAGGTGGTCCGCGAGAAGATTTTTAAACATATCCAAAAATGTGTTGAAATTTTTAAAAAAATAGTTTTTCTTATCAAATATCCCATGAAGTAGTAAAAAACCATAAATGAAAACCCAAATATCATTCGTCTCATAAATAAAAATTGTTAGGTTCTCTTTCTCTCCTATGATTCATTTGTTCAATTCACTCAAGTTATTCAACTTATGGTTTATTTAGAAACCAAATGTGATTATGCTGCGAATAAAATTGATTGAAACTCAGATGGGGCAAATAATGGTAAGGGTGGGGCAAATAAAGAATCGAGTGTTCGGACTTTCACATGGTTTGAAACGAAGCGAAGCTTGTAAGTGTTGAAAGATACTACAAATTGCATGCTAATAAGAAAATGAAATTTCTGATACAAGCGAAATAGGCTTGTTCGAAGATCTAAGAAAAATTTATTGTAAAAAATGCTAGCCTTTGAACGGATAAATCGTTTTCCTTTTAAATTGCTCCTTTGAAATAACTATTTATTGACTTTCGATCTTTCGATGTGATCTCTTTTGGATGAATATCAGTTAGCCTCGCCTATATAATTTTTGCTGCTACAACTCTAGTCAGGGCATGTGCATTGTGCAGTTTACTGTTTTGTGATAAAGAATTCCTGGTCATCTCATTTTTCCTGTAGTTTAAATTCTGAGATTTCTTTCAAATTTAAATTGACAAATAAATTTAACAATACTGTTGTTGGGTATGAAAAAAAACGACTCTTTGATACTGATGTTATTTAAACCTGGGATAACTTGGGTGTAGGTATGATCAGGAACCTTTCCAGGGCTAATATAGTGGTGTCCTTTAAAAAAACCACTCCAAATTGTACCCTAAAAAAAACCCATAAAGATATTTTAAATAAATAATTAAAATAATTTTAAATTCTCATTTCCTATGTCTTCCTAAGCCATTTAGAGTGGCAGGGAACTTGAAAGCATGTCAAAGAACCGTTTATTTACTTATTTATTTGAATAAATAGAAAATGTCGATTTTGGGCTAAAAATATGATTTAGTTATGCAGATTTTGATGCTGTAAAAATATATGTTATAAACATTTTAAAGCATTCTTCACGTGGTTTTGTGTTATCCCGTTATTATGAGAATAAAATACTGAAATTTCAACTCAGTCGGCCAATTAGGGACCCTACGGTAGTCTTTGAAATGAGGGGTGAAAAAACCCATAGTGTGCCTAAAAAAAACCCACTTTTCATTTTGTAATAAATGATTAAATAAATAAAAAATTTTGCAAAATATTTAATATTATTCATGATATACAACTAATTATGCAAATAGAATAGTTGTTTGGGTAATTCTCAATTTTTTTTTCAGTATTTTTGATAAAAACTCAATGTTACCAAAAACAGCCATTTTCCATGAAAATATAGCATTTTACCGAGTTTTACTCGAAAATGGGTTTTGAGAGTAAATAGTTACGGGTTTAAAATAAAATATCAGTGCCAATTACCGTTCTTAAGCTTTTTTATAGAAATTGTATTAAGCATTTGTATTTAATAGGTCGTTTTCATCAAAATACAACAATATAAACGCTATTGTCGTTGTGTTTTGAAGGCAAAATTCTTGAGTAGAAAAACTTATCACAGTTTTAATTTTAGAAATAATTTGTGATGAACTTGGTTTTAATTATCTTAACTATTCTCTTTTCTATCAAAATAAACCTTTCAATCATATTTTTTCTTAATATTTTGAGTATTTTCAAGTGTGGGTTTTTTTTAGGGTACATGGGTTTTTTTTTAGGAAAATTGGGTTTTTTTTGGATTCTTACTTTTTTGTCTACCAATTTGTAACGGAGAGTCGGAATTAAAATTACTAAGCACTAAAATGTAGAGGAGGACGAGCCGTTACAACACAATTTTTTTCGATTAAATTATCATATTTTTAAGCTTTTAATGAAGGAAAAGTGAAAAAGTGGGGTTTTTTTTAAAGGACACCACTATACATCAACGAAAGGACCTGAACAATTATTGTCATTTGTAAAGTATCCTCGTCTTTAATGTCTTTTATAAAAGGTTTATCTTTAATAATTGGATTTAAAATAATGTCATGATAATTTTTCTTTAAAGTGTAATAGATTTTATTTGATTTACAGTTCCATTAAGATGCGTATTAAGACTATGTTTTCCTGTACTATTAAGAAAAAAATCAAACTTTACAACCTCTGTGAGGAATGAGTGCATTGAAAAAAAGTTAAATTTTTTAAGATAAAGTTGGGAATATGGATGGTCCGCCAAGGTTCAAATTTAAGTGAAGTGGTTCGCGGAGATATTTGAGTTGGGAACCACTGCTCTAGAAAAACGTTTTTCATCCTCATCAATTTAGTTAAAGATTATTTTTGTTTGGTCCCATTCACTGTCAGTTCCACACTAGATATAAATTTCAAACAGTATATTGTATGATTTCTTCAGTTTTCGATTCAATAACATGTGATAAGAAGTTCATAATATGCATTTATATTGAGTTTTAATAATCCAAATGGAAAAATAGTATCCTTTTTATATTGCTCCAGTACTTAAAAATTTCATCGTCGAAATATTAAGTTGCTTTCGGAAAAGCTTTAATTTAATGGCGTAAGCTTTCATTGTAGCGTAAGACGAAGAAAAAATCTTATGAATAGGTTTTCAAACGTAAAGAAAATTTATTTTCTAAAAAGTAATTTTGGAAATTAAAAGCGTTTAAATAGAGTATTCATTTTACTTTCCATCAATGCCAAATTTATTTTTTATATTCCTAATGTAAAATTCAGAGTATTTCAGCTTTTTAAAAAAATATGCCGTTTAAATAATTTCTAGGGATAGTTTTAAGTACTTCTTAAGTAGTTTATTTATAAGCGTAAATAAAAGTATTAAACACATTTTTAAAACACACCAGAATGCATTCCTTCTTCAAAAGGAACTTATCCTGAGAAAACTTTTTCTTATTCATAAACGCCGTAACATTTAAATTATGCATATTTAACTATTTCAACTAATACCAATTTATCCTAAATATATCATCACAACAATTCTTTCCATTGTAAAATTGAAATAATATCCAAATTTTCTTAAAATTCAAAACACTACGATCAGTAAAACAGCGTTTAAATTCTCCAGCCACTATTTCTTATAATTGAATTCATATTGCTACCGTCATTTTCACTTTCATTACTTATTTATGAGCGACACTCTCCCATAAGAAGAAAAGCCCCCGAGTCAGTCACAGGGGATAGATGACAGGTAACTGCCAAAAACTCGTGCCAGCTGTAGCTGACGTTAAATAGCAGCTGAAGAAAATTGCTTTCCCAGTCATAATAATAGGAATCGGCACTTAAGGCACCTTTTCTTTTGGTTTAACCATAACTTATATGCAAATTTATTCATTCAAATTCGGATCTGGGTAGGAAATCTAATTTAGTTATTATAATTGGTTGTATTTTTCATATAAATTGTGAGTTTATTGAAAGCTATTTATTAGCTTAGCCTTTTCAAAATATTTTCGGTTGGATTCTGAGACACGGAATTTTAAACACACTTATTTGATTGAGAAAATAAATGGATTAAAGTCAGAAAAAAGTTTAATGTGAAATATTTTTTACAAATATGGAAAAGTTTGGGAAAATGTTGTATTGATGTTTAAAAAATTGCTATTTTAATCTTACTATTATTTGCTTATTTTGCCGTTTTATACAAATTAAAGTTGTTTTTAAGTTTGACAATCGTGTATTTTTATAAAACTTACACATTTAATCAAATTAGCCATGCACGCAAAACGCATATATTTAGTTAGTTAGAAGCCAATGGCGGATATTGGATGTTAATCCTTCACCCATATACACAATGCTATGGAACATCTTATACTTGTACTTACTTAGCTTTACTCAGGGATCACCTGTGGAATAGGGAGCTAATGGTTCTTTGTAGTAAAAGGTTTTTACACAAAATGTAGTATACAACTTTTTTTGTGATCATCTTTTATACCTTATACTAAATACGTTTTGTTTTTAATTTCGTCTGAAAAGTTTTTATTTTAAAGTTAGGTATGCCATTTACTACATTATTATTTCAAAAATCATTCGGTAAAAAATTTAACAAAAGAGTGGAAATACATACATAAAAGAATCCATTTATACACTAAAAAATTAAAAGTTGCATTTAGGTTGTAAAAGTGTAACATTTCATTCCTGTAATGTTACAAAATCTTTGCCAACTTGATGCTCCAAGGTGGTATAATTATCACAATGAATACAAATATGAAAAAAAAAAGAAAATCTCAATACGTTAAAAGATGAAAGTCCATAAGCAAATGTTTAAAGCCTCCGCTATAGTTTCCAGTAACTCATTGATTAAAATGCAAATTACTTATAGCTAAAAAGTATTCCTTGAACAAGAAAACAAATCCAATTTCAATTCAGATTGCGCTGGAACAAAAATTCCCCTCCATCCTCCCAATTTAATGAATTTCGAACTCCATCTCCGGAATTTAATGAAATTATCCCCGCTTATCCCCCAAAACGAGACTGGCATCGACTTCTAATGAATTTTTCGGATAGCTCGGGTAAAAATTCCGCCCACCAAAAGAGCACCTCGAGGGTTTTGGGAGAAAGTATTCATTGATTGCATCATCAGAGCCCCTATCCGAATGTTGACTTAAGGGCTCGAAATTCACAACAATGAATCAGTAATGAAAGGAACACCGCGGCTTGCAAAAGGTACCGTAATGAATTGTCAATGGTACATCCGACTTATTGTTAACTAAGTAAGTCAGGATCGATTCTTACATGTTAGACTTATCGGATGAATTCAATCCGGTTAATGAAGCTCACGCATATTCCCGTGTCGTGTAATGAAATCGGACCGGGCTTGCAAAGTAGTCACCGAGTGCGTTGGATTGAATTATGTATTCGATTCTTATCGAAACTCGATTTCTCTTGGATGAAAAGCATCGGCAGTAATAGGATTGAGCTAAATGACGCGGGGTATGATAAAGCATTGGGTATAAATTAGGGAACCATCAGCAAACACAAATGTGCACATACGTATCGTTTGAATATCAATTGGATGGGAGAATATAATTTTATTATGTTTAGCGACAGGACTCAATTTCAGTTTGAGAAATGAACTGCGACAAAAGTCGGTGGTTTAGGATTTATTTGACTTGACAACGGGAAAAGAGATAAAATAATCAAACGTTCTCAAAATTTGAATCATAAAGGTTTATTGAAATCGATCGCAAAAATGAATAAATACTTTTTCCCGTAAATCCTTTAACTATATTCTCACTCTGCTTCTTGCGCTTCTTTTAAATAAGCCGAAATAGTGAAAATACAAAAGTGTTTTGAAACGCCAGACTTGTTTACACCTTCTTTGATATGTGTCGAAACTCGTAACTCAAAAACCTTTTGTGGTATACGCAGAATGAATTATTTTGCGGAAATTTATGTTCAAAAAATGTCAAACACAATATGTATTTGTCAGCAATATTTGGAGCATACGTGTATGGTAAAATTGAGTCAAGATTTATTTAGAAACCAAATAAATTTATTTCGTGGGCAGAGTGCCAAAGCTGCTATTCAAAAAACTCTCTCGGTCGATACAGCCAAACAAAAGAAATTTTCAAAGGGATGAACCAAAGTTACTTGATGCAGCAAAGCGAGCAGTTTGAGAAAATAGATTCGGAATTACAAAAATGCAGGGGTGATTACCCATCTAATTTAATGGCAAAAACACTAAGTATGTATGGTATGAAAAAGTAAATAACTAAAATATCATTTCATTTACTTACAAAAAATTAGGGATTATTTTCCTGAACATACTAATTATGAAACGAGAAATTATCTCATGTATGTTTTTTTTTCAGAACTGACTAGTATCGAGTTATAGCTTAAGTTTTTAATAATTACTGCATTGAGATCAGAGCTATGTTGCAGAATGGGGACATGTTTCAGATTATCTAGACCTATCAGGATTTAGAATCTAGTTCTAAACATGAATTTACTGTCATTAAATAATCCTTATCGTTCAATCCAAAATAAGTTGTTGGTATACCTCTAGATAAATTTTTGGGTCATGTACTGATTAATACAGGCGAAAATAATTACATTGCTGGCAGAATTGATATTATTGATTATTAACGATAATTGCAGATTAAATTCAATAACTAATTACCAGAATAACCTTTAAAAATATGAAAATGATTTTCAAAATAAAAAATTTAACTCCCTTAGTTTTCTTTAAAACGTTATTTAAGATTCTTTTAAAATCAGAAAACATGAACTTAGCAGGTTTTTGTACGTAAATACTATTTAAAAATATATGAGAAATAAAAAACATATAAATAATCTTTGGCGTTAAAATAATAATGAGAAGGATTAATATCCATTCAGGATATTTAAATCCTTAAATTAATGTATTGTAACTTGCCATTACAGCCAAGAACGGTTTTCTCTGTTGCGAACAGTTTTGAAGCCTAATGGATTGATTTGTAAATACTAATACGGCGCCGTCCATTAAAGGTTCATCAAACGGGGATAGTAAATCGCCTTGTGTAACAGGACTTTGGTAAATGCTTTTGAGGCTTTAAATGTGGGTAAATTAAATATGCAGTATATGCGCCTAAAGCACATAATTAAGTAATAAAATCTAATCTGTACATTAAAAATTATTGATAAAGGTTTAAATATTGCTTAATACAATGTTGCAATAAGGAAGTTGTATGTGTCAGATTTTCAAAAACAAACAAGTGTTCCGTATGGTTTTTTGTATGGTAAAATGAAATATCTGGTCAGTTTTTCAAAAAAATGTACAGTTAATTAAATATTTTAATTTAAAAGTCGAGAAAAAAACACGTGACGGAAAACGTTTATTGTTTAAACTATAAGATGACGTCAACAATAATACCATCAACTCCATTGCTTTACAACAATGTTTAGTATAAGATGACGTCGCATCCAAACTCTTGGCGTTTTCGCGCGCTTTTAAAAAGGGGATTTTTGTTAATTTTTTTGACAATCAAAAAATTTCTCGATCGGCCTCAAATTTTGGGTAGTTGCTTATTTTTGCAAGAGGAATCGATTAAAAAAATATAAAAAAATCATGCAACTTCCTCATTAGATTTATTAGATTTTATTATAGTGAAAGATTAATACAGGGTGATTCAGAAATAATCATCAATAATTGGGGGGAGGTAGAGGGGCCCTAGACAAGCATATTTCGAATAGGAATAGTGGGGCGCAACCTTACCGTTAAAGAGCTAGGACCTAATGTAGTGCGAGCGCGTATTAAAAGGCCGTTTTTAGAAGGCCCGTGTGACGAAAGAAAACATAATAAAATGAAAAACATTATTGCATGAGGTACAGGGGTATCCGTACCACTTAAATCCTCAATGTGATAGAAATTGGACCACTTGCTAAACAGTGGGGTGAGTTTTAAAACGTGCAATATTAATCTCTTACTCAAACAATGGAGTTCCCTTAATGGTATTTAGAAAAATGATGATCGGGGAAGGAATTTTCAATGATGAAACAGTTTCAATGATCAATGTTACGATCATTGAAAATTCCTTCCCCGATCATCATTTTCTAAATACCATTAAGGGAAATCAATTCTTTGACTAAAAGATTAATATTAAACTTTTGAAACTCACTCCACGGTTTAGAAAGTGATTCAAATTCTATCGAAATCATAGTGTAAGTATTAGGGATATTTCCTTACCTCATGCAATATTGTTTTTCATTTTATTATGTTTTGTTTCGTCACACGGGCCTTCTAAGAATGGTCTTTTGAAACGCGCTCGTAGTACATTAGGTCTTAGCTCTTTAACGGTAAGGCTGCGCCAGACCATCCCTATTCGAAATATGCTTGTCTAGGGCCCCTCTACCTCCCCCCCAATTATTGATGATTATTTCTGAATCACCCTGTATTGTAGAAATACTTTTTACTGTAAAACCAATAGAATAGGACGAATTTTTTAAATAGTTAAGCAGATAAAACACTAAGTACTACACATAAATTGAATAAATTAGGATTAATGTGAAAAATATAAAAGAATGAAGATCATTGTTTCTTACTAAATGTTCTTAGTATTTCTTATCTTTAGTTTCATTAACTTTATACTAAAACGTTCATAAAAAAATATTAACTACTAATTTTCACTAAACTTTCTTTTAGTTTATGAACAACTACAAATAAATACTATCTAAGAACTTTCTAACATTTTCGTCTTATCAATTACAATTCCTAAGCTCTCAGATAGCTCATACAAAAATATCAGAAATTCACTTAAAAATGCCGTTCACGGAAAAATAAAATGAAGGTTTCCGAAGAAAGCAATTACTCCGGGGGAAACACTGAAAACAAGAAAAACCAAAGAGCTCTTTAAAAAGCCAATTTGAAGTAACAGCACAGCATCAAAATGTTTGCCGAAGGATGCTATATCTCTTAACTTAAGGGTAAATATAGATGTGTAACGTTTGAAATTGTTTTCGTACCCTCGGCGGGGTGGCAAAGAAAGCAATTCCCTGCCTTTTTGAAACCAACTACAGTCAATTCTTTCAGCTTAGGAAAGAGATCTGTTGACTGGTTATGTCAACAAAACAACCTACGTCCGCGGAGAGTATGATATTTCGTGAAAAGAGGGGTTTTCTCTGAAAGCTTGTTTACAGGAATGTCTCTTTTTGGTGTCGAAAATACTTGTTATCTGGAATAGTTTATCAGAGTTTCTATAAAATTTCAGAAGAAATTGTTTTTGATTGTTTGAAAAGGTTTTTTTCTATCAATTACATGAGTTTCCTTCATAATCATTTTGTAATATCATTTTTTGCTGATTGATTGTACGGTTATACAAAGAGAGGAAATGAGGAATCTTATGTCTGAAGTAGTTGACTTTAATATTTTAGTACCGAATATTGTATATTTAAAATATTCAAAAGTTTATATTACCTATTCTTTAATATAAAATTTTGGTTAGGAGAAAACGAGAAAACTTAGGTACTTCTAATTTTTTTTATCGTAGGGTGGGACTTTAATTTTTACCAACTAAGAAAAGGACATAAACTCTTTATAAGGTATAATTTTCTCTTCTAGATAAAAAATCAATAATGCTAAAATAAATGTTTTAATAATATTTTATCGAATCAATTTTTGTTTTGTATGACAATATCATTTTATGTGACCAAGCAATCTAAAATCCAACCATTACTATTATCAACTAAAATTAATGCAAAAAATTAGTTAAGCTGTTAAAATTAATATACAATGTATACTGGAGATACTTTTTGAAGATAATCATCCTATAGAAGAAACGAAAAGTATTTAAACTGCATCATTTACAGCATACGTTAACAGTTCCACTCAAATAACCACAGAAACCCGATAATTTTATTCAATAAATATTAACATCTTATTTTCTGCATTAGAATATCATACCAGGAAACTCTAAGCAACACACTTAAAAGAGTCCCTACTCTCTTCTACCCTAATTAACTCTGATTGCGCCGGTAAATATACACAACACAGCCCATTACCCAAAGGTTAAAATCCCCTCACCCTTAACAACAACACACCAACTCCTTCTTCCCCAGCATTAACCCTCCACAGCTTAAACCAAAGCCAAAGACGCCCAGGTGTGGGTGCAGCAAGACCAGGATTTGATTAGAGAGCACCGAAGCAGAAGCCCTGTGCACACGAAACCAAAGTGCTCTCCAGAGAAACTAATCAACCGGAAAAGAGGAAATCTTCATCGCGCGGATCAAGAAAAGTCTTCAACTCCCCCTTATCAGATTCAGATTCCCAGCTTAAAGACGAATTTACCGAGTGTTAATTAGAAAGAGATCGGAATAGTTAAGGAGAGAAATCCCACTTAAAGGGATCCTTATGATATTCTAAAATTACACAAAAGGAAGATCATTATGGAGGGATTCTTCAGGGGGAATATGAAGGGAGGGATTTCTTTCTGAAGAAGTTTTCCGGTTCGCAGTTATCTCCTCTTGGAGAGGATTATGATTGAATGCTAAGTCCGAGCGAGACGGAGAGAAAAGAGAAAAACGAGAATAACAAGCGCATTTTCGTCGAGAAAAGTTGGTTTTGTGAGCGGGTGTCTGGGACGCTAATTAAAGGGGTCAAGAGAGGAAGGGCAGGAGACAAATATAGTTTCGTTTCGTGTCGGGAATAATGAAAAATCTTGGAAGCTGTGATGAGTCTTGTCGTGTCTCGTTATTTTTTCGTAATGATGTTTTTCACATCGAGTATAAAGAACTGGTTTTCGCCTTAATAATTTCGCCGTCTGGGGTTTCATGTTATAAATTTGGTATTTTTATTTGTATGTGATGACACCTCTACTTTCGGAAGGTGAAAATTGGATTTGAATTTGCTTTTTTAGAGGGGTTAGGTATTGTTTGGTAAATTAATATTATGAATAAAGTAATTAGATGATATCTCCCAAGCTCAGGGAAAACCTCTAGTAACCTTTAGAAGATGTCTAAAATTTTTCATACGTTTATAAAGTATTAAGAAAAGAAAAATGGAATACAATAATCATGGAAATTCAAAAATTGAATGTAAAATTCCTGTACGAATTACAGTAAAAGGTGTGTTAAACAGTTCTTTATTACAAAAGGGTCTAATTAGTAATCAATCTTAATAAAATTTTTCGTATTAAGTAGTTTTTAAATAAGACTTCTCCTTTGAATTTAAATCAGAGGAAAAATTTTATACATTAAATATAGTACAAAAACCTTTTAACAGAATTTTTTTAAAAAAATTAATACTTTTTTACATTACCTAATACTCCTTAGCATTTAAACAACGAAAATTTTATTTTATTCATCGTGGCTTTAAAAAAATCCGTTCAATTTAACTTAATAAGAAACAAACTTCATTATCTTTCAATACCCTTACCCTTTTTTTAACGAAGAAAAACCTCCTTTGTTCCGGATTTTTTATTTTGATCAGAAAATGCATTGCTAAAATTAGATTTTACACATATTATATAAAAAGTTTCCAAGCACATGATGAAGATGAAAAATATTAAATTAATGCTTTACTTTCCATAAATTTTCTTGAAGGCATTCGTTCACATGTACCTCTTCGAGATTTTTAATCCATAATCTAATTTTCCTTCTATCAGTAATATCGTTATAATTAAAATATCATTTTCAGCTACTTCATTTAAAAGTTTCAATTAAAGATCATATAAAGTATCTTACTCCTGTTTTTAAATTTATCGATTCATTCCTAAAAAGATGTTCCTTTTGGATGTAGTCTGAAAAAAAACCAAATCCCCAATCTTTTTAAAACTAAAACATAACCCCAAAAATCCAATTGTTAAATTTTTAGGAGTGGATGTATATTACAACAACAAAACGAGAAATTTCAAACAGCGACTCAATGATGTAATGATCTTGCATGTCTGCTACAGTAAAATAAATTCACGTTATGACATACAAGTCCCTTTTATTTAGAATTCAAGTGGGTAGCTTTACCTTTCGTTCCCTTAACCATTTCCATTTCCTTTACTCGGGGACAAAGAAAGAAACCTTTGCTGCCATCTCACCGAAAGGATCCAGAGTCCGGCTTTGGAAAAAGTTGCCCCTGGCTTTCGAAGGCCAGAAGCGAATTCAATGATTTATTTTAAGCTACAGGAGATGGAAAGATAAAAGTTTTAGTAAGTGAAGAAAGCACAGGAAAAGAGCCAGGTATTTCTGGAGCCTGTCTAACACTGAGTAGCATAGCTCTTGGAAAAAAATTTCTGTGCCCTGAAGTTTTACATCTTTCTTGAACTTGGCTGACAGTACGGATTGAGGAAAAAGCTTTAGGGTAATTGAAATTTCTTCGACCTGAATATTTTAGAATGATCTTTTCGAACGAATTTAACGATTTTTGTAAATTTTCGAACAAACAATAGTTTCATGATTATTTAAGAAAGTATTTTACTATAAATTTACAAATTGGGGTATTTTATTCGTGATTTTATTGGTAATGTACTCAAAATAAATTAATGCTACTATAATTTAGTAATAAAAAATAACCGCTCTTTTAACAAACATGCTTCAAAATATTATAAAGCCATTAATCCTACTACTATTATAATTGTGAATGTTTGTCTGGATGTTTGTTACTCTTTCACGCAAAAACTACTGAATGGATTTTAATGAAATTCTACCATAATGTAGCTGATACATCAGAATAGGACATGGGCTATAATTTATAAAGAGAAAATCAGTCCTTCATTCTTTTTTCCCGTTTTTCCTGCTTTTTTTTCACTTATTTTTCCGTGTTTGAAAACCTGTTTTACCAGTCGTACAACGAGTTAAAAATAAAACATTGTTTCAAATGAGACAGATCACTAGACTTTTTCATTTACTAGATCTTTTAGTTTAGTTTTAAACACTGGTTTTAAATTTGTTAATTTGTTCACTAGACTTATTAATTTACCAGACTTTTTACTATGGTTACAGATTGGTTATTTTATAAAGGCACCAAGATATTAAAAACATTATCAGGAACATCGGGATTGTAAAAAGTGACAAGAACACCGGGATTGGAAAATTAGCGAGAACATCGGGATGGAAAAATAACCGGGTTATAAAAATTACCGAGAACACTGGGATAGAAAATTTACCATAAAGACACCCAGAATACCGGAATATAAAAATTACCGTAAACACTGAGATAGGAAAATTACCGGGAACGCCGGGATTAGAAAAATTACCGTGACCACCGGGATAAGATTACCGGGAACACACTGGGATAGGAAAGAGGCGCCTGGGATACCGGGATGATTTGTAATATTGCTAATTTACAAAATTATAAATGTATTTTAAGAAATATTTTAAAAAATTAATTTATTCACCCCACCCGTGCAAGGCCGGGTATAACAGCTAGTACAAAATAAATCCAAATATCGTAAAGCGTTTAAAAAAATTCGTTATTACAAGTTAAAATGTTTCAATCTTTGCATTCTACTACATTTCACCTAAATTTTCATGAAAATAAAATAATGTGTGTACCCGTATAGAAAATTAAGATCCCTAAAGAAATGTTTTTACTTCAGGGTTCAAACTTCAATCAAAACAAATACCCCCGTATACTATCTCATAAAGAAACTAATTAATGGAAATATCCACATAAGCAATTCATAACTAAAATAAGTATTAGATAATTGTAATTAATAATTATGATGAATGAATCACTCGAAACTCGAGAACTTCATGATACTTCAAAGTGCAATGAAATTAATTATCAAGAAGTGGTTCATAAAATAGATGATCTCCTTGATGGTTTCGTTAATCATTTGATTCATTAGTCGTAATTAAAAGTTTGACTTGTTTTCATCCATGATCTTCGGTCTTTGGAATGTTAATGTTTTAATATATCTTACCAAAATAATAAACTTTTATCTTTGAATCGAATTTATTCACTGAGATGTTTGCCTCTTTTTAAAGATGGCTTTTTAAAAAGTAAAGATACTATATGAAACATATTTGAATTTGTAATTTAAGTTGAAAAGAATTATCTAAATCAGAAGGGCTTGAATCTATTGGGGTTTTTTTTCGATTTCGACTTAAACAAATTATTTCTCAAGATTATAAATTAGATAAGAAGTAATTTAGAAAGATTAAATACTTTTATCAAATTAGGGGTCTGAGAAAAGTTTGATAAATGTACTCTAGTTAAATAAATGTACTAGTTTAATAAAGTGAGTGCATTAGTTAAGGGGGACCAGCAATGTGGTTATATTTTCATTGAGATTGACCCTAATAATATCATTTAAACTTAAGTTTCATTTATTCATGCAACTTTTCCAGTTAGGATCGCAATTTTGAATCTAATTATACCTGACATTATATTTGGAAATATTGCAAGTTTCACTATCATTTAACAAAATATAAAACAGATAAATTCTTATTTTTTTTATTTACAGAAGACTTTTTGTCCCGAACTATATGCTGAAAAAAATTGTTTTCTTTCCAAATTTAATGTTAATAACTTAGCTGAGAAGGGTTTTTTTGATTAATGAGATCATTACACATTAGTAATTTTTTACTCGATGGCTTATATCTAAGATGGCTTAAGGTAAGGTTAAGGGGAAATAACCTTTTAATAATATCGGTTGTGTTTCATAAATTAGTTTTTCTTAATTTTGGTCTGCATTAGCTAATTTTTAGGCTTGTCAAAATTTTAACGTAAATATTTATAATATCTTTATGCAGTATCAAAATATTCCAAAAAAATTATAGAAAAGATCATAAAATTCATTCTTACTTTGGTTCTCTATTATTTTAATATTTAAGTTGTATCAAATTTTGTTAGTTTTCTGTTTTGGTCAATTCCACGCGAAAGTGGACATGAGAATGTATTTAAAATTTCTCTCTATATTAAAAAAAGTAACAGTGACCGCCGCCGCCGCTGATTTTGAAAATTTTATTTTTGAACATTTTGAACTCTAACCACGCAAAAACTATTTGAAGGAATATTATGAAATTTTGACCATTGGTAGACAAATGCATGATAATCATTTTCGTTCCAAAACCTAATTAATTAGATAATTAGTTCTGGAGTTATTTAATGTCAAAATCAAAAATTATTTTTTTCGGCTGCGAGTTCGCCTCCAGCAAAATCTATTTACAGCAGAAACTTGATTTTTTGCAGACACATACTCTTAGACATGAATTTTTGCACCTCATCTCTATTTTTTCGAATTTCGAATTAGTTTTTGAGTAATTCAATTTTAAAGTTTCGAAATTTTTGACAATTTTTCGATTTTTTCGTTATAAAAGAAAAACTAATCATGATAGAGGTACAATATTTTAGACGCATATACAATTATTTTTAATAAAAATATTGGCGTTTCGTTTTTTAAATAATTCGAATTAGTTTTAGAATTATTGAGATTCAAAGTTTCAATTTTTTCTTCTCTTTCTGGTCTTTCACTAGGGAAACAGCTTATTTTTATGAGTCTGATTTCTTTAATTTCCAACGATTCACTAGATCAGGGGTTCTCAAACTTTTTAACATCGCGACCCACTTTTGAGAAACAAAATCTAACGCGACCCACCAACATTAGTTAATTATAGTTAACTGAACTGAGAAAATTATCTCACACCCCACATAATTTTAACTTCTCTGACTGGGGGGTGTTCACCAATTATTAAGTTACAACAATAAATTATTACATGCACGTATTAGAAGAGAAATTGACTTTTTAGAAAATTGAAAGTAATATTTGAATAGAGCGCATGAAATAGTTTATTTGTGGCCTAACAATGATCCCCACAATTAAAAGGGGGATCTGGGGGTCCTCCCCCAGAGAAAATTTTAAAATTTGACCCTTAAAAACTTGGTTTTAACTTGTTTTTAGCAATATGAGATAAATTGCAGTTGCATTATTTCCCAAGAAAATTCTTAAAATTTGCATTGCGCCCCCCCCGTTGTGGATGGGGAGAAACACTGAATATTTTTTTCAAATCTTATTTGAATAACCGACTATATTTGCATTATCGGTACTTAAAAGTGACACACATAGTACTTATTTACATTAATCGCCTTTTCTGTTCGACACCAAGTAGTGTAGTTTTTCCTCAAATTTTTATTCCTTTTATTATATGGTTATTTGATAAATTTCAAATAATAGTTTGATAATCCAAAAGCCAATAACACGTTTGTAAAAATTATAAAACGATACTTCATATTCAGAAAAATTAAAAATCTTCTCGCGACCCACCAAAATCTGACTGGCGACCCACCAGTGGGTCGCGACCCACAGTTTGAGAAACTCTGCACTAGATATTTACGTGCATATTAAAAATTTAAAGTTTCTTAAAGGCTTGTTTTTACTCAAAGTTGGTTGATGATAATTGGTAGACTTGCTTGATATTTTTTTAAAAACATTTCTATTCAATAATTTAAGAAAGAAGAATGGAAGTTAAGTGATGAATATTTTAGACACAGTTTTATTTTGATATCTTCGGGGGAATGAATGATTCGAATTAAATCATTGATAAACTAGAGAGATGAATAGCTTCGGTATCAAAGGAGCATTAACTAAGCCGACGAGCCTGGATTGTTGAGATGAAACAAGCGAGCTCTGCTCGCTAAGATCGCGAAGCGATCTTCAAAGAACTGCGAAGCAGTTCCGGGGGTTGGTGAGCGATAGCGAGCAGGGGGCAGAGCCCCCTAGTTATTTAAATAAATGTTTTTTGGTTCTAACCGATAGACACTCACCAAATTTTAAAAAATAGCAAAATAAATTAAATATTTTGCGTTCATATAGTTTTTATAGTTACTTTGGCTAAAATTTAAAATGAAATATCGATATATATGTCACTTTGTCATGTCTGTCATAATTTTAAAAATTATTATAGAAAAATCTTCCATAAAATTTGGAAATTTCAGTGCTTTTTACTGAACTTCACCTTTATATAAAGTTCTAAAAAATTCTTTGGACATGAAATACATGCTAAATCAGAGCAATTGAGAAATAATTAAGGGTCTCAAACTCGTGTCCTTTTCGTGTCATGTCTGTCATAGGGTATTTTTCTCTCATAAACTAAAAGTTTTTTCCTTCAGAATAATTATTTTTTGCCATTTAGGAACCTTTCATGTATATGCACCAGCACATCAAAAAAAATTAAGATAAGTTAATATTAAGTACTAGAGCTGACGCGCTAGACCCGGGCTTCGCCCGGGTTTCAGTTTTTTTATAAATATCACCTGGTGCGTTACAGATGGGCTTCACCAGTCCATTTTTAAAGAAAATTATTCTGGTGTGTTACAGATTGGCTTCGCCAGTCCATTTAAAAAAAATTCTTGTGGTGTCTTACAGATGGGCTTTGCCAGTCCAAATGTGGAAATAGTTAAATAAAGAAGCCACTTTTATGTTTATGCTACAACAAATGGATTTTAAACTGCGACAATAGAGAATATGCCTACAACAATTGATGTTACATCTTCTCTTGTTATATTTACAACAATGTGGTTTTGCCCAGAAGTTAGGCATGAAATATGGGTTTTTAAGCATAAAATTGACCAAAAAAGTTGTTGGAACGCTTCGATTTTAAATTATTTTTATTCAGAAATCTTCCCTGGAGCGAGTAGATCAACGTGGTATAGTTTAATAGTTAATGTAGGTTCGAAAAGTTTAAAACTATAAAGGACATACATATATACATACAGAAAAACAAACAGACATTGATTTTTATATATATAGACTTATTTGAAGCCAAAATGTTGTCCGATGTCATGTCTGTCACAAAATGGAATTGACTTTTTGTTACCTAGTTCACATTATTTTCTATTGTACCGTTCGTCTTTGTACAGTCGCAGAAAAAAAGTGAGACAGTTCGCATTGTGAGCGAATTACTGGGGTTAGAAAGATACTGTAAACGCCAATTTTCATTATTTAACGTCTACTTTAAAAAAAGCTATAGTTTATGTCCTTAGGGGGCCGTCTACATATTAAGGGGAGTTAGTACCTTTCAGACCTCGCGATGCTTGAAAAAACATACCTTTTTCGATTTGTCATAAATAATTAAGTTTTGTATATTTTTGCATACTATTAGAGCAGTGAGTAGATAATTGTAAAAATTTTTTTAAAACATGCAA
The DNA here is from genome assembly GCA_024610705.1 of Tetragnatha versicolor. Lineage (NCBI taxonomy): Eukaryota > Metazoa > Arthropoda > Arachnida > Araneae > Tetragnathidae > Tetragnatha > Tetragnatha versicolor. The sequence continues at coordinate 8,101,812 of JANDEH010000006.1, read as the reverse complement.
TCATATTTTTAAAATAACCCACCAAATTTTTGAAAAGTAAGCATAATTTGCCAACATTTCCTACTATTTGAAATACATGTACTTGACTTTCCCGCAAAATAAATTTTGAAAGAAGCAGTATAAAACCTAAATTTTTGCACCAAACTAATCTATATTAATGTATCTTCTCTGTGAACTAAGGAATATACAATATTATAAGTTTTAGTATTTTTAAAAAAATCAGATTTAAAAAAAATAAGAAATTCCAAAATATTTTACTCCTTAATGACCCATAAATGAAAAAACATATCTCCAATACACAATTCCTTAGTTCATAGAATTAAGATCAGCGTAAAAAACAACCATACCAAGTTTTAAAACAATTGGTTCATTAGTTTTTTTTAATCTTGTGGGAAAGTCCAAAAATATGAAAATGAGAAAACGAAGGTTAAAGCGCGAGGAAGAAGAAGCGCGTCACTGTTTAGAATTCCGTTTTTTTGTCACTGAGAGCTTAATTATGGACCGATTTGGATGGAGTTTGTTTTAAAATGTTCATAACAGTTCAAATAATTTTTTAAAATTAAAATTGAAAAATCGATTTTTTGAAGGTGAAAAGGTACTAACTCCCCTCCCCTTAAACGAAGCATCAACTTTTGTTTTTCCTATAGGCGACCTCAAAGATTATTCCAGATTCTGAAAGAGCACCCCCTAAAACCCCCTAAAAACAATTTTCATGTCATTTGGTCCCCAAATAATGCCAGGAGTTGGGGTTGAAGTTCGTCGAATTTACGTTGAAATCTCGTTTTTCACGTTGAATTCTCATGCGGGGTTGATGGTTGTAAGGATCAAAATCGAGAATTCAACGTAAAAAACGAGATTTCAACGTAAATTCGACGAACTTCAACCCCAACTCCTGGCTTTATTTGGGGACCAAATGACATGAAAATTGGTTTTGGGGGGTTTTAGGGGGTGCTCTTTCAGAATCGGGAATAACCTTAGATGTCGCCCATAGGAAAAACCAAAGTTGGTGCTTCGTTTAATATGTAGACGGCCCCCTAAGGACATAAACTACATTTTATTTTCAAGAAAAAGTTAAATCATGAAAAATGACACAAAAATTATCATCCTAACCCCAGTAGTTCGCTCACAATGCGAACTGTCTCACTTTTTTTTTCTTCGACTGTACTGTACAGTGTACACTACTTTCGGTATAGAAATATTTTGTTTAATAAATTTTATCCCTTATTGCACTTTTTTCTGACGAATTTTTTTTCTGGCTAATTTTAATCTGACTAATTTTTTTAATATTATACTAAATAGTTATTGTGTCAGATAAATAATCAATAGACATTCAACAGAGTAAAACTTTTTAGACGCTAATATCACTCCTGTTCAACTTAACCCGTATTTAATGCCTTTTACTTAAAACATCAATCACCTCTTCCAAAAGATTTTTAAAAAATAACCCTCCCCAACATTACCCAAATCCTTTAAAAGATCTGGATACAGTCTCTCCATCCCTAAAAAAAACTACCTAAATCAAAAGGCATTAACTTCAAAACCCCAAAAAGCTCTTGCATACATCACAAAACCCCATACATCAGCACAAAAACCAAACCCCCACCGTTATCTGCGAGCTTTTTAGCCCCAACCCACGGACATGGCCTATACCGCTCTGTCCATCTGATTTGCTAATGGAACGGCAAAAGTGAATGAATAGATCCCTAATTTTTCCTCTTTTCCATCGGCATCCGTAATGTTTTCCCTTTCATTAGAGGATTAGGGCGCAAAACGCGAGGGCAACGAAACGGAGGCCATCCAATTACCCGGTTCCTTCGGATTACGGGGCTTTTATGCCGGGGCTACCACCGACGGATGGGGCGGTTTCCCTGATGGGGCTGTGCCGGGGCGGCCCAAGGAATTGTTAATTGCCGATCCGTTTCCTGGGAGAAAATGTTCGGTCGTGGTAGAAAATAGGGGAAATTTTCCTTTTTTTTTCGTGCTCTCGGTTTTTTGGGAAGTATAAGACTTTATCAAACGTTACGTCTATGTGGGGTCGATGTTTGGATAGTGCATCTTGTATCGGACCATGGAATTTTTTTTAGAGTTATTTGATTATGTTAGAAGAGGGTACCTTGAGAACGAAATGCATTTTGCATTATTTAAAATTGATAATACTGGCCTTGGCATAGCTTTAGAACTTTTAATACACTGTAAAAAATCTTTCTTCAATAAACGTAAATTTCCATTATTTTCATCATTTGAGAAGGTATCCGTATTTTCTTTTTCCGTCATTTGAGGGAATGTCCGTTTTGTATTTTTCTGTGAAAGGAGGGAAGCCTTCCGTTATTTTAGAGAACGTTCGTTTAATATCTTTTCGTCATTGGAGTGGAACTTTCCGTTATTTTAGGGATTGTTCGTATTATTACTAATATTATTGTGATTCAGTATATTCCTGATTATAATTTTGAAAAAAAAAATGACAAACAATCCGTAAAATCCAAATAGACGATTCTTTTAAATAATTTACACTACCGATCACAGTAATACAAGTCTAATCAAAAGTTACAAGTTATCACAACTATTTAGATCACATTTTTGCGATCTAATAAGACTAGTTAGGTATGCAATATTTTAAGACTTCAGCTACGTGGTGAAGAAAGCGATCGTACGATGTTTAAATATCTGTTTAAGAATAGTATATCAGAGTATTTCTATTTTAAAGCATGGTAACGTTTACTACGGCCGTTGCTAGGCTGCCGACGTACTGTTTTGTACTGTATTTCACAATCCCTGCAAGATTTTTATACTTTATTAGCAATGCGCATCCTTGTGGACTTGATTCTTGATATTTCTATAAAATATTTTAGCGAAATAATTTTATTTTCAATTAATTAATAATTAAAAATTTTTTTTTTTAAAATTAGATAAAGTAAAACATTTAAAAAAGCACAAAGGAATGACTGTTAAACAAGAGAAATTAATTCTTGCAATTTTTAATGGAATAATAAAAATTTAAAATTAAATTTACTGAAAAATAATTACTGGGGTTCGAACCTACGACCATCTGCACTCTAGACTGATGCGCTACCACAACCCCATTCGAGCTACGCTAGGTCCCGTCCTAAATATTTAAAAGCCACGCCTTTAACCCGATCATACGCACAACGGTTACCTGTCGGCAGCCTAGTCATTCCCGATTACGGCCAATAATCTAATATAATAAAATTGAATGTGTATATATATATATATGTATGTATGGTTGTCTTTTATACAAATCCACAGTTTTCTTCCGATCTGCACCAAACTTGGTATACCTACGTAAAAAAACTCAGGAAAAAACATAGGCTATGTTTCGAAAACTTTTAATGACCCCTTGACCCTCTTTCAACCCTTTTTATGGTCATTTTGCTGAAATAGCTTTATTTCTCCTCAAGAAGAGATCTGCTTACCCATTGTTACAAAGAAAACTTAATGCTAAACAACAAGTTTTTAATAGAAACACTAGGTACAAGTCTATTTAAAAATTATATTACTAATTTAAAAATCTATTTCCATGAAATTTAAAGTTTAAGTATAGTTTAACATACTATTTTTATTTGAGAGTTTATCTAATTTTTAAATTTTAAAAGCTTTATGGAATATCATTGTTGTTAAAATGTCTCCATGGAAACGAGTAAGTAAAATCAAAAAGTGATAATATTTTAGCTTTTAAGAAAGTTGGTTAACAAACAAAAAACTATTAAAACTCCCTTTCAACTAGAAAAGATTGATTTATTTTCTTAAATTGCAAAATGGAATAAGCTTTAATTATTGAATAATTTCACCGAAAACGTTTATTCTTAAAGAAATGATTAATTAAGGAATCTGAGAAATTTAAAATAATTTTTAGAATATTTTTTCCATGTTGTAAATGTGGAAATCATTCAAAAGTTATATTGCTTGAGTACTGAAGGAATTTTATTTTAGTCCATCCGGGAACACCGGGATAAGAAAAATTACTAGGAACAAAGGGATAGGAAAAGTTACCGGGAACACCGGAATATGAAAAAGACGCCTGGGATACCGGGATGATTGGTAAATGCTGATTATATAAAATTAGAAATGTATTTGGGAAAACTTTAAAATCAGGCGTTTGCTATCAAAACCGGCTTATTCCATTTTTGGAAATTTTACAAGAGACAAAAAACTTCTCACGTCCACAGTTCTAAAGCTAAATTTGTTTTTTAAACTTTTAATTGTAGGTAAAACCAAAACCATCTAGAATTTGATTAGTTTTTCACTTTCATTATACAGTTGCATTACCTTGGGCGTAATTACACTAATTAGGTTGGAATGAGCTGATTTTTTATGCAAAAACACGATTTTTCATGCTTTTTTTTTCAGTTTTTTTGTTCAATTAAGTGTTGTGAAATTGGTTTTTTCCAGTTTACCAGTTAATATTTGTGTCTTTACGAGTTTAAATAAATGACATTCACTTAACTTTTTCAAATGATCTGAAATTTCACAGTTGAGATCATAGTTTTCACCCTTTAATCTAATTTTGGGTTGGAATACGCTGGATTTGAGCTATATCCCTTCGCCAGGTCATTAAGGGACCCTCTTCCTCTAAATTTTCAAAACATGGGAAAAAGGGGATTTCAAAAAAATATGGAAAGAGCTGGTTTTGATAGCAAACGCCATAAATAATAAATTTATACTCTTCACCCGTGCAAAGCCGGGCATATCAGCTAGTACAAAAAATAAAAACAATATATTTAACTTACTTACCCATAATAAATTTGCTGAAGGTTCGTTTCGCCTGAAGACGCTTGCACAAACTTCCATTACTTATTTACAACTATATTTGAGTCTCACCAGAACTAGTGGAGAAATCGTACAATACGCATGCGTGAGGAGAGGAAAATTAAAAAACGGAAACTTCACGATGAAAATTCCGTTTTGTAGTTTACGGAATTAATCCATGAAAAATTCACGGAAAATAATACGTCAAAAGACGTTCTTTTTTTACAGTGTAGAGTTTTATGAAAACTTAGCAATAAAGATTTAAAACTTTAATGCATCCGACTCACTCAGATAACATTCGAGTTTTTTTTGTTAGTCAATTTGCCAGAAATTTAAATCAGTCTATTTCCATAGAAACTGCAAATGAACATCCATCTAATGCAATTTTTATTAATCTAACATCTGAATTTTTAATGTCTAAATTAACGTCTTGGACTTTTTATTACTTAGTTAATTCGTTTTACTTACCCCTTTCACATTTTTTTATGTAGGACTAGCTGATATACCCGGCCCTGCACGGGTGAAGAGCATAATTTTATTATTTGAGGCCTTTGCTATCAAAACCAGCTCATTCCATATTTTTCTGAAATCCACTTTTTTTGCATATTTTGAAAGTTTAGAGGGTCCTTCATAACCTGGCGAAGGGATATAGCTCAAACCCAGCTCATTCCAACCAAATAAACTGGAAAAAACCACTTCACAACTTAATTGAACAAAAAAACTGAAAAAAGTATGAAAAATCGTGTTTTTGCATCAAAGTCAGCTCATTCTAACCTAATTAGCGTAATTACGCCCAAGGTAATGCAACTGAAAGGAAAATGAAAAACTAATCGAATTCTATCTACAGTTAAAAATTTTAAAAACATATTTAGCTTTAGAACTGTGGACGTGAGAAGTTTTTTGTCTCTCCTGTAAAATTTCCAAAAATGGAATAAGCTGGTTTTGATAGCAAACGCCTCATTTTTAAGTTTTCCCAAATACATTACTAATTTTAGATAATCAGCATTTACCAATCATCCCGGTATCCTAGGCGTCTTTTTCATACTCCAGTGTTCCCGGTAACTTTTCCTATCCCGGTGTTTTTAGTAATTTTTCTTATCCCAGTGTTCCCAGATGGATTATAATTCCTTCAGTTCTCAAGCAATATAATTTTTGAAAGATTTACACATTTACATGGGAAAAATTAATCTAAAAAGTATTTAAAATTGCTTAGATCCCTTGATTAATCATATCTGCAAGAATTAACGTTTTCGGTAAAATAATTCAAAAACTAAAGCTTATTCCATTTTGCAAATTAAGAAAAAAATCAATCTTTTCTAGTTGAAAGGGAGTTTTAATAGTTTTTTATTTGTTAACCAACTTTCTTAAAAGCTAAAATATTATCACCTTTTAATTTTACATCCTCGTTTCCATGGAGACTATTTTAACAACAATGGTATTCCATAAAGCTTTTAAATAAAATATAAAAATTAGATAAAATCTCAAATAAAAATATGGTTAACTATATTTAACTTTTAAATTTCGTGGAAATATATTTTTAAATTAGTAATATAATTTTTAAATAGACTTGTACCTAGTGTTTCTATTAAAAACTTGTTGTTTAGCATTAAGTTTTCTTTGTAACAATGGAGTAAACAGATCTCTTCTTGAGGAGAAATAAAGCTATTTCAGCAAAATGACCATAAAAAGGGTCAAAAGAGGGTGAAGGGGTCATTAAAAGTTTTTGAAACATAGCCTATGTTTTTTCTGGAGTTTTTTTACGTAGGTATACCAAGTTTGGTGCAGATCAAAAGAAAACTGTGGATTTGTATAAAAGACAAACACACCCACACACATATATACACACACTTAACTTTATTATATTAGACTAGCGGATATGCCCGGCCTTGCACGGGTGGAGTGTATATATATTTTTTAAATTAAATTTTTTAAAAATATATTTATAATTTTTAAATCAGCAATTACCAATCATCCCGGTATCCCAGACGTCTTTTTCCTATCCGTGTTCCCGGTAATTTTCCTATCCCGATGTTCCCGGTACTTTTCCTATCCCGATGTTCCCGGTAATTTTTCATATCCCGGTGTTCCCGGTAATTTTCATATCCCGGTGTTCCCGGTACTTTTCCTATTCCGATGTTCCCGGTACTTTTCCTATCCCGATGTTCCCGATAATTTTCCTATCCCGCTGATCGAGGTAATTTTCATGTCCCGGTAATCCCGGTACTTTTTTTCCTATCCCGATGTTCCCGGTACTTTTCCTATCCCGATGTTCCCGATAATTTTCCTATCCCGCTGAGCGAGGTAATTTTCATGTCCCGGTAATCCCGGTACTTTTTTTTCCTATCCCAATGTTCCCGGTAATTTTCCTTTTCCCGGTGTTCTCGGCAATGTTTCCTAGTAAATTAATGAGTCTAGTGAACAAAGATAACTAATTTGAAACAATAATAAAAATTTAAAAGTCTAGTGAACCGCTTCATTTGAAACAATGTTTTATTTTCAAGTCGTTTTCCATGAAGAAAATTTACACTTTTCCATAAATATTTAAATTTTAAAGGAAAATATCTTAAAATAGGGGAAACTAACGTTTCAAAATTAATTATTTGAATTTATTTTGATGTTTTCATAGCTGATATAGTTTTTAAATGGACAATTATCGAGTTTTTCCTGTTAAAATATTAAATGTTTGAAGGTTTTAATCTAGTTAACAATAGTGAGTCGAGCAGTCTACTCTAGTAGAGAAATGGAGAAATAAGCGTTTCGGGCTATAAATTCGTTAATTACTCGTAATTATTCGATTTTAAAGCTTTGAAAACTATCCCAAGTTACTCCCCGACTCGGAATACGTCTATACGTCGAGTTTTGTTTCGGTCCGTGGCCTATTTCAAGAGATTACCCCGGACATACATACATACACACATACATCGCCCGTTAGCCTTTTATTTATACAGAGACTAGCGGATATGCCCGGCCTTGCACGGGTGGAGTGTATATATTTTTTTTTAAATTAAATTTTTTAAAAATATATTTATAATTTTTAAATCAGCAATTACCAATCATCCCGGTATCCCAGACGTCTTTTTCCTATCCCGGTGTTCCCGGTAATTTTTCATATCCCGATGTTCCCGGTTATTTTCCTTATCCCGATGTTCCCGATCATTTTCCTTATCCCGATGTTCCCGATAATTTTCCTATCCCTATGATCGATGTAATTTTTATGTCCCGGTAATCCCGGTACTTTTTTCCTATCCAGATGTTCTCGGTAATTTTTCTTTTCCCGGTATTCTCGGCAAAGTTTCCTAGTAAATTAAAGAGTCTAGTGAACAAAAATAACAAATTTGAAACAATAATAAAAGATCTAGTAAATTGAAAAGTCTAGTGAACCGCTTCATTTTAAACAATGTTTTAATTTTAAGTCTTTTTCCATGTAAAAAATTTACACTTTTCCATTAATATTTCTATTTTTAAAGAAAATATCTTAAAATAGAGGAAAATAACGTTTCAAAATTAATTATTTGAATTTATTTTGGTGTTTTTACAACATATATAGTTTTTAAATGGACAATTATCGAGTTTTTCCTGTTAAAATATTAAATGTTTGAAGGTTTTCATGTAGTTAACAATAGTGAGTCGTGCAGATCTACTCTAGTAGAGAAATGGAGAAATAAGCGTTTTCGGCTATAAATTCGCTAATTACTCGTAATTATTCGATTTTAAAGCTTTGAAAACTATCTTAAGTTACTCCCCGACTCGGAATACGTCTATACGTCGAGTTTGGTTTCGGTCCGTGGCCTATTTCAAGAGATTACCCCGGACATACCCACATACATACATACATACACACATATATACACACACACATCGCCCGTTAGCCTTTTATTTATATAGAGACTAGCGGATATGCCCGGCCTTGCACGGGTGGAGTGTATAATTTTTTTTAAATTACATTTTCTCAAAATATATTTATAATTTTTAAATCAGAAATTACCAATCATCCTGTATCCCAGACGCCTTTTCCTATCCCGGTGTTCCCGGTAATTTTTCCTATCCCGGTGTTCCCGGTGATTTTTTCCTATCCCGATGTTCCCGGTAATTTTTCATACCCCGGTGTTCCCGGTAATTTTTCATACCCCGGTGTTCCCGGTGATTTTTCCCGTGTTCCCGGTGATCTAGCGGATATGCCCGGCCTTGCACGGGTGGAGTGTATAATTTTTTTAAATTAAATTTTCTCAAAATATATTTATAATTTTTAAATCAGCAATTACCAATCATCCCGGTATCCCAGACGCCTTTTTCCTATCCCGGTGTTCCCGGTAATTTTTCATATCCCGATGTTCCCGGTTATTTTCCTTATCCCGATGTTCCCGATCATTTTCCTTATCCCGATGTTCCCGATAATTTTCCTATCCCGCTGATCGAGGTAATTTTTATGTCCCGGTAATCCCGGTACTTTTTTTTCCTATCCCAATGTTTCCGGTAATTTTCCTTTTCCCGGTGTTCTCGGCAATGTTTCCTAGTAAATTAATGAGTCTAGTGAACAAAAATAACAAATTTGAGACAATAATAAAAGATCTAGTAAATTGAAAAGTCTAGTGAACCGCTTCATTGGAAACAATGTTTTATTTTCAAGTCGTTTTCCATGAAGAAAATTTACACTCTTCCATAAATATTAAAATTTTAAAGGAAAATATCTTAAAATAGGGGAAAGTAACGTTTCAAAATAAATTTTTTGAATTTATTTTGATGTTTTTACAACTGATAAAGCTTTTAAATGGACAATTATAGAGTTTTTCCTGTTAAAATATTTAATTTTCAAGGTTTTCATCTCGCTTACAATAGTGAGTCGAGCAGATCTTCTCTGGTAGAGAAATGGAGAAATAAGCGTTTTCGGCTATAAATTCGCTAATTACTCGTAATTATTCGATTTTCGAGCTTTGAAAACTATCTTAAGTTACTCCCCGACTCGGAATACGTCTATACGTCGAGTTTGGTTTCGGTCCGTGGCCTATTTCAAGAGATTACCCCGGACATACATACATACATACATACATACACACATCGCCCGTTAGCCTTTTATTTATACAGAGATAAGCATTAAGTAATTTTTTTTTACTTTATTTCAGAGTAAAAGTATTTCTATTCGTTATTTTAATGGGATTTTATTTTTTAGGTGGAAAAAACTCTTCATAAGAATTTTCTTTTGATAATGCTCACAGTGAATTGCTGATATTTACCATCTTTTTACATTAATTTTTCATTTCTAAACGAACAGACTAACTTTTTGCAACGTAATATATTCGCTCAGTTCAGAAAACCGGTTATGTGATGACATTTACTCTAAACAAAAAACTAAACCCTTTGAACAATCATTCAAAAAAGTAATGTTTCCCATTAAAACAAAAGCCCCTGCTTTGAAAGGAATTTATGTGCAAAGCAATGGAAAGTAACTACGTACTCTGCAGATACTTAGTAATCCTTTTCTTCTTATCCCCGTTAGGTTTTCCGAAGCTTATAGTTTCTTGGCATGCAAGCGAGGGGGACTTTGATTATAGAGTTTGCGTGCTTAATTTTTTACGAAAAGAAAGCTTTTCATGTCATTTCTTACCACGCGAAAGCCTACTCAAAAGAAAAGCTTCTTCGGTCGATCTTTAACGCTAGGCTTTTTGAGTATTTTTCTTTCCTCATAAACAAAAATTCCACGTTCTTTAGAGTGGTATAGGAGGATCAAATTGCATTACCAGTTTAAACCTGCACAAAGACGAGTGTTTCTTGAGTTATCCAATTTAAGTGTTTTTCTCAAAGGCTATACTTCAAATAAGAAAGAGCTTTTTAAATTAAATTCAAAATAAGTTTCTAGGAATAGTATGATTTTGAAAAACTGATACTAAAGAATTATCAATAATTATTCTGCACTCTCTTTTATTTAGAGGCTTTTTCAATGGATTCTATTCAAATTGGAGCATTTTATTTAGTAAAAGAAATTATTAGCATTTCCGTGTACGTGTACGTATGCAATCAGAGTTTAAACCTTTGATTCCTTGAATCTTGGGAGGTGTGAAAGGGTTAAACTAGGGGGAAATAGCTTAAGAAAATTGTGCAATAACAGATTTATTTGATGCAACAGATGTTTTTTCTGGTGGTAAAACTAAATACCAATAGAAGCTGTACGAAGGAAAAACTCCTGTAAGTTTTAATTGAAAAATATCTAAATCAGATTTGAACATATTAATGTATTTATAACGTTCTGATTTTTCTAATTGGACTAAAATGATCTATCAATTTATGAAAAATCCACCTCATCCCTAAAATCTCTGTATACACAGTTTTTATATCAAAAACTTTAAAAATTACACTCTAATAAAATTTTCCCACCAAAACAGGTCCTAATAAATAAAATTGGTTAAAGATAGAAAAAAAGTTTACAGATTAAATTAAACCAGAGAAATTTTTCATTACGATACTTAAGGTGGTCCGGGACACAATTTTGTAAAAACTTTACTAATTAACTTAGAATTTTGAAATTTTTTATACTGATCAACCATCTAACAACTAAGCAAAATCACATCAGAAAAGTGTTCAAAAAGTTTTTAAAAAAATTAAAATTGAAATTTCATAAAAAAATGGGGTCATTTAAAATTGATAGAACTCAAAAAATTATTGATAAATTTTCAAAACTTTTTCACTAAATCAAACAGAAACATATTATCTTTATTTTGGTGTAGGCATTTTAAGAAATATTAATTTTTTGAAAAACTATGAACAATTAAGTAAAAAATTCTTGAAATATTTATGCTTTTTTAAAAAAAATCATATTTTAAAAAGTAAATAAATTTTTTAATTCGGATCAAATTAAAGTAAAATGTTTAAAAAGTATGTATTTCAAATTTCAACTCTTCACCTTTCACGGTTCTTGACTTATATCAATTTAAAGATGAGTAACAGTGAAAAAACACATCATAGAGAAAACCGGATTTGAATGTTGAAAATATAATGCTTGATTACCAAAGCAGTCGGCAACAAATGATTGTATCTCCGGTTCTATTTATGATAGAAACATAATTCAAACATCATTTTAAGCAGAAAAAACAGGGTTTCTTTTTAAATCAAAAATTTTCTTTGAAATCTCACGATTTTAATGTCCTATACCCCCTTAAATTTAAAACACAATTTAATGTATTACGTTTCTCATTTTACTACTATTATTACCCCCAATCATTAGGTACCTCAATAATATGAAAATAAAGGAAAAGGAATATAATAATAATGTTTAATTAGTTTTACAAGCTATTTAGCTAATTAAACTTTTATTCTAAAATATAAATATTTTCGGAATACTAAGAACACGATAGCTTATTTAAGAGCATTAAACAAGTTCATATAACTTCCTTTCATTTAATAAAGGCAATCATCTCATAAATATTCATTTTTAAGGAACGAATATTGCCACGGAATTGTTGACACGAAAAAGAATTACCTGAAATATTTTATATCAGAAATTACTATCTTTCCAAGAAAACAACGATATTTAGATAAATATAATTCCTTGGAGACATTATTGATACGCCGATATTATGGTTCGAAAAATAATTACTTTTATCGTGCGTTGGAAATGAATTTAAAAGCAGGAATAAATAGACAAATAACCCTATTTAGGAATCGTGCATTATTAGGTAAGAAAGATAAATGTACTGTGAGAGGTTTTCCCTTCAAAAAATCTTTTTCGGGAACATTGTTTTTCAAAACAAATTTTTCCCTAAGTACTAATTTTACTGAATAAGTGAGAAAATTTTCCGTATAAAGTTTTTTTTTTTTTTATTGGACAAACAAAAGAACAGAACAGAAAAAAATACAAACGCAGTTGATCGAATACATACATTTCCCAAAGGAGCTACCGCTCGTCCATGGGGTCATGGAATATCTTTGTTAAAAGTAAGATCAAAAATAAAAAATCGATTTGGTTTATGGTGGAAGAAGTTGTTTTTTTAACACTAGACACTTAAAAATTAATTGTAAATACAAGAACAAAAAAAATAAAAAAGGAAAACAAAAAGGCTTGGCTGGCAATTTCTATGTTTATAGAGAAAAAATGAATAAATGATGATATTTAAACCTGACAAAATTAGAATAAGGACTCAATGCTATTTAGACTCAAAATATATGCAATGCACAATTTCTTAAAGTATTTAATGTTAGTTTGAGATTGAATTTCGCTTGGAAGTTTATTAAAAAAAGTGACAGAAAGATATTGGAAGTGTTTTTTGTATATTTCTTTGTGAGGAATAGGTATATTATAGTAGTTATGATTTCGAAGGTTATAGGAAAAATTTTGGTTTATCGTGGCATAGCCAGAATATTTCTTCAGAAAAATAAGGCAATTGAGAACATATAACTGACGTGCATTTAAAAGATTATTAAGAGGAAAGTAACTTAAAAATTTCTTTTGTATAGTAAGCAAAGGCTTGATATTTGAATAAAAATCACCACCCCAAATCAAAATTCCATATTGTATACGAGATTGAACCCAAGCAAAATATATTCTCAAAAGTAAATCAGAGTTAATATATTTTTTTAGGTGATAAAACCTGAACAAAATGTATCTTAACTTACTACCTATTGAATTTATATGATCTTTGAATTTCCAGTTTTTATTAAACAAAATACCCAAATATTTTATTGTTGGAGTGTATTTGATAAAATGATTTTCACACTGTTTATTTTCACAATCGCAAAAGTATAATTTAAGATCTTCATGAAAAGTGGACTGTAAGGAAAATATTATGTAACTAGTTTTGTTCACATTTATTTTTAGTTCATTACTTGCGAACCAATTGTAAATTATTAATAGATCCTGATTAATTAAATTTTCTAGTTGGTCATACGATCTAGCAGAATATAAAATAATTGTGTCATCTGCGAAAGTTAAGATTTTACCCAGTAGATTTAGCTTACAAAAATCGTTGATATATACAGGGTGTTTCAAAATTGCGTTGCACGGCTTTTATTCCAAACCAGCGCCTCCTAGGGTCATGGAAGTAAGGTCTACCCCTAGGTAAGTGACCCTGGAGAATCCATTGAGATGACTTACAGCGCCCCTAGCGGCGAAATTAAAAAGTTAAAAAAATTAATTTAAAAACTAAAGGAGATAGAGCAAAAACCTCAGTGAGAGTATTGTTGCCAACGTCAAGAAGAACTCATTGAAAAAAATTTGATCAAAATATCTTGAATATTCGCGGAGATATTAGCATATGAAAATAGCACTTTTTCGGGGGTCAAAAAGTAAAAAGTTCGCATATTTGCAACTTTTTTTGAATTTTTGATAAAATTTTGTGTTCTTTCAACTAAAATAACACAAAACTACACAATAACACTGAAAAATTTGCGAATATGCGAACTTTTTCCTTTTTGACCCCCGAAAAAGTGCTATTTTCACATGCTAATATCTCCGCGAATATTCAAGATATTTTGATCAAATTTTTTTCAATGAGTTCTTCTTGACGTTGGCAACAATACTATCATTGAGGTTTTTGCTCTATCTCCTTTAGTTTTTAAATTAATATTTTTAACTTTTTAATTTCGCCGCTAGGGGCGCTGTAAGTCACCTCAATGGATTCTCCAGGGGCACTTACCTAGGGGTAGACCTTACTTCCATGACACTAGGAGGCGCTGGTTTCGAATAAAAGCCGTGCAACGCAATTTTGAAACACCCTGTATATTAAATAACAGAGGACCTAGCCGTGAACCTTGAGGAACACCTTTCTTTGAGGCAATAAACGGACTAAAAATGTTGTTAACATTAACTCTTTGTTTCCGGTTTAATATGAATGAACGAAACCAACTCAAACAGTTACCTCGGATACCAGCACTATTTAATTTATAAAGAAGAATCTCATAATTGACACTATCAAAAGCCTTGCTTATATCCAAAGAAATAGCCGCGGTTTTTAAGTTGTTGTTAAGGTTATTAGTAATAGAGGTCGAAAATTCTACTAAGGCATTTGTGGTACTTAAATTATCTCGAAAGCCAAACGTTAAAAAAAACCAAACTAACCAAAAGTTAAGGTTAGATGTTTTTGTTCATCAAAACATGAATTATTTAAAGATCTGCAAACGAAAACTATTGATTGAGTAATTGTGTTAAGAATATCAATATTCTATTAAAATTTATCTTTAAAAAGTCTACGGTTTTACTAAGATATTTTGTGATTGTATATTTATTAGATAATAGTGTACATTTCTTTATTTAAATTCAAGTTTGTAGCAATATTTTTTTATTTCTTGTTTTCTATACTTTCTCTTTTCCTTCCTGGCACTAGTGCCGAAGAAAATCTTATAAAAAAATCTAAGGCTAAGCGCGCACTAGATACTTCCGTCACGGTGACTTATAACACTAGTCACTCGAGAGCAATGCATTTCTATGGAGAGATTCTTGGCAATCGGCCAAGAGTCTCGTCGCATGTGCGCTCGCTCTAGCTTCTTGCAATAGCCAGGGTGATAATTTTGTCTCATTCGCCGTGACAAAAGTCTCTAGTGCGCTCTTAGCCTAAGTAAGAAAACTTTTTCTAGATATAGGGGTTTTTGGAGTATGACGTTTATTGTAATATAGAAACTATACAGTGTTATACTGAAGCATAAGTTTAACACATCGGTAAAAAAAAATATTCTAAGCTAAAAGTTTTATTCCAACACCACTTGCATCTCATTCTTTTCCCGGCGTCGTCACTCACGTTCCACTTTTGAACAATACACATCCCATTTCACTCTCGCAAGAAAATCGCCACCAAGTGAAACGTTCAGACTGGGCAAAACGTGATCACGGAACACTTTTCTCTTCTTTTCCATCTAGAGCCATAAACAGAAATCCGAACGAGTATTCACACTGGATTCACCGAAACGCTTAGCTGCAGAGAAACGTGTCCCTTAAAATGTCGAGAAAAGCGGAACATTTTAAAAGATTCCCACCTACGTTACAACTGCGGGGGGGGAAACTCTCGACTCTGCATGGGGTTCTTGTAGGGTGGATAATGTTCCTTATTTTCCTTCCATAGAGCTGGTTTTATAAAGCTTTAACTGGTTTTATGGGATATGTCTCTCTCGCGCGCTATTCTCTATCTATTTTTGAGACTTTTATGGCAGTTTTTTTCGACGTCACTTTCAAACTTGTAGTTCAAATAGAATGTTGAAGTACAAAACGGTAGGAAATATTAGAGATGAATTCTGAGTTGGAGAAGGGAATTTCTTTCGCAGGTTTTATTGCTCATATATTTTTGCAGGTTTTATTGCTTATATTCATATATTTGCATATTAAAAAGCGTTCCTAATATGTGTGGGCTGTTTAACACATTTTAAGTTGAAAATGTGTGACATATTGTATTGCATCCTTTAAATTGAGATTCAATTTAAGATTAATTGGTTTCAACGCATTTAAAGCTTAAAATGTGTTAATGCTTTAAATTGACGTTTTGGTGTTTGATATATTTTTCGACATCGTTTTTATGCAAAGTTGTTGACTTTGAAAACTTTTACAAAGAAAAAAAATTTATTTATGGTATGCAATATTCGAAGGATTATGTAGGCAACATTCCAATTTTTTACGTTTTATCAAATATTTTTCTCTTACAGTTTATAACCTCATTATTGACCTCTTTATTAAAAATATTCAGAAAATTATCTCTACTCCAATGGTTATTTTGAAGAAAATAATTGTAGGGGGTTTGGGAAAGGAAATTATATAATAGTTGTTTCCAACTGTAAAAAGGGGTAAATTTAAGGATTATATCCTTATTTATAATATTAGTAAACATCAATATCAAACTTAAATAATATCCATATTAAAATGTAAGATACATATCAGGTAAACGTCAATAATGACCTTAAATAATATCCACATTAAATTTAAGATACATATCAGGTAAACGTCAATAACAACATTAAACAATATCAATATCAAATGTAAGATACATATCAGGTAAACGTCAATAAC
This sequence comes from Tetragnatha versicolor, assembly GCA_024610705.1. Classification (NCBI taxonomy): domain Eukaryota; kingdom Metazoa; phylum Arthropoda; class Arachnida; order Araneae; family Tetragnathidae; genus Tetragnatha; species Tetragnatha versicolor. The sequence goes on along the minus strand of JANDEH010000006.1, from coordinate 8,085,071 downwards.
ACCTTAAATAATATCCATATTAAATGTAAGATACATCAGGTAAACGTCAATAACAACATTAAATAATATCCATATCAAATGCAAGATAACAGGTAAACGTCAATAATGTAAAATAAGTAACCCAACCCCCCCTCTTCTAATCGTAAATTAAATATACCTTCAAACTTTAAACAACCATAAATATTTCTTATCACCGTTTAACTCAGCTCACACAACTTCAAACCTTTGACCATTACACAGACCATTACGCAAGCTACCGCGTCCACAACAATCACCTTTATCAATGATTCGGCCCATCAAATGAAGTATTAAAGGGCAGTTCTGTTTGGCCCGTTCTAATAAGCATGTCGTGCCCACCATTCCTATGTCAGCGGACGCAGGAGATAGATTCTCCATTATGCGCATAAGCTTCGCAAGCAGCTGTCATGGCGCCCAGTCGGAATGTATTGTCACAATTCGTGTTCCCGCGCTGCGACATGCAATTTAAATGCGAAATGCATCCCCCGAGAGGTTCCTTCTGGTCGGTTATTAAGTGGCTTACCGCACTGTAAGGACGACTAACCGGACACGGCAGTGGTATAACGTGATATTAGAAAAGATACGGATATTGCATATTTGAACATGCTTGAATTGCTTTGGAAATTTCACTTGTTCGTATTGTTTGAGGATCACCTTTTGTGGCATTAAGTTCGTACTGTACAAGGATAGGAATTCAGGGGCAAACCATACCATGAAACAGAAATGAGGTATTTAAATGTATTTCCGATTCAGATTTATGATTAAGGCGCGTGCAATGTGGAAGGTAAATATTGACTGTTATCTTTGCTAATATCTCTGATAAATTGTAGAATACGTGAAAGATCTCATTAAATTTTGGTTTAAATAGAGATTAAAGTCAGTTTATTTAAATTGTGAAATGCACCAGAGATTCGATTAAATCTTGGCATTAATAGATAATTATTAATAAAGATTTTATAAAATATATTTTTGATATTTACAAATATTCTCTTAACTTTCAGTCTTCAGTAAATATTTTATCTTTTAAAATTCTTATTTCCCCTTTAAATTCAACTGAAATGTCACAATACACTCTATTCTATACATAGAAATACAATCCTCATGAACATAAAATCTATAAAGAAATACAATCCTCATGAACATAAAATCTATAAAGAAATACAATCCTCATCAATAAACTCAGCATATAAAGATCTTTCTACATATTCGAATTTGATTCGTTAAGCTATCTAAATAGTTGCCCATTATACACTAATACATTTTAGTCATATTGACTCCAGTCACGATATTAGACACATATAAAAAGTATTTTAACCAGAGCAAAAATGCAAGAATATTTTAACGTTGATTTTAAACTTATTTTGAGTAAACACGTATACTTTTAAGCTACATGAATTCTTAAACCATAGTGTTATACCAAATTTGTTCTTATCACATGTCAATTGTTTAATCATTATAACTGTGTTAAAGCTAACAAACTAACTTTTGAATGAAGTTCAAATTTAAAATTAAACCATATTATGACACTTAAACCATTTGAATCCAACGAATTAAATTACTTTAATAATTTATGACTTAATATAAGACCCATAAGTGTAAACTCACAACACTCAAGCGTCACCTCCAACCGTGGACCGGTTTCGTCCATGTTAGGACTCATCAGCTCGGCATAGGAAGGCAACGGAAGAGAGCGGAGGGAAAGTACTGCTGAACCAACGATAGTAAAATGGTCACGTGATTTTTACAGACTTTGCACGGCCGATAGTTGGTTAACCGGTGATAGTTGGGGTTTTGCTTTTATATACAAGCAAAAGGATCTTCCTCTTTCGATCAACTACCCCTCAGCTTCCACCTGTCTCATCTCCAAAATACTAGTTCCAGAGTTGTCAAATCACGTAACCCTTTTACTATCGTTGGTTCATCAGTACTAGTCTAGCCGACTAACTTTAAGAACGAAGTACTTCCCCTCCACTCTCTTGCGTTGCCTTCCTATACCATGCTGATGAGTTCTAACAAGGACGAAACCTGTCCACGGTTAGAGGCGACGCTTGAGAGTTGTGAGTTTACACTTATTGTCCGCTTAACCAGCGATAATGGTGTAATGGTCCTTTCTTACCCATAAGTATAGTTACTAAAGAATCCTCTACACTCTACAGTTTAAACCTGCATTTATTCACAATACAAGTCCAGATTACTCTATACATTTTAGAGTAGATCCTCAATTCTTCCCAGCTTCGAACAAATGCGACTTTCCGTTCCAATTGACCCGGAATACCTCCCACCTTCCTCCATCGGAAGCAACAACGTCAAAAGAAACACAAAGAAATACCCCAAACCCCGAAGAAGAAAAAAACCAACGATAGAAATCTCCAAAAACTTTTATATATATACCTTCCCGGAAAAACTCACACGGCTCCCTCGAAAAAGCAAACGAATAGTTGATTTGAGCTTTCGCGCTGTTCGACACAAGAGAAGCTGGCTATCTACACATTCAAACCGAAGAACTTGCGGGGAAGAACAAAAAAACACTGAAGGAAGAACTGTTAAACCAAAGGAGAAAAAAATACCTCCTTGATTTCGAATTGCAAAGTCTCATCGGGTATTCAATCAAGTCTGGAGGGAAGAAGAGGAAGCTCATCTTTGACTCTGCTATTGAATTCTATGGAGAACGAAAAAAAATTCTAAACAATGTTACCTTTTGGTTTTTGGAAGGCTTTGCCTTGACTTAGATTGTGTTGTTGAGGTGGGTTTGGGGACGGATCGGGTATGTTTTGGGTGGAAAACGAATCATTTCACCTCATCAGGAAGTTGATTGCTTTCATGCTTTCTGAAATTTAACTTTTGGGGATGGGCCTTTTCGACGGAGTTGAGGTTGGAATGAAGGGAACTTTTTTGTGGTGAGTTTGTTGATGTAGCTGGAATAAGTTGAGTACTGCCTCCTTTTTTAAGGTGAAGTTGTTAAGATTTATATTTATTTAACTTCAGACTAAAGACTAAAATATTATTCTTTGTAATAATGTGCAAAATACGTGTTCAAGAATGCTTGAGAAAACATTTAATCCATTCTTTGTGTGCATATGTCGACTCGATTAATTTTTTATAGGTAAACATTAAAATTACGATAGAAAAGAGTAATTTGGCCATACAATATGAACTTTCTGTTAATTTCATGTTAACTTTCGAATGGATATAAAATAATAAGGAAGATATATTTTTGAGACACCACTTCTATATTTCGATTATAAATGATGGTGATGGTACTTTAAATAAGATTTAAAATTACAAAGCACATAATGATTTCATTTTTGCATCTGTGCAAGTAATAACAAAATAAAGCATTCTTCAAGGTTATTTTCAATGCCTCTGGTCTCTAATAGAAGCTAATGAAATGCAGTATAATATGATGTGAATAAATATATTAAATCCAAATACGGGTGATTCATTCATCATTCATAACACTCATCACGAAATCTCCAAAACTGCCGGACCGATTGGCTTGAAATTTGACAGAGACCTTCCTCTCAGCCATTAGACGCGCACTAAGAAACGATTTTAAAATCGAACGACTTCTTCCCTGCTTTTCGGCGCTTTTTCGACTCCGTTTTCCCCATTGAAATAGCATTGTGCATTGTTGAAATGCATAAATTGCAGTGTTTACTTCTCTATCTTAAGGCGACGTCTTGCCTCACTTGAATGAATATAACTGATTAACATTTATACATCTTATATATTAAAATAATTGGGTTTTTCTTTCCGCCGGCCGCCAGGCCGAACCCCTGAACCGATTTCGAAAAACTCGGTCTCGATCGAAAGCTTTCCACCCCTAGATGAGCCCATTTTAGGTCGCGTTTCTCCAAAACCTTCCATTTTAAAATTACGCGTTCTTTTCACTTTTCTGTAATGTTAACTCTATGGAGAGGTTCCGTTCCGCCGGCCGCCAGGCCGAACCCCCGAACCGATTTGGACAAAGTCGATCTCTATCGAACGCTTTCCACCCCTAGATGAGCCCATTTTAGGTCGCATTCCTCCAAAACCTTCCATTTTCAAATTATGCGTTCTTTTCGTTTTGCTGTAATGTTAAGTCAATGGGGAGGTTCCGTTCCGCCGGCCGCCAGGCCGAACCCCTGAACCGATTTGGACAAACTCGGCCTTGATCGAAAGCTTTCTACCCCTAGATGAGCCCATTTTAGGTTGCGTTTCTCCAAAACCTTCCATTTTCAAATTATGCGTTCTTTTCACTTTTCTTTAATGTTAACTCTATGAGGGAGCTTTCCGCCGGCCCCCAGCCCGAACCACCGGACCGATTTGGACAAACTCGGTCTTAAACGAAAGGTTTCCACCCCTAGATGAGCCATATTTAGGTGTAATTCCTCCAAAACCTTCCATTTTAAAATTATGCGTTCTTTTCGTTTTGCTGTAATGTTAAGTCAATGGGGAGCTTCCGTTCCGCCGGCCGCCAGCCCGAACCCCTGAACCGATTTGGACAAACTCGATCTTAAAAGAAAGCTTTCTACCCCTAAATGAGCCAGTTTTAGGTCGCATTCCTCCAAAACCTTCCATTTTAAAATTATACGTTCTTTTCGTTTTGCTCTAATGTTAACTCTATGGAGACGTTCCGTTCCGCCGGCCGCCAGCCCGAACCCCTTAACCGATTTGGACAAACTCGGCCTTGATCGAAAGCTTTCTACCCCTAGATGAGCCCATTTTAGGTTGCGTTTCTCCAAAACCTTCCATTTTCAAATTATGCGTTCTTTTCACTTTTCTTTAATGTTAACTCTATGAGGGAGCTTTCCGCCGGCCCCCAGCCCGAACCACCGGACCGATTTGGACAAACTCGGTCTTAAACGAAAGGTTTCCACCCCTAGATGAGCCATATTCAGGTGTAATTCCTCCAAAACCTTCTATTTTAAAATTATGCGTTCTTTTCGTTTTGCTGTAATGTTAAGTCAATGGGGAGCTTCCGTTCCGCCGGCCGCCAGCCCGAACGCGTATATCCGAACCCTCAAGCGTGCAACGCATTGGCGCGGTTTGAAGAACGCCGCACTGTTTGGCGCTAGATCACACGACGCGAATGTTTTTACGCCGCCATAGCGTTCGAGTCGAGATCGAACCATCAAACGGTGTACAAAATCTAAACAAACGCTTGCTTTGCAACCAAATTTTAACAAAATAGTTTAACTCGTAGCTTATCATATTCAAGGCTTCTAAAAAGAACTTAATTTTCTTTAATAAAACATTTGAAGAACGTAATTAAGGTTATGTGTTTATGTAAGAAATTGTGTAAACTTTCATGAAACTTTTTGCTTACAAAGTTTACATTCTATTCTTTATCATATACTTTTTTTTACCACCGCTTGGCTGTAAATTAGTTCATAAATACCCACTCCCCTACTTAATTTAAAGACCTTTGTGTAAATAGAATTCCTGACACAATAATAATTCAAGGTTTATTACTTTTTTGGTACATATATATTATCCTGTCAACTGTTCAGTGACCGTCACATTCAGCAGCTCAGCTATAGAACATTCAGTGAACTTTGATAACATTTTCAGTAGCTATAGTGATAGGAATTTCATCCAAATAATTTTCTCGTTTGAAGTCATAGTGAATACAATTTTTTTTATAAAACTATGATATTCAGAACTATGCATGATGGTCAATGGGTCAATGAAGTATTTGTTAAGTTAATTTTGAATGCAAGAGTTTACATGGTAGCATAGCATACATATATAAATCTCAAATTATCAATCTAGAGTTCAAATTAAGTCAACAATTTAGTGTATACTTATGACTATATCTTTTCAATACTGTAATTAATGGTAATGTAAAAGTATGGGAGATTAATTATAAAAATTGAGGCTCTATTAGCTCCATGTCTATAAATACTCTGACATATTAAGTATGAATTTTTACAGAATATGAAGTTTATTTCTTTTTAAAAGCTCTTGAATAGTTTTGTAAAACGAGAATATTCTCCGAGAATAATATTTGAGAGTATTTTTTTCTGATATTTGGAAGTAAATGAATAGAAATGGTCATGTAGTACTGTAGCAATACTACATAGTACTTAGAATACATACTATTTGGATATTTCTGCATCGTCTTTATCTTTTAAAATTAGTCTAAGAACAGCGTTTCCGCGTGTATTTAGTTTCATCACGTGGATTTAGAACAGCGTGGATTTAGACGTAGAACAGCGTGGATTTAGTTTCATCAACCAACAACGAAGGATAAATTGAAGAAAGTTGCTCCGAAATATGTTTCACATCCATATTTAGGATCCACCACGATTTATGGAGTAATGTCATGCAAAGGAACGAAGCGAAGCGATGGTTAGTGCAAACTAAAACCCCGAGTTCAAAGTTCAGTTTCGGTTTCATATTGCTAGTCAAAGCGCAAGCGAGTTCAGCGTACGGCAAGCATGCATGTTCCTGAATGTTAGCTTTTCCTTTAAACACCTGACTTCATAAGCAAATAGGTTTGCCGTAGTTAAAAGAGCGAGTTATCTATGTTTCTTTTAGCGCGTGTCTGGCGTAGCGCGCAACTTTTCAAACCGCGCCAATGCGTTGCGCGCTTGAGGGTTCGGATATACGCAGCCCGAACCCCTGAACCGATTTGGACAAACTCGGTCTTCAACGAAAGCTTACCACTTCTTGATGAGCCAGTTTTAGGTCGCGTTCCCCCAAAGCATTCTATTTTTAAATTATGCGCTCTTTTCTTTTTTCTCTAATGTTAACTCTATGGAGAGGTTCCGTTCCGCCGGCCGCCAGTCCGAACCCCCGAACCGATTTGGACAAACTTGGTCTTAAAAGAAAGCTTTCCACCCCTAGATGAGCCAGTTTTAGGTCGCATTCCTCCAAAACCTTCCATTTTAAAATTATGCGTTCTTTTCGTTTTGCTGTAATGTTAAGTCAATGGGGAGCTTCCGTCCCGCCGGCCGCCAGCCCGAACCCCTGAACCGATTTGGACACATTAGGTCTTGAAAGAAAGCTTTCCACCCCTAGATGAGCCAGTTTTAGTTCTCATTCCTCCAAGGCATTCCATTTTTTAATTACAAATTGATTTCAATTTGCCCCATTGTTTTTAGTCAATATTTTTACCAACACAGGCAAAACGTGCTTGAAAGAGCGTGAAGAAAATCTACATTGAAATTAAATTTCAAAGTTTTGACGGTTCACTAGATTTATCCTAACGGGATACTAGAGCCGTATTGAATTTATAAAAGATTATGGTACATGTTTGATTGTTTATTTCTTCTTTCCCTTTACACAGAAGGGGATTAACATTTAACTTCAAACAATGAGACAAATAAAAATCAAATAATAATTTAAAGTGGAAGGTTTTAGGAGGATGCCACTTAAAATGGTTTTATATAGGGGTAGTAAGATTTCATTTAAGAACAAGTTTGTATAGATCCGGTTCGGTGGATTGGGCTGACGACCGGTCAAAATTAAATGACAATTATTTCAATGTAATAAATTTGTGACAATGCCATGTGAAATCAGAGACAAAACCCCTTTCGAAGATAATGAATTAAAACTGCATATTTAATGACAGGGAATGAATAAATACGAACAGGTAGTAACGAGCGAATCTCACTTCAGCGCCAAAGAAGGCTAGCTATAAAACCCGGCTTTGCCGGGTTGTAACAGCTAGTCTTATATGGGTGATTCCCAAAATAGGAGACTTTTTCAAAAAATAAAATTTGAAAAAAAAATTTGTAGTTAAAATTCTGAAAAAAATAGGAGTTGTTAATAAATTATCCTGTATACTTTACCTGTAGTCAGCAGAGCTAAATATCTAAAAACTCACTAAAAATATATAAAGTGTTTCATGATCCATGCTAATGACAGTGAAACCATGCTAATGACAAAAATGATATGAAATAAATATCTTTCTAATAATAATATAATATATAATTACCATTGTGACTATAATTATACCTTACCTATTATTTATTATTAACTATGTGAATATAATTACCATTAGACATTACCATTGTGAGATACCGTGTCCTGTAATTTTTTGAGATATAATGCACATTTTAGAAGTGGTAAAAAATATAATATTTATAAATATAAAACTAATGCAAAAGCAAATCTCTACACCAACTTTTTGAAAAAAATACCCAAAAGTAACATTTAAGCATGGCATGGACTTAAAAATCCATGCTAATGACACTAGCACCTGTCCATGCTAATGACAAACTTCAACTAAAATAAGATTATGAACCATAATATAATCAGAATACAATGCTCCTTTCTATAGCTTCTTAAAATACAAAAGTTCTATTCAAATCAGTAAAATAAAAATTTTAATTATAAAATAAGCATTAAAATTATTATCCATTCTAATGACATACAATTGATGTACTTTTCAGATATTTACCTTTTATTCAAAAAATGCAGCACATGCTTCTATTTTCACACTAAAGTAAAATGGCTAATAGTTGTCCTGCAAAAACTTGATTTTTTTCACACTCTTGCCATCAGTGAAAATGAAATAATTATTCAAAATCAGCTAATAAAGATGGGTATGCTTAAGAAATCAAATATGGAGGACAAACTTTAAATCCTTTCTATGTATTATTATTTCAATGTTAAAAATAAATTTATTGGATAAATAATCTCATTGATTCATTTAAAGAAGGAATAAAATTTGTTTGGTCTTATTAACATGATACAAGCACTCAAAAATGTTGATATGGAGATGGCAGAGGCTGCTGTGGACATCCATGCTAATGACATTTTGAACATTTTTCTGTTATTTTAAGGTGTTTTTAACTGAAAAGTGAATGATTTTTTCAATGTAAATTAAGAATAATATTAAGACAAACATATTTTACTAAACAAATATGCTAGGAAACCTTCCAAAATTTCTTATATTCTGAAGGACAGAAATTCTCCCCTATTTTGGGAATCACCCATATATTAAAATAATATGGTTTTTCTTTCCGCCGGCCGCCAGGCCGAACCCCTGAACCGATTTGGACAAACTCGGTCTCTATAGAAAGCTTTCCACCCCTAGATGAGCCAATAATATAACACGTTCATCCAAAACCTTTCATTTTAAAATTATGTGTTCTTTTCACTTTTCTCTAATGTTAACTCTATGGAGAGGTTCCTTTCCGCCCCGGCCGCCAGGCCGAACCCCCGAACCGATTTGGACAAACTCGGTCTCGATCGAAAGCTCTTCACCCCTAGATGAGCCAATAATATAACACGCTCCTCCAAAACCTTCCATTTTAAAATTATGCGTTCTTTTCGTTTTGCTCTAATGTTAACTCTATGGAGAGGTTCCGTTCCGCCGGCCGCCAGGCCGAACCCCTTAACCGATTTGGACAAACTCGGTCTTGATTGAAAGCTTTCCATCTCTAGATGAGCCAATAATGTAACACGTTCCTCCAAAACATTCCATTTTAAAATTATGCGTTCTTTTAGTTTTGCTCTAATGTTAACTCAATGGGAGATCTTTCCGCCAGCCTCCAGGCCGAACCCCTGAACCGATTTGGACAAACTCGGTCTCGATCGAAAGCTTTCCACTCCTAGATGAGCCAATAATATGTCACGTTCCTCCAAAACCTTCCATTTTAAAATTATGCGTTCTTTTCGTTTTGCTCTAATGTTAACTCTATGGAGAGGTTCCGTTCCGCCGGCCGCCAGGCCGAATCCCAGAACCGATTTAGACAAACTCGGTCTTGATCGAAAGCTTTCTACCCCTAGATGAGCCAATAATATAACACGTTCCTCCTAAACCTTCCATTTTTTAATTAGAAATTATTTCAATTTGCCCCATTGTTTTTAGTTAATATTTTTATCAACACAGGCAAAACGTCCTTGAAAGAGCGTGAAGAAAATCTACATTGAAATTAAATTTCAAGTTCTGACGGTTCACTAGATTTATCCCAATGAGATACTAGGCACATTTAATTCAAAAATTTTACTGCTACAGATTTGTTTGAAGTATTTCTTATAATAATTTAAGAATTGAAGGTTTTGGGAAAATGCCACATAAACTGGGTTCATTTAGGGGTAGTAAGACTTCATTTAAAAACAAGTTTGTACAGATCCGGTTAGGTGGATTGGGCTGACGACCTGTCGAATTTAAATGACAATTATTTCAATGTGATAGATTTGTGACAATGCCATGTGAAATCGGAGACAAAACGTCTTTCAAAGATAATGAATTAAAACTGCACATTTAATGATAGGGGACGATAGGGGATGAATGGGATGAATAAATACGAGAAGGTAGTAACGAGGGAATCTCGCTTCAGCGCCCAAGAAGGCTAGCTGTAAAACCCGGCTTTGCCGGGTTGTAACAGCTAGTATTTTATTATTTACAACAAAATTTATGAAGAAAAACAGTGTGAATATCTGTATTTAAATATTATAACAGTTATCAGAAAACAGAAGTAAATTAAAATAATTAATTTACTTTCTTTAATATTTTAATTTCTCTGAAAAATATATTTAAATAGCAAGAATTTAAAAGTTTCCGAGGAAACTGAGCTAAAATTTCATTGCTTCATAGCGGAATTGGTTTACTAGACTATAATCACTAGATTTTTATTATAACTAGCAATCTGTTTTTACTCTTTCAGAGAAGCTTTTAAAGAAGTTGGTTTTATTAAAAAGAAGACAAGCTTACTTGATAACTTTTTATCGAGGGATTTTTGAAATTCATTTTTTGCGGAATTTTAAAAGGATAGCGGGAATACTTTAAGAAAATTCTGTTTAAGATTTTAAACACTGGATTTCAAATGACAGAGATGATTTCAAGTAGATTGTTTTTATCACATAGGAATGATAAATGTTTAATAGACAAAAAATCGGGATGGAATGAGATATCACAGTTGGAACTGGGATGAGAAAAGGGCACCGGGAATACTGGGATGAAAATTATCGGGAACACCGGGTTATGAAAATTATCCGGAAAACCGGGATATGGGGAAAAGGAACCGGGAATACCTGGATGAAAATTATTGGAAACACCTGGATATGAAAATTATCGGGAACCGGGGGTATGTAAAGGTACCGGGAAACCTGGGACATGAAAAGGTACTGGGAACACCCGGATATGAAAAGTTTCCGGGAAAACCGGGTTATGAAAACTATCGGGAACACCAGGTTATGGAAAAAGTACTGGGGACACCGGGGTTATTGGTGATTCGAAAAATCTGACATATAACTTGGGAGAACTTTAAAAAATGAATTAATACACTCCACCCGTGCAAGGCCGGGCAAATCAGCTAGTAATGTATATATAAGCTTATATAATATATATAAAATAATACATAAACTTATAATATATAAATATATGCAAGATATAAAATGTAAAATAATTCTCTCAATCAACTGCACAAAATTTTTTAAATAAATAAATCATAAAGAAAGAAAATACATTCCGTTATGATTTTTTAAGAAAACTTTAAATGTTGTTAGGTTATTGACGCTTTAGAAATTTGAGTCCATACTCATAAAAGGTAATCTTTTTAAAAACCTTTTGAAAGAAAAAAAATTCATATAAAATTTAAGTAGCGTACTTGGATTTTACCAAGTAGATACACTATTTATAATCTAAGACTTCCAGTGAGCTTTGGTCGGATTTAAACTAAGAAATCGGATTAAAATTTCGAAGAAACTCTGGTCTCAAAAAGTTTTTTGTCGGATTTCTTTGGAATTCTATGTTGCAAAGACGGAAGTCGTACTGAAATAACCACCAAATCTTTCAACATACGTAACTTGAAGTTCTTTCATCTTTTGGATTTACTTAGTAGTTTGGGGAGGGAATATAATCCTTAGCTTACCAGGCTTCTTGTGAGAAGCCTTTTTATTTTCGTCATTTTGCGTTTACTAGCCAATATTTTTTAAAGGTATCATAAAATTGCTTTTTCCTTATAAAATTGCATGGATTTCATATGGATTAGAAAGATTTTTAAATATGCAAGATTGTTTTTACAATCTTACAGCTAGCCTTCTTTGGCGATGATGTGATATTCGCTCGTTACTACCTGTTCGTATTAATTTAAACATTCCCTATCATTAAATACCCAGTTTTAATTAATTATCTTCGGAAGGTGTTTTGTCTCTAATTTCACATTGAATTATCACAAATTTATCACATTGAAATAATTGTCCTTTAGGCTAAGCGCGCACTAGAGACTTTTGTCACGGCGACAGAGACAAAATTATCACCCTGGCTATTGCAAGAAGCTAGAGCGAGCGCACAGGCGACGAGACTCTTGGCCGATTGCCAAGAATCTCTCCATAGAAATGCATTGCTCTCGAGTGACTAGTGTTATAAGTCACCGTGACGGAAGTCTCTAGTGCGCGCTTAGCCTTAATTTCGACCGGTCGTCAGCCCAATCCACCGAACCAGATTTGTACAAACTTGTTCTTAAATGAAATCGTTCTCCCCAAACCTTCTATTTTTAGCTTATTATTTTATTTTAATTTGCCTCATAGTTTGAAGTTAATATACGTTTTTTTATTGTAGTACTACTTCTGAAGCACAGAGTATAGAGCTTAAATTAGAGATGCACAATGGCCGGTTTCCTCCTAAGGTAATTAATTTAATTCAGCTCGCAGATTATAATTCAGTTCAGCAGCCAATCAGAAAAAGCTAAATGCGATTGATTGAGCATATGACTTTGAGTGACAGCTTCAGTGGGCGAATGAAGTGGGTGAGTGACAGGTGGGAGGTGGAGCTACAGGAGGTAAGGAGGCGGGTCCGTTTGGCCAGAGGTTTGTCTATGGGAAAAGCCCTGTTAAAAAAGTTGCCATTGGCGTCTATGGAGATGAACACTCTGTTAAGCTCTATACTCTGTGTTCTGAAGAGAAAGAATAAACTTCAATCAAACCTGTATATACAGTAGAGCCCCGATTATCCGCGGAATTGGGTGGCAAGGGTACCGCGGATAGTGAAAATAGCGGATAACCCGAAAAAAGACTAAAAGTGAGGTGGAAAGACGAAAAAAATATTTCAGCATAAAAACCATGTTCTATTGTACAAAAAACATGATATGTAAAACTTTTAAAATATGTACAGTACATCAGAAACCTTTGTTCTACATCTAAAAGCTCTCTTATCTCATCAGGCCCTCTCATCAGGCCTTAAATCATCATCTAGGCCCTCGCGGATAATCCGCCCTGCGGATAATCGGGGTTCTACTGTATACCAGTAATTTTTTATGAAGTCAATATGCCTAGTATCCTGTTGCGATAAATCTAGTAAACCGTCAAAACTTTGAAGTTTGGGAAGATTGGTAATTTCAAAGTAGATTTACTTCACGCCCGTTAAAAGACGTTTTGCCTGTGTTGGTAAAAATATTAACTAAAAACAATGGGGCAAATTGAAATAAATTTCTAATTTAAAAATGGGAGGCTTTGGAGGAACGTGTTATATTATTGGCTCATCTAGGGGGGAAAACTTCCGTTTAAGACCGAGTTTGTTCAAATCGGTTCGGAGGTTCGGGCTGGTGGCCGGCCGAAAAAACCTCTCCATAGACTTAACATGGGATCAAAATTAAAAGAACGTATAACTTAAAAATGGAAGGCTTTGGAAGAACGTGACATATTATTGTCTCATCTACTCATCTAGGGGTAGAAAACTTTCGATCAAGACCGAGTTTGTCCAAATCGGTTCAGGGGTTCGGTCTGGCGGCCGGCCGAAAGGAACCTCTCCATAGACTTAACATGGGAGCAAAATTAAAAGAACGTATAATTTAAAAATGGAAGGTTTTGGAGGAACGTGACATATTATTGGCTCATTTAGGGGAGGAAAGTTTTCGATCAAGACCGAGTTTGTCCAAATTGGTTGAGGGGTTCGGCCTGGCGGCCAGCGGAAAGAAACCTCTCCAGGGGGCAAAACGAAAACAAAGCATAATTTTAAAATGGAATATTTTGGAGGAACGTGTTATATTATTGGCTCATCTAGAGGTGAAAAGCTTTCGATCAAGACCTAGTTTGTTGAAATCGGTTTAGGGGTTCGGCCTGGCGGCCGGTGGAAAGGAACCTCTCCATAGACTTAACATGGGGGCAAAACGAAAAGAACGCATAATTTTAAAATGGAAGCTTTTGGAGGAACGTGTTATATTATTGGCTCATCTAGAGGTGGAAGCTTTCGATCGAGACCGAGTTTGTCCAAATCGGGTCGGGGTTCGGCCTGGCTGTCGGCGGAAAGAAAACCCCAATTATTTTAATATACAGGGTGATTCTGAAATGGACCGCCAAACTTTGAGGGGTGATAGTACTCATCAACACGAACAAGAATTGGTATAGAAAGGGGGGTCGCAGTTACACCGTTAAAGAGCTAGGTCCTAATGTAGTGCGAGAGCGTTACAAAAGGACGATTTGCCAAGGCCCGTTTAACGAAAAAAACATAATGAAATGAAAAAATTTATTGCATGAGGTACAGCAGTATCCTTATTACTTACATCATAAATTTGATGGAAATTGGACCACTTTCTAAACCGTGGGGTGAGTTTTAAAATGTGCTCTTAGTCAAACAATGGAGTTCCATTAATGGTATTTAGAAAAATGATGTTCGGGGAAGGAATTTTCAATGATCAAACAGTTTCAATGATCCATGTTACGATCATTGAAAATTCCTTCCCCGATCATCATTTTTCTAAATACCATTAAGGAATGTGATTCTTTGACTAAAAGATTAATATTGCACTTTTGAAACTAACTCTGCGGTTTAGAAAGTGGTTCAATTTCTATCAAATTTATGATGTAAGTAGTACGGATACTGCTGTACCTCATGCAATAAATTTTTTCATTTCATTATGTTTTTTTTTCGTTAAACGCACTGTTAAAATGCATGTGCTTAAAAATGAGTACTTTTATGTACTTAGATTTTTCAAGTATATTTGAATTAAAAATGAGTAAGCGGCGTTCTCAGTTTTGAGAACGTTAACACGCTTAAAATCCCACAATTACAGAAAGGGCGAATATTTTATCATTTTGAGTGCAATGAATTGAACATTTGTAAAAAAAACCTCTTTATCATAATAAACATAAGTTATTTTACGATAAGAAAAGAAAAGGAATTTGTATTTACATCGAAACGAACGAACTATTTACTATCGCGGCGAAATCAAAGCAAGCTCTACTGCGGATGAATACAAAGTTTTGGTTCCTGGTTCCTCGGCGTCGCCATTTTTTCGAACGAACAATTTTTCGCTTTCGCTGGAACACTGATAGCTGGATGGAATATAATAAGTCGAAGTTTGAAAGTAAGTAACGTTTATTTTCAATTCAAATTGTGTATAAGAATGGTTTTATTTGAAAGTATTGTATATTTTTGATCTTAAAAACATCTTTACACTGTTAATCCGAGGTATTCAGATTTAAATCAAAATGATTCATTTTTGAATACATCATGTGAGCGAAATGGCTCCGAATCAAAACTACTTAGATTTGAAAATTCGATGTGCTTATATTTGAACTAGAGCATGTTCTTGTTTTCAAGACCCTTATGTGTTCAAAATCGATTATGCGCCTGCTCAAATTTAAGATCTTTATTTGTTTAAATTCAACACTCCATGTACTCATTTTTAAAACCATCCTCTGTTTAGAAACGACTCATCACATGCTCATTTTTAAAACCATCCTCTATTTAGAAACGACTCATCACATGCTCATTTTTAAAACCATCCTCTATTTAGAAACGACTCATCACATGCTCATTTTTAAAACCATCCTCTATTTAGAAACGACTCATCACATGCTCATTTTTGAGACTTCAATCTTCTTAAAATCGACTAAAATGTGTTTATTTCTAAAACTCCCTATTGTTTAGAAAAGACTTTAGGGCTCATTTTTTAGACCTTTTTTACTCAATACAAAGCTTTTTGAAATATAAACATCTTTTTTAATTAACTGCAAATATTAATGCTTTCTTTCTTAGAAGAATATTAAAAGACCTCTCATTAAAGTCGAGAGCATTTTTTTAACAATCTAACAATATTGAGACCTGAGTTCTTATAATATTTGAGAAGCTATTATTTGAAATAAATGTGAAATGAACAGTTTAATCAGTTATTCATAAAACAGATACTTATAAAATTTATTTAAAACACAATCTTCAGTAATGGTAATTTGATTTAGTAATTAATCGGGGCGTTATCAAAGGCCCCCCCCCGAAATTTTAATGTAAATATTTTACTGTTTTTACTTAAAAATTAGTCTTAAAATGCATAAAACCCCTACTTTTAAGGCTCAAAATTCAAAAATTTTTTTGGGGAGAACCCCCAACTATTATTACAGATTACAGTCGTTCCTTGAAAATTTTGGGACTTACAAGAGAAAGAGTGGGAACTCGGTGAGGGAAAAAAGGGAAGAGGGACTCCAAAACGAGTTAAAATCCTGCTTTTAGGGTCATGTTCCAAAGTCGGTCAGACCCGACTTTGGAACATGGAACTCTATCATTTACAACGTTTTTGTAAAAAGTTAGTCGAAATGCAAACATCCAACCGAATTGGAAATAAATTCTTGAAAATGTATGTCCGAAATCCAGATTAGGTACCAAAACGATTTGAAAATCTGCTTTTTAGACATATTTCCACAAATTTTATGGGGGAGAACCCCCAAACCCCCTTTAGCATATTAGAAGACGATTTTAATAGTGAAAATTCTTTTCCCCCTCCAAAAAAACAAATACTGGATCCACTGCTGTCACTTACCTTGGTCAACACCAAAATCGAACTAAAGTTCAAGAAATTTTTGGCCACAAACCCCCCCTCCGAAAAAAGAAGTCTAGCTACGGCCCTGTAATTAACAGTTATACAAATTAACTATTGTATGCAATATTGAGTCGTAAATGACTTTAAAATTAATAAATCTTAAGTCCATGCTTTCGAATAACAAATTTCCTTCCTCCATTAATTTTCAAAAGCTTTTTGAAATTGTTTTTTCTTGTACGGGATAAATTGGATTTCATATTTTAACTGTTTTTCACCTCAAAAATATAATTCTTCTAATGATATAATTAAAAATATTCATTTTGCATACAAATTAATGTTTTTATAGAGAAGTATCGTATTTTTCCAAATGGCCCCCCCGAAAATTTGGTCTGGAACCGCCCCTGGGTCCTCCCCAGAAAAGATTTGGAAATTTGGCCTTATTAACAGGTTTTTAACTTGATTGGTACATTAAGTTCAAATTTCGGGGAAGGGGCAGGCTACTTCAGCCCTGGTTCCCGAGGTTCCCTGGTTTGATATCCCTGGTTCCAGACCAATGGTCACATGAAAAATTTATTAAAAAATATATGTGAATTATTAAAAATAAGTTTATTTCTCCTCTTTTAATATCTATGAATGTAATTTAGAATGGAGTTATAATTTTGAAGAGAAAAATAATACTGTCTCTAATGTGTTAAAATATTGAGTGTCTTATAACTCGTCCAAAAATTTGCAAATTAATTTTGATGGGAACAAATGTTCTAACACCCCAACCCTCATGGTGCCCTTCTGAGAAATAACTTTGACATCCTATGAATATATGTTTGTGAACATGCTTCTTAGAGTTGTAAAACGAGAAAGTTCTCGGAGGAATTTTTGAGAATATTCTATTTTTCGCCGGATAAATGGAAATAAATGTAAATATGTTTGATAATATGAATTGGTCAGGTATTATTAATGTTAAAAACCTGAGAATTATCTGTTGAGAAAATATTTAAAAGCATTTTTAAAAATTTAGTTTACAGAGAATAATTTATCATGAGAATATTCTTAGAGTAATTAGTATTCTAAATTTGTATTTTAGACGCAGCTTGAAATCCGGAACCATTGTTTCTTCAAATCTGCCTGCCGGCTCCAAAAACCACCTCCATTGGGATATCGGTAGTACACTGACGCCAACTGGAATTGCGTCGTACCGGTTCACCAGATTCACCGGCTTGTACTCCATACAGGCAGTCAGGCGGCAGGTCCTCAGCCGAAACCTCAGAACCAACAGCATCGCTTCTTCCTCTTGGTGTCGGGACACGATGACCAGGTGATAGATTCTACTGAGCCCCCCCCACAGCACTCCGCTCCCAAGTTCTCGCTCTCCTGGGGAAGAGCACCACAGGAACGCTTGCGCTGTTGACCGCAGGAACTTGCTGGGGGACAGGTTGAAAAATCCACAGTAATCCAACTATGCCGTCTTCATAGCATACACGATGAAAATGCATACTACATATATAACGTGTTTGAATCAAGTG
Organism: Tetragnatha versicolor; assembly: GCA_024610705.1. Lineage (NCBI taxonomy): Eukaryota > Metazoa > Arthropoda > Arachnida > Araneae > Tetragnathidae > Tetragnatha > Tetragnatha versicolor. The sequence goes on along the minus strand of JANDEH010000006.1, from coordinate 8,066,842 downwards.
AATTCGATGAACAATTGAACATGTGCACAGTTTATAATAAAAAATAAAAATTTAGTTGATTGTGTATAAAGATATCAAATATTTGTACTGATATGAGACTTCATATGAGAAAGTCATAAGTTGGATTCAAATATATAGGTAAGTTACTTTAAAACAAACTTTGTTGTACCCAGTGAAGTTATGGTACAATTTAACTGTTGATATATATGCTTCGTGTTTAGAACAATTGTTTATATTGAATTTACTAAGCTGGATACAGCTTGTAGTTTTCTTAAAAATCACAAAATTATTCATTAATATTTGTTTATAGTTGAACTTGTTTTGCTTACTATTAGTTAATATATAGTTGAACTTGTTTTGCTCACTATTAGTTAATATTTGTTTATAGTTGAACTTGTTTTGCTTACTATTAGTTAATATTTATTTATAGTTAAACATTTTCGACTTTTATTCTGATTGGCCACATTTGTGCCTGGCTAACAGAAAAGTACCCTCTTTATTTGTTATATTCCTTGCATTTTAGTTGCATTTGTGTTTTTGGTAGGGGAGAATGGGGTAGGATGGGACATCTTAATATCTTAATAAATCTTAATAAAATTAAGAGTTTTTGAGTGTCCCACCAGGTGAAATAGCTCCATATTTGTTGCTGTTACGGTAGAAGTTAAAAATATAAATTTGCAGGTCGTTCAGATGACAGTGTGCTACTTTGTGGACAAATATAAAAATTTAAATACTTCAAGTTGTATAAAATTTTAGGGGGCATTTTCTTTGGAGTTTATGGCTAGTGCGTCGTATCCTACGAAGTTTGGACCCAGTATCAGCTTCCGAGGTCATGCTGTCTCCTTGTCAGTTTCATCGAGTTCATGCCCTTTGAACAATTTGGGGTTATTGTCTGACAACTAACTGTTGATATATGTGATTTATTTGAGGGTTGTGTGCCTTTGATCTTGCAAAATAAGTTTATTTTAAATATTAAAATGCCCAAGACTTAACCCCCTTGAAAAATCATGATTGATGTATCAGTAAAGTTTTTGCATAATTTAACATTAGGATTTAATATTCTATGGCCCATAAATGTGTGTTTTATTAATCCTTTCAAGTAAAAAATTTTGAAATTGTTTCTTTACCTATGTATGTCTTGATATCAACTTATTCTTTTGGAGCTATTCTCTCATTCTACCTAAACCTATCTATTAGCTGAATTTTCAGCTGATTTACAAAATTTTTGGTCCTACATTCCTTATAAACTTTGTATTTTTTCTCTGTGGTTAAAAACTTATTTCCAGAATAATTCTCATGTATGTAATATTTTTCTGTTTATTTTATTTTAATAAAATAATTTCAAGTGAAGTGTCATTTTATTGTGTTTTAAATAAATTTTATAAGTATCTGTTTTATGAATAACTGATCAAACTGTTCATTTCACATTTATTTCAAATTATAGCTTCTCAAATATTATAAGAACTCGGGTCTCAATATTGTTCGATTGTTAAAAAAATGCTCTCGACTTTAATGAGAGGTCTTTTAATATTCTTCTAAGAAAGAAAGCATTAATATTTGCAGTTAATTAAAAAAGATGTTTATATTTCAAAAAGCTTTGTATTGAGTAAAAAAGGTCTAAAAAATGAGCCCTAAAGTCTTTTCTAAACAATAGGGAGTTTTAGAAATAAACACATTTTAGTCGATTTTAAGAAGATTGAAGTCTCAAAAATGAGCATGTGATGAGTCGTTTCTAAATAGAGGATGGTTTTAAAAATGAGCATGTGATGAGTCGTTTCTAAGTAGAGGATGGTTTTAAAAATGAGCATGTGATGAGTCGTTTCTAAATAGAGGATGGTTTTAAAAATGAGCATGTGATGAGTCGTTTCTAAATAGAGGATGGTTTTAAAAATGAGCATGTGATGAGTCGTTTCTAAACAGAGGATGGTTTTAAAAATGAGTACATGGAGTGTTGAATTTAAACAAATAAAGATCTTAAATTTGAGCAGGCGCATAATCGATTTTGAACACATAAGGGTCTTGAAAACAAGAACATGCTCTAGTTCAAATATAAGCACATCGAATTTTCAAATCTAAGTAGTTTTGATTCGGAGCCATTTCGCTCACATGATGTATTCAAAAATGAATCATTTTGATTTAAATCTGAATACCTCGGATTAACAGTGCGGGCCTTGGCAAAACGTCCTTTTGTAACGCTCTCGCACTACATTAGGACCTAGCTCTTTAACGGTGTAACTGCGACCCCCCTTTCCGCATCAATTCTTGTTCGTCTTGATGAGTACTATCACCCCTCAAAGTTTGGCGGTCCATTTCAGAATCACCCTGTATAAGATTAATTGCAATGAAAATTATTTTTAAAAATCAACAACTCATTGAAATCACAGATTCGTAACCACGAATTATAAAATTTGATTTTATATAAATATTACGAAATCATTTTTTGAGTGTTAATTTTAATATCGCGAATACCTACAAACTACACAAGTGTAAGAGTTTAATGGAGTACTTCGTTATATCTTTTCCATATATGTATCATTCGAGTAACCTCTATATGCAAGTTTAACTACAATGGTGACGTTTTTATCTAGATTTATGTTGACTGAAAAAATTTTACATCTATGCAGCTTAAGATGCTACGTGGGCTTCTGTAGGAGCTTATTTGACAACATGTTGTGTTGCCTTATAAAGAGTTTAAAACAAGATTTTAAGGCAACAAAACATGTCACCAGATAAAGGCCAATTACCTCGTGACATCTTCTGAAATAGGAATTGTCATGTAGTGAAAAGTTTGATAGCACATGTGACATCTCAGGCGACAATATACTTTCCCCATAAAACACAATAGCCTTCAACATCACCTTGAAACAATACAAACTTTCCCTTTTAAGGTAGACACAAATTGGAGCCGAGCGGCGAAGGCGAACAGCCACGAACACGCTCTGCGCACGCGCAACTCGGAGGCTCTAAGAGCGGGCGCTTGCGCAGAGCGTGTTCGTGGCTGTTCGCTACGCCGCTCGGCTCCAATTTGTGTCCACCTTTAGAATTATGAGGACAACTTGATACTATTATCTCAATCGTTACGAGTTTTCGCACAAAAACTTTCACATTCTTCTCACATAAAACACCAACACAAATATCAACTTAAAAAATTAAATACTAGGTGATATACAGGGTGTTTCAGATAAGTGATTCACAACCTCTAGAAGGGGTAACGAGCTAGGGGCTTTTATATAAGCCGGCATGGGAGGTTGAATAGTATAATCCACAGTGGAAATTGACACGTAAGCGTTTATGATTGGATTAAAACCAGTAAAATTGTTCGATTCCGGCATTTTCTACATAAAAACCAATTTAGGAGCAGAAATTTCAGCTCTTCAATTGGTTTTATGGAATAAATACCTCAATCGATGGTTTTAATTCGATCTTAAAAGGTTACATGCCAATTTCCATAGGGAATTTTACAACTTCTCATGTCCACTTTTAAAAACCTCTAGGTCTCTAGAAGTGCTTTTCCGCCCCCCCCATACCTATATGATTCTGAGTCGTCTAGGTGTTTCCTACCCCTCCTATAAGTTATGAAACACCCTGTATAAATATCACCTCGAAATATGTATTAGTTTACTGAAAACTATCCCTTCAGGAATCGTGTGAACTGAATTATACAACTACACATCACACACACAATCCCAAATTATCCCTCTCCAGAAACAATCCAGGAAAAAAACACCCGAAACAAAACCACCAAACTCCGGACTCCGGGACATTTCCGACGGGTGCACTTATCATCCCATCACGACGTCCGGCATTAGGGAGAAACTCCCGGAATACCAATGCCCTTTCCCTGGGGACCTATCATCAGGCGTCGGGATCAACCGATGCGGCTCGGAAATCATCAAAAATGACCGCGATGACGGATCCCCGGCGCTTGCAACCTGCAATCATCAGGCGTCATCCCGGATGGATCGTAAATACTGGAGAGCACGTATGCCGAGATGTTCTTATAATAAAAAGAATAGGGCATGCGTGTGTTAAGGAGATCATGTGCGTGAATTACTGATGGTTTTTTGTGTTTCTTGTTCGTGATTTGTATGAAAAGGAAGTGATTACATTGATGTGATTAGAGATAGGGAGTATGAAATAAGCATCGAGGAGACATTAGAAAGAAGAAAACATATTAAACTGTTGAAAAAAACTTAGACGAAAAATTGTCGTCTTACATTTCATATTTCTTTGAAATTCTTTCGTAATGAAAATTTAAAACATTTTCAATTGCAAAATTCTTTCATACATTTACCACCTCTGGTACTCGTTCACAGTGCTATGGAGCTTTCGATATTAAAAGATGTCTTTCTAAAAAAGTGTGCGTCAAAGGAGGTTTATCGCCATTCTTAAGGAAAACAACTCCTAAGTTTCAGGAAATAAATTTTTAAGCTCATTTATTACGAATATTTTATGATTTTTTAGGGGAAAAGTATACCCAGTTTCTCTTAAATTGAAGTAAAGCCTTTTTTCACTCTGTTTTTTTTTTCATTTTCGTTGAATGCACAATAAACTTAAAATTATTTAAAAGTAGATAAATTTTGTGATTTCAAAAGATGAGGAATCTTGGGTTTTACTCTTCACTAGGAATTTTATTTTCGAAAAGACTGATTGATTAAGCAGTAGGGCATATAACTATACTTTTAAACAATATTGGTTTGTTTTTGAGCTAAAATATAAATATTTGGTATAAATATTTGATCAAACATTTTTAAATTCTATTCATTCTTATTTATAGTAAGAAAACGTCGTACTGTTCTGAATAAAGCCGAGAGACAATGTTCTTTAAGAGAGTGCTGTCTCTCGTTTGTTCATCTCGCCTCCAAAAAAATCTATTCTAACAAAATTTGGGGAAAAAATGAAACGCGTCCTTTTGTTCTCCAGCTATTTTCCCCAAATCACTAATGATAACATCAGGCATTATCATTCTTTTTCCAATACACCCCAACTGCCCCAAGTCAGCGCGGTCACAGTTCGAAACCTCCGCCACACGTATTTAATCACCCTTCTTCGCAAACGATAATCAATGCGATCCCCGGTTCCCCTGCGAAGAAGATAAGTGGGGATATCAGCGATCCCCCGCACCCCCGAAAGATAACACCCCAAATACCCTTTATCTCGCTTTATTGAGGCACACAGTGGGCGTGTAGAGAGAGGAATGCTCTCATCCAATGGCGAACAATTTATCAAATGGATATGGCGCCATTATATTCGTTTTTATGGCGGACAAAATGAGCTGAGTTTCCCAAATTGCGGAGAAATGGATGGAGAGAGTTATTTTGTTGACAGAATTTAGTGTTTTCGAATGTCACTTTCTTCTGGGGGTATCCGCTCATTTAGGGGGTGACAAATCACTTGACGAACTTTCGTTCTAGGGAATGAGGTATTTTAGCTTCATGTGTGTGTGTGTTTAGGGTTTCATTTTTTTGTGTGTGTATTTGCCTGATTGTTGCGAGCTGGGTCGACGGGCTGTGTATATTTAAAAAGGTTAAGAGCTCTTTAACAAAAATAAAGATCAAAATATTAGAAGTAAGTTTTGTCGAACCAATCATCACTTTGAAAATTTGTTTTTATTTCTGACGATCTAACTAAGACGACATTTTAAGAAATACTCTAATTTTAGAGAATTAACAAAAGTAAATAATCGAATTTTTACTAAGCGAGTTTTAAAGAATTCCTGAATATAAACACCTTCGTACTATTATTATTTAATATTTAATCCTTTTATGGATTACTCTTGCATTTATAACGGGTCTAAATTCTGTGGGGGTTTCTTAGAAATTATCAATAAATAATCACAAAGCTTAAGAAAATTACCTTATTTAAAGCTTAGTTCGATTACCAAAAAATCCCCTGATAATGGCCGCAGGGAAGGAGGTTATTACTTAGTTCTTGGTTCAGAAAGCTTTCGAAAAGAAGTTATTTGCCGATTTAAAACCAAGCAAGCAAATATCCTTCCTCTGAATCATAAAATCCCCCCTCCCTGTATCTTTCCCCATCTTTCCCTAACTCCACTCCAAAGTGAAAATGATTGGTGGATTAAACAGTAAGAAGGCGTGGAGAATGACGTCACTGGGGACGGAAACGAGGCGTTATGAGATTTTTTTTTTCAGAACAATGGGAAGAGCCAACCTTATATTCTACAATCCTTGGCTGTCAGCAGACCAGTGTTTTGTGATTATTTACACAATCACATTTTGTGATTATTTGTGACCCACAGATCACAAAAAAAAAGAATATTTAACACTGATTTATTAAAACACTTCAAAAAGGAGAATTTAAATGAAAACTAATCCATAGCACCCTCCGTAAATCCTGTAATGGCCAAATCTGGCCTATACTTCGATTTTACGAAACGATTTTACCTACATCATATATTGAATTTGTCTTGTTATCAGGGTTGGCTGGATTGGACCCAATTGGGTTGGACCCAATGGGTTTTTTCAAAAAAACCCATGTGAAAAAACCCACATTTTGGACCCATTCTTGGGTTTTTTCAAGAAAAATCAAGATTTTGGCAGTTCCTTCAAAATTTAATGTGTTTTTTTTTTCAAAGTTTAGGATATTTTTATAATTTTAATGGGTTTTTTCAAAATTTAAACTAGGTTTTAAAAATTAAATGGTGTTTTTTCAATTTCAGGAAGTTTTAAAGTTAAATAGGTTCTTTCATTATTCAGTGGGTTTTTTCATTATTGAATGGGGTTTTTTCAAAGTTGAATAGATTTCTTTCAATATTGAATGGGTTTTTTTCAAAGTTTAGGATATTTTTTAAATTTTAGTGGGTTTTCAAAATTTAAACAAGGTTTCAGTAAATAAGGGGTGTTTAGGGGCCATTCATTAATTACGTAAGGATGATTTTGGCAATTTTTGACCCCCCCCCTCCCCCCATGTAAGGGTACGTAAGATTTTTCAAACCCCTCCCCCCCTATTCTTACGTAAGATTCCATTATGTTTTTCAAAACAATAAAATGTTAGAAAACTCTCCGTTTGACGTAAATCAAAGATTTTTATTTTTCAACAGATAAGTAATATTCTTGCTGTCAACTACATATTACTATTATATTATTATCTCTAGATTAGAATAATTGGAATTTGTTTATATTAACTAGGAAAATCTTACGTAAGAATTGGTTTGACCCCCCCACCCCCCAAGTAAGGGTATGTAGAGATTTTTCCAACCCCCCCTCAGGACCCTTACGTAATTAATGAATGGCCCCTTACACAATTTCAGTGGGTTTTTTCAAAGTATAAAAACCTTGAAAAAAAACCCACTTAACTGTGGAAAAACTGATATTATTTTGACAGAACACATTTAACATAGAAAGAACTCACTAAAATTTGAAAAAACCCACTTACTTTCTAGGAAAAAACCACTTAATTTTGAAAAAACCCACACTTTTTCCGAAAAAACCCAGTTTTATATGGGTTTTTTCAGGGTTTTATTGAAAAAACCCGGGTTTTTGCCAACCCTGCTTGTTATTCACGGTTCCTTGATCAGATGCACAGATTCCATATACAAGAGAAAGATTGGAACTCAAAACTGCTCAAAACCCAAGGCAAAATCAGCATTTTGAACTAAATGGTTTTAGTGTTTTTTTAGTAGTTTAAAAAATTCCGCCGCCAACTGAAGACCGTTTTATGTAATTCAGTTTATTTTTCTAGATTTTATGTATTTTAAAATATCTACGAACTTATCGTTCACCCAGTAGGTAGAATAAATTGTTCATGATCATACAGCAAATAAAATTTTTGAGTGATAGATAGCTATTACTTTTCGTATAGCATATTAAGTTGTTTTCTTGAGAATTTGAGAAGTTTATATAATAAGTTTTTCTTGTTGAGACTTTTTTTAGGAATCCGTACACCATTTGGGACCGGGCTATAGACTAAAACCTAACTAAGCGTTTTAAAAAAGATTCAGTATGGGAAACCCGGCTAATGGACAAATTTTGGCACAGCTTCGATAAGAGTCGACCATCATGTTTACCCACAGCTCAAAGGATGGCACATAACCATATAGATCAGTGTTTCCCAACGTGGGGCGCACGCCCCACCAGGGGGCAATATCATTTTCTTGGGGGGCAATTTGAAAGTTTTCAACCAAATTGCCCCCAGGTGGGGCCAATCCTGGAGGAAAATTAAAAAAAATCTTTTTAAAAAGAAGTTTATCAAAATCTGATCCTATATTATCCTATCTGAGAATGTATGTCTGAAATCTGGACCAATGTATCAAAACCAAGTTGAAACCCTGTTTTTAGAGTCTAATTTCCAAACCTTCCCTGGAATGACCCAAGATATCTTTGTTTTTAGAACGCTTATATTTGAAACTTTTTTACATTAGGTTCATCAAAATGCAAATCTTACCTAACAATTTATATCCAAAATATCCCAACAAGGGGTACCAAACTAGTTAAAAACCTACTTCCTAGAGTCAAATTTCCGAAAATTTGCTGGGGGAGGACCCCTAGACCCCCCTTGGTACTTAAAACTTACTAACTCATCACTTTATTTAGTTCTTTAGCATGCAACTTCTACCTAAAAATGTTCTGAAAAGCTTTATTAGACTTATTAAATAAATATATAGGAGGGAGGGACTAAGAGATAATTCTGTCAATATATTTCTATATATGCCACTGAGACCGGGGGGGGCATGGAAAATTTAGAAAGGCTTTGGTGGGGCATGGACCGAAAAAGGTTGGGAGACACTGATATAAATCTTACTTGAGCTGTGGGTAAACATGGCGGCCGGTCGACTCTTATCGATGCTGTGCCGTGGATTTTCATACGCTAATTTAATCTTATAAAAAATGATAAACTATTACTGCTAGTTGAAAAAAGTTAGCTTTGTTAAGAACTTAAAAAGTTTTAATCAAGTATATTTTTTGTGATTTTATGGTTGAAAAGGGAATTTTAACAATAGAAATTTTTGTCTTGAAAACATTTACACTATTAAGTAAACCTACTATACTGAAAACACAAGTATTTAATTTAAGATTTTAAATAATGATTTGAATGATAGCTAATCCTGTAAAGGCATTTATATAAGAAGCGTTATAAATATTGCTATCTTGCATTAAAGCAGGTTTATTACGAACGCAATCGTTTTATATATTGCGCACATCTTATAAAAACATAACTGGATATTTACGTATTATACCGTCAACCGTTCAGCAGCCGTTAAATTCAGTGGTACAGCTATAGGATAGTCAATAGGATTCGATAACGTTTTAGGATTCAGCGGCACGGTCGACAGCATAATACGTAAGAACCCATAACTGAAACTGATACATATTTTTAAGGTATTTTTCTAACATATCTTAAAACCTTTTTTATTTATGTTAATTTACAAAGCAAAATTAAAATCATAGTCAACTAAAATAACTGCTGTCTGTATAATAAAAGACAAATGTTAAAATGTTAAATTAGACACAGTTAAAAAAAGGTTATAAAAATGCTTGACATGATTTTTTTTTGTCACGAATGCGTGTCAACATGGGATTTTGTCAATAAATTTCTTGCGGTAGTAATTTTAGGATTACATTTGTGTATTAGAGTTTTGCACAATGAAGCAATAAATCAAAACTTAACACTCTCGATATCATCTGTGTCTTTCATGTTCAAAATGTCTTCCCATGGACCATTTTCCATATCTATCCCTTCGCACTCATAAGGAGGCGGACTTGACCTCAAGGAAAAATTCGGTGAAATGTCTGGTCTAAATTCATTTTTAACCTCAATGGGAGATCCAAATGAAGGGTCGGCGTTCTTTTCCTCAGAGATCATTTGTAAACCCTCTTCAAAGGAAATTGGTTCATAATGTTCAACATTTTCAGTGCTCTGAGTAGATGAACAAATCGGGAAGCGTTCACTCGAAACAGAGTTGGAATTATTGTAATTGGCAGTGCACTGAAACGCTTCATTAAACAATGACCTAGGATCGTTCTGAATTGAATTAGTCTCTTTCAAGGTATCGTCAGGAATTGGAGAAAGAGTGGAATGTTTTGTTGTGAAATCAGGCGAATTCAAGCTGTTTTCAGTGCTTTTTTCAAACTGTCTTTGTGTGGACTCTTCTCTGAGCTTTTTGCTGGAAGCCGCGGGGTAATTTCTATTGTATTCCATACAAAATGATTTAAGATCTTCAATAGACTTATTAATAGCTTGTATTTTTTTAGAATCACATGTTTCACAGGAAAGTAAAAAGAACCATTCACTTGGTTGGTAAACCATTGGGTAACTCATAATGTTTACTCGTTTATCATAGTAAGGGTCCATTCCAAGATCAACGCCTTTTTTCAAGCGACAGCAAGTGCAGTCTTTACGAGTTTCTGTAGTAATAATACACTGTTTATTTTTACTGCATGGCTTGTGAGCCGTTTTAGAATTTAAATAATGAGTTAAAAAATTTTTACAAGCAGTACAAATCAAAAATCCGTATTTAGATCCAGTAGCTTCACCACCACACACTTTGCAACATTCTTTTTTTGAATCCAAGTTCATTATTATCAGTTCGTCCCTTTATTTATTTCAATGAATCGGGAAGTCAATACCAGTATTCAAGCAGTTCTTAAAAACCAAAGGGAAGTAAGCAAACATTAACACTGTCATTCCATTCACCACTTCCAATTTTTTCTAGTGCTTCTCTTTAAAGCATAGTGTTGCCATTATACAAAACTGTAATAAAATTTCAGTAAACTATATAACTAGGATTTCTTAACTTAAGACACCACAATGTGCTATATGGATGGATGGATATGGTCCCATAATAGCTCCGGCGTGTGTGCTTGATCTCAAGGATCCGCTTATAAACCCTAGTCCAGTAAGACAGACCCAAAGAAAATTTTTACTGGCACAGATAGAGAGCAAATCGTCGTGGATGATGCAATACCGCACATCTAACATCGGAAAAAACAGTTGGTAGAGTAACAAGCCGGAGTCTTTTAACTCGCAATCGTAAGATTGTGGGTTCTGTCCTGCCTATAGTTTTTGGGCAATACACGGAAAGAGGACTATAAAAGGATGTGGGTTGGGGTTTTATGGCACCAGGTCAGAAAATCTGACAAAATTAAAGGATGTGTATTTTGATATTTTTATGGATTTTTCTTAATTGTAGTGTTCTTCTTTACTGCAATTTTTTTTCAGGGGTGAGCACGTGAGGAAAGTTAAAATCATAAATTACGATGTGTTTAAATCGCTTTTTGCCTCAAAGCCCCAATTTTGACATGTTTAAAAAAGTAACTTGTAGAGATGTTGTTTCAATTGTTCAGTAAACTTTCTCTGTACGAAGTTGTTATGAAAGGCGATACGTAATAATGTTTCATATTTCTTATTAATAAATGAATTTTATACAGGGTTATCGGAGGTTCGATTCCGGCCCTTGCCCTGGGTGTTCTTTCTCTCTTCTGTGTCAGTGTTCTTTACCTTGAAATTTGAAGTATCTTAAATTTTTGAATCACACAAATGTTAAAAGCTATGCGTCAAGATTGCACGATGTGATCTTATTTCGAAGTTTGGCCACTACGTTTCTCTTTAAAATATTAATAATACCTAAAACAAAATAGAAATTTGAGTTGCCTTAAGAATCATAAAAAAGTATTTCGTCTGTGTATTTCGCCCACAGAGAAAAATCCTAACAGAGGGTCCAAAACGATATATTCAAAAGTTGGATGGGTTGGAGGGCGCCACGATCAACTAAATGATTGACAGAGTGATCAAACCTGTGATTGGCTGTCACTCAATCTTCTATTTTCGAAGGAGAAGGAAAAAGTTTTTCTCAACCAATCAGGCTTTTCCGTCCCGCCTCTCGTGACGTTGTTGCGATCGCAGCGCCAAAATAGCCCCAAACTCATCCAACTTTTCGATTTCCAATAGCGCCTATGACGACGGACTCTCTGTTCTAGTACTCTGTGATTTCGCCACAGAGAAAAGATTAATCAGAGAGTCCATTTCCATAGACACTAATGGCAACTTTTTTAACATGGGTTTTCCCATAGACGGTGGCGTTTCTATGTGATAACGGTGGAACTAACCAGAAAATATGACGTAACGTTGTTGACTCTCTACAATCGAGCTACAGCCGCATACATTCTCTCAATTAACCCCGCCCACTTTCAAATCGCTAAAGAGGGAAAATATTTTATATATTTTCCCGGTTATTAAAACAGTTGCGTGTATTTTTCTTTCGAGCATGCGCTGGGGATAATTTCTTAGACATCACAAGTTTCTCTGATGTCATGCTCTCCCAGGGACTCACCTAATGTTCTGGCCAGCGCAGATTTCTCGCTGGCTTATATATTCTTGATCTGCCCGTGACGTCATTATCTCGCGTTCTCGCATCTTCTTTAAAGTGATGATGGGTCGTGAGCTCCTCTGGAATCGAACTCACAACTCCAAGTCCACATTTAATACAATTTAAACATATAACTACACATTTAATGATCTTTTCTGCGACTACAATCACTGATAAGATATATGAAACGCCAGAACAAACTATATCAATGTTTATAATAGGGAAAGTTTAGTTACTGTCAGGGAAAGTATGCAACCATAGGGGAAAAGTTTCATTGATCAGGGGAAAAATAGAAGTGATTGAGAAATTCAAATGCAGCCTCCATACAAAGTTGTAAGTCCAATGAGAATCACTCGTTTCCTTTAGTCCCCGCCCACACCAATGATTGACAGCTGGAGGGTCGAAACGCCACTATGCGATAACTGTAGAACTATTTTAGTAAAATCGCGTTTTGGACTCTCTGAATAATCTTTACTCTGTGGATTTCGCCACAGACACAGATCGGTCAATAGGCGGGGCTTATCCAGAGAGCTCAAGTGGCGCCTGCGACAAGCGGTACCGGCATTAATCGATTAATTAAATTTTTTTTAATCGAAATCCTTATACATTTTTTTGTTGACGAAACTTGCAATATTCGATTTCGAAAGTAAACATGAAGTTTGTGTAAATCGTTTAATCGTACTCTTTTAAATTGTTTGCAAGATTTATAAATCATTTTAACAGTGTCTTATTGCATTAAGGCACATTTTATCTCGTTTCTTCTCTATTTTGCAATCCATTGGAAAATCTGTGTTGCATTCTTGAACTTGATTTTTAAGCCTGATAGAATTCAGTATAATTCGCGTTAATTATAGGCGTATGTATTTAATTCAGATGAAAATGAAAACTAGTATTATATATTTTTATTGTCAAGAATTCATTTCAAATGTGCCTGGGATCTGGGATTCGTATTTGCAAAAGATGTGTTCGTTTAGATTCACGAGGATTGCAACTTCATTTACACATCATGTTTGTCTTAAAAGGCCAAGGGGTTATAACAAATATTTGTAGTTATTGAAATATGAGATTTAATAAAATCATTTAGATTCATTATTTACTTGTGTGATTCTTGATTGCTTTATATTTAAGCTTGTATTTTTACAATCGAGTTTTTCATCATATGCGATCACGAAATTTTGTTGATGAACAAACCTTAATGATTTAATTTAAATTTTCTATTATAATAGCAAATTTTTAAAAATTGTTGAAAAAAAAAGATATTTTTTAATTTTAAAAACCATTTAATGGGCTTATGTGATCGCCAAGGATCGCGATCCTGGTGATTATATGGTCGATGGATTACGTCTTCGCAAAACGTCTCCATGGTTGCCAGACCTAAAAGCTTAACTGTAACCACAGTTTTAGTGCAGGTACCGTGGGTTGAGGGCGTTCGTGTCGTAGGCCGCCCATTGACCGGTCTGTCTCTTATTGTCTGTGGATTTCGCCATACGCCATAAAACACCAACCAACCAACCAACCAAAAAGTATTTGGTGATCACGGATTGGAGACTTTTTTTTTTCCTACCGAATGCAAAGGGCTTACTGGTCGGAACAGTAGAAGTTTTAGTAGTTAAATTTAGAGGATGGAATCGAACAATTGTGTCTCTTCCTGCACAAATATGCACGTTTTTTACAAATTTTCACCCCGGGGTTTCACCCCTAAAAAATCATTTGCGACCCCCCTTTCCGAACCAATTCTTGTTCGTCTTGATGTACCCTACCTCCCCTAGAAGTTATGAAACACTTATCTGAATCACCCTGTAGTTGTCGATAGCTTCAATTAGAGCATACTGCTAACATATTGAGCTGCACGTATTCCCACTAAGCCACCCCGTCCCCATGTGTTATATTACTTGTCAAACTAGCGAGATCCTACTTCTACTTCAGACTTCTTTTTTAATTCGATTTGGTATTTTCCGGTTTGTATACGTGATCTCAAGGATCCGCTTACAAACTTCGTCAAGAAGTCAGACACAAATAGAATTTTTTACTGACACAGACAGAGAGAGAAAATACACCCAGGGCGAGGCCGGGAATCGAACTCAGCCTGATCAGTTCAGCGCGCAGGCTGGTAGCATAGTGGGCAGCATGCAAAGCCACCAGACCACCCGATCCTCCTTTCACACTTCTTCAGATGCCATGATGCTTATTGTGTGACTTAAATCACTGCCAAAAAAGTATTTAAGAAGCTAAACTTTTTTTATGTAAATTAATATTCTGAATTCAGCTACGGTGATGGGCTAGCTTATTTAAAAGTCATAATAAGTTTGGTGTAATGACTTTTACATAGTAGAGAACGAGAGAATGTTGCACAAAAAAAAATACTTCAAGAAAAAAAACATCTTTCTTCATTTATATTTTTTTAATCTCAAATCAGCTATGGTGGCATTGGTTTACGTTATTTTTGACTGAATTTTATGTGTTATAAGGTTTTTTATTCAGGCTCAAGAAAAATCAGTATGCCAAAAAAAATTATAAATATAAACTGTTAAGATCCCTATATCCTTACCCCAGCCATAACCATTTTTACCCCAAGTGATCCAACCGTATAAGGAAGTTGCGCGTCAGATTTTCATAACGAAGTGTCTATATCCATGAAAGTTGACCCATGCTAAAGTATTAGCGAAATTCCTTAGAGTTGAGTTGTTACTTTCGTGGATTTAGACAGTGCCTTTTCAAAAACGAAGTGTATATTTGGACGGCCAAAACGGCCAGTGGCGCATGCGCTGTAGGTCTCGTGATTACGTAGCAGTCTCGGCGCTTAGTGATTGAACCAATGAAACGCCGAGCTGTAGCCTAGCCGTGGAAATTAGAGTAGAGTTTAGTTGAAAAAAGCCGTCCAAATATTGGGTTGTCCCATAAGTTCTGTTACTTTTTACGAAGTTTCGTGTTTGGAAATTTTTGATGAAAAACTGGTAATAGGTGGAGATTTCAAACTAAGAGGATTTTGATTTATGTATATTTATGAACATAATGTGTGATTTTGGTAATTCTCGTGACATTATTTCTTTTCAAAATGGCGGTTTGAAAAAAAGACCGCAGACGATGATTTTCGCGTAATTTTTTTCTTTTGTTTAAAAAACTAGGAAGAACGCATAATTCATTGCTAAAAAAAGTTTTACAGTATATTTGAAATGTTTAGATTAAGATGTCATAGTTTCAGGATAATTCAATAAGTTTAACTTAGGGAATTTCGGTCTCAAACATAACATCTATTGCAGAAAACTTACCTCAGTAATTTAACTCATTTCAAAGAAATTTGCACAAAAAACCATCAAAATCAATAAAAAAGCTTACAGATAGACCCAAGTATTCAAAATATGCAGTTTATTAAATTCTCTGAACTTTTATCAGAAAGCAGTACGCACAATTCAAGCGCGCAACGTTTTAGCTTATCAGAATTACACTCGCTGAACATACGAACGCTATTCGCGAACTAAGCAATTATTTGCTTCATACGAAAACTACAATAAAAGCAACTCGTTGGAATTTAGAAATAAATCTATTCAACTATATTATGAAAGGATGCTTTCAATGTTGAAACCGTTTAAACAAGCATTATGGTTCAAAAAACATCTGCCTTTAATTTGCTTCATACCAGCTGCTTAGAAAAACAATACGCGTGCTTTAAAAAACACGTGATATTACCAATATATGAAGTTTTAAAGCCAATATAAGATATAAGCCCGTATAAGATAAATCTGTAGTATTAGGCAGGGGAAGGTTAGTTGGGCAAAAAAAACCTGTAATTATTACAAAATTATTCCTGAAACTTTACAACTGACAAAGAAACTTTATAATATTCTAATTTTTTGAGAAATAATTAAATGTCTTAAATTTGTAATAATTACAGGGTATTTTTAAGGGTTTTTTCTTAAACGTATCATATTCCATGGAGTAAAATTGGAAAATCGAATCCTTTTAATGCAATTTTTGCGAGAAATACTCACTTTTTAGTAAAATAGTAAAATGTAATACCCCCTAATATTCTATTTTATCCTCTTACCCTCCAAGAAACAGTTTTAACATGGGTCTCCTTCATATCTGCTATGAAATTTCTTATTTTAGGGATATTTTATCTTATTTAGACAAAATTATACAAACTAAAATTTAATGTATAAAATTTTTCTGCGCCGACCACGGACCCTTGTCTTGATTCCCAAATTTCATTGTCGGGTAACCCATTCGAGAGAGTTGGAGAGACAAATTGATTTGTTTATTATCACTCTCTTTCAAGGAATTTCACGCCATTTGTCAAAAAATCGAATTTGTATTCCATTTCATCCATTCAACCCCCAAAGATGAGTTAAGGCTTCTCAGAATAGACCACCTTGAGTGACACCAATCAAAAATTTCAGTCCATAAAACCTTTTAAACAGGATAATTACTCTTTTTCTCAGTAAAGTATAATTTTAACTTTTTTTCTGCCCCAATTATTATCCTCGGTCGAGAATGAAAGTTACTTATTGTCGCATTTCCAGTTCTACAGATTACATAGAACCTGCTCAAATAGATTTCTACATTATTTCACTAAAATAGACACAATTTTTTTCAAAACATCCCATATAATTCCTTATGTTCCGCTTAACCCTTCCATTTCACCTTCCAATGGGAGGAACTCTTTTCTAACGGGCTGTTAGACATGTCAGGTATCTATCTTCTTTATTTGCACCACTTATGACTCTATTAAAAGTAGAAAATTTTGAATTTTACTCCCACGAAGAGTATAAAAACAGGAATATTTTTTCTGCCCCGGTCCCCCTCCTTAATCGCAGGTCCCAGATATCTACAATGGTATTTCGTATTCTTAAGTGTATAAAGGGAAAAATTAGCCTGAAATTAGTGCTTCTTCACGAGGAAAAATAAGTTTTTAAAAGACATAAAAGTTGAGATTTCCCCTTATTTTTTTCTACACCTTTCAGGCCCTATTTTAAGTAGAAGAATCGTTCGAAAATCGGTTTAATGCATTTTACCCATTTTTGGTGTCAATTTACAAAACATTCAACCGCAGTTGGTGCAGAAAAGAAATTATTTTTCAGGAGATATTGCTGATTTTCGTAATTTTTTCCTGCCCCTCTCCCTACCTCTAGTGAGCGTTGCCAGATTTCTACTATCGCAATTCTTTCTCGCCTGAAAATAAGGAAAAGAATGGCACCTTTCATTACGTTAATGGACGACTATAAGCCTGCGCCTCAGAGAAAATAGGCTTACAAATTTTTACGTTCCACTTTATCCTTCCACCCCTTCTACTGGAGAGAACTGATCCTTTCCAAACTCTATGTCCCGTTAGTCCTCCCTCGCCTCTCTCGTATTATGGAGCATTTGAGCAAATTAAAAAAGTAAAAGGAACCATTTTGACTCCAAACAACACAAAATTGAAACTCGTCGATTTTCCACTTCTGCGCCTCTCACCATCCCCTGGCGCAGACCCGAAGTGTCCACCATTGCGATTCGTAAACTACAGATTCTAAGGAACAAAATGGCTATTTTCACTAAGCATAATCACGAAAAAGCACGCGAAACCCATTTTCGTGAAGTTAGAAATCCCACTATATCTGAATCACCCTGTAGTTGTCGATAGCTTCATTTAGCGCATACTGCTAACATATTGAGCTGCACGTATTCCCACTAAGCCACCCTGTCCCCATGTGTTATATTACTTGTCAAACTAGCGAGATCCTACTTCTACTTCAGACTTCTTTTTTTATTCGATTTGGTATTTTCCGGTTTGTATGCGTGATCTCAAGGATCCGCTTATAAACTTTGTCAAGAAGTCAGACACAAATAGAATTTTTTAATGACACAGAAAGAGAGAGAATAGAGAGAGTCCATACGCATGCGCATTGTTATCAAAGTATAAAAACCTTGCAGGATCTGTGAATATGCAATGTTGACAGGGAGGAGAGAGTAAGCAGGAGACGAAATATACCACCGAGCGAATGAAGTTAGGCATTCCCTTCTGCGCATTAGCTTGTTCCTAAAAATCCCAGAATGCACTGCGCGAGAAGAAGCTAAGAAGGAACGTCATTCACTCAGTGGCAAAGTGACGTATATTTCGTCCCCATCCTCCCCCACTCGGTCACGGAATTTCCATAGACCTTGGAATACTGATAGACGGAACAAGTGGGCAAGGCCTGTGATGAAACATGTTCCGTCGTTTTTCACATTACACGTGACCTTAGAGGTATTGAGATTGGAGCACTTTCATTCACCTGACCCCGATCACGTGACCAAGCTAGCTGGCCGGAATCGAACCGACGCGACGACGGGTACAACAACTCACAGACTGCTAGCGTGGTGGGCAGCTTGTAAACGCATCAGGCCATCCCGTCCCCAGAGCCCACATTACACTAGAGCGCCTGTATACGAGAGAGAGGTGACAACTCAGTATAGCGCGAGCAGATCGGTAAACAGGTTTTCTGTTCGCCACAAGCGGTTCTTTCCGGTTCCCTCCATTGGATTAGCATGGGACGCGAGACAAGCGACATGATGCAGTTTGGACAGAATTTTGGACAGAACTGGATGCGCAGAGACGCTCTCTCGTATATAGGCTCTCTGCATTACACGTGACTTCGAGCGGGAGATGTTTCAACACAAGCACCGGCTCACCGCTATGAGGATGCGTGCGCATTAGGGTGGTTACAAAAACACCGACTTCCGAATTTCTTCGGGGGCACCCCCCTAAAATGTGACAATGGGCTAGAAAATAAGATTGGCAAAGTTTAAGCTCAATCGGATAATATTAAGACCCGCCTCATCGAGGTCAAAGTTCAGAAAAAAAGCGAAAAAACGTAGTTTTTTGCCCATAAAATCTGAACTATGCGTCCTAAAAATATCGTTCGCATCTCATTTCATAGTAAATTTTATTGGCTTGAAGATAGATCTCCTTAACTTTTTTAATTAAAATTTCTAGAGCGAAATATCAACATTTTTGTCATTTAAGGTTGAAGAACTCCCTGTAAAGTTCGCTTTCCAGCAAACTCGTAAAATCTTCTAATTATTCAATTAAAAAGGTTTTTTTGAACTTTTTTTGGTGTTTTTCACTTTGTGCATCAATAAGTGTTCTTCAGTTAGAAGTATGGACGGATTTAAGGGGGCTCATGGGGGGCAGTGCCCCCCCCTCAATTTTTTCAGGAAATTCCGTTTTTATAATGGAATATCATGTTTCCAAAGCCATCGGGGACATATTGCCCCCCCTCAAGGTTTCCAGTGTGCCCCCCCAGGGTCCACCACCTAAATCCGCCCATGGTTAGAAGTATTTTCAAAAGAATATGCAACAAATAATTAATTCAAAGTAGTAAAATTAGCAATAAAAAGGAGGAAACGTAAATGTGGGAAATAACTTCACGTTATCAAATATATTGAAGGAGATTCACATTTATTTAATTAGAAAATCAATTTGATCAGTAGGATACGTGGAAATAAATACAAACTAAAATAAACATGAATAGTAATTTATTTCTAGAATAGGGAAAATGACCAGCGCGAACAAATTCAAAAATGAAAATATCTTGAATAAATAATACCAATTTACAACAAATGGCTGAACTGCAAATGAAACTTTGAGTAAATATAATTAAATCTGTATTATTTTTAACTAAAAATTAAGGTGGTAATACTTTAGATATGGTAGCTTTTGATGAGTCCGAAAAAATATGCCGGCATTCAGATACAACTTGTAATACAAACTGTCTCTGTTCTTCGTCTTTTGTCAAAGAAGAGTTGAAATCTTGGATAAGTTTTACACCTCTCTCTGCAGTGTCATTAACAATCCTTAACCCTTTCACTATTTTTTGAGCGTTTAAATAGTTTTCATTTTCACACCATACATGAGGTTCAGTTTTTAAAAAATCAGTATTAATTTTAAACCGATTAAAAAAATTTAGAGTTCTAGAAGAAACAAAATAATCGATATCTTTATCCATTAATTCTTCAACTTCTTGGAGGTTGAGTTTTACTTTCGTTGAGTCTCTTTCATCACGCTCCTCTTTTTCATTTTCTACCTGGGACCTTAATTTTACTACCATCCTTTCTTTTACTTCTTTATCCAAAGTATCATCAAAAAATGAAAAGGCAACTTGCTCCGAGCTGAGGTACCATAGATGGTTTATTAGTTTCGACAATGCCTCGTTTGCTACCTCTTTATCAACTTTCTTGTATTCAACCAAAGATTTTATTAATTGAAGGTCTTGGTTGGGGGCCAAAGTGGGTTTGTTAGCATTACACCATGACATTATGTAAACATTAATGATAAATAAGCAGATATCTTTAAGACCTTTCTTTTCCAAATTCGTCAAAGGAAATTGTTCTCTAAAGAGATATACTTTTAGAGAATAAATAGCCTTTGCCATCCATCTGGCATGATGAATGGCGCCAGGTTTTCCAAAAGTAATCTCTTCGGGAGAAATACACCCTAAATGGACTAGACAAAGTTGGATTAACTCTTTATAGTCATCTCTGGGATGCTGTTTCTTTAGTTCTTCTAGTAGAAAACTTGTAACTTTATCCTGATTTTCAATTCTGATACAAGTTTCTTCACCTTCCATAATTGTTTTAAAACTGTTTTTGTCCAGAGAAGCCCATTCTGTCTGGAATTTTCTAAAGATATCCGTCTGAGGACCAGTGGATGTACCCATTTTGCAATTAAAAACTGCTCTTAAAACAATTTCTAAAATATGGTGGCGACAGGCTTACATACAGAAGATTTTTTTCTAAAAACTGCTCTAACAAAATGCAGGTACCCCTAAGACGACCAGTATTTACTGCTGTGGTATCAAAAAACATTGCTTGGATTTTCTCAACTGCCCCCCACTCTTCAAGGGCTGAAAATACAGCTTTTGCCTGGCTTACCCCCGTACTGTTTTCAAGGATTGGAACTCCTATCAACTGCTCTTCATCGCCACAACTAATCAAAATCGCTAACCTCTCTACCTTTTCATTACTTAACAAATATGGAAGCAACTTTCCATCCCAGTGAACAACAGCTCCCTCTAAATTAGAATTTTTAAACCTATGTTTAATTAGAACAGTTCTTTGTTCTCGGAACTGCTGCCTGCGGATTCGTATTACACTTCTACTTATAATAAAATCCTGCGGGTCAAGACCTAATGCTTCTACTGTAGCGGCAATAATTCTTAATGCATCCCAGAGAGATAGAGCAACGAGAAAATAGTTCTGGGGGCTAGTAAAGGCGAATATATTTAGAAAATAGTTCTGGGGGCTAGTAAAGGCGAATATATTTAGAAAATAGTTCTAGGGGCTCGATGATACTCCGTGATGGGGTTAAGCCTTCAGCAAAACAAATTTTCTAATTTCTCTTTCTCTTCGCCTTTCCCCCCTGATTTTACAAACTTAAACTTAAATGTTGTAGCATATTTTTTTGAAAATATCTCTAAGTGAAGCCTTTTTAATGCACAAAATGAAAAATACCAAGAGAAAAATCTAAAAAACTGAATATATTATTTCTTATCTTTTATTTTTGTTTGAAATTTCGTTTGTATTTATTTCAACTTATCCTACTGATAAAATTGTTTTTGTAATTAAATAAATGTTAATCTCCTTCAATATATTTGATTACGTGAAGTTATTTCCCACATTTACGTTTCCTCCTTTTTACTGCTAATTTTACTACTTTGAATTAATTATTTGTTGCATATTCTTTTGAAAATACTTCTAACCATGGGCGGATTTAGGTGGTGGACCCTGGGGGGGCACACTGGAAACCTTGAGGGGGGGCAATATGTCCCCGATGGCTTTGGAAACATGATATTCCATTATAAAAACGGAATTTCCTGAAAAAATTGAGGGGGGGGCACTGCCCCCCATGAGCCCCCTTAAATCCGTCCATACTTCTAACTGAAGAACACTTATTGATGCACAAAGTGAAAAACACCAAAAAAAGTTCAAAAAAAACTTTTTAATTGAATAATTAGAAGATTTTACGAGTTTGCTGGAAAGCGAACTTTACAGGGAGTTCTTCAACCTTAAATGACAAAAATGTTGATATTTCGCTCTAGAAATTTTAATTAAAAAAGTTAAGGAGATCTATCTTCAAGCCAATAAAATTTACTATGAAATGAGATGCGAACGATATTTTTAGGACGCATAGTTCAGATTTTATGGGCAAAAAACTACGTTTTTTCGCTTTTTTTCTGAACTTTGACCTCGATGAGGCGGGTCTTAATATTATCCGATTGAGCTTAAACTTTGCCAATCTTATTTTCTAGCCCATTGTCACATTTTAGGGGGGTGCCCCCGAAGAAATTCGGAAGTCTGTGTTTTTGTAACCACCCTAGTGCGCATGCTCCGTCTATCACTGTTCTAAGGTCGATGGGAATTTGAAACATTCATTGTACTGGTCACGCAAGGCGTTATGGAATACTTAGGATCATAAAGGAACACCGTCTGCTTCAAATGTGTGCTACTGAGCATTCATATTTCGTCTCCTGTTTACTCCCTCCTCCCTGCAATGTGCTATATGGATGGAAAGGCTGATTGGTTTGGTTCCATAATGTGCATAGTTGCTCTCTCAAGGTTCCGCTTATAAACCCTTGGCCAGTAAGACCGACGCAGACAGAATTTTTCCTGGCGCAGACAGAGAGCAAATTCAATACCCATGGCAAGGCTGGGAATTGAACTCGACGGCAGGTACAGTACTGTTAGCCACAGAGAAAAGATTATCAGAGAGTCCATTTCCATAGACGCTAATGGCAACTTTTTTAACATGGGTTTTCCCATAGACGGTGGCGTTTCTATGTGATAACGGTGGAACTAACCAGAGAATATGACGTAACGTTGTTGACTCTCTACAATCGAGCTACAGCCGCATACACTCTCTCAATTAACCCCGCCCACTTTCAAATCGCTAAAGAGGGAAAAAATTTTTATATATTTTCCCGGTTATTAAAACAGTTGCGTGTATCTTTCTTTCGAGCATGCGCTGGGGATAATTTCTTAGACATTACAAGTCTCTCTGATGTCACGATCTCCACAGGGACTCACCCAATGTTCTGGCCAGCTGAGATCTCTCGCTGGCTTATATATACTTGATCTGCGCGTGACGTCACTATCTCGCATCTTCTTTAAAGTGGCGATGGATCGGGAGCTACTCTGGAATCGAACTTACAACTCCAAGTCCACATTTAATACAATTTAAACAAATAACTTCACATTTAATGATAATTTCTGCTACCACAATCACTATAACGAGATATTAAACGACAGAACAAACGATATCAATGTTTATAATAGGGAAAGTTTAGTTACTGTCAGGGAAAGTTTGCAACCATAAGGGAAAAGTTTCATTGATCAGGGGAAAAATAGCAGAGATTGAGAAATTCAAATGCAGCCTCCATACAAAGTTCTAAGTCCAATGAGAATCACTCGTTTCCTTTAGTCCCCGCCCACACCAATGATTGACAGCTGGAGGGTCGAAACGCCACTATGCGATAACTGTAGAACTATTTTAGTAAAATCGCGTTTTGGACTCTCTGAATAATCTTTACTCTGTGCTATTAGCATATTGAGCGGTACGTTATCCCACTAAGCCACGGCGTCCCCATGTGTGCTATATTACTTTTAAAACTATAACAATATCTTACTTTAGACAGGGGCAGATCCAGGATTTGGATTTGGGGGGGGGGCTAAGAATTTTCACAATCCAATTGAATCTTCTTGATCTTAATATGGAAAAGGTTGGAAATAAATTGTGCTCCAACTACCAAAAGGAGGTCTGGGGGTCCTCCCCCAGAAAAGTTTTTGGAAATACAAGTAAAAAAATAACTCGTAAAAAAACTTTTTCAACTCGTTTTGGTACGCCTCATCCTAATTTCGGATATAGATTTTATACTAGAAGTTTTGCGGTTCGACAAACTTCTTATAAAATAGAGTTGTAATTAAAAGAGTTACAAGTACCAGTTCTCCCCCAGAAAATTTTTTTAAAATTGGACCTTAAAGTAACAGGGTATTAACTCACTTTGGTGCATAAAATGCCATTTTAATGTAAAACTTTTCATTTTTTGGGGTGGGGGCAAAAAAAGCCCCCTATCCCCCCTGGATCCGCTAATGACTTCAGACTTCTTATTTCATTGGATTTGGTGACAGATTACTTTCCGGTTTGTGTGCTTTATCTCAAGGATCTGCTTATAAACCTTCGTGGAGAAGATAAACACAAATAGAATAGACTATATTAGTGTGACGTCACTTGCTTGTTTGGATATGTTCATTCCATCCGTGGTTGGTTTCATACGGAATTACTCTAATCACGGATGGAATCAAAGTATCCAAACAAGCAAGTGACGTCATGACTAATACCGTCTATTTTTTTACTGACACAGAGAGAGAAATACACCCAGGACGAGGCCAGGAATCGAACCTAGCCTGATCAGTTCAGCGCGCAGGCTGATAGCGTAGTGGGCAGCATGTAAAGCCACTAGGCTACCCGATCTTCCCTTCAGACTTCTTCAGACGCCATGATGCTTATTGTTCGACTTAAAGTACAGCTAAAAAAGTTTTTAATAAGCTTAACTTTTTTTGCGAATTAAAATAATGAAATCAGGTATGACTTTTGAGTAGCTAATTAAAATTAATTGCCCCAAATTATTTTCCTCATCCAAAATATGTCAAGTTTACGTAACTGCAACTATAAGTAAACTAAATTTGGCCTTATATGATTAAAATTGGACGAATTTGGAACATTGGTGGAACTTACAAGTCCCGTTGGGACATAAAGGGTAAGTTTAGTGCAATGATTTTATCATGCTAGTGAACGAGATAATGTTGCACAAAGAAAATATGCTGACAAGAAAACATCTTCTTTCTTGATTTATACAGAGTGTATCATTATGAATGGGACAAACTTCTAGGGGAGGTAGGGTACATAATAAGGATACAGAATTGCACTGGAACCTATGATCCCAGACGTCATCCTAATACAGTAAAGCACCGTTTATACGTCTCTCATTTATACGTCTTTACATTTATACGTCGTTTTGGCTAAGTCCCAATTAAGTCAAATAATCAAAATTGTTTTCAATTATACGTCTTTTCATTTATACGCCGTTTTACGTCGGTCCCTTGAAAGACGTATAAGCGGTGCTTTAATGTACTACATTCACACATGAAAAGTTAATCTAGTTTAAGTGCTAATCTAGCTTAAATATAGCATTGTGGCAATGTTATATTTAAGCTAGATTAGCACTTAAACTAGATTAACTTTTCATGTGTGAATGTAGTACAAGGGCCTAGGGGGTATTGAAACTACCCACGGGACCCGAAAAGTTAGGTAGCGAAAGTTCCGACTTGCCGATGGTTTTTCGCAGAGTCCCGCGCCCAGCGATGTTTCCTCGATCGCTTCCCAGACAATTAAACCTAACCACCGATTGTTTTATGATTGCATCAGAACTCAAGCTATCGTGGATGATTTACTGAAATGAAAGTATTGGATCGTGCATGATGTGATGAAGGAGGATCGACATGATCCCGGCTTACTAGTTTCAAAATACCCCTAGTTTCAAAGTTGTTGGGAAGTTTCCAAAATACCCCCAAGCCCCTCAGGGGGACGTCTAGGACCATGGGTTCCTATGGAATTCTGAATCCTTATGATGTACCCTACCTCCCCTAGAATGTTGTCCCATTGAAAATGATACACCCTACATAAAAAAAATCTCAAATCATCTATGGCGGCATCATTGGTTTTTTTTTCGATTGAGTTTTATATGTTGTTATAAGGTTTGCTATTCAAGCTTAAAAAAATAATTTATAAATATAAACTAATAAGATCCCTATATACTTTTTACCCAGCCACAAACATTTTTACCCCACCTAATCCTACCGTATTAGGGTCTAACTTTGTCTATGAGGGAGTGATTTTATCCCAACTGTGTAAGAAGGACAGAAAAATATTATTTTAAGATTTCAAATCATGTTTTGAATAATGGGTAAGAAAATGCAGCTAACTATTAAAGCTATAAAAGATTGCACTAAATTACTGAATTATAAATTTAATAATTGAATTATAATTTTAAAAGTTACATACTGTAAACTTACTGTAATATATTTAAGACTATAATATAATATCAGATATTAGTATCATATTGACTACATTGTATTGTGTTCAAAATGGAAAGAAAATACCAAAGATAATATTCAAACAAATACCTTACCATGAAAAGAAAAATTAAGTTGAATTCAATTTCTTTGTATGTGATTTCCACAGTTATTCAAACCTTTCTTCAACCTTTTTTGCATGCACCCTTTTTGTCTAGGGTTAACGTTCCGAGATAAAGTTTACTCTCAAAAGATTTGTTTTACTCTAAAAGTCAAGCTCCTCAACAAAATAAATGAGGTAGAATCAACTTTTTGACAAAGTTTAAATTCGTTCCCAAGGACTAAAAGGGGAAAAATTACCCAAATCTTTCGGGGGGAAATAAGTTATTCTTTTTTAAAAACTGCACCTTGATAATGAAAACTTTACGAAGCTCTGAACAAACAGGGTAGCAGCAATAAATTATGTTCATTTTAAAAAGCGAAAGAAAAAGTATTAACCAATCAAAACGCTTCCCTTCAGAAAATTTAGATCGTTTTGTGCTCCGTTAGATTCTTTCATTTCAAAGGACTTTTCCCGCTCTTTTTATCCGAAAAAGAAGTAAAGTGAAGCGATGCAAAGCTTATAGTGGGAAGAAAATTAATCGATTTGAAGTACATTTTGGTTTCGGGAGGAAAATATGTAAAAGGAGGGAATTCTTTTTACTTTTATCTATATAAACGTTTTACTAGGTACTTTTTTTTCCTCCTGAAGTCTGGAAGACCGCTGTTTAACATAATAAGAACGGCAAAATATTCAAGGCAAAAGAAGTTTCGACTGAAAGTTGTTAATCATGTCTTTTTAAAACGAGTTTGGTGCATATTGACTTAAAACTTTCTCATTTCGGAAACTCTAGTCGGTAGGTAATTTGGTTTATTTTACTTTCCTATTGTGAGCTTGGACTTCGTTTTTTAAGTGGTTGGAAGATATTTCTTGGAAAAATATTTGCGCAAAATTACTTTTCAGCACGTTCGTAACATTTTTAAAACTAGCTGACCATTAAGAGTTATACGACGAGAGGAAAATTGAGAGATTTTTAAACTTGCAAAAGATGAAAAATTACTCTTAAATTTTAAAGATACCTTGGGCTATTTTTTCTATAGAAATGTCGGCGTTATGAAGTAAAACTTTTATGTTTTATTTTTTAAGTATTTTATTTGTTTTACCAATTTAAAGTAAGTAATATTTTTTGGTTCTACACTATTAGCATAGATGTATATGGGTGATATTGATACTCAATTAGATTTAGAATCAAATGAAGAAACGTTCATTTCCTTTAAATTTTATACTTTACTAATATCCATTTTTAACAGAACATTGAATAATACAGCCATCTTTTATAAACATCATTTCTCTGTAAAACTACATTTGAGACATAATTTTACTAGAATGAACTTGTAAAAGCATTAAGAATCACACCCGTTATTTTTTAAAGGTAACTCTTAAAGAATTTAGGTTATAGCTATGGAATACATAAAAAATAGAAAACTTACTCATATTAAGGGGACATATGACATAAAATGCATCAAATTTTCGATTTTCCAATTTTGCTTTTAAAAAAAAGTATGTAATCTTACCTTTCCAAAAATATATAATATGTGTAGTTTGGAAATATGAAAAGCCGTCAAAAAACGCATTTACTTTTGTATTTGTAGCGTTTTTTATAAGCCTTTAAAACTTTAAGTCCATTTTTCTCAGTTTCAATTTTTTCGATGTTTTGGTACACTTATTAAAAAATCTATTATAGTTAGAGATTCCAAATTTTCCCTACATATATACCTTACTAATTTCTAAAATAATAAGCTCTGAATAACCAATCAGAGTTATATTTCGATAGAAAAAAGGTTTTTTATGTCTTAAATTTGATGGATTTTTGAAACCTAAATTTTAAAATTTTTTTTAATTAATTGTTGTGTAGCTAAAGCAAAAAGGATGCTTATTATTATTTATCAACTTATAATCTATAGCTGGTCCAAATTTTAAAGTAAAATGTGCAGTAGTTTTTTTTAAAAGTGTACCTTAACAACACTTAGTCAATATGTATCGTAGAAACTAAGTCCATTTTAACTATAAATTTAAATATTAAAATATTTAATTTTTTTATTTTTCTTGTGTTATATATAAACTACAGTATCCTGACTGCTTTTTGTAAAAATTTTAAAGATGGGAATGCATTTTTAATTATATTTCTGAAAGAAATTGGTAAAGCTAAATTTCACGTATTTTGGCTGTCGATATGTCTTGTGTCCCCTTAATAACGTTGATCTTAACTTCTTTCTTTAAATTCTTAAATTAAAAATATAAGAAGGGAAGGGAAGATCTTTATAAGAAGGGACCAAAATGGGATCCAGGCAACTAACTATAGACCAGTAAGCTTAACATCAGTCATTTGTAAGATTTTCGGAACCATACTTAAAAAGCATATAATGTTATACTTAGAGGAGGGTAACTTACTTTCAGACAATCAGTTTGGATTCAGGAAGGGTAGATCCTGTCAAACTAATCTTTTAAAGTTCTATGACGAAATAACAAAGGAGTTGGATCAAAAACATAGTGTAGACATATTTTACATAGATTTTCAAAAGGCATTTGATAAGGTTCCACACGAGGCATTGCTACTCAAATTAGAAAAATTGGGTTTCAGAGGTAAAACACTATTGTGGATTAGGAATTGGTTGATAGGTAGGAAACAGAGAGTGCAAGTCAAGGGTAATTATTCTCAGTGGGCAGAGGTCATGAGTGGGGGGCCACAGGGGTCAGTATTGGGGCCAATTCTCTTTATAATTTTCATTAACGATATTAGTCAGGACATTAGGAACAAAATCAGTATCTTTGCTAACGACTTAAAAATTTGGGGGAGGATACTCAGGAGCAGGTACAAAATTTACAAAGGGATCTCGATATTATATCACAATGGGCTGAAAAATGGGGTATGTCCTTTAACATAAGTAAATGTCAGGTACTTCATATGAGTCGGGGGAATGGTAGGGCAGAATTTTATCTGCAAGGGGACAAAGTTAAAGAAGGTAATATGATCAAAGATTTAGGGGTGATAGAAAATGAGGACTTTAAATGGGTTTATCAGTGTTCATCTGCTAGTAAAAAGGCTAATAGGATATTGGGATACATTAAAAAACTGTTTCTTCAAGGTCCGAGGATATTATTTTGCCACTATACAGAGGCTTGGTGAGACCTCATCTAGAGTATGCTGTTCAGTTTTGGTCTCCATACTTAAAAAAAGATATTGATTCAATTGAAAGGGTTCAGCATAGGGCTACTAAAATGGTCAAGGGTATATCCAGTTTAAGTCATGAGAGAAGATTAAAGAAGCTAAATATGTTCACTCTAGAGAAAAGAAGGATTAGAGGGGATTTGATTAAACTTTTTAAAATGGTAAAGCAAGGGGACACAGAGGGACTAGATTTCAATACGGGTAATAGAACAAGGGGTCACAATTTCAAATTGAATAAAGTCAAATTTAAGACGGATTGTAGAAAGCATAATTTTTTATAGGGTAGTGGGTAGATGGAATACGTTGCCTGATACAGTTGTAAATTCAAGTGGGGTAAACTAGTTCAAGTGGAAAATTGACAGATACTGGTGTAACGTAGTGAAGAAGAAGACTAGTTAAATTCTGCGGCGAAGTGAAGAGAATCTCTCGCTTGTTTATAAATGCTTGTGAGCCTAAGCTCGAAGGGGGCTGTCCCGAGATCGAAGCGGCAGAATAAACGTAAAACGTTAGTTGAGTTTTACTTGGTTGGCTGTGTGTTAGTTTTTTGAAATAGACTTCTTTACAGCCGGTTGAATTGGTGGCAGCTAGTGGATGAGAACCCACGGTAAGGTGTTGATTAGGTTTACAAGGATCTGAGCTTTTGTATTAGAGTGATAGATCAGGTGGTAGATAGTTTGGATTTTCTAGTTGTGGATTTCTGTTTGCTTCGATCGGTTTTGTGGAATTGGGTTACGGTAGGTTTTTGAGCTTTTGCATAGAGATTTGAATACTTGAGATTGTGTTTGGATTTGGTTTTGATTGGGGTCAGGTTGATCTGATATTGTGAGTTAGTAGTTTGAATTGCGTTTCGCGTTGTTCGGTTTTGAATGAATTTTGTTCTTGATTTTTATATTATTATTGCTGCTGTTGCTGCTGCTGTTGCTGTTGTTGCTGCTGCTGTTGCTGTTGTTGCTGCTGCTGTTGCTGTTGTTGTTGCTGCTGTTGCTGTTGTTGCTGCTGCTGTTGCTGTTGTTGTTGCTGCTGTTGCTGCTGCTGTTGCTGTTGTTGTTGCTGTTGGTGCTGTTGCTGTTGCTGCTGTTGTTGTTATTGTTATTGTTATTACTTTGCAGCCATTTAATTATGAGGTTATTCATCGCAAAGGGAAGCTTCAATTAAACGCCGATTGTTTGAGTCGCATCCCATGAAACCTATTTTTACAGCAAGTAGGATGTGATGTAAATATACCTTATTTCTATGTGTAATGAAGAACTGTTAAATCTCTCCTTGGGTAAAAGAAGCTACCAGTTGAAAGAAGAGAACTTTTAATTTCTATTAATGTGATATTTACATTTTACAGTGACTTTAATAACTTTACTATTTTAAACTTCTTAAAGAGAAAGATTTTTTTCTAGGAGAATTGCTTTAGTAAGAAATGAACCCCCAAAATCATTGTTGATGTTTTAAAAAAGTATTTTAGTGTCTACTATAATCATTTTAAGTTTTTTAGGTGAAGCTAGGACTTTTCTCGCTTTACATCAAGAAAAGTTTTTGAGAGGGGAGGAATTTAGTCTGTAACGTAGTGAAGAAGAAGACTAGTTAAATTCTGCGGCGAAGTGAAGAGAATCTCTCGCTTGTTTATAAATGCTTGTGAGCCTAAGCTCGAAGGGGGCTGTCCCGAGATCGAAGCGGCAGAATAAACGTAAAACGTTAGTTGAGTTTTACTTGGTTGGCTGTGTGTTAGTTTTTTGAAATAGACTTCTTTACACTGGGATTCCGGTAGTTTGGGTTAAAAAGACTGGACCAACCTTGCTGGGCTTACGCCTGTAGTTGGTCGACTTAATTTGTATTTGTATCTCTTCTCTCTAGCTCCCTAGTTATGTAAATTAAGAAAAAATACTACCCTGAAATTAATTTTAAAAAGAGACCAAAAGCTTTGAAAAATATGTATCACATTTTCAAACGGAAAGATATATTAATATAATTACATTATAAGTATACTATTCTTCTTAGTTCAGTAAATGTAATATGTAAATATTTATTATTTGGGATGATACTTCCAAAATAAATTCTGAAATGGGGCTATTATTTACATGTAATATTCTCGAATTGTTTTGAATAGGTAAAGGATTTTGTTCTCAGAACTCTTAATAGATAGCCCGCTAATAGAGCTTCCTCTCCCATGCCTGGTAATGCAAATCACAGTAGTGTTTAGATTCAACTATTCAGAATTAGCATTATTATTCTCCTGAGGTTGGTAAAACGACAAACATTACATTGAGTTCAGAGATATTTTTAACGCTTATGAGAGCGTATTTCACGCATTGGAAATCGGAAATACGCTTTTAATAACTAGCCAGGCGTATTTTACGCTTTGAGTTTTTAACAAAGCCTTTGATAAAAAATGGATGAAGCCCCACCGAAATCGAAAAATAATGTTTTTCTACTCAAATTTGCAATATTAAATTGATATTTTATTTAGAATGTTAATGTAAAATTAATTGTTTTATTTATAATGTTTAATATTGTATACTAATACTTAACAGATGCTAGAATTGTTAAAAACCAAAACTCATTTTTTCTCTTTTATTTTATCCTTTAAAAAAGAAATCGTTTTTATAAAAAAAAGGTCTATGTATATGCAGTTTATGCTATTTCCGTATTTCACGCCTCCTAAAAAATTCAAGGAGTATTTTTACTCCTCCAAAAAAATCTTAAGAATAACATTGATTGACTTATATAATCACAGGAAGTTTAGTGATTGAACCTTAAGATATGATAAATATTATCATAATAACGTAGCAAATGAAATGATTTCAAATAGCATAATAATTGATGAATAACACATCATGATAAGTGATAATTTAATTTCCCATTTTAGGAAAAACTTAAAGAAAATTTCTTGATTTTCTTTATTTGAACCTTTACTTAAGTAAAAGAGCAAACAATATATTTTTAAAACTTTATTCATTGAAAGTGACAGTATTTTCCAAACAATGTAAAACTGCAGTTAAAAAGTTAATTTTTAAATATACATTAAAGTGATTTTTTTTTCAAACTATTTTTCTCTCGAACATTCTGCCAAACAAACTGAAGTTGTTAAATGTTAGATTTCCTTCGAAAGCTACGGATTACTCTAGAGTCTATGCAAACAATAACGTTTGTCTTTCCTCCATTTATTTAAGTAAGCATTTAAAAGAGAGAGAGAAAAAATATACTTTTTTCATAAGTAACAAATTACCTTAAACATATCACCTTGTCACTTGCAATCTCTTTAGGAAAAAGCAAAATGTGCGTTCTGAAGAAAATAAAGAGAATGATT
Organism: Tetragnatha versicolor; assembly: GCA_024610705.1. Taxonomy (NCBI): domain Eukaryota; kingdom Metazoa; phylum Arthropoda; class Arachnida; order Araneae; family Tetragnathidae; genus Tetragnatha; species Tetragnatha versicolor. Next base: position 8,033,865 of record JANDEH010000006.1, on the reverse strand, counting down.
TTGAAACAAATAGTGATTTCGCCTCAGGCACCGTTTAGAATTTTCCTTGGTATTGCTACTTCATACAAATCCCACTTTCTTTTGATTTCTTGAGAAGAATTCATGAGAGATATTTGTTTTCTTCCATTACTTTCATGTTTTATTTATGAAAGTATCAGAGAAAACTAACGTGTATGGAGACGTCCTTTTATTTATGAATAAAGTCTTCCGCCATTTCATTTTTCTTTACTACTTTTTAGAATGAGGAACTTTTTAAAATTTAAAACATAACTTATTATAATAAAAAGTGCAATGTACATAAAAAGATACTATAATACAAAATACTTTTTTTTATTTTACAGCTGAATGAGTTCACTTGTTAAATTGTTCAGTCGTCACACTTATTTAAAAAAAGCATGTGTATTAAAATTACATAAGTAATTGTCAAGCGTAAGAGAATGAAAATGTATATTCCCTAATCCTTTCAGTTTTAAAAACTATTATTATTAAGTATGTTTATTTGGGCTTCAAAGAATGTTTTCTCATAAAATATTGATTACATCAGCAAGACAAACTTCACGTGAACCCAATTTACACAAACCTTTAAGAAAATAGCTTAATATTAAGTTCAAATGGTATTTCGATTTTATTAATCATATCATAAAAAAAATATAAAAGCTCTCAAAACTTATATTTTTGTTAGGATTACGTTTAAGTACATGTTAATACCTTCATAAGTATCGTTAATAAGGAAGTTGCATGTGTCAGATTTTCAAAAACAAACAAGTGTTCCGTATGGTTTTTTGTATGGTAAAATGAAATATCTAGTCAGTTTTTCAAAAAAATGTACAGGTAATTAAATATTTTAATTTAAAAGTCGAGAAAAAAACACGTGACTGAAAACGTTTATTGTTTAAACTGTAAGATGACGTCAACAATAATACCATCAACTCCATTGCTTTACAACAATGTTTAGTATAAGATGACGTCACATCCAAACTCTTGGCGTTTTTCGCGCGCTTTAAAAAGGGGATTTTTGTTAATTTTTTTGACCATCAAAAAATTTCTTGATCGGCCTCAAATTTTGGGTAGTTGCTTATTTTTGCAAGAGGAATCGATTAAAAAAAATAAAAAAAATCATGCAACTTCCTCATTACGTATCGAATAATTAAAAGTTTAACTATAGCCATTCAGCTAGATTTAATAGCATAGTTAGCTGTTGAAAGTCAAACTTTTCTTTTAATAATTAACGACAGTCTGGATTTAGAATCTAATCAACATAAGGACATTAAAGCATTATGACCGTTGCCATTCTAATCCAACCAAATTCTTCTCCTTCGCAATTAAATCCACTCTACAGTCAAAACCTTAATTAATTTCGTTCACCGATTCTGGAGCACTCTCTTTTTCACTGATGACGTTTCTTCTCGAGATCTTCACACACAGAGATCCCAGCCCTTTAATTCCCTACCAATTAAGAAATAGGATAACGCATTTCGACGCTTTCGGCAAAATGCTATTCTAAATCGGTATCCGATTCCCCTGGCGGAATTTCTGACAGTGTGGAGAGTAGGGTTATTAGCGGCAAATTAAAGACTTCTTCCCAATTTGGATCTCTTATCCTTATCGGATTTGCTCAGCTTATTCCTATGTGATTCCGATTCGGCGATCCTGAGTCTCTTATCAATACTATCTTGAAATTGCTGAAGAGGTTACGTCGGACTTATCTCATCTCATGGTAATGGACACGGAAAAGAAGAAAATGAGGGAGGTGGAATTAGTTTATTCCGGCTTTATGCATCTTGTTTGTCTATGTAAGAATGCTTTTCCAGCTTTTGTAATGCGATTTAGTTTGGATTTATTAGGTTGAGTTAGATAAGTGCATTTGCGTTGCTTGTTCGAAAAGAATATTTTTTTAGAGTTAATGAAGGTCTTCATGCTGTTGAAGGTGAAGCTTTTCAGACAAGTAGTTATTAAGGTAATTAATTATCTGATTACCTGTTAGTTTAAATCTGATTAACTTAAGTCAAAGTCGAAGTTATTTACTCAATCAATTGTATTTTCATATGGAAGAAATATATAATTGTCTTAAATTTTTTTCATATTTTATTGTTCTCTTCAGTAATAATCTGTAAAGAACAGCAAAAAATATTTTATGTATGAAAAGTGAGCATTTTTTAGGGTGATTTTATTTTTCGTTTTAATATTTTTATAGATAGGTATAAATAATTTACCGTTATATGAAATTTAGAAAGTTTCATCATTAACTTAACCTTCTAATTTATTTATTTTTAATAAGCCATTATTTTCGTTTGCACTCACACATGCATAGCTAAACGGATTCCATTATTAATCTCCCTATCAAATAGGATATTCTTGAGCTAAAAATTTAACGTGTAGATAAATTTTGTTTATATTAGTAAAATTAAGCTAAACCAGCACTATACAAGCATTATACCAGCACTGATCTATGATCCCATGGAAGAGCTTTTTGGCTTCTTTGGGAAATCACAATTTCCATTTCTCTTTTTTATTATGTTCAATTGTGTGATGCCTTTCTATTTGCATTTTGAATTTTTGTTACGATTTTCTTTTGCTAATAAATTAGAAATTTAAAAATTTGGATAATATTTATTTTAATTTTCGACATTGCAAACAGTAGGACAAGTTAATAGGTTGTATATTTTGCAAAACTGAATAGCATATGGAAGGAGGCTGTTACAGTTTGAATATAAAATACAAAAACATATTTCTGATTTTTGTTTTACTTGTAGTTTTAAAACATTTGTTATTAGTCTTTCTTCTTGAGAAAAAAATTCCTTGATATAGCGAGAATAGTTAAATATTATAATTTATTAAACTGTGTACGTATTACGAATGAAAAAATAGACTATCGTATCTCGACTGTAAGCCGAATACAATTCTTTAATATCCAATCTACAAGACAATTCCTATTTTAGTCAGTCAACAGTACATAGTAAGAATCGTTCTATTTCTGATCCTAAGCATATCAATTCTTAACAACACAGTATCGCGAGTTTTTATATATAGCTTTCTCGAAATCTCTATTCCTTCACAAACTAGTTCAGGAGAGTGCGAGACAGAGATAAACCTGTTTGGAGATACTCTTGAACTCACCGGAGAAGTGTATGAAGTGAATCTTTTATTTGAAATATCCTTTCAAGCTGCTATAGAAAGTAATATCAGACAAGGATGAAAGTGAAAAGCAATATATCAAGGAATATTTCGAAAGAAAGATCGAAATAGAATTTCATATCCTTTTCGAATGTGTTTTTAGATAAAAGTATATTAATAAGTTCAAAAGTTATGATATCGTTAATATATTATATAGCATCGAAAAACATCAAGTATAAATAACATGCAATGTTATTTGTTAATGTCAGAGACTGAATTATTACAACTAACATTAATTAAAGACATTTTAATGTTAATGTTTATTATTGCATGATGTAAAAAATAATGCATTATAGCATTGTTTTGTACCCAGATTGAGGATTTTCTGTGTGTTTTAACCAACTCTTAAACGTATTTAAAACTTTAAAAGCAGTATATATTAGGTCTGTCTAATGCATTTATTGTGTTTTGGCCTTTAGGAAACTTCAAAACTAACTAGACAAATACATTACTGTACTGTTTCAAAAATAGATGGCTGTCACTAACCATTTACTTAAAGTAGTTATAAATGACTGCTAATTATTAGGTAATGTGTCAGAAGCACTCTACTTTGGAAGACTAATAATGTATGGAAGTTAACAAGCTCTTTGCTATGATAATTACTATAACCAAATGGAGGTGAAAGTTTCTTCAATTAATAATGCATAAGACGTAGAATTAACAGAGGTATTTTGTACTGAAAATATAGATTACTAAGCAGCAATAATTAAGTATGTTTTTTCGTCCCTGTGTCAATAATATAACACATTGTTTTTCATAAACTTTTGATACTTCAATGTAATTAAGCTGAAGAAGTAAAGAAAGGTATAAAATATTGGTATTGACAATATGAATGAGTCTGGGGTTTTAAGCGTTTGAGTGGGGGGATGGATGAGTGTGGTCCCCTGTAAAAGATGGTTGTGCATGCGAATGTGTGAGTGGCTTGGGCAACCAGTACTTAAACTCCTTGCCTTCGGTTCACAAGTTACCATTGGGTAAAATAAGTGCTGTTATCGACGTATTTTTGGGACAATGACTTAGGTCAAACTGATCTTCATTGGATCACAGATAATTTGTAAAAGTGTCAAAATCATTAAATCAGTGTTCAAAGTTTTGTGCCTCATCTGCATTCCTATAAACTATTTCACATAATTTATTTTCAAATAATTTAAATTTTCATTTCACTGAAAGATGTTTTCTATATAGAGAAACGTTGGTTTTAAAATCAACTGACTTGGGGAAATTAAAAAAAAACAATGTGAATGGATGGATTAAACTTCTTTTTTCCTTTCCAAACATCGAGTACAAACCAAAAGTGCTAAAACACGAATGGGATCATTGCTGGTGTCACCCAAAAACGAAAGAAAATCGAAGGCGTTTTTTTTTCCAAGACAAGCAACTCAAAACACAGATTCAAAGTTTCTCCAAATCATTACAAGCCAAACATTCACGAAGAATAAAAAAAGAACACTGAGAAACTGCAGCTGAACCGTCATTAAATATTCCGTTCAAGACTTCGAAAAGGAGCTAGCTATGTACCAGATTAAGACGTTCGCGAGGATTTCGGAATATCGGTTTTCCATTTGGGGAAACTTGATAAATTCGCTGCAAGAGACCATCTCCTCTAACCAGGTGCCCCCATTGATCTCCAATAAATTAAGTTTGTTCAGATTGAATGGCAACGACTGTTAAATTAGCAATTACGGATGAACTTATCTCGCACTTGCAGTGGTGATTATAGCTCTCTCTCTCCCTCTCACCACATTATCTGTTGGGAAGGAGATTCCCTTTAAGCTTTGATTAATGCTTCGCTTGCTGCTATAAATTTTGAGTGATTTTAGTAAGGATTAAAGTAAGTAAGGAGGGTGAGATACTTTGTGAGGGCTTTGTTTTTGGAATGTAAGCTCTAATGTAAACTTGAGTTGCGGAAGATCTATGTGAAACACAGTTCTACCTATAGGAATACATTTTAGTACCTGTTTTCTTCCGTTTTGCATTACCAAGTCAGAAGAAATGCAATTGAAATTTGAGCGATAAGGCTATGTAATCCTTCACGGCTTATGCCCGCTTTGGACGGAATACGACAAAACTTAATACCTCATTGAACGAATTCAACAAAAAATACGATAATTGAAATTTCGAACATAACTTATATTTTGAGCCCTATCAGATGCAAAGAGCAAATTTAACGAAGTAGTTTTAAGGAAAGCAATTATAAAAAGTTATCCAGTAGGGAAATTCAATAGTTCAGTGTAATTCTCGTCTTATTGTTTAGGGAAATAGTGATGATAAGCATCAAAAATATATGTGTAGATCTCTGAAGGGGCAAGATTCGATTGTTAAAAAATGCAGCTAGTAATAGAAAAAATTTTTTATGCATTAAGAATTTATTTTAGTAGTGTTCATCAGAACAGTTGAATATGTTTTTATTTTAAGGGTTAATAATTTTTAAATACTTGACACACACTTGAAGACCGCTTAACCAGAAATAATGGTGAAATTCTCCTTTCATTGAAGACTACTATCAAGAAATTAAATTTTTTAAACCTAACAAGTAGCTTCCTGTTTAAATTCAATCGTGTAAATTCATTTGAAGCTAAATTTTAACTAACTTAAAAATCAAATTAACAAACAGAAGAAGATTATGCCTATTGTCAAAGTATTCCTTTAACTTTTTCTAATTTTAATACCATACGAGTAAACAACAGATATGAAAATAAAATTACAAGTAGCTCATTAAAAGACAGCAATCAGATTATACCTACTATATATACTAATAATTTAAGTAAATGACATTTAAAAACTTTAAAAAACAACAATACTATTAAAGTCTATGCAAAGATAATTAAAATGATATTGATATTTATTCCCTTGCAATTTTTGATAGGTAGATGTTTAGGTTTAAAAGATTACATTTCAATTTATTATGAAATACACTGTAATTTTACATGAGATGTAGTTCGACTTTTTAAAAGAAACTCAAACTAAATACTTTTTAAAACCATGAATTCAGAGGAAACAAGCTAAATGATTGGTAAAATTTATATGGACCGTTCTTTCTTCTTTATCGAAGTTCCTTTGACACGGCATAATTTTCTTCAAGAAACAAAATGAATCCTACACAAAACGCAAAGAAATATTTTTCATCAAAGGCTACCTTACAACTCCTAACCTTAAATAAATTTCAGCTCCCCCGAAGTTTTTGTTTTCACTTAGCTAGCACTCTTAACCGTATATCAAGAGCATTGATTCAGGATGTTTGCCCTGAGACGTTAAACATTCGATCGGATCAGGGGCGTCATTTAGGGGGGGCAGGGGGGGGCAACCGCCCCCCCAAGGTTTCCACTCTAATGTGAAAAATAGTTGCAAGTCCCTTGAAAATTCTGTAACTTCCACAAGAAGCTTTGGGTGCAACTCAAAATGTCTCAAAAGGAGTTAAAACACTACTTTTGACTGTCCAATTTCAAAAATTTTCTGGGGGAGGACCCCCAGCCCAGGGGCGTAGCCAGAGGGGGGGATTTGGGGATATATCCCCCCCCGAAACTCGGGAAATTTCCTTTTTGACCATAGAAAACCACTAAAAATACCCCATATCCCCTCCCGAAATATCAACATCCCCCTCCGAAATTTTTTTCTGGCTACGCCACTGCCCCAGCCCCCCTCCAAAATTTTCATGTCTCTTATTTAGTGTTTTCCCCCTTTTAAACTATTCCTCTAACAAGAAGCTTTTCTGTTAAGAAGCTCTCCAAAGAGTTTGCAAAAGAGATAAAACACTAGTTTAAAAGGGAATTATAATTCCTGGGAGAGGACCCCTAGCCCACCTTAAAACTTGGATGTTTATTTACAACTCTTTTCCCTAGAAAATTATGTGGTTTACAAGAAACTGTTCTCTTTGGATGCAGCCCAAAGGGTCTCAAAACAAGCTAAAACACTACTTTAAGAGCCACATTTTCAAAATTTTCCTGGGGTTGAACCCCCAGACCCCCCATTTTTCCTTAGAGTTCACGTTGTCAAATTTTGACATGATATTACCTTATTAAATTTAGTGAAGTTGAGGCAACCTCCGCCAAAAAAACCTAGTTACAGAAAGGTCCAGACCCATTTTAAAAAAATTCCTTGCCCCCCCCAACCAAAAACTGAAATGACGCCCCTGGATCGGATATCAAGTTTACGACTCCCGACCGATTTTTACGACTGGTACCGAAACTAATACGACCTGGTTTGCTTTTTGTCGTTTTCCACTGTCGCAATGTTAGAAGATAAAACTCCTTTTATTGGGGCGAGTCGAAACAGACACGACTCCATTGATCTCGACTCCGATGATAATCTCTGAGATGTGCTTTTATCCGAGACAGATACTGCGTCATTTCTTCGAACTAAAACTCAAAAACGGAAGAAACAACTGGGAAGGGCGAAGTTTCTATGGCTCTATAAATTTCCTGTTTGTTTTCTTTATGGCGAATTGTCGGGAATGACTTCCCTTAGATATCATAATAAAAAATCTCTTACTGTTATAAGATGTCTTGGAAGTTACATTTTTAGTTACTCGTATTTAACTTCACAAGAAAATGTTTTTCCTTCGACCGAATTTTTCCTACGGGTACTAGTACGGTACTTTAACCCCCAAACGTTTTAAACTGTTTTTATGTATTGGATTGTTAAGAAAAACTCATAACTTTTTGGTTTTGAATCGACATTTTGATATCAAGTACTCTTACTCTTATGCACCAGGTTCATTAAATTAAAAAACGACTAAGTTCAAAATTATCTAGAAGTTTTCAATACATATTTCAATGCCTAAAGTTTCTCTCAAGTAGTTTCTTTAGTAGAGTATCGATAATTCAAGTCTCAATCGTTTGAGTTTCTCAGAAATGCGAGTAAGTTAAGAGTATCAGTTTAGCTTTTCAGTTAAAAACTGACGACTATTTTCAGGTATAATTAACCTATTGCTATCAGCAGTAACAAAGTAATATTAAGCAAGTACAAAATAATAAAGAAATTGCTTCTTTTTTTCATTCTAGTAATTTTTTAAACTTTATTACAAAAAAATTCGATAGCTCAAGTTTTTGACCTAGGTCCGGTACTGTCCACCCGTAACTTAATATAAAAAACTCAAAACAACAAAAAAAAGCCAAAAGTTTATAATTTTTTTAAATGGAGACAAAAAATATAAATACTTCAGTTGAACACAAAGGTATATTTCAAGGATTTTCTCCAATTCTTTCAATAAAACTACACTATTCGACGAAAAAAAACTACTTTTAAAAATAAAGGTATAAACCTAGTCCTGTACAACTTTGAGAGTTTGGAAGTAATAAAACTTGGAGCATAAAATGAAAAATCTATATAAATTCTTGCTTGGAAAACGCTGATAAATATGTCTCGAAGTTTGGATGTTATTAAACTTGACTCGCAACGCTTCACTCATGTCCACAAAAAAATAACTCTGAAAGTTTCGGAGAAAGTTTCTGAAACAAAAATGGCAACGCATGTTATTGCGTTTAATTTCTTCTGGTGTTCATCCAGATGGAAGAAGATCCTAAGAGAGATGAAAAGAAAGTAACGCTTTGGAAAAATTCGGATGGTCCGGAAGATTTATAATCATGAATTATTTTCTTGCCTTGATTTAACAGATTAAATGTTTCATGAGTCACTGAAGTGTGCAGAAGCAGATATTATCAAGGTTTATATACCAGTGATTGTTTTCTCTAGAAATCATTCTGTCATCCCATTACGAGTCTGATTTCAATTTCATAGACCCTCTTTTTTGATTTTATACTCTGCTTGTTTCATTCAAACGTAATTAAAATTTATCTTCATAATAAAGTTTGACTTTTTTATTAGTTTTGTAAGTTCGCCTTTATTACGAAAGAAATTGTGAGCGTCGCATTATAATGTTATGTTTGTTTTTTACGAATAAGCTATGATGAAAGCCAAATTACTTTAAATATTTCAACATGTATATTTCTTTAGATATTTTCCTTTTAAAATAACTTGAGAGGAAATTATTGTTTAATTACTTAATTGACTAATTACATTATTTTTGAAACTACATAACTTTTTTCACCAAAAACAGTAAGTTCCCCCTTAATAAATACTTTAGCTTTTATCTTCATTAATAAATCACAGTATTTTTAAACAGAATATAAAGTATTCAGATACTTTAATTTCAAATATGTATACTTTATGTCTATTATTTATTTACTTATAATTTCCTAAGTGTATTATAAAAACTAGGATCCTAAAAATTTATTTATATAATGGGAATAAGCGATGTTAAAAATAAATTGGAATTGGATAAGTAAATCTTTCTTCTTAGTCTGCTTTCAACTTCAATTAAATTCTTTAAAAAGTATCCCATGAAAGGTTCTAAAAGTATCGATAGATTTTTATGAATGCATTGTAGTTATGTTTTGGACGAGCTTTTTTTGCAATCAAAAAACTTTATATTTTCTCCTAAATTAGGAAAACACTAGATGCGACGAGAAAATTATTTTTCTAAACGAACCATTAATTACTGAATTCTTCTGTAAAAATCGAAACGAGCTCAGAAAAAGTTAAATGAATAACAAAAGCTGGTATTTCATCAAGAAAACTATCGAACCTCCACTTATGATGCCGAAAAAAAAGAGTAACCCGCTTTCATTTTCATTTAGAATAAAAACACCCAATAACGTGGCTGTACAAAAAAAGGTTCGAATACATCACTCTCATTAATGGAAATACTCTTAAAACAACAATAATAAGCTTAGGATAAAAGAAACCAGAAAAATAGATGATGTTACTTTCCCCCCTCTTCCAAAAAAAGCAACATGCTAATCTTAATTTTGATTTTCAAGAAGCAATAAATATTATCATATCAGGAACTGTAAAACACAAAGAAACCTGTCTAGAAATCTGTAATTTTTAAGTTTGTAAACAATGTCTTGATCATTAAAGGAGCTCGTTTTCTTTCAATTCATTACCTTTGATTTATTTATAATTAGTTCGAATACATAGTTTTATCGGATGAAAATAGTTTTTATGGACATTTAAATGTAAAGTAGTCATTTAATGTCAAATGGCATTTAAATTATAGTTGTTTAGAAGTATAATTGAATGTAGGGTCTCTATCATTAAAAATCTTGGAAGAATTATCTTAATTAAAACTGTCAAATGCATTCTACTCTTGGGAAATTAAATTATTATATTTGTTTTTAATGTATTATGTTTTCCATATTTATTTGTAAGAATGTGTTTACACCTATTCAAGTTATTTACATATGAAGATGTGTCAAAAACTCATGATAGCATTATGAGTCCAGAACTCAAAATGCTATTGCAACAACAAAAGGAAAAGCCGGCTTAATTTTTAAATACAAAGTTTCAAAACTATAAACTTTGCACTTATTTTAAATTTTTTCCAATTGTTTTAGTTATAAATTTATAAATACTACACTTAATAGTGTACAAAACAGAAATTTAATCCATGGAGTACTTTATGTTTTGCAGTATTCTTTGCATCAAGCAATAACTCAAGTAAATAGCGATAAGATCAATGTGTAACACACTATAATAGAAAATGCATTCTATTCACAAATAGTCTTAAGTTGACCTTATCAGGATTTTAGTTATTTCAGTACAAAGGTTAGCGTTTGTGATAGGGATATTTTCATTATGATTTTAAACCTTGGTATAGCGAAAAAAGTAATTTGATATCGAGAGGGAGTCAGCTTAATTTTAAGGATTGTTTCAGAGAAATTTACAAGAAATAAAGATCAAGTCAATTTTTAAACAAATTTTCAGCTATAAAATAATGAGTTATTACATTACCTTTCGACGCTAAATTTATTTGTTGCTAGCTTAACTTTTATAAATATTCAATATTTAATAATTAAGTCCATAAATCTCCATAATTTTTATAAGAGTTGTCTTTCTTATCATTTTTGTGTATTCTTTTATACCTACTGTGCTATTTAGTAACTTAGGTGGTTTTTCAAACCATATTTAGGTTTAAATCTTTAACTTTTGGACTTCTATACGTTTTTAGCATCATACAAATATTGGTCTGCTCTGCAATATAATGCAATTCGATACAATTTAATTTTGTTTTCATTATTTTTTATCTTATTTGTTGGAAACAATAACTTTTGGTTTTTTGGAGAAAAATCTATTACAGTTAGACTCTCAATAAAAATTTTGACCCCCGTTTTTCCCGATTTTTGCTTATTTAGCGATGTTCCTAATGCTAAAAAAATATCATAATCCCCAACACTAAAGGAAGGAAAATATGAAAGACGTGATTTTTAAACATAATCCTTTAAACCTATCCATCGTCTTGAGAGGGTAGTTCTAAAATCCACCAGAAACAAACTTCAACTCATTCCGAAGCAAACTCTAAAGCAATTCATCACACAACCAACCGATACCCATCGAAATGAGCGGCAAGAAAATTAATTTATCGGGACTGACAGCCCCGCGTACCATCCCTCATCAAGTTTTCGCAAAGATCCACCTCCCCATCGCCATCTTTCGAAATTCATAAACGCAGCGATTTATCACCGCTTCTACTAGGTGCGTATAAATTACTCAAGAGGGGCCTAGTTTACGATTAGAAAACAGAGGACCAATCTTTCACACGGGATTTATTTCAATATTGACCGATTGCAGCAAAGAAAAATATTGAATATGCGCGGATTACTGATAGAGGAAGAGATCTGCTAGCTTTCTTTCCCATCTCGCTCTCGAGTTTCGCAGAAAAAACGCGTGGACTGTTGCCAAGACGGCTGGAGAAAAAGCTTCGTAAAAATTAAGTTAAGGGTCGTGAGAGGGTGATCAGATATGGGGGTACTTAAAAACGCATCGGATTAACATTAAGTTCGCTGAATTTTAAGTGCGTTGTTGCATTAGCATAAGTTGCTTTTGCGCTCTTTCGGCGAGATTGGTTTTATATTATTTTGATGATGGCTTTGTTTGAATTTGTAAGGACGGGTTTTCTGAAAACTCCCATCATATCTGAATTACCTTTTGGAAGCAGATTGAATGCGGGATTCGTTTGTTTTTCAATCAGGGAACGTGTTTCGAATAATTTTTTTTTCATAAAAACGCCTTTATAAAATTGCTTTTAAGAAAAGTAGAAAGTAAAAGGTCACGCTTGGTAATTCCTTAAGAATTAGTTCTGAATTGAATGCATGAAAAAAAATTTCAGTTTAATTTGGACACACTATCTAAAAGCTATGATTTAAGTTATATCCATTGCTAAATACTACATCTCAGTTAATTAATATATTTATATGTGAAAGTAGTACTTTCTAAGAAAATAAATTTGACTAACAACAACATTTCTAAATTAGTTCTTTAGTTATCGTCTTATAAAATTTAAAGGCACGCATTAATTAATTAATTCACTCATTCTGGCTTTATAATAACCAAAAATGCATCTGTATTCAATAAGATGGTTATATTAGGTTAGCAATATTAGGTTATGTATTAAAATCATTTGATTAAGATATTCTATAACACTGATGTAAGGCTAAATCTTCAAGTAAACTTGAAAGGTTGTGGTATTCTTCAACTACAACGAAACAATTTCCTTTCATTAGAATTGCGTTATTTGTCTCATAAAATTTACACATACAATATATGATAAATAATTTTCTGTTCTAGGCTTTATGGTAGTAAAAAAAGTATTGTAATATGGAGGCTTACAATATATTAGGTGCCTTTCCATCAAAACTTTCAATATAGCATATAGACATAAATAATATAAATCTTGAATAGGTATTCCATTCATCCAAATCGAGACTTTCACGCTTCCAACGCATTTAAAACCTTTTCCTTTTCATTTGATGTAATATTTCCCTCCCATTCATTCAAAGCCATTTCCACCACCGAAAAATATAAAATTCGGCTTCTATACTGATGGTGGGGATCAATCTCTCCAAATATAGCCTCCAACCCCCTGATGTCAAGCCGGGTTAAGCACACCAGAATATATCCGACGGAGAAACGAGGTTATATAGAATCAGCGTGAACGCATTGCCCCACCGAAGCTTGGGAATATATTCGCAAAAGAGGGACGAAGAAAGAAAAATTCGGCCGTCAGCTAACGTGGGCGATGTTTGCTCAGGGCACTAGTACCAACCACTGCATCCCCCGAAAGCGTGAAGGAGAGAAGAGGAATGGCTCAGATTCTGGATTTATTTGAATGGTTCTAGTTCTCGGAATGAATGATCCGTTGTTCATTCTTTACATGACTTTAATGTTTTCGCAAGGTTTTCGTGGCTATCTCAAGAGTCAAGTAAATAGTAGAATCTTAGATCGTCATTTTATACTTACAGTAATACTAAGAAAGATATTATATAGTATCAAACAAGAGGAAAATTAAGATCTATTCCTTTACAATTCTTAAATTAGAAAATAAAAGTGTGTTTTTTTCTTTAGATTATAAGGGGACATCCATAAATTACGTGAGGTCAAAAAGGGGGGAGGGGTTTGGAAAAATCTCACCAAATCTCACCAAGGGGGAGGGGGGTCGATTTAAATCTCACGTCAAATTTTAAGTTAGAAAATATACGATTTTCTTTTTTTTATTTTTTTATGAGAAAGGAATAATACCCACTGATAAGATAATGTGATGATTTTTAGGCAGAATAATGTCCTTTTCCCCCATATTATAAATAATGGGAAAGTTTTAGATGCTGTGAAGCACAAAATGCAAACGAATAGGATAGAAAATTATTTTTATACGTATGTTATAGGTAAATCTCACGTGGAGGGGAGGGGGTCCATCGAAATCTCACCAAGGGAGGAGGGGGGGTCCAGATTTTAGAAAAAACACCTAACGCGTAATTTATGGATGTCCCCTAAAATGTCTGGACCTTTTTACATCAAGTTCAGATTTAGAAGGTAAATTCTAAAGATCACAACATTAAAATAACTCTGAAAAATATTTTTCTTATGTTTAGTTTGGAAAGTTAGATCTCATTTTTATTAGATTTTTTTTAAATCCATCAAAATTTATTTAAGGAAACATATTTTGAAAACACTGTATTTTACCATCCCATTTTATGGAAATCGCTTCCAAATGTTTAAAGTGATAATTCAAAGCGACATAATTTATAACTAATTTTCGTAATAAATTCGTTTAATTACTTTAAATCAAACGTGATGAACTTTATTAACAAAATATGCATACTTAAAACATAAACCAAGAAGAAAAGTTAACAAATCAGTAATTTGATAGGCTGTATACCCTTAATATCTTCAAAGACACCAAAAGATGATAATAAGTTTAAATAAAAACAAATATTTTGTGTTATAAAAAGGAAATACTTAAAAAATATCATTTTTCTCCTTTAGAAGAATTAGATAAATATCAAAAGGTAGAAAGCAAAAAAAAATTTAACCAAATAGTATTTTTTTAAAGAAGTGACAAAAATTGCTTTGATATATCTGTTGGAAAGTTAATTAGCTCTAAAAATTAATTCTCATCCTTCATCTAAAAAATTAAAATTGCATGGCAAATTTATTTTATATTTCTTTAGTTGTTTTAATTATTTGAAAGAATACATTTTTTTATTAGGAGTCAAAAAAATAATCGTACAACAAACTTAAAATTGTGTGCGAATTCGAAGCAAACAAAATAAAAAAAATATTTCCGACAAGTAATTAAATTTCTGGGATGTTATTTCAACCTTTATTTACTCACAAAAATACGTTTCATTAATTTAATTAAAATTCTCTGATGTAATTATTCAAACAAAAAAAAACTCAAGGATAATCTTACCGGCAAAAACTTAAAACTTTAATAGCAAATATGTTTTTCATTTGTAGTGTTTCTGAAATATTTTCCACATGTATGACAGACACTGAGCAAAAATTTTTAGATTGTTTTTTATGTGTTAGAAAGATTTCCTACTGCTAGATATTTAGTTCAAATAAATTAAACACTTTCAATTTGTATCTGGAAATGAAATTCCCATTTTAAAGTGAGTATAATAAGAAAGTTTTTTTCATTACAAATAATTGTATGAAATATTCAAACAAGCGTGACTCTCTACATAAAATTTATCTCAATTTCTATACTTAATAGAATTCATCTTTTATAAGATGTGCTACAAAAAACTACTGTATATAACTATTATAGATAATTATTACGTTGAAAAACTTTAAATATAATTGAAAAAGAAATTAAGTTAAACATAACAAAAATCTTTAATCTTGAAACAAGTTTCTAAAATTCTATCTATAGAATTATTTTTAAACAGTAAAATAAACTGTAAATTGTTTTTTTTTCAAGCGTAATTTCTTATTACACTCAAATGTATGATGTCATTCAATTATGCTTTCACATTCATAGCTTGAATGCTATACAAAAACAATATAATTAAACCTAAACTTGAAACTCAGTTATCAATCAAAAACTAATCCTTTTGTCAAGGCAACATAATTCTACCCTTAGGAATCACTCTCAAACTTAAAACTCTAATACAATTGCTACAACCCCTTATTACCTATTCGTTTTTATCAAGATATACTGAGCTGTCATTATACTGTCACCCAGGCTATGGTTACCGAAAAAATTCTCGGATCCTATAATTTTACGCAGGACAGAGCACAAAGATGCAAAGTTGAAGACTTTTTTCTGTTGAAAATTTCGTTACTTCTTTGGATGCTTCCGCCGGGTTAGAAAAACTGCCAAGACATGTCAATTTTTTTCGCTCCAGAGTTCAATATTTTGTTCTATTTTTCTTTCTGGAGAGATGCCATCGTATATCCACCCTTTTGTGTCACTCTGCTTCCTCTCTGACCTAGTTTATGCAAAATAAAGAAGTGCTTTTTGGTGTCGGGAAGAAATGGATTATTTTAACAGATTTTGCGGTGGATTTACTTCTGCTCGCTGAAAAACGTATGGGACTTAAAACAGAGGTTCTGTGTTTCGTTCAATCATAGTTATGGCTATTAATAAAATTGATCTGAGAATTCCTTTAGAAAATACAAAAATACCTTTAAATAACATGCAGCAGGTCCCTTAACAAAAATCCACTTTTTAAAAGCGCGCGAAAACGCCAAGTGTTTGGATGTGACGTCATCTTACAATAGGCATTGTTGAAAAGCAATGGAGTTGATGGTATTATTGTTGACGTCATCTTACAGTTTAAACAATAAACGTTTTCAGTCACGTGTTTTTTACTCGACTTTTAAATCAAAATATTTAATTACCTGTACATTTTTTTTGAAAAACTGACTAGATATTTCATTTTACCATACAAAAAACCATACGGATACCTTGTTTGTTTTTGAAAATCTGACACATGCAACTTCCTTATTATAAAAAGGCATAAATCGGAAGTACAAATCAACTGTAAATTTTAAAGTTAATCAATGTACAGACTTTATAAATACAACTACCTTTATAATATTTTTTCTAAGTTATTTAATAGATTTTTTTTATTTTTTATACTTTAAATAATAATTTTTAACGATTTTATACTGTTGAGATTTACGCTCTCCTTTAACTAAAGGATTTGAAGATGAAGTTCATATCGATTTCTTTAGATGAAAATGTAAAATATATGGAGTGTTTTATTTTTTACCATAGATATATGATATTTCAGTAAAAAATTGTTCGGAAGTTAACAGTACTAGTTACTATCTACTTTCAAATGTTCTTGCTATTCAAAATTCTTCCATAGAATTAATGTTAAATATTTAACTTTGTAATTGGTTCAACCCAACCTTTTATTCTCTTCATTGAGTTTTCAACATTTTATCCAGATCTATGTCCTGATTGAGCTGTATTGAAAATGAAAATTTATTTCACGATATCAAAACCATTCCTCACATTCCATCCTCAAAAAGATCCCCACCGAATTGAAACATTTTTATTTCCGTTTTACATCCAAAAAAGAACACAAAAAAGAGCAAACGATAATAATGTATTCTGGAATCTTGTTGAAGGTGAGATTTTACGGGAGTGACTAAACTGGAATCCAATAATCTGATAGGGAACAAAAAGAAACAAAATCACAAATCGTTTTCGAGCTTGTTCGGCCTGCGTTGGATCTTTTTTCCATTAAAATCCTCGTAACCAAGCGGAACAAAGAAAATCCACATCTTTCATAGTCGAGAACACTTAGAACGGAATGGTATTTTCGCTAGAACAGATTTGATGTCGCATCCCACTGCTTTTATTGTTTTTGACTAACGCAGCAAAAATTCTTTTTAACTAAAAACAGGTTTCATTCATTCTTTTAAGGAGACCTGGCGTTTTAGTTTGCAAAACCAAGAGAATGTTTTAAAAACACGAACCTTTTGGAGTAATTTTACTCGCAAAAAGTTTTAGAATGTCATAAATTTTTTATTCCTCTGCTTCCTTCAAGTTTTAGCGTTTTGGGTATGTTTTAAAGAAAAGTTTTAGGATTAAATCTGTTGTTAAATATTTTGGTTTAAAAGACAGTAAATAAGAATATATATCAATATAAAATATTGGTATAAAAGAGTACGAAGCCACGGGGTAGAAATGACAATGCTGGATATAACTTATTTTAGTTTAACTTTATTGTTTAACTTTAACTGTATTTTAGGTGGGTTGGTTTGTTACTGGGATTGCTAAAGGTAGTTTAATATCAAAATAAAAGAACATTATATCAAATCCACAGGATTTTTTTACATTACACTTTAAGTAAGTACTTTAGTACCCCTTGCCTTCTCACAAACTCATATAAAGATGTGTTTCTGATTAAAAAATAATTACGTTTAAACACGATTAAAAACACGATTATTTAGTTAAACACAATTAAAAAATTGCAAAATTTTAAATTATTACATTTATTATTACGTTATTACATTTTATTATTAGGATAAAGTGATAGTACAAATAGAAAAACACGAACCCTGATAAACATTATTTAAGACTTAGGTGCCAACTCAGATTTAAAACATAACCATTAAATGCAACAAGAACTCAATTAACTCCTCTTTTCAATGATATCGCACTTAATTCTCCATTTATTAAGCAAAGCTTTTAAACTACCCTTAAGATCGTTACGAAACTTCGCAAGTCTCTAATATTAGCCACACATAATTTACTCGAGCCTTTCAACGCTCAACTCCTTTTCCCCAAAATACCTCATTAACTCCAATTATCCCTATAACCCACCAAAACTGCCCTTCTAGCCAAAAGAAAAAACAGGGCCACTTTGCCCCATCAAACTGTCATGATACAGCCGTATAAAACAATACTTTCCAGCTACCCAGCTTAGAAGGGAAATCCATTTATTTTAGGACGAGTCCACCAGAAAAAGGGGTCATAAATTTTTTTGCCCGTTAGCTTTTTTCCCTCTATAAGACTGAGTGACGTTGCCGGTAAACTTTCGGGATAAAGTTTTATACGTGGAAATCGGGGAGACGTTGTGTTTTTTGGTCTTTTTATGCCGCTGCATCTTTATGAAGCGGCTATTTTACATTTCCATTACTTCGCTTTCAGCCGAATCACGAAGTTTCGTTGGGAAATGGGAAAGTTTCGGAAAGAGATGCATTGGAGTTTTTGAGTTTGGGGAAAGTTTTCTCGCTGCTTTTTGAGAGCGTGCCTTTGTTAATTAGGTTCTGGAAATGAAAGTTTCCCGTTTATTTGTTTTGGAAATGCAACTGTAACTGCGTTGGAAAATTCAAATAAATTCCACTTACGCCTTATTTGTCTTATGTTTAATTTTATTTTTGAAATTGACTCTGCCTTTGAACGGATATTTTACTTACGTTTCCGAGCGATACCCAGAATTTTGTAAAACTCGATCAACTTTTACGATGTGAAATATGTAAGCTAGTATAAAAATATCAAACATTATTATTTTGAAACGCTAAATTAGGAGGAATTCATGGTATTGTACATTCCTCAGGAAAATTAACTGAAGTAAAGGGGTTCGTTTCGTAGCGACGTAACTTTAACATTCTGTGTAAAATTAGTCAAGTGAATAAATAGAGTAGATGGTGCTAAGTTAAAATTTCAAAAATGTTATTTTAAGCGTAAATATTCTTACAGATAGGTGGTTTCGGTGAAACATGAAGAATTATTATCTTAAGAATTTTAAATGCAAATTTTAAAGAGATGTTAACTATTGTAAACTATACTTTTGAGTATATTTGAAATTTTGTTCGTGTATTCAAAACTAAACTATATCCTTCTAAACACATTTACTGAGTAGTTTTACTTAAAGCCCTGGATACTCTACCTTTATAACCTAACCCTTAATTATTAATAACTCTACCTTTTTTAAGGTAGAGTATCCAGGGCTTTAGTTTTACTTATTTAAATTGATTGTGAATGAAATTATTTGTAAAAACGTTTTGAAAATTCATCACTTGAAAAATTCCAAAATATACATCAATGTTTAAGTAAAGCGTAGAAAGAAAAATTAAATTTATATTAAACTAGTAAATTATTCAAATAAAAAAGAAGAGTTCTTCACCAGTAACCTCTGGTTAGAGGAATGTGTGAGAAAACTCCAGATGAGCCCTAACAAGGGCGAAACCGGTCCACGGTTGGAGGCGACGCTTGAGAGCTGGAGTTTTTTCACATATTCAAATAAAGTTTTATTTACTTAGCCAATAATTATATAACTTAAGTAGTTTGTGCTCTTAATATTTCTTATTTCATTTTCACTTTATTTTGTACTAATCACATATTTGTACTAATCAAAACATTCTTTTTTAGTCAGGAAAAGTCACAAAGTACAGCGTTACATTGAAAGTTCAACCTCAGATGAAAAACAGTGAAATCTGCTTACAGAAGAATGGCACGTTAACTAACATGCATGTGAGTAAATTTTTGATAATATTTAAATTATTTTTAAATATTTAAAGGAAAGAAGATAAATTGAACGCCAACCAAATAAACCACTTAACCTTAAAACACTTTGAAATATTTGAGGGACAATACTAAACGTAAATAAACCAGATAAATAGTTCACGATAACCAAAACTTCACTATAATCTATTTCATTATTGACTGTTCAGTTAATACCAGTGAAATTATTCATTATATATTCCAGATTCATTATGTTTTGACTTAAATGTGCCTATTAGTGTTTTTATGATGTTAATCAAAACATATAATAATTTGGTTGGAACCAATAATTTTATAGCATTGTTAAGTTATGTTTTTTATCGAGAAAAACTTTTATTCTTAAAACTTCGAAGCCTATAAAAATTTAAAATCTTCACACTACAACAAAACGATTCGACAAGAAATTATAGAATAATCTGATTTATTCGAAAATAGGTTGAACAGTTGAACACTGTAGCTTCAAAATTTATCCTGTGAACCTGTTTTTAACGCGTCGTTCTTTCTAGCTAGATTCTCCACTGGTTACACTTACTGGCATTTGTAGCATTATTTTTAAAACCCTTAAATTAGAAAGAGTTCAGGTTAAACAGTCTAACATCCTTTATCTAAAAACACTACAGGCTGATACGTACTCTCTTATAATTAAATACATCCCTGAAAAGAACTTCAACGTTAAAATAGGATAACCGCAAGATAAATTGCTTGTATTTTTTGAAAAATTGTAAGAAAGATCTTTATAGAAGAAAAATACGAGCGCAAAAGGGACATTAAATTATATAACAAGTATTTTTATAGCGTACCTATAGTGTACCTCATCTTTACGCGCCTCTCTTGTGAAGATCTACCTCATTCAACTTCTCTATTTTAATCGCATAACACTAGAAAAAGGAAGAGAAAAGATTGAATTATCCTTTTACACCTAAAGAAAGTTTTTTATATTAGTTTTTATGATCAGTTATGGACATAAAATCCCTATAAAATCTTTCAAAGCCTTATGGCGGTTGTTCAAAGCTTACTGAGGCTCAAAAACCTGTAGAAGATTCCTTAAAATATATTTTTAGTTTTGATGCCGATAACACTATTCCTTTTAGGTACTAGTAGTGTTTAAATTTTAAAGCTTAACTTAAAATTCAAATTTCTATACTTTAAATCAGTGGTGCCCAACCTTTTTTTTCCCGAGGGCCAATTTGCTTTTGAAGATTTATCTCGCGGGCCACATAAACACTTTTAAGGATTTTTCTCCGTTTTCAATGAGAAGGAGGATACTAGTTCTTGTAAATTTGGCTCCAAATTTGTAACACTTATCCTTAAAACTGTATTAAGATGACTTTTTTTAGATGGAAGTGCCATAATGTCTCGCACGATGTCGTGATTTTCTTGGAAATTTTCTAAAAGTGGTTTTTATTTTTAAGATTTAACGAGTCCGCGGGCCACATGGATCAGCCTCGCGGGCCACATTTGGCCCGCGGGCCGTAGGTTGGGCACCACTGCTTTAAATCAAGCAAAATATCGCACGATCTTAACGGCTTTTTTTAGCTCATTATATTGATTACTAATTTTTATAATTAATTACCAAACCCCAGCTTGTTAAAGCGGTAATTTTTTTATCTTATCTAGTAGGTATATCATTAAATTATTAACTTTCTTAAATGTATAAATTATTCTTACATATTTCTGAAACGTAGAAGGTTAAGTACGAGTGAGTTCAAAGCCAAGGGGTACATGTAACATACACTGTAAAAAATAATCCTGCAAAAAAACAGAAAATTTCTGGCAGCAAAAGTTGCCAGAAAAAATCTGTAGGTTGAAAAATCCTGTAAACAGAAAAAAGCTGTAAAAAGGAACTTTCTGTCAAGTGGGCTACAGATTTTTCTGTTGCCTCTCAGTAATTTTCCGCTTGTGCGCATGCACTTATTTTAGTAGAGTTTTTTTAATTTTAATTAATTGATATCCGGGGATAGAACCCGCGACCTACCGCATGCTAAGCACGCACGCTACCACTGAACCAAAGAAGATTCAGTATAACGTTGCCAATAGCTGTATTGGTTTTCGATGCAGTAAGTTTCTGTTTAACCTTCCTACCCTCTTGAAAAAATAGTCACATATTCCCCTCGTGGGGTCTCTGAGGACCCCATGCGTAAAACATGCCTATGACTCTAATAAAGGTTAAAAATTCCTTAAATGGAGAAGAATTGTCATTTTTTATTTCTAGAAAGATGCTTCAGAATAATTTATCCAATTTTTTTGGTATTTTTCTCATTTTTTTCGTCTTATTACGGCTTAATTGGGTTTCTTTTGATACACGTTTTTTATAACATCTGGACCTTCAAACAAGAATTAAATTACAGAAATGAACTACATTGAAGTTGTTTTACTTAAAATATTTATAATCACACTGTTTAAAGCATACTAGTTGATATACCCGGTCTTGCACGGGTAGAATTTAGTAGTTTATTTTAAACGATTTATGAAGCTGCATAGATTCTCTATTCTGCATTATCAGCTACCTGTCACCCCAGATTAATTTATTTAGTATTATGAAACATGTAAAAATTGGATTCTTCTTTTTAAAATTGAAATAATACAAAAAAAAAATGATCGGTTCAGATTTCTTAGTGAAATCAGTATCTCGCTTGCTTATGTAAGTTTTAACATAAAATTGTTTTTTTTCTTGATAATTCTTCGAAATCACATTCTGGACTTCCGTAAACACTCATAAATATTTGAAAGCATTCTTATTTTTCAAAGAAGACTGAATATAAAAACCTATTTACAATCAACCATGAATTTATATTGTTTTTGTAAAGAATGTGTTCAACAGGAAGTAATGGCGACAGTTGTCTGAGTTTTTTTTGCTGCAACTGTTAGATACTCAAAAGATTTCTATAAATAGCATATTTTTCTTAGAATGTGAATAAAAAATTTAAGAAATAGCGAGTGATTCAATATCTTCTTTTTGTAAAAAAAATGACAATTTCTACGAAAATATCTTTCTAATATTTCTCCAAACGTTCTAAACAAACATGCAAACCTTTTTTTATCTATAATACAACAAAAAATAAAATACTAAACTTTATTTGATACTGTTTTACCGCCATTCATGGCTGGGGTCTCAGAAGACCCCAGAGGGGGAATATGTGACTATTTCTCCCAAGACACTTAAAAATGGAATAATAACTCCAAAATTTTTACCCATTGTAAAACTTTGCGTAATTAAGGAATAGTAGCATCGGAAATTGTCAAAACAAAAATGCATGGGAGATATCAAGCGTCAAAGTGCGTCTGGGGTCGAAAAAGACCCCAAAGGGGTAGGAAGGTTAAGTACAGATAAGCTAAAAAACTAGGTAAAAGCTGTTATTTTACATAAAATAAATAGAAGTGCGGTGGGAATGTTACATGACAGAATATCTCTGTAAACATAAAGTCACTGTTATTGAAAATTTCTGTTTTTCTACTGTTTTTTTTTACAGTGTAGCAGGATAACTTCGGTATGAGGTTGACAAACTAATATCCCAAATTTTTTAACCATGTGTGTTTTAGATAAGAAGTATCATCTTCCCCTACTTTTCAAAGATAGTTAATAAATAAAGAGTACACGATGACAAACACAAAAAGATTTTAAATTAAGTTTCAGTAGCGTTAGAAATCGGGAAAAAAATCCACTGGTCCTGCGAACCGATCTTACTGGTCCTCAACCAAAATGACTGGTCCATCTGTTGCAGTTAATGTTCATAATCTGGTAATGTTCGGAATACCTAGGTAAAGTATGAAATATTTTGTACTTTACCTTAGGTAATTCTCATTTTACCTTAGTTTTTCTGAACATTACCTAATTTCGGACATTAACTGTAACACATCAAATTAAGGAGAACATATTTCACTTTTTTTAAAGTAACTATAGCCCTTAAAGTGACTAAATTTAATTTTTAAAATTAATGGATTCAATAATTGAATCGTCAGTTTGAAGAAGGGAATAAGTCCAAAAAATGACAAATTGACTTTTTGTGCTCAAAACAATCTCTAAGCTTTGCTCTACACATGGGTGAAAAGAGGGAAACAATAACTAACCCCTATAGGGAGATATCGCCCCTTGAAGTTGTGAAATCGATGTCCATTCATTGTATTTTTTAAGCTAATTTGGAATTAAAGTTAATTTTTCTTTCTCCTCATATTCTTTATTCTGTAAACTAAGTTAAAATAAAAATTTTTCTTAATTTCAATGTTTTTCAAATTTTTTTTCATGTAGGGAATGTTTGACTCCATTCATATTCACTCACTCCATTGATACTGCTTTAATAACCCAGTTTCACTATAATTTTGAATTTCATTTGTCTTATTCTTTTTATTTCACCCTTTTGTGGTGTAAACTAAGGAGAAATATAATTTAAATGTGATTTTAAGGGTTTTTAAAGATTTTTTCATCAGAAAAATTTCATAAGGTGGAAGAAGGGAATAAGTCCATCAACTTATTTTGGCTGTAAAAATATTTTTGAATACACTTATATTTGTTTTGAGGATTGTTCTGTTTCCTAAATAGGGTTCTGAACTTCCAGTAAAAATTTGGCTGTTATACAATGAAAATTCCATTACTTATACAGTTTTTTTTCGATTTTCTCAAAACTTGATTTTTGGACTTATTCCCTTCTTCAAACTGACGATTCAATTATTAAGTGAGTAAACGGCGCTTGCGTGACTCAGATTTTCTTCTCATAAATGTTCACAGCAAAAAATCGTCTAGAACTGTAAGAGTGGATATTTTTTCGTCACTGGTCCGGCGGACGAGTGATTTTTTTACCCTAGTAGTCCGAACAGTTTTTTGGTGGTCTAGGACTAGCGGACCACCGCAATTTCGAACTATGATGTTTCAGTATTAGCAATTTTATCCAATACGCATAGTAAACTTAACACACATCTTCACTTGAATACCCCTTAGCTTCCTTTTACAATCTTAACACAAATACCAGTTACTTTTCAAAACATATTTAATTATCGCCAGACCTTTCATTCAATATTAAATAACGCGCCAAAAGAAAGAACAACCCAACCCCCTCAAGGCTTACAAACAAATCTCCCAATTAAACATTAAGCAAGCAGAAACCTTTTTAATCTCCTCAATGGATCTTTGTAAATGCAATTAAGCAAATGAATGCAGACCACCTTAAGACACAACGCTGCATAATATATGTAAGTAGCTTAGCAAGTATTAACTGATTTGTAAGTCCGAGCATAATGCGTATAGCGATAGAATGTCGCAAAGCTTTGAGCTCGGGGGAGCTTCGCACTGTAACTTTATTCCGATTGAATGGGCATTCCAATACCAAATGACGCCAAACGAGCTTAAGCTTTTGTAATAACGTCATTCCTCTGAGATGTCTTATTCGAAATAAATGAAAAGGGAAGAAATGGGCGCAAAATACTTGTTTAACAAAGCTCTGAAATGAAAACAGAGGTTGAACTCGCTAGGCATTTCGACTTTCGGTGAAAATAAAAAGGTCTTGTTCGTTTTAGTTTCAAATACACCTGTTTGATTGCTGATATCTTACGACATTCGTTAGCCTTAAGAATCTTACCTCGAAACATTTATGAAAGAGAAATGTCGAGCTTTTGGGTAAAGAGAGCTGATGTTGATGACAGATTCTCACTGTTTTACTTACTAATTACACTTCAGTTAAAGCGACTCTTTAAGCATAAAAATGGCAGAGTTTAGCTATGCAAAACTAAGACATTAATTTCCTTTAACCTACAGTTATTTTTAGAGTAAATATTTGAGTTTCATTTTCTGCAAATTACGTCACACATTTAGGAAAGAGCACGGGGTCTCTTGTAAGAGACACTATGTGACAAGGGAAAAGTAATTTCAATAATTGGGACTCTTGCCTCAAGACAACGAGTTAACGACTCCACGATTTTTCTTTAGAGTTAGCTCCTTGTCGCTGCAAGCCAGGAGCCTCAGTTTATCAGATCACTCTTTTGAACTACTTTTCCACACTGTTATTAAAATTAAGAACGTTTTCCTCTTCTAGTTTTGATTTAATGTTTAACAAGAGCTAAATTTTGAAAAGATAAGATCAAACGACTTAAAACATGCTAAATGTTTACTTTGTTTTGAATTTAAAAGTATGACACCACAAGGAAGGGAGGGGGTCCACATAAATGTAGAAATTTGTGATTCGGGAGAGGGGAGTATAAAACCACAGAAACTTGCACGAAGTTATTTATGACAGATCCTTGACCCATTCAGTCCTTGACTGGCCGAGATTGCTATGCCATTGAATTCTATAAAAAATTTGGGGTGTTTAGGATCGAAAGGGTTAAGGGGATCTATAACTTAATAACATTACACACAATCAATTTTTCCCAATTTTTTTAAGAATTATAATAGTTTTACATCCTTATTCACAGTCATCAGCATCAGTACTAACCAACAGTTTAAGAAAGAAAAACTACCTCCTCCGTAACACTAACACTAACGCCGATGACTGTGAATATGGGTTTCGTTTTACTTGTTTCTTTTATTTGTTTTTGGTTTAAAATCATCGTTCTTCCTTCTAGCCCGAGATCTGCGAGGCCGACGTGACCGAAGGGGATCACGGAGGAACAGAAGGCAGGACCCTGCTCCGTTCCACGTGTCTTCAGGTCGAAGAGCTTCAGGATTAAGACCCCCCACCCACCTGAACATCCCACCCCTGAGTCAGTCAAGTGCGCACTAGAGGCAGACTGTACCTACTTCATCATTAAGCTTGGGAACCTCAACAGACGCCCTAGTAATGGACGCAGGCGCAACTGGACATCAGTCAGAAGTCAGCGTTTTCACCTATCTGGATATGTTGGGTCACGAAAATCCAGTGAGACCAATAGACGAATCGTCGATAGGAGGAAAGGGACATCACTTTGAGCTCTGCCTCACTGTGGTTTGTCCGATTGTCGAATTGCCGTGACGCAACAAATCGAATAGGTGGAAATGGTACTCAATGCGTACCTGGAAAGTTTCCTTGATCATGGTGTTATCGTTTTTATATATTCGAGATC
The DNA here is from genome assembly GCA_024610705.1 of Tetragnatha versicolor. Taxonomy (NCBI): domain Eukaryota; kingdom Metazoa; phylum Arthropoda; class Arachnida; order Araneae; family Tetragnathidae; genus Tetragnatha; species Tetragnatha versicolor. The sequence continues at coordinate 8,006,858 of JANDEH010000006.1, read as the reverse complement.
ATAAATAATCGCAAAAATTGATAATACAGTGATTTTTCTAAGAAGTCATTGTGAATATGAAACGGTTCTGACAATTTCCTCCTAAATATTGTTTAGTGATTTGGCATGCTTAAAAGGTTGATAGCAACAGAAGAATTTATTTGATATTTGTCAGAAAAACGCCCATACCATGATTAAAGGAAAATATTAAGATCATCGCCAACTCGTACGAAAAGATAATGTGTAAAGTATATACTATGTCGATTGCGTGTTCAGTTTACATTGATTTGTAAATCATTAGTTTTAAAGTAGATTGCACTACATGTTCTACACCAAGTTAGACATAAAAACGATTAATTTACTATCGATTGATTTATTCCAATCGTTTTTACCAATAATCGAACTTTGAAAGCTTATTGTCTCTATGGCGACCTATAATTGGAAGGATAAACTTCAATACCTTTTTTTTTATTTTGCCTAAATCTTTAAGTATTAAATTTAATTACCGAAAGTATTGCATTTTCAATGAATTAATCATAATCAGTTAAATTAAAATTTTCACAATAATAATACATTTTAATTTACTTAATTCAAACTTTATAATAAAACTAAGAACTAATCAAACTAAAATAAAAGTTGAAAAATCCTCTTAAAAAATTGTCCATTCAATCCCCCTAAACAAACTATGAATTTAATTTCTTACGTAAAATTTATAATATTATTTTTTTTATTTTCCACTTAATTGTTTTTTTATCGTGTAGTTATCAAATATTTTGGCTAAACAATTCGTGAAATGGAGAATCAAAAAACTTAATTAGTTTGTAATGATGAAATCCGAAAAAAAACTTGCTTCAATAAAGATTTTACCGGAAAGCATTTTTATCCAAAAATGTATTTAAAATATTCGTTAAAAGTTTAAATGATTAAGAGAGAAATGAAATAAGTAGAGAGATATCTTTGTAAAATGTGTTATATTGAGAATTCTAGAAAATGTAAAATGTTGTATAGCTTGATGTACATACGACACATATATTGCATTGTTGTTTTAAGAACCCATCGGTAAATAGATAGGATCACTTTTCAATTTTTTACCATTTCAGAATTTCTTTTCTACATTAAAAGTCCTTTTAAATATGGTGCTTAAGTTTTCCATAACAAGGTATTCTAGTCAAATGTTTTTTTAGAAATCATATCTACACTTTTTTGTAGATTGGTGAACTCTAATTAGGAAAGGCAGTCATTAGCTTATTTCATTCTTTCATTGCACAGTAAATATTTTTCATGAAATGTGTAGTATTTTGTTCCATATTTGTTTTAAAATAATTAAAAAGTAACTGTGTTCGTTGTAGGTATGTAAACAAGTACTGAACTATTTGTAAATAATTCTCCTGTTCAATAAAAATGTTTCTATAAATATTGCTTCATATTTTACACAAAAGCACACACTTTTTTCTTATTTTAAACTTTAAAAAAATTAACTAAATTTTATAAACAAGAAATAATTGTAAAACCTCATAAATAAATTAGTGTAAACAATGCATTTTTCAGATTTTTTTCCAAGTACAAATGTCAAGTATAAATTTTACCTTTAGGAAACAGATTTCTCTTTGTAAAAATCTTGAAGTTTCTAAATCCAAAATTTTTATGGGCTACAAAGATGTCACTGTGAAATAGCTTATTGCAATTTAGTATCTTTCATTTTCTAACTGACTTAAAAGAAATAACCTTAGATTCTGACTTACACCGGGATGTAAAAAAATATGTTGACATATACTGGGATCTAATTCTAAAGTTTACTAACCATTATCTAACCTGAGATAGCTTAGAGTTAGCCTTAACCAATAACAAAATATTCATCTTCACCCTTACCATGTATCTCTTAAAACCTTTCACCACGACAAAATTCAAAGGCAATAGCTCATTTACTTTTTAAAACATTTTACGAAAATTTAAGAAGTTTTAATACAATTAGGGTCATTCCAAAGTGACTAACGTAACATTCAGACCACATTTAATTTACCTTTTTTGCTTTAAACACAAAAAATTAAGATAACAATTTGTACTAAATGGTCTTTTTAAGTGCAAATATGATTCTTTAGTAAAATCCTAAATTTATTATTTTTTAAATTAATGTTAATATTTATTTATTTTAACAAAACGTCATCGTGACTAACGTAACGGTTTTGCTCCATGTATATTGACACCTTCATACTAATCTAAATTCCTCTAAAACTTGAAAAGGAAAACAATATTTAAAGATCATTTCCTCATAAACAAATAATGAATTATAAGAATATTGCACAGTTATAAAAAAATATTTGTATTTTTTCTATCAAATTAACACTTTAAGCTTAAACGGTGTGTGACTAACGTAACAAAATAAAAAACAGGTAGGGAATGAACAAATTATTTATTATTTCAAAAGTATCAAAGTTGTAATGAAGTATAAAGTTTGATATTTAAGTGCATCTCATTTTTTAAACCTTTTATGTTCATCAATTAATTTTTTTCGATTAGAGTAGGAAATAAGAAATGGTAAATTTCTTTTTAGCTCAGTTTAGTTTAGTTTAGTTAAATAAACTTGTAACCTTGTAAAATTATAAAGTTTAAAACAGTTGATCTAAAAATATTTTTGAAATTGATAAATCATTTTGGATAGACTTTGATGAAATTTAACCATTTTTCTAAACCATATGTTATTTTGTTCTAAAATAACATTCCACTAGATTTTTTTTGTACTGTTGCCTAAATATAGTTCTTGAATGTGTAACAAATAAACATATGGGTCACTTTTAATGTTTTGTAAAGAAAAAAATTGGTCTGAAGGTTGACATTAAACTGGAATGACCCATTATATTTTCAAGAATTGCATTTTAATATGTAACTCTTAAATAAGGAATGATTGTAGTAGTCTCATATTTAAACCTCCATATAAAAATCTGTCTTTGTTGAAGCATCTTTGCTCTTAAAACTGGGTAATTTTTACAACTAAATATACTAGATTCCTTTCCATCATTAACACAACGTGGCACTTCCTGTATTGGTAAACTTTGGGAACATCTGGAATATTCATCTGAACGGATTTTATCACCCCCATCTGGTTTAACAGAAACTGCTTTAAAATTCTTACATTTCTCTTCAGATATTGTTCTCTTGAATTTCTCTTTGTTATTGATCCTCTTCTCTTCAACGCCCTTTAGCTTTTCAGCTTTTCCTCTTTAGAGTTTATATCTCATAAACCTCTCAGCTTGCTCATAAATTTATCTTCAGCTTTCCATTGTTCTTGAGACTATTTCCTCTCTTTATCACATATTTCCCCTTGAAAATATTTCATCCCTTAATTCCATAGAGTTAGTACAAATATAGAGACAGCTTACTCTTCTCGGTCAGGCAACCTTGCATGTCGAAAAAGTCGGACCTGTGTGAGTGGCGGAAGTAAATTTTTAACATGGGAGCTCCCGTAGGCGGGTCAAGTGTGAGTGGCAGAACGAAACCGAGCTACCGGTCACACTTTGAACAGCGTAGAAGATGTTTAAGCTGTCTCTATAGTACTAACTCTATGCTTAATTCTTAATTATCACTCTTCTCTTAATCATCCTTTTGCTCTTGAGCATCACCCATCTCTTGTACATTCTTTTTCTCCTCAAACTTTCTCTAATCCCCATCATCCTTTTGTTCTTGATAATCTTTCATTTCATCCACACCATCTGGTTCTTGAGCATTTTTCATCTCATCCCATTTTCCCCAGCATCCCATTTGCTCTTAAGCATCTTTCAACTCTTAAGCTTTTCTTTGCTGTTTATCATCTTTTCGGCATTTATTTTCAGTTAGGCCCATCTCTGCTCTCCAGCATTCATTTTCTCTTCATCATCTGTACGCTCTAAAACGTTTCTGACCTTGATGTCTTTATATTCACTTTTATTTGTACCCATTCATGACTGGATATCTTAAAATTTCAAGAAGACTCCTAATTTTTTAAAAAGTGGAGCATCACGCCCCCTTACGGACCACTTTAAATCAACTCAAGTGACATTTATCGCCCATGGACCACCGGTTGGAAACGCTTGTCCCACACTGTACTTTGATGCAGCCCAAAAGGGGAAAAACATTTTTTTCTTATGCCGTAACAGAGAATGATGACTGAGACAGCCGGTTATAACAACCAGAACGCTAAAAAATTAACAGATCAAAGTACAGTATGGCTATACGAGTCGGGAACACTGCGTTAGAGGCAGACTTGAGATCCAAGGGGGCTCTGTCAGCTACTTTAATATTTTTAACTTTAATTCAAAGTCGTTTACTCACAAAATCGGAAATATTTTGAAGATTTCTCATTCTCATGGTTCCTTAAACTTTCTATTCAATTAGTTTTACTTCTTAATTCGAAGTTTCGGATGATTCCAAATTCTTGTTTAATCCCTTTAAGCTTTGAATTATAATTGATCTGTAGTAATTTAAAAACAGTTCTGTTTATACAGGGCGTTTCAAAAGTCCGTTTCGCGGCTTTTATTTGGAACCAACGTATCCTAAGGTCACGGAAATAAGGTCTACCCCTAGGTAAGTGACCCTGGAGAATCCATTGAGATGATTTACAGCACCCCTAGCAGCGAAATAAAAAAGTAAAAAAGTTAATTACAAAACTAAATGAGGTAGAGCAAAAATCTCAGTGAGAGTATTGTTGCCAACGCTATGAAGAAAAATTTATATCTCCTTTAGTTTTAAAATTAATTTTTCAAAATTTTTTATTATGCCGCTAGGGGCGCTGTAAGTCATCTCAATGTATTTATTCTCCAGGGTTACTTACCTAGAGGTATATCTTACTTCCTTGACCCTTGGACACTTTGGTTCCAAATAAAAGCCGCGAAACGGACTTCTGAAACACCCTGTATAGTGGAAAAATATATATTACCAAAACGTTTCATCAAACAAACATAGCATTTCACCAGAACCAGGTTTTATGGAGCAAAATCCATTGCTGAAATAAACCGTTTGGAAAACCAATGCGCAAAGGAATTTTTCTTTGTGTTAAAATTTATTTTTGACAACAATAATCCGATTCAAACGCATTGAGACGCTTCTGATGACGTGGTGAAAGCCTTTACCCAGAAAATCGAATGCTCGAGTTCTTGGAAAACATTTTGGTGCAGGAAAATAAATACTCCCTCCCCTATCTCGGTTTCTCCCGAAATAGAATCATTACTTCATAAAAGTTCTGAGGAAGAAATTACTTGTAATCCGATTTTCTGCGTCCGTTAGAAAGCTAAGCCATCATAATTTTTTCCTCGGGGTATATTCCAGCGTTATTACTCCCCGTGATACGAGGATCAAAATATGAATAGTTCGGCGGTTGTGCATCCTAAGATCTTCCCCCGTAAAAAAAAGTTCTTCATAGCAGGAAAAAAAGATTCCATGAGACTGAATGTCGCTGGTCTTTTTATGAATATTTCATGTTTCGTTTAGGAACTATTTCTTCCAACTATGAAGATACCCTGTAGAATATTTTATATGGGTCTGGAGCAGGATCATGGTTTGGCTCCTTTATTAAAAATTTAAAATTCGAGACAGAGTGCCGGCTTTATATCTCCGTTTATGAATATTTATGAACTTGAATTTATAGAATGGGTGAGTAATATTTTTTAAATATTCTATGCTAGTAATTTTCTGGGGTAAGTAGAATCCTTTCACGTTTTATAGTTATAGCCTCTTTCTTGATAAAATAGGTGTTTTAACTTTTAGTCCATCCAAAATGAAAACTAGGTTATGCTTTCATTCTTTACTCTGTAACATGATTAAAAACTAATTTTACTTTACGTATTCCCCATAGATGATTAAAAGACGTATTTAAAATGAAACATAATTAGAGTTAAAGTAAAATAAAAAGAACACAGACACAAAACTTTTAGATGATGAATGAAACTTACGGTTTTGAAACAAAGAGTTAGTTCCAAGAGTTTAGAAATTCCTAACGTGAATTTTTCAAATAAGATAATTAAAAAACGTTTGAATTTTTTCGTAAGAAATAAATGCATTGTCTTAAATAATGAGATCTGACCAATAAAACAATTTTAAAAATACGTTACTCAAAAAAAGCTTAATGAAGATATAAGTAGAAAACATTAGAATGTTTAAATATATAAATCGCAGTATACATTAGCTTTGGCAGTTTTAAAGCCTTTTTAAAATTAGTAAAAAAGAGTCCAACGTGTGATGTGTAAAATAAAGTCTAAAAAATAACCTAAAAAAAACATTGCCATTTATTATTTCAAACACGGAACTTCGATAGACTATCAAAAGAAATTCCACGTACTGCATCAGGAAATTTCTCCGAAAAGCATAGCGCATTTCAAAGATCAACTCAAAATCCAAATCGAGAACTACCAGCGAAATTTCATTTATAGACCTTTTCAAAGTCGTAAAACTTGAGCTTTTCAGGTGTCAGAAAGAGCTGGCCGCATCAGTCTCGCCCCTCAATGCGGCTCCCACGAGAAAGCGACTGCTGTGCGGGTCCGGTAAAGGCCGTTAAAATATTCCCTTGATGCTGGAAGATCAGTTTGTATTGACATTCACGTACACGGAAAGTTACTTTGAAAAACGTGAATCCTCCTCCGCGATAACCGTTTTTAGGAGGTATGGACGTGATTGGATTCGAGAGGGTGCAGATTTCGAGGTTCTCGTAGTAAATTCAGGGATAAATAAGCTGGATTTTGAGGTAAAGAAGAAGAAGTGTTTTGTTTTCGTGACGTTGAAAATCAGGTTTCTAACACGTAATGTTCCCTGTCTGAGATGACGAAATGAAAAAGACTAATGGAAGAAGTAGAATTAATTAATGTTGGAGGAATTATAGTAGAATAATTAAATTTTTTATTCGAGTTTGATAGTTTGATTGATTTGAATTTCATTTTATTATACGATAAAAATTTACTTTAAAAGTATTTGAAATATATACTTTTTGTTCCTTATTTTATTTGCTTAAATTTTTTGGGAAATTTTTGGTACTCTTTTAATAAAAATTATCCGTAAATTTACTCACCAAATTCAAATAAAAGATTCTAGTCCAGAAACGACATTTTGATTCTTTCAGATTTTTTTTATTTTAAAGATTAAAAATAATATTTCTAAATGTATCATATTGAATTCATTTATGAATTTCTTATATTCATGCATTTAAAAGTAAAAATAACTTAACAAAACCTCAAAATCTTTCATCAACAAAATTCAAATCTTATATCATTACATGATTTAGAATTTAGATTATGTGCTTGAAAAACTCTACATTTAAATATTTATCAAAAGACTCTTCCGTGGAGAAAATTGAAATAAATATTTGAAAAATATGCGAGTTTTTTACTTACCTCAAGCCTCTTTTAGGAAATGACTATAAAATCGCAGCAGATGTTTGCTCATTTTGGAAGAAAGGTATTTATATATTTTATGAAAAACGCAAGGAAATATGCAATATACGTTTAGTCAAAAACACCACTTTATTTCCAACGAAAAGCTACTCGTACATAATAAAAGCATAAAGCTTCTGTCACATTCAGATACAAACATTTGGAATTTTAAAACGAATATCCAATGCCAGATACACAAAATGCAGTTCTTTTTACAAACATGCACGTAGGTATTCATTCCTGGAAAAATTTTATTTTTCATTCCTTTCTGTAAATAAATATTCATATTAAAATATTATCTAAATACATTTATCATGAACAATACTTAAGACAAGGGGAGGGTGGGGACGATTGTAACGCGGGGCAATTGTAACACTTTGATTTCCTCAAAATGAGAGGCTGCCTGGGCGAAAAGGAGATGACAGTACGTATAAGGCAGGTGAATGAAAGAATATCAGAGATTGCCAAGGCTGACATTTGAGTTGTGGCTGTGTAATTGAGAAAAGAGTGTTTTTCGAGCATCGAAGTAAATTTCTACTTTCGTGTAACTTTCCTTCTCCTGCACTGCAGGTATGAAGCACAACAACACTGATTTTATGTATTGTATGTGCATGTATCCTTGTTTTATTCTGCTTAGTTTCAAGATGATACTGTTGTTAGTTTCGCGGAAAACGAGGGTTGAACTAAAAATGGAAACGTGGGGTCGATTGTAACACTTCAGCCGGGGACGGTTGTAACATGTTACAACTGACCCTAATGTAGAAAATAACATGTTTCAAAAGTATTTTCGATGTATTGATTTATAATTCACACTTACCCTTAATATTGGCATATAATTATGAATTTTTACGGTTTTAGGATGCCGAGATCACGTAAAAGGAAAACTGAAAGGGGACTGATTAGTCTAGAAAAAATGGAGGGAGAGGCTGTTGAGGTTTCTGTGTCTAAAAAGTCTATCAGAAGTGTTGCTCGTCAGCACGATATTTTTTATGTAACATTACACATATTCTGTCAGAAGAAAATAAAAAATGAAAATCCTAAAGTGGGTTATAATCAACACAATAACGTTTTCGATCAAGGGCAGTAAGAGGAACCATTTTTCGTGCAAAAAATAGCCCCACGTTCGTTGTACTACATGGGAATTAAGTTATGAATACCTTAATTGCCCTTGTGAATAATTATTTACTATTATTTACTCATCAACATTCATTATATTATTTAAAACTCATTATTTGAGTGAAAAGTTCATTATTTCCACTCTAGTCTATGTATTTAATTATTATTTAACAAGAAAATATAAATTGCTGATAAATTTGAATTATTTTCTATCTATTTTTAAGAATTTGTGTTGTGTTACAATTGACCCTTATATTTGTTACAATTGACCCTTCCAGTTGGGACGATTGTAACGTTTTTCGATTTTCGATGTTTTATTTACTAAATTGCAATGCATGTCCATTGTCCACCGGACGGTTTTCATAACAAAATTGTAATTGGGACATATCAACCTATTTTCATACCAATTTTCATAACTCTAACATAAAAATGGCTTAGTTAGAGATCAAATAAACAATTTTGTTACAATCGTCCCCACCCTCCCCTACCTTAAAAACAACCTAAAAAAGTATTATAATCCAAAATACTTTTTTTTAAAATTCTCCCATTTTCCAAAACTTTTACAAATTTCCAATAACTTGAAATTTTCTGAAACTAATAAGATAAATCATAGAAATGTATTCATTCAACATTTAAAACAAAATAAAGGTATTATAATAAACATTAAATTACAATTACATGGTAAAGTATTAAATGCAGTTTTCAATACGTGCTTGCAATCAAATTATTTGCCTTTTTAAATAACGCACCCGCACATTATCAAAGTTTTTAATGTTATTGCATTTTAAATGTTAAATATTTGATAACTTAAAGAACTGATAACCCAAAAGTTAAATAATCTAAAACACTGCACTTGGAAGGTAACCAAAATACACCATTTCCGAAAAAATGAACCAAGGATCTTTTAATGTTCATAATAACATTAAGTTTAATTCCATCATCCCTACTGTAAATAATCTAAAACACTGCACTTCTTGGAAGATAACCAAGATACACCATTTCCGTAAAAATAAACCGAGAATCTTTTAATGTTTAAAATATAATACCTTTAAGTTCAATTCCAGTATCCCTACTTCAATGTGTATGTTTCAATAAAAGAGTGAGGAAAGATTTCCTTAAACATACAACATACTTGTTAATTATCACGTTCATAAAAGTTTTCTATCTACCGTATCACTTCATACATTGACTTTCCAAACATCCTAAACCCACTACTAAATGTACTCCAAAAAACTCGTAACATGGGAGCGCTTAGGTCTTGAAAATGTTTCGGGAACACTACCCAAAGAATATATCGGTTTCATTCAAAACTGCAACAAATTCTCCCCTTCAAACAAAACGTCCCCCCCCCTTCTTTTCTCTTATTGGACCCGTAAAAACTAAACCTCAATATCTATTTCCTTATGCAAATATCCCATCTAGAGAAAGCCAGTCCGGCGATAACACTAAATGGATAGAGAGGGCTTAGTCCTGGCTCTGTTTATGAGCAGGAACTGGGAAAGGAGGAAAGTTCCGGTAGCGTCACAGTTTTCGTCTCAGAGAGGTTTAAGGAGTTAATGGTCTTCATAAAAGCCCATTTCGAAGAGTACGTGCTAAGAACTTGCTCTAAAGGGAATGAATCGATATAAGTTCGATTTTTTTCCTTTCCTCTTCTCGTCTCTCGTCGTTCTCATGGTGGTTATTTATGGATTAGACTGAACGCTTCTCCGTTATAACTTTAGGGAGTGTAAAGTATGAATATTGAGTTTTGAATTTGATTTTAGTTAGGTATTCATGAAGGGACTTTGTGTTTATTTCTGGAAATGCGCATGGTTTCATAGTAAAGAAAGAGTAGCTTAGAGGTACTTAAAAGTTTCGTAACCAGCAATTTACCCTGGAAAATGCTCTATATTACTTATAATACAGTAAATTTTAGAATATCGAAGCAAAAAAAAGAAAATAATTTACTGTGAAGCTGTTTATTTTTGGCAAAAAAACTGCTTCCCATCCCATTACTTTGTTTTGTACATCCTTTTAATAGCATCAATTATTTTAGTAAGGAGTATGAAGAAAAGTATTCATAAAGTATGAACATGCGCATAAAGAAAGATACCAGCTCTTATATAGCAAATACAGTTTTTTAAATGTTTACATTTAAAAAAATGTTGGAAACTTACAAGTTTCCAAAACCTTTGTTTCACGAATTTTGGATAAAATATTTTTTGCCCACAGTTGAGAAAGAGAAAACCTATTTGTTTAAACTGATAAAAAATATAGCAAAAAGTCATGACTGACAAGCAATATTCTTATGAAAAACGTTTACCAAAAAAAATAACTCTTTGGGAGTTCTTAATAGTGAGGGGATGTAGAGTAATTAATAGTGAAGATTATAAATTGAAGTGCTAACAAATGAATAATAGAATAAAGATAAGAAGTAAAGGTAATATTAAGAGAAAAACAAGGCAAAATGAATCCCCAGCATCTACAAACATGATTTGACTCCATAAATCAAGTAAAATATTCTGCTTACAAAAAACGCGCATTCTTTTAACATAATTCATCCTCAACTGAAATTAGAAAATATGGCGATACATAAATATCAGCATTCCTACAAGCTAGCATTATCGTTACGGTAAAATGTGGCTAACGAAGCAAAAGACACAGCACATAAATATACACCTGTCTCACTTTCTCCAAATCCCGCATTCAATTCATCGGACGTCAGAAAAGGAAACCAAATCCCTCCCGTATCTGTCTTCCGGCGAGAGAGAGAGGACTGATTACACTTCCAATACATCAAAAACAATTATTCAATCTCCCTTTTTCCGATCCCTCTGAACATTTGCATACGCGGACTCCATTCGGGTATTATCAAGCCACTCATTCATCAGATCCAAACAAGGAGGGATTACAGCCGTAGGGGTCGATTTGAACTGCGAGAGCATCTGCGGTAACCCTATATGGTCATATGGGAAGATATGGTAATACAAGTTCCGTAGATGAAGATCGTTTCTAAAAGCGCAACATGACATAACTGAGACTTGGGCCATTTTGAGTTATACATCAATTTTCATGTAAATTTCGACCCCCGAAAAAACGACTGAATCGTCACTTTATTTTATTTTATTTTAAAAATAAATTGCCAAACAGAAAAGAAATTCCATTTACTTGGCAAGAAAAAAGACACTGCACTTTAGCATAGTAACTGCAATCGTAGGACAAAATGACATAATTGCAGGCCTATCATTGACGTCGTAAGGGACGCCGGCACGGCGAAGCATTTCCTCTCAAACCCCGTTCAAAAAGGCTTAAAATAAGCGTTTATAAACTATCATGCACACGTGTTTTTTATTAAGAGCGAAACAGTTTTTTTTCGTCTCCTGTAAAGTTGCAAAAATGCAGTTACGTCATGTTACGCCTTAAGCGACGAGATGGGTTGGAGAACCTAACCTTTTAACAGAAAAGGGATAGAAAAAGAGGCTGTATGTATAGTTATCCCATATACCTCTTATCATCATCTTTTATAAAGCGAGAGATTAAATTGAAATTAGTTACTAAATTCCATTCCAGAGTCGAGAAAACGGTGTTCTTACTCTAGTGCAGTAGTTTCTGAAGTAGGAACTAAATCCTAAAATAGGAAGCATTAAGAACCACCTTTTATTTCTTGAAACACTTCGCCCTCATAAAATTGCAAGATAAAAGTCCCCTTCCCTAGCATAAAATTATGATCAGTGACACATAACTCTGCTTAAAAAATAATTTTTATCTCACGAGATATTGCAATTCTTTTTGTTATAATTTAATGAAATATTCAGAAAACACACAAAAAATATCTCTAAAAAATATCTATTTTTGTCACGATCTTGATTTCCCTTTTTAATACTAATAATTCCAAAAATATTGTTAACAATTTAATGGTGACAGTTGTTATCCCTTACAAAATCAATTGCCGAAAGTCATTGTGGCGCGGATATACTTCAATATCTTCTCATTTAATGGCTCACAAACTTGTACTCAAATTGAAAAAGTTGAAATAAGTTAAATAAGTCAAATTTTTTATGTGCTAGGGGCCTACCACGGACCATTTCCAAGACTCTCATGAACGAGTTGAAAAAGCCATTGCTCTAGTGAGTGAAGTTACCTAATAGCCTTTTCCACTAGAACCACCCCTCAGAAAAACTCGTAACGAGGAAAATTGAATTTTTTTTTGTAGTTCGAGATTACTTAAAAATAAAAAAACAGTTTTGGAAATTACTATTTTGAGTGAAATTATTCATTTGTTTGGGGGTAGTTATAATACAGTTAAAATATACTATTTTAGTTCTTTTTGAATTATTAAAATTTGATTCTTTCCTTATTTGTTTATGGAAGAAAACATTAAAACTGATTAGTTTATAAAGGCCAAGCAAAGTGACATTGCAGGTATTGTGAATATGCTTTATAAAGGGAATATATAATTGGGCGGTATTGTAAGGCTAAGCGCGCACTAGGAACTTCTGTCTCGGCGACAGAGACAAAATTGTTACCCTGGCTATTGCAAGAAGCTATAGAGCGCGCGCACTATACCGCACTTGGCCGATTGCCAAGAATCTCTCCATAGAAATGCATTGCTCTCGAGTGACTAGTGTTACAGTCGCCTAGTGCGCCCTTAGCCTAACTTTCCATTTGGCCTGCATCTTCGTAAAGTTTCCTAAATTTTATTGTAGTGAATAATAAGAACCTCGCTAAATATTACTCTTTTCTTCAATTTTAAAATAAACCCGAAACGAAATACTCATCGATAAGTAAACGTAGTGTTAGATGAAGTGAAAATGCCACAGAAGCAGATCTTTCGTCATTTCTTGAAAACAGGCGCTGTGGGTTTTAGGAAATGTTAGCACAATCGCTTCCATGGTAAAAGTATTAAAACCGGTTCGCTCTCTATCGCTTCTAACTCTACGATTCCAACACTATTCCGGTGGTTGCCACCCGAGATACATTATTTATGGTTAGGAAAAGGACTCGGATTGCTGGGAGGAAAGGAAACAAATGACATCATTAAACAAATGACTTCGAAAAGTCCCTTCGGAGCAGTGGAGGGTATCGAAAAAAATGCTTCGAATTGGACTTGAAAGCAATCTGAAAACATGTTATTACGCGATTTGTGCTGTTTGTTTTTCCTTTCTAATAAATAAGCTGTTATTGCTATAGCAACGAGTGTCCATTAAATCAAAAAGTTTGATTATCAGACCGTTCGAATTGAGTTTCTTACGAGAGGGTATTTTCGAGCTAAGGGGAAAATGAAGGAGAGGGAGAAGTATTTCTGAAGTTGTGGATAAATTTAAAGTAATAGAGTAGGAAGTTATACTTTCTTTAGGTTTACATTTTAATCAATTACGTCCTTATTCACTGTTACCGTACCGGCGGTTAACCAGCAGCTAAAGATAGAAAATTAACTTTTCGCTGACTCTCATTCGTAGAATCCTTCTTTGACAGCTGGTTAGGTAGCAGTAAGGTCATAAGTGATAGCAATCCTATACCTTGGTAAAATTCGGTTGTACTTTTATTATTTGTTTATTTTTATATTTTTGAGAAATTTTATTGCGCCTTTTTGTTGGTATAAGTACTTATTTTTGGTTTTCTGTAAATGAGGTAAGTCAATATCTTATCTTTACACTAATCTCTAAAACAACAAGTTTTCAAAAATTAATAATAGGTTCCACTAATTCTCATGCTTCTAACCAACTTATCCTCGAATTTATATCTTTTAAAGTCCTACACCAAAGAAAGTTATCAACGTACTTGTATTTGTAAATCCATGATGAAATTCTGTTTACAACGAACCTTATTTCCCAGCCAGATACCGAGCAGAAAAATACTGAAAAGTTTTAACTTACCAACTACACTATCGGAAATAAAAATCCCAACACCAAGAAGGAAAGGAGATATCAAAGTCAAATTTATTTCTATGATTGCATATAGTATCAATGTAAATTGATTAAAAAATCAGCCTTCCTGGATGTTAGGGGGCCGAGAAAATCGGTGAGAAGTGTTGTCTCCATAGGTGTCCATTACCACCGTCACACGTCATGGTATTGAGTCACAGGGGCTCTAAATGACTTTTGAGGGATTGGAGGACCATGTTGCCTCCTCAGGTAGTCCAAATTCATATGGTGCACCAGCGGACGTTGCATACCGGGCTAGGTGATTTCTCCTCTTTCTCCGGACTTGTTTTATGAGTGTTGGTTCTTACGAACGGATATGCCAGGGTAAAAATGCAACATAGGGGGTTAAGAAGAAAGCTTGGACATTGCATGAAACATGTGTTTGTGCATTTTTCTCTTGAAATTTGTCCCCAGGACAGGTCTGATGGTAAGGACCGACAACCGGCTAAAAAACCTCAATGAAGCAGCTTTGGTTGGCCAAAATACCGGTAGATCATACTGAGGACAAGCGGCAGTGGGATGGATGTCGTTTGCAGTACTGCGGATCGTCCGTTCGGTCCGCATAGCTTTTTACATCTTTGTCTATAAACAAGGGGCTGAAAATGGGCATTTCTGTGTCCAATAGTGCACGAAATAAGGAAATAAAAATCCCAATATCATGATATTGTGTTTATGAGAGAATCCTGATTCGGTTTGGAGCACCACGACGGTTGGGTATGAGTTTGAAGACATAATGGAGAGAGCGCACTCAGCTGATGATTTTCTAATCGTTCCACGGAGTGTTGATGCAGGGTAACGGAGTGGGGATGCATTGGATTCCATTTCTGCAACTCCTGAGTATGATTCACCAGTACTTTTTCCAACCAGAGCTGCTTCATTGAGATTTTGCAGCCGGTAGACCGTCCTTACCTTCAGACCTGTCCTGGGGACAAATTTCATGAGAAACATGCACAACCACATGTTGTATGCAATGTCCAAGCTTTCTTCTTAACCCCCTATGTTGCATTTTTACCCTGGCATATCCGTTCGTAAGAACCAACACTCACAAAACATGTCCGGAGAAAGAGGAGAAATCACCTAGCCCGGTATGCAACGTCCGCTGGTGCACCATATGAATTAGGACTACCTGAGGAGGCAACATGGTCCTCTAATCCCTCAAAAGTCATTTACATCCCCTGTCACTCAATACCATGACGTGTGACGGCGGTAATGGACACCTATGGAGACAACACTCCTCACCGATTTTCTCGGCCCCCTAACATCCAGAAAGGCTGATTTTTTAATCAATTCACAATAATACTATGTGCAATCATAGAAATAAATTTTACTTTGATATCTCCTTTCCTTCTTGGTGTTGGGATTTTTATTTCCGCTAGTGTAGTTAAAATAACATAGTAAAGTTTAAGATAACTCTCAATTACACTATCATACATCGGCGCCATATCTTACGTATTTATACACCCAGATCGATTCACCTAGTCCTTTTATCAGCATCATCAAATCGAAAATATATTAAGATAACTAATGAAATTCCATCAATAACAATACAGAGAATGCGACTCTCACTATTGTCAGTTATGATCCTTTGTCCCACACTCCAATAATAACGACAATAAAAAAAACGAACCCCTCCATCTTTCCCGTTATAAAACGCATATCACTCAAGAGAGCGCTCACATCAGTGACTCCATCTCAAAAAGAGAGAGAGAATTCATGAATAGGGGCGCCATTGATAAGCCCAGAGTTCCCTTTCAAAACATTCCCCTAGAATATGATACCTCCCTTTTCATGCAAATGACCGAGGAGTTAAAATACCCCAGAAAAGGAAAAGGCCTTTCTATCAGAATGAATACCTTTTGATGTGCGTCTCCTCCGTGCTTTATTAAGTCGCGATTTGGCAAAATAGCAGTCGATTTCGTCGAGACAAATGCGATGGGGGATTTTTCAGAAGGGATAAATGGGGGGCAGAGGGGTTTCGGACGGGAGGGGAGATGAGTGATTATTTTTTATCGCGGTGTATTTTTCTTGAGGGCGTAATAAGTTACCTGGGAGCCAACTCCCGCTTTTTGGAGATTATAAAGTGAAAGTAATGGTCTTGCGCAGACCAATTTCTCTCTATGGATGGATTGATTGATTGGCCTTTTTTATCTTTGGAGCGAGATTTGGGTGAGGGATGGCTGATATGTGGGGACCGGTTCTATTTTTGTACTCAGGGGATGATTTTTTTTATTTAAAATTTCAGTTTTCCCCTCAGAGGTGATATTAATGAATCTTAAAGTGATATAAAGTAGTTTAAAAAGCGTTGATAATTTTTTAAGGAAAAAAAATGGGTTTTCAAAGTTCTTATGGCAGTAAATCGGGTAAGGGGCCATTCATTAATTACGTAAGGATGATTTTGGCCATTTTTGACCCCCCCTCCCCCCATGTAAGGGCGCGTAAGATTTTTCAAACCCCTCCCCCCCCTATTCTTACGTAATATTCCATTATGTTTTTCAAAACAATAAAATGTCCGTTTGAAATAAATCAAAGATTTTTATTTTTCAACAGATAAGTATTACAAGATATTACTTATTAAGTAATATTCTTGCTGTCAACTGCATATTACTATTATATTATTATCTCTTGATTAGAATAATTGGAATTTGTTTATATTAACTAGGAAAATCTTACGTAAGAATTGGTTTGACCCCCCACCCCCCAAGTAAGGGTATGTAGAGATTTTTCCAACCCCCCCTCCCCCTCGGGACCCTTACGTAATTAATGAATGGCCCCTAATATGTTAAACGTTTTTATTGGAAGTATTTTAAAGCCGAATATCTTAGACCTTATTCAAGACCTTATTCACTGCCACTTAACAAGCGGTTAACTAGCAGCTAAAGAGTGGAAATGAGCTTTTAGCTGACTCTGATTGGTGGAATGTTTCTTTGACCGATGGTTGACCACTGGTCAGGTTGCAGTGAATAAGGCCACTAACCAGATATGTATTCAGTTTGTTAAAGAGCACCAAGTAATTATTCTAAACGTAGGAAGTTAATTTTAAGCTAAAAGAAATTTACCTATGACACTTAGCTTATGATTTCATGAATATACAAAAAATTGCTGACACATGGAACAGAGCAGCTAGCCCAAACAAAGAAAAAACTATTTTTATAAACAGAAATTTACATTCTCGTTTTGTTATTCTTAATTAAAAATGGAAATAGGTAATACTATATGATGAAAGATGTTTAGAAACTACACTTATAAATTCCTGAAAATTTTGAAATGTATCTCTTTTCCAAACGATACATTTTTTTGAAACTCATCCCCCTTCCTGATACAAATTTTATAGATGCTTTATAAAGCTAATAAAAATATTTTCTTTTGATAAAAGCAAAAAAAACACTTAGAATTTAAAATTAAGAACATAATAAATTCATTTCTGAACAAGTGCTTATAGCTGCTTCACCCAAAAACCAAAATACCATGAAACTTGAAAAAGAAAAATTTAAATTTATCATATGCGTATAAGTTACCCTCTTCATGCAACCGCTGGATATACCACCCCTGTTAAGAAGTTACACAGTGGTTGCATAAGATACATTTAAATTTTTCTTTTCTTTTTCAAGTTTTACTTTTGAGAAGTTACTTTTACCACTACTGAGTGATAGGTGCAAAATGTGTACAAAGGTAAACCCCAAAAACATTATTATCAGGTTACATTTCTACCAAAACATAAATTTAAAGCAGCTCTAACAGACTATTAAAAGCAATAAACTACAACATCCATCACATAAATATCACGGTGTATCCTCACTTATTAGATTCAGAAGAAAGCTTAATCTAATAGCATCGCAAATTACCCCCATGATAAATTACCGAAGCTATTCGTTTTGGAAGAACTAATATCATGTCTCAACGCATAATGTATCCCTGCTCCCACTCATCAATTCTTTATGATAATTCAATTCGAACGCTAAGTACTTAACGGGTAATTCACTTTTCATGCCTTGGTGTTAATCGAGAAGACTCTATTCCGTTATTTTAAGTAAATTATCACACCAAATGAAACAAGTATAAACTTTTATGACAATACTTTCAGAATATTTAACTTATTACTTTCAGGATACGTGCGTGTATACATAGCTCATAGATGTTTTTTTATAATCTTGTTTATCAAAATTAGTCTCCAAGAGCTATCTATCTAAGGTAAAACAGTGTAGGTCGATATTAACTAATTTTGCTCTTTGCAAAGATTAATATGCATATATGTTTAACAAAAAAATCATTCCCCCCTCAACTCGGACTCTTTACCAAAGCTATTCCAACTTGGAATTTTTCAACCGTAGTCTTTGACCTTTTTTTCCACAGAAATATCAGACAGAACTCCAATGATAAGAATTAACTACATTTAAATATCGACTCCCAATTTAAATTATAAAAGTAATACAATACTTCGGCTAGCAAAAGCTAATTAGTTTTAAAGAATCATGTTTAAACTTTTACGAATGCAAATTTTTTAGAAAAACCTTATACTAAATAACTTTCAAAAAAGTAATACATGCCTTATTTATTCAAGTAAAATGTTTGGAGCGTATAAAAAAATTACGTTGTATTTTCTTAAAAGAATTTTGTTTCTGTTTTTATTATTTTTATTTTCTTAATATTAAAATTAGATTATTGGGCTACATAAAATCTGCTTAAATGAAAAATAATTCAACTTTTTCCACTCCGACCTTAGATATCATCCAATTAAAACGCATAATAAAAAATTACTACATAAAATAATATAGAAAAGGTCTCCTCACATCCAAAAAATACACCAACTCCTCCCAACCGCCACGCAATTTGCGACAATTTATAGTCAGCACCTAACACAATATCCCCTCTACTGATCAATGCAACCCTCATTCTCTTCTGGGTCAAGTATATGCGCTGCTCTACCACCACACAGGAGATTTCTTTACGTTCTTTGATCACGATCAGTCGCTTCCAAAATCACCATCACATTCCACCCGGCAACTAAACTGCGGAAGACAATGTTCCCGTTTTCCCTCTCCCGGATCTCATTCCGGGGAGGAGATTTCCCCTTTTGTCCCTGTATTTTAAATTATTAACTCCCGATTTTCCCCGAAACGAGCCCATTCCGTTCCTGGAGCTTTTGCCGAGGAGATATGCCCGTGCTCTCCGGAATATTCGCAAATTACCTTCTCGCAGGGTTGACGGTAATAAGATTTTTTTTTGAGGGTGATATTGAGCCCCCGAGTAAGTGCGGATCCGAGGGTTATCCCCTGTTCTATTTTCCCGGGCACCGTCGGATGTAAATCACGGTGGAGAGCTTTGCAACTCGCAGATGGGGTTCTAGTTTTCGGTGTTTTGTTTCTCCTCGGCATGGATTTGTTTGTGCTTAACGTTACCGGGGATCTTTATTCTCGTGATAGGCAGGCAATCTTCTTGCGCGGATAAAGTTGAATCATTTGTAATGCAGTGCGATCAGAGTTGATTTACTGTCGGAAAATTGCATTTTTTCTGATATGAAAGCTTTCAGACAAAAACAACAGAACTCGGTTTGAATTTAAAGTACAGTTGAACCAGCGATAGTAAAAGGGTCACGTGATTTTGACAACGCTGGAACTACATAGTATTTCGGAGGGAAGACAGGTGGAAGTTGAGGGGCAGTTAAAGAGGAAGAGATATTTACTTGTATATATAGAAGAAAGACCCCAACTATCACCGGTTACCCAACTATCGCCCGTGCAAAGTCTGTAAAAATCACGTGACCCTTTTACTATCGTTGGCTGATCAGTACATAAAGTGGTAAAAAATATAAAATAATGGAGTGTTTATTTTTTTCATCGATAAATAGTCATGAGTGAGAACTAAAATCTTTTAAAATTCCCATTTACGTCAATGTCATCTTTAGTTTGTTAGTTGAGGAAAAGTAGGCAAAGGTCTTTTTATCGCATAAAAGTGGTTACTTTTATGAAAATAATTAAAATGCAATGTTGATCAAATAATTCCATCTGCACTTAAATAAAAATGCATAATTTTAAAATAACCTCTTTGAAAGAGTTAGTTGTTAAGTTCTCGAAGGGAACAACTTTTATGGAAACCTATAGTAAACATTTCCCATGAATTGAAATGTAAGATTTCAATCAAGCAAAACTAAAAGAAACTCAAACAATATTTTGCACGATAGAAAACTAGAACGAAACCACCATATCTTACTAGCTTATTTCTTAAGATGTCTGTTAGTTTTGTAAAGAAAGTAAAATATTTAATGATAATAACTGCTGTTTTTTAAATTCATGTTCGGTATCTGAGAATAAACGATACAGCTAACGTTTAATTTATATTCTTTAAGTTCTGAAAACATTATTTTTCAAAGGAAGTAAAGAAGTCGTTTATATTCAGATTGCAGGGATAATAACAAACTTTACTAGAATATCGATTCCCATGCTAAATAATGACATGAATATTACGAGTTTGTCAACAATGTGTTTACTAATCGATTAACTATATTATTGATGCTAAGCCCTAACAAGTGTTTTTATGAGATATCGCAGAGCGTCCTAACATGATCCTATTAAACTAGTTTGTGATGGTATTTCAAATACGAGGGTTGTTTTTTAATTAACTTCCGTTTTTCTCCTGAAAAAAAAGTAGTAGAAATTTCGAAAAAATTTTGGTGCTGGTAGTTAGATACATCCTTCAGGTTCAATTTGCCACCTTACTGAATAAAATCGGACATTTTTTCTATTTTTATCGATTTTACAAGCGCGCTCCTCGAACAATTTTCCCGCCAACCCATAGATAATTCGGCTTTTTTTTCTCCCTTCGCTCCGTCCGCGATCACCTGCCCACCCATTGTTTAATTTTAAATCCTGCTCGCGGACGGAGCGAAGGGGGAAAAAAGCCGAATTCTCTATGGGTTGGCGGGAAAATTGTTCGAGGAGCGCGCTTGTAAAATCGATAAAAAATAGAAAAAATGTCCGATTTTATTCAGTAAGGAGGCAAATTGAACCTGAAGGATGTATCTAACTACCAGCACCAAAATTTTTTCGAAATTCCTACTACTTTTTTTTCAAGAGAAAAACGGAAGTTAATTAAAAAACAACCCTCGTATTTCTTACAGCCAATCTGTATTGGAACATAAAATATTCTATATAGAAATAGCTTCAATTTTCATCATAAAGCAGCGTTTTTTCAGCAACTTTTTTATGTTATTGCAGAAGTAATTGCCCGTTCAGATGGTATATAATTTATAAATTTCAGGTTCAGACCCCAATTTCATAATTTTTTAATTGGATTTTTTTTCATTTTTACTTTATTTGACGCAAATTGCAAAACATACACTTAAAAAATTTTTACATAGTTTTTTTCAAGTTTATCAAAATATAGTTTTTACTTTAACTATGCTTTTAAAGTAAGAAAATTGTTGAATTCTCAGAAAGGAAATTTTGTAATTGTTAAGCTAGTCGTAAATGTATAGTTTTGAAGTTATAAAACCACGCAATAGGATCTCTTAGTAAAAGAACTAAGAATAATAAAAACAATTAATTGGTGAGCGATATCGAGCAGGGGGCAGAGCCCCCTATATGTGAAAATGAACAAATCCATTGCTATACAATTGATAACATACTTTACAAAGAAAATATGGTTGACCAGCACCAGATAATCAATTGGTTTTTTATCTTGACACATTTTTGTAAAAAAAACTTTTTTTTTTATTTCCTTTTGAAATTATAATTTTTAAACGTTTATATTTTTAAAATGCACAGTAAAATGAACTATTAAAATGCCAGCTCTTATATGCACTTAATCAAAAATGTAATTATTTTAAAAGTTAAGCAGATATTTAAAACTCTTTAAAAAACTTGCACTGAAGAACAAACTTAGTTTTTACTATTTCTAAATATTCTTTATAGGGTCACTTGGGGACCCCTAAGCGGGACCCCTTTTTGGCCAAGTGCATTTTTGTAGCTCAATCGAAAATTTTGAACGGGTGTTTAAGGGGGTAGGTGCACAACTTTCGACCAAAAAACACATTTTTCAATTTTTGCATTTTCGTTTAGTATTACATTTTACGCTTCAAACGACACCAAAATTATTACTCTACGTGGATTAGAAGTATTTTTAATTATTTTTTACGGAAATAATTAATGCACTACTTATATGCAAGATTCTTACTAAATT
Source organism: Tetragnatha versicolor (assembly GCA_024610705.1). NCBI lineage: Eukaryota > Metazoa > Arthropoda > Arachnida > Araneae > Tetragnathidae > Tetragnatha > Tetragnatha versicolor. The sequence continues at coordinate 7,984,294 of JANDEH010000006.1, read as the reverse complement.
TCCATTTATCTCAAAACTGAATTTTTTACCATAAAAGGAACATTTTCTCAAAATCTATTATAGCAAACAACTTATAACTTGGTAACATTATTAATGACACTATGTTACATACTTTAACACAGGGGTTTCTCAAAAAAGTCCTTTAAACTGAAGTTATAGCATAAAACATCATGAAATTTCAGTCTTTTTGAGAAAAAACCAAAGTTCATTCAGTTAATATTTTTTTAAAAAATAACCCGACATATTAGTCCTAAAAGCTCATGTTAAAGTATGTAATACAGTTCAGGAAATACTCAGAAAAAATATTTGGGAGCTTTAATTCAGTAGATTTTTTAAAAATGTACCTTAAAAATCATCATTTTTAACATTACGGAGATAGGGATTTAGAAACGTGCACCTACCCCCTTAAACTTATTGATTTATTTCATTTCAGACTTTATCCATAAACAAAATTTATTATTAGTTTTTAAAATAATTATTTAAATTTTTCTTAACTGGTCTTTTTTTAAATGAGAGGGGTGACCCACTTACCCCAAGAGATGGGGTAAGCGGGTCACCCACTCTTTTTTTATATTTAAAGCAAGCAAAACTTAAAAGGAAATAAGTGGGTCTTGATAAAGTACAGAAAATTTCGATATAAAATATTTTATTGTAACTGTATCGATGTTTGAGAAATCTACTCACATTACAATCAGAATTACAAGGTAAGAATAGAATTGAAAAAAAATAAGTATTTTAAAGAATGTTTTGAAAGGCCAAAGGGATATGTTTTACTTAAACATTATAAAATAGTGTTTAAAAAACATAATAAGGTTGATTAAGATTTATTTTGGCACATCAGTAAACATTGTAAGATAAAAAAGAAATCGGACACACTAAAATGACAATGGACACTATTGATGAGATACTTCACTTTACTCTCCATAACTTAAATTAAAACGCAAAATAGATATAAAATGTCGATCAAATTATTTATAAATTTTGAAGCGGTGTGTAAAAGGTCTTGCTACTATAAATCGAAATTTTCCAAAGTGTTGGGGGAAATTGCCCCTATAACCCCCCTTTAAATCCTCCCATGTCTTCAGTAATAGTTCTTATATCATTTGGGACCCTCTAGAACAGGGATGGCGAACCTATGGCACGCGTGCCACTGGGTGGCACGCGACCGGTATTTCGGTGGCACGCGACATTCACTAAAAATGACACAAAAAAACTTTAGTACTAAACCAGATCCCCAAAACCAGATTCAGAACACTTTTTAGCTAGCTGAAATTCAAAACATTTTCGGGGGAGGACCCCCGAACCCCCCACTCACCTCTTCAACCCTCAAAGGTGGATTTCATTTTCCAAGGGTTTAAAGATAATTTATTAAAAAAATAACAAGTGGCACACTTGGCACCTGAAATTCATAAACCGTAATATAAATGGCACACTGATCGAAAAAGGTTCGCCATCCCTGCTCTAGAACCACACATCATAAAAAGGGATCTCAAATACTCCATAAAGATGGGTCCCACTTACCCCATAGTGAAGGGTCCCACTTACCCCAATAGGCTAAAATTACAGGGTAAGTGGAATCCCCCCCGCTAAACACTTCAAAATTAAAAAATTTGCAACAATTCAAATTGCAGTATGTATTTTAAATTAAACTTTGCACATCAGTTCAATAAACATCAAAATATAATGAAAACTTAGTTGGAAATACTTCTTTGAAAATTACATCTTGAACTCTCCAAAAAATCCATTCTAGGAATCTATTTTAAATTAGTTCTATAATCTTAAAAATAAATCTCTCTATTCTAAAAAAAAGTTTTTGTAAATGGTTTCCAGAGAAAGGCTTTTTAATTACTGATCCGTATAACATGTTTTTGGTATCAAACTGTTCGGATTCTTTTGAGGATGTGCAAAGTGCCTTTAGAATTTCTAAAAAAATTCTCAATTCTAAGATATTTCCATTTTTCTGGATTACGGATAAGGTTGCAGTTAACAGCAAGAAACTGTCGTACAATTTATTATACCTCCAATCACAATGACCAACCAACGCTACTCATTAACGATGAAAATAATTCCTTTCACGCTTTGAAAATGCGCTTCAAAATATGTACTTTCTAAATAAAATATTTTTAAAAGACATAAAAGTTTTCCAGAAACTCACAGATCTACTATTCAAGTATAGAATTTCACACACCAAAATTAATTGTTTGTAAACATTGAGTGCAATGTAGATTTTGTCTCTTATCATTTTTAATAGCTTAAATAGTATTGTTTAAAAAGTCTGTTTTAAAACTAAAACTTGAATGATAAAACACTAGATATTTTGACGAGTTACTAGGTACTATATTAAATTTAACAGATTCATTGCTGAACGTTTTTGTAAATATTGAATAAAAATAGCACGAGCAGACTTGATGGATATTTTCAAGGAAAACGTGTTGATTAAATTATTGATAATTTAACCAATAAATATTCTAACTTTTAAGAGAGTGTGCTTCAAGAAAGTTGGTTGAAGTTTTTTCTACTAATTGTTATAACGAATGTTTTATAAATAAATAATTTTAGTGAGCAGGGTTTTGTGGGGATTGCGAAGTGATCCGAAAGGCCCTGCGTCAGCAGTTAACGGGGGTTGGCGAGCGATAGCGAGCAGGGGGCGGTAGCTCCCTAGTTAAACAAAAAATCAAATCTATGCAAAACCCATCAGTGTGACCAACTGTAACATAATAAATACGAGTAAATGTGAATCTAGAAAACGTGCAACACAAAACGTGCTATTTACTGCAAATTTAAGCAACTGTGTTTAATCAGAAAAATTTTAAGAATGTAAAAATTTCATCTTCTAGAGAAATTTGTGATTTAGAAATAAGGTTGCATGTGATTTTATCCAAAAGAGCATGAAACCAATAATAAGAAAAGGGTTTTTTATACTACTGATAAATCGTACGATCATACCTAAAAAGTCATAAGTAATGACTGATGAATTATGATTGCAAGGCCTAATAATTGAGGCATCGGTTCATTGCTCCATTGCAAAATGCTTAGTGTTGATTATTTCATGGATAAAATATTCGGTATTCTTGGAAAGGTTAGTTTTTTGCTTAAAATTTTGGGTATAAATACGGCTTTAATTCCACCAGCCATCATTCGTTCCCATGGCGGAAAAGAGCTCTGACACCTTTGCCTGTTTGACTAGGAGCACTGGTATCTGCAGTTTCGGGTACGAAATGTTTTTATTTTGCAACTGTAGTTAATTTATATTTGAAAATAGTTTTTTTAACAATTCATTAAAGGATTTTATTTTTTTATCATTCCTATCTCTTAAAATTAACTTTTTTTGAAACTGTTTTTAAACCTATAATTATTTAGTTCGAATAAGTATAGTTATGAGTTATTATTCAAAAAGTAACAAAAACCATATTTTTTGACTAATCCTTCTTGCTTAGCTCTATTATTCTAAAATGCCAGAAATACTCCATAAATATTTTTAAAAATTTCAGTAACAACGCCTTTATGCTCATTTATTTTAAAGTAAAAAAAATGTTTGAATCAATCCTGTTTATTGTACTGTTACGAGGGTCATCCTCTTTAATGTCACCCTCTAATGTTTCTCTATCGTTAAAGAGTTAACCTCCATTTTTAAAAAAATCACAGCATGCTTAATTAAATTATTGAAGGAATTTGTACTAAAATCTGAACTTTTTTAATTCTCGGAAGGAGGGAGCTACTGCCCTATAGCCCCTCCCCCCTTGAATCAAGACAGTAAGTCTTTGTATCATAATTTGTTGTTTGCTTTTATAGGTTTAACCCTATTACAACACTGGTTAATAGGGGAGTTGAGGATCCTAAACTAACGGTTGATGAAAATAGTAAGAACTTTTGGATCTATAATGTTGTTATCTCTGCTTTGTGTGTTTTAGGAAACTATTTTTATTAAAATGATTTTAATGTTTTTGTAATTTTTATCTAATCCTAGACGATTATGATTTCATTCTTACCCCAAATTTTTCTTCATAGTTTTGAGAGCTGAGAAAAATTTTCTCTGATACTTAAGTTATGTCTAGCAATCGCACTTGATATACTGTTTAGGGCTTTCAAAAGAACATTTTTTAAAAGTGTTTTGTATATTTTTAAACACCTAAATACTTAATATTTTTTGTAGATATTTTAAAAGTAGCAGAGTAAATTTTTAAAGGAGTGTGGGAAAAACATTAAACCTCGAAGTTCTTTCAATGACCGCAGACCGCATTTTCTACTTTTAAGTTGTAGCACCATTTACTGGCGATTATTTTAATTGTAGCGAAAACAAATCGCCGAAATAAGTTTGTTTTCTAACCTGGATTTAAGCTGTTAAATTCCAGATTAAACCCCCTAAGGCCTAAGTCAACGAAACGAGTTCCAAATTGCTCTAATATGAAAGAATTACAAAACTCATGCAGAAAGTAAAAAAATTGTATAATGTTATATTTCCCAACCAGGGTTCCGCAAAGTAATAGAAACACTTAACGACGGTTCCAGGTGGGGATGCAGAAAGTACTATAATACGTTTTTGGCATGCTATGATTCAGAATTTTTCTGGGGAAGACCCGTTCCCCGATTCACCTAGTGCTTATGACATGGGGTAGTTAAAAATTTGTCTTTTTTAAAAACTTACCAAAAATTGGTGGGGAAATTTGTATTTCAAAGTTTGTTTTTTTGCGTGCGAAAACAGCTGTTCAGTAGTTCTATAAGAAAACTGTTTGCGCACGCAAAAAAAATTCTATCAGGATCTCAAGCGTTTAATATTGATTGTATTTACGTGAAACTTTAGACTAAATTGTTTTCAGCTATGGTCTTTTAGATTATCAAATCAAAAGAAAGGATTTTGAAATACAAAATAAAGTTTTGGTAGAGTTTTCACATTTTTTGTGTTTTTTTTAACTTTTTTCGTGATAAAACAAATTTTAAAGTGAAAACTCTTAAAATAGTTTTAAAGATAATATTAAACCACAATTTTTGAGACCATAATTAAATTTTTACCAATGGTAGTTCTTCTACAAATTGAATTTTTCAATAACATTTTGGGGTGTCGCTCCCTTTTTAACTCCCTGGGACTTGGTCTGGGACCCCCAAATCTTATGTGATTCTGACTCGTCTAGGTGTCTTATATCCTCCCTAGAAGTGTAACCCAACATTTATGGGACACCCTGTATGTAATTTATTTTATTTTTATAAATTGATGAAAACTTCCACGACCTGAAGATACATTTATTTGATTTTCCGGGATAGATGGCCGTGTTTGAATGGAATTTCCAAACGTTTCGCTCTCAGCTTCGGAGAGCATCCTCAGTGGCAAAAATCAACTGATAAAAATTGAAAATAAAAACAAATACCAAACAATTACAGCGTGAATGCTAACGTGGAATGAACATGAGATCAGATACTAATACTATTGTTGTGCTGGCTTTATCCCGCATTTCTTAAGTGCCGGGTGCCAGATGCTCGGAATGGAAACACCCTCCTCTTTTCTATTGAAATTATTCTTGTGTTTGAAAATTTCTATTGATTCTCTTATTAATCGGATGGATTGATGGTTGGTTGTTGCCAGGATTTCGGTGTTATTAAACAGTACTTTATGGTCCCCATTTGTTAAAGCATGCTCTACCACGGCTGACTTCTCAGGATGATATAGGCGACAATGCCTCTTGTGCTCTGCAATTCTGGTTTTTATAGAACGTCGGGTGGTTCCGATGTAGACTGCCCCACATGAACAAGGAATTCTGTATACCCCCGTAGCAGATAAAGGGTCACGACGATCTTTAACAGGTCTGAGAAGGGAAAAAATTTTATCACGCCATAATATCAAGCCAATATTTCAACCAACTAATCAAATTTTTTCCCTTCTCAGACCTGTTAAAGATCGTCGTGACCCTTTATCTGCTACGGGGGTATACAGAATTCCTTGTTCATGTGGGGCAGTCTACATCGGAACCACCCGACGTTCTATAAAAACCAGAATTGCAGAGCACAAGAGGGATTGTCGCCTATATCATCCTGAGAAGTCAGCCGTGGCAGAGCATGCTTTAACAAATGGGGACCATAAAGTACTGTTTAATAACACCGAAATCCTGGCAACAACCAACCATCAATCCATCCGATTAATAAGAGAAGCAATAGAAATTTTCAAACACAAGAATAATCAAATAAATGTATTTTATTTTTACTGGGAAATTTTTTTTATTACCTAGGAATTTTTCACCATTCATAATATTACAAAAACTACTTTTTATCACAAACTTATATCATCTAAAATGTCTTGAAAAGTATCATGATCTTCATGAACATGTCGGTTTGCACTTAAAATGTTATCAATGGTTAGATGGTTAGACCTTGTGTTTCAGCCATCTTGACAAAGCTTTCAAATTTTAGCCATTTGATTGTTGTGATCAGCCATACAGATATACGTAAATGGTCTCGATATTCACAAGAGGATAGTTTCTCATTTGATTTTGATACTAAGTTTCGAGCTTCTTGAAGACTAATGGTTAACTTATTTCTTCTTTCCACTTGTTCTTGTTGTCTGTATTAAACCAAGACTACATTTAAACATGGTATTTTTTAAAACTTCTACTCATGGATACTTTTATTAAACTTAAAAAAAATATTTTTTCTTAAACACTTTTCAAACTTAAGTTAACGTGACTAAGTTTATTGAGACTATTAATGGAAGTATTATTATGGAAATAATTTTCTGTGTCAATATCTTGATGAAAGATATTGACTTAGATTAAAATTAACGAAGTTTTAAAATTCTTGGACATTATACAGAAAATCTACTCATTTCAGCAAACAAGAATGAAAAAAGAATTTTAACATTTCTCTTAAAAGTATATTAAGAGCTAAAAGGTAAAACTTTTGTTAAATAGTGTCGTATCTGATAAAGGCACATTTAAGTTGAAAAAAAAATTTCAATTGAAAAAATACAGGAGTAGTAATGATTTCAACTATTAAAAAAATTAATAAGGTTTTCAAAACACCAAATTTTACTTTTTGAGATTTTTTTAATCACTAAATTCTTTTTAATTGATTTTTTAGAAGATGTCTGCAAAAAACTAGGCTCGGCTATGTGTGACGAAAAGATTTTGCATAACAAAGATGGCTGGTAACACTAGCAAATTAAAAATAAGTAAGAACACTTTATGTTATGTTTTGTCTATTTATTATACATCTAAGGAACTTAGACCGGTGAAATATTTCAAAACTGTTATTCGTTAAATGTTCTTATATTTTTATTTCTACCACTGTCTCATTAAAAATTTCCAGATCCATCATAATTAATGAGAGGCAAAATCAGCATAACAATGGTTTTTGACAAGAAATGCTGCCATGTTAGTCTTTTGGTTAAAAAAATCTAAATGAAAACCTAAGAAAACTGCCCCAAAAGTATTTAATTTTGGTGTTAAATTATGTACTATTTTTTTACTTGCATTTTGATCGCTCTTGAAAGGTAATTTTGGCTGCAAAATTTTTTAATTGAATTTTTTGCCATGGTTTGCGCTCGTTGTCTATGCACATTGCACAACCTTTACGTTGTGCCCAGAACTGTCATTTTTTTTGTGTTTGCTTCTGCACACGGTAGTTTTTAATTTCTTTAAAAATTTTATAATCGAAACTCAAAACATTTTTCAAAGATGATCTTTTAAAGTGAAAATTATTAATTATTATACATTAAAATTGGTGAAAAAACTATTTAATGTCGATTTAATCCAAAAATCGACATGAAAAGTTTCAAAAAAATTTAGTTAATTAAATATTTAAAAATAAAAATTGAGACAAGTCTTTGTTTAGGATTGAAGTACAGTTGAGGAAAAAAATGACTCAGTTTTGATTTCTGGCGAACCACTTGGGTTAGGAAGACAAAATAGGGGTCATTTTTCATTAATTAAAGTGTTCTTTTACCAAAAAAATTTTCGAGTCCTTAGGGGGTCGTCTTCATATTAAACGAAACACTAACTTTTTTTTCCAATGGGGACCCCTAATTATTATTAGTTTTTCTGAAAGGCCATCCCCCCAAAATTTCAATCGATTTCACCGAATAGTTTTTGATAAAAACGAACGAGAAAGAACATTCGCGGTATGCATTCGGCAATGGTATACGCCCCCTTAAGATTAAAGTTCGTTTTTATCAAAAACTATTCGGTGAAATTGATTGAAATTTTGGCTTTCTTCATAAAATTACTACCTGAATCGATTACCATAAAAATATTTCATGATTTTAAAAATTAAATTTTTTTTATTTTTTAAAAATTTTTTTAATTGTGAATCAATCTGGATGAAACTGGGTATTTAAGGGTTTTGAGGGATGGCCTTTCAGAAAATTTCATAATAATTGGGGGTCCCCATTGAAAAAAAAAGTTAGTGTTTCGTTTAATATGAAGACGACCCCCTAAGGACTCAAAATTTTTTTGATTAAAGAATACTTTAAACAAGGAAAAATGACACCTCTTTTGTTTTCCTAACCCAAGTGGTTCACCCGCAAACCCCACTGTAACGTTTTTTTTTTGCGGGAGCTGTACCTGTGGACACCCTTAAAAAGGAAAGTTGTAGGTGAAAAAAGCTTAAAATGAATATTTTAATTGGTGTATTACCTTTTTATAAACTATTTCAAGCATTTTTAAAATTAAAAATAGATTTTTTAAAGTAATGTAGTTTTAGATCGTAAATTATCATTAAAACGAAGTTGATTGATAAAAGTCTTATATTTTACCTAAAATACATAAATCATGAGGTATTTTCAGATCGAAATTTGAGGTAATAATTGATCTGATCACTTCACTGATAAAAAAAACAATTCGATCGACACTTAGTTGTGCAAGCATTTGGATATAATAACTTTCGCAAATCTTCTTCTGTGAAAATTTTGAATTTTTTGTAATCATCATACTTAAATGCGATAGTGTGCTTAAGATTTTATACCATATTTTACATTAAATGCAAAGTAAAATCAAAAATTTTAAAAAGTAGTTTAGATAAAAAAAAATATTTGATTTTTCATCTAAAATCACTTGAAAATAATCGCTGACAAACAGATAACCATTTATAATTAATTAAAAATGCATTAAAATGTATTCACTTTAATGAAACCTGATTCAAAAACGCCGATTAGCTACAGACACCCACAAGAACGTGTCCGTAGGTATACAACACTTATGGTGTCCGAAAGTACAACACCGGTGTTTTTGCATTAAAAATTCTATAAAAAGTTAAAGAATTGAGATCGGACGATTTCTAATATCAAAAATAAAAAGTCAAAATCTCGGGAATTCGGCCCTTATATCTCATTTTATCGTATTATATTTTACGGGGAAGAAAAATATTAATGTAGTGATGCACTAGAAAAAACTTAGAGCACCGAAAAACAGTAAATTTATTACATTAAATTAAATATTATTTTAAAGAGCTTATTTCACGTTAGCAACTAGATAGCATCTGTTTACATTCAAATTCAACCACAAATTCAAATTTCCATTATTTCCCGAATTTTAAAATGCGGTGGCTGAAGGTACAACCGTATACACAAAAAAGGGGACGTCTTGGAATGTACCAACTACAGGGGAATCAGTCTCCTATGTGTCTTTTACAAATTATTTTCCAATATACTGTTTAGTAGACTGGTAACTTATACAGAAAACATTGTAGGTGAATACCAATGTGGCTTCCGTAAAGGAAGATCTACCACAGAACAAATCTTTAACATTAGGCAAATTTTAGAAAAAACTAGTGAATATGGCATAACAACACATCACCTCTTTGTTGATTTTAAGACTGCTTACGACTCAGTAAACAGAGAATATTTAATTGAAGCTATGAGGGAATTTGCAATTCCTGAAAAACTTATAAATTTGGTTACCATTACTCTGACTGAGACAAAACTTAGGGTTAAAATTCAGAATAATCTCTCAGAACCTATTGTTGTTTCAAATGGGCTCAGACAGGGTGATGCACTGGCCTGCTTGCTTTTTAATCTTGCCCTCCAAAAAATCATAAAAGACTCCAATATTAATACTCGTGGAACTATCTTTAACAAGTCTGTTCAGATTTTTGCGTTTGCTGACGATATTGACATAGTCGCACGCACTCCCGAGTCACTTAGAGAGGCTTTACATCTCTAGAGGCTGCAGCCAACAAAATGCATCTAGCAATCAACCAAAATAAAACTAAGTACATGCCCTGTGGTAATAACAGCAGCCCCTATTTAGAAATTGGGGATTATAAATTTGAAACTGTTTGCAAGTTTAAATATTTGGGATCAGAGGTTAACACTCTCAATGATCTAATGCCTGAGATCCGTAGTAGAGTCACGGATGCTAACCGATGTTTTTTCGGTCTCAAAAAATACTTAAAGTCTAGCTTCACAAGCAGAAAAACGAAGATTCTAATTTACAAAAGCTTAATTAGACCCATTCTTACATACTCTGCTGAGACCTGGACAATGACAGAAAAAGCTAAAGATATCATTTCTATTTTTGAAAGAAAAATTTTAAGAAGCATTTTTGGCGGCATAAAATGTAACGATATCTGGAGAAGAAGAACCGACTCTGAACTCTATAAATCTTTTAAGGAACCAGATATTGTAAAATATATTAGTATTCAGAGAATTAAATGGGCAGGACACCTAAGCAGAATGGATGAAAATCGTGTAACAAAAAAGATTTTCTCGGCCAGACCATTCGGCACACGAAAAAGAGGAAGACCTAAACTTAGGTGGCTCGACTGTTTGGAGACTGACATGGGAGTTTTGAGAGTTAATAACTGGAAGTCCATGGCCAGGGATAGAAGAGCTTGGAATTCGATTCTGAGGAAGGCAAGGGCCCACCCTGGGCTGTCTGGCCATTGAGGAAGGAAGGAAGGAAGGTACAACCGTCCTTAGGTACAGCACTCTACCCTATTGTCCGTCTTATATCCCATCTCATTTAGGACAAACGTTGTAAAATAGGTCAAATAGGTTTTAAGCCGCCCCCAACATGAGAAGCTGTTTGACTTTCTATTCTAAAATCCTTTTCTTTTCAATTGCATGAGATTGATACATAAAAGATAATATATATTTTTAAAGCCTGCTGCGATTTTACCTATCAAAATTTGATATTGTATCATCAAATGTTGCTTAATTTCTGTTGGATAGCCAGATTAATCCACAGTTTTAATTTATGCTGGAGAATAAATGAATGCTCCTTCTATAGTCCTTGTATTTAGAATAGGTGAATCAAGTTCACGTCCAGTAATTTTTTCTTTATTGTCACTTAAGTTAAGGTGGTTTTTAATCAGAACCACTTTATAATTTTCAACGACCCAAAAAGACCCTTTAAACCTCAAAGCTTAGTAATTTTTTGACTGTTTGAAAGCAAATTTCTTCTTCTTTCTATTAATGTATAGTTTATAAGAAAATACTTATAGAGATTTGTGCTTTAAGCGTTTTTGTAAGACACTATGAAAAACACATTTTTCGTGTTTAGACGACTTTTAAAATTAATAAAATTTAAAGATTTTACCTAAATATAAATAAAAATTTGGTAAGATAAAACGCAATTGAACACCAACCTGAGTCGTCGGCTCAAAGCCAAGATGGGTAAAACTTTAAGGAGCCATAACTCCAAAACTAATTGATAGAATTGGATAAAATTTTGTATTTCTTCTTATCTTTATGCATACATTGAACATACAAAATTTCATGAAAATCTTAGAACCTAGGGTGTAAAATTGTGTTCTCGCTGGATGATTTGGCATGGAATGACTCCCTCGCTAACAAGTAGTTGATAGGTAAATATTGTTTAAAATGCATATGCATTACGCTATGCATGCTTGATGTTCATAGTGTTCCTTTTAATATATTTTCCTAACTTAACCATGATTAACATTTCTGGTATAAATTGGGGAGCAACAGACTAGATTGCTTTAGGCAAATCACTAGTTATAGTCTTAGAATAGGAAATACTTTCAATTGCTTAACTTGGTAGGGGAGAGGGGACATATTTGAACATGGAGCACATCAAACCACATTTTGCTGTATTAAACTAAATTTTAAAATATGGAAAAAAAAGTACCAATTGCTATCTGTATCAGTATCATCTTTTGCCTGAATTTTCACCGGGCCTATTGCCTATAAGTTTGAAAATTGCCTGCTTTAGAAGGTAAAAATTATTGCTTCTTCCAATTTTATTCATGAGAAAATTTTTTAATTAAAAATTTTAATTTTAACAAAATCAAAGCTTTTAGGATTTCTTCTGTTAAAGTTGGATAAGATTTAAAAAGTCGGTTTTCTGTATATGAAATAAAATATGTGTATTTAATAATCTTCTTAAATATTTATCAGGTTTATGCATTTATTTTTCAAAGCCTTTTTTTAAAAAAGATTGTTATAGATACTTTTCATATTAGTAAGATAAGTTTTTATCTTATTTAAGGAATATATTATTCATTTTTTAAAAAATATCTCATTGAATTTTATTGATGTACAGTGTATTTATTGGGATTTTTTCTCTCTTAACTTTTTTTTCATCAAAAACTTAATATAAACTTAAAATTCATTAAAATTTTTCAAATGTGAAACTGTGAAATTGGAAAACAAATGTAAAAGCGCCCAATTTTCAGCTTGGTGGATTTCAATAGATATAAAGCACAATGAATTTGGTAGATTGTAAAAATGTATTTTGTATTATTTACGCAAACACACAAATGTGCCCCAAGTGTGTTAAGTTGTACTCCTCCACTAGGGCACGATTAAACAGAATTTCTCATTATTTAGTTGGACTGATTATTCAAGTTAGAAGTTCTTGATAAATGGTTCTAAAAGGGGTACTAAAATTTCAGAACTGTAAGTTTAAATGGAAATCGGTTTTTGTTCCTATCCTATAAAATAAATAGAAATAGTAAAAAATATATTTTTTGTTCAAATGTTCCCCACTCTTCCTTACAAATTTCCAAACCTCTTTCTTTACAATCTCACTTAATATTTTGTTACAGCTAAGTAATATGGATGGAAGCTTGTTTTTATCCTTCTTTATATTATTTCCTTATTTAACTGATTAAATACACCTCTTCAGGGGAGGATCGGACAAAATAGGGATTTGGGCTTTATTCATTGATTTGAAGTGATATTTAGGGAAAACTGCTAGAACTATTTCCAGGCATGAACCCTGACAACTTCCAGTAAATAGAAGTTAAATAAATCAATCCATTTTGCAGAGGGAATCATTTTTTAAGTTTCATGAGAAAAGCTCACCATTTTAGTGTCTACAATATTACGACATCAATCTTAAATACCTAAGGATTAACTCTCGGTGAATACCGCGTAAGATACCTGATTATTTATTTGTTATTTTAAAAGTTTATATTGGTACCTTATAGTTGTTTTATTAACGCTAGATAAAATTTCTTGAAAAGGGCACGATCAGACAAAACCGGGATGTGGGTAAATTCGGATGAAGTTTGCATCTTTTGCTTCTATGTGTGAACATTCTAAATCTAGGGAGATTTGGATATAGTGCTTTCACAGCAAAGGGTGCGCACATCAAATGATGAACAAGGCCAAACGTGAATATTTGTTGTTAAAACATTATACCTTTGAGGGTAAATTAAATTGTTATTTGATGATGAAAATTTATATAAATTTAAATTCCAGAAGTTTATTATGCCATGCCATGGAATTTTTCTTATAATAAACAGTGTTTTTTCGAAGTTACTATGTTATTTTGATTATTCTATCCAGTTCCCGGTTTTGTCCAACCTGGGGCCCTACTTAGAGGCTTAAAATTAATTCCCCTTCCGGAAAAACTCCTAGACCTCCTAGGTTGGATAAAACCGGGATTTTTTTTACCCATCTTAAAAATGTGCTTTTATGGCCTATATTGTTATTATTTATGATTAATTTATTTATTTTTCTTAAGGAACTATTTTATCGTTTTAGCACCAATTTTGATAGGTATTCTCACCTATTAAGTAATATTCAAAAAATAAAGTTTCGATCCCGATTTTGTCCGACCTTCCCCTATAGCTGACTACAATGTTGGAGGACTACAGATCTGCCAATACAAAAAAATCAGCAGCGAGATATTTTCATAAGGAGGTAAAATTTTCAGTAAGCTTAATTTGATTCCAAATTTACAGTATTCTTCCTTAATTTCCTAAAACTGTTAAAAAAAACTGTTTCTTCAAGGTCCGAGGATATTATTTTGCCACTATACAGAGGCTTGGTGAGACCTCATCTAGAGTATGCTGTTCAGTTTTGGTCTCCATACTTAAAAAAAGATATTGATGCAATTGAAAGGGTTCAGCATAGGGCTACTAAAATGGTCAAGGGTATATCCAGTTTAAGTTATGAGGGAAGATTAAAGAAGCTAAATATGTTCACTCTAGAGAGAAGAAGGATTAGAGGGGATTTGATTCAACTATTTAAAATGGTAAAGCAAGGGGACACAGATGGACTAGATTTCAATACGGGTAAATAGAACAAGGGGTCACAATTTCAAATTGAATAAAGTAAAATTTAAGACGGATTGTAGAAAGCATTATTTCTTTCATAGGGTAGTGGATAGATGGAATGCGTTGCCTGAAACAATTGTAAATTCAAGTGGGGTAAACGAGTTCAAGGGGAAAATTGACAGATACTGGGATTCTGGTAGTTTGGGTTAAAAAGACTGGACCAACCTTGCTGGGCTTACGCCTGTAGTTGGTCGACTTAATTTGTATTTGTATATTTGTATTTGTATTACTATCTTATAGCAATAAAATCTTGTTTTTATGTTCTATTTTGTATCATTTTCATACTTAACTGATTAATCCACTGCTTTATAGTTGACTGCAATTATCAACATCAGGGTTGGCAAAAAACCTGGTTTTTTTTAAACCAAAAACAAACGGGTTTATTTGATTTTTTTGGTTTAAACCAAGTTTTTTTAGAATTTTTTTTTTCAGAATAAGTAATTTTAGCAGTGATGTTTGAAATTGAGTTGTAAATGAGACATTTATTTCAGGGGTTGTTTATAATTGATAAATGATTTGTATATGTCAAATAATTAATTTATTTAGTTAATTAAAATTAAATTGATTTGTTTTAAAAATAATTTTTGTCTTTAAAATATTCCAATTTGACTATATAATATTATTGTAATGAATAAATATCGGTGTTAATTTATCTTGGATAAATGGTTGAAATAATCAAATTATTTATCATAATTATATATGGACTAGCTGATATACCCGGCCTTGCACGGGTGGAGTGCATAATTTTTTTTTTGAAATTTAATTTTCTCAAAATATATTTAAAATTTTTAAATCAGCAATTACCAATCATCTCGGTATCCCAGACGCCTTTTTCCTATCCCGGTGTTCCAGGTTATTTTTCATATCCCGATGTTCCCGGTAATTTTTCATATCCCGATGTTCCCGATAATTTTCCTATCCCGATGTTCGAGGTAATTTTTATGTCCCGATGTTCCCGATAATTTTCCTATCCCGATGTTCCCGGTAATTTTTCTTTTCCCGGTGTTCTCGGCAATGTTTCCTAGTAAATTCATGAGTCTGGTGAACAAAATAACAAATTTGAAACAATAATAAAGGGTCTAGTAAATTTAAAAGTCTAGTGAATCGCTTCATTTGAAACAATGTTTTATTTTTAAGTTGTTTTCCATGAAAAAAAATTTACCCTTTTCCATAAATATTTAAATTTTAAAGGAGAAAATCTTGAAATGAAGGAAAATAACGTTTGAAAATAAATTATTTGAATTTATTTTGGCATTTTCACAACTTACATCCTTTTTAAATGGACAATTATAGAGTTTTTCCTGTTAAAATATTTGATTTTTGGAGGTTTTCATCTCGTTAACAATAGTGAGTCGAGCAGATCTACTCTGGTAGAGAAATGGAGAAATAAGCGTTTTTGGCTATAAATTCGCTAATTACTCGTAATTATTCTATTTTCGAGCTTGGAAAACTTGACAGTGATCGTCCTCGCCTCGAGATACGCCTATATACAGAATTTTGGCCACGCCTGCGGCGTGGCTTTGGAGGAGATGCGTTACATACCCACATATATAGCCACAAACGTTTTTATATATTTACTAGCGGATATGCCCGGCCTTGCACGGGTGGAGTGTATAAATTCAATTTTTTTTTAGTATTCTTAAAATACATTTATATAATTTTGTAAATCAACAATTACCAATCATCCCGGTATCCCAGACGCCTTTTTCCTATCCCGGTGTTCCCGGTAATTTTTCATGTAACGGTGTTCTCGGTAATTTTTCATATAACGGTGTTCCCGGTAATTTTTCTTATCCCGATGTTCCCGATAATCTTCCTATCCCGATGTTCCCGATAATCTTCCTATCCCGATGTTCCCGATAATTTTCCTATCCCGATGTTTGATGTTCCCAATAATCTTCCTATCCCGATGTTTCCGATAATTTTCCTATCCCGATGTTTCCGATAATTTTCCTATCCCGATGTTTGATGTTCCCAATAATTTTCCTATCCCGATAATTTTTCTATCCCGATGTTTGATGTTCCCAATAATTTTCCTATCCCGATGTTCCCGATAATTTTCCTATCCCGATGTTTGATGTTCCCAATAATTTTCCTATCCCGATATGTTCCCGATAATTTTCCTTTCCCGATGATCGAAATAATTTTTATGTCCCGGTAATCCAGGTACTTTTTTCCTATCCCGATGTTTCCGGTAATTTTTCTTTTCCCGGTGTTCTCGGCAATGTTTCCTAGTAAATTAATGAGTCTAGTGAACAAAAATAACAAATTTGAAACAATAATAAAAGGTCTAGTAAATTTAAAAGTCTAGTGAACCGCTTCATTTGAAACAATGTTTTATTTTTAAGTCGTTTTCCATGACGAGAAAATTACACTTTTCCATAAATATTTAAATTTTAAAGGAAAATATCTTAAAATAGGGGAAACTAACGTTTCAAAATTAATTATTTGAATTTATTTTGGTGTTTTTACAACTGATATAGTTTTTAAATGGACAATTATCGAGTTTTTCATGTTAAAATATTTAATTTTTGAGGTTTTAATCTCGTTAACAATAGTGAGTCGAGCAGATCTACTCTGGTAGAGAAATGGAGAAATAAGCGTTTTCGGCTATAAATTCGCTAATTACTCGTAATTATTCGATTTTCGAGCTTGGAAAACTTGACAGTGATCGTCCTCGCCTCGAGATACGCCTATGTACCGAGTTTTGTCCACGCCTTCGGCGTGGTTTTGGAGGAGATGCGTTACATACATACATACATAGCCACAAACGGTTTTAGTTATATACTAGCTGTTATGCCCGGCCTTGCACGGGTGGAGTATATAAATTCAATTTTTTAAGTTTTCTTAAAATATATTCATATAATTTTGTAAATCAACAATTACTGATCATCCCGGTATCCCAGACGCCTTTCCTATCCCGGTGGTCCCTGTAATTTTATCCTATCCCTGTGTTCCCGGTAATTTTTCCTATCCCGGTGTTCCCGATAATTTGTCATATCCCGATATTCCCGGTAATTTTTCTTAACCCAGTATTCCCGGTAATTTTTCCTATCCCTGTGTTCCCGGTAATGTTTAATAAATATCCCGGTGTCTTTTTCCATCTTAATAAAATAACAAATTCGGAACAACTATAAAAAATATCTGGTTAATATTAATAAATCTAGTGAAAAAAGTATCCAATTTGGAAATGAAATAAACGGTCTAGTTCTAGTAGTAAGTATAAGAGTCTAGTGAACCGTGTCTTTTGAAACAATGTATTATTTTAAACTCGTTTTCCATGAAAAAAAATTTACACTTTTCCATAAATATTTAAATTTTAAAGGAAAATATCCTAAAATAGGGGAAACTAACGTTTCAAAATTAATTATTTGAATTTATTTTGGTGTTTTTACAACTGATATAGTTTTTAAATGGACAATTATCGAGTTTTTCCTGTTAAAATATTTGATTTTTGAAGGTTTTCATCTCGTTAACAATAGTGAGTCGAGCAGATCTACTCTAGTAGAGAAATGGAGAAATAAGCGTTTTCGGCTATAAATTCGCTAATTACTCGTAATTATTCGATTTTCGAGCTTGGAAAACTTGACAGTGACAATCGACACCTCGAGATACGTCTATGTAGCGAGTTTTGACCACGCCTTCGGCGTGGTTTAGGAGGAGATGTGTCCTCCACCCACACAGCCACAAACGTTTTTAGTTATATATAGATAGATAGATTAATTTATGAACTTAAGAAATTTCTTTAGAAAGAGAAAATTTTATTTTTTAAATAAGAAGTAAAAGTGAAATGTGTAAACAACTAATGTTAATTGAAATTGGATAATTGATTGAGATAATTAATTTGATTAATTCTTAAATGGTAAAATAATCTCATTATCTTAATTATATGTATTAATTTATAAACTTAAAAAATTTCTTTACGAAGAGAAAATAACATTTTTCTCTCTATATTAAAAAAAAGTAACAGTCGCCGCCGCCGCCGCTGTTTCAGAAAATGTTATTTTTGAACACTTTGAACTATCACTACGCAAAAACTATTTGAAGGAATATTATGAAATTTTGACCATTGGTAGACAAATGTATGAGGGTCATTTTAGTTTCCAAACCTAATTAATTAGATAATTAGTTCTGGAGTTATTTA
Organism: Tetragnatha versicolor; assembly: GCA_024610705.1. Taxonomy (NCBI): domain Eukaryota; kingdom Metazoa; phylum Arthropoda; class Arachnida; order Araneae; family Tetragnathidae; genus Tetragnatha; species Tetragnatha versicolor. Next base: position 7,965,642 of record JANDEH010000006.1, on the reverse strand, counting down.
ATGTCAAAGTCGAAAATTATTTTTTTCGGCTGCGAGTTCGCCCCCAGCAAAATCTATTTACAGCAGAACCATCATTTTTTGCAGACACATACTCTTAAGTATGAAGTTGTGCACCTCGTCGCCCTTTTTTCGAATTTCGAATTATTTTTGGAGTAATTAAATTCTAAAGTTTCGAAATTTTTTACCCTTTTTCGGTTTTTTCGTTATAATAGAAAAACTAATCACCGTAGAGCTATGATATTTTAAGCACGCATACAATTATTTTTTATAGAAAGATTGGCGTTTCGTTTTTTTTAAAATTCGAATTAGTTTTAGAATTATTAAGATACCAAGTTTCAATTTTTTCTTCTCTTTCTGGTCATTCACTAGAGAAACAGGCGATTATTGTTATGAGTCTGATTTCTTATTTCTTATCCCCGATGATTTACTAGATACACACGTGCATTTTATAAATTTAAAAGTTTTTTTAATGGCATGTTTTTTTCTCTAAGATGGTTGATGATAATTAGTAGACTTGCTGGATATTTTTGAAAACATTTCGATTAAATTATTGGTAAACTAAAAAGAAATATTTTAGTAACAGTTTTATTTTGATATTTTTGTAGTAATTGTCCGCATTAAGTTATTGGTAAGTTAGAGAGATAAAAGGTTTCGATTTGAAATGATCATTAACTAAGCAGACAAGTTCCAGGTTTTACTGGATAGTTGAGATGAAACAAGTGAGCTCTGCTCGCTAAGATCGCGAAGCGATCTTCATAGAACTGCGAAGCAGTTCCGGGGGTTGGTGAGCGATAGCGAGCAGGGGTCAGAGCCCCCTAGTTAAATAAATAAAAGTGAAATGTAAGCAAAATGTTAATTGAAATTGGATAAATGATTGAGATAATAAATCTGATTAAAGAAATCAACGGTTTTTTTATTAATTTAATAAAAAAACTCAACTGGTTTTTAGTTTTTATCATTAAAGAAATCGACGGTTTTTATTAATTTAGTAAAAAAACCAACTGGTTTTTATGACTGGCAAATACCCTAATAACACAAAAGTCACAGTGACGTCACTATAACGTCACTGAGGGTCACACAAGTCACAGGTCACAGAGTGACTGAAATGCGTCAACACAAAGAGGTCACATTGTGACCGCCATCTAATAGAACTTGTGTCAACACTCTGCAACGTCATTGTGACTTCTCGAGGTGACCTTCACCCCTAAGTCACCTCTTGACGTCTCTGTGATTTCACCGTGTGACCGATTAGTGACGACATGTTTTATTAGGATTATATTGAGGTATTTCTGATTTCAAGTAAAAAATGCACTTAAAATAGCCTGAAAATACTTAACTATTTCAAACTTGAAGCAATTTTTAATTTTATTTAATTTTTTCTAATTTTAGGGGAAAAAAGTGTTACCAATAGCATTAAAATCTCAATCTAAAATATATAAATATCTGTAATAAGTTAAATCTCCAAAGGGGACTTTACGCAGGACCTAGAAGAAAACCTTTTCTAGTAGCTCTAGCTATATTTTTTATGCTAGAATATCGAGGTTTTTCTAAAAAGCTTCAAATTCAAGTCATTAGGTGACCACTAAAGGTTTTCTGAATGTATACAAGTAAGCAATAAGATAAAAATTAATCTGCCATGTATATGAACGGACAAAATGGAAAAATAAAATGGTGAGTGACACTATTAGGAGGAAATTCGTCGCAGCCAAGTGACTGCGACGTCACAATCAAGTCATCAAGTGACACTGCGACGTCACCATCAGGTCATCAAGTGACGTACACATCGTGACTACTCTGCGACGTCACATTCGCGTCACGTAGTCACAATCTGGTTGTACTGTGACTTCACAAGGAAGTCACGAGTGGTCACAGATTTTGGTCACAAATTGCGGACATTAAGCTGTCACTGTGACGTCCTGGTGACTTCACGGTCATGCCCGTGACCCCAAAGTGAAAGTCAGAAACGAGTCACATATTGGTCACCTGGCTATTAGGGTAAGAAAAATTGATTTAATCAATTAATTAAAATCCAAGCCATCTTTTATCAGTGAAAAACAGATAACTTTTGTGTGTCTTTAGTTACTCTTAGAAATAATGTTTCATTTTAAAGGAAAATAATATATAAACTCTCTTGCAACATATAAGTATAAGCATTTAAGGTTATGTTTAGATAGAGAGAATTCAATAATTAAAATCATTAAATTAAAAGATTTCTGATTTTTAATCACCTTAAAATGTCAATTTTTTTATAAGTCTGACCTTTTAATTTTGTGCAAAATATTATACTTAATAACACTTTCTTTAAAAAAAATCCTGAAAATATTTTATAATTTCTAGTAAAAACCAAAAAAAACCAAGTGGTCTTTTTGGTAAAAAAAAAACATTTGGTTTAAATCGGCCAACCCTGATCAACATATCATCAGTTGGGCAATACGAATACAAATTTGCCGAGAAAAGAGCATCAATAGCAAGGGATTTTCATGAGGAGGTAAAATTTTAGTAAAATTTCAGTAGCTTAACTTGGTCTGTAGTAGTAACTTGGTTAACTCGGTTCAGTAAATTAACTCAGTAGCTACTTTCAATAGCTTAACTCGATTAAAATTTGCAATTTCTTAACTTCCTTACTTAACATTATGTTATAGTAGTAATACAATCTTGTTTTCATGTTCTTTTTAATATAATTTTCGTGCATAACTGATTAATCTACTACTTTATAGTTGACTGCAATGGTAATCATATCATCAGTTGGTCAACTACAAATTTGTCCACACAAGAAAATTGACATCAAGGAAATTTCATTGGGAGGTAAAATTTTAAATTGCTGTACTTCTTTCAAATTTGCAGTATAATTTCTTTATTTTCTTATTTAACTATTTTTATAGCTATATATGCTTGTTTTTATGTTCTTTTTTTATCATTTTCATACTTAACTGATTAATCCATTGCCTTATAGTTGACTGCAATAATCATCAGTTGGGTAACTACAAATTTGCCTAGAACAGAAAATCAATGGAAAGGGATTTTTATTAGGAGGTAAAATTTGCAAATGTTTGACTTGATTTTAAATTTGCAGAATTCTTTCTTAATATTCTTATTCTTATTTAACTATTTTTAGCTATAAATGCTTGTTTGTATGTTATTTTTAATATCATTTTCTGCTTTATAGTTGACTGGAATTATCAGCATATCCATTATCAGTTGGAGGACTATAAATTTGCCTAAACAGGGAAACTATAAGCAAGGACCTTTTTCTCAGGAGGTAAAGTTTTAATTGATTCAAATTTGAAGTATTCTTTCTTATTTTCTAATTTAATTACCTTTTATTGTTTTTATTTTCTGTTTTTAATATAATTTTCATTCTTACTGATAAATCCACTGCTTTTTTTTAGATGAATGTATCAGCATTTTTGGAATCAGTTGAGGAGCTACAAAATACCCCAAATACTATAATTTGGAAGCAGGATTATTTTACCTTAAGGAATACAAACAAAATGAACTTTTTCGTGGCTTTCCCGTGAATTGATGAGCAGGTAAAGCAAAGTGGATAATTATTGATGCCCCCTGGCGGAGTTCACCTTTCTAAATCCTACCATGATATTTTACTAAAGTGAAACTACAAATTACCTAAATTTTCTAGTATGTTTAAAATAAACGTGTACCAATTAGTAAAATTAACATACCTAGATGTCCTAGATACCATGAAGATAGGTTTTTTTACTTCATTTCTTCTCACTCATGTAATAAAACCGTCATTCTTTAATCTGTAAAATAAATTTACTTTGTGTAAATATATTTACTTTCTTTTGTTTTTCACAGACCAGAAATACTATTGATTGTATGAGAATACCTATAAGGAATATAATACAATAACATCAAACTTTAATTCAATCACTTTTTCTTAAATAAATAAAGGTAGAATTCTTAAAACTTAAATTATTTAAAACGTCTTTATTTAGAGTTTTATTAGTCAGTGAGTCAGCAAACCATCTTTTAATTAGTTATTTTTGTGAAACATATTACATCACATGAATCTGAATTATTTAAAAGAAAAAAATCAACCAATATTATCAAAATATAATCAAAAACAATGTTACTATAATTGTGTTAACTTTATAGACTCACAAACATCAGAAAATTTATTTCAACCATTTACTAAAACTATCTAAGTTAGTAATTTGAGTTTTAAGCGTTAGAATAAAAATTGTAGCATTTTTTAAATTCTATACAAAAAATGAATCAACTTGCTCTTTTGACTTGGTCTAGAAAAATGTTGAAATAGCTTTATCTCCATAATATCTACCTACTTACAATAATAGGATTTTACAACACAAACTTTCATCCCCAGCATTCAGAGTGCTCCAAAAACATTTCAAGCCAAACGGAAAGAAAACTCAAATAAAATCATAAAAGCTCAGGGGGGAAATAAGAAACACATCCAACTTATGTCAAGCATTAAGTATCCAAAATGAATCCCAAGCATCAGCAAGTTTTTCTCTTACATTTTCCACTGAAATATGGCCCCTTAAATTTATGTATAAAAAAATGTTTGCGTTCATACATTTAAAATGCGTTTTACTACATTATTTATGGCAGGGAATGTTTCTCCAGAAAGAAACTGCGAATTTACGACTTCGGCATAATCGAGAAGAAATTACGGTTTTTCCCGAGTTCGGTCGAACGTCATATAAAAGTGATCAGGAAAATTGAAAACGTAAAAGTTGTAAAAGATATTTAAATTCGCCAAGAAATGGATTGGTCCGTAGAGGTATTTTTGTGAATTATTTAAATGTTTTTTTCATCCGAAATCACCCGCCCTGGAATTTTTTGTAACGAAAATGTGTTTTTTAATACAAGGGTTTTTTTAGGTATAGACCTACTTACAAAGAAATGATTAAATAACTTAACCTTACTTAATTGCCGAGAAAAGATGTTGGAAATATTTTTATGCTTTTTTGCCTAAAAACATGGTGTAAGAAACGTCCAAGACACTCTTGGTTTAAAAGTTTTAAAGCATATAATTGCTTCTGAAATCATTTTTACTACCTTTATTTGTGACTGAAAAATAGGTTTACATAAAATCAATTCATCAGAAATACGCGTAGAAGTATTTATAAAAAAGAAACAGCTTTAACAGCATATAAATGTACCAAAATGAAATATAAAATAATTAAACAATTCTTCGAACAGACTGGTAAATTTTCAAATTATCTTAATAATTTCTAATTCACAACAGAAATTTGAAGAAATATGCTTCAACTTGCTCTGTAGAATGATGTGTTTGTAATACTTTGTTTTATTAATGATTTTAAATTTTAAATGCCAACTGAAAATCAACTTGGAATTTATAGCATACTGAGAAAAGTATTCCAGTAAGAAAAGTAGATTGCTTCTATCATAAATGTCGTTAAAAAGAAAATTTTCATTCGAAGTTTTATACAAACAAGGTGGTTATAGTTTATAATTATCAAGATAGTATTACTTTTTATAGTGACAAAAAATGACTTATTAATACATTTGAAGGAAGCTGTTACTTCTTTTGAAATCTGCGTTCTTCATTAAACATTGTTTAAAACAAGTCCCTCGTTTTCATTACCTAAAAATTCAATTAATTTTGTTCCTTCATATTTCCATATTCCTATTAAAACATATGTATGAAAATTATTTGAAAAATTTTATTAATTTGAGTAAACACACATGTTTGCACAGTAAAATTAATGGAACTTTACTAATTTACGATTATAAAAGACTCGTTCTTACTATATTTAGAAACGTAAATGGAGTGGATATTTACAAAATATCTTCCAACTTAGACGAATGTTCTCAGTAGAGGTTTTATATCTTTCTAAATTAAAATTTAACTTAACTCAAATTAATTTATATATTCTTCTTATTAGTACTTTTTAATCAGAAAAGTCAAAACTTAATCTCTAGGGAATTTTTCGAAGACAAAAATCCTTAATGAAAAATAGTAGTATAAAAGTGATAGCTTTTAAGGGCTAAAGAAATAATAGCAGCAGGTAGTGATATATTCTTAAAATTCTGATCATTTTTTTAATTTGTTTCAGATTTTGATAACACATCACATTTTCAAACTAAGCAGCATTCAGATAAAATATTTTAGAATGACAATAAAACTTTTTTTTGTTCTTATAATTATGGAAAACTTGTTTTCCTCTTTAAAGGCAACCTTATAAGTTTAATTAAAAGGGTGATACCTCTTTTAAAAACATTCTAAGATGTAACTTCTTTAAACTCCTAAAATTCCCGGAAAACCTCCATATTTGTTTGAATTTTTTCATAATTCACAACCGTTCTATGTCTTCATCCTAATGCTTAGGAACATTTATTTTTATTCACTGTCCATTCCTAGGAATTTTTGGATTTTCTTTCATATCTGGAGGAAATAGAGGGTAAACGTTTTAAGAAACTGCAGCTACGACAAAAGCCATTTGGTAGCAGCAGAAAAGGAGACTGTGATTTCTTTGACAGTATCGGAAAGTTTAGATATTAGATACACCCCTTTGAATATTACGACAGAAGCTTTTAACTGAGGGAGAATGGAGATAGGAAAGAAATGCTGTTTCAAAAAAGGATTTTTCGAACCTATTTGGAGAAGTAGGGATAAATTTTTTCCTTTTATTTCTAAAGTATTTTGTTACATTAGATAAAAGAGACGCTTCCCACAATTCCAAGAATTGTGTTGTTAGCTTGTTATAAGGAACAAAACTAAAATTTCATTATTCCATAATATTACGATATGATCGAAATTATATGAACGGTTTCATTCGAAGAGGATTAATTTGGAATATGTTTAGTTTAGGCATGCTTTTGTCAGATAAATCTCGAACTTCAAATTATTTTTAGATGCTTTGAATTTAAATGTTGCCATTTTATAACATTGCCTCTCTGAAAGGCTTCTAAGGAATTACTCTTTTGGAATGCCCGGATAGTTCTGAAGAAAGTCTAGGGCAGGGGTTGGAAAAATGAAAACTAATCAATCATAATATTTTCGTAAAACTCTATATTGTGACTGTATAAATTCACTCTGGTTTTATTAATTTTCGTAATTTAAGTTCTGTGTTTCTTAAGGTTGTGTGTGATTGTTGAGTTGAGAGTTCCCTATTGAAGATCCCTATCTATACTCTGTTCATTTTGAACTGGCGCTTGAAAATATTTCATTCCCCCACCACCGATCGGTAACCATAGCAACTATCCTCGTCAAAGTGACGAAGAAGGCTTACTATTGGCTGCGCTAAGAGCGTAACTATGGTTACGATTCTAGCGTGGGGGAAAGTACTATTTCTCAAGCGCCAATTCTAAATGAATAGAGTATAGTTAAAAGTGTTGAGAACCACTGCTCTGGGTCAATGAATCAACCAACCACACATTTCAGAAAAAAGATACCCGAAAACCAAATTATTTAATAAATGTGAACACATGGCCTATTTTTTAAAATACACTGCTCACAACAATTAAAGGATATTGGTAGTTTTGGTACATATTGACAAGCAAATAAAATATTTGCAGTGGTTCAAGCGTTTTTCATTAACTTAGGGCCATTTAAAAGCTAAATCCATGCAGTTATCAAAATAAAAATTTTATTTTTACTTTTTTTTTTATCAAAATTGGACGATGCACATTTTGTGTAGTTAAGCAAAAAAAAGTGAAAAATCAATCAATACTTAATTGAAAACCAATTTCGCTTGGGGTATGCTTTCTCTTGACTTAAAACAACGTTGTGGGTCTGTTTGCCACTAGGTTTGTTTGGTTTTTTATGAGGGGCTGGGGTATTTTCTCCATTTTCCCCTTTTAGAGCATTTTTCAGCACCTGAACTGTTTGGGAGGTATTGGAAGGGCAGCAATTCGTTTCTCAAGCATGTCCTAGACTTGTTCTATTGGATTCATGTCGAGAGAACGTACCAGTCGATCCCTTTCTAGCGATTTCTTCATCTTGAAGAATATCTTTAACTAGGGTAGCACAATATTTTCTGCACTTACCATCCCTGAAAGTTAAATTATCCCCGATTTCTCCAGCATGAGGGGCAACCAGATGTGTAAGGATATTGACCTTAAAACCCTGAACCACCAGAAATGGCTCCTTTGGCTGTGGGGGGTCTTTATTCCATAGATAGAGATGGTGCTCTATATCATCACTCCACATCTTCAAATCTGACTTCCTCATGCACAAAAAATGGGTTATTTTGTGTTCCTTGTACCCTCCAGGCAAAAATCAGAAGTTATCAAGATGAACTGATAGTCAGATAATGTAATGTTGAATTTTTCCTTAATGATGAGACTGACTTGAGTACCAAAGCACAGTAAAATTCCTACTATTTTTTGGTGTCCCACGTAGAATCACGACCAAAGGAAGAAGGCTCACACCGCACCTAAATTCTTAAGGCCATGTTATTCTTGTACCTTGCCTATAGATATATAAAAGATAATTGTGATCATGACACGTGTACCATGAACTAGGAGTTCCCAATAGGGTCGTATTAAAAATGAGGTCATGAAATTCGATCTCGATATCGTAGGCTTACAGGCGAAAGGTACTTGGAAAAGTACTCAGGTCACTTTTGGAAGATCTTTTAAAGGTCACTTTTGAAAAATCTTTTGAAAGAGGTGGGAATGGCGCCAATGAACGGGTGGATCCTTGGCGCATCTCTAAAACTGGAATTGATGGTTGGTTAGTTTGTTGATCTTGGCGGAGTTGCTTGTCGTAAATAAAATCGATTGCGTTTTTGTATTAACTTTTCAATTAACTACATTTAACTATATGTACTTCAGTTAACTTTTATTATTTAATAATTATAAATTTATAATGTTTTTTGTCTTAAATTTCGTTGTAAATGTAAGATGTTTTGAAATAAAATTTATCATTGAGGCAAGACGTCACCTTTAAGTCACGACGGGACTTGTAAGTCCCACTTCCCAATGTTCCAAATTCGTCCAATTTTCGTCATGTAAGGCCAAATTTAGTTTACTTAGTTGCTAGGGCCAAATCACGTGATGTGAAAAGCTCTATTCCTGAGTATATTTTTTAAGAATTGAATAATGGGATACTTTCACCCGGAAAAGAATACGACAACTGCCGTAGGTAAGAGAGCGTTGATTGGTTTGTCCATAAGACGTATTACCTTATTTGGGATATCTGGTCGCTCTGCAAACGTTCTGATAGGTCCTTGCAATGGTGTTTTCCCTACGACATGTGACCCTTGACGTCAGTTGAAAGTATCCCATTGAATTTCTATGAGGCTCAAACCACAAAGTATAGAGCTTAACAGAGAATTCATCTCCATAGACGCTAATGGCACCTTTTTTAACAGGGCTTTTCCCATAGACAAACTTCATGTACATCGGACCGCCTCCTTCAATACCACGTCATTCCTGCTAATTCTCTGTCATTCGCCCACTGAAGCTGTCACTCAAATCTAGGGCTCGACCGATGCATCGGCTTGGCCGATGTATCGGCGCCGATTGTTTGAAAAAATAGCCATCGGCATTGACATCGGCAGCCGATGCTAAAATTTGAAAAAATCGGCCCATCGGCCTAAAACTCATATCCCCTCTCCCCGAAATTTCAATATCCTTCTCCGAATTTTTTTGGGTATATCAATGCTTGCTCTGTAAATAACTCTCAGAGGCCCACTGAAGTCTTAGCGGTGGGAGAGAGTGTTTTGGTGGAATTCAATTCCTCAAATCTCCAGATTCGTAGCGGGGAATTATTTTTTGGCGAAATGATTCGTCGAAGCGCGTAGTAGTGCCCATTCTACGATATATACCTATACAGGGTGTCCCATAAATGTTGGGTCACACTTCTAGGGGGATAGTAGACACCTAGACGAGTCAGAATCCCATAGGATTTGGGGGTCTCAGACCAAATCCCAGGGAGTTAAAAATGGAGCGACACCCCAAAAAAATTTATTGAAAAATTCAATTTGTAGAAGAACTACCATTGGTAAAAGTTTACTTATGGTCTCAAAAATTGTGGTTTAATATGATCTTTAAAGTTATCTTCAAAGTTTTCAGTTTAAAATTTTTTTATTACAAAAAAGTTTAAAAACCACGAAAAAATGTGAAGACTCTGCCGAAACTTTATTTTGTATTTCGAAATCCTTTCTTTGGATTTATTAATCTGAAAGATCATAGTTGAAAACCCTTAAGTCCAAAGTTTCACGTAAAAACCATCAATATTAAATGCTTCAGAGTCTGTTAAAGCATGGTTTAAGTCCGTTTTTTGGGTCCGCTAACTGCCGTTTTGGAAACGGCTATAGGAAACCAGTTTGCGCACGCAAAAAACGAACTTTAACAGGATCTCAAGCGTTTAGTTTTGATGGTATTTACGTGAAACTTTGGACTTTAGGGTTTACAACTATGATCTTTCAGATTATAAAATCAAAAGAAAGGATTTCGAAATACACAATGTGGTTTTGGCAGAATTTTCACATTTTTTTGTGGTTTTTTAACTTTTTTCAAAAAAAAAAATTTTAAGTGAAGACTTTTGAGATAATTTTAAAGATCATAATAAACCACAATTTTTGAGACCATAATTAAATTTTTACCAATAGTAGTTCTACAAATTGAATTTTTCAATAGTTTTTTGGGGTGTCGCTCCATTTTTAACTCCCTGGGATTTGGTCTGGGACCCCCGAATCTGATTCTGACTCGTCTAGGTGTCTACTATCCCCCCTAGAAGTGTGACCCATTATTTATGGGACACCCTGTATAAGACGTATACCTACGTATATGACGATATACGACGTATACCATAACGAGTTAAAACCCTTTATAAAGGTTTGAATTTCAAAACATTTTCTGGAATAGGACCCTAGATCTTCCCCTTTGTACTTGAAACACTATTATTCACAATTTTTTTTAACTTCATCAAAGTGCAAATCGTACCTAGAAATGTATTAAAAAAGCTACGTTGAACCTATTAAATAAAGAGGGGGCTAAGGAATAATTTTGGGTCCTTCTCCCGGTGCAAAAATCTAACTTTGGTCCTGATAAAGACTAAATTGCTTTAAATGATAAGTGAGCCTCTCCCGAAATAAACTTCTAATACACCAGTGGTTCCCAAGAAGATTTATGGTCGGAGTAGGTAATAGCACTTTCAAACTCAATCTCGGTATAATTTATAAAACTACTTACCCAGTTTTTTTTAAGTTTAATACTAAATTTATACCCCTTTCAAAACCCTAAACACCCCGACACTAAATCTCTCAGAGTACAACACAAAACAATATCCTCCCTTTATAAGTTCGGACCTAAAAAAAAAGAGAAACCGGGCATTACCACCCTCATACAAACCCTCAAGCAGCAATCGATCTGAAAAAGTTCCCGAGTCGACGGGCCGTGGGGTCCAAAGCCCCCTCCGAAGGGAAAGGGTGCATTTCCCCTTGAAGAGTTAAGCTGACAGCATATTTCAGAAAACACAACACTCTGACAGCCGAAGCCCGGATTCGAGAGACAAAAAAGCAGAACTCTTTTTGTGACGTTGACGCCTTCGTAGAGAAAGGCTTTTGATGTCGATTAATACGCCGCATCAATCATTCAAAAACCGGAAAAAACCGGACCTGTCCTTATCACTCTAAAAATTCAAAGGCTTGGTGGGAGCTCTTAGGATTAAAACCTTGGAGCAAATTTGGGGATTTGTTGTGGGTCTTTTCGAGTGTTTTTGAAAAGTTTGAAACCTTCTTATAAAGTAAGCTTTAGGGATAGTCGCATCAAGTATTGGGATAGATTGGAGGATACTTGTGGAAGAAGAAATTTTGTTTTTGTTTGGTTCTCAGCCCGTTTACGAAATTGCTCTTGGATTGACAATAACTAAAATTTAGAGTAACTTAAATGAGCGATAAAATAACATAAAACAAATAAATACAAAAATTCGAGAAAAAATAAAGCAAATCAAACAACCTATTGCTTTATAATTCACTCTTAGATACGTGAATACGGTGGAATTAGTCCAATTTTGAATAATAATTCCCCCATAAGGTACACTGGTTCATCTCATTTTTGGATTCAATGAAATTTATCATTGAATACAAGTTTTAAGGGGTTTATTTTATAAAAGCATAGGTATTAAGGTCGACTTCACAAACTCTATTAGCAAAGACTTCTAAGTAATACATCTAAGTTTTTAGATAAATAAGAATAATTCGTATAATAGTATTAAACTAAGGTACAACAACATTGCATTACTTTATACCAGTTATTCTCAAAGGGGGCGCTACCGCCTCCTGGGGGGCAGTGAGATTATGTTGAGGGGCGGTGAACTCATATTGGGCAGTAGGGGGGCGTGGAACTTTTTTGGGCGGTAAGGGGCGATGAGCATATTTTGGTATTCAAACTTCGTGGTTGATCTAAAAAGGAGACTATAAAAAGAGCTTCAAATCACTTATTATGAGCTAAAAATCAAACATTTTCAGACTTCAGGTGATCACTGAGAGCTCTGAAAGTGGGTTGCACAAGACTATTGAGAAGTAGAAGTTTTTTGGGGGACACGATCACCAACACATTTGTACCACTGATTTGGTTGCTTTAAGAAACCCATTGTTTATTTGGAAGCATGTCAATGGGTCGCCAAGTCCCGAGTTATTCAACTAATTTGGTGCCTATCGTTTACTAAAAATATATTTAAAATTAATTTTAATATTAAGTAGCGTAGTTTGTATTATACAGGGTGTTTCAAAATTGCGTTGCACGGCTTTTATTTGGAACCAACACCTCCTAGGGTCATGGAAGTAAGGTCTACCCCTAGGTAAAAGACCCTGGAGAATTCATTGAGATGACTTACAGCGCCCCCATCGGTGAAATTAAAAAGTTAAAAAAACTAATTTAAAAACTATAGAAGATAGAGCAAAAACCTCAGCGAGAGTATTGTTGCCAACGTCAAGAAAAACTCACTGAAAAAAATTTGATCAAAATATCTTAAATATTCCCGGAGATATTAGCATGTGAAAATAGCACTTTTTCAGGGGTCAAAAAGTAAAAAGTTCGCATGTTTGCAAATGTTTTTTATTTTTGATTAAATTTTGTGTTCTTTCAACTAAAAAAACACAAAACTACACAATAACACTGAAAAATTTTCAAATATGCGAACTTTTTACCTTTTGACCCCCGAAAAAGTGCTAATTTCACATGCTAATATCTCCGCGAATATTTATGATATTTTGGTCAAATTTTTTTCAATGAGTTCTTCTTGACGTTGGCAACAATACTCTCCGAGGGGTTTTGCTCTATCTCCTTTAGTTTTTAAATTAATTTTTTTAACATTTTAATTTTGCCGCTAGGGGCGCTGTAAGTCGTCTCAATGGATTTTCCAGGGTCACTTACCTAGGGGTAGACCTTACTTCCATGACCCTAGTAGGCGCTGGTTCCGAATAAAAGCCTTGCAACGCAATTTTGAAACACCCTGTATATCCACTTTCCCATACCTTAAATCACATAATTTTCTTAGTAGGGGGCGTTGAATTATTTTCCGCACAAGGGGGCGGTAGCTTCAAAAAGGTTGAGACCACTGCTTTATACAAACTTATCTACCAGAAAATTAATATATTTATTGAATGAGTACTTTAGTTTCAACAATTTTTCTGAACTTAATTGTCTGATAAATTTGAAACATTATTAAATAGAAGAAATCGAATTTCATGAAATTTAAATTGAACCAAGTATAAACTTCTACATTGGTCTTTAGAATGAACCAAGCATAAGACTTTTCTACTTTTAACACTTAAATAATTTTCCGAAATCATAACTGAATCTTATTTCTCAGATTTCCACGCACAAAAGAATCGATTAAATCCCTGAAACAGTATACGAACCAGATAACAAAGAGTGGATCAAATCAGATAAAAAAAGTAATCTCCTATAAATGAATGCAATTCTATATCGTTAAATTCCAAGTATTCCTTTGTCCACGGTAATTGTAATTTTGATTAATATTGTATGGAACTTCAAAAAAAATTTCTTTTGATGTCCAACCAAAAAAAGAGAAAATTCCACTTTATTTATTATTTTACTACTTTTCAAAGAGAACCGTTTCCAATTATTTCCATTCCTTGATGACATAAGACTTACTTTGATGTGTTTTTCTAGAGTAATTGTATTCCTGGAATTCCCTATTTCTTTCACGTCCATGTATTGAATGCTTATTATTACCAGTGTTTTATTAATCCCTTCGGTATTCCGTTGAGAGCTATTATTGGATGTATTTTTTGCATTTCTTTATCTTGTAAATATTGCTATGCTTAGCATATTTATAGAACGTAATACGTTTCAGTCTGCCAAAGTGATTAAATATTTTACTTCCCCTTGTATTTTCTGTAATTGGATAATATGTTGCTGAAAACAAGTCAACTAGTCTTTTCTTTTTGGTTTAATTATGTGGATTAAATAATTTATTTAGTAAAAAAATTTCATTTTAGAATTTTTTTTCTAAACTAATTAATATCAATTGTTCCCTTATTAGGGATTTAGTTTCTAGATAAGCATTTCCCCGGTTGTCCGGTTACCCATTGTGTAGGGTTCTGAAATTGAAAGCAATGTAATGACATTTCTTCAGCTAGATAATGGTAGTTTTTTTTGGTGGCTTCATAAAATCCTTTGTTACTCTTGCTTAAAAAAAATTACCAATGTTGTTTCCGAATTTCTAGCTAAAACAAATTGAAAAATCTACTTGATGATGTTATAAGCAACATTTTCTTAACTTCTCAGACAAATATAAGCAAAATAGAATAATTAAACTAAAATTACCGAATTTTTTTCTTACACATTGTTGGAAATAAAGAACACGTAAAATTTCTGTTATTCAAAGAAAGTAGGCGGAAGAGCGGCTAGAGTGTATTGTTTCCCGCTAATACAAAAGGAAAGGTTCTCTAAAACTCACCTCGGTTAGACAACCGATTGATCACCCACCCTAAAGTGGAATTCAGGAATAAAGAGTTCACAATAAAATATAATAGTGTTGCGGAATCAAACTTTCAAAATTGTATAATTTAACTTAATTGTAAGTTTAATTTTGATCTGGTTTGATATTTTAGTATAACTGTATCTTTAACTTTTAATTTATGATATAATAATAATAATAATAATAATAATCTTTATTCACAAGGGCAGAAAAACAAATACAGAAATTAAGAACATATTAGTAGCCAAGGGGATAAATTCAGAAATCCCGTTCAGGCTACCTAAAAATAAAATCTTACATGAATTGATTAACAAAGAAGGAAAAAACCAAACACAATTTAATAAATTAAAAAATTGGCAAAAAGCTGGGCAAAATTTAAATGATTTTGCTTCAAATGAGGTGAAAATATAGATCAGGATCGTCGATATTTATTAAGAAATTAAATAAATTTCGTCTAAAAGAAGATAAATTATTTATACTAATTAAATTTAGAGGCAAACTGTTAAATAATTTGGGAGCTAGGTAAAAGAAATGTTTAGTAAAGATATCCTTAGAAAATTTAGGAATCTGATAAGTTTGAATTGATCTAGAATTATATGTTCTTTCTCTAAAATCACACAAATTACTATGGCGAAAAATATAAAGTATGATACGGAAGTATGCATTATGTCGAAAGGAGAGTAAATTAAGGGATCTAAAATTATTGGGGCTGATTTGAGTATTTAGAATTTTAAATATTTTGTTCTGAATTGAAATTATTGGTTGAAGATTGGATCTATATTCACCACCCCAAATGATAACACCATAATTAATTAAGGAATAAAACCAAGAATAATAAATAGTTTTAAGAAAAGACACACCAATATTATTTTTGAGGTGGTAAAATTTACACAAAACAAAACGCAATTTTGTTACCAGCTCTTTGATATGAGTTTTCCATTTTAAATTTGAATCTATTATTAAGCCTAAATATTTTATACTATGAACTTGTTCTAGTGTTTCACAATCGCAATTAAAATAACTATGACAGAGATCGGAATGAAATTTAATATTAAGATTACTTGATGTCAGTCTAAGATTAAAATAAATATATTTAGTCTTGTTTGAATTTAAAGTTAAGTCATTTATAGAAAACCATTTTCTGATTTCTAAAAGGTCAGTTTCAATTTGTGATTGAAGTTCCAAAAGGTTTTCACAGGAATAGAGTAACACGGAGTCATCGGCATAAGTTATAATTTTACCAAAAAGTTTTAATTTACAGAAGTCGTTAATAAAAATTAAGAACAAAAGGGGGCCCAAAATGGATCCTTGTGGCACGCCACGATTTGAAATAGAATAACTACTTAGTGTGTCCCTCACTTTTACTCGTTGTTTTCTATTGGACAAGTATGATATGAACCAATTTAATATATTTCCTCTAAAACCTGCGTGTTCCAATTTCAAAATTAATAAAGAATGATTAACATTATCGAAAGCCTTGGATATATCTAAAAAAAGTGCAACAGTTTTTTTATTATTATCAATACTATTATAGAGAAATTTGTTGAATTCTAAAAGAGCCGATTCAGTATTTCTACCTTTAATAAATCCATGCTGATTTGATGCAAAAAACTCAATATGATTCAGAAAGTTATACATTTTAATGGATAAAGTTTTTTCGATGATTTTAGAAAAGGAAGGTAAGATGGAAATTGGGCGATAATTAGACAATATATTTTTATTACCTGATTTATATATTGGAGTTATGGTGGCTTTTTTAAGTGAATCGATGTATAAGCTGATGTATGTTTTACCACTAAGCCTTTTGTTCGACTTCACTTTTGATTTGTTTTTACTTTGAGTTAGGCAGAGAATCATTTACTTCAATAAAAGAATATTAATTTTAAGAGTGTTGTGTTACTTGAACTTGGAAGATTAGACCTCTATATGCATCGCCAGAGGTATTAGAGAGCTTAAGAGCGGCAGAAGCCGAGGTAGATTAGAAGAATAGAATCTTAAAATATCCCCTACAACTACAACCCATAAAGTTTTCCCTTTAAGCAAATCCAACTTAAGTACCTCCAAATTAGCATGTTCAGTTCACTGTTATTACCACACAGCAAACAAACCCAACTACATATAAAAACAAAGCATGCCAAACAAACGATAATCCCCTCCTAAAAACAATTAAAGAAGCGGCAACTCACATCCAGAGAACATCAAGTGGACCCTCTTTGTTATCGTTCTTCTTGGGGAGGGCAATTTCAGAAATTACCCTCTTACGGTCCATCGATTACTAAGAACACAAATGTTCTTGTTCTATCCGAGGGTCTCCCAATTTGCCATTCGATTTCCCAGGGTCTCTAATGATCCACACTTCCATCTAAGTGCCCCCCCTTCCCAATGACAGTAATGAGGGGAGGCACCTGGATGAAGGAATGGGTGTTCGCATTAAGTGACTGGCAGCGAGAGTGTTACGGATTAACGGTGTCTATATGGGAGTGAACTTATCTGGTTATTCTTACTATGAGTCTGTATGGTGGAAGTTTTTATGGAGGGAATTGTTATGCTGAAATGTTCGGTGTCTTAGAGAAATATTTTCCTAACACTCATACTTAAGGCAAAGTAAGTTGGTAGGCAAGCAATCCCATCAAGTCAGAACGGCAAAAGGTAATTTTAATCAAATTACTATCCAGCTTCTTTACTGGAGAGTAATACGATTAAAATTTCTTTTGATGATCAGTTTTTTTATAGAAGGGGCTACTAGCTTCCACTTCCCTCTAACCTTCTTTCACCTTACTTTGAACAGAGATTAATAAAGAGAAAATATGGACAGTACGAAAGAGATGGTAGTGAAGAGAAAATGAGAGAGAAAAAGAAAATGGAAGAGAGAATGTAAAAAATTAAAAGAACGACAAACTGGGGTATCAAAGAAAAAACACAAACATTTAGCATTTTCTGAAACAGAGTTTCTCTGCACTTACACTCAGCAAAATTTTTTGAGAGTTTTTGAGCAGCAAAACTAATTCTTTTTTTTAAACTGCATAATCTTGTGTGTTTTCGAAACTGTATTCTAATTTCTGAACTAGGCTTACAGGGTGTTTCAAAAGTCCGTTTTGCGGCTTTTATTTGGAACCAACGTGTTCTAAAGTCACGGAAGTAAGGTGTACCCCTGGTGACCCTGGAGAATCCATTGAGATGAATTACAGCGCCCTTAATGGTGAAATAAAAAAGAAAATAATAATTTAAAAACTAAAGGAGACAGTACCATCAGTAAAATTATTGTTATCATCGCTACTCACTGTTTCAGGCCTCAAAAAAGAAAAAGTTCGCAAATTTGCAAATTTTTCAATGTTATTGTGTAATTTTGGTGTTTTTTAGTTGAATAAAGGCAAAATCAAAAAATAAGACAGTTTTCTAGAGATGTTTCTAGAACAACTGTTTGCGCACGCAAAAAACAAACTTTAACAGGATTTCAATCATTTAATATTGATTGTATTTACGCGAAACTTTGGACTTAAGGGTTTTCAACTATGATCTTTCAGATTATCACATCAAAAGAAAGGATTTCGAAATACAACATAAGGTTTTGGCAGAGTTTTCACATTTTTTGTGTTTTTTTAACTTTTTTCATAATAAAACAAATTTTAAAGTGAATACTTTTGAGATAATTTTAAAGATCATATTAAACTATAATTTTTGAGACCCTATTTAAGTTTTTACCAATAGTAGTTCTTCTACAAATTGTATTTTTCAATGATTTTTTTGGGGTGTCGCTCCATTTTTAACTCCCTGGGATTTGGTGTGGGACCCCCAAATCCTAAGTGATTCTGACTCGTCTAGGTGTCTACTATAATCCCAGAAAGTTTGTTGCACCATTTCAAATAAACCCTGTATTTAAAGAGGGTAAGTTTAAAGTATCTGGATCTACCAGATCAAAATTATTTATTGCAATATAAATCCTATTACAACTTAATCCAGCACAAAATTCTAGTGTAATAGGCAATTAATGCTTCTAAGTCAAATCCTTAAGTTTGGTTTCTTATTCATTTCTTTTGTAGTTAAATTCTTAATTACTCCTAGTATAACTGTTTTAAAACACTACTATTGTTGTTAGTGAAGTATAATGGGAATATCCATCTATAAATTATAAAAAATCAATTCTCCCATGATTCAAAAATATATTTGTGACGATACATTTAATACTCTCTGGAGTCTTCAACCTTTAAATTTAAAAAATAAGCAGTATTTCTAACTAACCAAAAGCAAGTTTGAATAGTTCTTTGCTAGGCTAATACAAAAAAAACAGTGTCACATTCATAAAAGCTTAAGAATAAAATTTCACACAAAAAATACGTTTTTTAATTACCAGTAATGTCTGAAAAAACTCTTGGAGTAAAATTGATACTGAAGTAACACGCAAATTATTTCTTAAAAAAATGGTATTTTTTTAAACCATAACTCAAGCCATTTCCATAAGGTGTCGCACCTTAACTCGCATCTTCAAAAAAAACCCTTAACTATTCCCTCTTATAAACTTCATCTTAAAATAAAGCCAAAGCGTGCCCCTGACAAGCGGAGAGACTTAAAGGTTCCATTTTTATAATTTCACTTCACTTCACATTTCACCCAGTCACTTCTCGGGCAATAAAAAAAGTTTTCGACTAAGCACTCTCTAACGAGAGTGAGAAAAAAAATCTCTCCGCTGAATTGCCGCTAAATTTAATGTAAAATGTTGTCAAAGTAATTATAAAATATCCCTTTTAAAACAAAAAGTGTGAAGGGAAATTGGAAAGGAAAGACACCCAACAAGAAGAAGAAAAAGTGCTTTATGGTCTTCAATGCGGAAGAGACGTTGGGGAGAAATAAGACGCTATAAATGTCGCTTTTCGTTAGAGTTTTTGAAAATAATATCTGGAATTTTCGTGCTGGAAAGAATAAACGGTGATTTATTTTAACTGGAAAGAAACCCTGATTTTATTTTCGAATTAATTTTCACTGAGGTGACTCATATGAATAGAAACTGAGTATTCAAGGAAAGTATTAACAGTTCAAATTTTATTAACTGTAATACTAAGTATTTATGAAGTTTCTTAAATCTGAGTATTCTGTAATTATTTATTCAAATATTTTCTAGGATAGTTTTAAACTCTGTTTCGTGGAAGGTTACAACATCGAGCGTCCTAAGTCTTAGTTTTAAAGTCTTAGTTTTAGTCTTAGTTTTAAATGAATACAGAAGAATGAAGAACGTAATTAATAAATTAAATTTATTTTACAAAACATTTGATGATTTTTTTAGGGATTTCTAAATAACATGTTCATTAATTACTAAAATGCTTACTATATCAACATTAACTAAACATTTGGCCCCTCCAAGTTAAAAAAAATTCCTGTCGTTGTTGTTGTTGCTGTCTTATGCCACTTGGAATATCCAAGCTCCATCCGCAAAGCATTCCTAATGATATTTGGTATGTAAATTTACTTTCTTTTTATAGAAACAGATAGGCGATTTATTTTGTGCCTCAATGATCTTTACCGTACCTAAAACCTTAAACATTCGTACCTACATTTGGTAGTTTTTAATCTAAAAGGTAATTTTGTAGAGTATTTTCTGTTTCTTACAGCTACTATTATATAGAGCAGTGGTCCCCAACCCCCGGTCCGCGGACCGGTGCCGGTCCGTGGATCAAATGGTACCGGGCCGCGGGCTGACCATTTCATTGAAAATGAATTTAAATTCCTAGGTTTATACTCCAAATTAGCTTTAATTTATCACTTTTAATCACTTTATATTTATTTTTTTGGTGTAACTGTATTTTATTTTGAAAGCATGTTTAAATACATTTAAATTAAAATTAATAAATCAAAATAATCTAGAATGTAAACAATAAACGTCCCCCCCCCCAGCGGGCCGCGGTAAAATTATCAAACGTTGACCGGTCCGTGGTGGTAAAAAGGTTGGGGAACACTGATATAGAGGATATTAATAAGGGTCCATCGGAAGTTACAAATGATACCCAGGCCCATAAAGCATCACATCCTGACAGACTGGACATACCAAGACATTCAATTTAGACCCAGTCAAGCATTCATGAACATGATCGAGATCATGTATTAGGTATGACAAGCATCACTCTCCATGTAGCTGTCACGGGGTCTAATCGAATCAGTCAAGTATAAATAGCTTATACCCAACTCAACTAGGGTAAATGTCATGGTAATTTAGACTTTTTTTAAAAAAATAGACTAACCGACGATCTGAACATTACAAGAATAAACATTTTTCCTCTTAAATAGATATCACACTGAAAGCACCTAAAGAGATGTTAATCCTTTAGTGCTCCGCATTGCACATAGGCAATAAAGGACGTTTAAAAAATATGCACCCTATAGGGTTAAAACAGGGGGAAATTAATACATTTTTTCCCTGTTTACATTTTATTCATAGATACATGTTGAGGCAATTCTTTCAAAACGAAACTTTAAATGCTATTTTATCAAGGGTCATTTGTTGTTTCTTCTCCTCAAGCCCTATTTTATACAATGATAAAATAAAAGATCAGAAAATTTACATCTAAGTGTTGAAAAACAAACTTACCGCATTTTGTTTAACTCTTGAGTGACTTAGGGGTACGAAATTTTATGGAGCAATGCATCACAATAAGACAAACCAGCCATCTGGTCATCAAATTTTGAATCGGTTATTAACAACTAAAAATCGCGATGCGTGGTTTTGCCCCGTGCGAGTTTTTACCCCCACCTACCCTATTTATATCTCTCATTATTACTGCGTATTTTTTTTCCTTCGGATATAAAGTTTTATAAATCTCATTCTCTATGTTATTCTTGTTTGAAATTCTAGCATTATTTAACAGCTAAAACTAGAATATATTTTTTTCCTAAATTTCCAACAAAAAGACCTTTTACTTAAAAATATCTTGACCCATGTTTTCTTCATATTCCTAAATTTTTATTGCAAAACTAAAACAATTATTTTTTAATAGAATCAAAAGGTATTTTTCTGGGGGGGAAACATTTTTGATGCTTTTTAAAAGAATAAAGCTTTAGATAGAGAAACACATTTTAAGAAACACTTTTTATAAAGTTTTCAATAATATTTGATACTTTTGACATTATTATAGCCATAAGCAGGTTTAAAACCATGTACATTTGGAGTTAGTTTCAAACGCAGAAAAAACTCAAATCCCACATATCCATTCTACAGAAAAAAAATTTCAAAGTTCTTGACATATTAAAGTGCCCAATTTTCTTAAAAAAGAACCTGATATTTCACATCCTACTTTAAAGCCAAATCAATTAATTTTAATGGGTATAACTGCTCCCAAAAGAACATCCACCAGATTGAAGTATTAAAAAGAATCTTGAAATAAACTCGGCAGTAGGAGTTAAAAAAAACATCGGGAAGTTTTTCAGAGAGAAGAAACTGCTTAATTTATTCCGAATGTGATACTGTCCAAATGGTTTGGCCCGACCTAATTGCAGTTTGGAAATGGCGCATTAGTCTTAGAATTGTAATTTCTCGCGAGAAATATCAAACATTTATACGACATCGTAACAGTCACAGCCGCGTATAGTTTTGGCAAAACCCGCAAACCGAATTTCGAAATTTGTTCTTTTCTTTCTCCCGACCAACATTAAGCTGGTGATGGTCTTTCCGAAAGAGAGAAAGATTCCTTTCGCGACTTTAATCAGGATGTAGGGGGTAAACTTTCTCTAATTTGATACAAAATCTTCTCTAGTGGGTGATATTTCACCCTTAATATGGTCTTTTGGAGCAGTTGCATGAATATCTCGACAGTAATGCTTGACAGTATGTGTGTTATATAATTTTTCTCCATTTTGAACTTTGAAAAGCAAGTTTCAGAACAAATAAGGAAGAATTTATGCTTATACTTGGATTGTGTTAGGTTTCTTTATTTTCTTCAGCTAATATTTAGGTAATTCGGTCTTAATATAGTGAAATTTAGAATACGCTAGTTTTTAGAAAATTTATTTACCAAAAGGTTAACTAAAACTTTAAATAGTTCTTGTTTAAAGTATCTTTCAAAGTATGGATTGTTTAATTACACATCAAATCGAAAAGAAATTAAAAGGATATAATTACTGACAATTTAAAAAAAACTCTTAAATAAAGGAGAATATTATTTTTATCTTTTATTAATAGTATCATCTGGTTACCAAAAAAATTAGCTGCAAACATTCCTTGATATTTAAAAAAATTGTGATGGAAGTAACTACTTCCAATTAAAATACTATCTTTATTGATATTGTACTGTTTCTTAAATTAAGTAAACAGAATAGTAGGTAGATATATAAATTGATAAAAGGATTGATTTAAAAAACTCAAATCTCACATATACATTCTGCAGAAAAAAGTTTAATAGCTTCTTTACATACAGGGTGTATCTGAAATGGTGCAACAAACTTTCAGGGATGATAGCACTCATCAAGACGAACAAGAATCGGTATAGAAAGGGGGGTCCCAGACCAAATCCCAGGGAGTTAAAAATGGAGCGACACCCCAAAAAAATCATTGAAAAATTCAATTTGTAGAAGAACTACTATTGGTAAAAACTTGATTATGGTCTCCAAAATTGTGGTTTAATATGATCTTTAAAATTACCTCAAAAGTCTTAACTTTAAAAAATTTTTATTATCAAAAAAGTTAAAAAACACAAAAAAATGTGAAAACTCTGCCAAAACCTTATTTTGTATTTTGAAATCCTTTCTTTTGATTTGATAATCTGAAAGATCACAGTTGAAAACCCTTAAGTCCAAAGTTTCACGTAAATAAAATCAATATTATACGCTTGAGATCCTGTTAAAGTTTGTTTTTTGCGTGCGCAAACAGCTGTTCTGGAAACCGCTCTAGAAAACTGCTTCCGCACCCAAAAAACAAACTTTAACAGGATCTCAAGCGTTTAATATTGATTGTATTTACGTGAAACTTTGGACTTATGGTTTTTCAACTATGATCTTTCATATTATCAAATCAAAAGAAAGGATTTCGAAATACAAAATAAGGTTTTGGCAGAATTTTCACATTTTTTTGTGGTTTTTTAACTTTTTTCATAAAAAAATTTTAAGTGAAGACTTTTGAGGTAATTTTAAAGATCATATTAAACCACAATTTTTGAGACCGTAATCAAGTTTTTACCAATAGTAGTTCTTCTACAAATTGAATTTTTCAATGATTTTTTGGGGTGTCGCACCATTTTTAACTCCCTGGGATTTGGTCTGGGACCCCCTTTCTATACCGATTCTTGTTCGTCTTGATGAGTACTATCATTCCTGAAAGTTTGTTGCACCATTTAAGACACACCCTGTATAAAGTGCCCAATTTCAGTAAAAAAAGAACCTTTCCCGAAAAGAAATATTTTGAAAATACTGATATTCTACAAAAACATAACTAAATTTTAAACTAAGCTTTGAGCAAAAAAAATTGGTAGACTGTTGGTAAAATTGTGTAAAATACAGGGCGATTATTATGAGGTTTCGATCATAAGAGAAAGAACCATAGTTTAGAAGACTTGATATTATCTGTCGGTTAATTTTAGAACTATTTTTTCTTTTTCCGAAAACTCTCCCTGCTTCAGGAATACTCAGAAAAAATATTAGTTCATTCTGACCAGTGGTTCTCATTTTAAAACATTTTAAAGCCGAAACTTTAATTAGAATCTTCCTTAGGATAAAGCAGTTTTTTTATAACTTTAGAACAAATAAAAAACTACTTAAAAGGTAGTCGCATACATCAGGGTAGTTCATAATCAGTTTAAATAAAATGCCTTGTATTAATTAATGGGAGCTTAATAACTATCATTTCATCGTTTTCAATGGTGAAACTTTCAATCCAAAAATTCCGGATACATACTTATTAATTGAAACTCATATATCCCCTGTGTATCTAAGCTACATGTTAGAAAATATTTGACTTAATCAGGAACTCTATTTGGCAGGGATTATAAACAAACATTATTTGAAGCTACATTGTTGACATTAGAACAGCTATGTTTGATTCAGTTCTAAATTCAGTTCAGTTTGAGATTCATCATCAGGGTTGTTTACTCACGGAAAAAGTAAAACGATAATATGTCTACACCCCCGTTGCCAAATATAGCAACTCAATAGGCAACATTACCTACCCAAGAGGAGGGAAATTAAAGTATTAGCCACATCTTTGTTAAGAACAAATATTTGCGGGAATCCATATTTTAGTAAAAGCAATGAATACCACACAATAGCAACAAAAGAAGAACTGGCTGTTTACTTGAAAGTTTCAAAAGCCCAAACAAAGGATCTCCATTAAGCTTATTCTTCCTAAAGGAGATATTGTTCTGGAAAAGCTCCGTAACCATGGCAACAGATATTTAGCAGTCAAACGTTACAGGCTAAAACAAAAAGTATGAATTCTAATTGTTGCATTTAGGTATTCAGAAGTGCGACCATTTTTCTCTGAGGGGCTTTGAATTTCTGAGAACAAAAATTTAAAGGTTACAAAGAGAAGCAATAAGCCTCTCGTGGAGATAATTATACTTTTAACCTTATAATTCCACTTGCATTTGTTGAGGGATAGAGCAGGCTATTTATTGTATGTGCTCCTTTTAGACTCTAAGTAGGTTGACCCTTGTGTAAGAGAAAATTTTCTTTTTGGAGAATAATGTTTTCGTTTAACAAAGCACTAGCATTAAGGTTAGAAAGGAATTTTGGGTAAATAAATTTGAGTTGTTTTGTTTTCTAACCTAAAATATTCAAATATCTACAAAGGAAAAACACATTTGTGAAAACACATTATTCTCTTTGAATCAAATAGATGGAAAGTTTTATCATAAAGCTGTATGGGAAAATTTATGACTTAAATAAAAGCAGAGTAATTTTTTGATTACCTTATACATACACTACTGTCACATAAGATAAAATTTAGTTAGAATAACGAAATACATAGTTTAATTGCACGGAGTTGATTGCTTTTCAAATTTCATTTTGGTCATTTTCACCGAATAACGTATATGAACGAGCGTTTAAGTATAGGTTATATGAAAAACCACCATCTCGTAGAAATTATATGCTTTCAAAGGTAATCAGTTAATATTTAATTGAAATACAATATACTCTTACTCAATGCTATTGATTAGAGATAAACTAATACCTTGTATTAGCATTAATGCCTTGTATGTATTGTTAATTTTTTTTATAAACTATACTATATTACCAAAAATGGCAAAATATATTTACATGAAATAGAGAACACTATATCCTTAAATATACCCTTTCAACTCGAATTAAGTACAATAAACTTATTGCAGGTGACAAAGTGTTTGTGTATGATCCAGAGAAGGGATGCTGCATTCAGTCTGAAATCCTTTTAGGCTAACAAGTGGAAATGTCCCTGGGAACCCCAATCCTCATGGTAGAGCTAGTGGAGGTCTGGATAATCGGTCCATTACTAATACTATATTGCATTATCATGTCTCAGGTCTTCACAATAAGAATATATTTCCTAACTTTTGGGGTATATTTGAAAATGTTGACCTCTTTTCTTTGGTGGAAACTTGGTGTTTGTCTTAATTTTATTTACCCTCTAATCTCTCTAATTTTAAAACTATTCAAAATTTTGCAATTAAAACATCAAAATATGGTAGACCCAGTGGCGGTATCATTCTGGCCTACGACCCAAAGAAAATCAGTAATGTTAAAATACTATCCCAAAATCGTTTCTTTGTTATTATTGCTGCTGATTAGATTACCTGTCCTTAAAAAATGTCTTGTTTTCTTGTTGTTATTTCCCACCTGATGCAAAATATGATTCTGAGTTAACATTATTCTTCCAAATGATACAGAACTTTGAGCTCAGTAACTGTATGATACTAGGTCAGGGGTCGGCAAGCTGCGGCTCGCGAGCCGCATGCGGCTCATTTGATGTTAAGTTGCGGCTCTCCAGTTCCATACGAAAAAAATTTTAATATATTTTCAAATCCCTTAAAAAATTAGAAAATTTATTTTTAATTTCCTAATCAAATCAATGTGACTCAAAAGGAGCGGTGTAACCCAAAGTTCTCAAGATGAGTCAAAACACTACTTTTAATGGTAAAAACTCAAAACAATTCCTGGGGGAGAACCCCCAATTACCCCTCAAAATTTTGAAACATAATATGTGTTCTGTTTTTCCATGAAAATTCTGGAACGTATGAGGAGTTATTCTCATATGGTCTATTGTAGAAGTTCTAAAAAATGAATAAAATTTCCAAAATTCTTCTGAATTTTTAAAATGATTTTTTGTCACTTAAATAATGAATGGTGCTCTTATGGTGAAAAAGAGGCCTAAAATTGAGCTAAAATGCTATTTTGAAAGGGAATTATCCAAAATTTTTTCTGGAGGAGGACCCCCAGACCCTCCAATTTTTCTTGTAATTTACATGTTTACAAAATTTTGGAATAATTAAATTCACTAAAATTAATTTACAATGTGTTTGTAAGTCACCTAAATCTTGATGTAAAAAAGTACCCGAAAGGAGGTACCTCAGAAAAAACCTCTCCAACTAAAATCACCCTCCCAATCTAAAATAAAAAATCTAAAATTGAAACAAAAAAATCAGTGGCTCTTTAAAAACTGGGAAATTTTGAAAGTTGTAACTTTTGGCTCTTCCGTTTCAAAAGGTTGCCGACCCCTGTACTAGGTGATCTTATAAGCAAGAGTTGGAGGTCTGGAAGATGGTTTGATGATCTCGAATTATCCTTTTTGTGACTCTAGTATTTGTCGTGTTATGAAGGACTCGACCTCAAACTATAGGGGTAAACTTTTGAATAAATTTTGCACAGAATGTAATTTAACTTATTTAAATGGTATCTTGCCCAGCGACCAAATTGGAAATTTTACATATTTTTCTACAAACGGCAATAGCACTGTGGATTTCATAATTGTCTCTAGTACACTATTTGTTGAACATATAACAGATTTTAATGTAAATACCCACTTAGGATCTGACCATCTTCCTATAACAGCACACTTAAATTTTGAGAATTCTCACAGCAATTGTAAAACTACTGATTTTCATCTCCCTCAATCAATTTTAGTATTGGATTGGTCGGAGGTAGAAGGCTCAGAATTTGTTAGACAGCTAGAAATTTACTTTGCAACAAATCCAAATATTGTACCGGAGGATTTAATACCTATTATCTCTAAAGTAGCTGAAAATGCAAATTTACTTCGAACTAAAAACCAATCTAAAGCTAAATTTAAATCTCTCTCTTATGCAAAAGCCAAATGGTTCGATCGGGAATGTCAATTAGCAAAATTAGAACTTAGGAAAAACTTAAGAAATTTGAAAAAAAATAGCAGTGACGATAACTTCAATGTTTACAAAATTTGCCTTAAAGAATATAAAAAGATGTGTACCCTGAAAAAAAATACCTACTTTAAAAAATTGAATTCTGAGTTGTCTGATTGCCATGACTCTCGTACCTTTTGGCGTGTTATGGAAAATTTTAAGAGGAGACGGTACAATCAAAACTTTATAGAACCCAATGTGTGGTTTGATTATTTTTCTTCCATCTTTAAATCAAATGGTCTTACTGGTGAAATCGCTTATTCAAGCTTTTATTCTAATAACTATTTCTCATCTTTTGATCCGATTTTGGATCCTGACATAACTGTGAAGGAATTACATTGCGCTATAAATAAACTTAAGTGTGGCAAGGCACCGGGCGGTGATCTACTGAAACCCGAGTTTTTTAAATACCTCGGTAATAATTCATTAACTACTATTTGTAAAGTTTTTAACAAGGTCTTTTCCAGTGGTACGATACCTCCCCAATGGATATTAATAACCATAAACCCAATTTACAAAAAGGGGGATGCCTCTAATCCTGCAAACTATAGGCCTATATCTTTAATCCCGATTATCACTAAAATCTTTACCTCTATCTTAAATTCTAGACTCATAGATTGGTTAAATGCGCAAAACTTATTACTGGAGGAACAAACTGGATTCAGAAGGCACTACTGTTGTTTGCACCAGATTTTTGTATTGAATAGCTTAATAAACTCTAAATTGAAGAAAAAACGTGGAAAACTATATTCTGTTTTTGTTGATTTTAAGGGTGCGTTCGATAATGTAAATCATTTGTTACTTTGGTCAGAATTGCAAAAAATTAACATCAGCCCAAAATTTATTCAAATCCTGGTTAATATTTATAGTTCGGCATGCGCTAAAATTCGTTCATCTTCTGGACTGACGGACCCTTTTAAGATTAATTCCGGTGTTTTGCAGGGGGAGGTGTTGAGTCCAACATTATTTTGTCTCTTTCTGAATGAACTTATTGTTCGGCTAAATAATTCTGGCATCTCAGATATTGAGTTAAACAATGGATCACCAGTTAATATTTTATTATATGCCGATGATGCAATCATCTTAGCAGATTCTCCAATAAATTTAAATAAAAAACTTAGAGTTCTGGAAAAATTTTGCGCAGACTTCAAGCTTACAGTCAATATTGCCAAAACAAAAGCTATGGTTTTCCGGAAGGGGGGTAGGTTGTCTAAACATGATAATTTCTATCTTCAAAACTGTAGACTTGAAATAGTTAGCAGTTATATCTATCTAGGTGTACCTTTCTCCTCTACGGGTTCCTTCTCTACAGCAAAAACGCATTTCTGTAATAAATCAATTTCTGCTTTGCATGCCATGTGGCCAATTCTTTCTAGTGCAAGAATAAACTCTCCGGGGGCCTGGTTTAAACTGTTTAACTCACTTGTATTATCTGTTCTAAGTTACGGTTCACCTGTCTAGGCCAGGGGTCGGCAACCTTTTGAAACGGAAGAGCCAAAAGTTACAACTTTCAAAATTTCCCAGTTTTTAAAGAGCCACTGATTTTTTTGTTTCAATTTTAGATTTTTTATTTTAGATTGGGAGGGTGATTTTAGTTGGAGAGGTTTTTTCTGAGGTACCTCCTTTCGGGTACTTTTTTACATCAAGATTTAGGTGACTTACAAACACATTGTAAATTAATTTTAGTGAATTTAATTATTCCAAAATTTTGTAAACATGTAAATTACAAGAAAAATTGGAGGGTCTGGGGGTCCTCCTCCAGAAAAAATTTTGGATAATTCCCTTTCAAAATAGCATTTTAGCTCAATTTTAGGCCTCTTTTTCACCATAAGAGCACCATTCATTATTTAAGTGACAAAAAATCATTTTAAAAATTCAGAAGAATTTTGGAAATTTTATTCATTTTTTAGAACTTCTACAATAGACCATATGAGAATAACTCCTCATACGTTCCAGAATTTTCATGGAAAAACAGAACACATATTATGTTTCAAAATTTTGAGGGGTAATTGGGGGTTCTCCCCCAGGAATTGTTTTGAGTTTTTACCATTAAAAGTAGTGTTTTGACTCATCTTGAGAACTTTGGGTTACACCGCTCCTTTTGAGTCACATTGATTTGATTAGGAAATTAAAAATAAATTTTCTAATTTTTTAAGGGATTTGAAAATATATTAAAATTTTTTTCGTATGGAACTGGAGAGCCGCAACTTAACATCAAATGAGCCGCATGCGGCTCGCGAGCCGCAGCTTGCCGACCCCTGGTCTAGGCAATCTCCTTCATCGATCAATTAGCAATTAGAACATATTCAGAATCTGTTTATTCGAAAATTATTTAATTTATCAAGATGTACTCCGGGTTACATCTTAAGATTAGAACTTGGTCAACCTAACCTCTCAATAACAATAATTAAACTGCTAATTAAATTTTGGATCCGAATCCTCAAAATGCCTGAGCATAGGCTTACTAAAATTGCATACTTACAATATTATTACAACCAATCAGTTCCACTAAAATTTAATTGGGCATTAAATATCAAATCCATAATTGATAACTCGGGTTATTCTTTTGTTTGACTTTCACAAGATCCAGAAGTTGCTGTGAAGTTCAAGTTCTTCTTCTTCTTCTTCTTCTTCTTCTTCTTCTTCTTCTTCTTCTTCTTCTTCTTCTTCTTCTTCTTCTTCTTCTTCTTCTTCTTCTTCTTCTTCTCTCCTCCTCCTCCTCCTCCTCCTCCTCCTCCTCCTCCTCCTCCTCCTCCTCCTCCTCCTCCTCCTCCTCCTCCTCCTCCTTCTCCTCCTCCTCCTCCTCCTCCTCCTCCTCCTCCTCCTCCTCCTCCTCCTCCTCCTCCTCCTCCTCCTCCTCCTCCTCCTCCTCCTCCATATCACGATAATTTAACAATGCATGTTTCTATACCTTCATACAACCACACTCTTACAAAAAAACTCATCTCTTCAAATAGAAAATTTTTCAGTGTATAGCCTTTTTCCTTCAATATACCCCTAATTCATAGACTTGATTAAAATCTTTAAGAACACTTCACACCCAAAAAGCACATCGATTGGTAAACACAAAGCACCAGTATCCTCCTCGAATTAAGGCTAAGTCTAAGCGAAGGAGTTTTTTCCCGCTCAATATCATCTCCAAGACAATGAAATTATCAGAGAACTAAGTGGGTCTCTCTTCTTTGCTCACCCCGCCACTTCTCGAGAACTGGTTTGAACAGCAAGATCCGGAGAAACACTAGAAATGCATTTTTATCCCTGCAAAGTCGCGGTGCGCTAATCAAGTTTCGCACATCTTTTATACTCCCTCTTTCCTCAGGGAAAATAT
Organism: Tetragnatha versicolor; assembly: GCA_024610705.1. NCBI lineage: Eukaryota > Metazoa > Arthropoda > Arachnida > Araneae > Tetragnathidae > Tetragnatha > Tetragnatha versicolor. The sequence continues at coordinate 7,934,081 of JANDEH010000006.1, read as the reverse complement.
GCTTCGAAGCGAATCAAGCCTCTCCTTTAATCGAGTTCCCTTTCTGGGGGCCGAGAAAAACACTGCAAGTCCATTAACATGGATAGATTTAATTACGTTTCCGATGTCTTGGAGAGAGAGAGGCTTATAACACTGGGGTTAGAGGGGAGCTTTTATTCAAAAGCAAAAGAGTTCGTTTAGAAGCTTTTTCGGATTAATGGAATGAAATGTAAAGTGTTTATCCGAATTGAGTTGCGATGATAATTAGTTAAGTACGTCAAAGTTTAAATATCTAATGAAACGTGAAGATTTGATAAAATACATATCTAGCGGGGAAATATTTCGTAGTCTTTTTTGAAGGTTGTTAAGATACTAAACTGCTTAACCAACGATAGTAAAAGGGTTACGTGATTTTGACAGACTCGGAGGGGAGAAAGGAAGAAGCTGAGGGGCAGTTGAACGAAAGAGGAAGATACATTTATTCACTCTAACCTTAGTTAGACCCCCTTCCCCTTGGTGAGATTTAGGGAGATTTTGCTGGACCCCCCCCCTCCCCCACGTGAGATTTACCTAAAATCTTTAATAATAATTTTCTATCCTATTCGTTTGCATTTTGTGCTTCACACCAAATAAAACTTTTCCATTATTGATGATGTTGGGGAAAGGACATTATTCCGCCTAAAAATCACGACAGTGTCTTATCTGTGGGTATTATTCCTTTTTCATACTTAAGAAAATCGTATAATTTCTAACTTAAAAAGTTGACGTAAGATTTTAATCGAACCCCCTCCCCCCTTGGTGAGATTTGGTGAGATATTTCCAAACCCCTCCCCCCCCCTTTTTGACCTCACGTAATTTATGGATGTCCCCTTACTATCGTTGGCTAAGCAGTATGTATTTAAAAAGGGGGATACTTGAGAGAGTACATAGATCGATAAACCTTCAAGCTCCAGTGTAACCTTATCTCACATGGTGACGTGCACTACCACTACGCCACCGGGGCTTCTGTTTATGTAGATGTTTTTAGGATAGAATATTTTTAAAGTTTAAAAATATGTTTTCTTTTAGTACGTATGATCGCTCGCAAAAAAAGGAAATTCTTTTATTAAAAAATAATTTTCAATACGAGCCAATGTATCAATTTTCTTTCTGAGCTTCATTAGCTTACCCAAATACAGTCATATAGTGGAGAGGGGTAGTCATGCAACTTTTAGGCTAAGAGCGCACTAGATACTTTTGTCACGGCGATTGAGACAAAATTATCACCCTGGCTATTGCAAAAAGCTAGAGCGCGCGCATTAGGCGACGAGACTCTTAGCCACTGAGCTATAAAACAAACTGGAGTGTCAACCTCCGATACTCTAATAAGCGATTGATCATGCCAGCGCGGAAGGTCACAATGCCCGGATTGCTCTCAGCAATCCGGGCAAGCTTGAAGCAAAGTTGGAAGAGCATTTCCCCTTTTAATCCGCCCGTGCCTGTTTTTCAAAATATTATGAGCAAAATTTAGAATGGTCGTTTCAATCTGTGCATACAACTGTGCTACCAGATGGAGAAATTTAAAAGAAGATGGAAATCCTTTCCGCGGTGTGATGCGGTTTCAGCACGCTAACTAGTCACTCCAGTTTGTTATATAGCTCAGTGCTCTTAGTCGATTGCCAAAAATCTACCATAGAAATGCATTGCTCTCGAGTGACCTAGTGTTTATAGTCTCCGCGACAGAAGTCTCTAGTGCACGCTTAGCCTTAAGGATGAATGTTGAGTATGGATCGTAATTTAAAAATGCCCTGGTTCCTTAAAAGTAATTAATTACCCTAGTACCTCTCTCTATGGGTTTCAGAAATCAATTTGATGGGACCCTTAAAATATCGGAAAGTGTAATAACAGGGGAATTTCGGAACATTTTCCAAATCACTTAATATACATCCTCGAATAAAGCCCCTGTCATGAATAACTCTGCCGAGATAACCAAATAAAAAAGGCATAAAAACCTTCAAGAAGACCCTCTATAAATATATCTCCTCTTCAGAATTGGGTTAAAGAGAGAGAGAGAGACGTTTTCCCCAAATAGCGGTCTTTTCATCACCCATAATCGAGTTTGCATCTCGAAGAAGCTTCGCCGAATCAGCCGTCTTTTTCCAAGCGAACTCCTTTTTCTCCCACCCAAAAACATTGGAAGTCCATTAACACAGGGAGGGCCCGGGGAATCTAATTAAGTTTTTGCCCGCGTCTCAAGATAATTGACAGGGCGTCAATAACACGCGACGACCCCGGAATCGTCTGCTGGATAATATAAAAAAAAGATAGATCGAGTGAGCGAAGAGAAGTGAAGAAATAACGCGCGACGTCATAAAAAAGAATATTTCTCCACTCAAGAATCGGGGTAATTTCAGTTTACCCTGACTCCATTGATCGATGTTAATTAACAGGAATGAAAAGACGGGGAAAATCCCCTGGGGGATTATGGAGGGGTAAAAGGGGGTTTTTCTAATTAAACTGGTTTATGGATATTGCGAGGGGGTATTAGGGGCGTTCGCTTCTTGTTGGTGGATGAGATTTATGGGCGTTAAAGGAAAGGGAACAGTTTGGGAGGCGACCGGAGGTCCGATATAGGGAAATATTGGCGTAAAAAACAGGCGACGATCTGATAAATACAAATGCTTCCTTTTTACATTTTTCATTTTAATTGAGAAAGGGTTCAGTTCTGTAAACACTTGAGAAAATGAAGCTGTTAAAATTCTTCACTGGCCCAAGATCTGTAAGTAACTCGTTGACCCTCTGATTAACTTCAATGTCCCTAAAAACTTTCTTACCCTTTGAACTTAAATAGCCCCAAATTTTTTTAATTTTTTAAGCTTAAATTTGCCCTACAACTTCATAAATCCATTAACTAGAAGGCCTAGTCAAACCATAAAGGGAAACAAAATAATGACATTGAAAATAGTTAGAAGACTTTGCAATTGTTGACTAAGCTGGAAGCCCTCTAGGGATAGTATTTTAAGAATTTAAGACACCCAGTCGAAAATGTCATGGCAACAATGCCACGTTTTGGCCCTAGCATTAAATAAGTGAAAATCACATTCTTTTATGTAGATGCAACATAAGAAGAAAGCTTGGACATTGCATTAAATATGTGTTGGTGCATTTTTCTCTTGAAATTTGTCCCCAGGACAGGTCTGAAGGTAAGGACGGACAACCGGCTAAAAAACCTCAATGAAGCAGCTCTGGTTGGCCAAAGTACCGGTAGATCATACTGAGGACAAGCGGCAGTGGGATGGATGTCGTTTGCAGTACTGCGTATTGTCCGTTTGGTCCGCATAGCTTCTTACATCTTTGTCTCCAAACAAGGGGCTGAAAATGGGCCTTTCTGTTTCCAATAGTGCACAAAATAAGAAAATGAAAATCCCAATTTCATGACATGGTGTTTATGAGAGAATCCTGCTTCGGTTTGGAGCACCACAACGGTTGGGTATGAGTTTGAAGACACATAATGGAGAGAGCGCACTCAGCTGATGATTTTCTAATCGTTCCACGGAGTGGTGAAGCAGGGTAAAGGAGTGGGGATGCATTGGATTCCATTTCTGCAACTCCTGAGTATGATTCACCAGTACTTTTTCCAACCAGAGCTGAGTCATTGAGGTTTTGCAGCCGGTAGACCGTCCTTATCTTCAGACCTGTCCTGGGGACAAATTTCAAGAGAAACATGCACAACCACATGTTGTATTCAATGTCCAAGCTTTCTTCTTAACCCCCTAGGTTGCATATTTACCCCGTCTTTCCCGTTCTCTAGAACCAACACCCAAAAAACAAATCCGGTCAATGAGGAGAAATCACCTAGCCCAATATGCAACGTCCGCTGGTGCACCATATGAATTTGGACTACCTGAGGAGGCAACATGGTCATTCAATCCCTCAAAAGTCATTTAGATCCCCTGTCACTCAATACCATGACGTGTGACGGTGGTAATGGACACCTATGGAGACAACACTCCTCCCTGTTTTTCTAGGCCCCCTAACATCCAGAAAGGCTGATTTTTTAATCAATTCCCATTGATACTATGTGCAATCATAGAAATAAATTTGACTTTTATATCTTCTTTCCTTCTTGGTGTTGGGATTTTTATTTCCGCTAGGGTATTTATAAACTCGATCCTAAAAATCCTATTAAAACTATGATAATAGTAGTTTACTACCCTCATCATCCAACACAAACACAAGCACTTCTACTTTAACTGACTCAAAGAATGTAGTTTCTTAACATATATACTACTTCTTATGGAATCCCAAGAAACTTCTCTTCGCATTTCTAAAAGCAAGGTAGACTTCAGGTATTGCATTCTCACGTATCCACACATCCCCAGAGATAAATGGCCATTACAAGATATTCTTGGCCTGAAGGAAATTTCTTTTAACCCCAGGTAAAGAGATTAAGCCCGATGATTTATGCATTTCGATGCTCTCTTTTTCTATGCTTTATGTCATCGCTGGATCTCTTTCCCCAAAAGATCAGTAAATCAAGCGGTAAAAGAGTTGGAAGCGTTTCAGAAGCACTCAAAGAACAAGAAAAATAGCGTACTGCTCCGTTTTTTCTTCCGATTTTTTTCGTAATAGTAGTAGTAGTTTTATAGGTAACTCGCAAAGTTCTAGTACCAAGGGTAATACACAATTACGTCAGAGTGTTTTCAGAGGTTTTATCCTTCCTCTGTCTTTTTACAAATTGTCCCATTTCAGTGATACCTCGATGAGGGGGTATTTTATAGGGTAAGCCCTAAATTTTTTTATGTTTGATACCGTATCATAGTTATAAAATTTTTAGGGCTCACTTATTCTAAAAAAACACTAGGTGTAAAGATAATATATTCACTGTTCATGTTCATACATTGATGTAATTTAGAAGATACTCTTAATAAAAGAAAAACTGCAATTATATTTTTCACTTTCTTTAAGAATCTCGATTATTATTTTTACTCTTTAGTTACATTATTTCTGAAGTCCTTTTAAAACTCTAACTGCAACCCAAAAGTCACTAAATCTATTAGTTGATATCTGAATTTAGATCCTTCCTTCCTACATAATAGATCTAAGTCAGCTTTAAGCGTATTTTTCACCCTCCAGACTTTACTAAAAAGAAAATTTTCTGAATTTACATATCAAAATAATAACTTGTATAACTACAACGCACTTGCTTTGGGCTTTTAAAATCATTACGTTGATCCCGTAGCATACACACTACACACTCCCTTATTATTTTTGAATTTTCAAGAAAGTGTTATTCTTGCCTGTAACCAAAATATTTTTTATTTTTTGGGGGAGCATCAAAACTGCCCCGTTGATTTGTCTCTTTCTATACTTTATTGTGGATGACGTCAATATTTAGGTGCATTGAAAGCTTTCTATAAATCTTAAAATTTTACTCCATGCTTTAAAATGTATCATGATTATGCAACAGTTAATTAAGCTCGCCCTACGGTTAAATTGTATTTTCTCCCCATTTTTAAAAATGAAAGCTTTTGAAAGCTATAGATAGAAAGCATTATTAAACACGAAAAGACTTAAGTCTGGCTAAAAGTAGGAAATAGCAATAGGAGAAACCCCTTAAAAGCTTTCCGTTTCCGTATTTTTTTTATGTGAAAAATTGTTATCTAAATTAAAATGTAGTTTCAGATATCAGTAATTGAAAGCTAATAAAGTGGTTAAAACCCATTCAAAAGTAAAGTTGGAAGTATTTCAATTTACTGAAGTCTGGTTTTTGGTAATGGGCGTTAAAGTTTTCAAAGCTTGGTTTCCTATTAATATTTTCCACCGAAATGGAAAACACGCAAAGTAAGTTTTTTGCTTGATGAGCAATTTTTTAACGATCGGAAAATATAATGAGGTTGTTTTTATCTTTTATTAATGCGCGTATAAAAACATCAAATGAAACAAAACTAACAAAGTTAATTACTACCATCAGTTTTTAATTATTTAACCAGTTTGTTAACTATTTCCTTTTATTGTGTAAAAGATGTTTGTGGGTGTAAGTAATCACAATAATAAGAAAATCAATTTCAATAATTGGATTCAAGAAGTACTTAAGTATTTTTTGTAAAGGAAAAATTGCATTCCTTAACTGCACATTTTTACAATTAGTTTGATTAAGAATATTATGCGAAATTTACATATAGAACACCGCAGTTAATGGTGGAGTAAAATAACAAATAAAAAAAGGGGATGAAAAAATACAGGTATCCCCTAAACCCCCTAAACTATGCTCCCTTTTTAATAATTGAACTTAAAGCATCATAACGCCCTTTCACCACATTTTTATTAATTTAAAATTGATATGTTAATTATAAATTCAACGTTAATAATATTTTCGAGAGTAAGTAGTATATTATACAGTGTAAATGTGTATTAAACTTTTGATTACGTAAGAATATATTATTTTTTAGTTTTCCTTTCAATAAATTAACCACCTTTTTTTACTCTTCGATATGCTCGCCCCCCCCATTACATTTTATCGCGTCCCCTAGCGGTAAAATTTAATTTTCTTTCAACAAATTTAAAGGTTATAATACTTTAAAACTAATATTATTTTATCTTTATACATTTCCAATATTTATGTGCTAGTATTTATGTTACTATATTACTAATATCGGCCCCTGAACCAACATAAACTCATTAAATCCATCTCTTCACCTGAATGCAACCACACAAACAAAGTTACAACAAATTAATTACTATCTAGCATAGTTGAAGTAACATAACTAAAGGTTAGTTAAATGTTGTCAGATGAACAACTTTTGTTTCAATAGAACTAGAAAACTATTGGTCTTGCTACTGTAATCTTTTTGAGAAAGTATAAATGTATCAAATAAATACGGCCTGGGGCTATTATTGGATTTGCTTCCTTATTAGGAAAAGTCAAATAAAGAAAACTCTTATGGAGGAGACACTTTGAAAATAAATGAATTATTTTGAGCAGAGCCGCCGGTTGGTGTCAAAACTATTCTTTACAGAAATTATATTTAAAATGTTTCAATCAAAATATAGTACAGGGTGTTTTAACAGTCTGCCCAAACTATCTTTATGCATAGAACATACACTTTATGTGAAATACATTAAAAATTACCAAAGAACGAAGTTCATTTTTCGAAAAATGTGACATTGTGAATGGCCTCCATTGTTCCAAACCTCTTTGATCGGATGACTAAAGAGGTAATTAGCTCTATGATTTTGAAACCGCTAGATGTATTGGTCATTCCATGTGAACATTTAAAAAATTCATACTTCAATATTACCTATATGTGCGAAGTTCCATCCAGCAAAGCGTGGAATAATGATTCTCTTTATATCTGTGCTTCAAACACCTGCTGCGAAGCGAAGAAAAAATCCCTCTAAAGGTTGAAAGAAATAGTTGAAAGTGTCCCTCATTCTAAATTCGGCTCTTATGATTTTGGGTACTTTTCCGTTAGCCGGTCGCAAGCAAAAATACGCCAAATAATGTAGAATTTGCGACCGTTGACTGTTTTGTCACTTTTTTGGCGACTTGGCTCGCGTTTGGTTTACAGTTGGCGACATTTGCACCCGGCTAACGGAAAAGTAGATATTTTGATTGGCTTTCGGAAGAAACGTCAGCTCATTAAAAATTCTGAATTTCCCCCGATCAAGGGAACGCTTGGTGGTAGAATGTGAGCTCCGTAGTAGATTAACGCTAACGGATAGAAGTCAATTGCCAAACTTTTAAATATTGGTTGGAGCTTTATTAAAAACTTTTTTTTACTTTGTAAGAAGCACGTTAGTTTTTGCTTGATATTTAAAACTAATAGGCTAATAACATGCTACTAATCTTTTTATATTTTTTAAGTAAAAATGTAATTGAAGTAAAGGGCAATTTAGAAAAATTTATAAAATATTAAGCAATATTAAAAGATAATAATATATAAGGTAAATGTGGGTATAGTGGACACTGTACCAATAGTGGACACTGTACCAATAGTGGCCACATAGCTGATTAATTTTAAATAGAACGAGTTAGAGGCATCGAACAGCGTCAAAATTCATAGGCATAGTAGATTGTACAATCAGGTAAGCTGATAAATTACCACCGATACCACAGATCAGCATGGGAAGGATATTTAAATATTTGAAAATAACAACATCGGCCGAGTGACTGAAATTTGATTTTGCTTATTGAATCGCGTAAGGAAACGGGTAGGTCGGAACTGATTTTTTCGTATTTATTACCGCTTGATTGACTTTTAAATTTATATCAAGATAAATAAGAGTGTATAAAATAATACTGAATAAAATTTATTTGAAAATGTTGACTTTACGAGGATTTATGGGGGTGTCCACTTTACCAACACATAATCTTAGATTTTCCAATAGTGGCCACCGCCAATGGCTTCTAATAGAAACATAAATAATACTTAATTTGAATAAGTTTTTCTTCCTAAACTGTTGACTGTGCTTTAAAATGAGTGTTAAATAAATTTGGTTTCATTCTGGCTTCGGGAACCAATGTTTCTAAAACATTGAACTACATGCTAAATTCCTCTCAAATCAGCTACAGCGTAGCCTTTGGGCCGAAAACTATCAATTTTTTTTAAATAAAGCTAATTTGATTGAATCTAAAATACATTTCGTTGGGAAGGAAGATTTAATTAGAACTAGACGACTATACCAAGAAAAACCCCTCAATTTCATGCATAAACCCCTCATATAGGCAGAAAAAGACAGGTGTCCACTATTGATGCAAGAGGTGTCCACCATAGAAGCAACAGCTTCATCTATGTGGCCACTATAGATGCAATTTGGAGTACTTTTAAAATATTAATTAAAAATACTTTGCCCAATCTAATTAAAGTTTTTAATGGTAAAATCGAAAGAAGAAGATCCAATTAACCTAAAAATAGGATGATAACCGCTTCGAAGCAAATAGATTGGTATTTATTAAGAATTTAAGCAAAAATTTTCCTTAAAGTGTCCACTATACCCACATTTACCTTATATATATATATATTAGGGTGTATCGAAAAAAACTTTTTTTCGATTTTGATGACGTAATAGTGCGGAAAAGTTGTCTAAGGTGCCAGAGAGTACCTGTGAATTTTTTCAAAATTTTTGGATAATTTCTTAATGTGCCACATTGGCCCTGAAGTTCCCCATGTTAATCCAATGGGGCGCGCCGCCAAAAAGGCCGAAAATCGGTTTTTCGCCCCTCATTTCTACCCTAATCACACGACGAATGTCTCGTCTCGAGTTATGGACTCTATATGATGTATGCTATCCGATAAAACTTGAATAATAGCCTAAATATCTATATTACGTTTTTTTGTATGCTCAAATTTCGTCGAAAATTGCGTATTTCCTCGTTCAAATCAGAGCCCATAATCAACATAATATAGAGATTTAAGTTATTATTCAAGTTTTTTCGGGTAGCATACATCATATAGAGTCCATAACTCGAGACGAGACATTCGTCGTGTGATTAGGGTAGAAATGAGGGGCGAAAAACCGATTTTCGGCCTTTTTGGCGGCGCGCCCCATTGGATTAACATGGGGAACTTCAGGGCCAATGTGGCACATTAAGAAATTATCCAAAAATTCTGAAAAAATTCACAGGTACTCTCTGGCACCTTAGACAACTTTTCCGCGCTATTACGTCATCAAAATCGAAAAAAAGTTTTTTTCGATACACCCTAATATATATATATATATATATATATATATATTCTTTTCAATGCCAGCGAAGAAGTTTGTTTAGAAAAAACTCCCACCCCAACAATTCTTTATCGTGAACTAATGCGTTTAGAAAACCTTTATCTGTAGACCCACACAGCTTTTTTGAGAACATTTGTTATTCTAATCATGGTTGTCACGTTTTTAAATTGGAAAGTTTACGAGTCAGTTTTCTAAGGCTATCGAAATCCGATTAGGAGATTAAAAAATCCTTTTCATTTTAAGAATAAAAAAAGGAGAATAGTCTCATCTTTCCGCCATCATGTCTTTTCGAGTAAAGCACAGTTTTTCCCCTTGTACTCAGTTTGAAAACTCTTGACTTACAAGAACAGATTCGAACTTAACAAGCAATTTTAATTTACTGAGTATTTTTTGGGGGGGAGGGTGAATTTAATCGACGAGTTGGCTTTGTTCTTTTAAAAAGTTTTCTAAGCTAAAATGAATTTAAGCTTTGGCTTGGAAGGTCGATGATTGGAATATTTATTTCCTTTATCCTTTTTTTAATTAAACATTAACTTTGGCTTGTAAACAAGAAATTTAAAAATTAGTTAAGTTGTTTTTCATTTAAACGAAAAGTTTTTCTCTAAAAAGATTTTTAACTGCATAAAATGTTTCTGTTACTAAGAATATAATATTACTATTGACGATTACTATATATTAACTATCATATTTTCTTGTTTCTACAGCCTAAGTAAAATTAATTAAGATTAATCATTTTATCTAATCATTTCTTCAGTTTTAACTGGGTATTCTTTTCCTTTTAATTCTAATTGAGTAGTATCTTTTTAGTACATGAACTGTTTATAAGTCTTATCTTTTAAGTTCTAACAGAAATAAAAACTGAATTGAATAATTCAAGTTAATGTTTTCCTCCTACGTTTCCTGTAGATATCAAGAGATTCAGTAGGATTAACCATCTCATTTACAGACTTGGTATTAAGTTCTTAAAGCTCTTTGTTAAAGTTATTAAAAAAACTTATCACTTACATCACTTGCTTCATTTTCAGGATTACCTTAGGCTTTGCTTCAATATTTTCTTCTTATAAATTAAAACTTTGGAGAATTTATAGTGCTCAAAGAATTTTTTTGGAAAGTTTTTAATCAAAACGTTTTGATTTCGCTTTTACAATACTTTTAAGTTTAAAATACATTAGTAACTGTGCAAATACACATACTCATTTAATAAGCTTCGGTTTATTTTAGCTTACTAAGCTATTCGGAATAAAGGAACAAATAATGTCATTTAAAATTCCTTTAGTGATGATAAAAGTGTTTAGTAAACAATTTTAAATTTCATATAAAATGGGTGACAGTTTCTGACCCTGAAACCCTGTGTTTTAAAATTTTAAGTTCTCTTCTTTATCCCCATAAACCCTGTTAATCATTTCACTAAACAATGTATAATTTAGACACCAACGTATTCGTATATAATTTTTAATGTCAAATCCATTTCTTACTTTCAATTTAAAAGGAATATTTCTGTAACAGATGTGTAAAAGCATACATATCGTCAGTTTACAGAAGAAAGGCACTAAGTCATTTTTTGAAAAATCTTTTGAAGTCTTGAAATAGGTAGAACAATGCCTTGAAATAGCGAATTCCCCCAAAATCTCGCTAAACTGAAAAGTGATTAGTGGGTTGGTAAAATTTCATAGCACAAAAGATGATGATTGGATATGAGTTGATGAGCTTGAAGCTACTTAGATCCTTTCTCCTGTAAGTAGGTAGCTAAAATAGCTTTACAGTTTTACATTTATTTTTGAAATTCCTGTAACCCATCGACGAGCAGTTGCACCTTAGGGATAAAAACTTATGGATCAATGTATTTTCCCCCTTTTTCTCTCTTTTTTCTTTTCTGTATACTTTTGTGTTATAGTGCTTGTTGTTTGATAGTGTTTTGTATTTTGTTTATTGTAATAAATTTGATTGATTTATTGAGTTTTCAACAATTGAATCATTTTAAAAGTTCCCAATAAAATTAACTAACAAATCCAAATCCCTCATTAGGTCCCTCATAAATGTCTCTCAAATAGTTCTGAAACCCATCAAAAGACTAACCTGCTGTACGCCACTGGCTTCATTTAACCATCGAAGAAATTCCCCCAAGACCTACCTCCAATATTATTAATCCTACATCCCCTAATCTCAATGAAGAGACGTGTCCCCATCCAAAAGAGACATTCCACATTATTCATTTACCCCATCTCACCATCCACCGCAAACTGAAGATTGATGGACAAGTGCAATCCATTCATTACACAGCAGTGGCTTCTTCGGGAGCAGCTTCACAATGGGGGACTTGCATACCGATTGGTAAGTGCGGCGGAAGAATTTATCTACCCTTATCGATCTAAACGACAAAGACGCTATGTAAATAATCCTCTCGTGGTATCTCTTTTCCAGAGTAAAGATATTTAACGGGGAGGGTCATTAAATAAATTCCGGTTCCACTCTCCTAAAGGGATGGCCATAAACGTAATGAAAAGAAGTATGGAGAGTACTTTCTGAGGGGATGGAGGCTACTACTAGATTGGATGTTTCGGTTTCCATAAGTTGAGAAGTGTTGCACTTAAGGGAGGATCGAGTGACAGTTTCAGTCGTTTCTCAGGATTAGTCCTGAGTGTATGGAATGTGTTTTTATGGTTACTTACTCCATGGTGGGGGATAGGAAAATGATAAAATATTTGAGATGGGAGTTACGGTGGTTCTAAAGAATGTTAGTTGAATAGTTTGGAAGATTTAGGCACAAATTTTGGTTTTTGATTATTGAATGTATTTTATATTGAATCTGACAATCACGTATTAATTTAATGTTTCATTTACTATCTTTACATAAGCCTTTCTCTGATCGAGGGTAGAGAGGCATAAGAGCAAATATATGCTGAATAGCACATATTAGGCTTTTAAGAGCAAATGTATGCTGAAGAGAACATATAGGCTGAAGAGAAATGGGATGCTGAAGAGCACGGAGAGGCTCAAGAATGAAGATATGCTTAAGATAAAAGAGAAGAGAAAAATGCCTTTAGCAAGAGGGGCAGAAAAACTTTTTGCATTGAAAAATAACTAAATAAGCAAAAGTCATTGCTATGTAGTAAGTATAACTTGAATAAAATAGAGTTACCCTACATTCACACATGGAATGTTAATCTAGTTTAAGTGCTAATCTATCTTAAATATAGCATTGTTATACTACATGCACACATAAGAAAGTTAAACTAGGTGAACTTAAGCGAGAACTTCAAATATTTTAACGTAAACTTTCTTATTTTTATGCGTTCACACTGCAGCTTCTTTTAAACTGTCTTAAATAGTTTTATCGATGGGGAAAGAGTCCTCCAGCTAGCTGCCATGTTTACCCACAGCTCAAATGATGACTGTCAACCATACAGATATAATAACTAATATTATTATAATTAGATCATAAAGTAATAGTTATCAGTAGATAATTATTTTAGGGTCTAATAATAATAAAATTAATGATTATATCGCTATGGTTGTCAGTCATCATATAAGCTGTGGGTAAACATGGCGACTGTATTTTGATTGTACAGTATTCTCTCGTTATTCGCGGTAATTCCGTTCCAAAACACACCGCGAAATCCTCGAATAACGAACCCTGTTTTAAAACGCGCATATATGATAATATAACAAATATAATGGTTCGATTCCTTCATTTATTACATAAAACTAATAAAACTGGTTCATATAAAAGTAGTATTAACTGTAAATTACTGTAAATAATTTTTTTAATAACTGTAAATAACTTGTAGTAAATACCAAAAGGGTTAGTAGTTAGAAAATTTGCTTAGTAGAAGTCACATTTTTCAAAATGGTTTTACATAATAAATATCGGAAGCGAACAATTATGTTATCTTTATTACATTATTACAATTATTATATCTTTATCGCCAAATATGCAAGTTTCATTGATAAAAATCTTTGAGATCGAAATCCGCAAATATGCGGGGGTAACATTGCTCAACCGCGAACATTGAACATTGCTGAACTGCGAATACTGAACAGCGAATATGCGAGGGCGCACTGTATTGATATTTCGGGAGGGGATATGGGCGAATTTTAGCGTTTTTCTATGGTCAAAAAAAGATATTTACATGGTTTCCCCCCTCTGGCTACTCCCCTGCATGACGTCATACGTCCAATTTGAAGACGTCATTTGACGTGAATTGGACGTCATATGTGACGTTTTTTATACGAGGTTAAACGACGTGATTTTCTGACGTGAATTATTAGCGATTGACTAAATGTGTCATTTTTTAAGTACTGGCTGTTTATAAATAATGCGTAAAATTGCCAACTTGATTCAAATGATCAATTTTATAGATAGTATATATTGTCTAATCATTGGATCAAGTTAGCATATTTAAACATTATTTTTAATAACCAGTACCTAGAATATAACACATTATATTCAATCTATAATAAATACTGTTTCTTAAATCTATAATGAATTTCTTTTGGATATAACAGATTTTTTTTATTACTGTGAACCATTTCTTCTTCTCTAAAGACATACAACACCATAAATAGAGCAATTCTATATTCAAAATGATTTTTGTTTTTCTACAAAAATAAAGAACCACCTATAAACCATCTTTAACACTCATCTTTAACATTCAAAAATATAAATTATTCGAAAAAAGAAAAAGATTGTTTTTTTTCTTAGGTGAAAAGATTGGAAGAAGCATTAGAAAGATTTTCGGTACTTACGTATTACAAAAACACAAATACTAAAACAAGAACAGTTTATTGACCAGATATTTACACAAATTTTACAAATAGGGTTTCTTGTATCCCAGAAATCAGTTGAAGCGATGTATACTAAAATATAACACAAATCAAAAATACAACTGAGGTACAACTATAAAATGATACAACTGAGGTACAATTTTTAGAGATTTCTGGCGTGTAACATATTAGAAACTACGGCATTACCTTATTCTTAAAAAGTAATCAAATAACGAGAAGGAAATTACTTGTATTCCTTGATTTCAGAGTGTGATCGGGTAAATCCCTACTGTTTAGTTTAGACTTGATGCTAAGTTTGAATGGTTTGAATGGCCGTCGGGATTTATTGTTTGTTGATACATGTTCCAGAGAGATTAGTGGGATTTCTAACTTCACGAAAATGGGTTTCGCGTGCTTTTTCGTGATTATGCTTAGTGAAAATAGCCATTTTGTTCCTTAAAATCTGTAGTTTACGAATCGCGATGGTGGACACTTCGGGTCTGCGCCAGGGGATGGTGAGAGGCGCAGAAATGGAAAATCGACGAGTTTCAATTTTGTGTTTTTGGAGTCAAAATGGTTCCTTTTACTTTTTTAATTTGCTCAAATGCTCCATAATACGAAAGAGGCGAGGGAGGACTAACGGCACATAGAGTTTGGAAAGGATCACTTCACTCCAGTAGAAGGGGTGGAAGGATAAAGTGGAACGTAAAAATTTGTAAGCCTATTTTCTCTGAGGCGCAGGCTTATAGTCGTCCATTAACGTAATGAAAGGTGCCATTCTTTTCCTTATTCTCAGGCGAGAAAGAATTGCGATAGTAGAAATCTGGCAACGCTCACTAGGGGTAGGGAGAGGGGCAGGAAAAAATTACGAAAATCAGCAATATCTCCTGAAAAATAATTTCTTTTCTGCACCAACTGCGGTTGAATGTTTTGTAAATTGACACCAAAAATGGGTAAAATGCATTAAACCGATTTTCGAACGATTCTTCTACTTACAATAGGGCCTGAAAGGTGTAGAAAAAAATAAGGGGAAATTCTCAACTTTTAAGTCTTTTAAAAACTTATTTTTACTCGTGAAGAAGCACTAATTTCAAGCTAATTTTTCCCTTTATACACTTAAGAATACGAAATACCATCGTAGATATCTGGGACCTGCGATTAAGGAGGGGGGCAGGGGCAGAAAAAAATATTCCTGTAAATATTTTTTTATATATTTATATTTTATATTATTATGTATTTTTTTAAAATATAATAATTCCTGTAAAAATATTCAAATTCAAAAAAAACCTGTAATTATTACAAAATTACAGGTTTTTTTTGCCCAACTAACCTTCCCCTGCCTAATACTACAGATTTATATTATACGTATCATATTCCATGGAGTAAAATTGGAAAATCGAATTCTTTTAATGCAATTTTTGCGAGAAATACTCACTTTTTAGTAAAATAGTAAAATGTAATACCCCCTAATATTCTATTTTATCCTCTTACCCTCCAAGAAACAGTTTTAACATGGGTCTCCTTCATGTCTGCTATGAATTTTCTTATTTTAGGGATATTTTATCTTATTTAGACACAATTATACAAACTAAAATTTAATATATAAAATTTTTCTGCGCCGACCACGGACCCTTGTCTTGATTCCCAAATTTCATTGTCGGGTAACCCATTCGAGAGAGTTGGAGAGATAAATTGATTTGTTTATTATCACTCTCTTTCAAACAATTTCACGCCATTTGTCAAAAAATCGAATTTGTATTCCATTTCATCCATTCAACCCCCAAAGATGAGTTTATGCTTCTCAGGATAGACTACCTTGAGTGACCCCAATCAAAAATTTCAGTCCATAAAACCTTTTAAACAGGATAATTACTCTTTTTCTCAGTAAAGTATAATTTTAACTTTTTTCTGCCCCAATTGTTATCCTCGGTCGAGAATGAAAGTTACTTATTGTCGCATTTCCAGTTCTACAGATTACATAGAACCTGCTCAAATAGATTTCTACATTATTTCACTAAAATAGACACAATTTTTTTCAAAACATCCCATATAATTCCTTATGTTCCGCTTAACCCTTCCATTTCACCTTCCAATGGGAGGAACTCTTTTCTAACGGGTTGTTAGACATGTCAGGTATCTATCTTCTTTATTTGCACCACTTATGACTCTACTAAAAGTAAAAAATTTTGAATTTTACTCCCACGAAGAGTATAAAAACAGGAATATTTTTTTCTGCCCCTGCCCCCCTCCTTAATCGCAGGTCCCAGATATCTACGATGGTATTTCGTATTCTTAAGTGATAAAGGGAAAAATTAGCCTGAAATTAGTGCTTCTTCACGAGTAAAAATAAGTTTTTAAAAGACTTAAAAGTTGAGAATTTCCCCTTATTTTTTTCTACACCTTTCAGGCCCTATTTTAAGTAGAAGAATCGTTCAAAAATCGGTTTAATGCATTTTACCCATTTTTGGTGTCAATTTACAAAACATTCAACCGCAGTTGGTGCAGAAAAGAAATTATTTTTCAGGAGATATTGCTGATTTTCGTAATTTTTTCCTGCCCCTCTCCCTACCCCTAGTGAGCGTTTCCAGATTTCTACTATCGCAATTCTTTCTCGCCTGAGAATAAGGAAAAGAATGGCACCTTTCATTACGTTAATGGACGACTATAAGCCTGCGCCTCAGAGAAAATAGGCTTACAAATTTTTACGTTCCACTTTATCCTTCCACCCCTTCTACTGGAGTGAACTGATCCTTTCCAAACTCTATGTCCCGTTAGTCCTCCCTCGCCTCTCTCGTATTATGGAGCATTTGAGCAAATTAAAAAAGTAAAAGGAACCATTTTGACTCCAAACAACACAAAATTGAAACTCGTCGATTTTCCACCTCTGCGCCTCTCACCATCCCCTGGCGCAGACCCGAAGTGTCCACCATCGCGATTCATAAACTACAGATTTTAAGGAACAAAATGGCTATTTTCACTAAGCATAATTACGAAAAAGCACGCGAAATCAAGTTAGAAAACCCCCTAGATCGCTAGGTGGCATTGCGATAGAAATCAATTTAAGTCAGTTTGGGAAACTCGTTTTGGGTTAGCATGGTATTATTGCGCTCAACTAATTTAAATCTAAGACAGTCTGTTCACACATGCTCGACTTAAGTTAAAGAGCACTTAACCTAGCTCAACTTTTCCTGTGTGAACGTTGCCGTTTAAGGTTAAGGTAGTTTTATTGTGGTAAATCTGTTTAAATCTAAGAGAGTCCGTTCACATTTTCTTGACTTAAGCAAGGTTAGCACTTAAACTAAATTAATTTTTCATGTGTGCATGTAGTATAACAATGCTATATTTAAACTAGTTTAGCACTTAAACTAGATTAACTTTTCATGTGTGAATGTAGTATTAGAGAAGTAATTGCATTTTAAAATACGAATCTAGAACTCAGACACAGAAACGATTCTGTGGGATACGGGGTATGGGTAGTGCATGAATCATGAATGACAATATTTAGGCTGGTTGGAAGTACAATAAAGAAGGTTTAAAATAAAGAAGGCGAACTTTCACGTACGTTTCAGGAGCGTAACGAGCCGTGCTAAATGCGCATGCGTTTGGACTTTATGTGTACTGTATTTCACAATCCCTGCAAGATTTTTATACTTTATTAGCAATGCGCATCCATGTGGACTTGATTCTTGCTGTTTCTATAAAATATTTTAGCGAAATAATTTTATTTTCAATAAATTAATAATTTAAAATTTTTTAAAAAAAATTAGACAAAGTAAAACATTTAAAAAACCACAATGAATTTAATTAAACAAGGAATTACTGTTAAACAAGAGCAATTAATTCTTGCAATTTTTAATGGAATAATAAAAATTAAAATTAAATTTACTGAAAAATAATAACCGGGCTCGAACCCACGACCTTCCGCACGCCAGGCAGGCACTCTACCTCCACCCCATCCGGGCCACGCTTACCACAATCCTAAGTACTTTAAAACCACGCCTTTAACCCGAGCATGCGCATTTAGCAGGCTCGTTACGATCGTGAAACGCTTCCGAACTTTCAAATCTGGAGCATGGAGAAAAAGGGGTTACGTTTTAAGTCAGCATCCTAAACATCTTCCCTTATCCCATAGCATATAGACCGTCACTGTAGGTTGGTCCATGCTTATCCTGGCGGACAAGCTGCCGGATGCATTAAAGGAAAAGACAATTCCAATATCCACGGTAGCAGCAGAGCAGCAAAACACCATCAATGGGAGAAAGAGTGATCGATGGTGCTCGGGCATCGGGAAAAACGCTCTGACCGTCAAACGTCACTTAACGATGAGTAGCTCCATCGATCAAGAAATCCATTTTGAGATAGAAAAAAAGTTTTTTCCTGTCTTTTTTCTACTATCCCTCCGGTTTTATCCGCGAGTGTTTATCTTTGTGAGTAACTTTTTAAACCCACAGTGTCTTCTCTCTCTCGCGGAACATCGATATTAATTAAGAGTTTCTCTGGAGGCTTTTTTGGCGGAGCGTCCGGTAAGGTTACAGTCATCGGGGAGAAATTTTTATATTTTTGTTCGTGCTGGTGTTTAAAGAGATTGCTTTTTTTGTTATTGTTAATCGATTAATGCCTGCTTGAGTTATGTTGTGATACGTTTTGTAGGAAGGTAAAATGACTGGATTCAGCTATATTTTTCTATTTTTTAGGCCTTTTAGGGTACTTTTCGGCTATAGTTACTTGCATTACTGCTTATCCACGTCGTATCGTAAAAGTTAATACAAAAAAATTCAACCCATCAAACTATAAGTCATCGGTTTTTATATTTACCCAAACTACACTTAATTAAAATTTTTGATTTATTTTGTTCTTAACTAAATTTCAGGGAATGCTTTTTTTATTTTCATATTGTTCTCTTTATTATAATTTAGCTCTATATCATCTTGATTGTTTAATAGGTTTATTAAATTTATATAGATTTTTTAAACCCATTAAACATTTAATGCCATTAATAATAATGGAATTTAATAATTTATGGAATGACCCACCATTCACCTTCAAATCACCTTCAGAAAGTTCTGTCAATTTTGTCAGCTTTTGGCTTGATCAAAGGTTTTCTTCTGTGTGAAAATACTAAATTTCTTTTCTGTAAAATACCTTCGTAAATTCATTACATTCTGAACAAAAATGGGTGTTGTTTTTTTGAAGGGGGAAAGCTTAAAGGGTTTATAGTAAACTTTTAGTTTTCCCCCAAATTACCTTTTAAATTGACTTTAAACACCTGTACACTTAGGTGTAAAAATTACTTAAAAAACGAGTTTTTAATGGGTTATATTTACATTAAATCATTCCCTTTTTAAATAAAATACCCTTGCTTCTTTAAAAGATTACTAAAATATAAACAGTCAACTAATACTAATGAACAATCAAGTAAGAATAAAATGGGATGAAAAGGCATTTCATACGGGTATATCTATTTACTACACTGTTATTTATATACAGGGTGTCCCATAAATAATGGGTCACACTTCTAGGGGAGATAGTAGACACCAAGACGAGTCAGAATCACATAGGATTTGGGGGTCCCAGACCAAATCCCAGGGAGTTAAAAATGGAGCGACACCCCAAAAAAATTATTGGAAAATTAAATTTGTAGAAGAACTACTATTGGTAAAAATTTAATTATGGTCTCAAAAATTGTGGTTTAATATTATCTTTAAAATTATCTTAAAAGTCTTCACTTTAAAATTTGTTTCATTATGAAAAAAATTAAAAAACCACAAAAAAATGTGAAAATTATGCCAAAACCTCATTTTTTATTTCGAAATCCTTTCTTTTGATTTAATAATCTGAAAGATCATAGTTGAAAACCTTTAAGTCCAAAGTTTCGCGTAAAAACCATCAATATTAAATGCTTGAGAGACTGTTAAAGCATGGTTTAAGTCCGTTTTTGGCGTCCGCAAACTGCCGTTTTGGAAACGGCTATAGGAAACCAGTTAGCGCACGTAAAAAACGAACTTTAACAGGATCTCAAGCGTTTAATATTGATGGTTTTTAAGTGAAAATTTGGACTATGATCTTTCAGATTATTCAATCAAAAGAAATGATTTCGAAATACAAAATGAGGTTTTGGCAGAATTTTCGCATTTTTTTGTGGCTTTTTAATTTTTTTCATAATAAAATAAATTTTAAAGTGAAGGCTTTTGAGATAATTTTAAAGATCATATTAAACCACAATTTTTGAGACCATATTTAAATTTATACCTATAGTAGTTCTTCTACAAATTGAATTTTTCAATAATTTTTTTGGGGTGTCGCTCCATTTTTAACTCCCTGGGATTTGGTCTGGGACCCCCGAATCCTATGTGATTCTGACTCGTCTAGGTGTCTACTATATCCCCTAGAAGTGTGACCCATTATTTATGGGACACCCTGTATAAAATAACAATTTTGACTTACTTT
Source organism: Tetragnatha versicolor (assembly GCA_024610705.1). NCBI lineage: Eukaryota > Metazoa > Arthropoda > Arachnida > Araneae > Tetragnathidae > Tetragnatha > Tetragnatha versicolor. The sequence continues at coordinate 7,913,186 of JANDEH010000006.1, read as the reverse complement.
ATCCTATTATTTATGCTGTGTTTTTTACTTAATGATGATCTTATCAATTTTATCTCGGTTTTGTATCATTCAATATGAAACTCGAATCTTCCTCAAACTGTTACAATACATCCAATTTTATGGTTTGCACAGACCGCTTTAAACTTTTTTACAAGAGCAACTAACTCAAAAACTTGTTTCATTTCGAGGAATGGAAGGTTGAGTTGAGAAAACGCAGGTTGCAACAAAATGTCTATTATTGGATTTTAGAAGTAAATCTCATTTGTAGTGGCGTTGTTCTGGGCTTGTTCCATTGGAAAAATCCACCAAATGTAATCTCATTTTTCAAAATTTCGTGCTTTCAAAACCTAAAAATAAGTTCCATGAGCAATTCTATTTCACCAATTCAATATTTTTAACATACTAGAATAAATGAAAACGCGAACTTGGTAGTTTACTTGTTGAGTATAAAATAGCCCTTATATAAAATCTTGAAACCCTGTTTTTTTGTTCATTTATGGATTTAGAATAATTTTTTCTAGCTTCTTTCTCATTAATACACGATAGGTTTTAATGCAGATGTCCATATTATACAATTAAAAAAGGTAAATCACAGGCCTTCTACTGATTCACTTTCAAGTAAAACTATAAGATTACATAATCAAAATTATGTTTCTAGTCAATTCGCATGCAAATATCCAAAGCTTTAAAACGAATACCATGTGAAAAAATTTTATTCTTCACAGTAAAATATAATAAAATAGTAGTAGTAATAAAAAAAGAAATCCAATTGGTCAACTTGGAAGTATAAAGTTTCTATTTTGTTGCGGAGTTTTCCTGGGGCTTCTGATGCGGTAAACGGAATTTTGCGTAAGCCGGAAGCTCTCGGAACTGGAGCTACTCAACAACAGCGAGCAGCTTTCAACAAAGAAGTGAATGCTTTTGAGAAGGCTGATTCCAATGCGTTATTGGTGTTGACATCTAACATGAGAGAAGATGTGTTGGAAAATGTAATGAGATATAATTCTTCAAAAGAAGTATGGGATGAACTGCATCGACTATATGATGGTGTTTCCCAAGATAAGGTTTATGACTTATGTATAGAGTTTTTCAATTACAAACGTCAAACAAGTGATGACATGGCCAGTCATCTTTCAAAGTTAAAAAACTTATGGAACAGTCTGAAAAATGAGATTTCCAGAGACACGGAAAACAAGTGTCAGCTTCCAGAGGTTTTGTTGATTTGTAAAGTTTTGGGGACACTTTCTGATGATTACTTTTCATTCAGATCTAGCTGGCTGTTGTTAGAAAAGAAGGAAAGAACGATTGACAGTTTAACAAACCAGCTATGTGCGTATGAACGAGCATTGTCATCGAAAGAAAGGGAATGTTCAGCCCAAGAAGTTCTATTCGTTAAGTCATCTAAACCAAGAAATAAGGACAACCAAAAGAAGAGTAGCATAGTGTGCCATTACTGTAAGAAGCCTGGGCACAAGGTGAAAGCCTGTTTCAAGTGGAAAGCTGATGGAAGACCTCCAAAAGAAGCTAAACAGGATGTAAATATGGCCCTGATGTCGGAGAATTCTGAGATTAAAACTACTGAATGTAATGGCCTGATGTCGGAGAATATTGAGATTCAAGCTACCGAATGTAATGACCTAAGCTGGTATGTCGATAATGGAGCAACGAATCATGTAACGAATCGAAAAGATGTGTACCAAAATTTCGAGCCCTTTTTGGAGTCACATAAAGTGATGACCGCAAATGGGTGCGTTGAAGCACTTGGTAAAGGAACGATTGAAGTCGAAGCTGCTGTGAATGGAAAATGGAACCAGTTATCATTAACTGAAGTGTGGTATGTTCCCTCGATTAAGAAAAATTTATTTTCTGTGTTGTCTACTCATGACAAACATCCAGGCAGCACTTTTACTTCAACGACTGACACATGCAAGCTAATTGTCGATAACAAAGTAAGGCTAATAGGCATTAGAAAACGAGGTGGAGGACTCTTCAAGCTTGCTCTAAGAACTGTATCTCCGAAGACGTCTGCTGATGTAAATATGGTGGCAAAAGAAAACTTGCTACAACTGTACCATGAAAGGTTAGGTCATCAGAACAAGCGCTATGTAAAGTCAAAAATTCTAAAAGAGTTTGGAATTGATGTTAAAATGAATAGCGAGCTATGTGAAGGATGTATTTACGGAAAAGCACACAGGTTGAAGTTTGGCACTAGAGAACGAGCAACTGAGCCTGGTCAACTTTTCTACACAGATGTTTGTGGTCCTTTTCAACATTCCAAACGAGGGTACAGGTATTTTGTACTGTTTAAGGATGACTTTACAAGGTACAGATTTCTGTATTTTATCAAAGAGAAATCTGAGGTTTCAGAAAAAATTGCACAAGTGATTGCTGAGGTCAAGGTTGCTGGATATACCATTAAAGAGTTGTTAAGCGACAATGGTGGAGAATTCGACAATGAAGCTGTTCGAAAAATTCTTTCCAAGAATGGTATAAAGCAAAGGTTAATCATGCCTTACACGCCAGAGCAAAATGGCTCCTGTGAACGGGAAAACAGAACTGTTGTAGAAACTGCACGTTCAATGATGCATGCACATGGAAACATCCCACAGGAACTTTGGGCAGAAATAATTAACACAGCCACCTACGTTTTAAATCGTACAGGACCCTCAAGTGTTAGTGGAAAGTCACCTCAAGAGTTATGGTCAAGGAAAAGACCTAACATAAAGCATTTGAGGATTATTGGCTGCACTTGTTATGCTCACATTCCGAAACCTAATAGGAAAAAGATGGATAGAAAAGCTGTTAAGGGCATCTTACTAGGCTACGATAATGACGATGGATATCGTATTTGGACCGATGAAAAGAAGCTAGTTAGGTCACGAGATGTGGTGTTCCATGAAGACCTTCTAGAAGAAAAAGATGGTCAAGTGCCTTCGAGTGAAGAAGAAAAAAAGGAACCCATTTCTGAAGTCAAAGTAAGGAAAATAGAGCCAGAAAACAGTGAAGAAATTGTAGATGAAACAAGGAATTTTGAAATTGAAGACAGTGAGGATGAAGAAACAGTTTCCGAAACAGAAGATGAGGAAGGTAGGAAGCTGAGAGATCGCTCCAAAATCAGACCCCCTCTAAGATACCCCCTCAACGACTATATTATGTCTACTGTTTCAAATATTACCTCTTGTCATGAACCAAATTCCTACAGACAAGCAACAGAAAGTCAAGATAAACATTTTTGGCAAAAAGCTATGGAAAAAGAAATGAAGTCCCTAGAAGAGAATAAAACTTGGAGACTTGAAGAATTGCCCAAAGGGAAGAAACCAATTGGTTGCAGATGGGTTTTTAGAGTAAAAACAAACCCTGATGGGTCCATAGAAAGGTATAAAGCTCGGCTTGTTGTCAAAGGATTCTCCCAGAAACCAGGAGTTGACTTTGATCAAACGTTCAGTCCAGTAGCCAAGATGGGAACCATCAGAAGTTTAGTAAGTGTCGCAGCAAGTGAAAAAATGTCTCTCATGCAATTTGACGTTACAACAGCATTCCTATATGGAGAGTTAGAAGAGGATATATTTATGCGTCAGCCAGAAGGCTTTGAAGATGGCACTAACAGAGTTTGTCATCTAAAGAAAAGCTTATACGGATTAAAACAGGCACCAAGATGCTGGAATAAGCGTTTTGGAGAATATCTGATGAAATTAGATTTTAAAGAAAGTGAAGCAGATCCATGCTTATATATAAAGAGGAAAAACTCCCAATTGATCATGATAGCCCTTTACATTGATGATGGATTAGTTGCAGCGACGAGCAAAAGTCTACTTGATGATTTCTGTGAAGAGCTCCAGAAGGAATTCAAGATAACAACTAAACCTGCATCATATCATTTGGGATTTGAAATTGAACATAAAGATGGTGGAGAAATAAAGATAAGCCAGACTGCTTACACAAACAAAGTACTTCAGCGCTTCGGCATGAGTGAATGTAAACCTGTTTCAACTCCAATCATCAAGGATCAACAATCAGGGAAAGTGGAGGAACAAGAAAAAACATTTCCCTATAGAGAAGCAGTGGGATCCTTAATGTACCTCATGACTGGTACTAGACCTGACATCGCTTATGCTGTTGGAGTTGCATCCAGAAGTTTGGAAAATCCAACTGCTAATGACTGGCAGGTTGTGAAGCGAATTTTTCGCTACTTAAAAGGTACTACAACTCAAGGTATAACCTACAAGCCATATAAAAGAGGCATTCTAGAATGCTATAGTGACGCTGATCACGCAGGTGATGAAACTACAGGAAGATCAACGTCTGGTGTAGTTTGCATATATTCAGGAGGTGCAATTTCCTGGCTATCGCAAAGGCAAACATCAGTTGCCATCTCAACAACTGAAGCAGAGATAGTGGCAGCAAGTGAGGCAGCTCGGGAAATAGTGTGGCTAAAGCGTCTATTGGAGGAACTATTGGATCAACCTCTAGTACCTGAACTCCAGATTGACAATGAGGCTGCAACAAGACTAGCACAAAATCCTGAGTACCACAGAAGAACAAAGCATATTAAAACCAGACATTTCTTTGTTCGAGAACTTGTGACATCTGGTGATATTAAGATCAAAAGAGTGTCGACAGAAGTCCAGGTTGCAGATATAATGACTAAGCCCCTTCACAAACCTAGACTTTTGACTCTTTGTAAATATATGGGTTCTTATTAGGACAGTTTTTTAAGTTGTTTTAAATGTATGTTTTTTAAAAATTATTTAATGAGGGAAAGTGTTGAAAACAGTAATATATTTTCCTGTTTACTAGTTTTTCATTGTCATAATTTTTTATCTACCATGTAAGTTGGCAATGCTTGTTTAAATAAGTCTCGAGTCTCGATTGATATATTTGATCTCGATGTTATTAATTTAATACTTTACTCTTCTTGTTTTTGGTTGTCGTCTATGCTATTATTAAAATTTCTCATTAAAAACAAATTCTATATTTTTCTTTTGATTTAAATAACATTTAATTTTGCTCTGCTATAATTTTAGTCTACATCAACAAAATAATTTGATTTATAACTTTATTAGTTTCAGATTCTGAGTTCTTGAAAATGTGTGCAAAATATTGACACTTAAAAACTGCTGTAGAAAGTTTTAGAGCTATTAGCATAGATTTGTCCATCAAAATAAATTGTTGGTAATTCGAAAGGTCAAAAAAAATTTCCCACATCACCCTATCACGAGATTAGAGTTTGACAACTCTGATAACTCGAAGAGAAAAAGCTACATTTCGACAATCTCTATTATTGTACAAATGCATTATTCATGAAAGAGAGTTTTTTAAACATGTCTTCTTTGTCTCGTAGAAGTAGAGAAGTATAACAATGTCCCGTTTTGCATAAAATGTATTTTATACTCCCTCTTAATACTCGGTACGCTACTGTGGAGTCGCTTTCTGCTAGATCGAAAAGACCATCTTCTCAAAAAGTCTCGAAGAAGACTGGCAGGAGGAAAAAAATTCCACTGACAGCTGAAATTCAAATGTATGGCAGAAAATAATATTTCATGGAAATTTCACGTTATCGGGCATTTCAAGAACACGCAATTTCGAATTCAAATGTATTCCGAAAAAGAGCGTGCAAAGAACGCACGCACCGTGTAGGTTTTGAGAGAAATTTTATTTTCGTCTGTTTGGCATTTCAAGACATAAAAGTATATTTTGACAAAAATATTCACATCTTGGAACTCTTTTTTCTTGTGCGGTCGGCTGTTCTGATCTACTATGGAATAATTTGGTTAGGGAATTTGGGATATGTAAATAATCTTGAGATGATTTTGTGAGTAGGTTGAAAGATAGAACTGATATTGTAGACAGCAAATTAAGTTTAAGTTATAAGATAAATATTTTCTTTATATAGACAAAACAAACCTAGTCCGGAACCTTATAACATCTAATACTACGGCCATATGAAATCCTTTCTATTTTATTCACAACAATTTTGTTGTAAAAGTATGATATTCTTGTAAAATTGTATTTGATATTTAGGAATCTCGAATTTTTCAAAGCAATAAGCTATTTTATTAAATAAATTTTAATGTGTATTTTAATTTATAGATACACACTGAACAGTATCAGTTCAAAATCCCGACACTCAGTTACCGACAACTCAAATTCCCGACGCCGGGAATTAAAATAGTCGAATTCCCAATACCAACGAATTAGCAGCAATTATCTATGTCTTTTTTCTAATTTGTTGGTTTTTAAAGCTACGCTAGGTAAGAATACATTTAAGCCAGCCATACTCTGGGTCTAATGCAATATCCATGGGGCAGCCAACATTACAATTAGATCGTGTCCTTTCAACTTAAAAATTTAATTCTCTTAAAAATTAAATATTTTGAATGATAGAATAAAAAAGCGTCACTGACGTTACTCTGTCATGTTATCCCCCGGTTGACGATTTGTGTAATTAACCCATCAGGTTGAATGTAGTCCTACCGTGTGTAGTTTTTCTCGGCAAACCTACTAATAACTGTAAAACTAGTTTTTCCTTTAGAGTAGTTTATGTGCAGGAAAACAAACATGATTCACCAAATACATTTAGGTCATTTCTACGTCAATTGAGTGAAACACGACATTCAGCAATGGCCACTTCCGTTAGATTCATAGGAACAGAGAAGCTCGAAATTATGGCGTCCCTTTTGATCACTCTTTGACAACAATTCAAATTATCTCTGAATTGAATTAAACTATTAAAATTGATGCTAATGAAACTTTTGGCAAGGCGATTTTTAATTTAAATTGTTAAGGTAACCGATTTCAATTACAGTAAACATTATTTTTGCTTTTCATAACATGTATTTTATTTATTGATTAAAAATTACCCTATAATTATTGTTTGAAATATCTCGAAAGTTGTACCTGCTACAAAAAGTCCTATCACTTAGTTTCTCTAGAAAAAAAGAAGAGAGAAAAAATAAAATTCTAGAGAAGAAAAAATAAAATAATTTTAAGTTCTGATAAGATTTTTTGAAGTAATTCATACAATACTTTGATTTTATTAATTTAACCCTTTATTTACCGCATTATGATTCGCTGCAATTTTTTTCGTGCAAATACTTTTTTGAGTCACTAAATTGAAAATTAAGGGATACACATAAATAAAATAATCATCTTTGGAAAATTGAATCCGCGAGAGCCAATTACTTAAATTGATACTTTTGGGTACTGTCAGTGCACGGAGTGCTAAAATATTCTCACAATACAAGAAAAACATAGCTTTTTTTATCGCAGTGATAAGTCTTAAAAAATAATACACTTAACTTTTGACTTTAACTACTTTTTTGCGGGAACAAAAATGACAATCATGTGAATCCGATCGAAATGGCAGCTAAACGTACAACTTCAGTTAAATCTATTCGCATTTTCCGCTAAAATACTCATCATAGAACCTTCGCTGCTTTTTATCCTGGAATAGGATAACTGAAAGAGTGTTCCTGCAAATTATCGTCAATATATTCGCAAGGATGGTTATTCTATGTAATTTTAAAGTTGGCGGTACTAGTAAGTACAGTCGGTAAATAAAGGGTTAATTGTAATCAAAATTTTATAACTTCAAAATTTCGAATAAAAATCTTAAATTTTAGTTTGTCTCTAAATAATAAAAATAGCATAAACAATTCTTGAAATTTAGACTGAACACACAAAAAAACTACTTTAGAGTTTACCAAACTTTAGGCATTTTCTTCATTAATTAAGCTTTTTTCCAATTTTTATTCTGAACCCGGAAATAATTTTACAGCATCCTTTAGATATAAAGGACAATAAGTATATGAACTTCTGTATTGGTTCGGGGGTTATTCCATAACTCACTCAAATGAAACGGGTGGACTTCATTTGCACTCTTTAAAACAAGGAAAAAAACGTGTGAATAAAAAAATATTAGGACACATTTTGGTAAAAAATATATGTTACGTAAGTCTTCTGAATCTAAATCAATCTTTATTAGATTTAATTTGGTTTCTCTCATGCAGAATGTGAATACTGTCGAATTAATAGTGAAGTGGGCCCAATTTATGAAAACGTAGCAGGTGGACGGGGAGAGAGTAGGTATTAAGTCTATATAGAAATTGTTGTTCAATAATAGTTGTTACCTTTATTAAGAAGCGAAAGTGGAGGAATTTGCATCTACTATAAACAATCACTTGTAGAAATGGATGAAAAGAACAAACGATATTGAAGAACGAATTTTTCTTTTTTGAAAATACCATCCATTAAAACGGGGGTTTTACTTATTAATTCTAAGGAGGTGGTATTTTATATTTTTTTTACATTTTATGGAAGTATAGCATTAAAAAACCCTAGCGGGAAGGCAGTTGACCCTATTTGACTTATACCCTGAAATGGAACACAGTGAAGAAACTTCTTCTCTAGCACGACAGCACAGGGTGGCCCAAGGCTTTCCCAAGAACATTTCTCCATCTCGATCTCTGTTTGGCGACCGTTTTCCAATTTGTTAATGAAGATACTACTAATTATTATTTATTTTAACTCCCCTTTTGAAAATACTTTTTTTCATTTATCAGCTAGTAAATAATAAAAATTATCTTCAAATAATATCGTCACTGCACAGCACATCCTTTGATAATACAATACAAATGTATCTCAGTATTTCATAGCACTGTCAAACCTTCTTTCTTGTAAAATAACATTTCATGTTCCCATCTACAGTACATTTTCCCTTTATAAATAACCCTTAAAAAGCCCTTAGACATCTTCAGGAAATGAAGGAATGCTTGCTTCCAGAAAGTCAAGCGATGCTACTTTCTTCTGTCTCCCTCCATCACACGGAAACAAAAATGGAACAAAAACCTCCCTCTGGTCAGAGGGCAGTTTTATAGTGATCAAAGCGTCGTTCTTCCGAATACTTTAAGCCAAGGAACAATACTCGGGTCAAATAGAAAGGGGGCTTAAGCCCCAGTCATCATTCCTGTGCAAATCCCATTTGTTCGTGCCTCTTGACGCTTGTCTCCTGGGGTCTTCGTCGTCACGTAGAAGAATGAATGTCAGGAGGGAAATCGGAGACAAAAAATAAGATTATGTTTAAATATTCTTGGCAGCACCAGCTTTAGGTCGATTGCACCAAATCAGGCTCCACACTTCACTCAGGACTCTTATACTACATTCACACATGAAAAGTTAAAAAAGTTAATCTAGTTTAAGTGCTAATCTAGCTTAAATATAGCATTGTGACAATGCTATATTTAAGCTAGATTAGCACTTAAACTAGATTAACTTTTCATGTGTGAATGTAGTATTAGGAAGGGATGCTTAATTCCATATTGATGGGATTTCATTTCAAATTTAAACACTCTTTAGTTGGAATTTCCATAATATCCATATTCAACTTGAAAATTTAAATGATTTCTGGCTTTATAGTTCCAATGCGTAACTTTTTTTTCATAATTTGATATTTTTCTGATACATTATTAATTCCACTAAGTGCCCAGTTGTGTTCTAAAATTTAGTAAAATGCTGTTTTAAATATGGAGATATTTTTAAAAATTTCAGGGACTCCCAATTTTTACCCCCAACTCTTTTTAAGATAAGCCTTATAGGTAATTCAGATATGAACTTTTTTTTTGTTAAGTGGAATAAGAGATAATTTAATTCACTTTTAGACTGATTTTTCTCTAACTCCTTCCACTCCCTCCAAAAATATCCATAGAAGAAACTATCTGGTTACAAACTGTTCAATGTTTAAAAAGCAGGGTCTTTGGGAATATTGATTCGTTGATTGGAATGGTATAAATCGTTCAGAAAAAGATAATTGAAGTTTGAAGCCATTATATTTTTTCCAAAGAGATAAATGAATATTCCAAGAAAGTCATTTTAAGTAATGGAGAAAAGTCTGGTAAATATTAAAGCCCAAAGGTAGAAGTAAAGAAATTATGACAACATTTCAAGAACTTCTCTAATCCTAACATACTTCTGACTTGATTTTATTTTTTAAATTACTTTTAATAATCCCAAGGACCACTATCAATTGTATTCAGCTGGTCCCATAATTGCTTTTGTTGTCTCGGACCATCACTCGGACCATCATGTTCAGCTTTAAGTTAAATATTCATAAATATTTTGATTTTCAAAATTAATTTAATAAAATACAAATTCAAATACACTGTTAAAAGCTTTTATTAAAGCATTATTTTAAATGAATACATCTCAAATAAAATAGTTCCGAAATCTGTACAAAAAGATAAAGCATATTTATAATGATTACTAAATCTTTATAATAATTTATATCTAGTGTAATTTTTAAGGAAGTATGGAAAAAATTCAAGCATCTTAATATGTTAATATTATTAGCTTAAACTTAAAATATAGTAAAATTAGTACAACAAAATTAGTACAATAAATTTACCTTTAACAAAAGATAAAAAAGAAACAGAAAGAAACATCATAAAGCTAAAATTAAGATTGATATCCATGATCTTCCTATGAATATTTTGTGCTTATCAAATATTTTAACACTTTTTGATTTTCCTTTAGAATTTATTTTAATATTTAATGCTTTTAAAATTATAAAAAATTCAAAAATATACTTATAAATGAGGTTCTGCTTTAATACATATTCAGATGGATATTATGTTCCAGAAAACTCATATAGTGGAAAACATAATACCCTCATTATAGTGGAATTAAGATCTTAACTCCAATTAATTCCTAAAAATACATCAGAGAACACGGTTGTAATAGTTATAAGTTTGTATGAACACCTTTTTCAAGAAGTAGTTTAAATTTCAACCATAAATATCTCTGTAAATACCACAGATAATTTCATAAACTAAAATATTTATGTGTTATAATCATGATCATACATGTGATTACACAGACAAAAAATTGGCGGAAAATATTAAAAAAAATCGATGGCACCTAAATTTTTCTTCATTTTAAGTAGAGGGGTCCATCGGCTTCTACCCCCGAGATCTAGGTTGGTTGGTTTTTATGGCGCATGACCCAAGACAAGGTATAGCCCGAGATCTAGGATTTGATATGCTAGATTCTTATTTTTTTTGCTTAAATCTCATTTAATGATATTTTTTAATTCTTTTCTTCGATTTTTCTTAAAATTTAGTACTAGGCCACACTAGCGGTCAGAGTTTTCAGTATAAAACGATTGGAAAGTAAGAAAGCAGAATTTCAGTTTTGCAAATCAAATTGTCGGATTTTAATTTTGCTTGAGAAATTGGCGGATTTCCGCCAATTGGCGGAAGAATCACATGTATGCATGATACAGTACACATTTTCACAAATGAGGGAGAACCTTTACTTTAAAAACGTTTTATATAATTAATCCACTTGAAAAATTATGTTTAGTTTGGTCTGGAAAGATCTGATCCTTGATAGTTAATTTTCAAAATTTTTAATAATATGGTGTTACACAAAATCAAGGTTTAGAGGACCTTCCCAGGAGGGATTGTTTTAAACTTTTACTCTTAAATCAAGTGTTTTAAATACATTTTGAATATCTGGTATCTTTTAATATGACCCTGAAGATGAACAAGAGGGTGAACACTTGGAAAACCATCATGGTGAACATTCGTTGTTTTCTTAAAGGAAAAATTACTTTTTTAATTTTATTATCTTGGGATTATTTCATGTGGTTTGTTCTCATAATCTCTGAGTTGAGAATACATGTATGATAGGATACTATCTTTTGACAGAGTATAATACATATTATATAAGCTCAATTCTCTAATAGACTGGAAATTATTTCAAAACAAAGGACCATCTAGATCTAAGTCAAAGTGGTCGATATTTTGACCAGAAGTAGTAAGTATTCTTTTAAATGCAGCTTGAGATGCTTGAGTTGGACCAGAAGGTTTTTTTACTGGATTTACAGTTTTTGAGGAATCGGATATCAAAGAGGAAATATTGATGTTAGATTCTTTAATGGCAGGTATACTAATATCTTCAAAACTAAAGTCGAATATGTCATCATTCTGAACTGCATTACTGAATATTTTTTTAAAATTCGACTGAGAAGAAAATGGTTTTGAATTTGATTTATTATCCTTTGACAAAAACGGTATATTTTTATTTGAAGAAATTTTCTGATTAGAAGTATCAGAATTGATCACAGGTACAGATGGTGAGTCAGTTTTCAGTCCAGCATTTCTTATAACTTCAGAATCAGTATCAGAAGTTGATCCTGACACCATTGATTTCTCTTCGAAATACTGGTTGGCATCACTGGATGGTGGAGCATGTACATCAACTTTCACCTCAATTTGATTTTTCTTTGGACGGCTCTTAAAGGAAAACTTTTTTAAGTTATGACTAAAGGATTCCTTACGTCCTAATTCATGATTAATTGGGGTGACGGAGCTTCCATTCAAGTCATAAGTCATTGGTTCTGTTTTTCCTGAATTGGAATCAATAGATTCAACAGTTTCTATGACAGTGTGATTTGCGGCAACAAAATGATTGCTTTTGGATTTATTAGAACAGTTTTGAATATCACTTTCACTAAATGCATCCTTTCCATGATTTATCTCAACACCAGTATCATTTGTTTCAAGTTCACTCTCCAAATCAGTTTGAATATTTGTTTTTGTTGGTTTAGATGACTGAAACTTATACTTTTTGAAAGATTTCAACTTGGAAGAAAAGTTTTCTGTATAGTCTGTTTTCACTTTTTCAATATTTTCATAGACATTGATTTCCGAATCACTAGACATTATTTTTTCAGGGAATTTATGATGATGCTTTCGCTTTTTATGGCTTTCTCCTTGCTCTTTTACTTTGCAATTTTCATCTGGATGACCCATATTATCATTAAATATCTTTCCAATGGTAGACAGAGTTGAAATTTCATCTGTTATCAATTCCTCTCTATGGTCATTAGAAGCGAGACCATTACCTTGAAGAAATTCATTATTTACTCTTGTTCCAAAGAAAGCACTCACAGTAGCACTTTTGGGGAGCTTTGTGGAATTAAGTATCTCTGCTCTATCCACATGGTCATTTAAAGATAAATCTTTAGTGTTAAAAGCTGTCTCAACATCATCACTAAATGCAAAATGTCTAGATTTAATTTCATTAAGCTGTGTTGATGCACGAACAAAACTTTTTGATTTAGATCCAGCAAAACTAGATTTTTCAAACAAATCCAGCTTGCAATTAATGCTCAAATCTGAGAGAAGTCCCCTTAAACACGATTCATCATAAAATTGAGCATAACTTTCATAGTCAATCGGACTGATGTCCAAATTTAAGAGGTTCAACACCATTTTTTCTGAAATGAGAAAAAATTTAGGATAAATAAATTGATAAATTATAGTTAAATATAAAAGATTATTTTAGGCTTATTTTATAGATATATGCTTTACCTATTCTATAGTAATCTTCTTTTGGATTTTCTGGAAATGAAGTATGAATTGTTGGAAGATTGTCAAGGACAGATGAACCAGACATAGATGATTCCATTAAAATAATAGCCATAACTGCATCTAATGTCAAAACTTGATCACGGAACATCAATCTAGCATGTCCTGAAATAGAAAAAGGCACTTTCATAATATTATGTGATGTAAATAAATGGCATTACAATTTATTTTTGCTACAATTACTTTACTTTGATAACCACAAATCTGCTGTCTTACAAAAACAATAATTGAAATCACAAAATAGCTTGATAGCAGAATATAAAATCTCAAATTGGGTAAATGAAGATGATTTATATGTTACCGTTAAAGTATGAAATCCGTTATTTCATAGAATACCTAGTTATTTCATGAAATAACTGATCGTGTCCGTTAAAGCGTATAATTCTCTTGTATTTCATGGTTTAACTAGTTATTTCATAGAATAACGATTTGCAGCCCGTTAAAGTGTAAAATAATCGGTATCCGGTCAAAATCCCGACACCCCGAAATCCCGACAACCCAAAATCCCGACAGGGTTGAAATCCCGACAACCCAAAATCCCGACAGGGTTGAAATCCCAACACCCCAAAATCCCGACAGGGTCGAAATCCCGACATCCCAAAATCCCGAGAGGATCGAAATCCCGTCAAGCCACTTTCCCGACAGGTTGTAATCCCAACACCCCAAAATCCCGACAGGATTGAAATCTCGTCAAGCCACTTTCCCGACAGGTCGAAATCCCGACAAGCCACTTGCCCGACAGGTCAAAATCCTGACAATCAATTGCCCGGCATGTAAGTTGCCAGATAACTCATATTGGTCTCTAATTTTAAGTAGGGGCATTCTATTTAAGTTTTATGTTGCTTGACCACAGGTCAAGATTGCTCTTTTTGGCTAAAAATCAGTGTAAAATAATGATGAAGTTGGTAACTAATATTTTGTATTTCCTATATTTATATAGCATGTATTTTTGGTTCGGGCTGACCATTGGTCAATCCAGTTAACTTTTTGGTACTGCTATGCTTTGGCAGTGAAGTAGGTCATGTAGGGGCTCAAACCAATTGCCTTTAGACGAGTAACATTTTGGTCTTGACCACTGGTCAATATATCTTGACCAGTGGTCAATCCAGTTTTTCTCGCTGTTATCAGCTTTTCTTACCTTCTCTTTCTGTCTCGCTGTTTTTTTAGGGGGGGTCCCTGACCTTGTGTTTTTCCCATTGGACCGTTGGTAACTGTTGAATTTTTTTGACTTTATATTTTAACCAAAACTGACAATATAATAGGACACCAAATTTTTAATTTCTGTTTAAGCGAAAAATGTTCCTATGACTATTGACCAGCTAATTATGCCGTTAGAGAGGCTCCCAGATAAATAATAGTTATTAAGCCGAAAAATTCAGAAATTACCAATGGTTAAATGGGAGTAACACAAGGATAGGGACCCCCCCTAAAAAAATAACAGCGAGACAAAAAGAGAAGGTTGGAAAAGCTGAAAACAGCGATAAAAACTGGATTGACCACTGGTCAAGATATATTGACCAGTGGTCAAGATCAAAATGTTACTTGTCTCAAGGCATTTGGTTTGAGCCCCCACATGACCTACTTCACTGCCAAAGAATAGCAGTACCAAAAAGCTAACTGGATTGACCAATGGTCAGCCCGAACCAAAAATACATGCTATATAAATATAGGAAATACAAAATATTAGTTACCAACTTCATCATTATTTTACACTGATTTTTAGCCAAAAAGAGAAATCTTGACCTGTGGTCAAGCAACATAAAACTTAAAATGCCCTTACTTAAAATTAGAGACCAATATGAGTTATCTGGCAACTTACATGCCGGGCAATTGATTGTCAGGATTTTGACCTGTCGGGATTTTGGGGTGCCGGGATTTAGGGGTAGAATCAAAATAATCTATATCATATATCTCGCACGACTAATACATTAACCTTCCATTTACCTACTGCATTTATGAACTATTCCAGGCCACAGGGAATTAATTAATTGTAATTCCAAGTGTCATTTTATTAATCCTCGTTGTAAAAAATGATTTTATGGTACGTTTCCATAAATACCATTTATACGCTGCATAAAGTAGATAAATTCCTTCTTTTTTCATTTTAATTGTCTACTATATCATTAGTTTAATTTCATTTTAAATAAATTGCTTATTTTACACTTTAACTGTCTATCATTAGTTATTTTATAGAATACCTAGTTATTTCATAGAATAACTAGTTAAAGTGTAAAATTAATAACATATTACACACTTTAACGGACACAATCAGTTATTTCATGGAATAACTAGGTATTCTATGAAATAACTGCATTACATACTTTAACGGTAACATATATAATTAGAATAAAATTATAGAAAAAATTTATCTTGTTTCATTTAACATTACTTCCAAAAGATCCATTGCATGATCAAATAAATTAGAAGAGTTTAGAATAATTACCTTCAGCAAGTCTTATCAGACTTTGCAACAATCTGGGTGTTGTCCGTGCAAAATTTCTAGACTCCATACTTCTTTGTCTTTTGTAATAAGCTAGCAAAATCCTATGTGTAATTAATATACTTTAGTTATCCCTTTTTTAAGCATAAAAATGTGATAAAAGGATAATTAACATACTTTTCACAAGATGGGGTGACCTTCGGTGAAATAAAGCGAACCAAACTGAAGTAATGCCTCATTTTTTCTAAAGACCACAGTTGTGAACAATTCTTAGCTACACAAGGAAAAATAAATAAATAGATGGGAAAGATACAAATCGTCGCTGTGAAATCACACCAGCATATCTGCAAAAATTGAGTTTTTGAGTTGTTGGTGTCAAAAAATTTCTTTTTTTCCTGTCTATTTTTATTTCAAACCGGCATATTGTTTAGTTGAATGGAACTCCATCAGATCGCGTTGAACCAGTATGCATGTAATCGGGAATAGCCATTTTGTTTATCAGAAGACAGATCTATTGCGCAATACACCAGTTGCTTCAAACCTTCAAGGAGGAAAGATGTCCATCATCTAAGTAAAACTGAGTTATCTCACAATAGTACATTATTATTGTTATTTTAAGTATCACATGCGAAAACTTTAAAGCGCTCTAGTGAAAAATGTGCATTTTGCAGATATGCCGGTTAGATTTCACAGCGACGATATGTAGAATTTATCTCTTTAATTTCTCTTCCAACAAAACATATCAGAACAGATTCGAGATTATATTGATATAGAAATGAAAATAAATGAATGCAAAGTTTAGTGATGATGGTAATAAATTTTCAACTCTGCATATCTAATCCAGATAAGGGAACGTACCCATACTACGGTACCCATTCAGGGGAGGGGGTCTTCAAAATACCACGCTCGGTCACAGGGGGGAGGGGGGGCTTAGGGTCTTAGTCAATTTCTTCTAGTCAATACAACAAAATTAAGCCAAATTAATTATTGAAATTTGCCAAATTAAGACTAATTAAGCCAAATTAATTATTAAAATTAGACAAATTAAGCAAAATTAATATTTTTAAACTTTCTGTTTGCAAAAATGATGGCAAACCGTATTTATGAATTACTACGTGAAAATTAGAGGGGGAGGGGGGTCTTGGCATATACTACGGATGGTCACCAAGGAGGGGGAGGGGGGTCAAAAATGGGTCACGTAGTATGGGTATGTTCCCTAAATGGCAAAGGTATTCATTCTCCTAAATTTTTATATAAGTACACAAATTTAGAATTTTATAAAAATGTAAGGGAAATAAATTCCAAAGAAGGAAGCTGCCATCATTGAAATTCATTTTTACCAAATTGATAATTCTATAAATTCAACCAAAAGCAGTTGTGTGATATTTTTTTACTTCATCTTAACTTTTAATTCATTCAGCTATATTTAATTTACATCTTAAAGAATAGTTAAAATAATTTCAATTTACTACAAAAAAAATTGTGCTTTTAACCTTGTACTAACAAGGAAAATTATTAACTCTTTCAGCCCTAAACTGCCTGAGCTTTCTATTGAATGCTATAGAGGATTTGAGACTGTCAGGACTGAAAGGCAGCTCTTTGACAGTTTTCCTCTCTTCATAATCGCATAAAATGCATGGTCATTTAAGGAAATTATTCACATAAATGTTCATTAAAAAGAGGTATGGGCTCAACAGCAAAATTTAAGAGGAGTTTTAAGTGATTTTAAGTATAGTTTAACCAGAATACTTACAAGATAAATTACGTCCTTCTAAAATGTAAGAGGACACAAGACTATCCCAATTCTCATCACTGGTGTCTAAAAGAACTAATATTACATCAAAACGACTGAGCAAAGGACTTGCTAAAGCAGTATTTTCAGAAATACTCTGCAAAAAAAAGTAGCACTGAGTAGAAAATCTATGTTCAGTTAAACCCTAAGTTACAAATACTAAATTAATACAATACTATAAATTACAATTTAACTCAATACAAATGTAGTACAACTCAATATTAATTTCAAATTTAAATGACTTCTTTTGCGGTAAAATTCTTATTAAACATTTGAAAATGGCCAGTGTGTTAAATCATAAAACCTCAAGATAAATTTTTCAAATTCTGAGAGAAATCTATCTTTGAAAGAAGAAAACATGAGCAGTTTATGAAATGCTTCTTCCATACTTATCACTTTTATTGCAGAAGTTGCAACATAATAACAAATTAAATGAAAAGATAAGAAAAATTTATATTACCACTGCACTGTCATATTTCCCTTTGGGATTAGTAGCAGCCAGTATTGCACATCGAGTACTTAAACTACACACAAGGCCAGCCTAAGATTGATAAAAATAAATATAACAGAATACATTTCATTACAAATATTTACAAACAAAAAAATTTTCAGGCAAAACAAAGTTTTTTTTATGTTTCTAAGTTCACTAATTAGCAACATGTTTAAATAGGAAGAACACTACACCAGTTAAGTTTAAATTTTAATTGAAAGACATACAACACAAAGCAATGAAAAACTAGTTTGTATGTGTTCTCAGTAACTTAAAAACAGTAAACAACATAAAAATCACCTAAGAAGAATATGATAAGAATTATAAGAGGGATTTAACATGCTAAGAATTTTTATAATGGAGACTTGAAGTAGCAGTTTGCTAAGACTTCCCATTGGTTTTTAATCAATAATTTATTTAAACATAGCATAGCATTCATTGGTAATAAAAATAAAAATATAAAAATACCTTTTCCAAAATGAATACAATTAATTTCTGTTTGAATTCATTCATAGATAATAGCAGACCTGCCAACTCTCCGGCTTTTGGCCGGAGTTTCTGGCTTTTATTTTGAATCGCAAGTCTCTATTTTGATTGGGAGTCTTATTAGGCTGTTGTTCAGAGTATTATCAGGCACCCGATCAAAAAAATGAAGCTGGAGATTTGAATTACAGGCAGAAAACTCAGTTCAAAAGTAGGGGAGTTGGCAGGTCTGTAATAGTAATATCAACAAAGATAATAGAGTAATAAGGTATTTTTAAAGTAACACTACGTTACTCTTAAAATAGAAATCATTTAAACTAAGTAAAATGTAAAATACACAGATTAAAGAACATCAACTGAATAAAATGGAATGCAAAATATGTAGACAAATTTCCCAAAACACATCATTGAAAAAGATTAGAAGATCCCCATATTTATATATTTGAATTTAAAATTATCTTTTATTTATTTCTTATTTCATAACTTATTTTTGCTTAGATTCACACACCTTTGCAACACTAATAGTTTGCTGTTCCATAGCTTCATGTATACAAGTCTTGTCATGTTCTTTAATACAACTGAATTCATCAATGCAACAAACTCCTCCATCAGCTAAAACCAAAGCACCAGCTTCAAGTTGCCACTTTCCACCATCCTGTTTGTTAGCAATACATTACATCATGTAATTAAAAGGAAAGAAATAATGCAAGTTAAAGGTGGTTTATATATTTTAACCAAAACAATAGTGATTATAAGCAGTACTTTAACAGCTGATACAGTCAATCCAGCATTTGTAGTTCCAATTCCTGATGTTATAACACTCCTGGTTGAAACCTTTGTGGCATACTTTAAAAACTGAGACTTTCCCGTGCCTAAAATGTTAGAAAAAATTTAAAAATTGCTTTTGAGTACGGTTTTATGCATTCAAATAATGAAAAATTAATTTTGTTTTTACCTGGATCGCCAACAAGCAAAAGATGAGAATCCCCTCTTATTCTAGAGTTTGCATCTTTTTTCTAAAATATTATTACACTTGTTAGATTTTGAGGGTACTCAGTTACTATATAACTTTTATAAAGCTCATTAGCCAGAACAGAAGGATTTTTAATAATTTTTTACAATCATTTGATATACTTTGAGATTTCTTAGTCATTCGAACTGAATAAAAATTGTACAAAAAGAATATAACAGAGCTCCTACAACTTACATTCAAATGCTATTAAAAAATCTTGCAATTTAAAGTTTGAATAAAATGTATATTTCAGTAATCAAAGCATGAGAAGATATACAGCAACATTTTAAAATAACGAAAAGAGTGGAGTGATAAAGCAACATAAGTAAAATAGCATTATTAGAAGACTAAAGAAAACAAACATACTTAAAAGAACTTTATAATGAAGCCCATAAAAATAGGAAAACCGTTCATTTAAAGTATGAAGGTCTAAAGAAACACCCAAGTTTAAAAAATTAGACAATAGTTTGGTAGCCAATTCAAAATAAATAATAACCCTAATTTTATTCTGATACAGATGAAATCTGTAAGCCTTTTTTAAAAGCTAGTTAAAACCACATTGTTTTGTAAAGTGATCAAAAGAAGATTAATTAAAGATAAAGCACTAAAACACCTTTTAGAAGTTCAAAATAAAAGTATTGTAACAAATATAATTTGATTTACTTCGACTCCTCCAGCTAATACCAAGGCAACAGCTAATTTAACAATATAGAGGCCAAATACTTGAGGGCAGATGGAAGATAATATAATGTCTCTGGCTTTCAACAAATCATCTTTGTTATCAACCCAAAATTGGGCAAATTCTTGAACCTGAAATTTTGAAATTTTATTTAAAAGTAAATTCAAATTATACGGACATAAAGATAGCTGTAACCTAGAATGAAAAATAATTTATGACTTCAATATGTCTATAGGTTAAAGAGAAATTAAAAAGTATAAGTTTAAAAAAGAAATTAAACATAAAATTATCATTGAAAATTGTTTTTGAAGGACTAAATAATATTTAATTTATAATTATATAATTTTAGAGTGGGGAAATTACATATTTTTAGAGACATGCAAAGATTTACCATATTTGCTGAGACAATGCCAGGAGTCAACTTGTTTTTAACTTCAACATTGTGTGCTAGTAAAACAAGATCTATGTCCATAAATCGACTTTTGGCCAGTGGTTTCCACCTCTGTATAAGCACACCACTGAGAAAATAAAATGAAATTGTTTTAGAATGCTGTTCAAATTTCAATTTCTTATGCAGTTTTATACTTCACATTTTTACCATATACTTGAGGCCAACTTCTATCTCATAAACAGAACCCAGTTTACTCATAATGAAAAATACAAGATTATTTTGTAAAAGTTAGTAGTTTCTTGAAACCAAAGAGTTTAATTAAGATCCTACCAAAAATTAAATACAGACCTCACATTAACATCATTTCCAGGCTGACAGGAATCAACTAGATCATCTTCCAGAATAACCCACATTGATTTAGGAACAGAACCAACGGTCAAATTGTAGACTTGCTCTTGTATCTTAACTTCCTGGTAGTCTTTGCAAAAGGATGGATCTACATCTAAATAATATTTCCCAAAATATAAGAATTAGAGCTCAACAGCTTTATTCTTACATTAGAATTTTTTACCAATACTTGATGGAAGTTTAACATCATACTATTTTATGCTATAGAATATCTATAGATATTCAATTATATTTTTAAGTAATGGGAAACCTGTTTTGCAAAAATAAAGTGTTTAAATACACATTAGTGATAGACCATGTTGAAATTCTTTTAACAAAAACAATACCCTATTATATAAATAAACTCAACCAATGCAAGATAATGAGAAAATTTAGAATCTGTGTGTAGGGAAGGGGGTGATTTTTTTAATGTTTGTACTTAAACTTTGTGTATTGTATAACAATGTTTGTAAAAGTTAAATTTACAAATTTTAAACGTGTTAAAAACCTGTAAGTTTTCTTTAACTATTATCAATCATTTTATTACTTTTCTGAAGAAACTAAGAAAATTAAATCCAAACTTGGAAAGGGAGTGTTTTAAAATCTAGAAAAGTTTTGACTCCTTTGAGAGGAGGCAGCAACCCCATGTATTCACCCCTTCACAAAGTACTTAAAAATAAACCATCATAATTTTAAAAAACATAAAATAGTGTAAATTAATTTAAATACTATATTTTTTATGCAATAAAGGGTTTTTAAATACTATTTTACCACTGCTCAAAAGGGCGAATGTTTTTCCGTTGCACCACTCAGGATTGGGACAAACAACAGGTTTTTCACAAACATATCCACACTCCACTTCTGCATCAATTGTAAAGTCAAATTTACATTTCTTGCACTTCCATAACTTTCTGTACTCAAGCATTTTGGAAGTTGTTCCTCGAATGATAGTACCTTCAGAAATTGAAATACAAAACAAATTACTTGAGAAAAAGTTAAAAACAACAAAGAAATATGGTTTTTTAAATGAAAAATTTAGGCTTACCACTTATGCACATGAATTGACCAATATCAGAGCAATCAGGTAAGTTAGTTCTATTTATTTCAGGAATATTTGGAAGAGCTGTTAGCCTTACATGGATATTTCTTTTCAAAGCCTAAAACAGATATCAATGAAAGGAGAGAGACATTTAACGGTCAAGTTAATATACATTTTAGAAACCTGAATGGGATAGTAAACAGTAAGCTATTCCTTATTCCTTGCAATAACTTAAGGAAGATTTGTTAAAGAGACAGTAAGTTAAATAAAAACATGATTGCTTATTTGGCTATGTAAAAATAAATTTAAAAAATATTACACTTACAACAATTCTAGATATTAGAATATATTTCACTAAATACTGACAATTTCAAAAGAATTTTTTAAAAATACATCACATTTATTAATAAATTATGGCATTATGTATAAAATATAAATGTGAAAAGAAACACGATTGAATTTAGTAAAAAGTAATATTGACTTTTAACATAGACTGATCAAACTGATATGACTGAAAAACAGCTCAAATATATGATCAATTTGCAAACATCAATTATAAAATTATGAAAACTTCCACAACCTGAAGAGTAACTATTTATTCCCTTTTCCGGGATGGATGGCCATGTCGTTTGAAAATATCTCCAAATGTTTCGCCCTCTTCTTCTGACGGCATCCTCAATTAACTACTCATTAACTACTAAAAATAAAAAAATTGAATAAAAATAAATAACAAACAATTAGTGCGTGAATGCTCCAAGTAAAATATAGTAAAAAAGTATATCCATGCCTCGCTATTACAAGTATCATTCATAGAGTAATTGTTTGCTACTTATTTTTATTCATTTTTTTTATTTTTAGTAGTTAATGATGTTTTTGCCAACTGAGGATGCCCTCTGAAGAAGAGGGTGAAACATTTGGATATAAATTCCAACCGACAAGGCCAATCCCAGAAAAGTATCCCGAAAAATGGAATAAATAATCAATTATAAAGTTAATATTTCTGAGTTGTAGAGTAAAAGAAATAAAGCTGATAATTACCACATCAGACTTCAGGTTACGTAGGTGACAAATTTCTTTAGCAGCTTGCTCAAAAGCTTTATTCAATAATTTTAGAGCTTTCTCTGGGCATTCAAATAGATGATGGGCAAATAGCACAGAATGTGAAAATAAGCTCATGGTGCTGAAATAGAAGTTTAAGTGATGAATTATTTATAATTTAGTACTGCACACACTGTCAGGGGATCTCACAATCCTTCACCCCCTTTGCTAGGCAAGAGAATAAAATATGTTTTTGAGTAGGTAGTACTACTAAATAACATAGGAACATGTATGACATTTTTTAAACTTGACAAAGAAGAAAAATTTTATCTCTACTCAAAAGTCATTTTTCTGTGTATTTAATTTTTCTAATTTGTTTCTCATAATTGAAAGGATGGTTATTTTCAAAAATGCATTTTTGTATTTACTAAAAGTCATTATCAAATGTTTTTCACCAATAAACTGTACTTTCATTTTTGTGAGAAAAAAAAACATTGTATATACACTATCGGGAAAAAATAAGTTTTATTATGCTTATCCAGAGTCACTAAATTATACTTGAATGTTGGTAGGTTCCTAAGCTTCTATTTTAAACTATTTTGAAGGATTTAATATGCCATTTAAATTAATGCCATTTGAATTCTAGTTGCAATCGTGTTTGAAAACGAGATATAAGTAGGATACTAAAAAATGTTACTTACTCCACATTAATAGAATAATGTTGACGTATATCATCAGCCATCAAAACTGATGTCAGTTCTTCAGTATACACATCTTCAGCAAACTTTTTCACTTCATCTAGAAGGATAGAAACAAAATTTGAAATGAATATTAAACCATATGAGCAGTGAATCAATAACTAAATAATGGTTATTTTCCAAGGGGTTTTATAGCTCATGAACTATATCTAAAAATATTTAAAACATATGAACAAGGATTAGTAAAAACTTAAGTAATGAATAAATTAAAATATTGGACTTTTTCTTCAAATAATAGCCGGGGAGATGGGGAGGGATTGAGCATTTTTTACAAGAATTTTTTTTAAATTCAGTTTTCCTTGTATAAATTTGAAACTTTCAAAATAACATCTTGAAACATTTTAACATGTTTAAAAATATAACCAATGTGATAGCAAATAAAACTTAAGATTTATAAACGAATTAAAGTAAGTCTAAAAATTAAATTTATTATTAATTTTTAAATATATGATTAAAAACCACAAATATAGAAGTATTTTACACATTTCAAAGATTTATTACAAAAACATCAGTTATTTTACCCTATGTATATTTACTTCGAAAAATCTAACTTAAGTGAAAAATACAAAATAGTTAAAATTCTTCTTTAATCTAAAAAAATATGTTTTCAACTGCAATACTAAACAGTTCCAAAACAAAGGTATAAAAAAATTGTATGCAATAGCTTGTGTTTAGGTATTCAGAGGAATTGGGCATGTTCCATCCCACCCCAAGTCATGGTGTCCCATCCCACCCCGGCAGCAACAGTTTTAAAAAATAGGTTCTTACAAAAGAACTGTGGCTTTTAGGCTTAACTCAACTAATTATTCATAAAGTACAGTGAAATCCCGTTACAACGAATACTGATACAACGAAAAATCCCGTTATTACGAAAGCCCAGAAAGTCCCCAACTGTTTTTATTTGAATTAGCGATAGTACAGTTACAACGAAATTTCCGTTACAAAGAAGAAATTTTACGGTCCCGTGAAGTTCGTTATAACGGGATTTTACTGTATATATTATTCAGTTTAGAAAAAAATATAAACCATTAAGAAAGCAACCAAGAATGAGATTGAAAATTCCCTTTAGAAAGTGTAACACTTAAGTTACTTTTTCTATAGTAAAACCATCTTTTTCATTCAGAAACTTGTAGGAGCTTGCAACTAAAATAGTAAACAGCAAGTATGAAGCCATGGTGGCTTTACCTGGTGGAACACTCAAAAACTAATTTTATTTTTAATTATAAGATTTATTGAAGGTGTCCCATCCCTGCCCAGTCTCCCCTAAAGCTCTGTTATGGTATAACAAAGAAGAAAAGAAAACGAACAGCCAGCTCCAAAATTTTAGACACTTAGAATGGGGTAGAACAGGCTTTTACTCGCAAATTACTATAGGGGAAAGTAGTGTACCTCGGACCTACACTGTTTCTATCTAAACGTTTAGTAGTTAATGGCAACACTGGACATGTAGTTGGCATCCTTAAAACCAAATATCTCAGTCTAGCTAAATTTTTACTAAAAAAAATTTACAATTTGAGATAATATAGGTTAAAAGCTGATTTCGCACATCAAAAGTAAATTTTCTAAGTTTTGCTCCTACGCTATAGTCAGGGACTATTCCAGTATTTTAAACTTAACCCCCATTTTTGTAAAAAACTTACACCTTTTTAATTTTTGCAAAAAATTGTAAAAGCTTTTTCAAGTTTTCTGAAGGGGAACTATAAAATTAATGAAAACAGCATTAAATTACTTATTGCTTCAGTTTTATAGCAATTTAAAGACTAATTCAACCATAAACAATTCGTCTATCATTAAAAAATTTTAGAATTTTTGTGAAGGTGCCATTTTTGCAGTACATTTTTTGTGAAGGTGCCGATAAACGGTACCTAGATTGGCCTGCATTAGTCCCTGATAGTTAAAAAATACAGATTTTGTTTCACAGTGAATTTTATATGTTATAGTGTATAGTTTCAGCTACAATAGCATGTGCTTTAAGTGGTGCTGGGGGTAAATTGAACATGGTGGTCAGACATTTTTCACAAAGTGATCAAGTGTTGTACCTTGGACCTGAGGAAAGCGTTGTACCTTGGAAGTACCCAAGATACACTTAACTACCTTAGAGTGACTAAAAAAATCACTGTGTTGACTTTTATTATATTGGTTATTTTAAAAGCAGGGAAGGATTTAGTTTCATGACTGAAGCTAATTTTAAGTAAAATTTAGAAATTTTGTGTTAAAATCAGTGTTTTAAGAAGTATTATGCTAAAAATAGCTCCAGAGCGCTCGGGAAACATTCCAATTAGACCTGACATTAATATTAAATCTTATCAGAGAATTCTAAATTTCTTAAAAGAAAGCTTATATATTCATTAAAAAAGAAATAAACAAAGCATTTTTGACATAAGTCCAAGGTACACTACCCTTGAAACCAAGTTACAACACCGGTGTTGTACCTTGGACCTATTTTCAGCTTTTTTTTTCTTTCATTAATTACGTACTGAAATACTTCAATTAAAATTCTGAAAAAAATTAATGTTGTGTATGAAAGGCTAAAGTATCGAGGTAAGGTTGTTTCATCAGTTTATTTTCACTACCAATAAATAAGAAATTACGGGGATTTTAAAATAATAACAGGTCCGAGGGAGATATCAGTTTAGAGCAGATACTAAGTTAAATCTGTGGTCTTCATAAGCAATTCAAAATTTAGATGAGATTAATAAGACGCAAGGATAAAAAAATTACAGGATTATCCAATTAGAGTAGAAACTCTTCAACATTCAAATATTTTTCTAAAAATTGCTTATTAATAAAAGTTAATGTCAGAAAGTTAATTGAATTAAAAAATTGAAGTCAATTGCAAGTCAATTAACAGCGAATTTCTACGAGAATTTCGAAAAAATTACCAGATAAAGATTCTCCTTGATCAACCATCTTCTCGTAAAATATTATAAATATTTATCAACATTTACTTGCCATAATACATTAAAATAGAACAAAATCAGGGCTTAATCTCGACAAATGCAGAATTTCAATTCGAAACAGCGCGAAATTCTGAGTTGTGTTTGTTTTGATTCCACTCAAGAAAGAGCAGTACTAAGGCACTGTATATTTGGACGGCTTTTTTCAACTAAACTCTACTCTAATTTCCACGGCTAGGCTACAGCTCGGCGTTTCATTGGTTCAATCACTAAGCTCCGAGACTGCTACGTCATAACGAGGCCTACAGCGCATGCGCCACTGGCCGTTTTGGCCGTCCAAATATACACTTCGCAGTACTAAAACAACGGCGCAACGCAACTTACAAACGACAACTTGCGCCCAAACGACTTTGTTACATGGGACAACTTTGTTACAAACCTCCTCTTCGGATTTCGGAGGATTTACCTAGAGTTTTTTCTACCCATAGAAATAAATATTGAGTGATTTTCGGGTATTTATTGTCTATCTCAGAGAACATCCCGGTATAAAAATGCAATCCATGAAGTTGAGGTATAATAGAAACATTTTACTATGCTATAAACCTCTATTACAACGATAGAGCATAAGGTAAATAAACAAACCCTGGAACGCATGCTGGCCACTGGCTGCCTGTGCTGAGTGCTGGTTAATTACATAAGAATGGCACAAATCAAGACCCTAATTGGGTTAATAAGTTCATATAAAATGAATATTTTTGAAAAGAGTTTTATTCAGTTAAGGCTTTTGAGTACCTCTTCACGGGTGTTGAATTACCAGCTTCATAAGAACATCAAAAAGAAAAGTGGTAGCAATCACTGCTACAACAATTTATTTCCTTGGAGTGAATTTTCAGATTTTGCTAAACATTTGACTTCATGTATTGTGTACAACAAAAGTTAGTTTCAGTGATATTCCAAATAGTTTGGTTAATCTTTTGGCCATCATTTTTATTTGCTCTCGTTATTTACCCCCTTACCTTAATAAGGTAAAACTTACTCCCTTTTTTTCTTGTTAGGGGAGTGCAGTTGGTATCATGCTTTGAGTGTATATTGATAAATTCACACGATCCCTACGCTTTCCTGTGACAAAATAAACACAAGGTTCAAATATAAATAGAAACAATGAGAAGATAAAAAAGATTAAAATACAACAAGAAAACAAGCTTTTATACCCATGGCTCCAACTAAAAGGCAGAAAAGAAGGGACTCCCCCTGAAATCCTAGATGTACTAAAACTAGGGCCCCTCCTTAAATATATTTCTATATACAGTAATACCCCGGACTTACGCACCCGGTGGGACCAAGCGATAACCGTGTAAGTTGGAGTACATTTTTCCATAGAAGTACTTACAAATTATGTTCAATTGGGACCAGAAATAAGAAAATATATAATTTTGAAGACTGTTATTTAATTAATCTCAGAAAATACAAAAAGATAATGGTTATACTCTTTATAGTTATTTTGATGAATAAGGTTTTAAAAAATTAAACATAGAAATCTGATGGATTAGAGACTTTAAAAAAATAATAAAAACTGTTTGCCCTTAAAATTTCTTGACAACAGGTTAAAAGTTTTTCTACACCTCGTTTTGTCTTAAAAATCCCTTTAGATCTATCCTTTCTGAAATTTCTAATCCTTTTTAATAGAATCCAGAACTTTGCTTGAATTTGAAATCGTCGTTTGATTCTCTGTGAAGGGGATCATAAGTAATGTTTGGATAGGATATTCGAGCAGATAAAAGTTGTGCAATCTTTGAAGACAATTTTGAAAAAATTTGAAAATTTTTAACCACGTAACTTCGAATTCGTGTAAGTCGGGGGAGTGTAAGTCGAGGTATTACTGTACGCACTGCTAAGAGGTATACACCATCAGGCATAAGCATGGACGTAGTCAGGCAGAGGCAGCTGCCCCCCCATGTCCCGAGTAATTTGCTTTTACTTTACTTTTATAGCTAAGTTAAAACCCAGTTTTTTTAGGGCCAAATTTTCAAAATTTTTTGGGGGGAGGGCCCACAGGCCCCCCTTTAGTATATATGTTACAGTTAATGTTCATAATCTGGTAATGTTCGGAATTCCTAAGTAAAGTATGAAATATTTTGTACTTTACCTAAGGTAATTCTGATTTTACCTTAGTTTTTCTGACCATTACCGAATTTCGGACATTAACTGTAACATATACATCTTTATTATTCATACTTTTTTTGTAATACGTTCATTAAAATCAAAATGCTATCTAAAAATGTATGTCCAAATTTTGGTATTAAAAAACAGTTTGAAACTCTGTTCTTAGGGTCAAATTTCCAAAAATTTTATGGGGGGACACCCAGACCCCCCTTTGAAACTTGAACCTTTATTACTAAAAACTTTTCTTATATAAAGTTCTCTTGGACGCTAAAATTCTACTTAAAAATGAGTTGAAAAGCTACATTAAACCTATTAATATAGATGAGAGGGGCTGGAAAAAAATATTTTTGGGCCCCTCCCGAAATAAATTTCTATATTTTTCAGCACTGATTCAAAATTTGAGATAAAAGCTCTCACCCATGGCCTATCAAAGGGGGGTTAAGGAGTGTACCTCCATTCCAATATAATTATGTTGTTGCTTTTTGCCTTGAAAATTCTTATGATTATACAAGGGGATCATCATTAATTAATTCATAATTAATCCACCTCGAGTGCAAACTAAAGGGTCCCCAATATCCAAAAAGGAATCACAAAACTACTTTTTTTAGGGTCAAATTACAAAAACTTTTACCTCAAAAACAAAAACCCTCTTTTTTTCCACACTACCCACAAAACTTTTATCAAAGGTCAAAAATCCCTCTCAAAACAATACTGTGGCTACGGCCCTCTCCCACAGGGCTTTAAAATTGGTCTCCACAAACATAAAAAAGTGCCCCCCTAAGTGGAACCCTGGCTACGCCCATGGGCATGTGTGAATCAACTACTAATGTTTCCATCTACATAAAATATCTTCTAGTCTAGATTCTGGACCTTATTACATTAAGGTTTATCTGCTCATGTTTTTCAATGTGTTTTAATTATTTTCATTCACTTAAATATTATTTTCCTCTTATAGATGGTTTGGTTGCTCTTAATAAGCCATCTGGTATTAAAATTCATGGTCATGATAAACCAGGTAATATTTTGGGTTTTTAACTAGATTTATAATTTTCATTACTATGTATGCGTATTTAGCTGAACTTCTAGTTTTGGATAGTTTTTATGTATCAGTTAAGCCAGTGTTGTCCAACCTTTAGCTACTCGAGTGCAATTAAAATTTTAATGTGGAGGCAAGTGCCAGAGACAGTAAAAATTGTATTTTATTGTTTTAAAACAGCAAATCTAGCTTATAATTCAACGCCAAAACATTTACTTCAACTATAAAGATAACTCATATTGAGGTGTTTTTTACTAAAGAAATATCTTTCTTACATTTAAAATACAAAAAAATATTGGCTAGGTCTCATTAACATACTTTTTATTTATTCCAGGAAATCTATTTTGTGCCACAATTTAAACACTATTTTACATAAAATTAAATTTAAAACAAAATATTTCTTGGGTTTTTTAAACTGTTCTTAAAATAAATCAGTATATATCGCCTCTTCCGTGCAAGACTCACACAATTGCAAAAGTTGAAATGTCTACTTTACGGGAGCTTGGCGTGGAAGGACTTCTTTATTGGTCGCCAAGTCGAAAAATAGAGTCAAAAGTGTGATCTTTGGGGATTATTTCCATTGGCGCTAAAAAAATCGCCAAAAACGGCTTTATGTGCTTGAATCTAAAATCGTGGTTTAGCTGGCATATCGAACATCGAAATTTCTTCACTGAATTTAAGCACCTTCGGGTGCAGTCAGTATTTGGGTGGGTGACCACTGACCAAATCAAGCATAGCTGCGTTTCTCTCTTTCCTTGCGCACATTTGCTTTTATTTTTCAGGAAAGGATCTACCTGTTATCAGAATATTGTGCCCTAAATAATAAATGATCATAGAAATATATTTACATTTTTAATTAAATTACGTTTCTTTTATAGCCGATTTCATAGGTAGACTTTATTTCCTGAGCAAATTATCATGAAAAACCTTTTTTTAATCGACTATCTGTGCATTCTTCGTGATAATTATGCTACATGATCATGAAATACCTTTTGGTTGCACTGAAACAATAACCAGTCTTTGAAATTAAACTCTGGCGATCAGAGAAAATTTTTAATTCATTAAAAAAGCTGATTACAAAATTACGTGTATTTTACTTTACACGGGGCATATAATAGGTATCGATACTCTCCTGAAAAGTAGGCAAAAGTTAGGTATGAGCAGAGGAAGAAAGAACAAACCGATGGTGGTAATGCTGAGAATGTTAGGAGGCATGGGTCACACAATCCATCAAAATAAGATTTTCTCGTTATCAACTAACTGGATCGAAAATATTTACTTTTAATTTAGCCAGAAGTAGTCATGATTTAAAATCCTGCAGAGCCATTTTCAGCGACTTATTTTGGACCCGATTTAAATAATCACTGTTGACTGGTTATAGCGTACACTCTTCAAATGTAACATTACGTTGTTGCACCGTCAATAGCTATTTACTTCAAGTAATCAAGTCTTGATCAGTTTTGATCAAGTCTTGATCAGATGTTTAAAGATCTCACGTACTAAGAGAAATGTTTCTAATTTCTTAAAAATAGTAATAAAGTTACATATTTTATAAAATACAGAAAGTCACAACCAACTTATTTAAAATTTATAGATTATTTTTAAGTTGGAAATAATTTTAGCTTTAAATGAGGTTTAATAATTGAAAAAAAAAGAAATATAACACTTTTCCTATTCTGTTTAAGAATCTCAAGAAAAATTAAATATTTCTGATAAAATCCAAGTATTTTAAAAATTAAATTGTGCATTTTATTATACACATTCATTATTACGGGCAGAATAATTTCAATGACAAGTATAGGTCCTTTCCAGAAACGTAGGCAAATATGAGATCGAGAAAGGGGAAAAGAACGTGCCAATACTTGGTGGTCACCCTCCAAAGTACTGACTGTGGCTGAAGGTGCTTAACTTGAGTTAAGAATGAGCCATGATTCACGCGTTAAAACATAAAAAGCCTTGTTTGGCGATTTATCTTAGCGTCAATCGAAATAATCATCAAAGATTAAACTCTAGCTTCGACTTTATCGACTTGGCAACCTATCTAGAAGTCCTTCCGCGCCAAGCTCCCGTAGAGTAAATATTTCAACTTTTGCAATTGTGTGAGTCTTGCACGGGAGAGGCGATATATTAGTAAAGAGAAAACAGTTAGAAAATAAGTGATTCATAAGTTTTAAAACCTTATGAAGAGCTTAAAGTTGTAGTAAAATTTATAGGTAAAAGTGTCATTTCTAAATTCATATTCAAAGAAATACAGTCGAATCCGCTTAATGTTATCAGATCACGGTTAATGTTATCAATCGGATAATGTTATCGAAATCAACAGGTCCCAATCATTCCTATTTAATTTAATGTAAAATACATTGTTTAATGTGATCAACTATGAATCATCACTCCGCTTAATATTATCAAAATTTTTCCATATTCCCTTTAAAACAACCGCTTTTGAGTTTCATTTTGAAGGTCAATTTTCACAATTAAACATCTGCCCCATGAGAGCATCTGGATCTTCTTTTTTCTCAAACTCAGTATGAGTAAGATAAAGAAAACATTCCGCATAATAATGAAAGAAAACGGTTGGGGGGGGTCCGAATCCATGCTTGTGATTGGTTAAAGAAACCACCAAGATCGGCGCTTTGTAGATGTGTGATAAGAGATTTGAATTTTACCTTGTGTTTAATAAATAAGTGGTTTATTGGAGTGGAAGGATATAATAGAGTGGAAAAAAGAGAACTTTCTAATACAAATAAAAATACAAAGTGAGCAATTATTTATTATTGAACTACTCTTATATTAATTGAACTACTCTTATATTTTCCCCTTAAAATTTTACCAAGTTTAAAAATAGTGTTTTGAATACATTTATTACGATAACATGATTCTGATTTTAATGCAAACAATCTAGTTACACTGTTTGCTGCTTTTGATATGTGATCACTTATTGTTATCGATCGGATAATGTTATCAGTTTAGTCTCGGACAATTGCAATCACATTAAGCAGACTCGACAATATTGTATTTTTCTCAAGAAATTAGGAACTTTTCGATCAAAATTGAGTTTTAAATACATAGACACGACGCTTCTAATGACTTGATAACTTCTTTTACTATTGCTCCAACTATATCTTCTATTAATGCACTTTTGATAAACCCTTTTGAATTTTAAGTCAAAAGCGTTAAAAGGGTTCAGGACTTCCCCCCTGAAAATTTTTTGAAAGTTTGAATGCAAAAACGAGTTTTTAACACATTTTTGAAATAAAAGCTGAAAAACGAATAACCTTCTATTTTAATTTAGTTTGATTAAGCATTACATTTTGTGGTCGAGAGCCATGAAAATTTCTTCAAGGACCGCTGGTTGGACCACACTGAGTTAAGCTATTAAAGTTTTGCCCAAAATACACTTCTGAATTTCTATTTGCTGCAACTGTGCATTATTATTAATGTATTAAAGTATTCTTAACAGTAATTCCCACAGTTTTTTATTTATGGCCCTAATAATAATAAGCAAATTGTATTTTATAAGGAGCAATATGTAAGAAATGAATAATTTTAAAATGTAAATTGATCTTTAAAGTATTTATTTAGGGAGGAACTGACTCATTTTACCCTTTGACTTGCTCTTCATCTTTTGGTTGTTTTTCAACATCTTGCATGTACACCTAAATCAAAGAATGCTTACTATCTTGTAAATAAATTTGAATTCGTTATACTGCTTTCATTTTATAGGACCTAATGTTATTGTTGCATTTAAAGACTGCAATAAAAATTAATATATGCAAAAAACCTTTCAATTGCAGAGATATTAAAAAATATGTTAAGAAAATTTATGGATAAAAAATTACTATTGAACGAATTCCCTGTCCTTTCGGGGGGATATTTTTGGATATAATTTTCTTGTAAACAACCTTGAATCCATTATACTGCTTGCGTGTTTTAGGAACTAATCTTGTTGTTGTATTTAAAAGCTGCAATAAAAATTCATCAATGAAAAAATAGCTTTCAATTGCAGATATATTTAAAAATCCATTCTTAAGAAAATTTAATATCGATAAAAAATGTCCATTTTTGAGGATATGATGACCAAATTTAATAATTATAAATTCTTAATACAACAATAATGAATTCTGTAATTTAATTATAGTATTATTTGAAAATAGTTTGCTCTTTGTGCCTTTCTTTAAAATTGAAACTATAAATGCTATAAAAAATTTTTCAGGAGCTCGATCTGCGCCTGGTGAGCGAAAATATGTTCCTACCATAGAAGAATGCAATCACACTATTGAAGATGCCTTAGACTACTTAAAAGATTTCTTGAATGTTTCTACCCTTTCTATAATTAAATCAGCTGAAAGGTAAGTATTTCTTTATTTATACTTTAACAAGAGTGGAATTATCAGTTCCCCTGACAAGTTTCTCGCTAAGCTTTATGTGTAATTAATATCTTAAAATTAAATTGTATTGTATTACTCTTTTATGTATTTGTTAAATTATCAACTTAACTCTATCAAGGGGACTACACAAACTCAGGAGCTGACTAGGTCGGTTTATAATGCAGCCCAAAACTTACCAAAACAAACCTAACCACTTTGCTATGTTAAATCGCAATTTCATGTTTGTTGTTCCAATAACAATTTGTTACTGATAAAAGGCCAAAAACTCATTTTGATTCAAAATTTTTATAAAAATGTTTTGAGTTAAAGAGGTTATATAAAATTTGAACTATGCACAATTTCATGACAAAGATTTAATAGGGAATTCAATGGACCAAGAGAAAACTTTGAACTAAACACATTCAAGTTGCACTGTAGTATAAAAATAAGCATTTAAATACTAATAGCAACCTTGCAAAACTGTCTTTTTAAATATTACTACGAACTATGATAGTTTAGTTCTGGCTTCATTGTAGGACATTTTTACAGTTTTATTTCCATTGGTATGCATTATGGTCAAATTTTAGTCACATGAGCACTTTTACTGTTTAAGATTATTTAAAACAACTATGGGACTTCTTAAATGTATTATTATAATCAGATGGTCAATTATTTTATTTAAGTATCATAACCACTGTTACTCGTTGTTCATCAGACTAAGGAAGCATCACTGGGTAAAACTCAATCGCCTTTATTACGGCAAACAAAGTTACATCATATCAATCATTCTAATCCTTCTAAAACTAAAATCAACATATATTTATAAAAAGACAGACATTGACGTCACAAAAATTATCATAAAAGTAAAAGCACAGAAATCGTCTTCTTCGATTTACAAAATAAAATATCGAAACTATTCACAGAGTAATCTGATTCGCAAATCAGCTCCCATGAGGTAACATCCTGGGCCCCCATGACTCCTGTCATCAAAATAAATTAATACACAAAATTCACTACAAAAATAGATTATTCTCAATTAAATCACTTGGAGAATCTGAAACAGAACAAATAGTTAACACAAAATAATACAGTTCAATTAAACGTCCACTGGTAGTTTAACTAATTTATGTACAGGTCTTTTAAGTTCTCCAGAACTGGTTCTTAAATCGACAACTCGTACAATGTCGTCACATCCCCTGTAAACTTTTACAACTCTGGCCAATTTCCACTTTAGTGGGGCTAGGTTGTCATCTTTTATGAGAACAATGTCGTTCACCAACAACTGTTCACTAGGTGTTTTCCATTTCTTGCGCACCTGTAATTGCGTTAAATAGTCTTTTGACCAGGACTTCCAGAAACATTGAGAAATCTGGGTCAAGAGACTCCACCTTTCCCTGAAAGGAATCTTTTCAGAAGTTACGTCCGGCTCAGGAACTCTCTTGAGGTCCGTGCCAATAAGAAAATGGCCCGGCGTGATCACTGATAGATCACCTGGGTCATCTGAGGTAGCAACCAAAGGTCGTGAATTCAAAACTGCCTCGACCTCTGCTAATACAGTGGAAAACTCTTCCTGTGAAAGAACATTTGATCCTATCACTAGTTTCAAGTGAAACTTCATCGATTTGACTGCTGCCTCCCACAGTCCTCCAAAGTGGGGTGCAGATGGAACATTCAAGTTCCACTTAACTTCTTCCCCCGTGAGAAAGTCACCTATGGCTTTTAAAGAACACGCTGTTAGGTAGTTCTTTGAGCCGACAAAGTTAGTTCCACAGTCACTAAACAGTTCAAGAGGTTTCCCTCGTCTCGCAATGAACCGTTTTAAAGCCGCTATGCAAGTTTCAGTACTGAGATCACTTACGATCTCTAGATGCACGGCTTTAGTTGTAAAGCAAACGAAAACACAAACGTACATCTTAAGTGGCTTTACACCTCTTCCTCGTCGAGGTGTGATGAGGAAAGGACCCGCAAAGTCAGTTCCGCAACGTAGGAATGCTCGTCCAGGATTAACTCGAGCTGATGGAAGGTCTCCCATCATTGGAATTGCAGTCTCAGCTCGTAACCTGGCACAAACGATGCACTTTCGTAATTCACTACGAATTGCAGATTTTGCACCAACAATCCAGTACCTCTGCTTGATAGCAGAATTAAGCAGCTGCATGCCTCCATGCATGTAGGTGAGATGATAATATCGCACGATCAATTTCGTGACAGGATGATTCTTTGGCAATATTAACTGGTGTTCTACCAGTTCAGGTAGGCTAGCATTTCTTAAACGCCCACCAACACGTAAAAGTCCGTCACTGTCCAAAAATGGATTTAAGCTGCTTAAAGGACTTTTCTTTACCACCTTAGACTTCTCTAGCAGTGCTATTTCGTCACTAAACACACTTCGTTGAACTATTTTAATTATAGTTTTATGCGCTTCCTGTAGCTCCCATGTCTCTAAGAAAGGATTCAGCTTCCTATCCCCTTTAACTATTCTTAGAAACCTTAAACACCATGCTACAACTCTCTGCAACTTGCTCCAGACTGACACCCTATTCCAAAGTTCCTCAACCACGTTTACTTTTACGACACAAGTATTTACAGTCTCTACCACGGACTCTACCATAGTCTCTACCCTATTCTCTACCCTCTGATCTGGTCTACTCTCGCTTCCCAAACTTAACCAAGCTGGACCGTACCACCATTTTTTATTACTTGCTAAATTTTCCGCTGAAACACCTCGGGTTAACAAATCCGCGGGGTTATCATTTGTAGGACAGTAGCCCCATTCACTCGGACTGGTTTTACCCTGAATTTCAATAACCCGATTTTTAACAAACTGCTTCCACCTTTTAGCACAGCCTCTAACCCAACACAACGCAATAGTAGAATCACTCCAATAAACCATTTCTCTAATTCTATCTCTAAAAATACCCTTAAGATAGTCTCCTATTCTAGCACCTATTACCATCCCCATAAGTTCAAGGCGAGGTAAAGACAATTTCTTCAATGGTGCCACCCTACACTTGGACATTATAAACGACACTCTAACATCCCTATTACTATCCTCGTACCTAAAATATCCAACGGCTCCATACGCACAAAGCGAAGCATCGCAGAAAATGTGTATCTCAACTTGCCCTTCCGTACAATCCTGAAAACAATACCTCGGAATGGCAATGTTACCCAATTCGCTAACTTCCTTACACCAAGCAACCCACTTTAGTCCCAAATCATCTGGTAGCTCATCATCCCAATCGCATCCTCTTTCCCAAATTTCCTGCAACAATAATTTAATACGCACAACAAAAGGAGCAATTATACCCACTGGATCAAAAATCTTAGCTGCTGTCTGCAGTACACATTGCTTACTAGTTCTCAAGGCTTTCCATGTATTTGATAAACCTTTTAGCTCTAACGTTAACTCATCTTTTTCGGGATCCCAATTTAACCCCAAAACTTTTAACTGTTTATTTTCCCTCTCTTCCTTACTTAACCCATTTTTAATCCACATTTCTTCTAACTCTCTACAATTAGATCTTAATTTTCTTAAGTTGAATCCCCCACTCTTCAGTATTTCTACTGCATCTGAGGACAATTCAAATGCTTCATATACACTATCAGCACCAAAAAACAAATCGTCGACATAAAGAGACGTGTTTAACATTTTAACTGATTTTGGTTTACTCTCTTCAAACTTTTTGATGTGATGTTTGATTGTACAACTCAAAATAAATGGACTAGACTTACACCCAAATGGCAACCTTGTCATTCTCATAAACTTATACCTTTTACTAGAGTTGTCTGAAACCCAAAGAAATTTTAGGAACTCTCTATCCTTCTCGGAAATTCCTATCATTAGAAAGGCTTTTTCGATGTCCCCGTTAAATGCTATTTTGTGACTTCGAAATTTTAGAATCACATCCAAAATATTGGGATTCAGATTCGGACCTGTTTCTAAACAATCGTTAAGAGAAATATTCCCCTTTGTTTTAGAACTACAGTTAAAGACTACTCGAACTTTTGTAGTTTCTTTATCCTCTCTAACCACCGCTCTATGTGGCATGAAATACTCGTGATCACCCCTCTCACACTCTTCTACGATTCCATTTTGATTTTGATTCTTTATTATCTCCCCATACTCCTTGGCAACCCAATCACTTTTCTTAAAACTCTTTTCTATTAACTGATTAGGTTTATATCGACTAGACAGTCTTAACTCAACTACTTCATATGATTTTTCTATAGGTTTTGTTGAACCAAAGGAAAAAACTAACAACCTTTCCTCTCTGATCGGTTTAAGATTAAGGCAAGTTACTAGATCTTTAGTACACCAACTTCTTTCAGACCCATTATCACACAAGATTCGAGTTACTTTACTAAATTTAGATTTTCCTATTCCACTCGCATATACACTACAAGTGAGCAGTAGCACAGAAGGAATTTTACTCGATCTCGAAACCGAAGAATTACATTGAGTTTCTCTGGTATCAATGTTTTCCTTTTGACCCTCATCTTTCGAAACAGTTTTATTTTCTTTAAGAAAATGAATAATACTGTGATGCGATTTCCCGCAAAAGCAATTTTTAGCTTTACAGTATCTGGCATTACACCCATAAGAAAGGCATTTAAAGCAAAGTTTATTCAGTTTAACGTATTCAAACCTTTCGTTCACTGACAAGTTTTTAAAGTTAGGACAATACTGTAATGCGTGATTATTCTGATTACCCTTACACAAACAAGTGTTATTTCTCACTCCCGATACATATACATTGGAAACACTTTTAGAATTATACTTTCGATACCTATTAGTATAATTACCTTCATCCCTCCTATAATCATTACCCGAGAATGATTTTGCGAAAAGAGATTCCGATTTTTGCTTCCCCTTTGAAGACAAATATATATCACACTCTCTACCTAAAGTAGCTGGTTCGAACCATGTCTCACCCTGCTTCACAGCTATGTGGGACTTCAACTCGCGATCAAGCTCACTAAATACTTTATCAGAGACAATAAGCTCACATAACGATTTAAAGTCTTTTACCTTCCTAAGCTGGCAGTAATACTCAAAATTTGCGCTTAACCTTGTCGCAAACTGCACGTAGTTCTCCGAAGGTCTCTTTTGAGCTAAACGAAAATAGTTATAACACTCCTGGGGTGTTGGCTGAAACTCTGTCAAAATAATAGATTTAAGTTTTTCGTAATCATTTATGTCTTCCTCCCTTACATAAACCATCAAATTGTTAACCTTTTCACCTAAAATATTTAATAATATTTCTGCTTTTAGAGTTTCCGGTACCCCTTTAGTTCTGAAAGCCCGCTCGATTGATTTGAAAAAGAGATTAAATGATTCTGCTCTCGTAGGTACAGAAATAGTCAACGTTTTAACACTTTTGATCAAGGATTCAAGATCATCACCCGATTCCCCCTTATTCTCAAGCAATCTTTCCCTACGTAAATTCTCCAATTCCAGCTCTTTCTCTATTTTTTTTCAACCTAATAGCCTCAACTTCCGGATTTGGACTAGCTTTCATTTTTTCAACTGCAATCCTCTCACTTTCTAGTTTTAGCTTGTTTTTCTCTAAATACACTTTATCTGCTTTATCCCTTTTTTCTGCCTCTGCAGATTCTCTAACAGATTTAATTATGGTTTTAACTAGATCGGTTTCCGATTGATAAATCTCACTCGCGCCTATTGAATTTCTTATTTCAATAAATTTATCACTTTTTAACTCTATACCCAGCTCAGACGCTAACATTACCAACTCATCCTTACTCAAGGAATTAATATTAGTCTCCATTTTAAAGGTCTAATCTGTAACCCACACAACACATACACTATCCCTATCAAAACCAATTGACCCAATATTCAATAACTACAACCTAATCCAATCATATCTAACCTAATCGCATTTGCATCCAAATAACAACTAGACTAAAGATAATACACGACCCAACTTACGTAATCAAAACGAGCCTTCACTCGAGAATCCCAGCAACTTGACTTCACAAGCACTACTGCGAATCCAAACACCAAACTTCCGTAGCCCTACACAACAACGAGTAACCTAAAGTAGACCTCTCTACAACTCCTAAACAACACTACAATGGCCAGCACCTATTCACCCCACTTCTGACACCAAAAAAAATGTTACTCGTTGTTCATCAGACTAAGGAAGCATCACTGGGTAAAACTCAATCGCCTTTATTACGGCAAACAAAGTTACATCATATCAATCATTCTAATCCTTCTAAAACTAAAATCAACATATATTTATAAAAAGACAGACATTGACGTCACAAAAATTATCATAAAAGTAAAAGCACAGAAATCGTCTTCTTCGATTTACAAAATAAAATATCGAAACTATTCACAGAGTAATCTGATTCGCAAATCAGCTCCCATGAGGTAACAACCACAAATATATATTATATCTGTGTGTATTTATTCTGTTATAGGTACACAAGTGGAATTGTTCTATTAGGGACAGATGAGAAAGTAAAAGAGGATGTAAGAAGATCTTTTGAAACGGCAAAATCACAAAAAAGACCAAATTTTACTCATTGGTATGTTTTTTATAATTTTAGGCTTGATTTCAGCCGGAACGGCGTTCCGGAACCTCTTTCTCGATTAAAAAATTAATATTTTATTTCAGGGGTCTCCTATAACTACAGCCCGCGAAAACCTTTCTATATGTGCGTAGAAAAAGTTCTAAAATGAATTAAAACCCTTTTTTAGGGTCAAATTTCTAAAATTTTTCTGGGGGGGGAACCCCCAGACCCCCCTTTTTGTATTTAGAACTCAACTAATCACATTTATCTTCAGATTAGGTTCATAAACTAAAAAATATTTAAGAAGAACATTAAACCTGTAAACATGCGTAAAGAGGATTTAGAGGGAATTTCGAGTTTCTCCCCCCCCTGTGCAAAAATTTAACTTGGGACCTGATAGTGATTTAATTTTCTAATAGGATATTTGGGCCCCTCCTGAAATAAATTTCTATATACGCCTCTATGATCCTAGATATGTTAAAAAACAATTTCCTGTTGTTACTATTTAAAACTTATTTTCAACGATTCACTTGTGCAGATTTTAAATTTAAAAAAAAAACTTTACCGTTTAAGGACTTAAACTACGCATTATATTCCTGAAACTGGTAGGATATACAACACTATTGGGTCATTGATGATAAACCGTCCCACTTTCTACAAGACGCGCCCTGTCGAAAAAAAGTACAACGTACTGTAAAAAATGTTTTTTAACAAAAAATTACCTAAATAGTTCATCGTCTTATACAATAATTAAGTTAGAAAATCCTTCCTTGTCTAGTACAACACATTTTAGTTATTTTTTAAATTTAAAAAATATAGTTTTTGTATTAAAAAGTATTTGCTTTTTTCAGTTTGCGACCAATAATTTTACCATTCCGGTACCTGTTTTTTTAGAAATCGAGCCCTGATTTTATCTAATATTAATAAAACTTAACTTGGTGCAAAGCCAAAACTAAGTATCAAAAACTTTGAAGTGAATGTAGCTCATGACACATTTTGTTTTATCAGTAACACTATAAGCCCCAGGTGATAGTTGTGGTTTGGATTCAATGGACTTTCTAGTAGAGAAAAAAAGTTGAAGTTCCTATTATAAATAATTGTTCAAAGATGATGTTGCATTTTATATTAAGTTAATATTAGTTTTAGTTTAAAGATTTGAATGATTCAAAGTTTTTTTGGCAGTCTCTTTAACTTTTAATTCAACAAGTTGCATTGTAGAAAGCTTTTAAATGTATCCTTACAATATATTAATAGAAGCTATCACTGGCGTAAAAAGAAATTTATTTCGGGAGGGGCCCAAAATTGTTTCCCAGCCCCTCTCATGTATATTAAATTTGTTTCAGTATATTCTTAGGCAGAATTTGCAACTTAAAGAACTTAATATGAAGAAGTTATGATGTATTAAGTTTCAATTACAAAAGGGGGGTCTGGGGGTCCTCCCCCAGAAAAATTTTGGAAATTAGACTCTAAACACCAGGTTTTTAACTAGTTTTGGTACCCCTAGTTAGAATTTTGGATATAAATTTTCAGGTAAAATTTGATGAATTTAATGAAAAAGTTATAAATAATATAGTTTTAAGTACAGAAGAGGATATATGGGGGTCATCCCCCAGAAAAATTTTGGAGATTAGATCCTAAAAACAGGATTTCAACTTGGTTTTGATACACTTTCCGAATTTCAGACATACATTCTTAGATAGGATTTTGAACTTATTGTAAAAAAGTTTTTAACAATAAAATTCCAAGCACTCTAAAGGGGGGTTTGGGGGGGTCCTCCCCCAGAAAAATTTTAAAAATTTGACCCTAAAAAACAGGGTTTTAACTTGTTTTGGTACACAAAGTCAGAATTTCTGGGAGGCCAGGGCCCCTTCGCCCCCCTTATATACGCCACTGGAAGCTATGATTTCTTAGCTAAACTTGATGCATAATTCAAACTGAATGAGGCTTAAATGGATTATAAATACAGTAAAGCACCGTTTATACGTCTTTCAAGGGACCGACGTAAAACGGCGTATAAATGAAAAGACGTATAATTGAAAACAATTTTGATTATTTGACTTAATTGGGACTTAGCGAAAACGACGTATAAATGAGAGACGTATAAACGGTGCTTTACTGTATTATATATCAAAATTATAATATCACTTTTCACTATTTTTTTTAAAGTGTAATTATCATTCAGAGAACTTTTATACTACTTTACAAGACCTTTATCTATAAAGATCTTGTAAATGAAGATGATCCTGATATTGACTATATTTTGTGCTCTGTGTTTGCCAAATTATTATTATTTTCTTTTTTAGTTCGTATTTTTTTTAGTGTGTATATATATATATTGTATTTTGTTCATGACTGTGTGTGTTTCGATTATTTGTTTTATTTTGTTCATAGTATAAATATTTATTTATTAATTTAGTGCTTCACTTGGAAGGGCTTGGGCCCCTTAGCGAACAACATATGTATTTGTATTTGTTTTTTCTGTAAATAAATTTATTATTATTACTAATAGTTTCTTTTAATTCTAATCTAAAATTATTTCTTTAGGTTGATAACTTTAGGATATCCTGTTATAAATTTCAAGAAAGAAAGAGTCGGACTAAAGTTTTTTAAAGTGGATGGAATTGAAAGTAAACAAGTCAGTACTGTTTTTTAATTTTAAATTTAAGCATTTTATACAAATAAGGGTAAGTTATAAATGCATATGCATATAGATAATATAAAGATTGCACAAGGTGTTTCCAGGGGCGTAGCCAGAGGGGGGATTTGGGGATATATCCCCCCCTAAAACTCAGGAAATTTCCTTTTTGACCATAGAAAACCACTAAAAATACCCCATATCCCCTACCGTAATATCAACATCCCCCTCCAAAATTTTTTTCTGCTACGCCACTGGGTGTTTCAACAAGTACGTCTACACTGTGTGGCAGGTAGCCACTGCCACTCCACCTGGACTCAAACTAGGAACTCTTTCCCCTGAATATATAAATCAGCGTGACATCATATCTATAAAAAGGTGTTTGATAAATGTTTCAGAACCTCTAGCAAGGTTGGCACGGTTTAAACCAAATGGTTTTTTTTTCATAAAAAATCAAAATGGGTTTTTTATTCAAAAACTGCAGAATTATTAAAATATTGTATTTTAAACAAGAGATATTAAATGCTTTATTGATTCACTAAATAAATACCATGTTCTTTCAACCCTCTGACTGAGCATTCCGCAATTTCCACAGGCATGTGTTTTTCTTCCTTTATTGAGGATCGCATCAGATATAGCGAATAAGCAATGAATCTGATC
The DNA here is from genome assembly GCA_024610705.1 of Tetragnatha versicolor. NCBI lineage: Eukaryota > Metazoa > Arthropoda > Arachnida > Araneae > Tetragnathidae > Tetragnatha > Tetragnatha versicolor. The sequence goes on along the minus strand of JANDEH010000006.1, from coordinate 7,868,952 downwards.
ATGATTCAATAAACTAAATAGAAATTAACGATAATTCAATTGAAATTTATTTATTTAAAAAATTTTGGTAATAACATCTGAAATTGGTTTTTCTGTCAACTTAGTTTCACATGATAAAAATCCATATAATAAATCTTTTCTAGAAAGAAAAATGCATTTTTCAATTCCCCAATATATATAGATTTAAAATATGCAATAAAAAGTTACACAATTTTTGAAGCGATTTCGGTTTACAAATTGAGCAGTCAGAGGATTAATACACAATAAAATTACTAGGGGGCAACCACCCCCTGCTCGCTATCCCTCACCAATCCCCAGGAACTGCTGACGCAGTTACCCTGACACAGTTCTTTGGGCAAATTTTATATCTACTCCATGCAAAGAATCTTTCTGTGCAAAGTTTAGGCAGTCTTTAGTTTAACAGTCAAGCAGTCTTGTTGAAACACTGTATACAAAAAGATGGATCAGTGCTCAGACTTGATTACAAAAAGGGGGCGGGTCCAGGTTTGACTTCTGGAGGGGCACCAAGATTTTTGAAACACCTCTAGCCCCAAAAACTGCAATATTTTTGAAAATATTGAAGGATAATGTACTTTTTTGGTCGTAAAGCTACACATTAAAGCATTTAATAGCTTCAAAATTACAATATTTTAGAAGTTCTCTTCAGATCCCATTTTATCCAATATTCTCATTTTATTCTCTATTTATCCTCTCTCATTTTATCCAGGTTCTAGAGCAGGGGTTCCGAACCTGGGGGTAATTACCCCCCAGGGGGTAAACACGCTATTCTTCAGGGGTAACAGAGAACAATTTGTTAACCGAAGGCTGAATCCTGAGTCCTGAAATCAACAATCTGAATATTTCTTTGCAAGGGAATATGACGAATATTTTGACAGCGCAGGATAAAGTTGCTAGTTTTATACGTAAATTAGAACTTTACCAACGCAGAGTGCAAGCTGGCGATGTGTCGATGTTTACACTACTCTGTGAGCAATTGGTAAATACCGAAGAAAACAAAATCACATTTGGAAATGCCGTGGATCAACATTTATTTGCAGTAATAGAGTCACTGAAGCAATACCTTCAGGATTTAGATAATCGTCTATCCAACTCTTGGATATTAAGATCATTTTCTACTGATGATGACATCATTAAAGACGAAGATGTAGCGGCCAAAGTATAATTTCTTGGACTGCGCGAAAATAGTACTTTCAAATTAGAATTTCAAATGTATGATTTCAGCAGATTTTGGATTAAAAAATCAAATCAAAGTCTGCCCGGGCCTAGTGGCCCATCAGGCGGTGCCCATCTCCGTTTCTGTAGCCTTTTGGGCCTGGGGTGCTAATTACTAGCGTGTGTCCAGGCCGAGTGGCTAGCCCGACGCTGGACCCCCAGTTGATTCCCCAAGCAAGCTTGGTCCTCATTTATCGACCCCGGAAGGATGAAGGGCTGAGTTGACCCATGACCAGCTACCCAAGCAGGAGCCGCGAGGCATCGAACCTGGGTCGGTAATGATCGTAGCCAGACACGCTAACCACTGCACCACCGCGGCCACTTTGGATTAAAGCAGGTGCCGAATATCCTGTTATAGCTAACAGAGCTTTAAAAATGATAGTACCTTTTGCCACCACTTACAGATTCGAGAGTGGTTTTTCAACTTTAGTTTCATTGAAAACAAAGGCCAGAAACCGTCTCAATGTGGAACATGACATGAGATGTGCTTTAAGTGACACTAAACCTAACATAAAAAACTTGTAAACGCAAAACAATTTCAACCCTCACACTGATTATTATTATTAATTCATAGTTAATACATCGTAATATTGTTGTGTTTTTATGTAGACACAATGTATCCAGTTTTCTGACTAACTGCTGGGAATGACAACTTTGTAATTAATAAACATTAGAATTCGCTTGCGTTGAGTGTTTTTATAACATTTTAAAATTGGGGTAAAATTTGATTTCCTAACAGGTTACAGGGGTAGCAGTATTATAAAGGTTAGGAACCACTGTTCTAGAGGGTTATGATTTGCTTGAAATAATTTTTTCTAAAATATTTACATTCAGTAATAATTTGTTTCCTAATACTTTAAACTTGTTTATAAAAACACCCACAAAATATTTTTACATCCCTAGTAGTAATTTTTTGAAGCATCATACAATCCATCCTGCAAATGTAACTGCTAATCAGCTTTTCTTTTCTTCTGTGAAATTAACAAACTCCTTTTGTTTTGATTTCATTATATTTTCTTTTCTTATTTATAGCCTGATATTATATATGAATTTTCTAAAAATGCTATACAGAGACATGAAGTTCATCCAGTCAATGTTGAATACAGAGTTATTTCTATCAATAAATCTTTGCAAACTAGTTTAGTGGAGGTCACTTCCTCATCATGTAAGTACTACTTTCCCAATATTGTTTTTATATTATTAAAATCATATAAAATAGTACAAATATGTAATTTAAATACTAATTAATATTATAAATTTATATTATTTTATATGCAATTAAAACTGATAATCCCTATGTTGCTCTTTCAAACCTCATTAATTCCATGTTTTTAAACAAATAGTAGTTTTATAATTTTTATGACATTTTAAGTATTTGTGACTTTTTTTACAGTTTGGTGTGCTAACTTATAGTTAGTATTATTACTGTATTTTGTAAGAAAGAAAAAAGAAACATTTTATTAATTAAGGAATTTTTTCATTCTCTTCTTTTATATGTTTTGTGATTCCAATTTAGTTTAATTTTCATAAATGCATTTGCTAAACTTCCTAATTAGTATTATAGAAATTGGTAAACTTTTGCAACATATTTACAGAAAATATTTTTAGTTAATCTTCAATTTTAATAAAATAAAACCCATATATCTAAAGAAATCTCATTTTTCTGATAAATACTTCAAACTAAGTTGGATTTTATTTTTGTGTGGAAATATTTACACATATTGATAGTTCTTAATTAACTCTGTAAATGTTAATCTGTAAAATGTTTATTTTTGCTTCCAGTGAAATATCATTTTCTGAGGCTATATGCAGCTTCTAATATTGCTAGCATTATGGGAGATTCATTGTATTCTAACAGATCAAGTACATTATTAGGAGCTCCAGTTAAACTCCATTTGCAACAAGCCCAGGGTTTTAGCTTAAAGGTAACAATTAGCTCTAATTTAGAAATCTTAATTTGCTTTCATTACTACCCTCAGTAAGTTTCCCTCAATAAAAGATGATTTAACTTTATATGAAGAAATTCTTGTAAGGTATCTTGTATACAGGGTGTTTCAAAAGTCCGTTTTGCTACTACCCTAGGTAAGTGACCATAGGCGCCGACTCCATAGGGTTTGAGGGGGCTTGAGCCCCCCCAATGTTGGAAGAAGGGGGGCTAAGCCCCCTCAATATTTTTAGTAAAAATCTACCTATAACTAAAGAAGGCAGTGTTTTGGCCGTCGTTCTTTTGGTCCCGTTTACTTGGTCTTCACAAAGGGTCTCAAAATGACTTAAAACACTACTTACAAGGGTAAAAATTTAAAAAAAAATTGGGGGGAGGACCCCCAAGCCCCCCTCAAATTTTAAAATCTATGATGTACCGTTTTCCCCTGAAACTTCCGTGATTTTTGAAGTGTGATCCTCTTTTTGTGTAACATAAGAAAAAGTCTACAAAATGAATTTAAACACTATTTTTAGGGACAAATTTCCAAAATTTTTCTGAAGTAGGAAACTTTCAAAATTTTGCTGTTTATTACACACTAATACTGGTTTTCTTTGAAAATTCTGCTTCTTAAAATGAGCCCTGCTCTAAGGGTGTAACCCAAATAGGCTTCAAAAGAAGATAAAACGCTATTTTGTTGTGGAAATTTCCAAATTTTGGGGGAAGGACCCTCAAAATATAGCTTCGCTTGGAATTTTCAACGTTTATAAAATTATGAAATTAATTTCAATAAAATTATTATCAAATGTGCAAGTCATCTAACACCTGAAGTAAAAAAGTACTCGTAAGTAGGTACCCCATAAAAAATCCTTTAGTCAAAATCCCCCTCTCGAAACAAAACTCTAGTTACGGCTCTGTGCCGTTGATTTTAAAATTGGTATCAATCCACTTTCATTCTTCGTTATAGGTATTTAATTTTTGTGTTCGATTAAATTTTAAAAAATATTGCGCTGCTTTTTATTTGAATTTTTTATAGCAGTGGTCCGCGGTCCTCCGAGGGTCCCCAGCACCTAGCCCCTTCCTAGGGGGTCCGTGAGTTACCTTTTGATAGTTTCAAAATAAATAACAATAATTTAAAGAGACAAATTTCAAAAATATTTTTGGGGGAGGACCCCTAGCCCCTCTCAAAATTTGACGTCTCTAGTTGTAATATTTTCCTTAGAAATTCTATTTTTTACAAGGAACTTCTCTCTCTTTTGGTGGAATCAAAAATGTCTAAAGAAAAGCTGTAACACTACTTTTTGAGGCAAATTTTCATAATTTTTCTGGGGGAATACCCCAGACCCCCTATTATACTTAGAGTAATTGTAAAATTTTAACATAATGTGGAATATAATTTGAGTACTACTTTTAAGGAATCTAAAACTTTACTTATAATATCCTTATTAAAGTCCTTAGGGGTACTTTAGGAATAAATAAGCCTTTGGATGTTCAAAATCTTGGGGGGGCTATGTCTAGCATTTGTGGCGATCTAAAGTTTAAGGACAGCTTTTATATGGAATAACTAATATCATCTTTTTTGTCTAGTGCTGGCCCCCCCAATATTTTATAAAAGTCGGCGCCTATGTAAGTGACCCTGGAGAATCCATTGAGATGACTTACAGCGCCCCTATAGCGGCGAAATAAAAAACTTTAAAAAATTAATTTAAAAACTTTTGGAGATGAAGCAAAAACCTCAATGAGAGTATTGTTACCAACGTTATGAAGAACTCACAGAAAAAAGTTTCCTGAAAATATCTTGAATATTCGCAAAGATATAACCATGTGAAAATACATTTTTTCAGACCTCAAAAAAGAAAAAATTCGCAAATTTGCAAGGTTTTTTTTCTTATTAACCCATTAAGGACGGTTGGCAACAAAATTTGCCAAGGGACATTTCATTTTTTACTGACTCTAATAGAGGACATTAAAAGTTTAAATGCATGACAACAGCTTCTAAAGAATGTATTTATTCAGATAAAAATAGAAATTTATACCTGCCATGCCGTTTTGGGGGTAAAATCGCTGTTAGAATGAGAGCGTTTCACTACATTTTGGAGATAGCTGGGAGATCATTTGGAAAACGCCAAAATAATCTAATGTTTTGGTTATTTTTATGACTTGTTTCTATTGAAGCATATTCACAAGATCCCATTCTAAATATTATTACCAATTACAGTTGGAATGGGGGTATTTAAATTGCCAATAGCAAGGGTTTTCTTCTACTGGCAACTTTTGTTGCCAATCGTCTGATGTGTGGTCAAAACTTTTACGAGTTACTCATAAGAAGCTTTTGTAAATTAATTATTTTTAATGCTTTTTTTTGTTCTTATCATATATGTAGATCTTATTGATACTTTAGCATGATGAAATGTTTCCATTGGATCATAATTTTAGTGTTTTTTTTAATAGATTTTAGATTTTTACCGATTCCTAACAGATTTATTGGTTCAATCACATAATAAATCATTTCTGGATACATTTATTTTCCTTGAAAGGGGTTTCTGGAAATTTACAGTAGTCAAAAAATAAAATAAAATATCACTGGAGTAATTTAACCCATTTTGAATGGGCTAATACCTAGTTTTTATCGAGTTAATGAATAATATTTAACATTTTCTGGGGGGAATATGCGAAATCTGGAGCCATAAAGATGAATACTGTAATTATGATGACTTTTTGATGCGATAGAGAATGAATTTGCATAGAGAATGACTAAAAAGAACGTAGAATTCCAATAAGAGAAAAGGCTTCGGAAGGCAAAAAAATTATATACATATAACCAAAGGTATCCAAAAAAATGAAAGTTGAGAATATATAAGACTCTAGCAGGTAAAAAAGTCCCTATGTTCCAGACTGGGAGATATAAATAAACCTTTTTTAACCTGGAAGCTAGCTAAAGTACAAAAATCAAAGGGTTCCGACCATTCCGACTTAAAAAAAGTACTAGTTCGGCTATTCTTAAAGCCTGAAAATAGGTGAATATCAGTATTTGAACTGAACTGGCCCTATTCAGGAGGGGTGAAATACCCTTTCTTGGACCCCCTATTAACAATTTAGTACCCATTCACTTTTATTTATGGATTATTTCTTTAAATTATGTATGAAAACATTTTATTATCAAAATCGTAAACATTCTAATTAGTTTTTTCGACTTTTCATTTGTCAGAGTTTAGACCCCACTAAGGACGGTTGGCAAGAAAAGTTGCCAGTTAAAAAATCATAAAAATTATTTTTTTAAAAATCTGAAAATGGGCATTTCTTACTATATTCGGTCCAAATGAACAAAATATGAAAGAAAAAGTTATTTATTTTCATTATTTTAAAGTCGTCCTTAATGGGTTAAATTTTGCCTTTATTCAACTAAAAAATAACAATAACACTGAAAAAATTGCAGTGAACTTTTTCTTTCTGTGTGAAGTCAAACATCGCGGCCCCCCAAGATTTTGAAGTATACTGAAATTATGTTCCACATTACATTGAAGTTTTACAATTACTCTAAACAATAAAAGGGGAGGTCTAGGGGTTTCCCCCAGAAAATTTTTGAAAATTGTCCTCTAAAAATAGTGTTTTAGCTCATTTTGAGACACTTTTGGTTACACCCAAAGAGAAGAGCTCCTTGTAACGTCCAAATTTTCAAGGGAAAAAATTGTAGATAGAAATCAAAATTTTAAGGGGGCTGGGGGTCATCCCCCAGAAAGTTTTTTGAAATTTTCCTAGTGTTTTATCTTATTTTGAAACTCTTTGGGGAACACTCAAAGGTAACTTGAGTGTTTCCCAAGGTAACTCTCGGACCCCCTAGGAAGGCACTGGGGACACCCGGGGGTCCGTGGACCACAGTTTAAGAACCCCTGATATAGAGAATAAAATTAGGTAAACAGAAAAAATTAAGAATAAAATTATTAGGACTTCCTCTAATTTTTTTCTGCTTTCTTAAATGTATAAGTTCAAAATTTTAAGCTCTCTGTGTGGAACCAAAACAACTTGGGTATACGAAATAATTATGGCATTTTTAAAATCATGGGGCGTTTAATGCACCTTAATATTGTAATAATGCAATAAATTAAAGAGTTAGTTTGACAAAGGTAATGAAAAAATTCTTAACACCAAGCTAGGAAATTTTTTTTAAACCTCAGAAATACTTTAATTTTTACCTAACTACTAATTTTTTTCTGGAAATTTATAAATCCCCCTTTTTTTTCTTTACAGAACATCAATTTTTAAAAAAATCCATTTTTTTAAACAATTTTCTCACTAGGAAAAAAGTTTATGGATTTATGACAACCTGTGAAATTTCAGCATGGTAAAACAACATAAACTTTCAATTGAAATTAAAGTGAATAAATTTACTTTTAGTTAAATGCATGAATAAAATTACTTAAGTCATCCATCAGTAGAAATTGGAAATAAATTATACTATAAGTTTACTTCAATAATATAAAATATACTTAGCACAACGATATGATATTGAGAAAAGAACAAAATAAGCTAAAATTTCTGCATTTAATAATATAAGTTGCCATGTGGCAGGCGGGTAAGCAAGGGGATCTGATTTCCCTTTCGTATCACGGGTCGGGGGAGATGGTGATAATTTGATTTGACGAAATGTCAATAGTACCCTCCCATCCACCATTCCATCAACGCATATTTTTATACTAAATTTAAGCTAGATGAAGAGGAATAAAGAAAGTGCCATTTTACGAAATCGTGTTTTTTAATAGATAACTATTGATATAAAATTCTGTGATGAAAAATACATGATTGGAAAATCCTGGCCAACTGTCACCTTTAACTTTGCTTAACAACCCAACCAACAACTGGGACGAAATTTTGAAACCATTATTTAGATTTAAGGCACTTTATTTCAAGACTAATCTAAATCAATTTGAAGCAAAATTCGGAAGTCACTTTTGCGTTTCAATGTTTGGAGACTGATAAACCTGGGGAAAGAAATGAGAAATGTGAAAGAATTTTTTGTCATTCAAAAATCAAGATGTACTTTTGTCTCCTTTTTTCGTTGCTTTTTATGTCTTTTTATTTTAATATTTTCTTCATTTAAGCTAATAACAAACTGAAAAATAATTTTAGGTAAGAAAATCGGCCGAAATAAGTAAGAAAACCCGGAAATCCTGAAAAATGTAAAAGGAGGATTTTTTCGGGCATTCAAAATGTACTTTCTTTCTCCCTTTTCCCCTTTTTAAGTCTTTTCTTTCTTTTTTCCCTTCCTTCGCCTTTTTTTTGGTCCAATGGGGGCCAAAAAGAGTGTCCAGAGTGCCCCCCTGGATCCGCCACTGCTTCCATGACAAAGAGACTGGTTTAAAGTAAAAGCCGCAAAACATAATTTTGTTTTGAAACACCCTGTATAGTGTTGAGTCAACCCCTTTCCAAAACAAGTCTTGGTATAGGGTCTGAGTTTGATAATGTTTTCAAAGGGAAAATTTTCAAACATTTTCTGAGGGAGAGTCCCCAGGCCTCCCTTTTCCAATATGAGTCTGATAATAATTTAAACGAAAGCTCTTACTTTTTTTTTGTAAATTTTGTGGTCTTTGTAATTAAGAAAAATATTTCTAATTATTGATGTGAACTTTGAATCCTACTGGGGATTAAAAAGTAGTACTTAATTATTATAATAAATTATTTATTTTCAATAATAAATTTTCCCTGCTGAAGACCAAAAGAAAATCCTAGCTATACCCCTGCTTCTAAGTAAATTGTATGATTTGTGAATAGAATCCAAAAGGAGGTATTCTAAAATTTATAAACAACATATTTAATTTAAATTATTAGCATGGTAATTTTTTTGTAAATTTTGTGATCTTTGTAATTAAGAAAAAATATTTCTAATTATTGATGTGAACTTTGAATCCTACTGGGGATTAAAAAGTAGTACTTAATTATTATAATAAATTATTTATTTTCAATAATAAATTTTCCCTACTGCAGACCAAAAGAAAATCCTAGCTATACCCCTGCTTCTAAGTAAATTGTATGATTTGTGAATAGAATCAGGGGTGGAAAATCTGCGCCAACTGCGCCGAAATTGGTTACCTGCGCCAACTGCGCCAAAAATGGGCAAAATTCACATTTTTGCGCCAAACTGCGCCAAAAACCCGATAATCCGTTCAATCTGAATCATAACCCTGAAAATCCAACTGATAAGAAAAGAACCAATCCTCAGCCACTATGATCGATTCTCTTCCCGCTAGGATCGCTACGAAATGGGGTGGAAATAGGACGATTAGCAACTTGTCTACCGTCGCTTGGCGGAGAAAAACCGGTTTCTCGCCATTGTGGAAGGCAGAGAAAACCGGTTTTCGTCCGCCTTCCGCAAAAACCAGTGCGTTGATTTGATTTTTGGCAGTGTTTTTCGGTGATAAGCAGGGTTCGTACGCTCCTTGAAAATTAATTTCCTTGAAAATTAATTTCATTTTCAAGCACTGGAAACTCCTTGAATTTGGGCTGTACTCCTTAAAAACTCTGATTTTCAACCTGATTATTTCTTCTATAAATTTACTTCCCCTATAAAATAGGTTTCAATCCGCAGCGTTTAGTGCGTTGAAAAGTCGGAAATCACGATTTTTCGCGAAAGTTTCAGGTTTTTTTTTTCGGAATGCTCCGTTCTTCCCGCGACTTTCGTGGACGGCTTTGGGTGCCGATTCAAGTTGGCTTCTTCTTGCGTCATTATTGCGAAGAAAAAAACAACTTTACCGTGTTTAGAAGCCCACAAGTCCGGTGTTCCGGAAGTCGGAAAAATAGCAATTTTTCGGAGTGTTCCGTTCTTCCCGCGACTTGCTTGGACGGCCGCGGGTGCTGATTCAAGTTGGCTTCTTCTTGCGGCATTATTGCGAAGTAGAAAAAACAACTTTACCGTGGTCAGAAGCCAACAAGTCCGGTGTTCCGTTTAGTGTTCCGGAAATCGGGAAAATAGCTACTTTTCGCGACAGTTCCGTTTTTTTCCGGGACTGCTTTTCCTACAGACTTACGGACGTCTGTTGAAGTTAGCTTCAACGGCGATGCAGAAAAAACAAATTTACTTTTGTCAGACCAGCCTGATAAGTCTAATAAGATTTTTTCTCTATTTTATTTAGTATTTTCAACTTAAGAGGATTTTCTAAGTTGTAAATTTTAATGAATGGTCGCTTTATAGCAACTTAATAAGTTGATAATACAGTGGTTTTTTTTAAAAATCTTGTTAGATTATTACCTGTTTTAGGTATCTGATCTCAGTGGCGTATATGAGGGGGGGGCAAAGGGGCCCTGCCCCCCCCCGTAACAAGTAAAACAAGTTAAGACCCTGTTTTTTAGGGTCAAATTTTGAAAAATTTTCTGGGGGAGGACCCCCAAACCCCCCTTTAGAGTGCTTGGAATTTTATTATTCAAAACTTTTTTAGAATAAGTTCAAAATCCTACCTGAGAATGTATGTCTGAAATTCGGAAAGTGTATCAAAACCAAGTTGAAATCTTGTTTTTAGGATCTAATCTCCAAAATTTTTCTAGGGGATGACCCCCATATATCCCCTTCTGTACTTAAAACTATATTATTTATAACTTTTTCATTAAATTCATAAAATTTTACCTGAAAATTTATATCCAAAATTCTTACTAGGGGTACCAAAAACTAGTTAAAAACCTGGTTTTTAGAGTGTAATTTCCAAAAAATTTCTGGGGAGGACCCCCAGACCCCCCTTTTGTAGTTGCAACTTAATACATCATAACTTTTTAATACTAAGTTCTTTAAGTTGCAAATTTTGCCTAAGAATATACTGAAAAAAAAATTAAATATACATGAGAGGGGCTGGGAAACAATTTTGGGCCCCTCCCGAAATAAATTTCGATATACGCCAGTGCCTAATCTGATTCATAAGATTCCAAAAATACCTTCAAAAATAATTTCTTACTTTTTTTCTATTTAACTAAAAGTTTTTGACAATATCGTTTTTGCAATCTAATTTTTACTTAAAAAATTATTCTATTAACTAATTTCCTTTATTTTTATTTGATTTTAGTTGCATTTTGACTTAAAGAGGTTTTAAAAACTGATTCAGGAATGCAGTGTGTGTTTGAAGCCGTGTAAAAAATTTGTCTTTCTTAAGTTATGTAAAAAAAGTAATTTAAAAAAAAAAACACTTTTTGAAAACTCCTGAAATACTCCTTGATTTTGATTTCTGAAAATTTGTATGAACCCTGATGCATTATATAAAACCTAACTATTAGATTAGTCTGATGCAGATTCACTGTAAACTGATACGGAAATGAAATTTGCCATGATACAAAACCACTAAAAGCTGATACAAAAATGCATTTTGACTTGATACAAAACTGCCCTAAAGCTGATACAAAAATCAATTTTGGATTTTCCACCCCTGTAGAATCCAAAAGGAGATATTCTAAAATTTATAAACAACATATTTAATTAAAATTATTAGCATGGTATTTTTTAAAATATTAATCCATTTAATTTATGTCTATGACAAATACCCTTATTCCAAATACAGGAATTTAAATTATTGAAAAGTATGCAGACATTTTGGATTTAAATGCATTGACACCTCCTTATACTATTGGCTGTTAATATTAAATGATTATGAATCCATTAGATCTACTTATACCTGCAGTTTTTTTATTAGTATTAATTTTATCAAAGAGTGGAAGCAGATTTACCTATTTTAGCAATCTATAGTTCTTATTGCAATCGAACTCCTTGGATTATCTGCACTTCACACCAAAACCTTGTGCCAGCATTTTTTATTGACTTCATTGAAATTAAGGTTGAAATTTTGACAACGGTATGGATCTTGCCAAGACGATAAGGCACAAGTATGACAAACCTTTGAGAGGAGCCGGAGGATCTCTCTTTCCTGTTACAACCCTAGTCTTTTTCATCTTGGCGAGATCTGTACCTGGCTAAAAACCTTTACCGAAATTGATACATTAATATGGTTTAACTTTAAGAAATATTTATTTTCACTTTGTTAATAGCCTGTTTTTATTTCTTTTTAAGATGTTTTTTTACTAAAATTTTGATTTATTGCAATATTTTGAACTGACTTATGCCATTGTCCTCTGTTTATCTGACCTTTTACCATTCTATTCTGACCAAATCCTTGAGCGAAAGGAATCAAGGTTCTTCTGAAGTTTGTGTGTATCTTGTTGTATTTAAAAAATACTTATACTGTTAAAATAATAACTAATTAAACATCCTGGTTTTACTAGCCTTTGACAAATGAGCTGTCTGAAGCACTGATGGTACCAAGAGGTGTTGAGGGGCATTCTGCAATACCTTTGATGCTTCATCTCAGAAGCATTCTTTTGCCTAATTTTAGAGGAAATGACTGTGTTGTGACGGCAGAACCACCTAAGCATTTTGACTGGACTTTACAAAAATTAAATCTTATGAATTGTAATAAAGTTAATTAGCTATTAGTGTTGTTTGTTTAACTTCTATAAAATTCTAAGAGCAGTTTTTGGATCTTTGGAGGAAGAGATTTAATTGTGAAATTGAAAGACTATTTAAAGATAAAGACATAATTAACTACACAAAGACCAAAAGAATACAATGGTTGGGACACCTCGAGAGAAAGGAGATAGGGGCACTAGAAAGATCTTCAAGGGCCAGTGCCAGGGACAACGAAAAAGAGGAAGGTCAGTAAAAAGATGGTTGGATGAGGTTGAAAAGGACCTTAAAATTCTAAAAGTCTGTATAATTGGAAACAAAAAGCAAGGGACAGAAGGCTTTGGAAGAAAATTGTTGGAGAGGTCATAGTCCAACATGGGCTGTAATGCCAAGGAGTTAAACTTCTATGTGATAGTATATTGGTCCATTTACATTTTAAGGAATATCACCTTGGGTACATCTCAATGTGTCTGAAAATGTCAAGGCCAAAATTACCTATTGCAATATCTCCCTTTCTGTTATTCAAAATAGCAGTTCCTGTTAGTCTTGTTCTTTAAGATTTGTTTCCATCATTTTGGTAACTCAGCACTCAATTAACTTGTTGATAAGGCAATTCAGTATAAGTGGATACTCGAGGGGGAAAAAAGCTTTACCTAGTTTTTAGAAATAATTTAGGTAGTTTCTTGTATACTAATTTAGGTCACTGAATCCAAAAATGTATAGCCAAATCCCATTAACTGAGCTATTGAAACTGACAGTAGACAAGTATGCAAGAACCATATTTTATACAGGGATGTGATTTTTCCGCGGATCAGCGTTTTGTGACTTTTTGTATGTTTCGCTTTTTTTAACAATTTTCCTCTAACTCTTCTCTGCGGAAGAAATTTCCACGGAGAAAAAAATTCCTCTTCACTTTTCTACTCTTCGATCTGGACACAGGGATATGATTCTTCCGCTTTCCATGAAAATCTGACTGAATGGCAGGAGTTAAAAAGTGGGCCGTTTTCCGAGAAACGTCGGCTATTGCAAGCGAAAGAGGTCCGCGTTTCTTTCATTCCGAAGCTCCCGTTTACTATTTGGATTTTTCCATATAATCCATAGTTTTTTATTATATTATTACCTATTATTTCCGAGAAAATGACGATTTAAAGCGGAAAAAGTTGGAAAAATCGCGATTTTTGTGTTGCTTGCGGAGTGTTTTCTTCCCGCGACTTCTTTCTTGAACGGCCGCGGGTGCCAAGTTGAAGTCGGCTTCTTCTTGCGTTGTTAGTGCGATGTGGAAAAACAACTTTACAGTAGTTAAAAGCCATCTACTCCGGTCTTTAGGATCACATTCTGCGGGAAAAGTCGAAAAATAGCAATTTTTCGCGTAAGAACCGTTTTTCCGGCACCTAGTTGAAGCTGGCATCATTTCACATTGAAATTGTGATAAGCATAGTCAAAGAAGCCTAATAAGTCTAGTGATACCTTTCAGATCGCGTTTTAATCGATTTCAGTGAGTGTTTTCAAGTAATTTTTCTTAAGGATTTCCTAAGTCGGTAAATTTTTACTGATAGATCACTTTGAAGCTAGATAAGATAATATTGCAGTGTTTTTAAAAAATCTTGTGATTATAACCTGTTTCAGATGATATCAAGGGGGGTGGAAGGGGACCCATCCCCCCAAAAAATCGGACTAGCTGTCCAAAACAAGTTAAAACTTTTTAAGGGTCGAATTTCAAAAAAAATTTCTGGGAGGGGTTCCCATACAGGTGATTACTCTGACAATGAATTGGCTGAAAATATTTTTTAAAAAAATTTGATGGCACCTATATTTTTTCCCTTGATTTTAAGTAGAGGGGGTCCATTGGCTTCTACTTCCCGAAATCTACGATTAGAGATGCTAGCGTCATATTTTTTAGCTTAAATATTAACTGCCACTTTTCATATTACTTCCGATAATTTTTCAATTTTACTTTGTATTTATAAGGTACTAGGCAACCAACCTTCGCGGCCTGAGTTTTTAGTAAAAAATTAATTGGAAAATCAGAAAGTGGAATTTGAGTTTAGCAAATCGAATTGTCGGCAAGCAAATTGGCGGATTTCCGCCAATTGGCGGAAGAATCACATGTATGGGTTCCCCAGACCATCTTTGTGCTTGGAACTCTATAATTAACCACTTTTTATACATTAAACAATTTAAAATTAAACACCAAAAAAGTTAACACTTAATTTATGATTTCCTCTTTTTTGCTTTTTGGTCAATCACATCCCTGAATTTATAGCAAAGACAATTTATGCTGAAATTTAGTTTCTACCCCAGGAGTATTCAACTGGTGGATTATGACTTACTGAGGGGGAGGCATAGGACATGCCTGGGAGTCATGGAATAATAAGGGAAGAACAAAAATAAATTATATTATTTAAGTCAATGAGAGAAACTTGAGCATGTTTGAAATTAATTACCCAATAATAAATTGCAGAGTTAAGAATTACTATTGTTGGGGGTTTACATTTTTAAACATTTTAATTCAATGGGGGTCAGCAAAATTTTCAACTCAAAAAGGGGGTTGCAGTATCTAAAAAATTTGAAAAACCCTAATCTATCCTAAACTTCATAAAAAAGGATGCTTCTGCACGCCTCATGTTGAACTTTTATCACCCGACAATTTGTGCTATTTTGGCCAACACTAACTGTAATTTTTTACCTCTTCTCAATTATAATTCAAAAGTCAGTTTTAAAATAATATGCATTTAAAGATATTTGAATGTTAATTATGGAGTTAAGTAACTTAATCTGATATTACAAAAACAGTATGTATCAATTAAAATGTATGTCTAAAATAAAAACCAAAAGTTTTAATTTTTATTTTTTATTTATACCAACAAAACATGATAAAAGTAGTTAGGATAAGCATTCCTTGTCCTGTTTTTACACTCTTAAATGGATCAAAATTAAAATAGTATTGCTAATCTATTGAAAAAAAGATCTTCCGTTAAATTACAAACCAATTTAAATGAAAACAATGACATCACAATACAAAACTGTTAAATGCTTGAATACAAAACAAAATAAGATTCAAAATAAAAGCCACTCAAAAGATAAAACTAGAGTACAAACACTCCAAGTACTCAAGTCTTTGTTAAAATCAAAGGGACTGAACATCAAAGATCTTAAGTTTCTACATCAAAACTTGAATTCACACAAAGATAAACACAAGATAACTAGAAAGTTAATAGTAGCTCATGACAAATTGTGCTATGAAACATGAGAGGGTTCATACAATTGTATGGATATAGCTTTTGACATAATTGCTTTTGTTTATTAAGAATTTAAATTACTCTTGCCAAAATAGACATCTAAATAATAAAAATTTTACTTTCTTTAGTTTATTAAAATGATGGATTAAAAACTTTTTCCTACTTAAAAATATAATATTTACATGATCTGTGTGTCAAAATAAATGCCAAGTTCTTATTAGTCATTAATGATTACTTTATGAAAAGTAAGATGTTTTTACCGCCATAAAACATGAACTTTAGTTAAAATTTTAATACCATTATGCTAATAAGTGAAAAAATAAATCAGTTGAAAATTTTTGCTCAGAATAATTAAATGAAAAATAACTTGGCAACATTAGCGGTGGGTTAGCTTCTTTAATTTTTGACAAGAAGTTAATTCATGGAAAACATGTCTTTTGGCTCATAAGAATCTGTTTCATGGTCGTTATCATCCATACTGAAGTAGTCGGGGGTTTCAGTTGTCTTTTTGTTTCTTAAAAACCAATTCACTTTTTCCTCTTCTTCCTGGTTTTCTCGAATCTCTGACCTATGGGCGGCTCGCTCAAAGACCCACGAGTTCCTGGAAATAGTTGCTTCACCTCGTCTTTCCCTTTGAGCCTCCGGTTGGCCTCGTGGTTCATAAATGAAATCTTGTTGATCATAGGGAGATGGAATATCAGTGGTCTTTTCTGGCATCTCTTCTTCCTTACGATTATTTCTTTCATGTTTCTGACCATTCCTCTCAGTATTATGGTAGGTTTCCTCAACGTGCTTTCCATTAGAACGTGATGCATGTTCTTTACGAGGATTGTGTCCCTGCTGCAGCTTTTTTGAATACTCAAAGTATGACTTCCTTAAGACATGCCATTGTTTTCGGAAACTACCAATAAAGTTCCACATGTCAGATTTTATATTTTCATCAAAAATGTCTTTAGTCTTCTCTTGAGCTTTTTTAAAGAAATGGCCGACAGAATCAAAGACACTTTTCACTTTCTTTTTGTCTACTCCCATGTATTTGTGGACCAGGTCAGAAAGATTGAAGTGTGGGATATTATTGACAGCTTCTGCAAATTGATCATTTATGTCCTGAAAAATATTTTCGTACTTATTTCCCTTTTTATTTTTCTGGCCTTTAGGTTTTGAAGATTTTGTAGCATCAGATGATTCTACAGGAGGATTTTCTAACCCCTCCATAAGAACATGAACTGATTTTTTCCATTCGTTTAACTTAGCAACTTCAGATAACAGCTTCTCCCTAAGATCTTTAATTTCTTCAGACAAAATTTCGGTACCATTTTCTTGCTCATTAATCTCTGCCATAGATTCCTTCTTTTCGCTCGTATCAGAGGCATCGGTTGGGCGAGGAGAATAAACGCCATATCGCATGCGAACTAGCTGCTTTTGCAGCTCATCATTATCAATTCTAAGTATGTTAACCTGCTCTTTCAATTTATCAATCTCATTTTGGTGTGATGTTTCGCCTTTGGCCTCACTATCCTTCTTGAAAACAATGGTCTGGTGCTCCAATTCATGGATCAAATCTTGCATAAAAACACTTAGTTTATAATTCTCTTCTTTTAATGCACTAATCTGTTTTTCCATAGTCACCAGCAACTTATCATCGTCTACTTTAGATAGCATATGATCTTTCAGTTCTTTGTTTTCTGCTTCTAATTGTGTAATTCGGTTTTCCATGTCACTAAAAACATTGTGAAGCCCTTCTGAAAAACATAATTACAGTATATTAAACAAGACATGATAAGAGTGATGTGCTTGCCCCTAAAGAGCAGGTGGTCTTTTGTGAAAACAATTATATTTAATATTAAACCATTTTTATTTGATTTAACACAGGGTTTATAGTATCAAAGACAGTGTAATTCAAGAGTCTTAAAGGAGTTTAAAAAATTAGGAACTAACATGAATAACTATTAACCTTTTACTACTTTACATATCAAAAGCAGAATTAATTATTGAACAAAGAATGCAAAAAGGTTAGAATTTCACTTTTTAACAGAATCTTATTGATTTTATTTTAAAATCACTTTTACCAAATTATTAAGAAAACTTCTTTATGCTCTTGGATTGATGTCTTTCATGAGTTTAAGGGGAAAATCAGGGAAAAAAACATAACCTTCAGAGAGAGGCCATAAAATAAAAATGATAAAAAAATTTTTTAATTGAAACTGGGGACTGAAAATAAACTTTATAATTTATAGCATCTGAAGGTGCAATTATTGCTTCAATAACTTAAAAATATGCTGAAAATTGAAGCTCAACTTATGGTAGCATATTAGCTACCATGGGCGGTGGAGGGGTAAAAACTAATTTAAAACTTAAACTGGATTTATATCTTAAAAATTTTAGATTTTTGAATATAAAAAAGTATTCTTACTTGGTTGACCTTTGAACATCGTGAATAGTAGGAAAAGACCCAAAAACATGTAAGACATTGCTAGTAGACGAGGAGAGGGATGAGAACCTGGGTCTTCTATCCTCACTGGACGAACGGGTGGAGGAGAACCAACTTCAGGGGTAGTGGCAACAATAGGTCGGCGATTAATTGTCGTCTCTGATAAGATGAATAAAAATTAGCTATTCTCCTTTTACTTTAAAATCATCAAACAGTTATAAAGATTCAAAAGTAAAAGTTGATATCATGTTAAACCTAAACCTTTTCTTATTGCTTTATTTTTTCCACAGTAAAAAAAGGGTAAATAAAATAATGTATAGCTAAGTTAATTAATTCAAATTTGAAGACTGGAAAATTTTCTAATGCTTAATGATATGCATATGGTTCAAGAATAAAGACCAAATTTGTGTCTACTCCTAGCTTTAACTTTATTAGTCCCATTCATACAGACAAACTTCTTAACCTAAGTAAAAGGAAAGATAAAGGAATTTTCTAATATTCAGAGGATCTTTAAACAGTCTATTCATATGCACACTTGGTGGACCTAAAGAAGGAGTCGCATAATAAGTTTGCTTGTTCATACAATTTGAAAGGCATAAGGGGACATCCATAAATTACGTGAGGTGTTTTTTCCTAAATCTGGACCCCCCTCCCCCCTTGGTGAGATTTTGCTGGACCCCCCTCCCCCCCACGTGAGATTTACCTACAAACTATAAAAATAATTTTCTATCTTATTTGTTTGCATTTTGTGCTTCATAGCACCTAAAACTTTTATATTATTAATGATGTGGGTGGAAAGGACATTATTCCGCCTAAAAATCACCACAGTATCTTATCTGTGGGTATTATTCCTGTCTCATACTTAAAAAATCAGTATTATTTCTAACCTAAAAAGTTGGCATGAAATTTTAATCGACCTCCCCCCTCCCCCTTGATGAGATTTTTCCAAACCCCTCCCCCCTTTTTGACCTCACGTAATTTATGGATGTCCCCTAATGGGATGCATCCTGCACTCTCTATAGGGGAGTAAATATTATGCTAGGTAAGCTTAGGAGAGAAATTCACACGGATAGTTCCCTCCTATTTCCTTTCTTTTTCCCTATCTTAGGGGAAGTGGGGCAGTTTTCTGGTTTTACTTTCCTTTTATTCGGGTAAATTGGTTCATATGTATGGTGCTATTAAATACAAGTTGAACCATACATATATTAAAGAATATGCATCGAGAACCTTTTGAGTAAAAACCAGTCGTTCTAAAACTTATCCAAGGACCCTTTGGATGTAAAATTTATAGCATACAATTTATGATGCATGGACATATTGAAAGACATTCGCCATTCTGCATTGTAAGCTTATTTTATGCTCTTCTTCTGCGCTACATTTTAGCTAGCTACAGTAGCTAAACTAATGAATGTTAATTGGAGAAGATTTTTCTTTAATATCTTGGCAAAATGCAAAAATTTAGTAAAGCACATTGATTGAATAAAAGTATCAAAATATATATGCAGATATAAATTTAGTAGCTAATTAAAACTCAGTAAAAACATTTTGAACAATTATGGAGGCAGTACAAAGTTTCCAACTATCAAATATTTGAACATCAACAAAACAATCTTACCAAGAGAAGAAGAACTCAGGGATAAATCTAAAGATGGATATAAAGATGTATGAGAATGGCCATCTTCTAAAGAAATTTCATCAATGACATCAATGTCACTTCCAGAGGAGCAACTACCTTCATAATGTGGTGGATACTCTGGCTCCATATCCTCTATACACGATCCATGCAATGGTTCTTCATCTCTAATAACCTCAGATCTGTATAAATGCATTAATGCCAAGTACTCATATAAATACTCATAAGCCAAGATATACTGCATGGTATATGTGTTCATACAAAAAAAATTTACAAAACCATACTGAAATATTTTACTTTAAATCTTCATGCATTATATTCAAAATTATAATACACAAAGTACATTTTATTACGAATATTTAAAATACATACAAGTACAATATTTTTTATTTACAAGATTAATATTGTTTAGATAAATGCAGTATCTGCTTGTAGCTGTTTTAGCCATTTTAGAAAATTTCTATCATTTGTTTTAAAATTGTGTAAAAAACAACTGAAAATAAAATCCCAAGATATTTTTCCTTGGTTTGGACTAAATCTTTTTATTTTATTTTGAAAGAATACTTTCTACTTGTTTTAATTACACAAAAATCAAGTAAAGTATCTTCCACTAGAATGCTATGCTCCCAAATAAGAGCTGCTAGAAAAAAGTGTGCCTGTGTGTTTAGCAGCCAAGTGTTTTAACTGCTGTGTTCAGTTGAATTTTAAACTGGAAGGAGGCCATTGGCTACCAACATTTAGGATTAAAAATTTAAAAATAAATGTCTTGTCTAAATGTTACAGATCAGGCTTGCACAACTTTGGAAGGTGGGCCAGATTTTGTTGTCTTCACTTGCTGTGGGCCAAAAGCAATCAAAGTAAAATTTCCATTGATATTTAATAACGTGAGAAATTACAAACAGCTAAAAAGGAAAAGGATTACTTATGTGCATTTGAAAAATACTTCAGGTTTTTAGATTTTAATTTGAATAAAATCTTTATTTTTTATAGTTTTTGTTTAAATTTTATGCTCAAGAAAGCTGTTTTTTTGTTTTTGTAGATTGGTTGAAAATAGTTCATTACATGGCAAATTCTTTTGAAAACCTTCAAAAAATATTTTAGTTTTAATTTTTCCTAAATCTTAAAAAAATAAGGATATTCTTGCAGTATGCAAGCAATTAGTTAGGCTGGATTTAGGGTACATGGGAACACATCAACTGATTTTATAAATCCAAACATTCTTAGTTAAGCAGGGTACATGGATTTACCATGTACCCTAAATCCCGCTAAACTAAACTGGTAGATTACATACTGCAAGTATATCAAAATATAAGAATCATTCAAGGCTTGAAGGGCTATACAAAGAAAGCTGGTGGGTCACATGCAGCCCACGAGCCGTATGTTCTGCAAGCCTGTTATAGATATTAAAAAAGAAATCAGGGTATATACACAAGTCACCACTAGATGTTAACTGTTAGCACCTTTGAATTCTGAACTTTAATGATGATAAAGGCACTTATCCATACCTATTATAGTCCTTGTTGTCTTCAGGAATATCTTCTTTTTCTTCCTCCTCATCTTTCCTTCCATCTCCCTATAACAAAGATTTGGCTTGGTTTTATACAACTTTGCCGTAGTTGCACACTTATGATCAGTATCTGCAGAAAACACAGACTTTATTGAGGCTCAATTGAGCAAAAAGAATGGAAAACTTTCACAAAAGTAGATAATTTTCCACAAAAATTTGAAAAAAAATGGGAGAAACTCGTTTCTGGATATAAAATTGGAAAATGATTGAAAATTCGGGAAAACTTCCCGGTAAACTGGGAGGATAGGCAGTTAAGTGACCCCCATAAAGCAGGGTTTGAAAAAAACATGTTTTTTTAAATAAAAAACAAATAACATGTTTTATTTGTTTTAAACGTGTTTTTTTGTTTAAAACGTTTTAATTGGTTTTTTTTACCTTCGACACAAACGATAAAAAATTCCATGATTTTAAAACTTTAAATTTGACTTTTCAAATCGAAATTAGATTGATAAAGCTATACTTTTAAATACACCACAAACAGTTCGTTCTTTTAAATGATTTTTGTAAGTTTTTTTCACAGCATCATGCTCTTTATCAAGCAATGTACTGCCTATGTCATGGCAATTTGGTGGTTTGTACCCAAGCCTTATACTTGGCACCACCATCTTTTTAGGCTCTGGGTGATCCATACATGAAAATAGTGAGTTTGTTGCCTAAATAAAGGGAGCAACTTTCTAAAAACTAAACTAAACCATCGGCGCAACAGCCCTAGTGGGCCAAGGCCTACGATGCCCATCTTCGTTTTCGTGACCGTGGGGCCTGGGGTGCTAGGTAAATGTCCCGGTTAGGTGGTCAGCACAACGCGAGACCCCCAGTGTTTAGTTCCCAAGCATGCTTGGTCCTCAGTTTATCGACCCACTGAAGGGATGAAAGGCTGAGTGGACCCTGCCCAGCCCGGGATTTGAACCCCGGACCTGTGGCGTGGAAGTGTGATGCGCTACCACTGGGCTTCTACTTTCTAAAAACTATGTGTTTTAAACAATGTTTTTTTGCTTTTTTTTAAACCTGTTTAAAACAAAGTGTTTTAAACGTAACAACCCTGCCATAAAGTGACAACTACATTACCACAAGTAGTTTTTTAAGTATTCATTGTTTTAACACTGTAGTATTTATATTCATACTGTCTGTTTATTATTGTTGGTCCCAAAAGAGGTTGCTCTATTGAGGTTCTACTGAAGTTTTGGAGGGAAATAAATTATTCAAATTAACTCAAGAAAATAAAAAAAAATAATAACCAGGATATCTTCTGGTGCATCGTCCTTGACTTCTGGTGCATCTTCCTTGACTTCTGGTGCATCTTCCTTGTCTTCTATTTTCTCTTCCTCACTTTCCTAAAATAGAAATTTATTTATTCCATTTAAAGAATACATGGAGTAATAAAGCTGCATTTGGTATAGTTGCAATAAAAGATGGTTTTAAGACTTACCAATGAAGCAGAGCTTACAATATCCCAGTCACCAAGGTTTTCATCAGACACTTCCATTTTATTTCTAAATAAACTCTACCTGAAAGTTTTTAAATTTAATCAACACTAGCAAGACAATTCAGAAGTAAACTTAAGTAAAATGCAAAAAATTTAATAAAAAACTTTTGGTACAACTAACAAGTTATTCAAAAGTCCTAGCATGTTAACAATTAAAAATACCGTGATTTATATAATGTTTCATAGCTGCCAATCTTCTGGTTGTTATAGACCTCTTACCCAACTTTTCTAGTCTAAGCTGTAAAATTATACAACTGTTTTATTGTAACATTTTAAGCAAAATGTTATTTGTGTAAAACCAATTGGATGATTTTGTAGCTCATTTTAACTACAAAAGCATGAGAAAAGCTCAACAAAATCCAAAAGATAGGCAGCTATGTTGTTTAATCTTAAGTCCAAGTTATGCATAAAATAATATTATTAGCTATCCACACTTTGAAAAACTAACAACTTGTACTGAAGAATGAATTCTACCAAAGGTTCACCTAAGAACGTCTTTTTTTACTTGAAATGTAAAAATATGTCTCAAATGTAAAGAGGAGGGGAAATTCTTTAATTGTAATTAAAATGTAGTAGGAAAAAAGTGAAAACATCTTTAATAAAGTTGACATGAATGCAGGACATAATTATGATGCAATACATAGTAATGCTGCAAAGTATAATAACAATTTCAACAAATAATTTTCAACCATGAGGGAAGGAAGGACCTAAAAAGGTCCCAATTCTAAGGTTTATCAAAATATATTATCTAACCATGAGCTGAATAAAGTTGCAGAAAAGATATTATTAAATTAAATTTTTTAGATATAATGCAAACAAAATCTATTATCACAATTAATGCTTTAAAAACTGAATTCATTTAAAACTAAAGGTCGAATGGGTTGATATCTATTCTAAATATTGCCACCAATTATATTTTTATGTACCGCACACAGTTGAAATTTTCATTTAACAGATTATATAAAATTCGTCACTTTTTCCTTTTAGAACAATCAAAATTTTAAAACAAATCAATTATTGGTTGACTACAACATTTGGTTCTTTCTTGTTCTCTTCTCCAAATTATAATGTAACTGTTTTGGCTGTGATATTAAATCTTTGTAATTATCTACTCGTCTAATTAATGTGGCTTGAGTAAATTTGAACAAATGAACATATTGTCGAAAAATAAAAATCCGAGAAAAATAAAATATTTACTGAGAAATGCTACAAATTTTAAATCAATACGTTTCTTTATCTAATCATCAACGCTTAAGTTGAACCATAAATTTATACCATGTTTAAAATCGAGTCAAATCGGGTATTAGATAGATGGCGTCCCCGAAAATGCAATTCCAAATATTAATCCCATTAGATCATGATCTATAAATACTATGCACGATTTGATCAATAAGTATCAACAAAAATGAATTGCTCAATTGAGATTCGAATAAATACCAGTAATGAATCAATACGTCCTCAATAAATGCGTTATAAAGAGTGAATCAAATTTCTCAGCACAGTATTACAAGTGCGTTGTCCAATGAAGACATTTTTCATTGTTTACTAACATAAGTTCTGCATATCAAAAATCTGGCAATTCATAATTAAAAGTATTGGTTCTATGTTCAATTACTTTTTATAGTTTTCTTCACCTTTAAAAATTGCTTTTACAGCGGGTTATCTTTAGCAGCATAAAAATATAGACATTTTCTTAAAAATGCTATTTCAATACAAATTAAAAGACTTCCCATCGTACACAGATTAAATTTCTTCAACACGTGGAAAGGAACTTATTTTTACAAAAATTAAAAGCACAATATGCAGAAATTAGGAAATAACTTTACCTGAGATCCAAAATTAGAACTGCTTGAATTCAAAAACAACCACCAGAACGATTCGGTATTAAATTAACGATAAACCAACTCAATCAATCCGTTCTGCCAAGTTCCAGAAAAAAATGGTGTTAACCCCTTAGCCTGCCTTTCTCCTATTGGTCGTTCGTAGGCATGCTTACCCCCCTTACCCCTAGTTAGTAATCGTGTGGCGCCATCTTTTAAAATTAACTATAAGCATGAGTTTTAACTACGTTGCATTCAAGGTTAATAGAGTACTAAAGGTTGGCTCATAAAATATCGTGACGTCACAACATACTGAAAGTTGGTCTGCCAATGTTAATCCTATGAGAAACTATGCATAAAAACCGACGAAAATAACTAATTTCTACTAATTTAATTTGTTTTTTGGCGATTGTTACTGATAGATGATAGTTCAAAATAATTTTTAAAAATGAAATAATAGATGTAACTAGATTAATTAAGTTTTTATAGGGTTTTAATTTTTACTAAAATCAGATCATTCACAATGGGAAAAGCTCATTTACGGCTCTTATCTAAGCATTGTTGAAATAACTATTGACAATATTTGAATAAATTATTATTATAATTAAATTAATATTATAATTATAATTAATAATTATATTAATAAATTAAAGATTATAAATTTTAAAATATATTTTCTGCCACATTTTTCATGCATAAAATCATATTATTATACCTTTAATAAATAGATTGTTTTTTATAAATTACCATAATACCATTAATTACCATCTCATCTTTGGAATTTCGTGAATTTCAAAATAATCGTTTGCAAATTTTCTAAACAAATGAATAGTTTTTTTTCATTTCATATTGTTTTCATATAAAATGCTTTATTAATTGTAAAACAAATCTAGATAATTAAATATATAAACTATAAAAAGAAAATGTATAATTGAAGATGTCTACTCAAGTTGATAAAGTCAGGGGAAAATATGTTATACAAATAACTTTAAAAAAATGCTGGATAGTAAATTTCTTATACTATTTTAATTTTCTAACAAAAATATGATATTAAAAAATTTGAATATTCTGTCTCTAATATGAATACTGAACTTGAAATGATAGCTAGATATGAAATTATAGTCTGTTCATTTAGAATTGGCGCCTGAAACAGGATCAAAAACACTTAATAACGCCAAATAACGCTCATCATTCAACTTCAGGGACAGATTCTTTTACAGTATTTTAACTACATTAGGCTGCCTTAACATTTCGCAAGAAAATTTTTTCGTTGATAATTACAATAGTAACTGCTTCTAATACATTTTGTCTCAGGCGCCAATTCTAAATGAACAGATTATAATATATAATGTAGGAAAATTAAAGTAAAATATTTTTAAAGAACATTGAAACCATTGAAACTAATGCAAAATTGAAAAGAGACTATTGACGTTTAAAATTATTTCATAACTAAAACAATAAAAAATATCCAGGTATCAAGATTAAATAAGCTAAAAAATACATAAAAAAAACTTAGGACGAGCGATTTATTTCAACAATGCTTAGATAAGAGCCGTGAATGAGCTTTTCCCATTGTGAATGATCTGATTTTAGTAAAATTAAAACCCTATAAAAACTTAATTAATCTAGTTACATCTATTATTTCATTTTTAAAAATTATTTTGAACTATCATCTATCAGTAACAATCGCCAAAAAACAAATTAAATTAGTAGAAATTAGTTATTTTCGTCGGTTTTTATGCATAGTTTCTCATAGGATTAACATTGGCAGACCAACTTTCAGTATGTTGTGACGTAGCGACCTCGCTTTGTTTACATTTTATGAGCCAACCTGTAGTACTCTATTAACCTTGCGTTGCATTGCATCTTTCCTCATCAGCCATCTTTGCAAAATAAGGATGGATGGAAATGGCGAGTGCGGGAAAAGGAGTCCTTTTTCAAACTATTACATTACTATATGCGACTCCTAATCATCTTTCCGCTTTAATTTAGAAAAGCAGAAATTTATGGTTCATAATGTATACAAAGTAAATTGAAATGTGACTTTTTATTTCAAAATTACAGCTATTCCATCTAATCTGCTGAATGATGAAATTTTAACATATCAGCACTGAGCTATAAAACAAACTCGTGTGATGTGCAGTTTGCTCAGTGAGTGAAAGTTGGCTTTAACAGAAATAAGCTGTATTTTTTCTCACCTTAAAGTACTGTTTGTACTCCTACGTAAAATAAAATATAATTTTTTTTTCAAAGATACCAAATATTCCAAACACTAGAAATCTTCCCCTAAGGCTAGAAACACAAGAGGACTTATCTCTCATTATTTGGACTAAATTGAAGCAAAAAAAACTTTTTTTATTCATAATACTGAAAAAATTCAGGTTTTCATGGATAGTTGTTGGCTGTAGTTTTCCTGGACACATCTCAATATTCTGGGATTAATTTGTGTATGAAGCATGTCAAAATCCCAAAAATACTTTTTTTTAATTTAAGGCACAAATTTCCAATTATTTTCTATTAATAAAAAGCCCCCAGACCCATTTTTTTATTTAGAAAATAATTATATTCTCAAAAAAATAAGTATTTGTATAAATTTCTTTTTTAATCTCAATGGGCAATACCAGCATTTTTTAAAACAAAAAATTCCATTTTTCTAGTAAAAGGAAATAGATCTAAATCCAAAAATTGACATGATAAGTTTCAAAAAAATTTAGTTAATTAAATATTTAAAAATAAAAATCAACAAGCTCTTTGTCTTTGTTTAGGATTGAAGTATGTCACATCTGATTCAGCCTTACTTTAAAGCGAAAACCAACAATGACTCTTAATTGTTTAAACCAGAGGTTCTCAAACTGGGGGTCACGAGTGACAGGGAATTTTTGTGCGTCGCTACAAGATTTTGAATTTAAATATTTTTATAATTTTATCGAAAGGGATGTTGCCATAACCAGATAGTAAAGAAAGTAAGTAAATAAAAAAATTTAAAACAATTTGATGTTGAAAGTAAAAGATATGTTAAGAAAAACACTTATATCACTTTAATATGATGGGGATGCAAAAAATATTCTATACAAATAATATAAAGATTAAAAAAATATTTAAAACTGTTTCTACACGTAGAGCACCTCTCTCCTGGAGACCAATTAGGAATTATAGATTTTTTTCTCAAGAAATATAACTGCAAATAATTACCTGCAGATAACTAAAAAACAAGTTTAAAAGCTGTTTTCAAGAGTCACGCTTCAAACAATTTCAAGAAACATTATTGATTTGAATTATCTGCCCAAGTCAAAGTTGATGTCCTAAAAAAATAAACTAAAGCAGGGGCCGCGCTAACCATTCGCCAATTCGCCAAATGCGAGTAAATCGCGAAAATGGCGAGAAAAAAGTAATTTTGGCGAAATACTGGCGAATATTTTTTCCGTTTTAGTGAACTTCCAAAAGTAATCGATAAATTTCAGAACTTAACTTTCGTTTTTAAAAGTTTTCGCCCGTGTGTACGTTAATACCGGTTTTACCCGATATCCGATTACCCCGGCGCCAGCCACGGACTGCCCGCGAACGCTTTAATTTTTGGATGGAGTAACTTAAAAAAATCATGCAATTAGATTTTACTCAAAAAAAATATGGCTAATAGCTAATAAATTTGGCTAATAAATTTATGATTTGGCTAATTCACTGGCGAATGTTTTGAAAACCTTAGCGCGGCCCCTGCTAAAGATGAGGTGGGTCACGTTAGATTGTGTTCATAAAAAGTGGATCGAGATGGTCAAAAGTTTGAGAACCCCTGGTTTAAACAATTAAAGCATTGTTTAAAATCCATGTATAGGATATAAGTACATCACATTTTGAAATTTGACAACGTTTTTGCGCCTATTTTAAAAATCAAACTTTGAAATTAAATTAAAAAATAAATAATAATCATAATTTAAAAAATTTTGTGTATATTCCTATCTAGGTATTTTGTGTGTATATTCCTACCTCTATCAAATAAAAAAAATTTTAAAAATGCGGGAATTGCCCTTATATGTTATCTTCACACCTAAACCAAATTGTGTACATCCATGAACGAGTATGTACATAAGATGAGCTATTTTACAATTGGTTTTCTGAATATAAGATTTTAGATTAAGTTTCGAGTACTTAAAAGTTTGACCCGGGATTAATTGTTTATAAATTTATGATCCTGTCCTGTTATAAATTATTCGATTTAATATTGAGTAGTTTTCTAGTAAAATTCTAAGGAAAAACATATTTATTAAAATATGATATTTGCAACATACCCTTCTATAGTAGCATTTTCATTACAAGTTTTCATGGAAATAAATATTTTCCAGAAAGAAAAAGGTTTGAAAAACAAATATTCAATGTTGGAACAAAAAAGTTTTTATACCTCAATACACAATTTTTTTTTAAAACTAATTTTTATTGATATTGAGAATGTGAAACTTGAACAATTTATTTCAAGCCACAATCTTTCTGAATAAATAATTATCTACTTTTTTCAAGCAAAGTAAACTGGAATTTAAGTTAAGCTATGTAACTTTTTAAATTTAAAGTTTTAGATAATCTAAATTTCAGAAGTGTGTCCTCTTAAAACTTTGAATTATTAAGTTACACTGTACATGCAATATAAAATAAAATGTAAATGATCAACAAAAATTAAGAAAACTAGTTTATCTTTTAAACATTTTATACACCCCTAATTTTATTACAGGATGTTATCAAATTTCAAAACAGTAAAAGCATCTAAAATAACATGATTTGCATTTATTGCAAATAAGTTGATAAATGCTTGGAAAATTGATAAATTTTGAGGCACTGATGAATGAAGTTACTAAGCCTTTTTTAGTCTGTTAATTTTTTACCCTCTTTAAGATGATCATAAAATTAATTTACAGTCGAGAAGAGGGACATTTATATACAGGAATATGAAATTATTATTTACAACATGCAATGTACAGAAGTGAAATCTCTTTAAATCCAAGCATACTAATTCTAATTCTTACAAAAAAAATATTGGTTACATCATTTTACAAAAAATACAAAAAACTAAAGAAAAGAAATTTCAATGAAAATGTAGTTCATTCAATTTTCTGGCAAACATACATTTATTTTTATGTACATACAACACTGAAAACAATTGTTAAATAACGCTCTTCTGAAGCTGATTGATACAGCACTGTATATTGTAATTCCTTTGGAAGAGTAATACAAATTCAATCAACTCAAATATACCAAACAGGAAGAAAAGTAATAAGCTATTAAGATTGGATTTATAAGTCATCTTTAGGAATTTTTGTGAATGGTTAAAATTATTTAATACCATACTTAATAAATAAGAAAGCTAAATCTGATCAGGTAAAGATAGAATAGGGTTTGAGGAGGGAACATAATGAGGTATTTTACAAGTATCTACAAATAAAATCTAATATGAAATGTCAAGAATGATTTCAATGAGTTAGATTATGTCCAATCCGAAGTTCTCATCTATTCCAAAAATGGGATTCCAAAATGCCATCAGGCGGGGATATGATTCCTTTTCTCATAGTTTGTTGCAAGAAAATTTCAAGCCTTTCTACAGGTCCTGAACCACCAGGGGTCAGTTGTTTGATCTTAAGGAAATAGTCTTTACACAAGATATGCAGCAACTTCTTGAATTGATTGGCATACGTCTTTTGCAGGGAGCGTCCAGCAACCTCCAAAAAGTCAAACAGCATTGTTGCTGTTATGTCGACTCGAGGCTCTAGGTTGAGAGTTCTTGAGATCCATTGCCAGCCATGAGGGAGGCCATGGGGGTGAGGTCCCTTAACATTGGGAGGAAGAGGTGACACCATAATGGCAGCGTACAGCCTCATGTAACCACTCATCCTACTTAGAAACTTGTACTTGGGCTCAATGGAGCCTGTGTCATCAAAACGATAACCTAAAATTCTATAGAAAGAGAAGGATACGGTTAGGGTGTCAAGTTAATGTAATTTGTTTTCCATGAGCTAGGTAGGAAATTGTTTTGTAGGAAAGTTTAAAAAGCACTTACAATTTAAATTAATCATAATGAGGTATTCTCTGTAGTTTTGAGATTAAAGTTTATTAAAATAGTAGATAAAAAACCATGAAGAATGACGTTTACATCAAGTATTTTCGTAGCCTAGTTTCTGAGATATAAATTTTTGAAATTTCGTTTTTTGTTTGGGCGCGAAAACACTTTCGAATCACAAATCATGCGCTGTGACGTCACATCCAATAGAAGCCCGTTTTCTGATCACGTGAAAACAGAAAACACAATGGTTTTCATGTGTGTGATGTCACATCCAATAGAAGCCCGTTTTCTGATAACGTGACTTTTCTGACGTTTTGGCAAAAATAAAATTGAATATTAAATTATTTAAAACACATTTTTGAACTTAAAAATCAGAAATTTGGGAGTTTTAAACCATAAGGTATCAAAAAAGTATAAAACCAAGCAAATCTCTCACTCATGCAAATACCCCTCATTCTTCGTTAAATATAATTTTTTTGTTCACCCAAAGTTATATGCTAAGTAAATATATATTACAAAAGGTAATTAGGTTATCTGTGAACCCACATGGATAGAAGAAATGCAAGAAATATAAGAACTTTCTAAAGGTAGGAGACCTTTGCTTTCTTACTATATCTACTATTTGATTATTGATACATGTCATGAGCTTACTTGATCAATATCAAACATAGAACTCTTAAAACAGAACATTTACTTTGAGTAAATAAAAATAGGATAAAAGCACTGGGAAGCCAGTTGTGTCAGATTTCTGGAACAGTTAAGGGATTAGTATTGGGGGGAAATGACTAGTGATTACAAAATTTTTTGACAAATCAACTTAATCATCATTCATTACAAGTGAGACACCCACAAAATAGCAAGAACTTACTCGAAATATTCATTATCACTTTGCCCTTCTTTGCGAGGTGGATAATAAGGCACCAAATAAGGGCAACAGGCATAGAAATGTCCCAGTATTAGTGGGCCCACTTCAGGTTTCTGACTCCAAACTCCAAGAACAGCTAATGCGATAGGAAAGGCTGTAGAATGTTGAGCAGATATTTGGGAGTCGCCTTGTTCCTAGAAAATGCAATGTGTAATGAAATTTTAAAATTGAACTATTATATTGGTTTGATGAGCTAGTTTATTTGAACTTGAGCTAAATTAAATCTTTATATAGATTTGATTTAATTCAACAGATTTTCTGTATTTTATATTTTCAGGAAATTCATCCATTCCTGGAAATACAATTTTATTGAAAACTAAACCTGTAACCTGTTAGAACCTTAATTTAAGCACCTTTATTTAAAAAATGAACTTGAAAACATTTGCATTTAAATTTAATCACAATGACACTTTTTAAGATTAACAGCATCAATGTTTAAGTGATTACTTTAATAAAGGAAGTTAATTTGATTGTTTTGTTAAAAAAAAATTAAAATACTTATTACTTAATTAGTCTTAAGAATATTAGAGTAATTTATCTATCTGAATAAAATAAAACTAAATATTACATAATAAAAAAGAGTGTTAAACTGGACATTTAACTTACCACAAATTGCTTAGCTACTAAGTAAAAACAAAAACTGTAAACAGCTGAATCACTTCTAAAGTCATATTTCATTAAATCAGGAGCTTTCCCGCTTAATATGGTCAAAAGTCGATTAATCTTGGATTTGATTTGAGATCCAGAATTTGATGATAAAGAATTGATGGGAACATTTATGGCTTTCTGAAGATCAAATCTGCACTTTTTATTCTAAGGAAATAATCAATAAATTAATTATGAATTATACCTAACATTTTAAGTGTGATTAAAATACAAATAATAAAATAATTAATGAGTCAATATCTATCTACCCATTATATTAGTCACAACAAATAGATCATAAAATGAAAGTAATTTATAAAGTTAAAATACTTAGGAGCATTTTTTAAATGTTTAAAATCATTTAATACCAAATAATTATACCAAACAAAATTTTCATAAAATACTTGACTTATTTTCTAAACATATCTAAAAAATTGCTGTCAATTAAAAAGGTTTTAAAACTGTGTGAAAATTACTAACCCTAGGATCTGTTTTGATAGGTTGGAGATTAGTTTCAAACTTCTTCAGGTTTTGCATAATTTTGAAATGTTCATCAATTACATCAGGAGCAATGAACATGGAGAGTAATTTTTTCTTGTCTGCATAAAAAAAGCAATGCAAATTATGTTATACAAAAATGAGCATACTTTAAAACTTTCGGCAAAAGATACAAACTATAAAAACTACTTTTTCAAGTTTGGGAAGGCAGAAAATATAAAAAAGCAACCTGTATCCACAGGGGTCTGTTTAAAAGAAATTTGGGTTCGTTTTCAGACCCTTCACAAAATATTTCATGATGAAAACTGGCCTTCACAAAATATTTCACCTTAAAAATGGACCCTTCACAAAGTATTTTAGCCTTTAAACATACAACATTTTTCATACAACAAATATACACAATAACATATATATACAATATTTTTCATACAACCCTATTTCCAGTAATTCACAAAAACAGGATGAAAAAAAAACTAATTTAACGCTAACTTCAAATTCACAAAATTATTTTCAAATTTTTTACAAAAACTGGACCCTTCACAAAACGTCTGGACAGACCCTTGTTATCTGACCTACTAGATTACCTTTTTATAAGTGGATTTTCAAATAGGTAAAAAAATAAGCAATGAGTAGATTAATTTGGTAAGAGATAAAATTTCCCTTGATTTGAAAAGCCAAGTAATAAAACACTCATTTTTTTCTTTGAATATACTTTTTTGCTAAAAAATTATCCATTTTCCGACTATTTATCAGGAAATTAATGTTTAAATGTTTAAAATATACAGTAAATGTTTTAAATATTAAATGTGTCGAAAATACAGGGTGAACCAAAAGTCCTGCCCTGTTTTTAAAAATTAATAACAAAAAAACAAAAAAGATAAAAATACGCCGTCTGCTGCATCCTACTTTAAATAATAGGGAATTTTTTTACACAAAATTTTTAAAAAGTGTAGTTCTCGATCAGCTAGATTGCAATAAAGAAGCAAATTTCCGATCAACGATTTTTAACAATCAACAATAAAATCATCATCAATAAAAAAACCATACAATTGTTTCGGGGATCCCATGATCCCCTTCATCAGTGTTAAAAAGGACACATAGGATGCTAAGTTCGATAACTCATTCGATTTTTGAATCGATTCTTTTCATAATATTCGTAGCACAGGGAAAAAACGATTATTTTATCCTTAAATAATTAAATTTTGGTGCTGCCATCTATAAGAAAAGTAGAGAACAACACTTTTTCAAAATTTTGTGTAAAAAAACTCCCGATTATTTAAAGTAGGATGCAGCAGACGGCGTACTTTCATCTTTTTTTGTTATTAATTTTTAAAAACAGGGCAGGACTTTTGGTTCACCCTGTATATTTTATGCATGGTCTATCTTTTGAGCAAGAACCAAAAATAAATTAGAAACTCCAATAAAAAAATTTTACATGCTGCAATCTATATATTGATGGCGTCAGGAGAAAACCTTGTAGAATCAAAATCCAGATGGATACCAATAGATTCAGTATAAATGAGTGAGATTCGTTTCCTTGCCCAAGACCATTTTTCTAATACCATTGCTAAAGATCGAGGAAGGTCTCTAATACCATTGTTAAAAATAAAGTCTAAATTTCATGAAAGTTAATTAAACACTTTGCTATAATACAAAAAATATAATAGTTTGATAAAAAAAAGTTCTTAAGGTTATTTCATTGCATTATATTTATAACTCAATTTTATCATTTCCTTATATCATCAGAAACATCATTCAAAAAATAAAAACAAGCAATACAAGAGATAAATCTTAAATAATATTATTTAATGCTAATTTACAATGGATACCTTTTTAATACATTGGAACTTAAAAAAATAGCTATTTAATATTATTAAAGGAAAAACCACCATACCTATTGATTTATTAGAACTGCCATTTTTATCCATTTTTGATTCAATATCCCCTTTATTTGTTTCAGTCTGTTTTGTCTCAGATGTATCTGAAATAAAATGAAAGGGTCATGTAATCCACTAGTAATTAATGAACTTTTCTAAATGAAAAATTAGGCGAAATTTTCAGTTTTTTCTCTCAGTCATAAGTCGTTATAGTAAATAATTTACTTAACCAATATTGAACACTTTTTACCCAACTAAAAATAGGTCCATTTTATAAGTATTGTATAATATTGATTAAAACAAGTTAAAAGTTCTATCAACTTTGTATAAGATTCTAAAATATGTACCTTTCTCAGATGATTTTACTGCTACCGTACTACCAGACATTCCTAACACAGAAGAATCATCTTTGAATGTAAAGTGTGTAAGCTTTTCTTTAGCATGTAATGCTTTAGTTTTAGCTTGACCTGAAAAAAATGATTATTTTTTACTAGGAAATTATTTTTATTACCTGGGAATTTTTTATTATTCAAAAAATTACAAAAACTACTTTTTATCACAAACCTATATCATTTGAAATGTCTTGGTAAGTATCATGAGCTTCATGAACATGTCGGTTTGCACTTAAAATGTCATCAATGGTTAGATCTTGTGTTTCAGCCATCTTGACAAAGCTTTCAATATTCTGGATAATTTTAGCCATTTGATTGATGCGATCAGCCACAGATATACGTAAATGGTCTCGATATTCACAAGAGGAGAGTTTCTCAGTTGATTTTGATACAAAGTTTCGAGCTTCTTGAAGACAAATGGCCAACTGATTTCTTCTTTCCACTTGTTCTTGTTGTCTGTATTAAAAAAAGAACATATTTATACATGGTACTTTTTAAAAATTCTACTTATGGAGACTTTTTATTAAACGTTAAAAAAATTTCTTTAACACTTAAAAAACTTATTGGGGAACATCCATAAATTATGTGAGGTAGAAAAGAGGGGAATCTCACGTTAACTTTTAGTTTTAGAAAATATAGGAATTTTTATCTAATTTTATTAGCACAAGGTTAAGAAAAATGCACACACTGGTCAAAACATCCAATCATTAGCCTGTTAGTCATGATAATTTCAAGTCCTGACCATGTTTTGAATTTCAAACTGGATTTGTATCAAAGCTTTTGCAATGTTTATTTTAAGTGTGATGCTGATAAGACTAAACGAATGTGGCTAGATGCTAGAACATATCAAATATGACGTGAGAATTTCGGGGGGGAGGGAGGTCCAGAAAAATCTCATCAAGGGGGAGGGAGGGAGGTCCAAAATTTGAAAAAACACATCACGTAATTTATGGACATCCCCTAATAGTTTTCATTTTTATTAGGTATCATAGGCACTTTAAGTGAGGTCATAAATAACATACTTTTTCCTCAAAGCTTCTTCTGCCCTTTTCTGCTTCATTTCAGCCTCAAGAAGTTTGGCACTAATTTTCTAAAAATCAAAAATAGCAAAATTGGTATAGCAGTACCAAAAAAACATTATATGCTTCCTTTTCCACTAAGATGCCAAAACAGATACCTTTGGATGAGTTGAATGCAGTTCTTGTAGACGCATTTCATTTTCTCTGGCCTCCTGCAGACTAATTTACACAAATTTTACACAACACAAATAGAACAAAAACACACACAAAAAACTCACAGAAAATAATTTTGTGGAACCAAAAGAGCAAAGCTCATCCTTGGTACCTAAAAAGGAAATTAAAAATATGGCAACAAACCTGGGCGGACTATTGTAACATCTTGAACAATACTTCAGTATCAATTAGTTTATTAATGAAATCATATATGTCAGATTTAAACTCAAATTTACTGTTAGTTTTGAGATATTCATTTAATTTATTAAACAGAAAAGGTCCTAAAAAAGCATGTGATTTATGAAATATTTCTTTGTTTGTCTTAGGTATAAAATAATTTCCTTGTATATTTCTGAGAGCAAAGTTCCTGGTTTTAATTTGATGGAAGGATTTGTTATTGAAGATAAAAAGCAAGCGGAAAATAAAAAGTTCTCTAACATTAAAGATGGGCTTGGATAAGGAATTATTTTTTATGAGAAGATTTTAGTTTGTAAATGGATAAGAGGTCTAATATTATAATGTAATCTGAAGCATAACAAGGTATTCCATAGCTAATTAAAGATTGAACCTAGGGACCTAGGCAAAATATAAAGTTGTTAAAAACTTATTGTTAATTAATACACTTAAGTTTAAAGAATTTAAAATTAATAAACTGTAAATAAGCCGAAACAAATTATTAAACCATCATATTTTTGATTGTCGGTTCCAGTTGATTTTTATTTGTGGAAGTCAATTAATAAGATTAGATACTTCCCTTCTAAATTGGTAACGGACTCAAAAAACAAACTATTAATAATTAGATTGTAAATTATAATTGTATAGACTGGGGGGAACCGATGAGAAATATGACAGTTGAAGTCGTTAACTACATATTGTAATACAACTAAAGACACATCTTGAACAATCAACAAACACTAAATGTTTCTGAATAAATGCAACAGAAAACAAAATAGACAAAGACAAGAATGTTTAATTTTAAAAATGAGAAAGATAGAAATGAAATAAGTAAAAAAAAGCTTCATCTTATAAGACAAAAGTAAAAATTTTCACTCATGATAGTTAATAAAACATGATTAGAAAAATCTTAAAGGGTACTAGTACAAGAAAATACAAAATAGTTAATAAGTAATGAACTATCTATAAAAAACTTACCCCTCTTCTTCAATTTTCTGCAACTCAGCAGCTCTTGTTTTAGCATGAAATTCATTTTCTCTTCTACTTAAAAGATAATTTTGCTTGATTTGTTGTTGGAGTTCCCAAGAGTGGTTATCAAATTCACATCGCTTCTTAGTAAATGTTTCCTAAAAAATACCATGATATTTTCAAATATATTCCCTACAGTAATCCAAAAAAATAACCGTATGCAACAAATATCCACAAATATATTTAGCGTGACAAAATTCTGACAAGATCCAAAAATTATTTTTAAAAGTAATCAACAATACTGGTTTAGTCATTGAGAAGGTTGCATTAATAATACTATCTGAATTATCTAATGACAATTTATGGTATGATAGGAAAATAAATATATATTTTGATTTAAGAACTAAAGAGGAGTCTAAAATTTTACTCAATTTATCAAAAAAAATTGGTGATATTCCCACTCCCACTTCATATTATAGTTAAGTAACAGAACTAGAAATTATAGTAAAGGTGGACATAAATTAGAGCCGAGTGGCGTAAGCAAACAGCCACGAATGGCTGTAAATCAGTTTGGCGCTTGCAGCCCGGTGCCGTAATGTTTCAATGAAACCGTCTTTGCCTCGAACTCAGCCGAGAGCGCGTTCAAGGCTGTTCGCTTACGCCGCTGGGCTCAAATTTATGTCCACCTTAACACAGAGTGTCAAGACGTCACATCATTTAAAACCTTTCTTATAATTAAAATACCAACCAGAAACATGCTTAAAATGTAATAAAATCTTACATGAATATATTTCATTCTATCCTCTTCATATTCTGAGATTGGCTGCTCAGTTTCTGACTGAACTTCATAAAAGTAAGCATCTGTTCTATAAATGGCATCCTTGTCCTTAGCCTTCTGTTGAACTGGAGGAGTTGAATCAACCTCATCCTTCTCTTTGATAAAAGGTTTCTCCTCATAATTTTTTGTGATAGCATCTAACACTTTTAGATTAATGAGTAATGGTCTATTTCTTGCAAAATAAGAAGCTTCTTCAATCACTTCCTAAAAAGGGACACATTTACATAGTAATACATTTTAAGCTTTGCTATAATCTTTGAAATTATGTACAATTGCTTAATTTATGGAGGACAAACAAGATGTCGGATTATATTTTATTATATCGTAGTATTAAAGTCAAAAATTTGGGTAGGTAGTTACGTATTAAAGCCTCCGCAATCGACCTAAATCCGATTGACTACTTTGTTTTAAAATAGTTTATTGAATTTTGAAAGTGTTTTGATTTTAAATAACAATTATAAAAACATATTTTAATAGTTTAAAATAATTGGCAGCACTTAAAAACTGCCAAATCTGTAGCTGCAGTGGCATTAATCCGTAGGGGAGACCGGGCAGGGATGGGACACCTTCAATAAATCTTATATTTAAATATAAAATTAGTTTTTGAGTGTTCCACCAGGTAAAGCCATCATGGCTTCATACTCGGTGCTGTTTACTATTTTAGTTGCAAGCTCCTAGAAGTTTCTGAATGAAAAAGATGGTTTTACTATAGCAAAAGTAACCTAAGGGGTCATCCATAAATTACGTGAGGTCAAAAAGGGGGGGGGAGGTTTGGGAAAAATCTCACTAAATCTCACCAAGGGGGGAGGGGGGTCGACTAAAATCTCACGTCATCTTTTTAAGTTAGAAATTATACAATTTTCTTTTTTTAAGTATGAGAAAGGACACACAGTGAAGTGAGTATACACACAGATAAGATACTGCAAATTATTTTTAAAAAGTTGTAGGTAAATCTCACTTGGGGGGAGGGGGGGTCCAGCAAAATCACACTAAATCTCACCAAGGGGGGAGGGAGGTCCAAATTTTGGAAAAAACGCCTCACGTAATTTATGGATATCCCCTAAGTATTACACTTTTCAAAGTAAGTTTTCAATCTGATTCTTGGTTGCTTTCTTAACGGTTTATATTGTTTTCTGAACAGAATAATGTATTCTTTATGAATAAATAGTTGAGTTAAGCCTAAAAGTCACAGTTCTTTTGTAAGAACCTATTTTTTAAAACTGTTGCTATCGGGGTGGGATGGGACATCATGCCCAATTCCTCTCAATACCTAAAAATGAGATATTGCATACAATTCTTTAGATACCTTTGTTTTGGAACTGTTAAGTATTACAGTTGAAAACATATTTTTTTAGATTAAAGAAGAATTTTAACTATTTTGTATATTTCACTTGTTAGATTTTTCAAAGTAAATACATATAATATATAGGGTAAAATAGGTAATATACATATATATATGTATAGGGTAAAATAGGTAACTGATGTTTTCGTAATAAATCTTTAAAATGTGTAAAATACTTCCATCTTTGTGATTTTTAATCATATATTTAAAAATTAATCATAAATTTTAATTTTTAAAAAAATGTCCCCAAAATATCCCAAAAATTTAAATTTTGTATCAAAATCAGTATCAAAATTTGTCAATCAAATGGTAAATACTTATAAATTATGTCATAATAAGATTAATTTGTTTCCAATTAAGTTTTAAGTAGTTATACTAGTTTTTAGCTTTTTGCAGCTTTGAATTTGGGACCTTTTGTTTTTGGCAACAAAAAAACTGCGCCAAAAATGTGCTAAGGCCTACTCATCAAATAGGATTTTACCCAATAGACCTCTACAGCAGCGTTTCCCGACCTTTTTCAGTTCATGCCCCACCAAAGCCTTTCTAAATTTTCTGTGCCCCCTTTCACTTTTTTTTCAAAAATCTTTCTGTGTAAGTGAATAAAATCTGGTAGTCCATACCCCACCAGGGGGGAAATTTGGTGAAATATTTTCTAATTACTCCCCCCAGTGGGATGTGCACTAGGGTGGAGCGAAAAACTTTTTTTTGGAAATTTAAAACGCCTGAGGTTTGAATAGGTGCCATTTACGATAAAACTTAAAAATTCAAAACTTGAATACGATCAATTAATATCTTCAGGTTCCACATTCACGTCAAAGTTTGAAATTTCATCAAATTTTACGTAAAAATGATTATAAATGATTCCCACACAATTTTAGCTCCTTTTTCAAACCATAACTGGTTGAGTTTATATTCTTAGGATGTCAAACAACATTTTAAGACCTGCTATGGACCTGGAATGGAGGGAATTTCCGATTTTTCAAGCCCGAAATAAGGGCGCATGCCATTAAAATAGTCTAGCGACCGAAAAACAAATTTTTGAATATCGGTACCAAATAGAGCTCAAAAGTTGCGTCTTACCCTCCTTATTCATGGAAAAATAATAAAAAAATTTGTAAAAAATAATTTAGGTGTGTTTTGGCCCTAGAACTTGAAGAAATGGATCTTTTGCATAGCGTATAATGGGAAAAGTCTTAATTAATCAAATAAAAGTTTTAAATGTAATAGAAACTTATAGTCGCCTTAATTCGGTGTTTTAATCGTCAAAAAAAGTATTTACAAGGGTATTGCATAGTGATTTGAGCTAAGTAGATAGGTCATACATCTTAGAATCACCAAATGTGAGAAAAATTCATTTTTATACTTATTTATATTTATTTTTTCAGTTCAGAGCATTAAAATTACTTATAATATATCCTAAATTTTCCCTTATTATGTATATAACAAATCATAGCCTTTTATTTGATATTTCGTAACTTTAAATTTGAAGACTTGTTACAAAAAGTGGTAATTCAGGTTAAAGTTTGGAATAAAATGCCTGTAGTGCAATATAGGGGAAACTAGGGAGGTTTGACCATAGGGGAGGTATGACCCACCCTATGTTTTTCATTAATACACATGGTTTTAACTGATAACCACTAGATAGCAGCTTGGTTTTGAGTGAAAACTGAAGTAGTTCTTATTGGTTTGCCATTTTCTTGCATATTTAAGAGGCATTCTTGTGTGATCACTTTTTCAGTCAAGAAAGTAAAAATTTTTGTTGCAAGTTCTTCTCTCCTGTACTATATGTCTTTAACATACAAAGAATTAAGTTGTTTGTTAATATTTTTTAGTTTATATTCTCATAGAGAGTGTTCTTATTTATTACTTTTGTTTTGAAATTGATTTTTGAAAAATTATTTTTAAAAAGTTACTAGCAGAGGCGTAACTAGGCGTCGGCGACGTCGGCCCCCGCCGACGGCCTCGCACTTCAAGGGCCTCGCAAGAATTTAAACTATATTTTATTCCATGTTTAAAAACAAATATTTAAATGATTAAATGTCTGTTCAATTACGTTTTTTCATGTTTCTGGAGCCCCCTGTGCGCGAGGCCTTTTGTGGAGCCCAAGTGCGAAGCTTTTTTTGGAGCTACAGCGCGAGGCCTTTTTACTGACTTCAAAAAGGAGGAGGTTATCAATTCGTCAGCTATAAATGTTAAATCTTTGCAACCGCACTTTCGCATGTTCTAATAATGGACCGATTTGGTTGCGTTTTTTTTATTAGACCAGGCACGGATTATAGGGGGGGGTGATCGCCCCCCCTGAATTGAGATATGATTATTTTGTGTGGAGTTACAAAAATCAGAGCATGAAGAAAGTTCAAGCAATGGTAACAAGCAATGGAACTATAAAATAAGTTAAAAACCTGTTATTTTAGGGTCAAATTTTCAAAAATTTTCTGGTGAAGGACCCCCAGACCCCCTTCGGTACTTGTAACTATTCTTTATAACAATATTTTACATTAAGTTCGACAAAATTCAAAAATTCTACCATAAAATGTATATCCGAAACTCGGATGAGGCGTACCAAAACCGAGTTAAAAAACTGGATTTTTTCCTTAAATTTCCAAATATTTTTGTGGAGAGGATACCGCTTTTATACTTTGAACTCTACTTTTTTTATAAGATCGTCAAAATATAAAAATCCTTCCAAAAATCGGTTAAATTCTTGAAGAAATATATCCAAAATTCGGATTAGGTGTACCAAAACGGGTTAAAAACATGCTTTATAGACAAATATCCAAAAATTTTCTGAGGGAGGACCCCCCTTTTTAGTACTTCGAGCATGTTTCACAACCTGTTATACATTAAGATGATCTAGAACAGTGGTTCCCAAAGTGGGTTCCGTGGAACCCTGGGGTTCCACGAAAAAAATTTAGGGGGTCCATGTGACAAACTTTATTTCAATAATAAAAATAAGAATGGAGTAAAAAAATTAAGAATTGACAATGCCGCCCTCCCCCCGTTGCACCCAAAAAGGTTCTCAAAGTGAGTTAAACCCCACTTTTACCAGTCAAATTACAAAATTTTTTCTGGGGGAGGACCCCCAGACCCCCCCCCTGCAAGGGAATCTTGCGTGGTACTTTTTGGAAAATCCCCAGCATTTGGACATTTTTTTGTTAAAATTGAGATAAAGGTAATGGTCCAGTAAAGTCCCCCCCTTGGACCCAAACAGCTTCTCTTCTCTTCTACAGGGTGTCCCATAAATAATGGGGCACACTTCTATTTCGGGGGGATAGTAGACACCTAGACGAGTCAGAATCACACAGGATTTGGGGGGCCCAGACCAAAACCCAGAGAGTTAAAAATGGAGCGACACTCCAAAAAAATTATTGAAAAATTCAATTTGTAGAAGAACTACTATTGGTAAAAATTTAATTACTGTCTCAAAAATTGTGGTTTAATATGATCTTTAAAATTATCTCAAAAGTCTTCATTTTAAAATTTGTTTTATTATGAAAAAAGTTAAAAAAAACCACAAAAAAATGTGAAAATTCTGCCAAAACCTCATTTTGTGTTTCGAAATCCTTTCTTTTGATCTCATGAACTGAAAGATCATAGTTG
The DNA here is from genome assembly GCA_024610705.1 of Tetragnatha versicolor. NCBI lineage: Eukaryota > Metazoa > Arthropoda > Arachnida > Araneae > Tetragnathidae > Tetragnatha > Tetragnatha versicolor. The sequence goes on along the minus strand of JANDEH010000006.1, from coordinate 7,825,660 downwards.
TAAACCCTTAAAACCAAAGTTTCATGTAAAAACCATCCACATTAAACGCTTGAGATACTGTTAAAGTTCGTTTTTTGAGTGCGCAAACTGGTTTCCTATAGCCGTTTCCAAAACGGCAGTTTGCTGACGCAAAAAACGGACTTAAACCATGTTTTAACAGGATCTCAAGCATTTAATATTGATGGTTTTTACGTGACACTTTGGACTTGAGGGTTTTCGACTATGATCTTTCAGATTATTAAATCAAAAGAAAGGATTTCGAAATACAAAATAAAGTTTTGGCAGAATTTTCACATTTTTTTGTGGTTTTTTTAACTTTTTTCATATTAAAACAAATTTTAAAGTGAAGACTTTTGAGATAATTTTAAAGATCATATTAAACCACAATTTTTGAGACCATAATCAAATTTTTACCAATAGTAGTTCTTCAACAAATTGAATTTTTCAATAATTTTTTAGGGGTGTCGCTTCATTTTTAACTCCCTGGGATTTGGTCTGGGACCCCCAAATCCTTTGTGATTCTGACTCGTCTAGGTGTCTACTATCCCCCCTAGAAGTGTGACCCAACATTTATGGGACACCCTGTATAAGCAAAAGGATATCTAAATAAATATTGGGCACTTTCAGGATAAACCACACACAATTTTATCTAATCGGACTAACGTAGGCCATGGACTAACTCGTAAATTTTGAAATTTAAATTTAAAGTAATAAAAAGAAAAAAAAAGCAATAATCAGTTTATATATTTATTTCTGTAATAATTGTTTAAGTTTACAAGATTTTTGAGTAAAATTGCCATTTGCTCTCTGATTATCCTAAAGTACTAGATTTTATAATTAAATTAATTAAAATTCTGATTAATCTTAATAAAAATTAATTAACTTGCGGATTAATTAAGCTATTAATATTAATTACAAAAAAATTTCAATTATTTTACAATATAATTCATTAAATCTGGTATTAGGGCCTCGCAAACCAGTTTCGCCGACACTGTTTGTGGTACTAGGAACGCCACTGGTTACTAGTAGGGGAGGTTTGACCCACATCATTCTGGGGAGGTGTGACCCGGGTCAAATCTCCCTATTAATTTTATTTTATGGTAGAAAATTGTCTTGTATTGCAACATTTAACCCTCCGTCGGTCGCAACTGTACTTTTTTGCACACCTCATACATTTTCGCTCTCCTTTCCGTTATTTTGGGGGTTATAAGTCTGAAATTTTTGCTAGTCTCCTATCTTTACCGGATGTATGGCGCCAACCAATTCATTAAATTTGCGCGCTTTGTTTAGTTTGGTTTTCATCATAATAATACTATTTGACACATTGCGCTCGGTCGTGTAACTCGTCTTTAATAGTTAACTCGTCTTAAAAGTTAATGAAGAAGATTTAACAGTTAACTTTCTTAGACGATCAGATCCATTCAGCTCAAATTTTATTTATCCTGAGAAAGCAGACATTGCTACAGTTAGCAGAGATGATGTGATCAAAGTCCCTCATCCAATGATTAGTGGCGGCACTGAAAGAGTTGCCTTAAAGATGAAATTTAACTTTAACATTTCCGACTATCAGAACCTGTATTGATAGAATTTAAGTTTATTTGTTTATTTCAGCATTTTTTTCAATAGTTATTTCTTTTCTCATTGTTTATCAATGTTTTTTACTTCTTTACATGCTTATAACATCAATTGTAAGGAAATAAAAATAATGCTGCTTAATTCTGCACTTCTAAATTCTATGGGTCAAACTTCCCCTGTAGTGGGTCAAACCTCCCTTGCGTAGGGAGGTTTGACCCAGTTGAGACAGTCTACAAAAATATCCAATGGAGCAAGTAGTACTAAATTTAAATTGAAAATAATAATGTAAAGTGATGCAACACTGTTTAAGCTACCAACTGACACAAAATTGGACTTTTAATTATGCTTTAAATAAAAATACAGCCATTTTAGCAAAAAGCGGGTCAAACCTCCCTAGTTTCCCCTAACGCTTTTTTCGTCTGTTTTCTGTAAAAATGTCGAACTTAATGTTTTAAAAGCATTTTATGTAAACAAGAATGTGTATTACAGACTACATAAAATATTTGAACTTTAAGTTTATAAATTTTGGGATTTTTAAGTTTTTTCATCCAAATTTGGCAATTTTAGGCTGTTAACGATTTAAAAAATTTTTTAGTAATGAACTCAAAAGTATTATTGACTATTAAGACACTAAACTAAGGTAACTATAAGTTTTTACAACATTTAAAACTTTAATTTGATTAATTAAGACTTTTCCCATCATACGCTATGCAAAAGATCCATTTTTTCAAGTTCTAGGGCCAAAACACACCTAAATTATTTTTTTAAAATTTTTTTATTATTTTTCCATGAATAAGGAGGGTAAGACGCAACTTTTGAGCTCTAATTGGTACCGATATTCAAAAATTTGTTTTTCGGTCACTAGACTATTTTAATGGCATGTGACCTTATTTCGGGCTTGAAAAATCGGAAATTCCCCCCATTCCAGGTCCATAGAAGGTCTTAAAATGTTGTTTGACATCCTAAAAATATAAAATCAACCAGTTATGGTTTGAAAAAGGAGCTAAAATTGTGTGGGAACCATTTATAACCATTTTTACGTAAAATTTGATGAAATTTCGAAACTTTAACGTGAATGTGGAACCTGAAGATATTAATTGATCGAACTCAAGTTTTGAATTTTTAAGTTTTATCGTAAATGGCACCTATTCCCACCTCAGGCGTTTTTAATTTCCAAAGTTGGTCATTTTTGGCTAGTTTCACTCCACCCTAATGTGCACCTCACGTGGGAAACATTTCTCTATCGCATCCACGAACTATAATAACCTGTTCATTTAGAATTGGCGCCTGAGACGTAATGTATTAGAATAGCTGTTACTATAGTAATTATCATCGAAAAATTTGTCTTCTGCAGGCAAAAATTGCAAGGCAGCCTAAACAATAGTTAAAATACTGTAAAAAAATCGGTCACTGAAGTTGTGTGATGAGCGTAGCATTATTGAGAGTTTTTTATCATGCTTCAGGCGCCAGTTCTAAATGAACAAACCAAACTATAGAGCAGTTGTTAAACTTGATGACTTTTCTATAGCAGCAGCCATTTGACCAGTCCAGTTCGTAGAAACAATCAACTCTTTTCATGGTGACGGACTTATTTCAAATATGTTCCATACTTATGATGATAGGGAACTGTTAAAATATCTATACTATGTTTAAACTTTAAGTTTATCAGCGGTTCTTAAACTGTGGTCCGTGGACCCCCTTGGGTCTGCAGTTCCTTCCTAAGGGGTCCACCTTGTTACCTTAGAGAAAACTCAAACCCTTTGAGTGTTCCCTAAAGAGTTTCAAAATAAGATAAAACAGTAGGTTAAAATGGCATAGTTCAAAAAAATTTCTGGGGGGGCTAGCCCCATTTGAAATTTTGACTTCAATTTATAATTTTTTTCTTTGAAAATTCTGTGGTTTACAAGAGCTGTTCTCTTCGGCTGTATCCCAAAATGGAAAATGTCTCAAAATTAGCTAAAAGAGCACTACTTTTTAAGGTAGATTTTCAAAATTTTTCTGGGGTAGACCCCCAGAAACATAATGTGGAACATAATTTACTACTTTTAAGTAATCTAAAACTCCACTCATCAGACCTTTGAAATAATGTTGAGTCAGCCACAGCCAGAAACAAAAGTCTGGGTCCGTATCTGAGTGTTCAAATTCTTGGGGGTCCGCGATGTCTGACTATAACATAAAGGGGGCCTCCCATGGCAATCGAAAGATTAAGAACCGCTGTAATAGACGATACTCATTTTTGAATAGATCTTTTAAATCTCTCATACCCTTCAAAAAATTTAAAAAAAACTACATGAGAAATTGAAGTGTACAATAACATATTATACTCTCTACCTTTGCACGTCCATCCGTGGCCCAAGTCCTGTCATATATTAATTGACCTTTTGGACTGTTTCGCAAAGCAAGACCCACATCCATCGAAAATTTTAAAGAAAAGATAGGGTGAGAATATAAAAATCGATCAAAAGTTAACAGAATTTGAAATTATTGCCATTTGTTTGATATTTTGTTTATTTATACTCTTAACGGCGATAGTCACAGTGAAGTAAAAATTTAAAAAAAGTAGTAAAAATTAAAATTATGCAATAAACAGAATAATTCAAAGGTATGATCTAGGCTTACAGCGCCCTCTAGCAAAGAAACAGAGGGGACGGATCAGCCTGGTGGGTTGTGGGTTGCGCACTGTACCCGTCGTCGGTTTAGGAAAAAAAATTATTAAAGTGTAAAGGATTAAGAAAACAGGGGTCGGAGCGGGGTTTCTCTTCAAAAAATAATGTTTGGTTTTCAGGCATTTTTTAACAGATTATCGGACCTATTTATCTATTTTACAACCAAAACTGGGGTGAGATATGAGGAGCCTAGAAGCCAAGGGGTATAAGTGGTTTTTTTAGTATTGGAGTTAAGTGCACTAAGTAGTTGCTGTGGAGTCAAATATCATTGTGGTAAGGGGACATCCATAAATTACGAGATATTTTTTCCAAAATCTGGACCCCCCTCCCCCCCTTGGTGAGATTTTGCTGGACCCCCCCCCCCCCTCCCCCCACTTGAGATTTACCTACAACCTTTAAAAATAATTTTCTATCCTATTCGTTTGCATTTTGTGCTTCACAGCACCTAAAACTTTTCCATTATTAATGATGTGGGGAAAAAGGACATTATACCGCCTAAAAATCACCACAGTATCTTATCTGTGGGTATTATTCCTTTTTCATACTTAAGAAATCGTATAATTTCTAACTTAAAAAGTTGACGTGAGATTTTAATCGACCCCCCTCCCCCCTTGGTGAGATTTTTCCAAACCCCTCCCCCCTTTTCGACCTCACGTAATGTATGGATGTGGGGCCATCCATAAATGATGTCACACTTTTTTTTGCCCATTTTTGACCCCCTCCCCCCCTTTGTCACAAACTGTCACACTTCCCCATACCCCCTCTGTCACATGTCACGCTCTTAAACCAACAATATGTTTAATACACCATGGTTTTTTTCGTTGATTTTCAGATGCAGGATGTGATGTCACAACTTTCAACCCCCCCTCCCCCCTTCTGAGCGTGACGTCATTTATGGACGGCCCCTGTCCCCTAAAGGGATACAAGTGAATCACTTGCACCCCTTGGCTTCTAGGCTCCTCATATGTGTGTTTCTTCCTTCAAAAGCTGGCACATCATTGCTCCTAAATGTTTATTTTTTGTGATCAAATTTAATTTAATTTGTTCCTGCAAACCACATTAGTACAAAAAGTAAGTAGATTTACTCAGAACTCTTCAAGAATAGGGATTTAGAGGGATAATCTAAAATGGACAAAGGTCTAAAAATCTTAAAACTGCATATCTTAAAAAAACAATAAAAACCCTTTAAAATAGTGGTAAATTTACCTATCTACCACTTTAATTAACTGTCTAATACAACAAATAAGATATATTCGTCCAGTTTTTGTAAACTTTCGACCACAGTTCCCTCTCAGCAAAAATAAACTCGTCATAACTATAACCAATCCCGAAAAATTTGGCAAGATTGGTGATCTTGATTTAAAATCGGAGATAATAATCAGGTTGCAAGCATTATTTAGTTTTTATTATGTAAAGATTTAGTTTAAATAGAAAAGAACTAAATTAAAGCAAGAAAATCCAGTGGTATAGCTAGTATCTAAAATTAAAAATATTTTTTTACTGTCTTGGCAAATAATCATGTTTAAACTAACTAAACTTTGGCGCAACAGCCCTAGAGGGCTAAGGCCTACGATGCCCATCTCGTTTTCTTGACAGTGGAGCTCTGGGGTGTGAGGCATGTCCCAGTTAGGTGGCCATTCTAACGGGAGACCCCCAGTGTTTAGTTCCCAGGCATGCTTGTTCCTCATTTATTGACCCACTTAAGGGATGAGAACTGAGTCGACCTTGCCCAGCCCAGGACCCAGGAATTGAACCCCAGACCTGTAGTGTGGAAGTGCGAAGCACTACCACTACGCCACCGGGCTTCAATCATGTTTAAATAAGACAAATAAATAATAAAAATGTCAAAAATTTATTCTGGAATAAAAATGCAAAAGTAGATTACACAGAAGTTTAATACCCATACAAAATTTTCAGTCCAGTGCACAATAAATAATTTTATAAAACATTTTTATAAAATCTATTGAAATTGATACAGCCCAGTACAAAATATTTGTAATATGGATACATTATTGCCTGGTGCAAAATTCAATAACAACTTACTTAAGCTCTACCTAAATTAACATTTTTCTGTACAATTATTTTTACCGAACTTTTCAAATTCCAATTAAGAATAACAGTTATCACCATAAAATTGGTAATTTCGTACATTCTTTTCCATATGGAGAGTTACAAGCACATCAAAATTTATTGACATTAACATTTTTAGACCTTGATTGATCAGAAGATTCAAAATAATTATTACTTCACCTCACTTTTACATAGTTGTAAAATAAGCACGATAAACAGAAACATGTTATTCTTTGGTTTATGTATCAAAGTTTTTCACACACAAAATAAGATTGATGAATTTTTTTTTGCTGAGGAATTTTTTTAAACACACCCATCACCCTCATCAATACACAAGACAAGTATGTTACACATCAATGGCAACTTAGCAAACAAATAGAAACAGTAATCTCACCAAAGTTTATAACATAATGACAGAAATGAATGAGTAACTTCACACTAAACAATAAGAAAACTGTACCAAAACTACCCATGATATTTTACAAGTACAAAAGAAAAGTAGTATTAGTAATTTTAAAATAATAAAAATTATTCTGTCATAATAACTATTTAATGATGCAATTTTTCTGTCAATGCTTTTTTCTTTTGCATCTTTAAAATAAAATTCAATCTTTAATTGTTACAATATTTGATAGCTTTGAGGCAAAACACTAAATTCAAATAGCTTACACTAAAACAGAGAACATGTAAATAGAAATACATTTTAAACTATACAAGACTCAAGATATTTAATTTCAACATTCAAGACTTAAAAAAAATTTAAGACAAATATTTAAGAAATCCGTAAACTTGGCTATATAAAAATAATTGCAAATATACACAGCAAGTAAAGGAGACAAAGCTATTTCAAGATTTATAACAAATTAGTACTTCATATTTACAGATTAAAACTGGATCCTAATATTTTACCACATGAAATTTAACGTTTCAAAACTCATAGTTGAAAGAGCTAACTTGCAGGTATTCTTTGGTTTTCATAACAGAAAAAAAATACATTTTCTCATTTTACTAAAAAAATTCTAAAATCACAACTCAATTTTCAAGGTAAAACATTTCAAAGTCAAATCTGAATAAGAAGCAAGGGTTAAAAAGCATATCATGGAGATCAAATAGCAGACTAGAATTTACAAAAAAACCAGGTGTCATTAAAGCAAGCTCTCAGAGCCAGAATTAGCAATTAATACCTTCTCTTCTACAGGGATAATATTATCACTAGCACATATTTCAACAGGAGTTTGATCTGAAATAGTGCATATTTCTGCTTGTTCCTTAACGGGTACTTCTTTGTCATTGACCTCTCTTATAAATTTTTCCTCTTCACAACCAGGTGTTACTTCTGATGCTTTTTGTTGCAAAACCTCTGGGCTTAACTTTTCATTTTTCTCTCCTTTGTTGGTAACGTTTTTGTCTTTTCCTTTGCTTGCATCTTGCAAAACTTTGGAAGAAGCTGTGGTTCTTGCACCAATTTTGGAAGCTGCAGGTTTGGATACATCTTTTTTGACTGTATCATTCTTGGAAAGAGTGCGAGACTTAACAGTGGAGGTGAGGGAAGATTTAGTAATAGTCGACGAAACTTTAGTAGTTGTACTTTTTACTGATGTTGCGAGAGTATTCTTAGCAGATATTTGCTTGTTCACAATATCTTTGGCTTCCTTGACATCAGGCTTTTTCAAGGTTGAAGCCCCAGTCCTTTTGATAGTGCTCACTACAGGCTTTGGTTTTGATTCAGTTGCTGCAGGTTTCAGTGAAGATGCAGGCTTATTGGCAAGCCTACTAGGAACAGTATTTGTAGCTGATGGTCGATTCAAAGTTGCACTCTTAGCAGCTGGTGCCACATTTGATTTATTACTTTGATTTGAAGGCTGCCCTTTGACAAGGGTGGAAGTGGTCGTTGGTTTCAGGTTATTCCTGCTGGATAAGGTGCTCAATGCAGACTTGGGTTTTGCGCTCCCTGGTACAGTGGAGCTAACAGCAGGCTTGGTAGTTGCCCCAGATGATGCTGGTTTGTTCAGTGTTGTAGCGGTTGTTCGAGCCACTGTTGCAGGAGGGCGTGCAGGTTTACTAACAGGTGGTACACTAGCTTTAGAAGTAGGAACTTCTTTCTTAACTCGAGTTACAGTTGAAGTTGGTTTTGCTGTTTTATCAACTGCATTTCGGGGCATTGTAGATGAGATAGTTCGGGTAGGTTTCTTATCCTTTACATCCACAGGTTTCTTCTCAGCTACAGGTTTTTTCCCTTTGTCCAGAGAGGTTGTACTCTTTAGTTTACTCTTAACATCTAGAGTAGGTTTTGGAACATCTTTTTTCAACTTAGTGGCAGAATCTGCTTTGGTAACAACTTTTGGATCTTTGGGTTCAGATGATTTAGCTTTAGAACTTCCAGCATTATTTCCTTTCATATAACTCCATCCTCCATCTTTTTCTGAATCTGAATCAACATCTTCAGTGACTCCTTCAGCTTCAGGTACACCATCAGGAATTGTCTGGAGGTCAACTGCTTCTACATGACATTCGTCGCCTTGATCAGAAGATAATATTGCTGCAGAAGCTTTCTCATCTTGGATATTAAGAAGAGTCAAAGAATCTTTCGCCCCCTCCAATGCACTGGATCCTTCAAAGATATTTTCCCCCTTTGATTCAGTAGTCTGATTTTCTGCTAGCACATTTAAATTTACAACACTGTCGGCAATAATATCCTTAATAACAGGCTCAGCCTCTTGAAAATTATTCACATTTTGATTTTCTAGAACATTCTTACATAGGTCAGAAAGAAGAGAACTTTCTTTAGGTTCAGATACCACTGCATTTTCTGTAGCAATATTGATAAGATTATCATCTTTAGTAACAGAAGATTCTGTACTTGGAGTTTTCTCAGGTTCAGCTATGTTTTTAGAAGATACATCAATAAGACATTCATTTGTAACAGCAGATTCAGGACATTGAGATATTTCAAAAACAACTTCTGGAGTCAGATTACATTCTGCATTAGTAGTTTCTTGACTTGGTGAAGATATTAAATGAGGTTCTTGTAAACTATTAAGCTTTTCACAATCTATGAGTATATCTTTTGACAAATTGGGAGAATTATTCTGATGCACTACTTCAGCATTTTCCTCTAAATGTTCACCTCGATAGCTGGAACCAGGGTCTTGTAAAACTAAGGAAGAAAATTCAGAAGCCAAAGAACTCTCTTTAGACAAGTCATCTAGAAGATTCGTACAAAAAGATGTTTCTTCTTTAGATCCTGCAACAGGAGAAGATATAACATATGGAGGTTGAGTGCAGCTTGAAAAACCATCAGTGAAATCAACTAAGTTGGACTGATTATTTTGAGTATTGTCGCTACTTGTTGCAGTTTCAAAAAATGTATTATTGGAGGAATTTGCCAAGGCATTTTCATCAGATTTTGATACATCTGAAACTAAACTATCTGTTTGAAATTCGGAAGGTACAAAGGATCTCATCACGAATGGCTCAGCGTAAGGATTAAGCCCGCCTGGAGTTACAGGTGCTGCTTCACTAACTTCATTAGATGACAGACACTTGACGGCTGTTTCGATTGTGCTAGAAACAACATTCGAAGCCAAGTCCATGGCAACATTAGTTTCATTATCAGACATCAAAAGGTTAGACTCCATAGCTACATCAAAGTCAACCAAGTTATTTTGATGCATGTCTGAAGAAAGCAACTCTTGGCGCAGAACTTCTGGAGAAAGCTTTTCAAACTGCTGTGAAGCCATTATGTCATCAATGGGAGGAGTTGGAAGCTCACTTAAGGCTGTGGCTTCAGGAGGTAGACAAGAAGCAACATTTGAATGCTGAACATAAACAGAATTATCTGTACTCATGGGTTGATAAGATGAGCTATCTACAGCATTGCCTGGATTAGGACAGGAATAAGGTGCTGGCAAGATACCAGTTGAGCTTAGTACATTAACAGCATTTTTCTTCTTCTTTTCAGACTGTGAGTTCAGATCCAATACAGTAGGTTTAACAGGAGTTTTATCAGTATTGCTATCACCATTCATTCCTAGGAAATTTAGCTGGGAACTGGACTGATGCATCAGCTCTGTAGCATATTCTTTTATCTCCTTAATGTCTCTCAAAAACACAACGACAGCAGTAATGTTATCCTCAGATCCTTGCAACTTAGACTGATGAACCAGCTTAGCAGCAACTGCATCTAAAGGCTCTTCTAGAGCACTTTCTGATAAATTATGGTACAAAGCAGCAGCCACATCATCAGGAGACATGCCATCCCATAGCCCGTCACAGGCTAAAATCAAAAAGTCTTCATGACCTTCAAGATGTACTGTGGTTAGATCTGGTTCATTACTTATATAAGGCTTGTGGTCAGCATCACCTAAAAAGTAAAAAAAATTGCTTTTAACCTACTTTCTATCAAGGTTTTTATGTTAAAGCCTTCATTTAAAAAACAACCGTTTTAAACACTTTATTTACAACATACACTGTTTAATAATTTTTCCATTAACTTCATGCTACAATTCTACACTGTTTGTTTAAGAGCATTAAAATAATATTTTTACTTCACTTATACAGTAAAACCACATTGAACGACACCCCTATACAACAACCAGTTCTTAAGGGAAATGATTTTCCCTCTCATTATCTTAAAAACTTGCTTTACCGCAACACAAGACCTACCACAGGCAAAAAAATTTCAAATGTTTAGAACATCTTTTAAACAAAGATATCAATTTTTCCTAACTCTTCTTTCTACCCATGTTATTTTCCCCATTCAATTTTAGGAAGTCTCATAGGTGTCAATTTTGTTAAAATACTTTAATACTTAAATAACTTGAGATTTAAAAACTCACTGTCAGAAATGCCAGGTAAGACTGCATCCCATTGTAAGCTTTGAAATTCATTACATTAAACTGATTTCAGTATTGAAAATTAAGCAAATTTTTATCTTATTCAAATGTAAACTTCAAATTGTTTGATGCAAAATTTATTAAACTAGGGAGCTACCGCCCCCTGCTCGCTATCGCTCGCCAACCCCCGTTAACTGCTGACGCAGGGCCTTTCGGCTTGCTTCGCAATCCCCACAAAACCCTGCTCACTAAAATTATTTATTTATAAAACATTCGTTATAACAATTAGTAGAAAAAACGTCAACCAACTTTCCAGAAGCACACTCTCTTAAAAGTTAGAATATTTATTGGTTAAATTATCAATAATTTAATCAACACGTTTTCCTTGAAAATATCTGTCAAGTCTGCTCGTGCTATATTGTTATTCAATATTTACAAAAACGTTCAGCAATGAATCTGTTAAATTTAATATAGTACCTAGTAACTCGTCAAAATATCTAGTGTTTTATCATTCAAGTTTTAGTTTTAAAACAGACTTATTAAACAATACGATTTAAGCTATTAAAAATAATAAGAGACAAAATCTACATTGCACTCAATGTTTACAAACAATTAATTTTGGTGTGTGAAATTCTATACTTGAATAGTAGATCTGTGAGTTTCTGGAAAACTCTTATCAGTCTTTTAAAAATATTTTATTTAGAAAGTACATATTTCGAAGCGCATTTTTAAAGCGTGAATGGAATTATTTTCATCATTAATGAATAGCGTCGGTTGGTCATTGTGATTGGAGGTATAATAAATTGTACGACAGTTTCTTGCTGTTAACTGCAACCTTATCTGTAATCCAGAAAAATGGAAATATCTTAGAAGTGAGAATTTTTTTAGAAATTCTAAAGGCACTTTGCACATCCTCAAAAGAATCTGAACAGTTTGATACCAAAAACATGTTATACGGATCAGTAATTAAAAAGCCTTTCTCTGGAAACCATTTACAAAAACTTTTTTTTAGAATAGAGAGATACATACCTAAAGCTCTTGTGACTGCAAGAACTCCATTAACTCTGGAAATGCCAGTGTTGATAATATGACCACCAAGATCTTCAATCCTTTTTTGTTCATCCTATGAAGCCAAAATTTTCCATTAATTTAAACCAGTTTTGAAGGCAAAAACTACATATTATACACAAAAGGATGTAAGTAAAATTTGAGCTTTGGATATCATATTAAAAGAAAGCTGTTTAATACAAGGTTTTTTTCGACTCCCCCTTTGGTCCTGAAAAAACTTAGCTAGAATTTCAAAATAATTTTGTAAATGGTAATTAGGTAGATCCCTGCCAATCAATTTGCATCATTGCCTGAGAAAATCATTATTCTTTTACTAGTTATTGTAAGGGGCCGTTCAAATATTACGTAAGCACCTAAGGGGGGGTAGGGGGTTTTCTCTTTGCTTATTTTTCCTGACAAGGGCCAAGGGGGGATATGAGTGATGCTTACGTAAGATACTGAATTTTCGTAAATGTCTTGTTTTTGCATAAATAATTTAAAAAATGGACTAAAAATAAATTTAACAAACAATTGAATTAGGAAATCTGACGTAAGCACTTTTTAGTGGGGACCCCCCCAAACATTTTGAAATTTTCACCCCGAAAAGTAGTGTTTCGACTCATCTTTGAACCCATAGGGTTACACCCAAAAAGGACAGCTCCTTGCATAAGACACCTAATTTTCAAGGAGAAAAAACAGTACTTACTAAAAGGGATGGGGGGGGGTCCGGCAGTTTCTTACGTAATTATGGTGGGAGGGTTGGAGGTTTGCTTATCTTTGCTGACAAGGGGGGAGGGGGGGGTTAAAAATGACCAAAAAAGTGCTTACGTAATATTTGAACGGCCCCTAAGAGTCTAAGAGTGAGAAACTTTTTTCATTCCTGCCTACCCATAGAGATATTATGCAATGAGATAATATTTCAAATTTTAAGGAACTTTTCTCCACTAGAAAAACTGTCTTAAAGACTTTTATTCAGTTTGGGAATTTTTTTCAGTTCCTTTTAATCAATGCATATAATCACTATGTGTCGGGTTCGATTCCCGGATCGGACTGTATTTTCTGATTCCTGTTCGATTCCAGCCTGTGTGTATTTTCTCTGTGTGTAGATATTTATTGTTTTGTAGATATTTATTTAACGTTTGGCAACACTTTTCGAATTCCTGTTTTTATCTTGTCATTTTAAATTTTATGTTTGTCACAGCTCTGTTGAAAATGAATGTTCGAATAAACGTTTTTAAGTTTTAAAAGGTTTCGAAGTCAGATGATTTGACATATTTTGGCGTCCGCTCCTCGAAAGAACTGCAACTTAAAATAATGGAGGCAGAATTGAAATCCTTGCGGCGTAATTTGAGAATATCGTTTACGGCTTGCGTGAAGAAAGTGGAAGATGCCTTGAAGACTGGATCAGCGGCTCAGTGTGCTGGCGTGTTGAAGGCCCAGCTTCGGGACAAGTTTGCCAGACTGGAGGATGTCCAGGAGCGAATATTGAAGAGTTTGCTTGACGGAAAGCCTGAAGACTACGACAAGGATTTTAGCGAAGCAGAGGTTTACAGAGATACCTACGTACGTCTGTCTGCCGTACTGGAGTCTTTTGAGGTGGCTGTCCCTCCTGCTCCCGGGGAAGGTGAGAAGAGAAAGTTCGATCTTCCGAGAATAGAATTCAAAAAATTTGGCGGAGATCCGAAGGATTATTTAGCCTTTTGGGCACAGTTTGAAAAAGTCCACAAAGACCCCTCAATCCCCGATGAAGATAAATTCCAGTACTTGATCCAGTGTGTCATTCCTGGTTCAAAAGCCGCTCGGCTGGTGTGCAGCTACCCACCTACCAGGAGTAACTATCAGAAGGCGATCATGCAGTTAAAAGCAAGATTCGGCCGAGATGATCTTCTTGTTCAAATCTATGTGAGAGAGTTGCTGTCCTTGGTGGCGAAGAGTGCAATGGGAAAGGGTAAAGTGGATCTTGGAGAGTTGTATGATTTGCTGGAATCAAAGTTACAAGCCCTGGAAAGCTTAGGTAGAACCAAAGAAAAGTTTGCTGACTTTTTGGAGCCTTTGGTAGAGTCCTGCTTACCGGAAAATGTTCTCCGTGCCTGGGAAAGAAAGCGTTCTTCAGGTGATGCTGGTGGGACGGCTAGTTCCAGTGCTCGTTCTTTGGAGGAACTCATGAACTTCCTGAGAGCGGAAGTTGAGTCCGAGGAGATGATCTCGCTGGCACGCGCTGGATTGGGACCGCGATCACCGATTTCCGAAAAAAAGATCGCCCGGGACATTGAGGTTTCAACAGCCTCAGCTTTGGTAACTATGCAAAGTACAGAAAAAAGAACGTACAAATGTATTTTCTGTGCGGGGTCACATCTTAGTGCTGATTGTTTTTCTGCCCGCGAGATGAGTTTGGAAGAGAAAAGGAAAGTGATCCTGAACAATCGTGTTTGCCTAAGATGTTTGCGTCCAGGTCATTTTAGGATCAAGTGTCAATCTAGAGTCTTCTGTACCAATTGCCAGAAACCTCATCTGTCTCTGATGTGTCCAGGGAGGGAGGAGGCGGAAAATTTGAATTTGGTTCAGAGTCAGGGTTTTCGAGAATCCGATGGAGAGGCTACTCCATCAGCTGTGCTTTCTTCAATGGCATTGAGGGAGACTGTGTATTTGCAGACTGCTATCGTTCGAGTGGTGCACGGTGACAGGGAAGTAAAAGCTCGACTGTTATTTGATAGCGGTGCTCAGAGATCGTACGTTTCTCAGAGGTTGGTTGATCTCCTTGGCTTGCAACCAGTGTCAAAGCAAACTATTGTCCACGGTTTGTTTGGGGGGGAAATGACAAAGCCCCAGGATCATAAAGTGTATAATGTTGTGCTTAGGAATTTGGATGACACGTACAGCAGTCTTTTTCAATTGTTAGCAGTTAGTAAAATCTGTAGTTTGGTACCTAAGGTGGGGGATTTGAGAATAATGGCAGAGTTAAAATCTCGAAATATAAGGGTTTCAGATCTAGAGAGTAGCTTGACTGATATTGATATTTTGTTAGGAGCAGACATGGTTGGAAAGGTATTTTTGGGTGGTTCCATGGTTCTTGATGTTGGTTTGCTAGTATGTGAAACTAGATTTGGGAATACTTTGTTAGGCAAAGTGAAAGATTCTGAAAGTTACAGATCTTTGGATGACCCACAATGTTCCAATAGTTTGGATGCTGTGTCTCTGGTTGCTTCATTGCACTGTTCAAATTTAAGTATAAGTGATTTATGGGAATTAGATTCTATCGGTATTAGAGATCCAGGTTTAGATGGTAAACAAAAAGTATTTTATGATGAGAGCATTGAAAATTTCAGAGATAGTTTGTCCATACTTCCGGATGGTAGGTTGGAGGTAAAATTGCCATTTAAAAATGAGATTAGACCTTTATGTAATAAAGCTTCTACGCTGAAGAGGCATCGTGCAATGTGTCAAAAGGCAGCTGGGGAAAATTTGTTCACTGACTTCGTTTCGGTTTTCCAGGAATGGGAAAATTTGGGGATCGTAGAGAGGGTACCTCAGGCTGAGATTGATAGTGGGGGTTATTTCTTGCCTCATAGACCTGTGGTAAAGCAATCAAGCGATAGTTTTAAAATTAGGCCAGTGTTTGATGCCTCCAGTAGGGATAGGAACGGGCTGTCCTTAAATGGTTGCTTGGAGAAAGGCCCCAACTTAATTGAGTTAATCCCGGACATTATCGATAGATTTCGGTTGTACCCCATTGGTCTATCCGCTGACGTGGAGATTCCAAAGTTTGAGGAGGTGTCTAGGTCTAGATTTGGACGACCTTTAAAGATTCCTGAAAGACTGGGACTCTTGGACTTGGATCTTTTCGCATGAATACACTCTGCGAAAAGAGGGGGAGTATGTCGGGTTCGATTCCCGGATCGGACTGTATTTTCTGATTCCTGTTCGATTCCAGCCTGTGTGTATTTTCTCTGTGTGTAGATATTTATTGTTTTGTAGATATTTATTTAACGTTTGGCAACACTTTTCGAATTCCTGTTTTTATCTTGTCATTTTAAATTTTATGTTTGTCACAGCTCTGTTGAAAATGAATGTTCGAATAAACGTTTTTAAGTTTTAAAAGGTTTCGAAGTCAGATGATTTGACACTATGGGTTGTCAGGAATGAAACAAAAGTTCCTTACTTGTAACGCAATAACTAGCCGAAAAATTTACGATTTTCTCCAGTAATGATGCAAATTATTTGCCAGGGATTTACCTAACTACCAGTAGCAAATTATTTTGAAATTTCTACATTTTTCAGACGCAAAACAGGAGTTGAGAAGAGTATCTACATGCACTATTGAAAATGAGTTCTGAATGAAGTCCCGACCTACCGCTCTCTCTGGTTTGTGAGGATTAGTTACAATCACTGGTTTTCCACCTGTTACAAGAACAGCTTGAGAATCACCCAGCCAAGACAGGTACACAGTTTTTTCTCTGATTAAGGCACAAACAGCAGTGGTTCCACTTTTGACATTCTGAAATAAAAGTAAAACAGTAAAACTATTATATTACAATTAATTCCTAAAACTTTCAAAGCACATTTTTTAGACCAAGGAAGTGGCAGTGCAATTACTCTATAGAATGTGTTTTTTATCGCATGCAACAATTTATTATTCACTACCATATTGATTCTTAGATTTGCAACTAAGGACAATATTTTTCAAGTGATCTTCTAATTGGTTCACAGAGGAAAAAAACAGGAGGGTTCTTGAAAAGATCATGTATGATCACTATATTAAATTTTTAAAAATTCAACCTTAAGCAACAGTTCAAAATCTATAATCAAGCAACCTATTTAGTTTCCCTCCAGTATTGTTACCAGATGCACACAACAGTAAATATTTCATTTAACAAATATCCTGAGTATTAAGAGACAGTACTAATTCTTACTTTAACCAAACTCAAGAGTAGAAAAACAAACCTCTTTGTTGCAAATGTCCACAAACTGTTGGTCTGTTGTTTTGTAAGCTTCTTTTATAGCAGTAGGGGGGTCAGTCAGAAAACAAGGGTGTTTAGCCATATTCACATGAAGATGAGCAGAGGCATAACTCGCAGCATCCACGCCAGCATGCCCATCAAACACTGCATAATAGCTCTGAGTAGGCATATCCTGGAAAAACAATATAGCTGATGAGCATAACTATACATTTCACTACAAAAAATAATTTAATTCAATTGGCTAGTAAAAATGTAGCCAAGAAATATATAAGTGAATTTTTACAGCATAAAAAACAACAAACCAATTTATCAGAGGTTGAATAATTTATTGCTTATGAGAAAGTCTGCTTCATTAAAAGGTCAGACAAATATTCCTGAATACCCAAGATTATCACTTGGATTAGCGCAATATTAACACTTTATCAACCATCCCAAATTAGATGGGGGAAGTACACTAACTCCACAACAAAAATATTTTGATAGCTCAGTTCCAAGCTTATTGACCATCAGGGACTTTATTGGATCAATGGAGGCATTGACAAAGTTACTCTCCAATCCAATATGCTGTCAACATCTATCTTGAAATGTTCGTTTGCAATGGAAGTAACCTTTCTTTAATCAATGTAACTGATAAGGCCACATTTGAAGATGATTGGTCTAAAACAATTTCATGAAACTATGAGGGTTTATTCTTAATACAGCATTTTATGAGGATAACTTGTGATAGTGATACAGTTATTACCAGAGCTGTAAGATAATGGGATCTTCATTCAATTCATAGAAGTTATAGTAGCTTTGTAAGATAGATGTATTTTAACATTTCTTTTCCCCCACATATGCCATATTAAAGCACAACATTATTGGTTAATATAATTTACCTTAAGATCCAAGAGTAAATTTAGATCATGATGTATGACATGTCTATCCTCCATCTTCCTTCTCTTGTTCTTAAAACCAAACACAGATGCCAGGTAAGGCTCAACACTTTTGTGTATTTCGTGCTTTTCTTGCTCCATTAAAGAGTTGCACACACTGGATACTTTCTTAAGAGTTTCAGTATACAAATGCACAGAATTGAGAGCTGAAAAGAGTAGAAATGATTAAAATAGTGCCAAGAAATACCAGACATTTTATAAATACAATGATATGCAATACAGGTCAAGGGTATTATTTAACTGTGGCCTTTAATTAAATGAGATTTTTATGATTTGTGGCCATAAAAATTAATGAATGTAAAATTAAACTGTAATGCTTAAAATCTAATCCACAGTAGTATACCAGGAATGTTTTAAATTAGTTGAAAGAATATTTTAAAAGCACAATTTCCCAAGATTTTCAATAAAATTTCTATGGTTTTTCCATTTTTAAAATGGAAATGGCAGCAAAGTGCATCAACATTAGACATGTCCTAAAATTGATATGGTTATGAATTAAATGTTTATGACCTAAAAAACACACTTATAGTGTACAACCACCATTAGATAGAAGTCTTTAAAAGAATATTCCATAGTAAAATTTTAAAAAGAACATCAGTATTTAAAATTGTAAGCTTGTAAATTCAAAGACCAACCAAAATCGTTTAAAAATTATTCCAAACTGATATGAAGCTGGAAAGAAACAACTTGGTGAAAATTAATCCTTCAAGCCATTTTAATAATACTAACACATAAAAACATTCATTAGCTTAATCTTTTAAGGCAGTAGTTCCTAAATTTTCAAGTATTTCATATCACTTTTTTAGAAACTGTGTCCATCAAGTTATCCACTTTTTCCACAGTGAGACTGAAATGTAATGAAACATCACTGCAGATCCTGAGATGTTTTTCCAAATACCCCTTTTAGTAAATTCAGAAGTGTGGTATTACAACTAGGAGATTTAACAATATTAAATTTATACGTAATTGTAAAATATCTGCCAAATAGTTGAATGGATTTTCAGCTTCATAAATGTCAATTTTATGATTATATATGACAATTTAAAAACTTTACTTAAAACAGATTATAAAACTGAGAAATGTACAAGTAAATTCAAACTAACCTTTCTTTATTTCAAAATTTGGATTTTCTTGAGCTTGGTGAGAAATATCTTTCTCAATCAAATCTGCAGCATTTTTAGCTATAGCAACAGCCATCGAATAAGGACATTTCCTAAAAAATAATTTTGAGCCATTTAGTTTTGCAAAATAGAAGGGAAAAACACTGTACTTTGATTTGTTTTTACTTTTTAAGCTACAAGTTTATATTTACTGAAAATAAACTGATAAAACAATTTTCCCCTTGATACTTTCTTTAGTCTTATATATATATCTTAAAATTATAATTGAAGTATATAATTACTGAAATTTAAAAAACTGAACAGAACCAAGATACACCACTGGCAGTTTACCTCGATTTTATTTTTAAAATCTTAGTTTATTACATATAATTGCTCATTAGTTACTCCAAGTGCCTCAATAATTTAATTTGTAATTTTTTAAAACTAAGAATTATAAATTAAAAATTAATTGTTTTTAATTAAAAGAAAAAGTAAGCAGTGTGATTATGCTCTCACTAGGGATTTTGTCCATGCTGGACGGACAACACAAATTCAAAGAACCCTATAAGATCATTTTAAAAGGGGCAGGTCACCACTTCCTTCCACACAATGTTATCAAAACTCATGCAAACAATGCATTTTATACTTAGCTGATTTGTCATCAGACATAGAAATTCTATAGAAAGCAGGATTTTATATGCTAATAAAATAACATTCATACTTGGTAAATTTTACTTTCCAATTTATTTTTGGTAGAAATTTCATTTTCCCAACAGCAGAAACCACAGGAACTGGTTTCGGAGAGCACAAATGAGAGGATTCATTCAAAAGATGGTGTTTTACTGACAGTTAAACTTTTTATAAAATCTAGATAGTATGTTTGCTCACATTTCAGAGGCAAGAGCTATAATCAAATGCTTTTAACTAAATGTTTAAATTGAAATGCTGAAGCAAAAACTTCAAGAATTACTAAGCTTCAAGTGTAATAAGAACCTTAAGATTCCTTCAAACCTTAAGGTTTAAAATCCATTTAAAGCAGGGCCATATCCTCAAGGGTTCAGCCTCCCCTACCCTGAAGTTCAGTCATAAATTTTTATACCGTTATTTTCGATGAAAATTATGTGACTCACAAGGAGTAGCCCTCTCCCTCTTAGGTTGTAACCCAAATGGTTTTGAAATTAGTCAGAATCCCACTTTAACCCTTTATGCCCCATATTATTTTCCT
This sequence comes from Tetragnatha versicolor, assembly GCA_024610705.1. NCBI lineage: Eukaryota > Metazoa > Arthropoda > Arachnida > Araneae > Tetragnathidae > Tetragnatha > Tetragnatha versicolor. The sequence continues at coordinate 7,805,249 of JANDEH010000006.1, read as the reverse complement.
CATCCTCATCCAAAATATGTCAAGTTTACGTAACTGCAACTATAAGTAAACTAAATTTGGCCTTACATGACGAAAATTGGATGAATTTGGAACATAGGGAAGTGGGACTTACAAGTCCCGTCGGGACATAAAGGGTTAAGGGATAAATATTCGAAAAATTTTCTGGGAAGACACCTAAACCTCTTTGAAATTTCAAAACCTATTAAGTAAGGGTTTTCTTTGAAACTTTTGTGATATACAAGGAGTGGTCCTTTCTGATGTGACGACCTAAAATATCTCAAAATGAAGTAAAACACCAATTTTAGGGGCGAAATTCAAAAATCTTTCTGGAGTAGGAATTCTAAAACCCCCTCAAAATTTGGCCATTTGTTATACAACATACATTTTTTTCCTTAAAAATTCTGCCTCTAACTATGAGCGATGTTCTTTAGGTGTAACTTCCCTAAGAGGTCTCAAAATGAGCTAAAACACTATTTGCGGGACAAATTTTCGGGAGGAGGACCCCCAGACCTCCCTCCCTTTTAGTTGGGATTCATATTGTTCAGTGCACTCAAATTAAGATTCTATGAGTAAGTCATCTAAAACTCAGTATTCGTAAGAAGGTACCTCATCAGGGGTTGATCCAGACAAAAATTGGGGCCCTTTTGCTGCCTTTCTCAAAAGTTCCCCCTCTTTAAATCTGCCCCTTCACAAAAATAAAAATTCATAAAAACGCGCCTTTCATGAAATTCAAATTAGCTTTAGTGATAATTTAAAAGAAAACATTCACAAAATAAAAATATTTGATTTTTTCATGATTTTCTTAGTTTGTGAGTCAATTTTACTTTTACGCACTGATCTGCTAACTATCACTGTTTCAATTTTTCACAAAAACAATTTCTTTCCCACAAAAAAAAAATTCATTTTCACAAAAAAATAATGAAATGGGCCCCAAAATATAAAACCTGGATCTACCCCTGCTCATAAAAAATGTCGAGCCCCGAACCAAAAGGCTGGTTACGGGCACGGCCTTGTGATTTCAAGTACTAGTAACCTAATGAGAAAGACTACACCTCATCACCGCGCGTAATACCTCATTTCAAACTCGCAAGAAATAAAAATATCGATTGTGGAAAAACCATTACATCAAGTTCCCTATAAAAAATGGAAAGCCGGTCATGCAGTCTCGAAAACAAACTTCCGAGAGAGGGAACCGTCCGTCGGGAGAGAGCCGAAGCGTGACGAATGGGGCTGCTGTAGAGGAAGAGAGCGAGAGATGCACACTTTTTCCTGGCTGGCAAGAGAGAGAGATCATCACGTCTACCTGCGTTTGTTCGTTCGAACTCCCGACTCGAACAAAAATAACGCCCAGGATGTGAGGCAATCGGCTGCGTGCGGTAAGCGAGACGGCTTGAAAATTTGAAACAAGCAAAAATTTCCGGAGTTTTGGAAGTGGCACGACTTGAGGAGATGCTACTAGCTATGCTTCCTAAATAACTAACCGAGGAAAATTCTCGGGGAGCGATTCCAAAAGCCGTCCCGGGCCGCGACGCGTTCAAAAAGTGATTCAAGTGCGAATAAAGGGAGGGTGACATTTGAATTTCGTGGAGAAAGTTATGTGAAAATTTCAGTTCTCATCTCAAATCCCCTACCTTCAGTGGCGTAACTAGAGTTGACTCATGGGGGTGTTACTCCCACCAGTCAACCACTCCAACTTTATTACCCCCTTCAAAAAAAAAAAAAAGATTTCTCATAATACAGTCGAGTCCGCTTAATGTGATCGCAATTGTCCAAGACAAAACTGATAACATTATCCGATCGATAACAACAAGCGATCTCATAAAAAAAACAGCTAACAGTGTAACTAGATTGTTTGCTTTAAAATCAAAATCATGTAATCGTATTAAATGTATACGAAACTCTAATTTTACTCTAGGTAAAATTTTAAGCGGAAAATATAAGAGTAGTTAATAAAATTAAAATAGTCACTGACTTTGTATTTTAATAGAAAGAGGTCTCTCTTTTTCCGCTCCTTTATATCCTTCCACTCCAATAAACTACTTATTTATTACATAATCTGAATTTCAGTAAACAAGGGAAAATCAAAATCTCTTATCAGAAACGTCTGCGAAGCATGGATCTTGGCGTTTCTTAACCAATCACAAGTATGGATTCGGATCCCCCATAACTGTTTTCTTTCAATATAATAAGCGGAATGTTTTATTTTTCTTACTCATACTGAGTTTGAGAAATATGAAGCGCCAGATGTTCTCATGGAGCAGATATTTACTTGTTAAAATTGACCTCCAAAAATTTGGAACTCAAAAGCGGTCGTTTTAAAGGAGAAATGGAGAAATTTTGATAATATAAAGCGGAGTGATGATCCATAGTTGATCACATTAAACGATGTATTTTCCTTTAAGTTAAATAGGAATGATCGGGACCTGTCGATTTCGATAACATTATCCGATTGATAACATTAACCGTGATCACATTAAGCGGATTCGACTGTATAGGTATACTAATCATGCAGTACACCTTTGCGAAAGGAGCTTGGATATCCCAAAGTGGCATTAGAAACAATTTTTTTCACAAAACTTCCAAAGGGAAAACTTCATTTATGAGGATGAATTTTCCAGGGTAAAACACAATATAAAAGGCTTCAAAATTTTAGAGGGGGTTTGGGGTTTCCCCCTTAGATATTTAAAAAAAATGTATCTTAAAGTAGTGTTCAAGCTCATTTTGAGGCCCTTTGGTTTAGCTCCTAAAAGAACTGTCGGTAAACTGCCTAATTTTCAAAGGAAAATTTTTCAGTTCTTAATGTTTCAGAAACCGACGATGCAATGGGGGGGATAAACCCCAATAACCCCACCCCCCTCGTTACGCCTCCCCCACGACACTTAAAACTCCAGTGGCTCAATCGCCTTCTAAAGGAGGCACGAACAATGTACCCATACTATATCTCCATACAACCATCTGGAAGTGTGGTCAAGTAAAATACTGAACTGTTAAAAACGCTTTTGAAATTATTCATCTTATGTGGTGTGGATGTGTCCCTCACTATGTTTGAGATCTTTGATTAAATAAAGTAAAAAATTCGTATTACGTTCAGTATATGGAGAACTGCTTAGAAACTCTTTCTTAGTACTATGGCGGATAGGTATAGAAGGAGCCATGTATACCAGACGGGAATGGATTGATTCATTTGGGCAATTTATCTCACAATATTGCCTCATACTAAAAATCATTAAAAATAAAGTTGAAAAGCACGAATTTAATTCTTACATTCCCAAAACGTTTAAAACATCACGAATTTAACAACTAAACCATGGTCACGAATCCAACCACGACTAGACTAGAGGAGTGAATTCGTGAACAGCTCTCAGCTTGCAAATCATGACCGAAACCACCTAATGCCTGCAGTAGGTATACATCCATCTGGACTATATTCAAGGGGGTTCTCATACACTACACACCGAAAAATTTTGAAGAAAATAGTATGTTATAAATAATGTTTTTTTATTATTTTCTGCGACGTACAATGTGCGACTCTTCGAGAGCCACCTAAAAAGTTCAAATATGAGTTCTAATACTACCACATTTTAAGATCCAATTTCAAAAATTTTCACGTGCGAAAACACTAAAGATAATAGTACTTAGCCATGTGAGATAATACTTAGCCCTTTTTATATCGGTTAAGTATTATCAGCAAAACATTGACATTGAGTGCACGAAGGGTCAATCTTGAGTCTTGACCCACAATTATATCCATGAAAGAGGACTTTGAAAAACATTTGGGCCCTTAACTCCACCCAATAAAAATCGAGTTATGACTCATGATCCTGGATATATCACTCCAAATAAAAAAAGAGATATAAGTCGTATAACATATCAAGGTAAAAAATTACCATACAGTCTGGAGGTCGTCACTAATAAAAAAAGGATTACTTCGAATAACATATTTTTGGTCACCATCCTGGTTTTAGGTATAAGAGATCTTGTGCAAGGGATTTAGAGATCGTTCCTACCATAATTTCTGTCGCAAAACATTATCATCTGACACTTTAGAAGCCACTAAAATGACAATGTTTACGAAACCTGAGTTGACATGATATTTAATAAATCAGCACAAGTAAAAAAAGCTTTCTGCTGGAAGTCGGACATATTGGTTATCGCTCTTTGTACGTACTACTTTTCAGAATAGGCAGGGTTGAACCTCGAAGACCTAGAACAATATGGCCCTTGTTACATACCTAACAACCTACACCTAACAACCTACACCAACTAACAACCACACTACAACCTAACAACCTAACAACCTAACACACACACACACACACACACACACACACACACACACACACACACACACACACACACACACACACACACACACACACACACACACACACACACACACACACACACACACACACACACACACACACACACACACACACACACACACACACACACACACACACACACACACACACACACACACACACACACACACACACACACACACACACACACACACACACACACACACACACACACACACACACACACACACACACACACACACACACACACACACACAATAAAATTTTGAAATTGGTAAAATGTAGTACAAATGTGAAGAAAGGCAATACTTTGGCATATTTACATCAGAATTTAAAATAATTAACTAATTCATTGAGGGTCAATTCCACCGGTTTTCCATTATATAACTATCTGTGGACAATATCCACCGAAAAATGACCTCTTCAAAAGCCTCTAAAGTTTTTGGCATGAATTTGAAAAAAAAATGCATTTTTCGCAAAAAAAAATGGAAATTTGAAAAAAAATTTAACTTCTTTAACTCGTAAAATTTTTACATTTTAGTATGTTAATATTTAGGTCATTTCTAAATGAAAACCGTTGGATTTATCTCTTTTGATGTTTTTGTTAGGTTTTTAGAGGTTTTTTAATTTTTTTCATACAACTAATTCTAATTATTCAAATTAATTTTAAAAATTGAAATTGAGATTTTTTTTCCAAACTAAATGCAATATTCGGTTTCAGCACTCAAAAATAACCTATAAACATGTATCACATGTCTATATTATTGGTTTTTTTTTTAATTTTTTCGGCCATTTTTTAAAAATTTGAAAAAAATTAAACTTCCGCCCGGCCGATTTTTAGTATGTTATTATTGAGGTCATTTCTAAGTGAAAACCGTTGGGAAACCTTTTATTGCAATTTGTTTGAGGTTCAACCCTATTTTCAGTGGACTATAGGTTAGGGTCAGGGGAAATAAGAGAGCTCCATAGTGTTACAGTGAGGTAGGGAAATAATGCTGTTACATCATCTCCCCTCCGAAGTCAAACTGTTCCGCCCATGCTATAATTTTTGATATTTTTACACTCGGAGAGATAAGCTACCTGCCAATAATGCGTAGAGAAACCGCAGAAAGTGTGGAGAAAACCTCAAGAAAGGGCGAAACAGCGTTAGAAGATGACAAGCGACGATAAAAGATTTCGTAATCTCGGAAGTGAACGTTGAACTTGGCGATGAATGAGAGCATGTGGGACAATAAAAAAAATAATCCTCACGCTTTCATGCATACCAGTACACCGAAAACGTTAAGTGCCTTTTGACATGTCTGACTCACGGGTGGGAAATTAGAAAAACTTGGCACGCGAACACTCTGGTCTGGATGCACAAATCCCGCTCTAACAAAGACCGTTTATGTCTTGAACACAAGCACGGATCGCTCCGTTAAGAGCACAGAAGACACGATTGAAAGTATTGTAGTATTGCATATTGCTGTGCTGACCTACGTGCAGAGAAGTAGGGCTCAACACCGATAAATATATTTGCCGATGAAAACCGATGCCGTTTGTTTGAAAATTTCCAACCATCGACATGACAATGGGTCTTATAAGGACGATTGCCCGATGGTAAAAAATTGCATTCAACCATTTGGAATCATCATTTTTCATCAGAAAATGATCAAAATCCATATTAGAGCTTGAAGTGAAAATATGTTTGCTTCTGACGGGTGGTCATTTATGGTTATACAAAAATTCCGGTCAATGCAAAAACCGGTCGGTAAATGCCGGTCAATAAAAAATAAATCTTTTGCCTGGGTAAAGCTATAATTTCCCCCCATTTTCGATCGGAATTTACCGACCGGCTATTACATTGACCGGATTTCTAGGGGTATATTTTCAAAAAATTTCTGGGTGGGGGGCCAGATCTCCTTTATTGCTTGTTACCCATCGTATTATGAAGAAAACGATAGTTTTAAGTTGAGAGAAATTCAGATCTTGTCTAGAAATATCTTAAAAATTACATTAAGCCTATGAATACATGGGTGCAGTGACGGATCTATGGGGGCGGCTATAGCCCCCCCCAGGGGACTTAAGTTCACACTAGATAAAATTAAAGTTTTTCGAAAAAAAATTTGAAAAATTCAAAAGCTTTTCAAAAAATTTTTGTAGCTGCTTTACATTTCCTTTTTATTTCATAATCATTAGCCCCTTCGTAAGATCTTTAGCCTCTGAAAATATGCAGAATCAATGCAGTTAGGGAAAAGTGGGTGTTTGCTAAAAAAAATTGTAATGAGCTTTAACCACTACAAAATCTTTAGCCCCCCAACATTTTTATAGATTCGATTCACAATTTAAATGGAACAATGAGCTTTAGCCTTCTTGCGTTTTTAATTTAAAAAGCTTTAGCTCGTTGGCGATTAACAGCCCCCTATACTTTAGATTTTGCAGATTCGATTCACAATTTAAAGGGGCCTCTGAGTTTTAGCTCCTATAAAGAATTATAGCCCGTTTCCAATTTAATGAGCTTTATCCTAAACTCAGCATTAGCCCCCTCCACTAGCGGATCCAGGGGGGTTAGTGGGGGTCAAGCCCATCCCAAATGAAAAGTTTTACTCTATATAATGACATTTTATGCACCAAAATAGGGATGCACAACCTTTTTGGAAGGAGGGCCACTCACATTGTTGATTGAGACATGGAGGGCCGCAAACGAAGAAACAGTAAAAATAATAGACAATACCAGTAGGCAGGTGCAGTTATTTTTATAAAAAGGAATTTAACATAAGATAAGATGTGAGTAATAGAGTTTAAAGTATATAGTATACTAAAGGGGGGGGTTTGAGGTCCAAATTTTGTACATATGCAGGGTTGGAAAAAAACCGAAGAAGTAAAAGTGAAATGTAAACGACTAATGTTAATCGAAATTGGATAATAGATTGAGATAATTAATTTGAATAATTATTAAATGGTAAAATAATCAAATTAATTATCTTAATTATATGGATTAATTTATGAACTTAAGAAATTTCTTTAAAGAGAAAATTTAATTTTTTAAATAAATAAAAGTGAAATGTACGCAACTAATGTTAATTAATATTGGATAAATGATTGAGATAATTAATCTGATTAAGGAAATCAATGGTTTTTTATTAATTTAGTAAAAAAAACTGGTTTTTATCTGTTTATAAACAAACCAACTGGTTTTTTTTAGTTTTTATCATTAAAGAAATCAACGGTTTTTATTAATTTAGTAAAAAGTAGTAGTAATTTAGTAGTTTTTATGACTGACAAATAAGACAAATTGGTTTTATCAATTAATTAAAATCCACACAAGCCATCTTTTATCAGTGAAAAACAGATGTGTATCGTTAGTTACTCTTGTGTATCTTTAGTTACTTTTTAAAATGTTTCATTTTAAAGGAAATTAATAAATAAACTATCTCTTGCAACATATAATAAGTTTAACTTAAGCATTAAGGTCAAGTTTAGAGAGAATTCAATAATTAAATTAAAATATTTCTGATATTTAATCATCTAAAAATGGCAATTTTTTGATAAATCTGACCTTTTAATTTTGTGCAAAAGATTATACTTAATACTTTCTTTAAAAAAATCCTGAAAATATTTTATAATTTCTAAAAAAAAAAAAAAACCAAGTGGTTATTTTGGTAAAAAAACCATTTGGATTAAACCGGCCAACGATGTATTTATGGGTAGAAACTGCATCTTGCTTAACCTAATATTTAAAAAAAAGTTTTGAATTGTAGATATCCAAGTACAAAGGGGGGTCTGGGTGTCTTCCCCCAGGAAAATTTGACCCTAAAAAAACAGGGTTTTGGCTTGGTTTCTAGACTAATTTTTTTTAGGGGGGGGGTCCCCTGCCGTCCCCCTTGATGTCACATATTATCTGAAACAGGTTATAATTTAACAAGATTTTTTGAAAAGAACTGCATTATTATCTGGCTTCAAAAAGATCTTTTTGGTAAAAATGGATGGGCTTGGGCATTTCACCATGAAATGGCAGTGAACAGCTCCCCTCAATGAGGAAGTTTCATATTTTTTAAATTTTCGATTTTGGGGTATACTAATACAATATAAGATGTGAAAAATCCAAATCTGCAATCCAAATTTTCCTCAAAAATTTATTTACTGAGATGGAGAAGAAATAAAAGTTGAAAAAAGTCGTAAACAAATGATGCAATCGCAAACGCTCAAAAATCAAATTTGACGTCACTCGACACCAAACAAAAGGCATTGTTGATGTTTATTCATTATTAAAATAACAGGTCTTTATGACCTCATGGATTTGGTCTAGTTTCACTCGACCAGATGGGGATTAGTCCCACTTAATAAAAAATATTTAAATCTTAAAATATAATCTTAATAAATAATAAATCTTAAAATATAAGAATGTAATGTTTTAAAATTAATTATTTGAATTTATTTTGGTGTTTTCATAGCTGATTTAACTTTTAAATTGGCAATTATAGAGCTTTTCTTAATAAAAATATTTAATCCTGAGGTATAGTGACTAGAATAAGGTTCATACTGAGGTGTTCATAATTTAAAATAGTGAGTCAAGCAGATCCACTCTAGTAGAGAAATGGAGAAATAAGCGTTTTTAGCCATAAAATCGTTAATTACTTGTAAATATTCGATTTTCGAACTTGGAAAACTTGGTAGTGATCGTCCTCGCCTCGAGATACGTCTATATACCGAGTTTTGTCTACGCCGGCTGCTTTGTGATTTGTGATGGGGTGGCTGCAAGAGCCTGAGCACCGCGACCATTGGTCTATTGTACTATGCCGGCTGCTTAGTTTAGGAGATGCGAGTTGTAGACGTTTTGACATGCCGAGTGACATCACGAATCTGAAATCGCTGTTTTTCCCGCCTTTTCCAGAACGCAAACTTTAAGCCGCAATAAAAAAAATAAATAATGATCAGAATTAAAAAATATCTCGGTTTTAGGGTTTTCTCGTAAGGTTGGATCGATTTAAAAAATAAAAAAAAAAAAAAATATGAAACTTCCTCATTAATTTATGCATAAAATAGATCAAAATTGGGATATTAAGTAATCCTAAATTATTATATCACATTGAAATTACAATATCAGTATATTATTAACCAGTTTCAGGAAGTTCAGAGCCAGTTATTCATTTAAATAAAAAAAAATCTGATTTAATAATTTTAATATTCTTGTAAAAAATGTCCCATCCCTCCCTGGTCTCCCCTATAGATGTCCCCAACAAGGAAAGTTGTGTTTTGTAACTTCTCATATCATAGCCTTAATATTTTCTGGAAAGTTAAGTTTCCACTGCTGCCATGAATTCCTTTTTAATTTTAAGGTAACTAACTGACTGTGTTAAAATCATTGTTTTCGTCAAGAAAAAAATCTTATCTTATTGATAATTTATGTAATTTTATATTTTAGGTCTAAAAGGGTACAGCATATAAAAAGGAGGGTTTTATCCTATAAACACTTTTATAAAATTTTAATATTTTTTAAAAATGATTTTTATAGGTATATTTTGAATCGCGGCAACAGTGATTTCACTTAAAGTACTTAAAACATTTACTAGTACCAAAAAACGGGGTGAATCGGATCAGCGGGGTGAATCGGATCACTTTTGAAAAAAGTTTTTTAAATCATCATAGCTCCGGTTGTGTTAGAGTTATAAAATCAGGATAGGTTAGGTTCCGACTTATTCTACACATTGTTCAAAAGTTGTTTCAGCCATCAAAAATTATTTTGCGATAATATCTTAGGTCTACCACGGCTTTGAAACGTGACTGTCAAAACTTTGCTTATTGCACCAAAAAAATAACTTTCTTTTCTCAATTTTCAGTATCCCCCGTGTGGTCCCAGCTCTTCCAAATATTTCTTTGCAATCATATTTTAAATAAATGGTAATTCCGATTTTTGCTGAATTTTTTAGTAGAACAAGTCTATTCCGACTACTGATGCGGGGTGAATCGGATCAGTCGTAAAATTGTGTGTTTAAAATTTTTTTTTGAAAAACTGGTAATAGATCGAGATTTCAAACAAAAATGATTTCATTTTATGTATATTTAAGAATATAATGTATGGTTTTGGTAGTACTGGACGTATTATTTCATTTCAAAATGGCGGTTAGAAAAGAAGACTGCAAACGACGATTTTCATTAAATTTTTTCGGCCGCCTTAAAAACTGGGAAGAATGCATGATTCATGGCTAATAAAAGTTTTGCTGTTTGTTTACATTAATGTGTCAAAGTTTTAAGGTTAACCGACAAGTTTTAGATGGGAAATTTTGATCTCAAATATAAGAAAAACCTCTCTGTGTTTGTTGGTCAATCGAAAGAAATTTTCACTAAAACGACATCAAAATCAACAAGAAAACTTACATATAGACCCATATTTTTGGTAATATGCCGTATATTAAATTATCTTTGAATATAGGTGCAGAAATCAGTGCAATATTTTAGCTTCTGATAATTGCACTCGCGAAATTTATGGTAAAGCGAACGAAGCTATTCTTTTTTCATACACCATTTCCATACATCATTTTATTTCATACACCAGATCCCAGCTGCTCAAACAAGCGAGATAAGTGCTAAAGAACTATGGAAAATTACCAGTTATATGCAGTTTTAAAGCTAAATTTACTATCTTGCACTTATTAAATCTTCGGTACAGCTTTAGAATAAGTCAACTTTTACGCTGACGCCAAGTTGGCGGTATTTCATTGCCGATCGGTTGCTCCTGCTGGGTCATCGGTTGCTTACGTCAGCGCGTCAGCTCATCGGTTGCTCACATGTCAAGTAGATTGCTTAATCCAGCAGCCATGTTTATGCAAATTTATTATTAATTGGAAAATAATATACGCTAGTTAGAGAGATCGTAACGGCAGAAAAATAAAAATTAAATTAGGGCTGCCCAACCTCCGGCCCCCGAGCCCTCTAAATCTGGCCCGCGAACGAAATTAGAACAACACATTTTATTACTTTATTTTCCTGGGTTTTTTTTCTGAAAAAATTCGTTAAAAAAATTTACCATACTCACAAAGTATTACCACATATTTCCGGACCTGCCTTCAAACCTATTCTCCTATTCTTTGCACTTATTTTAGACAATTTATTTTTCATTTAAAAATGCCAAGTTGCAAAAATACTGTAAACGAAAAGTTATAAAATGTTGTAACTAAGCATCAGTTAGAGCTTTAGCTTTTCTACTGTAATTTCATTTCTGGCCCTCCATACTTCATCAAATACCCTGAGTGGCCCTCCTCCAAAAAAGGTTGGGCACCCCTAAATTAAATGAATTCTCACTTTTATTTTATAATTTTGAGGTGAAATAATTCATTACTGTTTTTGGTTGTTCCATCAGCTTTGAGTTCAATCTGCGGTCTTGTCATTCATTTGCGGCGGCCATGCATGACAGTATACGATGTAATCCGCAGCGTGTTATTTTCGTAGGATCTCGTTAGATTTGATTAGTTTAAGATTAAAGGTAATTTAAATATAAGATTTAAGGTAAGATTGTTCATTCTAGGTATTAGTGAGTGCTTGTAATTTATTTTAAATGTCTTTATTTTGGTAGTAATCGAACTCCATGTTGTTATCTGTTGTTGACAGGGGTTTATTTGGTGATGTTAATCAAGCTATAAAGTCAATTTTCAAATTCATGTTTAAGATGCTATTTGATTCAGGTCATACTATTGTTTGTTCATGTTTTGCTAAAATCATTGCTGTTATTTAATTCGGCTTTGAGCCAGGGTAAACAAGATGGCGGCCAGTTTGCAAGGTTGCCGGATTTCTGGAAGTTCGGGTTGCAATGTTTCTAGATACTGTTTCCAGCCGGTGCCAACTTGGCGCCGGCTGGAAACAGTCGCCAAATGTGGACTTATTCTAAAGCTGTTCCAAATCTTCTCAAAACTTTGAAATCTTAATGTAAACATTGGAAATATACAGCAAAACTTGTTTTAGCCATGAATAATGCATTCTTCATAGTTTTTAAAGCCTCCGAAAATTTTTTTACGAAAATTGTTGTTTGTGGTCTTCTTTTATGACCGGCATTTTGAAAAGAAATAATACCACAAGAACTTCCAAAACCATACATTATATTCTTAAATATACACAAACCAAAATATACCCTTTATTTGAAATCTCAACCTATTATCAGTTTTTCAAAAAAAAAATTTCAAACACGAACCTTTGGTAAAAAGTATCAGAACTTTTCGGAAAACCCTATATTTTATTTAAAATTTTTTCATTATTTTAGTAAAATTTATTCATTTTACCATATTAGACTATTTTAAGGCTAATTTCATGATCCTGTATCACTTTAAGTCGTAAAAATTGCGTTTTTTCCACAAAAACTGGCAGTGATCCGATTCACCCCGCATTGAGGGTGAATCGGATTATGGCACTTAAAAATTTGTATAAAATAAACCATTCAAGATAATTTAATTTTTTCAACGGGTTCTTTAAGTATTAATTGGGACTCGAAATATTATTTTCAAAGCGTTCCAAAATCTTTATTATTAAGCTTTTGGCAGCAAATCAAAGTTCAAAAGTCATCCGATTCACCCCGTTTTACCCTATATATTTAAAAGAGAAACAAATTTTTGGAAAAGGGAAGTGTTTGAGGTCCCAAATATGTGCTGATGAGACTTATAAAATAAAAAAAATTTTATTACTGTTTTTTAATTACATTATTCCCAAATTCTTTAAGCATAAAATTTTTAGGTTAGTAAGAATTTTATTAACCATGGAGAACGAATTTTCATTCAAATCTTGCCCCATAGCCCTCCCCTTTTATTGATCCCTAGGTAAAAACGGACCGTTTTAAATCCCATATTTTTTTCACCTTTTATATTAAGTTTTCGTCAATAAGGAACACTTTAAAACGCAACTTCGTCCTCAACTTTCGCTCATTGTGTAATTGAGAACGTGTGAGCAAATCCGAAAATGGTAGATGGCCACGCCGGTATCAAGTAGGATATAATTTAATAACCTAGATTCGAAAATAGTACACAACAAATGTTATAATTGTCAATATTTTTAGTAGAAATATTCGTTTAAGAACTTTCAGACCAATGAACTAGCCATAAAAATTGATAAAAGGTGACGCGCCAAATGAAAATTCAATGCTTACCTATTTTCTAGGAAATGAAGAATCCAATCAATTACTTGATTACACACATCACTTCGGTTCAAATTATAATATCCGACAATTTTTGGGTGAATGAGTTCATCGGAAGTTGGGGATTGTAACAGTTCGTTATTTTCTTTCAGAAAGGTCTGGATATCATCCATTTTATAGGATAACGCCGGAAAACAAATAGATATAGAGGTTAGCGACAAAATATCACAAGAGTAGTTTCACAAAAGGGACTTGAAATAGTACTGTTTTTAAAGCTCGGTGCGGATACAAATATTACATCTATGTGTATACCCGCCCTAAACTATCAACATTCAACTATTCAACACAACAAAAACACTATCCTGTATATCGCCTGTATCCTCCTATCACTCGTCTCGTACTAAAATTGCATTCTGATTTGATTCATTCATAATTGGCAGCGCCATCTGTTTGTGTGAATGGGAAACAATCAAATCTGAAAATTTTCATTCAGAAGCGTACCCGGCCCAACTATGCTTAAAATAAAATTATAGTATTTTCAAACATTTTAATAAATAAGAAGGAAAAGGAATTGCTTAATTAATGTTGTACTTCAAAAGAAAAAGATTACCCCATGTCCTTAATTAATTAGATTAGATTGTATCTTGTAATCTTGTCATTTTGAAGATAGAATATGTTTTTTATACTTTTAGAAAAAATTCCCTTTTTTGCTCGAAAAAAAGAAGAAAGTAAGATTTCTCAGCAATTGAATCGCAAAATGTATAGGATTATTAAATAAATATTTTAATCTCCTCTGTTAAGTTATTTTATTATTGATATATTACACAACTCATACGAAAGAATAGGGAATCAGGGGAATCATCTTTTTTCAGGAGGGCTAAGTCCCAAAAAATAACGTATCCTTCAAATTAGTGGTTGTTTTTTTTTCTTCTATATCACAAGCTCTTAATTTTTTTATGAAAATAAGCATTAATTAAAAATGCAGAAGAAATTGTAACAAACTCTGGAAAGAGGTTGAACTCAAGAGAGGCCTTTAGGAATTCAGAGATATATACCACCCTGCCAGTGCCAAAACTCATAAATTTTCTTTTTGGATCATTGAACATTACTATAACTCATAACCCTCCCCTCTCTCAAATACTTTCTCCTCAGAATTTTTTCCTGCCCACAGTCCCTCCTTTTGGATTTTCCAGATATCCATCGATTACATGAAGTGTTTTTTCCCAAGTTTTCTCAACGCTGCCCTCTTTGGTGAAATGTTAGAGTGGATTTAGAAGCAAACAACCTCAATAAAATGTTCCTAATAAATTTTCCTCAGGATAATTTTTCCTTGTGTCTGATTTGCGCACACACACTCTAAGAGTTTAGGTTGAATTTTAAGACAAATGGTTTGTGTATAACTTATAAAAACTTTTAGTTTAAAAATTTGTAGATTTTTCTTTTTATAAATTTCTAAAATAGTCCTCTTTTGGATCTTTTTTTTTCAATATTTAAGATTACTAAGTCATAGATTATTTTTCTTCAAATCCTCTTGAAATCTTAAATTTTTCTTGAAATAGATAAATTGATGATGTGATTTAAAAACAACAATTTCAGTTAATAATGTGGAAATTTATTTTTTGAATGATGGCTTTGTAAACAAAATATTCATCATTTAACACCCATTTCAGTAACATCAAGTATTAAAAAGCATATAAGTATAAAAATAACAACATACAATGTAAAGAACTTATAGTTTTGCTTTCTCAGCAAGGCTTTTCTTCAACAGTTGAGTGATTTTATGAGCTTCACTATAGTGTGGTTCAAGTTCAGCACGAACTTTATCCAGCCAGGACTTGACTTTGGGCACATTTGACCAGGGGTCCATTCCAATTAAGAGAGGTTGTTCAATTTCACATGCACAAAAAATATCAGCAACAGATATCTTATTGCCACAAATATATGGTTGATCTTTTAAAAAAACCTTTTCTATATCTTCTAGCACTTTAATGAAATTTCCTTTGTAGTACTCCACCTTCTCGTTGTTTACTGGTTTTTGACTTAAAATAGGATTAATGACCTATTGATAAAAAAGGTAGTAAGTTATATGCATAACCATTTAAAACTAAACACATTAGAGGAAAAAATAATTCATAAATAAAATTTGAAAATCCAGGTTTATTTCACTATAGTTATAAAAACAAACCCTTATTTAATACAAGCACCATTAAATTTTTTTATTAGAAATATCTCCTTTAAGTAGAAGAAATCAACAGAATGTTTTTTAAATAATGTGGATTTCAATTATGTATTAAAAAAGACATGCTGGTTTATTGGAAAACTGGCCTATAGTGATGTGGGTCGGAAAATTTTCTGCTATTTTTTTTGCTTTGTTTTTTAGTTCCATTTTGTATACAATTTGTTTCCCTTTCAAAGTAAAATTAGTTTGATATAAATTAAATGTTATTGTTATTTTTTTGCATGGAGATCATTGTCTTTAGTGACTTTTTGTGAGGTTAAAGTTTTGATTGGAACTCTGAAATAGTAATAAAAAATCTGTTTAATTTTTTTTGTTAGAAATATTTGCCCCAGCCAGTAATTTTAGAGGACTATTTTGTTTTCATTTCAGTTCAATCATAGATTAATTTAGTAAAAGAATCATGTAATAATTTCTCCTAATGTGGCATCTTTTAATTGAATATGGAGGCATTTTATATTTATTATACATAGTTATTTCAATATTTATTATATTATAACATTAAATATGATTTAAAAATTTTAAATAATGATTTCAATGCTTTATTAATTAGTTTTTGATTGTTTTACTTTTGAATGTATCTCAAAGGAACATCATCCAGAATTGATGAAAATACTCCAGTTTGGTTGAATGGTTCCCTCTAGTGATCGGAAGTTAAATTTAATTATACTGTATTATAATTTAGTGTCTTGGAAAATTTTCTGTTTCAAAATTTTCTGGAAAACCCACATCTCTACTGGCTTAATAGTAAAAAATAACCAGAGATGGAAACCAGATTGCTCAAATAATGGATATTTTAGCCGTTTCATCTTACAGACGTCTTCATCGGGCACAGACATTAGTTAATCAAACATCTGAACAAGAACTGTTAAAAATAGCAATCAATTGTTGTATTGATTCAAAAATTCATTACATGCACTATTTTAATCAGGTAAAGCAAGCTTATTTCAACAGTGGACCATTTATTTCGTCTACAATGACACATTTCACCACATTTTAGTGAAAAAGAGGATAATTAAATATTGACAAATACAAAAATACCTTTTCACGAAAAACCATACTGCCAAATAATCTGGTATTCAGATGTTGCCATTCCAGGTATTCATCCACTCGAGCTTGTCCTTTTGAGTCTTTTGGATACCAGTGATCTTCAACATTAAATTCTCTGGACAGGTAACGTATCATGGCAATGCTTAATTATATAAAATAATTTAATTAAAATTATGGTAAAAACATCATACAATGTAAAACAGTACAACTGATTTTTGTAAAACAAAAGAGCATTGATAACTTAATGTCCATTGTCTAATCACTTCATTAGAACAAGGTTTGGAAACTATATTAGGGCATGGACATTCAATGGTTTAATTTTTAAGGCAAATTTAGAAGTAGACCCTTTAAACACATTTTTTAAATTAATTTATCTAACACTAGTTTGTGACATATTCTAAATATTTAAAAAAACCTTTTATTCCATATTTATAACAAAATGTTAAATAAGATATATATTTTTTCTCTAAAAGTTTCAAAAATAAAAAAGGAAATTTTGTATTAATTGGATTTAACCTTGTATGTGATTTTGATTTTACAAAAAGCAGACCTAGTCCCCCAATTTTGTAGAATATTTTGTCAATCAATACTAGATTAGATCTGTCCCAAAATTAAGTGCAAATTTTTAAAGTTCATTTAAAATTTTATGCCTTCTTAACATTTAAAAAAATTTTAACAACAAATAAAATTATTTTTTAAACACCTGATAAGTTAATTTATATCTTTATCTGCTCATTTTAAAGGTAATAATTTTCTAACCTTTCTGTCAAGACAAATCCATTATGCTCCAATACAGGAACCTTGTTAAAAGGATTCAGCTTAGAAAATTCTGGCTCTAAATGCTCACCTTTAAAATAATTTTTTGTGATTTATTATTATACTCATACTTTCACAGTAGACAAAAATTTAAAAATCACATAATAAAAACTTGAGTTCTTAAGTTTTATCCGGTCAACAATGCAACAGAATCAGAAAACTTATAAAAGCCCATTGACTGCTCTATAGCTGTGCAGCTGAATTAGACAATCGCAAAAGGGATGATGGGATAAAACTGAAGTACCAAAACTTGTACACAAGAATACATACTGTACTGGAATTTTTTATTTGGTGTTTCCCAATTTTCTTTTTTTATATCTTCTTTTCGAAGCACTAATAAACAATTCTGTTCAGCTGATTCGGCTATTCAATAAGGATATTTTTTACTTTTTAGTAGGCAGTTTTTTTTTTTAATTTGAATTTATTGGACATGGACAAGAAAAAGTACAAAAAAAGAAACAAATAGCATTAGACAAAAACAAAAACATATATACACGTACATACATAAAGCAATTTAATACAGATATGTAGTGCCCAAAGAGCCAAGGGCTCGTCCCAGGCACCTAGAAAACTAAAAAAATACTAAGTGGCAAAAAGCTGCGCTTAATTATTTTAAAATATGAAATAACGTTTCAATATCTGGTTGTCCTGAAATAAAATCATGTATTCCAGATTTAAATTCACGTATATTATTGGTTAGTTTAAGTGTAACATTTAATTTATTATAAATGTACGGACCTAAAAAAGCATGTGATTTGTGAAAAATTTCCTTTTTAGATTTAGGGATAAAATAATTACCTTTAGTATTCCTAATTCAATATTAGATTTTTTAGCTTCATATAAATGTTTATTATTATAAATAAAGAGTAATAAACGAAAAATATAAAGTTCTCTAATAGTTAAAATAGGTTTGGACAATGAATTAACTGACTTTTTTTACATAAATGCTTTATGACTTTT
Organism: Tetragnatha versicolor; assembly: GCA_024610705.1. Classification (NCBI taxonomy): domain Eukaryota; kingdom Metazoa; phylum Arthropoda; class Arachnida; order Araneae; family Tetragnathidae; genus Tetragnatha; species Tetragnatha versicolor. The sequence goes on along the minus strand of JANDEH010000006.1, from coordinate 7,786,765 downwards.
TTTACATAAATTTAATTTGCTCTCTGCAGTTTCTTATTTCTTTCTCAGCGTGATAGGACCAACTTCATCTTTATCAGATGGGATTAATAAATTAATATGAAAGTGACATGTTTTGATTGTTAATTAAGTGTAGGGTGGCCAGACAACCCGCTTTTTTATTAAAATCCCGCTTTTCTGACCAAGTTTCATAAAACGTGAAAAATGTAAAGAAAAACCTAGATTTTTTCATTTCAGGGGGGTAATCTTTCTAAAGCACTGAATAGCTAGGCTGAATTATTACTCAATAATGAGTTATTTCAAAAAATTTAAAAACAATTGACTTAATAAGGGTGTTCTTACAGTATTCATCAATGTTCTTATAATATTGTCCCCATGTCTTCTATTTGATTTTTTCAAAATTTTTGTCTCATCATGAGAAATTCGTAGTAAGAAAAGAGGGCCTTTTAGATTTATTTAGCATTGTATCGCTTAAAATAAACGTAATCAACTTGGTGCAGCTAGAGCAGCACCCCCAATAATTTTAGCTACAAGCCGCCACTGGGTAACTAACAAGAGAATCAATCCCATCTCGTCTAGGATGGATTTATGGCTAGGTACAAGGATTTTAGAAGCATTTTACAATAAAATCAGAAATTTAAAAAATAATGTGAAATAACAAGTTCATGAAACTACACTTCCCAACTTCCAAAAGAAGATGTACATTTTTCAGAAATTATGTTATCCAGTTTCTTTACATCCTTTTGAGGCAGTGGCATAGCAAGGAGGGGATATGAGAATTTTATCCCCACCAATCCCTCATCCCCAATTTTCTTTACTGGGTGCACAGGCTAGGGCAGATTTAAGGGGGTGCAATGCACTCCCAACTTTTAGAGAAAATTCCATTTTTATAGGGGAAAATCAGGTTTTCAAAGTCATCAGGGACAGTACGCACCCCCAGGGTTCACTATCTAAATCCACCCATGTGCACAGGGGGTAAATCATAGAGTTTAGGGTAAATGAAACTGAGCCTACTGGATATGTGACTGCCGGCTTCTGTCCTTCTGTGTGATCCCCTATTACTTAAACATCAAGATCTAAAAATTAGAGTACTTTCTAATATTTGTTTAAAAGTCCATTCATAACCTTCAAAATTTAACTGTAGTTGAACTTGGGACTATTATGAATGGACTTCTAATGGGACAAAAAACTTAACTAAAATTACATTTTAGGGCTATGAGGGAGCAGTTTTTTTCTACTCAAGAAAAAGTCAGCAGATTCAAATAAAAAATCTTAGTTCACTTATGTCTTATTAGGGTCCATTCATTAATTACGTAAGGGTCCCGAGGGGGAGGGGGGTTGGAAAAATCTCTACATACCCTTACTTGGGGGGTGGGGGTCAAACCAATTCTTACGTAAGATTTTTCTAGTTAATATAAACAAATTCCAATTATTCTAATCAAGAGATAATAATATAATAGTAATATGTAGTTGACAGCAAGAATATTACTTATCTGTTGAAAAATAAAAATCTTTGATTTATGTCAAACAGAGAGTTTTCTAACATTTTATTGTTTTGAAAAACATACTGGAATCTTACGTAAGAATAGGGGGGAGGGGTTTGAAAATTCTTACGTACCCTAACATGGGGGGAGGGGGGGTCAAAAATTTCCAAAATCATCCTTACGTGAATGGCCCCTTAGAACCTAAAAATAATATTTTTCATAAGTATACCAACATGAAAATATTGATCCCAATTAGTTTTTAAATTATTTTTTTTTAATGTACTTAATGCAGTGGCGTAGCCAGGATTTTCCTTTGGGGGGGTCCAGTGCGAAAAATTTAGTACCATTAGATATCAAAAAGTTTCTGCAATTAGTGAAATAAAGTTATAATTTTCACATTACTTTTAATTTCTTCTCTGTGTTAATTAATATAGTTAATAATTTATTAATAATTAGTGTTAAAGAGGGGGGTTTGGGGGTCCACCCCCAGATAATTTTTGGAAATTTGATTTTTAAAAGGGGTTTTTTTACTTCATTTATGAGGTAATAACCGAGGAGCACCGCTCCTTGTAAGCCAGATAATTATTATGGAAAAAAAAATAGAAAATCTGACGTTTCTGAGGCAGTAGTTGATCCAGGATTTGGTTTGGGGGGGGCTAAAATTTTGAAAATCAAATTGAATCTTCTCAAGAAATATAAAATTAAAAAGGTTGAAAATAATCGTGTTCAAATTACCTTAAGGGGGGTTTGGGGGACCTCCCCCAGAAAATTTTTGGAAATTCAAGTCTAAAAAGAAGGTTTTCAACTCGTTTTGGTACACCTTATCCGAATTTCGAACATTATATTTTCAGGAATTTATTATTTGCTAGGAGTTTTGTAATTTGACGAACTCATAATAAAAAAAGTTGTTTCTAATAAAGTTCCAAGTCCCAAGGGGGGTCTGGGGTACTCCCCCAAAATTTGTTTGGAAATTTGACCCTAAAAACATGGTTTGGTTTACTCGTTTAGTACCCTTTATCGCCCCCTCCCCTTATATCATCCCTCAATTAATACGTTTGTTATAGTGAAACCCGGGGTTCTTCCGGAAAATTTTGGATTTTAACATGCATAAAAGGTGGTTTTTAGACACTTTTAAGGGACAAGACGCCCTATTTTGATAGGCACTGGTATATTTAACGCCTAAAAAAGGGTTCAAAAATTTTGGGTCGGGCCCAAGGGGGGGGGGGTCCGGACCCGGGGACTCCCCCCTTCGCTACGCCCCTGACTTCATGAACTAGAGACAGTTTTAAAACAACATAAATATCAGAAATAAATTTAAAAAATTAACATTGTTTTTTTAATAAAGAGTTTATATCCAATGAAATATACTGATTATTCTTTTTAATTAAATACTGGATGTAACTAAATTCCAATGAAATATTGCGCTTTCATGGAATATAAGAAAAAACTTTTTTAAATAAAAAAGGTGCTTTTAAGTTTTGCTAATGTTTCCGGATAAAAAAAAAAGAAAAAATACATCAAGAGATGGCGCTATGGGGTAGAACCATAGATTTGCCTTTGATACATTTTAATCAGATTACCATCACAAATTTCTTTTAAGAAATGCCTGAGAAATTAGAAAAAACAGTTAATTACCTTTCCTCAGAGCAACGAGTTTGGATTCAAAAGGGATGCTGTTAGCTTTCAAAAATATTACTAATGCACGACATGGTTGAGACATTAAATCATAAAACAATCGAAGAACCATTTTCAATTGTTTCTTCGTACGATTTTCGTAAAAAGTGAAGGTGGGGGATCAGAGTTTCAATCCAACTCCTCCAACAGCATTAAATTTTAATCAAAAACTGATGAAAACAAAGTACGAGGAAAAGGCACTTGTCATTTGTTTGTTTTTGTTATCTAATCCCCTATTGGAGGACCTGATTGGTTACTGCTAGAGAAGCAATATGATTGGTCGATTGGCGTTAACATTTTCGGTTTCTATCAGTCGCTTGCCGAAGTTTTTTAAGTTTTCCGGCTTTGAAGTTTCTCTGGTCAAGATGGTTCTACGTCAAGTGAACCAATTTTTTTCGTCCACTATCTTATATTCATTGATTTTGTAAAAAAAAACTTCAATACACTTATTCAAGAAAATATAATACGTACTGGGAAATATAAAAGGTTTAATTTTTCGTAAGTTCTTATTTTTCAAAACATTTCGATAAGATTAAATGTGCAAGTTTCAAAACGGGGAAAACTGATAAAATTAAAAAAAATCGAACTTCGAATTACTATTTTTAAATTACTTCAGAAAAAATAATTCAAAATTTTAAAATATCAAATTTATCTTTATTTTCTAAACTTTCTGAAAGCTTTAGAATAAAATGAATATAAATCTTCATGGGATAATTAAGTGATAAAAGGAGATATTTTATACCTTAATTAAGAGAAAAACGTGTATCTTTATGAAATTGGGAGTTTCAACCTTTTTTTCATTTTTAATGAATGCTTTATTTTCTTAAATTTGTGTTGATGGTAAAAAAAGTCCCAAGAGGATACAAATTTTTTTCATTTAAATGTGCAGTTTACCTAAGATACATCTATCATTTAGTTTAAAACAATTGTAAGAATTAACTTTTTTTATTTTTTAAGCACATGGTCCCATGAGTGAATTTGAAAAATAATTTTTTTAAATTATACTAAACTTTTTAGTAACTAAATTTTTAAATTTGATTAAAAATCTATGATATTACTTATGCTATTTGAAAGCTTGTTTTTGTTTTCCCTTAAAATTCTGCAAATTTTTTGTCAAGGGAAAATTCTGGAATGATGGATAAAAAATATTTTGCAGCATAACATAGTAAAGGGTAAAATTTTACAATTTATTTTTTAGAACCCTCCCACACTCATACTAAAAATGTTTTTAAAAATATTTAGTTACCAAGTGTAAAAGTGGTTGCGGTTGGCAAGATTCAAGAAAACATTGCTTTGCTATTCTTAAATATGACCACGAACACATTACAATTGTTGAAGCATTTCCAAAAAATTGAGGTGTCGTTTCCTGAAGTGGCTTGCAAGATTACAACATAGGACAGGAGTTACATACAACAGGAGTGTTAAAATAATTTTGTAGGTTTATCATAATGGAGTTATGGGAGGGAATGGGCACAGGTAGCAGTACCTCCCCTTCATGATTCAGGTCAACAGGTTGGTATTATAGAGTAGGTACTTTTTAGGGCAATTCATAGGTCAGAGATATTGTTTATAATATAAGAAAGAAATTACCTTTTTATTCTTTGCCAACCTAGCCTCCTTCTTTTTCTTCCCTTATTTTATAGTAGGCAAGAAAATACACTACCCTACAGTAATGGACTGGGCACAAAGGTGTGATACATAAAATGAAAATATACATGATTTAATTGGAAGTGATTAACTTCTATGTGTTGCAATCTCATCATTGATGGGGATACTCTCACCAATATTTTGATACTCAGTTTTGGAATTTTGTGTCCATTTTTGCTTTAAGAACATTGATATTTCAGTTGTAGATTTTGACTGTATTCCCCGGGTCTTTAAGTGTCGCACTAACTTATCCAAAAATGTTTTTAGGGTTTGTTTTGAGACTCTGAACAGCCAAGAGAAAAAATTTCACAAAAATATCTTGATACCCTGCGTAACACAGGCTCCAGCATGGCAAGAAGCAAAGCACTGCCTTCCTAGAAGTAACATTCATGCATTTTTTTATAGTCAATTAAGACCAGTTACAGCTTTGCAAACAAAAAAGAACCAAGCCTTTTATGGACGATGATATGTTTGGTTTGTTTGCGACAACAAAACCATGGATATCAAAGAGGGGCATTTCTTTTCACAAAGTATTGAAGTGGACAGCTACAATAAAACTCCTGCTGCCAGTTAAAGCTCATTTTGAATGAGTTAGAATGGTGTTTTGTTGTTTTTACGATTTTCATACTTTAGGAACACGCTGATTTCATTTAGTAATTTTACAGGGACAAACAACAAGTGCAATTCATTTCCCAGCTTCCTTTACTTTGCTACAACATCAAACAGTTGAGCGTAGCTTTGACAAGTATCCGGAAAGTGAGGGACTTGCCTCAAAAGGGACCACTCACTTCTTTCAAATTCCTCCGAGTTTATTTCTTTTCAAAATATCACCACAATTTCACACAGAAAAACTAACAAAGGAACCCCTTACCAGATCACGAGTAAGCATTGAAATGCAAAACAATCGGAAAGCAGTTGCATTTTATGCAAATTGTCTGGTGTCCGGTACATTACTGTAAGGCAGTGTATATGAACTCATTGACAAGCTTTGGGATTAACGATAAATTCCTTTTGGTTTTGTTTTCTTCTGTTCTTTTTTGTAATGTAATATTATACAAAGACCAGGTGTAGGTACGTTTTTAAGAAAACATTTTCTATTTAAATAATGCCCTTTACAAAAACTGTTAAGAGCGCTAACATAAGAACAAAAAATAATGTAAATTTAAAGGATTCTTACAGGTTTAGAACATTTAGGATGAGCTCATAACATCTAGTTACAGTTACTTACCTATAATAATGAAGTTGCCCTTCATTTTGTCTCTAATAGTATTATAATAAAGAGCAGAAGGTTCAGAATCTTAAAATGCTTTTTTGCAGTTAGTTTGATAGTCACTCATTGCTCACATCTAGTAGATACTGTGTATGGTTATAAATATGCCACAGTGGCAATAATAACATATGTCAATCTGATTGGCATATATTATTATTGGCACTGTGGTATCAATCATTAAAAAATATCTTTTTAAGTTTCCTCATGGTGCCCAGAAATTTCTATAAAATCAATGATCATAAATCAGTCAAGAGGATTCAGCGTTGAACTTCTCAAGTCAGTGGCGTAGCCAGAAAAAAATTTCGGAGGGGGATGTTGATATTTCGGGAGGGGATATGGGGTATTTTTAGTTGTTTTCTATGGTCAAAAAGGGAATTTTCTGAGTTTTTGGGGGGATATATCCCCAAATCCCCCCTCTGGCTACACCCCTGTCTCAAGTGACTCAAGTTTTCTCCAAAACTTACTTCTTCAAACTCAAAGTTTTCTCCAAAATTAAGAAATTATAACAAATTTTCCCCGATAATCATAACAATATAAGAGCAGAATCACAAGACACAATTTTTGAAGATAGTTTCAGAATTTCAACACTTACCAACTTTGTGTAAACCACATCCTCATAAAGAATTTGACAATTCTTGATAGGATGAAAGATTAAAAGTAGTCTTTTCAGGCATCCAATGAATCTTGACTTGCACAGGAAGAAGATGGAACTTATTTATTTCAAAGTTTTTCAATGGTCCCTACAGCTTTGAATTATCCACATCTCACTGTATCTTTAACTAATTTTAAAGCACAAAAAGTCATTTTATAACTTTTGCTTTTTATTCTCTTCTTATGACTGATGATTTAAATAACAATGACTAAAACTTCTTCACATAAATACATTAAGAATTAATTACAGGATTACAGATTGTTGTAAAATAATTAAAAACAAGGGAAAACATCTTTTAAAAAGTCATGAATTAAAAATCTTCACTTTTTCTTTTCCTTGAACATTTTCAAGTCTGCAGCAAACAAAACCTAAAAAATAATAAGTAATTTCAGATTGAGTTTGGGGTTTATAATAAATTAGTAAATAAAATGTTACTTTAAAGATGAAACACCGAAATAACCCACAACGTAGCAAGATTTCTGCTCCTTGCATGACATGCGACTGATACTAAAATGGGCCACTTTGCATTGGACTTATGACATGCAACAGAGAAGGGGTTAAAACTTTCTTGGAAAAGTCGGGACATTATACTTCTTTGGCCAAGAGTCTTATCAGAGTAAATGTAAAAGAATAAAGCAAGAATACACTGGTAAGATTATTTGACCGGCTTTGCTGCACATCTTGATTTAAAAAACATAAATACAGCAAAACCCAGATTATTCAAGCCTGATTTTACCCTGCTGATTATTCAGTTTTAAGCAAATTTCCAAATAATAGTAGAAATTATCTTGATTCTATATTCTTCAATTTAAAACTACCAAAAAATTCTTGCCTCTTATCACATAAACACTAAAGTTAACAAAATCTGACAACACTAAACTCTAATTTTCATTGGATTGAACACTTATCCCCCTCCCCTTATTGCTGCAGAAAAAAGTCAATTTATGTTAAACCGATAATCAAAGACTTAGAAAAGTAAAATAAATATTTAGAAACAAAACCGTTTGCTGTATAACTGTAAAATTTTTGTGTACTTTGTTATAATAAACAATTAAACCTTTTACAAGATTTCTTTTATTTACAATTTTTGACCAAGGTTTTTTTTTTTTACTTTATTTAATCTTACTGTGCATTAACCTAGATAAGGGACTGTACTGTGCTATATTTTTTCTTTTTTTAAATTTTCTTTTAAAATTATTTAAGAACACAGTAAATAGAAAATAATTTATTCCCTACAACAGAAGATAACCAGTTTAGGATCCGTATGACAAATTTTTGAAAAATGACCAACTTTTAGTAATTTTCTCATGTTTTAATTTCAAAATTGTGTTTTAATGAGAACTTAGATTAAGGGAAAATTATTCGGTCTCACCTTTCTTATTAATAGTGAGTATATTCTGAAATGAATAAATTATAATTTAAATTTTTATTTTAATGAAGATAAACATACCGTGTTTGCCCAACCAGCATAAGGACCAAACCTTTCTCTATAAAAATCACCTGAAATGAAGATAATATATGAGAAGAATTAAAATCTTTTGAATATTTATCACATCAGGAAAAAAATTATTATAGCAGAAGTATTTACATAAATCTTCAATTCGACTCAAACTTACTAATGGTTAATATTTAATAACATAACGAGCAAATAAAAAGGTGAATATCTATCGTAATGCCATATCGTAATGCATAGTTTAATGTGATCAACTATGGATCAACACGCCACTTAATGTTATCAAAATTTGTCAATATCCCCTAAAAAACGCCTGCTTTCGGGTTTCGTTTTGAAGGTAGTAATCATCTGTCCCACTATTAAGGTGCTTCTTTTTTCTGAAACTCATGAGTAAGAAAAAGAAAACATTTAGCATATATTAAAAGAAAACAGAAACTGTTAAAGGGGGGGTCTGAAATGATGCCTTGTGGTAAAGAGCCCTAGTTCACTGGAATTCAGATTATAATAAGTGGTTTATCCATAGAGTTGGTTTATTGGATTGGAAGGATATAACGCAGTGTATACAAATATAAATACAAAGTAGGCCATTTTATTTTTTTAATTGAACGAGCCTATTTTCCCCTAAAAATTTTGTGGCCAAATACATAGTGTAAAATTGTTTTAAGTACATTAATTACGATTACATAATTTTGATTTTAAAGCAAACAATCTAGTTACACTGTTTGCTGCTCTTTTATATAAAATTGCTTATTGTTATCAATCGGATAATCAGTTTCATCTCGGACCATTGCGATCAAATTAAGCGGATTCGACTGCATTAAGCAAGATTATACTGCTGTAAAAACTATTTCTAAGGTGAGAAATCTGGATCATGCCTTTTGGGTTACATTTTCACATTCCTTAATCTAATTATGCACATTTATAATTTATAAATTTTAAAAAATCATACAGAAAAAAACGTTTTAAGCTTTATATTTAAATAAATTTGTATTATTTTAGTGTACTTCTGCACTAAGTACCTATGTTTTTAACACATAAGGCATACACTCCAACTTCTACGGAATTTCCGTAGTTGCTACGGAAATAGAGTGGAAACTACGGAGTTACGGATAGATACCAAAAACTACGGATCATCCGGCGGCCCACGAACAAATTTGTTTTTTTTTCAGATAATCCATACTTTTTTAAGTTAAATCAGTGTGTTCCGATTCTCCCACGACTGCTTCTTGAACGGCTAATGGTGCCAATTCAAGTTGTCTTCTTCTTGCGTTGTTATTGCGATGTAGAGAAAGCCACTTTACCGTGGTTAAAAGCCTGAATTCGGAAAATAGCGATTTTTGGCGTAACTTCAGTTTTTCTGCGAGTATGGATTATTATCTTAATATTTAACATGTTTTATGCTTGTTTAAATGTGCTTTTCCAAAAATAAATTATGGAAAACCTAAATAATGAATTAAGGGCTTGTTTACTGCTTTAAAATGTTGGATAATTTTTAATAAATAGTTAATTATAATCAACAAAATTGCATTGTGTTGTTTTTAAAAAATATATATATTTCACACAGTTCTTTTATGATAATTTTTTAAAAATAATTGAATATTGTTTAAAATGTTTATATTGTTATTTAATAACATAATAATTAGCCGTTAATATGGATACGCATTATGTCGGTAAATGCACTACTGATGAAAGGGTTACAAATGTTGGAGTGTATGCATAAGGGATTTGATTAAATGCCAATTATGTAAAAAAATATTAAACATACCTATTTCATTATATATTTTGTGATTGAGGGATTTTGCATTTTTCAGGTGAAGCAAATAGTCTTTGACAGTTACTTGCCATATATGTGTATCAACTGGAATTGCACAATACTTTTCAAGGGACATAAGACAAATACAATCTGCCACCTGAAAATTCAAAGTTAACATTGCCAAATGTAGTGTCAAGATAATTGATGATACACTATTGAAAAAAAAATATATTAATTAGTTTGTTTCTTACTCTATTTTGTTGGTAAAATATTTTACCTTTTACAAATATTGTTTATTTGTTAAGCATAATAATATTAATAATTCAATCATAATTTCAATGTATAACTCGTGCTTTCTTTTTTAATTACTTATTTAATATAGTATTCGCTAATTTTGAAGATTTGTTAGAAATTTTAAATTTTTCTTCTTCAGCATTAAATAACAATAATATTGCATTCTTTAAATTTCACAGCTATCAGTTACTTTATAGGGAGATAAAAATACATTTACATACTTTGGCTCCAATACCAGGTAATGTTAATAATGCATCATGGGCTTCTTTGTAAGGCACTTCTCTAAGACTTTCCAACCAACCTTTGGGCTTTTCTTTGTGTAGTATTTTAGCAGTTTGATTAATATATTTTGCTCTATACCCAAATCCTAACTTTCGTAGTTCGTCTTCTACTTTATCGTCAGATAACTTGTCCACGGAAGGAAAACTGAAGTATTTTTCATCATCTACTTCAGTGATAACATTTCCATAATTTGAACACAGTTTATCAACCATGCTTGTTATTCTAATAAAGTATGAAAAATGTTGAGTAAAAGATGTGAATGTTTTATTAGCAATGAATACTTTTAGACATATAATTAAAATGAACTTTTTGTGAATTATTAAATATGAAACTTTTTTTAAATATTTTTCTAAAAAATGCTTTAAAAATTAACTTTAAAACAAATATGATATTCATTAGAGATATAATTTCAAAATAAAGGGGTGAAATTTTATTTAGAACTACGTTATGAAATGAAAAAAAACTCAGAAAGAAATGAAAGCTAACTCAGAAGTTACTTTTTTGATCATTCAAATATTTAATTAAGGCACTGGGGCACCTAAAAACCTACTGATTAAAAACTTTAGAGAACCACGCAAAACTCATAAAAATAAAGATTCAAATAAGTGAATTTTCTAAAATTTTAGTAAAACAAGTCTCACAACTTATTTTTCTTTCTTAAAATAATGAGAAAATAAATGGTAAAAACAATGGTAAAAATGAGAAATTGGCCTTAAAATTATTAATTTTCCTAGTGTTTTTACATTAGTTTAAATATAAATACAACTTCTTTTGCTACAATTGTTGAAAAAAGTACAAAAGTTTAAGCACAATGAGGTGAAAAGTAAAGTTTTTGCAGCCAAAAAATTAAATTTCTCCACTTATAAGGCTACCATTCTAGGACTTCTCTTTTTAAAATTGGGGTCCTGATAACTGAATACTACTTGATTAAAACTATTACTACTTGATTATATAAATATTATATTTCATATAAAATAAATGGAACTCCTCACCTTTGTATGTTGTTGTTTGCAGAACAAATAAAGGAAAATAAATTTTCAACTGGGTCTTGCTTTAAAATTCTTATACCTTGGTAATTTTTACTTAAAGATTTAAAGTTTTCATCAGATTTACTCCATATGGCATAGTGATCAACTAGTTTAAAAGACATATTAAAGTAAGTTTTTAAAAGAGTTTCTAAATTTTCATCTGAACAAGCATTCACAGTAGTTGGAGTCATTTTCTTTTGTCTCTTATAAGGTCTTGAAGAGTCTTTGTTTTCAATTTCAGATTTTTGAAACCGGTATAGAAGATTCCCAGAGAAATCTTGCTTCAAGGAACACACAAAACTTGATATGACTCCCCGCCATTCACCATCTGACATTTTCTTCCACCTATAAAGAATAAGGAATTGGATTTTAATAATAATGTGATAAAATTAATAAGAATTATAATCAAATGATCATAATAAAATACAGTTATAAAAAAGCATTAAAAATTTGGGATCTTAAACAGTTTGGAGATATTTAATAGGACATTACAACAAAATAAAACCAAGCTATTTTAGCAATTCAACTGAACCGGCAGATTTTAATATAGTTGTGTTATGATTTATTCCATACTTAAAATGTAAAAAGTTGGTATTTTTTGCAAAGACATTTGATATATGTCAGTCTTAAAAATTACTAATTCAATAAAAATGGCACAGCTTCGACAAGTCTACCAGATGCTATGTCTACCCACAGCTCAAATGATGACACACAACCATATAGATCTAACTATTAATATTATTATTAATGGATCCTAACATAATATTTATTAGATTATTATTTCAGGATCTAATAATGATTATAAGAATAGTTAAATCTCTATGGTTGTTAGTCATCATTTGAGCTGTGGGTAAACAAAACAAGGCAGCTGGTAGACTCTTATTGAAGCTGTGCCATAAAAATTTATAATATTTTTAAAAAAACTAAACATTGGCACAACAGCCCTAGTGGGTCAAGGCTTACGATGCCCATCTCACATTCTTGACCGTGGGGCCCTGGGGTGCAAAGCATATGTCTTAGTTAAATGGTCAGCCTAGCAAGGGACCCCAGTGTTTAGTTACCAAGCATGCTTGGTCCTCATTTTATCGACCCACTGAAGGGATGAAAAGCCGAGTGGACCTGACCCAGCCCGAGACCTAGGAATCGAACCCCAGACCTGTGGCATGGAAGTACGAAGCACTACGCCACTGGGCTTCTTATAATATTTTAATTTTTGAAAAATTTCAACGGCACAGCTTCGATAAGAGTCGACCAGCTACCATGTTCACCCACCCACAGCTCAAATTGTGGCGCACAACCATATAGATCTAACTTGAGCTGTGGGTAAACATGGAGGCTGGTCGACTCTCATTGAAGCTGTGCCATTTCAACAAATAAATACATATAATCTCAGGAAAATTCTAGTAGTTCAGTCATGATTTTAAAGATATTTAGGTATATGGTCTGACAGATTCCTCTCCGGACAAAAATAGTAGGGCTAGTTAAAACACTGAAACAAACCTAAAAGATTGTCCTCCTCCAAGAGTGATATTTAGATTCAATTCAGAAAACGAACATGGTAGTTTTTTCCACATCTTTGTGTACCAAACCAATAGAAACAGATTTTATTGAACCTAATATGAGAATGTTTAATAATTTAATAGATAATTTGAAGCTTAAAAAAGTGATAAAAGCTTCACTCTCAATTTAAATGTGCCGCTGTAATCACTAAATGCTGATGCTCCCATGGATGCTCCCCATGGTAATGTAAATAAACATTAAGCTGTTCAGTCACAGTCTCAAACACAAAAAATAAGTAAAATATTAATTTTTAATTAAGCAAAGTGAAAAACAGAGCTCATAGAACTAATATTTTGTATATTTATGCTATATTGTGTTTAATTAAACTTTATATAAAGCATTTTATAACTGTTAAAATGTCGAGAAATCGGTACCTCTTTGATCTGTGCAGTCTGCGATTAAGCTTTCAAGGATTATTAAAGAGTGGCAATGGCTTAATTCGGTCATGTTGTTTATCTTTAATCCTGTCACCATGGAAACTAGACAGCAGCAGGTATTGAATTACGTATTTTTAACTCAGAAACACCAGATTAATCCTTATTTTTTATATAATATCTATGAAAAGCCAAAGATATTTTCCTGTTTTGTTGTTACAGTTCTCTTTGTTATTTATTGATATAGCTTTAAATACATTCAGCGATTTTGGTAGATCTTCCTTTGTCGTTTTATTAGTTTTATATATAGTTCAAGACATCGGAATAGTTTGCAACATTATAATACTATTTTTAATGTTTGCTAATACTTACGTTTTTCGTGCTGGGCTCTTAGGAATTCTTATTTCTCGATACCGTTTTGCTCTGATCACATGCTTTGTTTACCTTGCAATTTCAATTGCATGGCACTTTTGGAATTTGAAATTTAAGTGGAACAATCCATTCGCATATAACTGGACCACAAATCTTTTAGTGTTATACATATTACAGAGAAGGGAACTACTTTGATATACACCCCCAAATCGGAAATTTGGCGACTTTTTTTACAATAAAATCTTACTATACCTAAAAATCAAATGTCCGGTCAGTTGAACCGATGAAATCGCTGAAACGTTTTTGGAATATAACAGAAAAACTAATCATAGTAAAACTTTGATATTTGAACCAAGAACAAAAATATTTTTTATGAAAATATTGTAATTTAGTTTTTCCGAAAATTCTCATTAGTTTTGGAATTATTAAAGTTCAAAATTTCAATTTTTTCCAGTAATTCACTAGGCTACACATTACTACTACATATACACAAAAAACAAGAAACAGCAAACCTAAAAAGTCCGTAGGAAGTGCCAGATTTGGCGCGTAATTTTTGGGGGGGTATATCAAAGTAGCACCCAGAGAAGTATTGCAGTGTTATATTATTACTTTTATAAAAGAACTGCTGTTTTAGTTGTTGATCCATGTTTTTATGAAGACAGTGAATGGCTTAAAATGAAAGTCTCTAAAAGCTAGTTTTGTAAGTCATCAGATTTTTCAAACTTGCATATAGTTAATTTCAATGATGGGAAAAATCTTGGTTAAGCCTTGTTCTCAAGTTGCAATCATATCAAAATGAGAAAGGTTCATCAAAGACTGACTTAACATATTCCTACTAAAATTTTTAAAACTACAAAAACTTAAACAAAACGACATCTGGCACTACTACATTTCATCATCCTCCATCTCATCTTTCCATTATGTACATTTCAGCATCAACCTGTGAACTCTACTTACCAGTAATAATCTTTTATATAATAATCCTATTAATACTGAATGATCAATCTCATTGATTTTTTAATTACTTAAAAGGATACTTTAGGATTAGCTGGGCACAAGTGTGGAGTTTTATGCTAAATTGCCTAAAACAATCAAATATCAAAACATAACATTTAAAATATTTCAACCTCAACTAGCAATTTTTCTTTTGATTTTTGCTACATTTTCATGTATGTAAAAATATTATGTTGCCAATATAGTTCAATTGGAGATAATTGTGCCCTGCTAATTCTGAAAACTACAATTTAATATTACAGTTGTTCTTACTCTCAATTATAGGGGTAGCCAGAGGAAGATTTAAGAATATATTCCCCCCCAAAAAAAGTCAGAAAATTTCTTTTTTTTAACATAAAAATGGACTAAAATCCCCCCATACCCCCACAAAATTTTGGCATGCCCCTCTGAAATTTTTTCTTGGCTATGCCACTGTTTTTATAAATATTCATCCATTTGACAGCTTTAGAATAAGTCCGCTTTTCGCGACCTTGGCGCCGACCGCCGTATTAAAAACACGGCCGCTATGTTTACCTAAGAATTACCAATTTGGCAACCGTTCGAAAAGCGGACTTATTCTAAAGCTGTACCAAAATAGATATTTTTAAAGTAATAAATATACATTATCCCTTATCTGATTGAAAATATTTTCAACTTTAGAGATGTTTCTTGAGATTGTTTAAATATACGGGGTGTTTCAGGTAAGTGTTTCATAACTTCTAGGAGAGGTAGGGTATATCAAGATGAACAAGAATTGATCTAGTTTAGGGGGTCGTAAGTGAGGTTCAAGGGGTGAAAATCACGGGAGAAAATTACCAAAAAAAACCTGTCATATCTGGTCAGAAAGAGATACAATTGTTAGATTCTGGCATTTATTACATTCAACCAATTCAAATGGTTCCTGTAAAAATCTGATGCAAGTGTTAATTCTATTCAAAAACAGACCAATAAATGAAACAGGCATCCATTATAGGTTGATAGATTGAAATAGAAAGTGTCACAACGAAAACATCTTAATACTAGAGTCTTGTTGGTTGGTTGGAGTTATATGGCGAAAGGAACTAGAGTCTGACCAAGGGACAATTGTAAGTTTAATCTACCTACTACGCATGCCTGATTAATTTGTCTGTTTTTGATTAGAATAAACCCTTAAATCTCATTTTTACCTGAAAAATTTGAATTGGTTGAAGGTAATAAATGTCGGAATCTAACAATTGTATCGCTTTCTGCCCAGATATGCAAGGTTTTTTGCTAATTTTCTCCGTGATTTTCACCCCTTTAAACCCACTTGTGACCCTCTACTAACCTATACCAATTCTTGTTTGTCTTGATGTAACCTACCCCTCCTAGAAGTTATGAAACACTTATCTGAAACACCCTGTATTTATATCTATATATTTTTTTCTTACAGGAGCTGAAAACTCTTTTAGTGGAACTGAATACTGTTAGAAAAAATGCAGTAAGTTGTTCTTACTCGATTTCTTTGGCATACTTGTATAAAATAAAAACCTTTCTGCGAACTTAAATTTTTTCCAAAAAATTTCCTGCAAGAATTTACACATTTTTAAATATCACTCTCTCTAAAAAAAAGCATTATTACTGAAATACCCAAATTGCAGGGATGAGTTTATCTAAAGATGAAAAAAGAGGAAAAAGCATGTGAGCTTAGTTATGTATAATTTTTTTTAATGTGTGAAACAAATAATTTTAACAAGAAAAATTTTAATTTAACTGGGTTATACTCGGGAGGATTTTAAGAACTTAAAACTGTCATTAAACTAGTCATTAATATTGATAGTCTAGATAAAAATATCTTTAAACAAAGATACACATTTCAGGTTATCTTCATTTGCATGAAAATGACCAAAATGCAACTAAAATCAGATTAAAATTTAGGAAATCAGTTAAATACTAGGATAATTTATTGATTACTTTAAATATAATTAAATTACTGAATTTTTTTACCAATAAAATTTTTGCTAAGTGAAGGAAAAGTCAAATGAATTTAAGTATTATTAGAATCTCAAATCATATCAGATATGTAATACAGGTTATAATCTAACTCGATTAAAAAAAATGAATTATTTTCTTAAGTTGCTTCTCAAAGTAGCCTTTCAAAAATTTTGCAACTTACAAAAACCTCATAAGCCAGAAAAACGGAACTTTTGCAAAAAATTGCCATTTTTTTTACTTCCGGACTTGTTGGCTTCTAACTACGGTAAAGTTGTTTTTTCTACATCGCAATAACAACGCGATACGAAGCCGACTTCACCTTAACGTCCGCGGCCGTCCAAGAAAGCATCGCGGATGAAACGGTAAACTCCGCGAGCAAAAACGGAACTAACGGGAGAAGTTGCGATTTCACGACTTATGCGATTCTGATTCTTCCTAAAATCGCGATTCCGCGGATGGAAGCATTTGGTGAAAAACATTAGAAAAATTTATGGATCAAAAATAAATTCTGCAGAAAAATTTCTGAAAAAAATTTTTTTTTGTAGTTTTTCTGCAGAGGGCAAAATTTTCTGCGAACGCCGTTCGCACATATTATACAAGTATGTTCTTTGGGTTCATTCTGTTCTACTTTTAGAAAGATTTATCATACTTATCATCACTTATTTGAAATTTATGACTCACACATAATATTTGAATGAACCCCCAAAACTTTAAAATATAAGCTGTAGAGGTACATTTCTTTCTGAATTTTTATGCATCCCACATAAAAAAATCTGACTGTACAGAGTTTGGTTGGGGGGGTCATGCTAAAACTTCTTTTATAGATATTGTTAAATTCTAACATTGAATTTGTCTCAAATCTCATCTTCATTACCGTAATTTTGAAAATAAGTATTGTAAATATAAATTTTTAGAAATAAGTAGATTTTTATTTTGGAGACAAAATATTTTCAATTCCTGCTATCAATAAATTCTCCCTCATTTTTTTCAGAAAGTTTATAAACAACTGCCAAACTCAAACATTTGTTTCTTATCTGATGTTAGCTCATTAAAATCTGAAGTGCAAAGTAAGTGGCTGAGCTTATATTTAAAGTAGTTGTTGCTTTCCTGTGTATTTGATTTTGAGTCAGCTTTTATATTGGAGAAATGGTTAACTAATAGAGCTTTTCCAACCCCGATAAAAGCTCATTGGCTTTTTACACTATCTGAGCTAAAGTATGTGGAGAACCAGTGGTACAGATTTTGAGAGTCCTCAGGCATATATAATAAGATGTTGGTCCCCTTTTTGCAAATGGCAGGGGAGACTTTCCCCCAGTTTTTTATTTAGATTATGGTTCTAAGAAGTCCAGTGCAGTTTTTGAATAGTAATTTTGTTCATGGCTGGACTGCTTGGACCTTCTCTCTTTGAAATAATGTCTTAGAGTTCACAGAATGTCCACTTTCATATCAGAGTTCATGTTTATAACCACAGGAACTAAGTGATCTAGAGTGACCAAACCATAAAAACATCCTCACACTATGATTCTTCAAGGGGTGTGTCCAGATGCTTTTAGCCAGATTGATTTCTTGGCAATTATGCATGTCAAATTTACTTTTCTGTGAAATAAATTTTTAAAAAATCAGTTGACTAATAAAATATCTTGGAATAAATATTTTTAGAGTATAATTTGAATGTACTTTTCTAAACTTAATTAAGTTTAGTATATTGAATTGAGTCAAAATCAAGTACGGAGTATTTTTAACTTTTAGAAGATTTGGTTTGTGTAAGCCCATCTGCCATTTTTTCAATACTGTGTTCATAATCACGAATACCCCATTGTTCAGTATAGTGTATAAGTTACTTTTTGTTCACAGTATGGGTGTCAGAAAAATAGTTGTTGCTTAATACATAAGTACTAAATGTGTTAAAAATCTTAAAAAAGTTAAGAAATTTGATTTTATGTTGGCTTTAGAAAATGCTCTTATAAAGATAGACAGAGCAAAATATAAAGCAGGGGTCGGCAACTGGCGGACCGCGGTCCGCATCCGGACCGCGTGAGGTTATTCCTCGGACCGCCAAAACATTTTGAAAACCTTTAATATGTATTTTTACACTACAAAAACTAGTTTCACCTGCTTTATTAGGGTCAAATTTTGAAAAATTTCTAGGGGGAAACCCCCAGACCCTCAATTTTAATGTAAAAACTTCTAATAATATTAATTTTAACAATATTATTATTAAGCAGGTAGCGTACTCAAATACATCTTTGTAGAAACATAGTATTTAAAGATGATAATTTTTTAAGTGGTAAGAGAAGAGTAACATATATTTTCTCCGGACCTCGATGAAAATTTTCAAAATTATTTGGACCCCAAGTAAAATTACTTGCCGACCCCTGATATAAAGTAACTCCATCATATGTAAAGTTTAAGTTTTTGTAATACTTTCCTTCATGGGCGGGGTGATAGATAATATTAAGAACCAAAGTGTTAGGATTATTTCAGTGGTGAATCCAGAAGGAGGGGCTGTAGCCCCCCCAGGAATAAGACAATCAAGTTTTGGTAATAACAATAAATCAACTTACTCAAAGCAACTACTCAAAGGGTCTCAAAATGAATCGAAACCCTACTTTTAAGGGTAAAAATTCCAAAATTTTTCTGGGGGAAGACCCCCAACCCAACTCGAAATTTGGAATCTAATAAGCACAGTTTTTCCTTGAAACTTTAGGGATTTTCAAGGAGTGATCCTCTTAGATGTAACCTAGTGTCTCAACATGAGTTAAAATGCCACTTTTAGGGGCAAAATTCAAAAAAATTTCTGGAATAGGAACCCCTAAACCCCCTGAAATTTTCCAATTCATAATACTATAAACTATTTTTCTTTGAAAATTCTGCCCCTTACAATGAGTGGTGCTCTTTGGGTGGAATCTAAAAGGCTTCAAAATGAGCTAAAACACTATTTTGAGGGGCAAATTTTCAAAAATTTTCTGGGGGAGGACCCCCAGACCCCCCTTTTGTTAACAGTTGACATTTTTACACAATTTTGAAACTTAGTGCACCATAATTAAAACCTTAAGAAGTCATCTCACCTAAAACTTAGTAGGTATTCCTAAAATAAGACCTCATAAAAAATGTTTAGTAACCCCCCTAAACAAAATCAAACAAAGTAACCCCCTAAACAATCAATTTGTGAAACTCAGCCCCCCCAGAAAAAAATCCTGGATTCGCCACTGGATTATTTGGTACTTTATGGTTAGAAGGGTGCTAATCAAGCTAAAAAATCTTTATTGTTGACATTTTACAAATTTCTTTTAATAATATCAATAAATTAAAAGCAAAACTGTTAAAAACGTTTTTGTTGATTGAGATATTGTAGTTCTATATTTTAACACAGTGCAGACAGACTATATAATTTAAAGCTATAAAGAAACTACTGAAAAACTTCTAATTTTATCCAAGACTTTGAATTACAGAAGTTCCAATCCCATCTCTTACTTGACAAAGTTATAACATTTGATTTGTTGTTTTGAAAATGATTTTATAAAGGTACATGGGAAAAATTTTAAGATTTCAAAATTTTTGAGGAACTTTGGAGGATTAAAATAGTTGGAACTCTGAACTATTCACAATTTTTTAACAAAATTTTAATTGAAAGTTTAAGGAACAAAAAGTATCGGACTACTTTTTATAAATTTTTTCACATTTTTAAGAATACTTGGTACTTGTACCCGGAACTAATCTTATAGTACTAATTATTTTTATGAAAAGTGATTACAACTAGAAAAAATCTTAGTAAAAAACATGAATTATAGCTTTTGTTTTCATTTTATAGAAAAATTGGAAGAATTGCAAGTAAAAGAAAAAGATGTTAAGCCACTTATTTAATATTGACATGAATGTAAATTTTATGTTTTGTAAATCACATCATAATCATAAATCTTGGTTAATAATGTCAACTTTTTCAGACTGTATTTTTGTATGAAATAAACATTTTGGACACTTGTTGAATCCTTTTGGAAAGAGTAGAAATATTATTTTATCTGTAAGTAAACTCTCCATGAAAGTATATCAGTAATGGTATTATTATGAAATGACACTTTTTAGTGTCTCATATATACGATATACCCTTAGATTTTGCAAGCCTACATCTATCGTCAAAGGTATATAGAGTTAAAAGGTATAATTTGGATATTGATGATGATACTACTTCCGGCAAGATTAGACATTTGAGTTACCTAACCTATGATAACTCAAAATGAATGAATTATAGTATTAAATTAGTGCTTGAACTTTCGATCTTTCAAAAAAGGAGTTTTAAATGTACAATTTCGTTCTAAGGGTTGTGGTTGGTGCTATTCTGTATTTGTACAAGGGCAGTGGGGAACTCTGAAACAAATGTTTCCCCTATTTGGCTAGGCTCCTCCTGTGTCTAGGCTAGGGTATGGGCCCCAACGTTCTGGGAAAATTTCTTTTTTTTTCTCAAGAGAAAATCCTGCAAAGCCACTAGGGACAGTTTGCTCCCCAAAGGTTTAAAGTGTGTCCCTAGGGTCCACCACAAGGCACAGCAGAAACCTTGATGAATTCTAAACAGAAGTCGATACATTGTTTTTTTAACAACCCAAAATTTAGGTCGCTAATTTGGTGGATCTGCTAGTTTTATACTCTGTTCATTTAGAAATGGCGCCTGAGACGTAATGTATTAGAAGCAGTTAGGGGACATCCATAAATTACGTGAGGCGTTTTTTCCAAAATCTGGTCCCCCCATCCCTCCTCCCCCACATGAGATTTATCTACAACCTTTAAAAATAATTTTCTATCTTGTTTGCATTTTGTGCTTCACAGCACCTAAAACTTTTCCATTATTAATGATGTGGAGGAAAAGAACATTATTCCGCCTAAAAATCACCACAGTATCTTATCCGTAGGTATTATTCCTTTTTCATACCTAAGAAAATCGTATAATTTCTAACTTAAAAAGTTGACGTGAGAGTTTAATTGACCCCCTCCCCCCTTGGTGAGTTTTTTCCAACCCCCTCCCCCTTTTTTGACCTCACGTAATTTATGGATGTCCCCTTACTACTGTAATTATCATCGAAAAAATTTTCTTGTTCAATAACAAGGCAGCCGAAACAAAAGTGGTTAAAATACTGTAAAAAAATCGGTCCCTGAAGTTTTGTGATGAGCGTTATTAGGCGTTTTTGATAAAACTTTAATTATTGCCGGGAGAGGCAGGCAAATCAGTGGAAGATGCAATAAGTAATCTGTTGCGTTTTGTAACTGGAAATGGAACTGAGCTGAAGAAACACAATGTTTGTTTCTTCATTGTTTACAAGCAGAGTTTCATTTTCCGGAAAGGAATGTCTTCATTTTTGCAGTATAATTTCCTTTGTGACAGGTAATTTCTGCTATTTATAAAAAAAAAGGAGCGTTAATATTTCCATTTAGGAAACTAAATTAACTAACTGATGTTTTTGGAGGTATGCATTAAAAATGCAAATGCATTGCCTTAAAAGTATTACAAATATTCAAACTGTTGACAGTAATACCCCTAATCAAACATAATTTATGCATCTTTTTTACATCAAGTATTCTATTTAATGAAAGCTAATAACATCTTCTGTGTCTAGAATTAGCTATGTAAGCTCCAAAGTAGTGAAACATCCTGAAGTTACGTTTGGTAAGATGCAACAAAATCCATCGCAAAGGCTGTACATTTTATTTTATATTAACAGGTTATTTGATTATTAAAAACAATCGTAAATTCAAAGAATCCGGCCCTGGGTGACATTTTTGGTGAAATTTGGTGTTCCCAATGATGTTTATTTGCAAAAGTTAACTTTACAAATTCTATAGAATTGGGTTGCCAGAATTCTCAATTTTAGTGCCAGGCCCATATATTTTGGATAGCCTAAAAGGACCATGCAATAAGATATCTCATTCATACTTTATATATAAAACATGAGATAATTTAATAATGTTTCTAACAGTTTTTTAAGTTAAAAAGCTTGAAGATAATTTAGCATAGATTGCATAGGAAAATCTTATTACTATGAATTAAGAAAACTTGTATCTTATATTTTCTATTATTAATGTTGACTTTTTTAGGAGGGAGAAGAATAAAATTTTCTCTTGTAGTTAACAATAAAAAATTGACATCAAATTTGACAAAAATGTTATTAAATCAAACCCCAAAAACAGAAGTTAATTTTTATTGAGATAAAATGACGTAAGATTACTATTTTTTTAAGTAAATTATTTCTTTTTCTTATTGCAGAAACTATGTATGATTACTTCTTACACTCATAGAGAAGGGTTATTTATGTGATGGGTTTCAAGGTTTCGGTGATTTGTACTGATCATTTGGCACGAGTGATATGAATAATATACTGAAATATAGAGTAGAATATTTAAGAAGACGTATCATGGTAATAGATATGAATTTCTAAGCCACTAAAAGTAAATCCTATTAGGATGACTGAAGAAAATTCTATTGCTATGTCATTATCACCGAACTTAGATCCGAATTTCCTGTGCAACATGTATACTGCTGCTGCATTCGTTTTTCAAGCATCCAAGAATAAAGTTGCGAATAAACCAAATTCAAGAGAAAGGCCTCACTCTTGTCATATTTGCAAAAAGACTTTTACATTAAAAGGCAACTTAAAGAGGCACATGTTAACCCATACTGGAGAGAGACCTTACATCTGCAATATTTGTTCCAAGCGTTTTGTTCAACAAAGTAACTTAAAAATGCATCTTCTGACCCATACGAGTGAAAGTCCGTTTGTTTGCGACCTGTGCCAAAAGTCATTTAAGCAAAAGTATTTCCTGAAAAGACACATGATGATTCACACTGGTGAAAGACCATTTTGTTGTTCAGTTTGCAACAAATCTTTCAGACAAAAATCTCACCTTAAAACCCACAAGTTGCTTCATTCTGGTGACAAACCCCATAACTGTGGTATTTGTGGAAAGTGTTTTGTTGTGAAGAGCAGATTGAAAACACATTTTTTGTCACATGCCAAAAGTAAGCAATCATGTGATGTTTGTCATAAATGCTTCTCTATGAAAAACAGTTTTAAAAGTATCAATTTGCATTCTGATAACCATGACTTGCACTGTAGAATTTGTGACAAAAGTTGCATACAAACATGCAGCTTAAAAATTCCTATCCTTTCAGGACATATATAATTGTCATGCTTTCATTCATAAAAGTTGAATAGTCAGCTTATTAATTTTGTAACCTCTCACCATGAAATATTTTGTCTCATAACTTTTTAATCATTTTGATTTAATTAGAAATTTAGAATTAGAATCATCAGAATTTGATAAGAAAAAAAGCACCTTATGGGTTTAAAAAAAAGTAGGGCTAGGGCTATATTGTTTAAGGTCAAAATTTGGAAAAAAATTTATTTGCACAAAATTTTCAAAGAAACTTTTGTTTGCAAAACACTCTAGGTTTTATTCAAAATCTGAAAGCAGTATTTAATACTTTAACACTACGTTAAATAGTTTAAATCTTTTTCGATAAGAGCCATATTTAATTTAATTTTGAGCATTATTTTCAAGAATTATATCAAGACAGAAAACATCAACAACAGAACACAGCTCATTCTCTTATTTTAAAAGTTCACATGCACGTGAGTAAAATTTTAAGATATTAAGGGTTTAGTTGTAAAGCAGTATTTTTGTCTGTTACAATACTAAATAGCAGCAACTAGTGGGTGCTGTGTAAATTTATGCAAACTTTAACCCTTTCAGACCTAGCCGCCCCTATGAGGAAGTTGCATGATTTTTTAAAATTTTTAAATTGATTCTTCCTGCAAAAATAAGCAACTACCCAAAACTTAAGGCCGATCGAGAAATTTTTTGATTGCCAAAAAAATTAACAAAAATCCCCATTTTAAAAGCACGAAAACGGCAAGAGTTTGGGATGTGACGTCATCGCACGATAAACATTGTTGGAAAGCAATGGAATGATTGTTCACGTCATCGTTACTTTTTAAACAATAAACGTTTTCAGTCATGTTTTTTCTCGACTTAAAAATAAAAATATTTAATTTCCTTTTTTTGAAAAATTGACTAGATATTTCATTTTACCATACAAAAAACCATATGGAACACTTAATTTAAAAATCTGACACATGCAACTTCCTTATTGCCCATAGGATCCAATGGTAATCTCGGGTGCCTTAGGTATGAAAGGCTTAATGTATTTAAAAAAGTAAATGCCTGTAAAATTTTTATTCAAGTAAACATGATCTGATGGTCATTGGATTTTTCCAATGTGTAAAAAATTATTCTTAAAGTAACTGACAAGCCAGTTTGTCATTCAATAATTTTCACTTTGTACACGATTACTTAATCTTTAATTTTTCTATTACATTATGACAGTTTTATCCAGAGAAAGGATTGATTAAAGGCACCAAAAATTTTCTTCTCATGTTTTTTAAATGTTTTTCATATTAAACCTTTTCATTTCTGATATACAGTAGAGCCCCGATTATCCGCGCAATTGGGTGGCAAGGGTACCGCGGATAGCGAACATCGCGGATAACCCGAAAAAAGACTAAAAATGAGGTGAAAACACGAAAAAAATATTTCAGCATAAAAACTACGTTTTATTGTACAAAAAACATGATGTTTAAAAATTTTAAAATATGTACAGTACAGCAGAAACCTTTTCTCTACATCTAAAATGTCCTACCGCGGATAGCGAACATCGCGGATAACCCGAAAAAAGACTAAAAATGAGGTGAAAACACGAAAAAAATATTTCAGCATAAAAACTACGTTTTATTGTACAAAAAACATGATGTTTAAAAATTTTAAAATATGTACAGTACAGCAGAAACCTTTTCTCTACATCTAAAATGTCTCTAATCTCATCTAAAATTTGCTCTCATCGTTAAAAAATTTGTTTCGGGGCACTCGCTGATAATCCGCTCGCAGATAATCGGGGTTCTACTGTACATAACATTTCTTTACATGTAAAAAGATCACAGATGGTTTTGTTCCTAAAATGTCTGGTTGTTCAAACATATTTATATTTGATAAACAGCATGACACATGTGCTTTGAACTGTGTGTATGATATGTGAGTAAATATTAACAATGGACCTGGAAAAAGTGCCCGAACCTACGAACCTGGTTCGGGAGAAGCCCCTGCCAGCTCCATAGGAGCAATACATAAGGTTTGGGGAAATTGTATTGGGTTCGGAGGAAGGTTACAACTTTTTCCAGGTCCGATTAACAGGTTTTTAATTAGTTAAAAAATAGTAGAATTATGAAACACTTTATTCAAAGTAAACATTTTGTGAATAATGATTGAGGGCTGTGTAATAAATAGTAGATTGATTGATGTATAAAATATTATTTTTATGAAATTTTGTTTCATGTCACTTAAGTTTTTTACCTTAAAGCAGTGGTTCCCAAACTATTTTGGTCGTAGAACTATTTGATTGTGGAACCATGATTATTATATAATCAACGATTTTTCAAAATTTAATATCTAATATTAAATGAAACCAGGCGCAGATCCAGCACGGGTCCAGGGGGAGGGGCACTTTTCTAGACAATCACCTTTACCTTTTGGAAAAAAATGTCAAATTCTTGGAGATTTTCTAAAAGTATCACGTAAGATCCCCTTGTTGTACCGCTGGGGGGTATGGGGGTCCTCCCCCAGAAAAAAAATTTGAAATGCAACTGGTAAAAGTAGGGTTTTAACTGATTTTGAGAACTAAAATGTCTGGTTGTTCAAACATATTTATATTTGATAAACAGCATGACACATGTGCTTTGAACTGTGTGTTTGATATGTGAGTAAATATTAACAGTGGACCTGGAAAAAGTGCCCGAACCTATGAACCTGGTTCGGGGGAAGCCCCTGCCAGCTCCATAAAAGCAATACATAAGGTTTGGGGAAATTGTATTAGGTTCGGAGGAAGGTTACAACTTTTTCCAGGTCCGATTAACAGGTTTTTAATTAGTTAAAAAATAGTTGAATTATGAAACACTTTATTCAAAGTAAACACTTTGTGAATAATGATTGAGGGCTGTGTAATAAATAGTAGATTGATTGATATATAAAATATTATTTTTATGAAATTTTGTTTCATGTCACTTAAGTTTTTTACCTTAAAGCAGTGGTTCCAAAACTATTTTGGTCGTAGAACTATTTGATTGCGGAACCATGATTATTATATAATCAACGATTTTTCAAAATTTAATATCTAATATTAAATGAAACCAAGCGCAGATCCAGCACGGGTCCAGGGGGAGGGGCACTTTTCTAGACAATCACCTTTACCTTTTGGAAAAAAATGTCAAATCCTTGGAGATTTTCTAAAAGTATCACGTAAGATCCCCTTGTTGTACCGCTGGGGGGTATGGGGGTCCTCCCCCAGAAAAAAAATTTGAAATTCAACTGGTAAAAGTAGGGTTTTAACTGATTTTGAGAACCTTTTGGGTCTAAAGGGGAGGGGGCGGCACTGTCCATTCTTAATTTTTTTACACCACTAGGGAGCTACGGCCCCCTGCTCGCTATCGCTCACCAACCCCCGTAAACTGCTGATGCAGGACCTTTTGGAATTGCTTCGCAATTCCCACAAATTCCAACTCGCTGAACTTAATACACTTTGTTAAACAATATACAGAAAAAACGTCAACCAACTTTCCAAAAATACTTCACCAAATACCCTCCATGAATAAATCTCCCTTAAAAGTTTGAATATATGAATCGTCAGTTTGAAGAAGGGAATAAGTCCAAAAATCAAGTTTTGAGAAAATCGAAAAAAAGTAATGGAATTTTCATTGTATGGATATCGATTTCACAACTTCAAGGGGCGATATCTCCCTATAGGGGTTAGTTATTTTCACCCATGTGTAGGGCAAAGCTTGGAGATTGTTTTGAGCACAAAAAGTCAATTTGTCATTTTTTGGACTTATTCCCTTCTTCAAACTGACGATTCATATATTAACTCGAACTTATAAAAAAAATTAAACGAAATGTTTTTAAAAATATTCATCTGAATTATTTTTAATCTATGATTATGAAAATAACTAATTCTAATTGTTTATCAATATTCAGACCAAACAAAAACCTTTAAAGTAACTCGTATAATATGCCTAGTGTTTATCATTCATATTTTTGTTTAAACCCATACTTGTTAAACAATACCGTTTAAGCAATTGAAAATAATAAGAGACAAAACATCGCTATGTTTACAATTAGTTTCGATAAAATCAGACTAAAAATTTTAAATATTGGGCAACAAGTGTGAAATTTTAGTATAAAATGGCGTACATGTAAGTTTTTTAGAATATTTTTTAATCAGTCTGAGTGATATTTCATCAAGGAAGTACTTTTTTAAATGGTGAAAAAACGTTTCATCTTAAAATATAGCGTCAATCGGTCATTGTGATTGGATGTTCAATAATTTGATTGACAGTACTTACTTTGTAACTGCGACCTTATCAGTTATCTAAAAAAATGGAAATATTTTAAAATTGAGATTTTTTTTGAAAAATCGAAGGTCCTACTCGGAAATCCGGAAAGAATCCGGAGATTTTGATACAATATACAGGGTGTCCCATAAATAATGGGTCACACTTTTAGGGGGTATAGTAGACACCTAGACGAGTCAGAATCACACACATAGGATTTGGGGGTCCCAGACCAAATCCCTGGGAGTTAAAAATGGAGCGACATCCCAAAAAAGTTATTGAAAAATTCAATTTGTAGAAGAACTACTATTGGTAAAAATTTAATTATGGTCTCAAAAACTGTGGTTTAATATGATCTTTAAAATGATCTCAAAAGTCTTCACCTTAAAATTTGTTTTATTATGAAAAAAGTTAAAAAACCACAAAAAAATGTGAAAATTCTGCCAAAACCTCATTTTGCATTTCGAAATCCTTTCTTTTGATTTTATCATCTGAAAGATCATAGTTGTAAACCCTTAAGTTCAAAGTTTCACGTAATAACCATCAATATTAAACGCTTGAGATCCTGTTAAAGTTCGTTTTTTGCGTGCGCGAACTGGTTTCTTATAGCCGTTTCCGAAACGGCAGTAGCGACGCAAAAAGCGGACTTAAACCATGCTTTAACAGGATCTCAAGTATTTAATATTGATGGATTTTAAGTGACACTTTGGACTTAAGGGTTTTCGACTATGATCTTTCAGATTATTAAATCAAAAGAAAGGATTTCGAAATAAAAAATAAAGTTTTGGCAGAATTTTCACATTTTTTTGTGGTTTTTTAATTTTTTTCATAATAAAACAAATTTTAAAGTGAAGACTTTTGGGATCATTTTAAAGATCATATTAAACCACAATTTTTGAGACCATGATTAAATTTTTACCAATAGTAGTTTTTCTACAAATTGAATTTTTCAATAATTTTTTTGGGGTGTCGCTCCATTTTTAACTCCCTGGGATTTGGTCTGGGACCCCCAAATCCTATGTGATTCTGACTCGTCTAGGTGTCAACTATCCCCCCTAGAAGTGTGAACCGTTATTTATGGGACACCCTGTATGTGTCATTCGGTTCAGTAATTAAAAAGCCTTTGTCTGGAAACCGTTCACCGAAAACTTTTTTTTAGAATAGAGATTCTTATCTTTTTTAATGAAATAAAGTTTGTCACATGGAACCCCTAAATTATTTCGGGGAACCCACTTTGGGAAGCACTGCCTTAAAGTTATAGATTTAGGTTAATAAATGTTTGCTTTTACTAAGTTTATTTATTTTTTGAGATTTGTGGCAATCAAGGTAAATGTGGGTATAGTGGACACTGTACCAATAGTGGCCACATAGCTGATTAATTTGAAATAAAACGAGTTAGAGGCATCAAACAGCGTCAAAATTCATAGGCATAGTAGATTGTACAATCAGGTAAGCTGGTAAATTACCACCGATACCACAGATCAGCATGGGAAGGATATTTAAATATTTGAAAATAACAACATCGGCCGAGTGACTGAAATTTGATTTTGCTTATTGAATCGCGTAAGGAAACGGGTATATCGGAACTGATTTTTTTGTATTTATAGCCGTTTGATTGAATTTTAAATTTATATTAAGATAAAGAAGAGTGTATAAAATGATAATAAATAAAATTTATTTTAAAATTTTGATTTTACGAGGGATTTATGGGGGTGGCCACTATACCAACACAAAATCTTAGATTTTCCAATAGTGGCCACCGCAATGGCTTCTAATAGAAACTTAAATAACATTGAATTTGGATCAGTTTTTCTTCATAAACTGTTGAATGTGCTTTAAAATGAGTGTTGTATGAATTTGGTTTCATTCTGACTTCGGGAACCAAGGTTTCCAAAACATTGAATTACATGTTTTAACTCCTCTCAAATCAGCTACAGCGTAGGCTTTGGGCCGGAAACTTTCAAGTATTTTTTAAAATAAAGCTTATTTGATTTGATATAAAAAACATTTCATTGGGAAGGAAGATTTAATTAGAAATAAACGACTACACCAAAAAAAACCATCAATTTCATGCATAAACCCCTCATATAGGCAGAAAAAGAGAGGTGTCCACTATAGATACAAAGAGGTGTCCACCATAGATACAACAGCTACATCTATGTGGCCACTATAGATGCAATTTGGAGTACTTTTTAAAAATTAATTAAAAATACTTTACCCAATCTAATTAAAATTTTTAATGGTAAAATCGAAAGAAGCAGATCCAATTAATCTAAAAATAGGATGATAACGGCTTCCAAGCAAATAGGTTGGTATTTATTGAGAATTTAAGCAAAAATTTTCCTTAAAGTGTCCACTATACCCACATTTACCTTATATTACAGGAAAAAATGCTAGTTAACATTTTTATGAATAAAATTGGTGCAATATTTTTTCTCATTTAATTAAACAGTGGAAATGTTTAATAAATGGTAAGCATTGAATGGAAAGTTTTATATGCTTTTATATATAAAACTAAATTTTATTTAAAATAAATTAAAAGGAGTACTCTGCTTTTAAAGTTTTTCTTTTCTATTTTACAATTCCTCCTTGCGTTATTTATTTTATCCAAAATTTCGTCATTTTTCTCTAGTGACCCTCCACAGTTATTCTCCATCTTAATTATAAAGTTTTAATATGTGTGTAAAGAGAATTAAATAGTTTTAATTATGTGCCCAAAAGTATTTTTGAAGTACCTACCTGCATAG
The DNA here is from genome assembly GCA_024610705.1 of Tetragnatha versicolor. Taxonomy (NCBI): domain Eukaryota; kingdom Metazoa; phylum Arthropoda; class Arachnida; order Araneae; family Tetragnathidae; genus Tetragnatha; species Tetragnatha versicolor. The sequence continues at coordinate 7,755,809 of JANDEH010000006.1, read as the reverse complement.
AAGTTTATTTAATACCTTCAATTAAAAGTTTCTATATTTGTAGTAAATGTTAAAGTAGAAAAATAAAAATGTTATGTTCTATGTCCACTGCAAAAAGAAAAGTTTGATTTAAAATGAACAAAGAATTTCTGTTTTTAAATGGGAATGAGTATGAAAAATCTAGGTTTGAAAGTGTCTACCAAAACAAATGATGAATGAAATCACTATTTGATTAAATTGCATTTTTTTGTAATAATGTAACACAGGGATGTAAATAATGGTAATAAGGAAGTTGCATGTGTCAGATTTTCAAAAACAAACAACTGTTCCGTATGGTTTTTTATATGGTAAAATGAAATATCTAGTCAATTTTTCAAAAAAAATGTACAGGTAATTAAATATTTTAATTTAAAAGTCGAGAAAAAAACACGTGACTGAAAACGTTTGTTGTTTAAAGATCTCAACAATCATACCATCAACTCCATTGCTTTCCAACAATGTTTATCGTAAGATGACGTCAACATACGATGATCCCAAACTCTTGGCGTTTTCGCGCGCTTTTAAAAAGTGGATTTTTGTTAATTTTTTTGGCAATCAAACAATTTCTCGATCGGCCTCAAATTTGGGTAGTTGCTTGCTTATTTTTGCAAGAAGAATCGATTTAAAAGTAAAAAAATCATGCAACTTTCTCATTTTCTCAATGATTGGTTCTTAAAACTTTTCTGTAAAATAAATAATTCCTCATCATAATTTGCCTTTTATAATACAGACTGTTCCTTACTATTTGTTTTTCTTAATCTAATTATTTGTGGATTGCATTAGATGTAAATAAATTTCTTTGTGTGTGTTAAATTGTGAAATAAACTGTGTTTCAAATAAAATTTATTTTGTAATTATTTTTCCACAACCATAGAGAAACTAAAACAACAAGAGTTAGATTTGAAACTAGTACTTAAGAGTACTCAAACTATGTAATCTATCTCTTTCAAACTTTCAGTTGTCTGAAAATTTTCTATAGAAAAGTAATTATTTAATTTCCCGGAAAGTTTTATGTGCTAAAAGTATTGTTTAAGAAACTAGGGGGCTCTGCCCCCTGCTCGCTATCGCTCACCAACCCCCGGAACTGCTTCGCAGTTCTTTGAAGATCGCTTCGCGATCTTAGCGAGCAGAGCTCGTTTGTTTCATGTCAACAATCCAGGCTCGTCGGCTTAGTTATGCGCCTTTGATACCGAAGCTACTCATCTCTCTAGTCTCTAGTGTATCAATGATTTAGTTCGAATCATTCATTCCCTCGAAGATATCAAAATATAACTGTTTCTAAAATATTCATCTCTTAACTTCAATTCTTCTTTCTTCAATTATTGAATAGAAATGTTTTTAAAAAAATATCAAGCAAGTCTAGCAATTATCATCAACCAACTTAGAGTAAAAACAAGCCTTTAAGCAAGGTATATAAAGTAACAAGGTATGCTCATAAGTGACGTCACCCAGGATATAAAATAACGGACCAATCAATGACGAGCATATCAGCCAATACAACGCCATTGCAATGCAACAGATCGTAGATACATCAGAATTAATTGGGTCGATATTATTGAAATTCATTATTTAGTTTGTTTTAAAACTTATGAATACAATCACCCACTTTTTAAAAAAAAATTAGTATAAAAATATTAAATAAGATAATTAAAGTGACCGACGATTTTAAGAATACTATTTCTGAATCTCAACTAAAAATAAACAAGCTGACTGGACTGCAAAAGGATCATTAAAAGTAAATGCGCTAAAATTTTGAATAAATCAATTATTAAATTAAATTAATTAGTTCTTAGATTTTAGCTCATTGTTTTCCATATTTTCAAGTACTTGATTTATTTAGATACTGAATATTTTTTGTTTTAAAAATCTAAACTGCTTCGATACAATGGATATTCAAGTTTGACGTAGCAGAACAGCGATATTAATTTTATCATAACAAGAATGTTCTGAAAAGTTTTCATGATTGAATATTTGCTTAATATTTTGTTTTCTTTGTATCAGCAGCTGTTTTAATTTCATTTATACAAGTTGGTAATTAAAATCAATAAGCAGAGAGATTGAAGCACATCGTTGTAGAGCTCAAGGTTCATATTTTTGATCGGCTATTATTGAGTTAAGATTATTGTTCTAATTCAAAACACTTGATAACCTATAAACATGTTCGTAATTGTGTCCAGTGTAAACTGTTATAAAAGTTTCTTTGGTCCTTATTTTAAGAAAAATCGCCAAAAATAAGCATTTTCCCATGCTGTGAATAGGGAATATATCCTGGGTGACGTCATTTTCAAAAGCCACGCCTTTTTCGCCGGAAGAGCATGTTCACTAAAATCACTCAATTTTTGAAATATTTAACCATATAAAATTTTTAATATGCACGTAAACATCTAGTGAATCGTCGGAAATTAAAGAAATAAGACTCATAAAAATAAGCTGTTTCCCTAGTGAAAGACCAGAAAGAGAAGAAAAAATTGAAACTTTGAATCTCAATAATTCTAAAACTGATTCGAATTTTTTAAAAAACGAAACGCCAATATTTTTATAAAAAATAACTGTATGTGTCTAAAATATTGTGCCTCTATCATGATTAGTTTTTATTTTATAGCGAAAAAATTGAAAAATTGTCAAAAATTTCGAAACTTTAAAATTGAATTACTCAAAAACTAATTCGAAATTCGAAAAAAGAGCGATGATGAGCAAAACTTCATGCCTAAGAGTATGTGTATGCAAAAAATCACGTTTCTGTTGTGAATAGATATTGCTGGAGGCGAACTCGCAGCAGAAAAAAAATAATTTTCGAATTTGACATTAAATAACTCCAGAACTAATTATCTAATTAATTAGGTTTTGGAACGAAAATGATAATCATGTGTTTGTCTACCAATGGTCAAAATTTCATAATATTCCTTTGAATAGGTTTTGCGTAGTTAGAGTTCAAAATGTTCAAAAATAATATTTTCAAAATCAGCGGCGGCGGCGGTCACTGTTACTTTTTTTTAATATAGAGAGAAATCTCATTGTTTTAAATTCTATGTACAAAAATCTGCTAATATCATGGAGGAGAGAGTACTCTCTTTCCTCCATGGCTAATATCTCTCTATATTAAAAAAAAAAGTTACTCTCACCGCTGCCGCCGCTGTTTCAGAAAATTTAATTTTTCAACTCTTAGAACTCTCATATCGCAAAAACTACTTGATAGAAATTTGACACTTTTTCGTTTTTTCTATCTAAAATGAAAACTAATCATGGTATCAATATGATTTTTTAAACACTTATATTATTATTTTTTAGAAAGATTTTGGCGTTTAGTTCTTTAAAAAATTCTAATTAGTTTTAGAATTATTAAGCATCAAAGTTTTATTTTTTTCATAGTTTTAGTAGGTCTTTATCAGACGTGTTTAATGTTTTTAAATTTTATATTTGCCTGTTCACTAGATTGTCGCGAGCACGGATATTTAAATTTAAAAGTTTTGAGGTGCACATTTTTGATCTAAGTTTGCTGTCGATATGGACGATGTCAACTATGTAAACAAACAATCGGACTTCCTGGCCGAGTTTTGACTTCCGGTATGGCGGGTTACCAAAGTGTGAGAGTTATTGCCCTTTTGGCGATATCTGACATAAAATCATTCATGTTTATTTTTCAAGATTTAAATAAACAAAAACCAGTTGTTTTTGATAAGTAACCAATAGATTTGGTTAATAATCTTTTAAAGATACTTCGATATTTTTTGAATCACTAGAGAAATAATTTAACTTTTTTGAGTGTTATTTGTGCCGATGAAAGGAGGAGGATTTTCGGGAAGTTTTTGTTTTACTCTGCTAAAGATCGATTGCAGATATTACAGATCGCGAAGCGATCTGTAAAGAGCTGCATAGCATTAACGGGGGTTGGTGAGCGTAAGCGAGCAGGGGGCGGTAGCCCCCTTTTCATTGAATTATTGATAATTAATGAATATTTCAGTAAGAGTTTTGTTTTGATATTTTCGTGGTAATGATCCGAATTAAATTATAGAAAAAATTGAGAGATAAAAAGTTTCGATATTAAATTATCCTTAACTATATTCTTTCATTTAGAATTAGCGCCTGAGACGTAATATATTAGAAGCAGTTATTATTCTTATTATCTTCGAAAAAGTTTTCTTCTGCAATGACAAGGCAGCCTAAACAGAAGTAGTTAAAATACTGTAGAAACAATCGGTCCCTGAAGTTGTCTGATAAGCGTTATTAAGCATTATGGAGCGTTTTTGATCCTGTTTCAGGCGCCTATTCTAATTGAATAGATAGACTATAAGCAGACAAATTCTAGGTTATACTGGATAAGTTGGGATGAAACAAGCGAGCTCCGCTCGTTAATTTGGTACGTTAATTAATAATACGTTAATTTGGGTACGGTACAATTACAATTCAACGGTAATATTTAACAGAAAAGGTGGGAAAACGTTTTTCCCCACTGATTTGGGTCCAAATAGGTGACTAAAATAGAATATGGGCTCCTCATGTGTGTTGCAGAAGATAGAATGTGGCTCTTGTTATGTGCGTAAGAGTCAACAGTAGTTCTATGCAAATTACTATCCCTATAGTATGGGGAAGACATTCAAATTATCTTGGTTGTTTAATATCAATGATAAATTCAAAAAAAAACATTTCAAAAATTAATTAAAAGGACTTTTTTCGCCCTTTAGTGAAGGCAAACTCAAAGTCAGTATGAACCTCTGATTAAAAAAGAATTCACGACAAGGAAAATTTAATAAAAACGCATTATCAGCTAGGAAATGTTTTTTAGGAGTGGTAAGATGATTTTTAGAAATTAGGACCGATAAAAATGTTTTATTCCCAATATAAGGTTCTCTTTAGTCTTACCAAGCCATAGAATGTTGAGCATCACTCAAAATTCTTATTTACATTTGGGCTACAGCTCTTGGTTCATTGAAAGAGATGTAACGCCACTTAAGGGACAAAAAGGGTTAAAATCGCATCGTATTTAACGAATATTTATTGATTTTTAGTTTTATATGGTCTTAAACATGTATATAATCTTAATTATGATAGTATTTTATGCTAAAATAATGAGATTGACTGTTAAAAATGAGTGTTTTCAACGCTTTTGTCTGTTTCTTACAGTACTGGTGCCATATTTGTAACAAAAAAACTGTACGTGCTGCAGCTTTTTCACGACTATGTCTGAATTCTACACCCTGAAATTAGTCTGAAAAACCTTATCTCCTTTTTGTTAGGGAAAAAAGTTTAATTTTGTCGACTAGTGTTATTATTGATTTCAATAGAAACTACCTCTAATAATTTGGTTTCACAACCATAATAATAGATAGCAATTATTACCAAAAAAGTTTTCCTTAGACACAATTTATAGCAACTATTACTGAAAAATTTCTTAGGAAAACATTTATGCTTTTCAATAATAAATGAACAATGAAAATACATAAAAAATGTTTATTAAATAAATCTGGATGCTTTAGAATTGGGATGAAATAATTTACAGATGATAGGAATTTCTTCAGTCGGACTTCAGTATTTTCCAAAAATCCTTCTCAAGTGCTTGGGAGCAGGAACGACAACCCTTTGGGGTTCATCATTGCTGTCTGAGAATCCTGGCTCGTAACCTACAAAAAAATATGATTATAGAATTAGAGCAAATTATATCAAAGACCTTTTAGTTGAACAATAATTGGATCACTTATGTCCTTATACATTCAACTATTTTACTCTTTGTGATACTATTTTGCATTTTAATCTCTACTATTTAAAATAAGTTCAACGGATCAAATCTCGCCCTGTGAATTAACGGTATTGTTAGAGTAAACCATTTTGTAAGATCGATAAAAGGTATATTAAATATGGCTAACAGCAAGTTTTCAAAAATTTTCGAAGTACATTTTGGTTGTCTCTTTGAATTTTTGGTGTTATCTTTAAATTTATTCCATACTCTTGTATATAGTGAAATATTTTATTTACATCCCATGATTTTATCCATGAGCTATTCACAAGCACTACCTTTTCATTTACATTGATGTATAATCACACCCCCCTGTCCGTTCAAGCTTAATAAGACAAAGTTTTATTGTAAAGTAGGGACATACCATTTTGGGTTTTGATGTTTTCATTTTCGTAACTCTTCTCCGGAGGGAATTTGTATCGTGACTTTGTTGCGGCTTGCCAGACTGAAACAAAATATTTTTATTTAGTATATCAAGGAAAGGCTTTACAAAGTTACTAAATTATATATAAAATCTTTATTATAATCCATTTTTCGTGCATTTGAAATTAGAAAGTTTGTGACAATTCTCTTCCATTCGACCACTTTAAATGTCTGTTTGAAAAAAATTTCTACATTTTTCTTGGATCAGATCTAGAATCGTAAAATAGAGATTCATGTAACCAATCCTAAATTAATTTGTCATAAAATTGTCGCTAATGTACTGACAAAGGTCCCTTGTGTAATCTTGAAGTCATATGCGACTTGTGAGGTTTTTATAATTTATGATGATGATTAAGTTATTAGTTTGATACGTAACAAATTGTAAAACTCGAAACATTTATTTAAATAATCTATAAATTCTGTAGTTTTTTAAAGTACAAATGTTTTATAAGTTTTAAAATAGATCATCTTCTTAATAAAATCAGTTCTTAGTTAAGTAAAAATCAATTGTGTACTTACCTAGTATTGACGCATTCCTTTGATCAGGATCCAGCATATCAAGAGTATGTTCGTCATAATTTAAAAGATTAGAAATTCCATGCAGAGTCATTATTTTTCTGCAATCTAAAAAATAACAAAAAATTTTAATGTAGTGTTTTTACTAAAAGCGAAATGATTTGTGAGAAAATAGTAAGTGAGATATAAATGGCCAATCTATATAGAATTTTCTAGCTTTTCCTTGGTTTGAATTGACTTTCATAAAAAAATTACAATTAGTAATACTAAAGTTAAGAACAGTTTATTTAGTTCAGTTATTTTTCACCAATTATGATCGTAGTTAAGGATTTTTTTAACAATGAGATTCAGTAATGCATTGAATATAAACATTCTAGCTTCGAATTGAATCTTTAGTTTATAAAATTGAATATCCTAAAACCAAATTTTAAATCGTAAAAAATGTGTAAGTAACTAAATTTTCATTGTAGGTATACAACCAAATTTGGAAATTCAGGGACTGAGAATACGATATACAATCGAAAAAATATAAGTATGTATTCAAAAATATTGTACACTTGAAAAAAGTTGATAGACTTATTCCCTTTTTCAAAGCCATGAATTTTCAGGTGAAACAAATTCTCGACAAACCCCTTTTATTGACATTTAAATTAGTTCTTAAATTAGTTTAAGGGGGTTCAGTAACCCCTATGTAGACAATGTTAAAAAGGTATATTTCGATGTGCCTTTTTTAAGAAAGTATTAAAGATACAGCTTTCAAGTTTTTTAAGGGTATAAAATACATATTCTAAGTTATACTAAAATGAGCTTTAAGTTATTAATTAGAACCCATTTTCTTGAAATTTTTGCATTGCATCTCTAAAACTTTTTAAATATAGCATTTTTTTCGTGATAAAAATGATATTTTTAAAAAATTTACAGATATTTTTAAAAGCTCATTTCAGTATAACAATAAGGAAGTTGCATGTGTCAGATTTTCAAAAGCAAACAAGTGTTCCGTATGGTTTTTTGTATGGTAAAATGAAATATCTAGTCAATTTTTCAAAAAAATGTACAGGTTCTTAAATATTTTAATTTAAAAGTCAAGAAAAAAACCCGTGACTGAAAACGTTTATTGTTTAAACTATAAGATGACGTCAACAATAATACCATCAACTCCATTGCTTTACAACAATGTTTAGTATAAGATGACGTCACATCCAAACTCTTGGCGTTTTCGCGCTCTTTTAAAACGTAGATTTTTGTTAATTTTTTTGGCAATCAAAAAATTTCTCGATCGGCCTCAAATTTTGGGTCGTTGCTTATTTTTGCAAGAGGAATCGATTAAAAAAATAAAAAAAATCATGCAACTTCCTCATTACATCATAACAGGAATGTGTGCAAAAAAATCACGATGTTTCAACTGTTACACTGTAAAAAATAATCCTGCAAAAAAACAGAAAATTTCTGGCAGCAAAAGTTGCCAGAAAAAATCTGTAGGTTGAAAAATACTGTAAACAGAAAAAAGCTGTAACCTACAGGTAAATGCTGTAAAAAGGAACTTTCCGTCATTTCTGTTTCAGATTTTCTGTTGCCTCTCAGTAATTTTCTACTTGTGCGCATGCACTTATTTTAGTAGAGTTTTTTTAATTTTAAGTAATTGATATCCGGGAATAGAACCCGCGACCTACCGAATGCTAAGCACGCACGCTATCCACTGAACCAAAGAAGATTCAGTATAACGTTGGCAATAGCTGTATTGGTTTTCAATGCAGTAAGTTTCTGTTTAAGTACAGATAAGCTAAAAAACTAGGTAAAAGCTGTTATTTTACATAAAATAAATAGAAGTGAGGTGGGAATGTTACATGACAGAATATCTCTGTAAACATAAAGTCACTGTTATTGAAATTTCTGTTTTTCTACAGTTTTTTTTACAGTGTAGTTTGCTAGAAAAGGTACATCGAAGGTTTAAAAACACAGTTTTGAGATATTTGTATTAGTAGGCGCGGCATAGAGAATTTCAGTTTGTTTACATTTTAAAGCAAGTTTTAGTATGTTTGAAAACGGATTACAGGCAAAAGTAATACACCGTTGGAAATCTAAATGTTTGCTCTTTTAAAATGTATCAAAATCGATTTTTTTAGTTGTTGGGGGTACTAAACCCTCTTAAATTGTTTGTAGTTCAGAATACAAACATGAGAGAAATGGAGAGACGAAGATAAAATGAAATTTAACTGTTGGATGAAGCTACATTATTATGGCAGAGTTGCGATGAATATCAATGGGGGAAATCCAACATTTACTGGATAGAAAAATAAACACTTAAATTAAAAACAAATTTTGTTTTGGCTTAGGTTACATCCCTATAAATAAGAACAGAAGGTCTAATTCACTTAAATTTCAAATTAAATGAAAAAAAAGTACAATAAATGGGCATTGTTTTCTTCGAATATAAAGGACTATAATATCTGGCCATAGGAGGTAGTTCTTCCCCTCATCCCACTTACGTGCAGAGCGAAGCTTTGATATTGTTTTAGCACAAAAAGAGTCAATTCGTCATCTTTTGGACTTGCTCCCTTTCTTAAACTGATAATTCAGTGAGAAAAGGAGATTTTTTAACCCCAATCACTTCTTTTATCAAATTCAAATCAAGTCTATGAATCTACGTGTTTAGTTTGAGTTTTAATTAGGAAATAGAGAAATTGAGAGGTAGGGATGTTTTCCCTCTTAAGGTGTAAAGTCATTTTACAGGTATTTAAAATGGAACCCTTAGAGTTGTCTAATTATTCTCTAATGATTTTTTTCTTTAAATTTAGTGACTTTTTTTAATCGAGCCGGACAACGTACATCTTTCATAACATCAGCTTAAAAAAATTTAAATTTCGATTATGTTTGAAATAGTAATTTAATTAAAAAAATAGCAAGCGCCTCAACAAGAAGTATTCATGTGAAGATTTAAAATACAACTCATAGAAGTAGTATTTTGGAATATATTTTAAGATTAAACAACTATTGAATGTCTCAAAATCACTTTCTACAGGGCATTGCCTCTTCCAAGAACGATCAAAACCGTTCGTCGCAATTCGCAAAACGAGCATCCATAGCCTTGTTTTTCTCCAGACATGAGTCACCAACTAGAAGCTGGGAAAAAACTTAGCTGTCCTCGTGCCCGCCCTAGCTTCCATTCGTATTTCTCAGATGTGACGAAAAAATTTAAGCGGAACTAGTTACAGGTTAATATCAAGATGGGTGCAACTAGGACTCCGGAAGCAACCAGTTCAAAGAACCTCCGTGCCCTTGGAGTGAGAGGAGTATTCCGATCGGAATTCAAGGCCGAGATGCCGTGTCACAGGTGTGCTTCTCAACAAGGAAATAGTGGATGGAGAGCATCCAGTTTACAATAAACTAAAGCAAAAATGTGTATTTAAGCTGATACCCTTAAAAGAGTTCACGGACGCTACGCAATTTGAAATCTTCAGCTAAATTGAAGATCATTGATTTTAAAGTATAATAGAAATCCAATTAAATAAGAGGCTAATTTTTTATGCAGATTTGCAGCAAAGATTTGTATGCAGATTTAGATTCTACATTTAAAAAAAACTACTTGATATCTTTTAGACATTAATCTTCATTCTTGTTTGATATAATTATTTTTAGAAGACTATTTATGACCCATTAATTAAATTTTTAAACATCGTATCAGCATTTAAGGATCTGTACACCAATAGCTGACCAATAAAGGAAAATTGAATACTTAATTTGAAATATCTCTTCAAGAAAACCGTCAAACGTTATGATCTTTGCGTATTTTAAACTATGTAGTAAAACACTACTAAATTTTCACAAAAAAAGTTCTTAAAAAACAGTAAATATTGTTTAAAATAATGTCTATTGTTCCAAAAACCGTATTACACCATTAGTCGATCAATACACGAGCCAACATCCGAAAAAACCTGTTAACTGTTTTTTTCCTCTAACTGAAAGATTAATTTTTTATAGAGAGACATTAATTGTGTGTTACTATTCTACTATATTTATTGTTCACTATTTTTCATTTGAAAGTTTTTGTTTTTCATGAACATATTTTTCATAAAATTTAATATTTTTCGATGGATAAGTATAAAACAAATATGATGTTGAGGATCATTGTTTTCTCTCTATATTAAAAAAAGTAACAGTGACCGCCGCCGCCGCTGATTTTGAAAATTTTATTTTTGAACATTTTGAACCCTCATTACGCAAAAACTATTTGAAACAATGTTATGAAATTTTGACCATTGGTATACAAATGCATGATAATCCTTTTCGTTCCAAAACCTAATTAATTAGATAATTTGTTCTGGAGTTATTTAATGTCAAAGTGGAAAATTATTTTTTTTCTGCTGCGGGTTCGCCCCCAGCAAAATCTATTTACAGCAGAAACACGATTTTTTGCAGACACTTACTCTTAGGTATATAGTTTTGCACCTCGTCGCCCTTTTTTCGAATTTCGAATTAGTTTTGGAGTAATTCAGTTTTAAAGTCTCGAAATTTTTGACACTTTTTCGGTTTTTTCGTTATAAAAGAAGAAATAGTAGAAATACGATATTTTAAGCACTTATACAATTATTTTTTATAAAAAGATTGGCGTTTTGTTTTTTGAAAAATTCTTATTAGTTTTGGAATTATTAAGATTCAAAGTTCCAATTTTTTTCTTATCTTTTCGGTTGTTCACTAGGGAAACAGACGAGTTTTATGTGTTTGATTTCTTTTATTTTCGACGATTCACTAGATATACACGTGAATATTATAAATACAAAAGTTTCCTTGTTTTTTTTCTCTAAGATAGTCAATGATAGTTAGTAGACTTTCTGGATAGTTGAAAAAACATTTAAGTAATTGATTAAATTAATTGATAAGCCAGAAAAGATTTTAGCAGCAGTTTTATTTCGATATTTTGCAGGAAAAGATCTGGAATAAACTACTTATAGGCAGGAGAGATAAGTAGTTTTAATATTAAAAGATAATTATTGAGCCGACGAGTGGGTTGTGCTGGATTGTTGAGATGAAACAAGCGAGCATCGATCGCTAAGATTGCGAAGCAATCTTAAAAGAACTGCGAAGCAGTTCCGGGGGTTGGTGAGCGATAGCGAGCAGGGGGCAGAGCCCCCTAGTAAACTAAATAAAGCTAACGGTTAAGACGTTTTATTATCACATGGGAAGATCAAAAGAAAGTAAACAACAAATGGGTCCTCTCGGTTATATTGTTATTCATTCAATACACTCAAAACTCAACTTTTCAATATCGGAAGGAATTAAATGTTTTTAGAAAAATATATGACTTTTTATCTCCACACTGGTATAGTTCAGAAATTTCCATCAGAAAATTTTGTTACGAATGAAACCAAAAAAGTTTAAGAAATGATCTCGTAACGCAAGTATTTTTTTAAGAAAACGAAGAGAATTTTTTTTGTATGTTAGGAAAGCTTACCTTAAAATAAATCAAGTGATAATTTACCCCCCCTTATCAATTTATTAAGGGGTCATAGGACTCTTAAAACTCAGTGCAGTGAAAAAAACTTTACTTTATATTAATAACTTTTTTCTAGTTTATGAAAAGACTCGGTTTAAACATATTTTTAATCCTCATTTCTTAAACTTTATGTAAAAAATAATTGAATACTTAATAGACATGGTTAAGTTTATACATTGAGTCGAAAAAAAGCAACCTTGACAGTTAAATGTTAGCTTCCATGCATGATAAAATTTGAAGTAATAAGAATTTATCTTTGAAACTTTGAGAGCATCAATAATAAGTAGTGACAATAAACCCGTAGCAGTTTTTAGAGTTTGGAACCTATATTTCATTATTTTCTGAGATAGTAAACTTATAATTTTTTTTGTGTTTTTGACACCTAAGTTCAAATTATAATAAAAAATATTAATTGACTGTCAAACTCAAAATTTCTGCTAGGGGTTAATTGCACACTCATATAGTATACAGGGTGTTTCAAAATTGCGTTGCACGGCTTTTATTCGGAACCAGCGCCTCCTAGGGTCATGGAAGTAAGGTCTACCCCTAGGTAAGTGACCCTGGAGAATCCATTGAGATGACTTACAGATCCTCTAGCGGCGAAATTAAAAAGTTAAAAAAATTAATTTAAAAACTAAAGGAGATAGAGCAAAAACCCCAGTGAGAGTATTGTTGCCAACGTCAAGAAAAACTCACTGAAAAAAATTTGATCAAAGTATCTTGAATATTCGCGGAGATATTAGCATGTGAAAATAGCACTTTTTCAGGGGTCAAAAAGTAAAAAGTTCGCATGTTTGCAAATTTTTCAGTGTTATTGTGTAGTTTTGTGTTTTTTTAGTTGAAAGAACACAAAATTTAATCAAAAAATCAAAAAAATTTGCAAATATGCGAACTTTTTACTTTTTGACCCCTGAAAAAGTGCTATTTTCACATGCTAATATCTCCGCGAATATTCAAGATATTTTGATCAAATTTTTTTCAGTGAGTTCTTCTTGACGTTGGCAACAATACTCTCACTGGGGTTTTTGCTCTATCTCCTTTAGCTTTTAAATTAATTTTTTAACTTTTATATTTCGCCGCTAGGGGCGCTGTAAGTCATCTCAATGGATTCTCCAGGGTCACCTACCTAGGGGTAGACCCTACTTCCATGACCCTAGGAGGCGCTGGTTCCGAATAAAAGCCGTGCAACGCAATTTTGAAACACCCTGTATATGTGAATTGAAGTTTTGAATTTTCATTTAATAGTTAGTTAATTATCTTACATGGAAGCCACGACATCCTAACATTTAACCGCCAAAGCTGCTTTTTTTCGACTCAATGTATAAACTTAACTATATCTATTAAGTATTCAATTATTTTTTTGCATAAAGTTTAAGAAATGAGGATTATAAATATGTTTAAACCGAGTCTTTTCATAAATTAGAAAAAATGTTATTAATATTTTTGGAAAATGTAAAGTTTTTTTCACTGCACTGAGTGTTAAGAGTCCTATGACCCCTTAAAATAACTTATTCATCAGTAATTGTATTCTAGATAATCGTAATTTTATCTCTATCACATGAGATTTACAAACATCCATTATAGAATTATGGAAAGTAAATCAAATGACGTTTTTTTGAGTTTTAATTACTTATTCTTCGGTGTAAAAGTCAAAATGTATCTAAAGTTTAAAATTTTAATAAATTCACTTTTAAATTTGTGTTTTTTAATGTACGACGTGATATACTGTAAAAATACTTTTAAAAAAATAGAAAATAATACATTTTATCGATTTACAAATAAAATATATCTTAACTGATGACAGTTGACTAGTATTTAATAATAACTATTAACCCCTAAATTTTATTTAGCCTAAAAGAGATATTTTAAATTGGATTATATAAAACATCAGAAACATGAAACATTTTGTACTCGTCCCTTTAATAAGAAAAGAAAAGGTCAAGTCTTACCTTGAGAAGGTGATGCTTTACAGTAGCGCTCCACTAAGTGGACAAACAGGTACATCAGTCTACCCATCTAGAATGCAGAGAACACCATGAGAATTTTAAAGAGACTCATATGACGGTCATAGGGTCAAACTTTTGGAAAAGAAAAACGAAAACAAGTTCAGAAAACTTAAGTTAGAAAATGTTTTGACGATCGGCTAAAGTTGTTAAAGAAGATGCATTGGGGAGAAGGAAAAAATACTTCATGACAGGGTAAATGAAAGTATTCTGCTTTTTCACGAATGAAAGCAACTAGATCCACAAAAAATATTGTATTTTTCCATTATTAAAGAAGAAATCTTGTAACATTCAAGTCTTATTAAGAATATGTTTTTCCTCAAAATTTTACAGAAAGTTTACAGAAATTATAATATTTTAGTAAACTACTATAGTTTTTTTCTTTATCTTTTTATTAAAGAAAAATTATTAAATATTAGAAAAGATTATTTTACTTAATACTTTTTGCAAAAAAACAACTAAATCGTAAGCAGGGAGAAAGAGAAATTATGTATATGTATAAGTTGATTATACTTCATAAAATTCGACTTTAATAGAATTAAAGGCCACTTGCGTATTTTGTGAGATAATGGTATATTTGAGAGGGTAAGGGTATCTGTTATAAATAAACCAGTTGTGGTTAGATAATATCCCATTTCTCTTTATAAAGGGGGTTACTTGACCTATTTCGATTTAAGACACTTTTTTTAAAATTGATCCAAAATAAGCTAAAATTTGTGTTTCTCTACATTCTATAATAACTATTTTAGCATTCTGTTGTGTAATCTATATATATAAAAATGAATGTTTGTATGTATTAAAATCGAAGCGTTCCATCAACCTTTTTGGTCAATTTTATGCTTAAAAACCCATATTTCATGCCCAACTTCAGGGCAAAACCACATTGTTGTAAATATAACAATAGAAGATGTAACATTGATTGTTGTAGGCATGATATTGATTGTTGTAGTTTAAAATCCATTGTTGTAGCATAAACATAAAAATGGATCCTTTATTTAACTATTTCCGCATTTGGACTGGCGAAGCCCATCTGTAACACACCAGAATAATCTTTAAAAATGGACTGGCGAAGCCCACTTGTAACCCACCAGGTGATATTTATTAGTGATGGGCAGGTATCGATACCAAATACTTAAGTACTCGATACCTATAGGTATCGAGTGTATTCGATACCCACAAAAGTATCGATACTTTATTGACATAGTTCGTTTTAAATTTTTCAATGAAGTAATCTTTATAATACCTACTGTAGATCAAACGCAGCCTGTTTCCGTTTTCATTTTGCAACGCTCAAACCCAAGTCGTTATCATCCGCGAGAGAAATTTGACGCGGCTAGGTTTTTCCCTCGCCAAATCCTTAGCCTCTATCCACCTCCAGGCCCGTAGCTACGGGGCTTTTTGATGGATCGCTTTCAGTTTTTTGAATATTAGTCTGATTATGGATAGGCCCTAAAAAAATTGTCCCTTCAGGTTCATTTCCCGACATTGAAAAAAGGTACTCGATACCTAAAAGTACTCGATACCTATAAGTATTCGATACCAAAGTATTCGATACCTATAAGTATTCGATACCTAAAATTATCGATTTTGCCCATCACTAATATTTATTAAAAAACTGAAACCCGGGCGAAGCCCGGGTCTAGCGCGTCAGCGCTAGTATATTGATAAAAACCTGCGCGTACGTGATAGCACTCATCATTTAAGAATGGTAGCTGTTATACATTGAGAAACCTTCGTTCAAGTTCTGCTTTCTGAACACACATCTTATGACAGACTAATACCATGCATGCAAGTAATAAAAACTCAGGTGTTGAAACTTCAAGGATGAGTTTCTTTTGTCTTTTGACAGATTCAGAATCACAATTAACCTGGCTATTAGAATGTTCAGTGTAGCATTCATGAAGTAATGTTTTGAATGCTTCTGTATTGAATTGAGAAAATTTCTTAGATGGTGTATTGCAGGGATATTTTCAGTCAACAATATTCACCAGCCGGGGGGATTTTCTCTCCAACTTAAGAGATAGATAGTTTAAAAGATATTATCTCTAAAAAATTCAGGACGTGCTGACTGAAAAAAATTTAAGTTGAATCACAATCTGGACCTATTAAAAGTCTTTTAAGTTATGATTCACAAACATTTTTCCAGTTTATCGTGTCTAAAAAGAACATCTTGTCGACTAAAGGTTCCTGAAGAATTTTATACAAAAATAGCAAGAATATGTTATCCTCCCACAGATTTTAATCTCTGGAGTAAATTTTAAAACTCTTTACATTCAACATTCATTAAATATACGCCAAGAACAACTCGTTTTAGTGAACAGAAAAAACATTTTCACACCTTAGTTTATTGAGTACATGTCTCTTAAGGTCAAGAGGCGTTTCAAAAGCCGCTCACTTTAAAAGGGTGCCCCACTAAGTTTTTTAAAATATCTACCTCTAACGATTATATTTTATTACTAGTTCTTATTCTAGTTTCAATTCAAAGGCATCCAGTATACGTATTATATATCTTATCAGATCACGTAATATAAGAATGGGGATTCACATAGTAATAATAAAAGATTAATTGAATAGATTCTTAAATATTGTAAAGTTAAAGAAAAAACAAGTAATTTAAAAATGTATATAAAGGAATTTAAAAGGAAAAAATAAATATATATTGACAATTTTGTATGAAATTTTTTTCAAATGGTTTTAAAAAATAGAAATATTGAGAAAAGGTTTTAGCTTTTAAAAGCATCTGGTTCTTTAAGGTTTATTTAAGATGTTTACTAGTTATGAAATTTGTATGAATAAGCTTTTACCAATCTGAGGTTCAAAGGAATATAAAAGAACATCTATGAAAAACCTCTATTAAAACCATTTTAATAAGTTCAAAATGAAAAAAAAACAAATTATTCTAAATTAATAAAATGTTTTTAATGAATGCCTATTCTATGCCTTAAAATTTACCTTATGAGCCCTTAAACATTCTCTCCTTTTGTAAACGCCAAAAACTATCTAACTAGTATTAAATATTCTTACTATAATAATAAGAGCACAGAAGAGTAAATTAGTAAAAAAATTTAATGTCACTAAAATTCAGACTACAAATTAATTACTTTAAAATCATGTTTGAGTTTCCCCTCCCACACCCTTAGGGGCCATTCATTAATTACGTAAGGATGATTTTGGCAATTTTCGACCCCCCCTACCCCCATGTAAGGGTACGTAAGATTTTTCAAACCCCTCCCCCTATTCTTACGTAAGATTCCATTTCGTTTTTCAAAATAATAAAATGTTAGAAAAGGATCAGTTTAACAAAAAAAATTACTTTTAGTTCGACTTTTGACAGCTGGGAGATGGATTCAACAGTTTTATTTTTTTATCTTATCTTAATGGTACTACTCCAATAAAAAAATATACATTTTATATACCTTAATTTTTTTTAATTAAAGCTTTGATAATATACTCGATAATTCGATTTTTAAGTTTTTATGGGGTTAATTCAATAGTAATTTGATTAGAATAATTGGAATTTGCTTACATTAACTTGGAAAATCTTACTTAAGAATGGGTTTGATCCCCCCACCCCCAAGTAAGGGTATGTAGAGATTTTCCCAACCACCCCTCCCCCTCGGGACCCTTACGTAATTAATGAATGGCCCCTTATTTCAAATGAATTAACTCACGCAAATCTGATTTCACAAATCATAATACAAACCCCAATATTGTTTCTTTTAAAAAATACCCAAACACTACTCACCTTTTCTTCGTACGTTAGCATCTCCCACATGGGAATGGCACTGGGCACGGCCGTACTGACCGTCAACAGAAACACGAGCAACTGCCCGACTCCTCGAACCCCCATCCTCGACATTGTCTCAAAAATCGAACAACTCTTGTCACCGTTCCAAACCTTCGAGCATCACTACTATCCCACCTGTTGAACTGTCTGCCTTGCCTGGGTCCGGCCGGCAGCGCTTATATGTGGACGAAGGGAGCGAAAGGTCAGGAATGGAAGAGACGGATGAAGGGAAAAACCAGCGCATCTCCCTTTGGGGTTGCTGTCAGGACGGAGAGCCACATTTGGCAGTCGAGCTTTGTTGAATCTGCCCTTTGTTTCTGCTTCTTTATTTTATTTTTTCGACTGCATAAAAATGTGTCATTTGATGGAGATGCCGAGTGGGATTTTCCACGTGCGAGCCGGTATTCGCCGTGTTTACAGTGATGTTTTGTTGGGGGTTGGTTCATTAGCTTTCCTGTCCATGGTCAGCCTTGTAAGGCTGAAAAATATACTTGAGTCTTTTGTTTCTTGTGCTTTACGTAATGTACATTAAATCAATGATTTAGATCCTAATTAGAGCGAAAGTCCACAAGAAAATTGTTGAGTAGAAAAATAGTTGGGGTTTTCTTTCACTCTCATTTTTCTTTCTGTCTTTCTAATTTTCCCTCTCTTTCTAAACCTTGTTATCTTTTTCTGTGATTCTCTTTCTCCCTTTTAAGGTATCATTTATATTTTCTCAAACCTTTTCTCTTATCCGATTGTTTTTTCTATGCCATTCCGAACTAAGGTGAATGGTATTCAGGAAGGATGCAAAGAGTGCTGATTTTGCTCAGGAATTCGATTTACATCTAATGTAAACAGGTTTAGGGCTATCCAAAATAGTGATAGAATGGAATATTTTTCATTACAAAGTGCTTTACACATTTATCCCAGAAAATCCATAGCATTTTTCATTATTTGAGAAATTGGTGGTAAATAGTAGCGAGACTATTTTAATTTTCTATTTATTTGATGCAAATGAGGAAAACATCACAAAGGTGAACTTGCTTCAAAATTCAAGGTACCTACAGGGTACTTCTTCAATACCTACTTCAATTTATAGGAATTTATCCGTTTGTAAGGATAGTTGGAAGTTGTACAAGATAAAGTTTACTAATTAATTAATTTTTTAATTAAATTTTAATGGAAAAAATGCGTTCCATTTTACTCTTATAAGGGTGAAGAACTGCAATTTACAAAGTAAAAGTATAGGGACATGTGTTACTAATTTCTTTTACACTTTTTAGACAAAAAAGATAAGTGTATTAAAGATATTATTGAATAATTCAAATTTCTACCTATTAGGACAGTGTTCAAGTGGTCCATTTAAAATTATCTTATAGAAATGTTGGACATAATCAACAAATAACAATTAAGTTCAATTTTGTAACTGTTGTAGATACTATTCGATTTTTGTTTGCTCATTTCGAAATAGTATTAAAAAACAAAGAATGCAAATTTTGAATAGTAATTTAAAAGTTAGCAATAATATAATTATATTTAAAATTATCTCTTTGCTTATTTAGTTTTGGGAAAAAATATATCTTTGCTTATTTAGTTTTGGGGAAAAAATTATCCACGGGAGATTAATAATATTGTGGTTAATTTCAATTTTAAATTTTCAAACCATTAAGATAAAAATAGTTCAACCTTTATTTGTGTTCTTATTTTACTTTTCTCTTTTCTTATAATGTAACCAAAATAAAATCTCTGTTATAAACCTTAATCCATCCTTTTAGCAGAATAACGCATAAAAATTACAATAAGGAAGTTGCATGTGTCAGATTTTCAAAAACAAACAAGTGTTCCGTATGGTTTTTTGTATGGTAAAATGAAATATCTAGTCAGTTTTTCAAAAAAATGTACAGGTAATTAAATATTTTAATTTAAAAGTCGAGAAAAAAACACGTGACTGAAAACGTTTACTGTTTAAACTATAAGATGACGTCAACAATAATACCATCAACTCCATTGCTTTACAACAATGTTTAATATAAGATGACGTCAGATCCAAACTCTTGGCGTTTTCGCGCGCTTTTAAAAAGGGGATTTTTGTTAATTTTTTTTGGCAATCAAAAAATTTCTCGATCGGCCTCAAATTTTGGGTAGTTTCTTATTTTTGCAAGAGGAATCGATTAAAAAAATAAAAAATAATCATGCAACTTCCTCATTATAGTTTTTTTTAGTAGATTGACAAAGAGAGTCTCTTTCAATATTGCTCTCATTTCAATGAAATGTGTGGTCTACTCTTTATTTTAAATTTATGCATAACAAGCAAACCATGACCTCTATAAACTCACATTCTGGCGAAGTAATAAAACTTCGTTTTATGACAAATTGCCATAACGTCGTCAGAACGAAGGCTACCTAATTTGAAAAAAAAACTTTTAATAAAAAACAAAATAAGTTTTTTTATTAAAAGCAACAAAATTAGAAAATTTTAAATATAAACTTCTTATAATAATAACAAAATAATTCTAAAATAACAAAATATTTTTATTTTGTTTTTAAATATTATGTATCTGGAACCTGTTATTGGGTTCAAAAAGTTTTGAATAAATTAATGAAGTGCGCAAGAATTATATCTGTGAAAAATTCCCATTTAAGAAACTAACTAGTTTTTTTAACACTTAACTATTCGACCTTTAAAACTCAAATGGTGAACTTGGTTTACTATTTGAGTTTTAAAGGATGCTGATTTATTTCTAGTTCGCCTTTAAAAAGAGTTTACATCAAGACAAATTTAAGAATTAAAAGTTTCCTGTGACCCAAGTTGAGTGCGTTTTTATTTACCAGATTTTTTTATTATGTGTTTACTTACCATTTCAAATATTTCCATCGCTTAATTTAAATGCTAGTTCCATAACGATGGCCATTATACTACTATACTACTATTAAACATCAGGGTAATTTTGTGACGGTTACTAATAACAAAGGTAAACGAAAAGAAATTAAAAAAAAGAACATTTAAATAATCCATTACCTTGAAGAGTTGCAAAAGAGATTTTACTTTTATAATTAAGATATAATTTATAATAAAGACTGAACTAATAGTAATTTTTTGAAGAATTATTTTATTCTATTGCCTTTTGTGGAAATAAACATGAGTTCAAATTATCCTCTAATATTCTAGAGATTTTCCATTACAACCACTGAAGTAAGGATAACACTGTTCTACAAATTTGACCTTCAAAATTTTTTCCTTGATGAAAATAGTCATCTCTTATAGATTTTGGGTCGCTGAATACGAAAATCACCATTAAAATTCTCAATTGACTCAGGATTTTCGGGGAACAGCCCCTCCCCCTTTTTACGTTTTTCGACGACCTTATAACTTTAAACTCGATTTTCAGGGTCAAAAAGCATTATTATAGTCTTCAAATTGCTCCCCAGTTAACAAGAAATGTTCAAATTAATAAAATATGATAAATTTATAACAAATGGATAGGGTTAAGGGGTAATTACCCCCCTAAAAATACAAAAAAATAGCTAAAAATTATAGAGGTTTCTATACGCTATTTTTTCCTCTTATTTTTTACGCAAATACCGTTTGAAGGGTCCTAACCCTTCCCCAAGGACCCAAATTTGATGACAATATGCAGCAATAATTTTTACTAAAAGCGGTTGAGGTGTTAGCCTCCCAGAAGTCCCCGCGGAAGAGTTCGAAAAACTTCCAGAATCGCGAAGGCGCTCGCGAGTTCAGGAATTAATATCGATGATTTTGAAAAGATTACAAATGATGTTTTTCTTATATTTTGGGTGTATCCTAAGTAGAAACTCTTCAGTTCTTTAAAAACTGACCGGTTTTCGGGAGTGAGGATTCCTTGTTTCAAGATGTTAATAGATGCACGGCTGTGGATAACAATTAGGGGGCATCCCCTTAAAAACTGAGGGTGATGGAGGAAAATGGGTGTCATATTTGAATTCAGCAGATCATTTTACACAAGAATCAGCTGAAATTCAGTAAGTGGCTTCAAATTTTTTTTTGTACAGCACAGTTAAACTCTAAGTGCGGCATTGAACCCTTCCGTGGGTGCTCTGGGGGCGCTCTCACCTCAACCGCTTTTAGCAAAAATCATTGCTGCATATTGCCATCAAATTTGGGTCCTTGGGGAAGGGTTAGGACCCTTCAAACGGGAATTGCGTAAAAAATAAGAGGAAAAAATAGCGTATAAAAACCTCTATAATTTTTAGCTAATTTTTTGCATTCTTAGGGGGTTAACTACCCCTTAAACCTATCCATTTGTTATAAATTTATCCTATTTTATTAATTTGAACATTTCTTGTCCCCTGGGGGGCAATTTGAAGATTAAAGCAATGCTTTTTGACCCTGAAAATCGAGTTCAAAGTTATAAAGTCGTTAAAAAACGTGAAAAGGGAGAGGGGCTGTTCCCCGAAAATCCTGAGTCAATTGAGAATTTTGATGGTGATTTTCGTATTCAGCGACCCAAAATCTATAAGAAATGACTATTTTCATCAAGGAAATTTTTTCAGTGTAGAACAGTGAATGAGTACAATTTAGTGAATAATTTTTCTGCTGCGTTCTGTGAAACTAAATATGGATATAGTGTTGAAAGGTGGGCTTACTCCCGGAACAAGATTCGAGATGGGGCGGTATCAGAAAGTGATTATTAATGCACAGGCGGATCTCATTTCAGTGATTTCTACCTTCTGGACTCGGATAACCTTTCCAACGCCCATGGGTCAGAGAGATTTCCTCGTTTTATCGCTCCGTAAATCTCACTTCTGAGAACTTCACTTGCTCGTCTTAAATTGCTAGCTGCCATCATTGTGCGATTATTTCTACAGATAGTAATTCGCGCATTCCATTTGAAATTCTATCATTATGTGGTTTCTCTATAAATGTTATTATATAAATTGGATATGGGATGAACTGCTTATTTTATAGTTTTATAAAGATTTTAGTAAAATAAAAGTTTTGTTGATACTTAACTCTTAAAACGACAGTCTCAAAACTGAGTAAAAAGTACTCAAACAGGCTCCGATCCAAAAATACTCAAATTTGAGAACATGAATATACTCAAAAATGAAACATGAGCTCATTTTTGAGTTCAAGCTCAAGATGTTTCATTTTTGAGTACGCACAAATTCAGAAATGAGTACATTCATGTTCTCAAATTTGAGTATTTTTGGATCGGAGCCCGTTTGAGTACTTTTTTACTCAGTTTTTTGAGACTTTCGTTTTAAGAGTGTTGATTGTTCTATGTTCACTCCAATAAAAACTTGTTGATTTAACAAAGAAATAATATCAGTATAGCTATGCTGCCAAAATACCCTGTAATTTGTCTAGGGAAATCCGGTTATAGTAATACAGACCTTTAATGTATGAAACATGTCTTTGTAGGTACCCTTTTAAATGATATTATCTGTCTATGTAGTCTGAATGTGGAGTCTGTATCAACATAACAGTATTTCCCTGCACAAATTACAGGAGTTACTATCTGGTAGTATAACTCACGATATTTTTTTGTTAAATAAACAGGATTATACAGAGTACTCAAATTATAAAAAATAGTTTAGCATCAAATTAGATTACATTTTACGTATCAAATTAGTTCTTTCGCTATAATACCTTTTATGCATAATTATAGCATTGTTCTCGGAATCCATCTCGTAATTTTGAAAGCTAACAAAAAAAAAACTTCATATTACTAAAATATTAATTTTACATTCACACATCACATATTTTGTAGATATTTATAATCAAACTGATACTGTAAAAATATTTAGTAAAAATTTTTTTTGAGCTCACAGGAACAGGAACAATACATGAATATTCGGGATTATTTTAAATGTCAAAATGACAACGAACTTCATTTTCAAAAACATCTCTGCTAAAATAGGAATTTCTTTGTTATACCTACTTTGGAATCTTTCAATTTCAAGAATTTAAGAAAATAAATGATTTTATGTCCAACCTGTTTCCTTCAACCTGTTCAAGTATTGTACCTATACTTAAAAATATAACGATCAAACCAGAAAGAACATCATATTTATAAATTACAAATTGAAACCATCTGGTGATTCTTCAGGAGAGAAAAACCTGGCCATGATCTATCCCATTCTAAAATTATGTACTGCACTGAAAACAAGCGCCGCAGTAAAGGTGACATGTAAAACCATTTTTTCTGCCAAAGTACTCTTGAAGCAGCAAAACTCGATCAAAGTGTACAGTTCCGTCGATTTATTCCATTCAGAAAGATAAGATGAAGGTCGGATTACATTATTTCATTACTAAAAATGTGTTTTCCTCCTTGGTTAAGAAGTTTTAAGGTACATGAAATAGCGTAGGTTTTTTTACCAAGTTAGCTTAAAATACAAAAAGATTATTTTGCATTCAGTTTAACAAGAATAAGAAAATAAACAGGGATTTATCTTCCATTATAATCATTTATATCTTCATGGATATCCTCAGCTTATAATTAAATTTTCTAAAAGGGATCTTTATTTGTATTAAAAATTGAAGAATAAAACACTCTCTTAAGACAGAACTAAACTAAGATTTTTTACTTAATAAATTATTTTGAAGCGTAACTGTATTTATTTCATCAAGTAATTTTAATACGATTACGAAGATTTTTTACAGTTTTATTAATACCCATTAAAGTTATATTACTTTTTTAATCAATATTAAAATAATTAAAAAATCATCTTCGTCATCATTTATTTCATATAGAAACTACAACTTCAAAAAATTTGAATTTTTCACATTTTTAAAAGTATTTTATTTAGAAAAACAAAGTCAAGTGTTTCAAAAGAGTAAACCGTGACTTTTATTTGTATTAAAATGAATTCTTCCTAAATAGATCATCACACTATATTTCTTTTTAGAGTACTCGACTTGAATATTTCCACGCCGCGCATTTGAGAAAAATCTCGAACCGGCATTTTAAAGTTTTCACGTGGTAAAAAGCGTGGCATTGTGTACATTCTCCACGATGATTGAGATGCGGAATCCTCTCATCCACTTAATCATCCAGCTAGCGCGGCGAGTCTCCTTTCTTTATTCCACCTTGTTATTGAGCATCCCACTGCGTGACAAATCTTCCGATCCCGAGCCTCCTCCGAAAACAACCGGCGTCGAGGCTCCTGGCTGACCAAACAAGGCAGGAAAGACATGCAAATAAGAAGAAGGGTCGAGCCGAAAGGGTAATAACCAAGCGGCGCCTGCGAGATGCCCATCTTCCGCTTTTTTAAACTTATATGCACCTCTCTCTGACGTCACCACATCTTCATTTATTTATTTATTTATTTGGGTTCTTCCAAGGTCAAGGACAAGAATGGCTCCTTCTTGCCGCCAGGTGAGATTATCGTATTCTGCGGGATTCCCCATCGCAGCGACGATCGTATTACGTCTGGACATCTTTCTCTTTTGTTTCCCCCCGCTGCGAATAAATTCCTCGAATAACGAAATGCCGGGCTGCCGGCTTTCGCATCTATTACGAGGAGCATTAACATGCATTACAAGCGACTCCGAGTCGAGTTGTAATAGATAAAGTGACATTCCACCTCCTGTCAAAAGTGTTGCCATTCAACCTAGACAAGTGTAATGGCGGTGCGCTATGATTGATTGTTTGTTTTCGAGAAGTTTTCCACGTGGAGTTAAAGAGGTATGATGGCCGGTACTATGGGGAATTAAAAATACCCGTTTTTTATAGAACGGTCCGATAAAGTGTTTAAAACCAGGTTTACATCTAAAAATGTATACATCTCCCATTTGGACACGTGTGAAAAACTAAAGTGGGTTAAATTGGTAATTATTTCCTACTCCAAGGGAGAACTCTCCAAGGAGACCTTAGAAAGGCAAAGAACAGCAAAGGAAAACTCCGTATGAATTCTTAGAGAAACTGTTGTGAAGCAAGGGAGGGGAATCCAATAAAGGAGCGCAACTTAAAGTTGCAGAAGAGGAAAGGATGCAGAAGAGTAAGAGAAGCTCACGGAGTGCACTTTAAAGTCTTTAAAGAGTTTGCTAAAGAGCAAGATGGTGTTGAATAATAAGATAGTCTCTTATGTATTCCTAGAGAAGGATGAAGAAGAGCTAGGGAAGCTCTCGTATGAATGCTTAGAAAGGATGCCGAAAGCAAGAATAGCCCATCAACAAAAAGTTTCATTACATTTTTTAGGGAGGCGAAGAAGACCAAGAGAAAACCCAAATGGATCATATTAGAAAAGATGAGGAAGAGCAAGGGAAAATTCTTGGTATTCCTCAGAAAGGATACGTAAGGTCAACTTAGGCCACACTAGAGATCCTTAGAGGATGATGATAAAAACAAGGAAATTTACCATATGGATATAGTATAAGAATACTGAAAAAAGCAAGAGAGCTATCTTAATGATTATTAGAAAGGATGCAGAAGAGCAAAACAAGGCCCTATATGGATTCTTAGAAGGAGATGTTGAAGAGCAAGATAATCCTTGGTATGGATCCTTAGAGAGAATGCATATAAGAGAATTCTCTATATGGACCCTTACAAAGGAGGAAAACTGTCAAACTACACTTATTATTGGGAGAGAGATGTCCAACTTCGGGGGAGGTTAGGTCGCTGTAAAGCCCCACATTTTACTTTTAAAAACTTACATCCATAAAACTTTTTGCGTAACATTACAAAACTACAACTTAAAGCTTTCCGCATTAACAAAGCCTGAAAAAGCCAATGGAATTTCAATCTCGATAAAGTTGTTTTTCCCGCATTTCGAACGGAACACAAGAAGAAGCAAACTTTACGGGTGAGCGAGCGTCAAGACTCGCCGGAGAATCCGAAAAAGACCATAAAAGCCAAATTCCACTCAATAAAAGGGCCGAAATTGAGAAAATCTCGTAAGGACAGGGATTAGTAGAGGAATCTTGTTTTGAAGTAAAAAGATATGTTTAGAGAAAATATTTTTTACGTCGCGAGTGTTTTATTGCGTTTTCACGGATAGTTAAGTGAACAAAAACGCAAAATCCGTAATATTTTTCAATCCATGAGAAATCTGTTGATCAAGGAACAAACCCAGTCTTTGAACGTGGGAGAGATCCTCGAATTTCTCATCTTTTTCTAAGCCCCTTGAAAGAAAAGAGAAGGTTTGAACAAGTGAACTTGTGAAATATGATTGAAAGAATCAAAAGAAATGATCAAAATTAAGAAAAATATCATGTTTGATGTTTTTTAGTCAAAAAATTCACATGAAACTTACGAAATTTAAACTTTTACTTGGTTTTCTGGTCTTATCAATCATACTTAACAAAATAATTTACATTATTTTGAATGAACATTATTAGAAAAATGTAGTATGTCTCTGCAATCTTTCACTAGTGAGGAGACCGTTCCCGTTACATATGCCCTCCTAATTTCGAGCTTTATTTAGAATCAGAAGCTCCACTCGAATAAGATTTGGGGGAGGCTATCATCCACATTATTTAGGCCGTCCAGCGTTCACCCGAATTTTTTAATTTCCGGTAAAAAAAAGACGTGCAGAACTGGCTGAAGCATAAAAATTAGTTTTTAAAATCATTATGTATTCTTGGTACACTAAAAGTACACTAAAAATAGCTAGAGTTTCTTGTTAAGGATCGAATTTTCAAAAATATCCTCCTTATCAATATAAAGATAATAGTTTAAAAGAAATTTATACAAACGTTCATTCAATGATTAAAAATCTTAGCATTTAAGAGGAAGGGTTGAAATGTAAAAGTTATTTTTTGTAATTCATGTAAAAATTTAAATTTCATATTTTTATGTAATTTTTTTTTCGATCAAGAAACCAACAAACATGATTGTTTGCAGAACTGAACTTGAACATTTTTATCACTAGAAGTACTATGCATCTAGTTTAGAAGTTAACTCTTGGTTCACTTTAAGAGTTGAAGCCTCTATTCTTCTATCACCCCTCTTTTGGTTGTAATTATTTTTTAATGTCAAAATAACTTTTGTAAAGTTGTTTTTTCTGCATTTAAAAAAGCTAATAATTCTCCAGGACTATAGTTGTTAAAAACCTGAAATCAGTCCCATTTTGTTCGTAATAAGGAAGTTGCATGTGTCAGATTTTCAAAAAGAAACAAGTGTTCCGTATGGTTTTTTGTATGGTAAAATGAACTATCTAGTCAGTTTTTCAAAAAAATGTACAGGTAATTAAATATTTTAATTTAAAAGTTGAGAAAAAAACACGTGACTGAAAACGTTTATTGTTTAAACTATAAGATGACGTCAACAATAATACCATCAACTCCATTGCTTTACAACAATGTTTAGTATAAGATGACGTCACATCCAAACTCTTGTCGTTTTCGCGCGCTTTTAAAAAGGGGATATTTTTAAATTTTTTTGACAATCAAAAAATGTCTCGATCGTCCTTAAATTTTGGGTAGTTGCTTATTTTTGCAAGAGGAATCGATTAAAAAAATAAAAAAAATCATGCAACTTCCTCATTTTCTTTTCTTTGATTTTATGTGCATCATAACCACCTTTTTAAAAATTTAAAATTCACATTTCTCCAAAATTTCAAGTTAAAAATAAAATAAGAATCTGTTAAATTTTGGCAACTCTCTAAACATTTCTCAAGAGCGATTCACTCATGCAGAATTTGTAAGATCACTTGAGGATTTTCGTATGATTTGAAACACACAAAAAATTTCACATAAATTTCAGAAAATTCAACTCCGATTCCATTCCGTTTTTCTTCCCCTGTGGCTATAGGCACAACGAAATCTGTCAAACCCTTACGACAGGGGTTTTCGACCCTGGCGTAACGGATTAATATTTAAAGATTAAGCCAAAATTTTGCAAAAATCATTAATTTGTATGATGGAACAAATCGGGAAGGGGCGTTGCATAAAATTACTCCAACTTGAAAAATAAAGATTAATCCCCCTAATGCAGATTAAATTAACTAAATGTTGGGAACAACCTCTGTAAGATTTTGTACCGAATCAGTTCACAGTAGTATTTTCTGAAATTTTTGTGAAATTTTTTGCATTTTTAAAATTATGAACACATTTAAGTGATTTTATGAATTCTTCACGAGTGAATCGCTATTATTGCATAATTTGAGGGAATGTTTAGGGATTTGGCAGAAATTTATGTTTTAGGAATTAAAAAGCTTTAAATTTTCTTATTAAAAGTTTTTCCAGGAAATTTTTTTCACTTTTTTGAAATTTTGAAAACAAAATTTTTGAAAAAGGTGGACGCGTGATACACATTAAATAAAAGATAATAAAATTACGAACAAAATGTGACTTATTTTAGGTTTTTAAATGGTATAGTTTTAGAGGTATTGGCTTTTTCAAATGCAGCAAGAACAACTGAACAAAAATTCTTTTGACTCACTATCGAAAGAGGGGTGATAGAAGAATGGAATCTGGAGCATTATATATATCTAACTGTATTAATTCCTCATAAAAAATTATGAACAAAATGTGTGGGTTCAATATCTTTGGTTTTTTAGCTGTTTTGTAAAAAAATCATCACTTTTTTAATTCAGTTTGTTAACGTTCCCAAGCTATACGCCTTTCAATGCGTTTCTCTAAAATGTAAATAAATTAAATCATTAAAAAATTTTAAGCGATGTAAATTACGCAAATTCATACGTAACGCATACCTCCTTTTAACACACGGAAAACATTTCATAACATTAACTTAGATATTTTTTATAGATGACAAGAATTTCCATGAAAGCCCTCTATGGAAAGTGAGAAATTTATAACGCATAGAAATGTTATCAAAGATCAAATCTAGAAAGCTTTATCTCTGCCATCACTGCCACTAATGGTAGTGACAGGACCGTCACATTCCCTGTGTCCCAGTTTTTTCTCCCATTCCTGGACATCACCTCTAGACAGGTATGGGAGAAACCCCATCAAAAAAAGACCCGAAATTCCCCCGACCGGGTGGTTGTTTTTCAGCAGCGGCTGCTAGCGATAATTTTTCTTCCCCAGATATACATTCTCCCTTGAATTCATTTCAACAACGACGGTGACATTGAAAACGGGAGGAATGCCGGACAGAGTGTCGCTTTGCCCGAAAAAAAATCGGAAAGGGGAGATCCGAAGGTCGGCGAATTGAAATTCCTGATACGGGAGTTTTGTCTCAGTTTACGAAAGTGTTGTCTTGCACTGACCTTCGAAGGTGAGCAGGTTGCTGGAGGATTCTGTGCCACTTGACAAGAACATCCTCTAGGCAGGGATCATCTGCTTGAAAGGGAATAAGGTTTGCGCATACAGCGATTCCAGCGACACGACTAGTCAAAACTTCCCACAAAGGATGACGTAATACTATGTCATAGCACTAAGGACCAATGGCAGGATAAGATTCTAAAACGACAGGAAATTTTTGATCGTTTTCCCCTTGACGACCGGTCGCATCGAACGAATCGCTGTATGCGTAATATAAACCCGACCTAAGCCTTAGACGAGATTTGATAATTCATTTTGATTATTACAAACGAAAACAAGCTTCGATTTACACAGCATTCCTTAACAGTACTTACTCTACTGAGAAATTCAAAATAAAATATTAAAATAAATCATTATCATTAAGAAAGGATCATTTTTTAGCAGAAAATTTTTCCTTTAATTTCAATCATAAAAATCATTTAAAAGTATATATAGTTTTATATGCTTTGGTATTCAATTTATTTGTAAGAATAATTTGAACAATTAGAATTATCTTTAAGTTTTATCTAAAATACATAATCTTTCATTATTTATGATGAAAATATGGTGTTAAAATATTCTATTTTTACTTTTAGCGGAACAAGTTCTACTTTTAAAGTGCATCTCAAAATTGAAAATAGTAACAGAAGATATCTTTAATTTTTAGCAGACATTTTACTTTTAAAGAATGTAATGGTTGTGTGATAAAAGTTATATTTATATGATATTTGTTAAGATTGAATAAAAATTGTAGTTTTTAAAATCAAAGCTAAGAAAGTTTGAAGAAAAAAACAAATTATTTTTAACTAAAAGTAAAAGATTAAAATATATTCAATGTCTTAGTTATTTATTTTCAAGATTAACATATATTTAAAATGTTATAGAATTATAAAAAAAATTCCAGCATTTAATTTACTGGGCTGCTTGAGATTAAAACAAAAAAGGGCTTCAGAAAAGAGGCACCTGTTTTTTTAACTCTTTCTTAAGAATATTTAGTATGTTTATATTTTTCTCCGTATTACCGTAATTATTATTATTTAAACATTTTTTATTTATTTTTTCTACATGCAAATTAATGATGGTATAAAAATGAAATATTTAAAAGGGTTTCTTATTAACAACAAAACCATTCTTGATTATTCAAATTATTTAATCATTAATACGAACTCCTGTAAATGACGTTTCACCACACGTCCCAATTAGATCTGTAAATGTTGTTTCACTGTAAGGTCTCATTTGTTGCAGAGAAGCAATAACTCTGTGGATAAAGGTGCGGTAGTAGAACATGGCGCTCATGTTTTTTCCCATTAAAAACTTTAGAACACGCCAATAACAACCGAATAAAAGAGATATTTTGAAGTAGTAGAATAAAAATTTCAATAAAAAATTATGGGGGTGCACATGTTTCTCTTTGCACCCTTCTAGCAGAGGTAACAGAGTGAATACTTAAGCGTTTCAGAACTTGCACACTTCTCTAGGTTTTTCTATTTAGATCTTTTTTAAACAAAGCGTTGATTTTCACTTTCATCAGACTTGCAAAATTATTATAAAAGATAGTGTTTAGAAATATGATAGGTCACACATTTTTTTTGTTGGAGGCTAACAGTTGAATGGACTATATCCGTCTTGAGGTCACATTTTCTCCATCATGTGACCTACTGAGCTTGCAATTGGTTACCGCAGAGATAGTTTGTAGTGAGATATGATAATAGTGAGTTTGTTTTTCCCGATCACGTGATCAATATGGGCGTGGCCGAATATAGTCCATTCTTATAGTTTTTCTTTACTCTTGGCTTTTATCCTTTCAGTGCATAAATATAATCCGTCTGACGATGACATTGTTTTCTATTACCCGTCCGCGTGCGTCTTAGCACTGAAACTTCATTTTACAGAACTAATTTTACCTTCTGATTTAACCATAGATTGTAAAATTAACTATCAATAAAATTTTAGGCAACTTTTTACTGAAGTAAATCTCGTTGTGTAAATGGTTACTTTTCGTTCTATAATTTTATAAATCAGCTCTCTCTCTCTCTCTCTCTCTCTCTCTCGCATTAAAATTAAAATTATGATTCCCTGATTTTAAAAATTGAGGGCCGAAAATTTCCCGTTTTTATCTTGGGATTCATCGCCCTCAAACTATTTTTACTAAATTCAAAAGATTCGTATTCTAGTCTATAATTCTAAAATTTGCATATAACTTATGTGAGTGGAGGAGGTACCTTAGAAATAAGTGACTCATTTAATCGTATGTTTTCTTTTTAGAAAATCGGCCCTGCAATGAAGACATTTTCCCCAGAAAAAAAACAATATTGCGTAGTATTGCCAGTTCATAATTTTTTTCATGCATTTATCCCAACTCTTCTTCTCTTTAAGAGCTTTTTCTTACAAATATGATCAATGTTTTTAAGGTGTCGAAAAGCATGCCACTATTGGTGTCTAAGGTTTATTTTCCCGAATAAACACCTAAAAAGTAGATCTGTCCTTT
This sequence comes from Tetragnatha versicolor, assembly GCA_024610705.1. Classification (NCBI taxonomy): domain Eukaryota; kingdom Metazoa; phylum Arthropoda; class Arachnida; order Araneae; family Tetragnathidae; genus Tetragnatha; species Tetragnatha versicolor. Next base: position 7,723,183 of record JANDEH010000006.1, on the reverse strand, counting down.
CTATTGAAATCCACGTGCCCACCTATTCCTGCGTGCGGCAGAATGACTTGTTGACGCCACTTCTACAATCTGAAAGATGACACTTCTGTGTCGTTGGAAAAAAAATTCTGGTCCGATTCAAGTTGTCACGCGGTTTGCAATGCCCGTCACGTCATCTTCGAGTAAATCAGGCGAAGTGACATTGTTGATTTCCCCAGTCTCTATGGGCGGCTCAAGGCTGACCATGTTTGGTTCATTTGGAACATTTTTTGTTGGCACTGAAAGTGTTCCTAAAAAGCTCTTATGAAAATACCTTTTCAATTTTCACAAGATCAAATTTACCGAAAATGTAACTCAATTTAGAATCATTATGGGATGTAATATACAGTATCAATAGTCTAAATTAAAGCACCATGTTTTTCAAGGAGAGGGAGATTGTGTGGTCCAGTTGCAGCTATAAAATAAATACAAGGTGTTTCAAAAATCCGTTTCACTGTTTTTATATGGAACCTACGTCTTGGAAGTAAGGTGTACCCTAAGTAAGGTACCCCTATGTAGGAATAAATATAGGAATTCTTATATTTTGTTTAGGAATTTAGGAATTTTTATGTTTGACCATGCGGAATTCATTTGATATCGCTTAGAGTGCCCCTAGTCGCGAAATAAGGAAGTTTAAAAAATTAATCAACAAACTAAAGGAAAATATTTTTTTTTCAATACTAGGGAGCTACCGCCCCCTGCTCGCTATCGCTCGCCAACCCCCGTTAACTGCTGACGCTGATACTTAAGGATCTCTTTGCCATCCTCACAAAACACAGCTCACAGCACTTACTCATTTTATAAAACATTCTTAAAACAGGGGAACTACTTCTCTGGGGTATTCTTTCAAAAAAGGGGAATATTCATTCAGCGGCGAAATTTTAACAGTTCCTTTATGGCAATATGAATTGGCGGATCGCCATTTAATTCCAAGAAAATTAGTAACAAAGCAGTGTAAACTTTCTTTTACCATTTCCCCAAGGTAATGTTTTTCTCACACAGATCCATTCAAAAGCACTGAAACATCTCCGGAATAAATTTTACTTTCTTAAAATTTGTAATGATTTTCATTGATTGTCTGTGAAAAATGTAGTAATTATCGTAAACATCACGAAAATTTAGAATTTTGCTTCATGAGAACAAATAAACATCGAAATTGTGTCAGTTTCATAGCAATGACACGAATGTTCTGACTTTCGATTTTTATCTTTATTTCTAAAACATTCCCCCGCCATATCTAGTTTTGCGTTTGGCATTATAAAAAAAGTTACCTTTTACTACCTTAAATAATATAACTTGCAAAAGGATATAAAAATAATTATTATTGTAATAAATAAATGCAAAAGTTCAAAATTTCTGAAAGCGAGTTTATATTTTATTGTAAATATAGTAATGATTAGGTTGCCACAACGACAAAGATAAATATATAAATATGAATTAATTATTTAAAAATAAAAGATAAATTAATTATACATTGTTTTAAATATAATTAAAATCGTTTGAACAGCAAAAATATAAATATTGTTAAAAAGAATCCAATATATATTTTTTAAATTAGTGTGATAAATAGAAATATGATTATTTAATGTATTTGAATGTTAAAAAACAGTGAAATATATTTTCAATTGTTTTAAAATTCATAGTTTCTTGCTTTGTAACTGCGACCTTATCCGAAATCTAAAAAAATGGAAATATTTTAAAATTAAGAATTTTTTTGAAAAATCGAAGGGCTTACTCGGAAATCCGGAAAGAATTCGGACATTTTGATACCATATATGTGTCATTTGGTTCAGTAATTAAAAAGCCTTTCTCTGGAAACCGTTCACCAAAAACTTTTTTTTAGAATAGAGAGAAATCTAAAAAAATGGAAATATTTTAAAATTAAGAATTTTTTTGAAAAATCGAAGGGCTTACTCGGAAATCCGGAAAGAATTCGGACATTTTGATACCATATATGTGTCATTTGGTTCAGTAATTAAAAAGCCTTTCTCTGGAAACCGTTCACCAAAAACTTTTTTTTAGAATAGAGAGAAGAGATTATGACAAACGCACAGAAAAGTTTCATGATAATATCTTACATATTCGAGGAGATATTTGGGAAGTGCTTTTTCAGGCCTTAAAAAATCCCAAATTTCCAAGTTTCTTTGATTTTTTTTAATTAAAAATATCTTTATTTAAATAAAAAAACTCAAAACTATATGAGAACACTGAAAAACTTGCAAATTTGCAAATTTTGTTTCTTTTATGCGGCAATGGGCTCTTTTTACATGCTAATATTTCCTCCAACATTTAAGATATTTTCATGAATTTTTTTCTGTGAGTTTGTAATAATATTTTAGATAATTTCCTCGTCGAAGTTTTTGTTCTGTCTCATTTAAATTTGTAATTATTTTTTAAACCTTCTTTTTTTTGCCACTAGGGGTTAAATGGTCTCAATAAATTTAGCATGGTGACTTACCAAGGCGTTCACCCTACTTTCAAGACCATCAGAGACGTTGGCTCCAAATAAAAGCCGTGAGCACTTTTGAAACACCTACTTTTATAAAGAATTTAATGTTCCCTTGATTTTTCTTTTTGTTAAGATAAAATCTCTTAAAGTTTTCCTATCCTAAAATATGTTTTAAAAATCTTTTTTGGAACTTTTCAAAAAAGGATTGAAGTTACTATTTGGATTATTTTAATCAGTTAGTAGCGGAGCAGTATTATAAGTTTGAATTTCGTGAGCATTTCAAATAAAGATCACTTTCATGAAATGTGAACACAGTTTCACAAAGACAGAGGCTTTATATTGTAGACAGCTTAACTGTGTGCTCTATTTCTCTGAAAGTACCTTAAAATATGCGGATTAAATGTAAATATCGAAACAAAGGAAGTAGTTTGAACTCATAAAAGAGTAATTTCCCCTTTCTTAGGATGAATTTATTTTCCACCAAAATTCGCTCTTACAAAACAGATCTGCTTCCATTTAATCTGCGTTTTCTTTTTTTCTAAATAAGAATTATTTGATTGAGAAAGAAGTCAGGAAAATCTGAGAACAATAGAGTAGTGATTTATAAAAGTAGGAACTCTCCACAGTTTGCAAAATTTCTCCTTCTCCAATGCCTAGTACTTGTTGGTTTCATGAGAAAAAAAAAGACGAAACTTTTTCTGCATATTTGGTACTAAAAAGGATTGCTCAATTGCATGGCTTAGTAAGGAATTTGATAATTAGTACAGTAGTTAGTATTTTTTTTACATATGATCGATTTCTTAAACATTAAAATGTAGAAGTGAGGGATGAACTTTTCCAATAGGGAAATAAATTTTATCTTTGACCTTTTGTACTTAAACCAAACTTCGTTAACAAGGTTTTTATTGTGGTAAAATTGAAAAGATAATTGAGCCTGCTTATACCTCAAACAAACCAACAGATGATATTACATTTATTGTTCTTTCCCATGTTAAGAATACAGAGTTGCTCATGATACTTTGCTTACTATGATTTGCGTTATATCTATACCACAGCAATGTAAAAGCAGCAATAAACTAGGTGATAAACTGAGATCATTGTTTTCTTTCGCTTCTGACTCTTCAGGGCGCGTCGACAAATGAGGATGACATTGACTCTGACGAAAGAGAAAGTTGCTCGACACCCACAACTAATGAGATAGTTCATTGAAATAGTAACACTTATTTTTGTGCATCCAGGGTGACTTCACGTTCACCGTGATTTTTAACCTTGAGAGATAGAAAAAAGTAATGAAAAACATGCATTAAAAATCTCATATTTTTAAGAAAAATACTCCTGTTATTGGCTATTATTTTTTATTGGCGCATTGCAGCCCTGCGCTGGGACCCTAGCCCCCTATTTGCTTTCTTGAAAATTGAATTCGTAATCTTCAATTAGGAAAAGTTTTTAATTCTTATTTTATCTTTCTCAATGTCAAATTTAAAGGGGAGAAGATTTATCATCCCATTTGTTCTTCTGTACTTTATTTCCTTCTTTTGTACTCGTCCAATTATCTTCCTCTCAGCCGGTAAAAAATCTGTGTAAGCTGTGTCCGGTAAAATCCGGTAAATGAATCGGTTGACGAGCCCATCGGTGAAGCTGAAGAGTTATATTTCCAACTTGAGGATATTTTGATTTAGGAGATTTAGTGCAGGGCTGTGAACGTTAACGAAAAGACACGATTCATTGTTAGCGTTAACGTTAACGCAAATCTAAGCAGCATTATTGTTCTTTGGAGAACGAAATTCAGGAACGAAAATACGAGTTGCGGGAACGTTAACTTTAATCGGAGAATGTTATTCACTCAGGAATTTCGTGAACTTTATTCCGAGAACGAAATTCACTCAGGATTTTCGTGAACTTTATTCCGAGAACGAAATAGACTACTTATTTTACGAGAACGAAAATATGGGAACAAAAATCGCGGTACCGGTAATCGAACCCAGAGGTAATATCGTTCTCTGAATTTCGTTCTCACTTATTGGAGAACGATTTTTTTTGCATTAAAACGTTCTCCATTATTGTTCTCTCTTTCTCTCACCTTTAGGGGGGTGGTGAGTGAGAGTAATGTTAATTTAATTTGATCAAGGGAAATTCAAAAATTTTATATACTTTTTAAAATATGAATTTTTAAAAAAAAGTTGCATAAAAATTTCAAGAATTTTTTACTTAATTGTTTATATTTTTTCAAAAAATTAATATTTCTTAAAATGCATTGATCAAAATACAGATAATATGTTCCTGTTTGATTAGGTGAAAAAAATTTGAAAATTTATCAATAATATTTTAAGTTATATCAATTTTAAATGACCCCACTTATTTTTTAAAAAACTTTTTGAATACTTTTCTGATGTGATTTTGCTTAGTTGTTAGATGGTTGATCAGTATAAAAATTTCAAAATTCAAAGTTAATTAGAAAAGTTTTTACAAAATTGTGTCCCGGACCCCCTTAATATAAGAAAAGTTGTGAATGATAAAGTTCGAAGTACCAAAGGATGGTTTGGGGAGTCCTCCCCCATAACCTTTAGAAAAATTGACTCTAAACACAGGTTTTTAACTAATTTTGGTACTCCTAGCCCGAAATTTGGATAAACATTTTTAGGAAGGATCTGCAAATATGCATATTGACTTACTTAATGTAGTGATGTTGTGAATAATAAATGGAGGGTTCAGAATAGAAATGGACCAAGTCCACTTTAGCTACTTTTGAGCTAGAGACGTTTAAAGTTAAAGCTTCATAACAAAATTACCTGTTAAAATTTTTTAAAAGTATATATTAAATTTAAGAAGTTCAAGGAGTAACTTAGACATTTACATAGGTTTTATTGGCCAATTTTCATATTATAACCCCAAAAAATCCAAAGTAGTGGACTTGGTTCAAATGTATTCTGAAAACTTTTAGGAAGATAATGAACCAACTCCAAGTGTTGCTAATACATTTTATTTTTACATCTGATTAGAGATATTAAAAATATTAAGAGAAAATATCACTTCTTAGTTAAAAGGAAATTTAATTGACATAAAAATTTCATCATCGGTGTCATTTCCTTCAGTTGTTTTGTTGTTCTGGGTTTGACGAGTTGTCTGATTCCCAGGAAGGTTTCTGAAGTATCCATGATAAATAGGGGGTATGAAAGGGAGTAAGGACAACATGTCCTCCTTTTTTTTGAAAGCCATTTGTCTTCTAGTTGGGTAAAGCTGACCCTGCTGTACAGTCAACAAGGTTTGCACTTTCACGGGTCTTCCTGACTGACGTTGTTTACTGGTCTTTTTTGAGATGTCTAAGGTTCTGAACCCCGAAACTTCACTGAAAGATTCATTTATTTTTATTTGGAAGGGTACTCCTTTTTCAAACCTCAACCACCGTAAGCCAATTTATTTTCCTACCTTCAGTGTCCTTTTTCCTGTTTGTGATTGAATCTTCAAGGGCTTTTGTGCTCAAAAAATCTTCTCGTTGTATTTTTACAACTTCAAACTGAGGCTTTTTCACTTTTGCAGTTTTAATGATGTTGCACCAGTCATCAGGCACATTAATGGTCCCATGTTTCCTTCTTGCTCTCTCTATTATACCGAATTCAGTATCGTTGGGAAGGAATGAGTGGCCTGACATCATAAATTTCACATCAATTGTTTCCACATCCAATAGAGGGTCTTGAACAAGTTTCAGTAGAGTAAGGCTAGTTTTTGTATTTCTTTTTTGTCCAGTGCAAGACTCAGAAAACAGAACAACGTATTTGAATGTCTTGGCATGTTCATACAAATGTTTCCTAAGGCATGAAACTAGATCTTCAGAACCCCTTCCACCAGCAGTCTCATCCCAGACATGCATATAGGCAGTGTTGTTATTAAAACAATGGCGGGAATAAAATGTTTTTAAACTTTGAGCACACACACAGAATTTCTAAAATCCTAAACCCAAGTCGTCCATTATTTTTACTTTACGTCTTGGGGAATTGGAATGGGGAAAATAAAAGAGATTTTCTCTCCACTGCCGATTTGAAGACAGCTTCAGCGGGTGAGTGACTGGTGTGAGGTGGAGCTATAGGAGGTAAAAGGAGGCAGTCCGCTGGGCCAGAAGTTTGTCTATGGGAAAAGCCTTGTTAAAAAAGTTCCCATTAGTGTCTATGGAGATGAATACTCTGTTAAGCTCTATACTCTGTGTTATAAACTGTCAAAAGCTCTAACTAAAGGGTTTAAAGCACGTCAACACAGAATTGTATACATTACAAAGATCACTTGGACTTGGTTCAGTAGTATTCTGAATAAAAATGAAAATCTCTCACAATGCAAAAGAACTTCCTGATGTCTAGCGGATATTATGAGAACTAGGACTTAGCTCATTATTGCACTAAAATTTTACATAGTTGGTGCATGTTATAGCGTTGCTAACTCAAAAATTACAAAAAGTGGACTTGGTCGTATTCAATTCTGAACCCTCCAAATTTCCATGTATAAAAAGGGATCTGGGGCTGGGGGTCACCCCCATAAAATATTTGGAAATTCGACCCTACAAAACAGGGTTTTAGCTTGTTGATGAATTTATATCTAGATCTAGTCATAATTTCGGGAGGGGGACAAGGCCCCCTCCTTATTATACGCCCTTACACTAAATCAGGGCTGGTAAAGTTCACGTAAATGCGCTAGATTCGGAGAACGATAAGCGTTACCGAAATGATTTTTGGATTTTCGTTCTTTGGAGAACGTTATTGCTTGAACAAAAATGCGAGTTGCGGGAACGTTAACTTTATTCCGAGAACGAAATTCACTCAGGATTTTCGTGAACTTTATTCCGAGAACGAAATTCACTCAGGATTTTCGTGAACGTTATTCCGAGAACGAAATAGACTAATTATTTTACGAGAACGAAAATATGGGAACAAAAATCGCGTTACCGGTAATCGAACTCAGAGGTAATATCGTTCTCTGAATTTCGTTCTCACTTATTGGAGAACGATTTTTTTTGCATGAAAACGTTCTCCATTATTGTTCTCCCTTTTTTTTATCATTCTCACCTTTGCATGGTGGGGGTGAGTGAGAGTGGTCCTCAACTTACCGGAAATGGTCCGAATTTAACCGGAAATGGTCCGAATTTAACCGGAAGTGGTCGGAATTTAACCGGAAATGGTCCAAATTTAACCGGAAGTGGTCAGATTTTAACCGGAAATTATCCGTATTTAACCGCAAGTGATCCGAATTAAACCGGAAGTGGTCAGAATTTAACCGGAAGTGGTCCGTATTTAACCGGAAGTGGTCCGTATTTAACCGGAAGTGGTCCTAATATAACCGGATGGGCGGAATGTAACCGGAAATGGTCATTATTTAACCGGAAGTGATCCGAATTTAACCGGAAACGGTCCGTATTTAACCGGAAGTGGTCCGAATTAAGCCGAAAATGGTTCATATTTAACCGGAAATTATCCGAATTAAGCCGAAAATGGTCCATATTTAACCGGAAATGGTCCGAATTAAACCGGAAGTGGTCCGTATTTAACCGGAAATGGTCCGAATTTAACCGGAAATGGTCCTATTATAACCGGAAGTGGTCTTTATTTAACCGGAAATGGTCCGTATTTAACCGGAAGTGGTCGGAATTTAACCGGAAGTGGTCCAAATTTAACCGGAAATTTCCGTATTAAACCAGAAATTTCCGTATTAAACCGGATGTGATCCGAATTAAACCGGAAGTGGTAAGAATTTAACCGGAAATGGTCCAAATTTAACCGGAAGTGGTCCGAATTAAACCGGGAATGGTCCATATTTAACCGGAAGTGATCCGAATTTAACGGGAAATGGTCCGTATTTATTCGGAAGTTAACCGGAAATGGCTTATTTCAACCGGAAGTGGTCGGAATTTAACCGGAAATTGTCTGTATTTAACCGGAAGTGCTCAGAATTTAACCGTAAATTGTCCGTATTTAACCAGAAGTGGTCCGAATTAAACCGTAAATGGTCCATATTTAACCGGAAGTGGTCCATGTTAAACCGGAAATGGTCCGATCTTAACCGGAAATGCTCCTATTTAACCGGAAGTGCTCAAAATTCAACCGGAAATGGTCCACATTATACCGGAAATGGTCCACGTTATACCGGAAATGGTCTGTATTTAAACGGAAGTGGTCTGTATTTAACTGGAAATGGTCCATATTAAACCGGAAATGTTCTGTATTTTTATTTTATTTATTCATCCACAACCAGACCTAAGTCCATTTACATGGCAGGAAGGAGCACTACACAATAAAAGCTAAAATACAATAAAAAGCACACAAGAAAGGCATACAGATAAAAAGTACACACAGAAAAGAAACATACATAGAGAAAAAAAATCAAAAATTAAAACATTGGACCAAGTCATTTTTTAACTTAAAATAAGAATCAAAGAAAATATCACTATTGATAGGCAAATTGTTAACTAATTTAAAAAATACATACATTGATTGATTTCAAATATAATTTTTAGTAAAAAGTGGGATTTTAAAGACAATTTTATTTCTCGTGGAATATTGAGGAATATGGAAATTAAATTCATTAATTAAATCAGGGCTATCAATTTCATTATTTAATAGTTTGTAGAAGAATTTAAAAACAGAAATACATCTTCTTTGTTCGAGGGATTTAAAAATAGAGAAAACGAAAAAACATATTTTGAATCCTCTCTATAGAATTAATATGGAACTTACTTGAGGGATACCAAACAACACAGTTGTATTCCAGAACAGAACGAACTAAGGTACTGAAAAGATTGAACAAAACAAAAACATCGGAGAAATCATAAGTGGTTCGCTTCAAAAAATTCCTAATTTTTTTTATTGCTTTAAGTCTGATATCTTGAATATGCATATTAAAACTAAAATTTGATTCATAAATTACACCAAGATCGTTGACACAAGATTTTCTAGAAATAGCCAAATTATCAATACTGTAGTTTTTTAGAAACGGATTTAATCGACGTGTAAAAGTTACAACAAAACATTTTTCAATATTTAAATATAATTTGTTTTGATAGCACCAATTATTTAATTTTGTAAGCTCAGATTGCAAAGTTTCTAGATCGTTATAAGAGGATATTTGTTTCATAATTTTTAAATCATCAGCGAACAGAAGACAAGATTCGAAGAGGGTAGTGATGTTATTAATAAACAAAAGAAAAGGTAGAGGCCCAAGAATCGATCCCTGAGGAACACCAGAAGAGCTAAAAAACCCATGGGAGAAAACAGTGTTATATTTTACGAAAAGAGATCTTTGAGATAAATAAGAGCGTAACCAGACCAGTAAGTTGTAACCAAAACCAATTTTAAACAACTTCAGAAGTAAAATTTCAAAATCGACAGTATCGAAAGCCTTGGCAAAATCAGTGTAGATCACGTCAAGTTGTTGATTAGCCTCTAAGGAATCAGATATTTTTTTATTTAAACATAGAAGATTAGTAGCAGTAGAACGTTTCTTCACAAAGCCATGTTGGAAAGGGGAAATAATTTGATAAGTTTGTGAGGAAATTTTATTGTAATGACCGATTCAAATATCTTTGCAAAGCAGGGAATGATGGCAATAGGCCTATAATTTTGAACACCTGATTTTTTACCTTTTTTAAAAACAGGAATGATTTTGGTTGACTTCCATATATCCGGAAAAGTGTCTGTACGTAAAGTTGGGGCGCTGGTTTACATTGGAAGGATTTTTCAATTGAGATGAAATTTTTTACACGTTTTATCGAAGGTTTTAAGCTTTATATCCATGTTACCCGAAAGCGGAAACTCAAAAAACTGATTTTTTAGAACTTTTTAAAAATAAATTGGAAAAATGACTTTCTCATTTTTAGTTCCAAATTTTGGAACGCAAGTTTACACCGGAAGTAGTTGTTGTATCGATGGGAAATTTTTTACACGCTTTATTGAAGTCATTTGGCTAAACATATGCGCTTTTGCCAAGCGGAATTCAAAAATAAAGATTTTTGACAAAATTTAATTTTATTAAATTATTAATTTTGATTAAATACGGACCACTTCCGATTAAGTAGGGATCATTTCCGGTTAAATACGGACTATTTCCGGTTGAAATTTGAGCTCTTCCGGTTGAATAGGACCATTTCCGGTTTAATATGGGCCATTTCCGGTTAAAAACGGATAATTTCCAGTTAAATACGGACCATTTCCGGTTTAATGGGGACCATTTCCGGTTAAATTCGGACCATTTCCGGTTAAAATAGGACCACTTCCGGTTAAATACGGACCATTTCTGGATTAATATGGACCATTTCCGTTTAATAAGAAATATTTCCGGTTAAATATGGACCATTTCCGGTTTAATGTGGTCCATTTCAAGTTAAATACGGACCATTTCTGGTTTAATAGAGACCATTTCCGGTTTAATGTGGGCCATTTCCGGTTAAATTCGGACCATTTCCGGTTTAATATGAGCCATTTCCGGTTAAATTTGGACCATTTCCGGTTTAATATGGGTCATTTCTGGTTAAATAAGGACCACTTCCGGTTAAATTCGGACCATTTCCGGTTTAATATGGGCCATATCCGGTTAAATAAGGACCATTTCCGGTTTAATATGGACCATTTCCGGTTTAATATGGACCATTTCCGGTTTAATAAGGACCATTTCCGGTTAAATTTGGACCATTTCCGGTTAAATACGGATCATTTCCAGTTAAATAAGGACCATTTCCGGTTTAATATGGACCATTTCCGGTTTAATATGGGCCATTTCTGGTTAAATAAGGACCACTTCCGGTTAAATTCGGACCATTTCCGGTTTAATATGGGCCATATCCGGTTAAATAAGGACCATTTCCGGTTTAATATGGACCATTTCCGGTTTAATATGGACCATTTCCGGTTTAATAAGGACCATTTCCGGTTAAATACGGATCATTTCCAGTTAAATAAGGACCATTTCCGGTTTAATATGGACCATTTCCGGTTTAATATGGACCATTTCCGGTTAAATAAGGACCATTTCCAGTTTAATATGGACCATTTCCGGTTAAATTTGGACCATTTCCGGTTTAATATGGGCCATTTCCGGTTCAATAAGGACCACTTCCGGTTTAATATGGGCCGTTTCCGGTTAAATAAGGACCATTTCCGGTTAAAATCTAACAATTACCGGTATATGGAGGGTTCAGAATTGAATACGACCAAGTCCACTTTTTGTAATTTTTGAGTTAGCAACGCTATAACATGCACCAACTATGTAAAATTTTAGTGCAATAATGAGCTAAGTCCTAGTTCTCATAATATCCGCTAGACATCAGGAAGTTCTTTTGCATTGTGAGAGATTTTCATTTTTATTCAGAATACTACTGAACCAAGTCCAAGTGATCTTTGTAATGTATACAATTCTGTGTTGACGTGCTTTAAACCCTTTAGTTAGAGCTTTTGACAGTTTATAACACAGAGTATAGAGCTTAACAGAGTATTCATCTCCATAGACACTAATGGGAACTTTTTTAACAAGGCTTTTCCCATAGACAAACTTCTGGCCCAGCGGACTGCCTCCTTTTACCTCCTATAGCTCCACCTCACACCAGTCACTCACCCGCTGAAGCTGTCTTCAAATCGGCAGTGGAGAGAAAATCTCTTTTATTTTCCCCATTCCAATTCCCCAAGACGTAAAGTAAAAATAATGGACGACTTGGGTTTAGGATTTTAGAAATTCTGTGTGTGTGCTCAAAGTTTAAAAACATTTTATTCCCGCCATTGTTTTAATAACAACACTGCCTATATGCATGTCTGGGATGAGACTGCTGGTGGAAGGGGTTCTGAAGATCTAGTTTCATGCCTTAGGAAACATTTGTATGAACATGCCAAGACATTCAAATACGTTGTTCTGTTTTCTGAGTCTTGCACTGGACAAAAAAGAAATACAAAAACTAGCCTTACTCTACTGAAACTTGTTCAAGACCCTCTATTGGATGTGGAAACAATTGATGTGAAATTTATGATGTCAGGCCACTCATTCCTTCCCAACGATACTGAATTCGGTATAATAGAGAGAGCAAGAAGGAAACATGGGACCATTAATGTGCCTGATGACTGGTGCAACATCATTAAAACTGCAAAAGTGAAAAAGCCTCAGTTTGAAGTTGTAAAAATACAACGAGAAGATTTTTTGAGCACAAAAGCCCTTGAAGATTCAATCACAAACAGGAAAAAGGACACTGAAGGTAGGAAAATAAATTGGCTTACGGTGGTTGAGGTTTGAAAAAGGAGTACCCTTCCAAATAAAAATAAATGAATCTTTCAGTGAAGTTTCGGGGTTCAGAACCTTAGACATCTCAAAAAAGACCAGTAAACAACGTCAGTCAGGAAGACCCGTGAAAGTGCAAACCTTGTTGACTGTACAGCAGGGTCAGCTTTACCCAACTAGAAGACAAATGGCTTTCAAAAAAAAGGAGGACATGTTGTCCTTACTCCCTTTCATACCCCCTATTTATCATGGATACTTCAGAAACCTTCCTGGGAATCAGACAACTCGTCAAACCCAGAACAACAAAACAACTGAAGGAAATGACACCGATGATGAAATTTTTATGTCAATTAAATTTCCTTTTAACTAAGAAGTGATATTTTCTCTTAATATTTTTAATATCTCTAATCAGATGTAAAAATAAAATGTATTAGCAACACTTGGAGTTGGTTCATTATCTTCCTAAAAGTTTTCAGAATACATTTGAACCAAGTCCACTACTTTGGATTTTTTGGGGTTATAATATGAAAATTGGCCAATAAAACCTATGTAAATGTCTAAGTTACTCCTTGAACTTCTTAAATTTAATATATACTTTTAAAAAATTTTAACAGGTAATTTTGTTATGAAGCTTTAACTTTAAACGTCTCTAGCTCAAAAGTAGCTAAAGTGGACTTGGTCCATTTCTATTCTGAACCCTCCATTTATTATTCACAACATCACTACATTAAGTAAGTCAATATGCATATTTGCAGATCCTTCCTAAAAATGTTTATCCAAATTTCGGGCTAGGAGTACCAAAATTAGTTAAAAACCTGTGTTTAGAGTCAATTTTTCTAAAGGTTATGGGGGAGGACTCCCCAAACCATCCTTTGGTACTTCGAACTTTATCATTCACAACTTTTCTTATATTAAGGGGGTCCGGGACACAATTTTGTAAAAACTTTTCTAATTAACTTTGAATTTTGAAATTTTTATACTGATCAACCATCTAACAACTAAGCAAAATCACATCAGAAAAGTATTCAAAAAGTTTTTTAAAAAATAAGTGGGGTCATTTAAAATTGATATAACTTAAAATATTATTGATAAATTTTCAAATTTTTTTCACCTAATCAAACAGGAACATATTATCTGTATTTTGATCAATGCATTTTAAGAAATATTAATTTTTTGAAAAAATATAAACAATTAAGTAAAAAATTCTTGAAATTTTTATGCAACTTTTTTTTAAAAATTCATATTTTAAAAAGTATATAAAATTTTATACCTATTAAATTAACCTATTAAATATGTATGGAAGAGCGGGAGAGGCTGAGGAATAATTTTGGACCCTTCCCGAAATAAGTTTCTATAAACCCCACTGATTTAGTGTCACCTAAACTCTCAAGCTTACTACTCGTAGGTTGTTTTTTACATGTTTTAATTATCTTCCCAATAATCAGCATGCTAGCATGTAAATTTTTAGCTTTAAACTCAATGTCTAGGAATTGAAATGGAAATGAGCCTCCACGATTTATCACAGTAAAACTTATTTATAGTAGTAAGTAATGACCCCCGACAAAGCAATCTTTATGTTACAGCAACCGACAGTAAAGTTACTGTTTGTTTTATAATAGTGATAATTTTATTTGTAATATTGTCCTTTCATTAAAACGACCTGCTAGCTATAGTGATATTAATCCTACTACTATTATAATTGTGAATGTTTGTCCGGATGTTTGTTACTCTTTCACGCAAAAACTACTGAATGGATTTTAATGAAATTTTACCATAATGTAGCTTATACATCAGAATAACACATAGGCTATAATTTATAAAGAGAAAATCAGTCCTTCATTCTTTTTTTCCCGTTTTTCCTGCTTTTTTTCACTTATTTTTCCGTGTTTGAAAACCTGTTTTACCAGTCATACAACGAGTTAAAAATAAAACATTGTTTCAAATGAGACACAGATCACTAGACTTTTTCATTTACTAGATCTTTTATTTTAGTTTTAAACACTGGTTTTAAATTTCTTAATTTGTTCACTAGACTTTTTACTACGGTTTCAAATTTGTTATTTTATAAAGGCACCAAGATATTATTAAACATTATCAGAAACATCGGAATTGTAAAAAGTGACAAGAACACCGGGATCGGAAAATTAGCGAGAACATCGGGAAGGAAAAATTACCGAGAACACTGGGATAGGAAATTTACCATAAAGACACCCAGAATACCGGAATATAAAAATTACCGTAAACACTGAGATAGGAAAATTACCGGGAACGCAGCCGGGATTAGAAAAATTACCATGATCACCGGGCAACGGGATAAGATTACCGGGAACACTGGGATAGGAAAGAGGCGCCTGGGATACCGGGATGATTTGTAATATTGCTAATTTACAAAATTATAAATGTATTTTAAGAAATATTTTAAAAAATAAATTTATACACCCCACCCGTGCAAGGCCGGGTATAACAGCTAGTACTACATAAAAATTATGGCTTAAAATTAGGTGGCTAATTTCTATGTTCTCTAACTCCACCTGGCACTTTTTTCGTAAAAGTATCTTCGAATGGTTCCGATTCAACCATTATTCCAAGTGGGTGGTCTCAGCAATTTACATTCATTAATATTACGCATTTTTAAAGGGTCCATCCTATTCCTATAAGTTTGACAGATTATGTCAAAAGAGAGCAGATTTCAAACTCGACTGCATCAATTATAAGGCAATTTTGACTTAAAAAGACTTAAAAGACTGGACTTTTACTTTTATTTTTAAAATGTCTGAATTTAAAATAGATATTAAAATAGGACAACTCTCTCATCTATAATTTCAAGCATAATATAACTTAAGCATGATGATATAGATTTTTCTCCCGAAATCCAAGTATGGATTTTTGACCAAATGATTTCAATAAACCCCATAATTAAAAAGTTTTAACCACAATGTTACTTTTGTCTGACTTTCGACATAAAATAAGAGCAAATATTGTTGAATACTTTTTATAAATTTTATCAGAAATCGTTTTTTTTAAATATATTTGGTGCCAGTGTAAACTTTCAGCCGTATGGTTTTATTTAAAAAAATGTCGTATCTAACTGAAATTTTATTACTTTTTATTTAAGTCATTTGGGGGCCGTGGGGAGCCTAGTGGTTAAGGCATCGAATTTGGGATCAGAGGGTCCCGGGTTCGATTCCCGACACCACCAAAGACCCACCGAGTATATGAGAAGTACGTGTGTACGTGCTCGTTAAATATGTGGGTTCGAAAGTCCTGTCGTCGGTCATGGCCTCATAGCGCAGTTTACCACGGGTCCAGGTATCTGGAGACTCCCTCCCCATCAGAGATATGGCAAAATTGTGGAGGGGGCCGTGTGATGAATGAATGTGTGTGCCCCCCGTAAAAGGGGGTGTGCGAGGGAATGTGTATGTGGGCATGGCGTGGGCAAAGACAGTACTTCACCTCCGTGGCTTCTGTCCATAGGTGCTGACTGGGTATCGTTAAGTAAGTACTGATTTCGGCACGTTAGAATAGAATTTATTCATATTTTATTCATTCATTAAATTCGTCATGAGATTTGAGGGTCCTCACCCAGAATTTTTTTGAAAATTTAACCCTTTAATTTTTTTAAAAATTTGATATTTAGTACAGGGTGGTTATAAAATAACAATCCTACTTTAAAATTCTCTACAGACAAACTACTGGTCGAAAAAATCTCAAATTTTAAAAGGGGAAAATTAAAGGAATAGGAACTTTTTTGAAACAAAAAAACTTTATAAATTAATTAATTTAATTAAGTTTTTACCTTGGATTTCGGACCGTCACCAGAAGTCTAGAAAGTAAATGTTTATTAAAACTATCATATCAGACACTTAACCCATTAAGGACGCTTGGTAAGAAAAGTTGCCAAGGGACATTTCATTTTTTACTGACTCTAATAGAGGTCATTAAAAGTTTAAATGCATGATAACAGCTTCTGAAGAATGTATTTATTCAGATAAAAATAGAAATTTATACCTTCAATGCCGTTTTGGTGATAAAATCGCTGTTAGAATGAAAGCGTTTCACTACATTTTGGAGATAGCTGGGAGATCATTTGGAAAACGCCAAAATAATCTAATGTTTTGGTTTTTTTTGTGACTTGTTCCCATTGCAGCATATTCACATGATCCCATTCTAAATATTATTACCAATTAAGTACAGTTGGTATGAGGGTATTTAAATTGCCAATAGCAAGAGTTTTCTTCTACTGGCAACTTTTGTTGCCAATCATCCGATGTGTGGTCTAAACTTTTACGAGTTACTCATAAGAAGCTTTTGCAAATT
The DNA here is from genome assembly GCA_024610705.1 of Tetragnatha versicolor. Taxonomy (NCBI): domain Eukaryota; kingdom Metazoa; phylum Arthropoda; class Arachnida; order Araneae; family Tetragnathidae; genus Tetragnatha; species Tetragnatha versicolor. The sequence continues at coordinate 7,706,163 of JANDEH010000006.1, read as the reverse complement.
AATTATTTTTAATACTTTTTTTAGCTCTTATCATAAATGTAGATCTTATTGATACTTTAGCACGATGAAATGTTTCCCTTGGATCATAATTTTAGTGGTTTTTTTCATAGATTTTAGATTTTTACCGATTCCTAACACATTTATTGGTTCAATCTCACACTAAATCATTTCTGGATACATTTATTTTCCTTGGAAGGGTTTTATGGAAACTTACAGTAGTCAAAAAATAAAATAAAATATCACTGGAGTTATTTAGCCTATTTTGAATGGGCCAATACCTAGTTTTTATCGAGTTGATGAGTAATCTTCAACATTTTCTGTGGGGAATATGCGAAATCTGGAGCCATAAAGATGAATATTGTAATTATGATGACTTTTTGATAGAGAATGACTAACAAGAACGTAGAATTCCAATAAGAGATAAAGCTTCAGAAGGCAAAAAAATTAACCAAAGGTATAAAAAAAACGAAAGTTGAGAAAATATAAGACTGGCAGGTAAAAAAAGTCCCTATGTCCCAGACTGGGAGATATAAATAAAACAAGTGCTGAAATCAAAGGGTTCCAACCGTTCCGACTTAAAAAGTACTAGTTCGGCTATTTTTAAAGCCTTAAATTAGGTGAATATCAATACTTCGGACTGAACGAACAGACCCTATTCATTAGGAGTAATATACCCTTTCTTGGACCCCCTATCAGCAGTATAGTCCCCATTCACTTTTATTTTTGTATTATTTCTTTAAATTATGTATAATAACATATTATTATCAAAATCGTAAACATTCTAATTAGTTTTTTCGACTTTTCATTTGTCTTCGACTTTCATTCGACCGAAAACTAAGGCAAAAATTTAGAAAACTAAATTAATTAATTTACTAATTTTTTTCTTTGAAAAAAATTCACATCCCTTCAAAATGCCTCCTTTAACCCTACAATGCATGATTTTTTAAATTCACTTGAAAATCATTTATGTGACTTCTATTATGGTGTACATTAGTAAAAAAATACTAAAAAAATTTAATTTAATTTTTTTCTACTTTTTATTGGCAAAAAACTTTGTCCTTGTGAAATTTATTTGTCTCTTGTGAAATTAATTGTGAAGTGAAATAAAACCAAATTCTCTAAAAATATAAAAAAACAACTTATCTTTTCAAAATATTTTTTTTTCAAGCTGAAAAAAATTTTTATTTTAATTTATTTGGTCCTTTTATTTTGGCGTTTTCTGTGTCTTGACTTTCGTTTCACTAGCTACTAACAAATGTCTCAAAATAATACCCCTGCTGTGATCTACTGGCGATCTAAAGTGCTAATACAATGAAAGCAATGAAATGTTATATCTTGTACTTATTGCATGGTGTTGCCGTTTGGAAATGAAAGTTCGAGTAGGAAATGGGGAAAAATGTCGTGTTGCCAAATGGCATCAGTATGCACTGTAGGGTTAAAATCTCAGATTTTTTCCCCATGTAGTTTCGTCTGTAAAAAATTTTAAAGTAGGCATGTTTTTTTGTAACCACCCTGTACATCAACATCAGTACATCAAGTCCAAGTTTTCAGGATCGGTTATTGGATCGCTGCCGTGTTGCTTTGCTGACTGATTTATCTGTGTTTTTTTCCCCGGGCTACCCTTTATTCTGTGCCTTTTTAAATTTAGCGTAACTGATATGGCAATACTAGAACTTCTGAATTGTTTATGTATTTGCAATTTGTTTCGGTCTCAAGAAATTGACAAATATATAATGAAATTTACTTCAATAATTTGTTATTCGTACTAATTTACCTAGTATATTATCATAATATATTTCCTACGTATTTCTTTTTGATTTTATAAATTTATTTTCATTGGATCAAATATTTTTGAAAAAACTTTCAAGGTAAGTCTTTGTTGAATGTTTTTGAATATTTACTGATATTTAAAACATTTATGTGCAAAGATTTTATTATTTAAAAAGAATGTTTCGATCAGTAGTGCGATCAGTAGTCTTCACATCTTGACCATGAACATTGTCATGGACGAATCCTATCGATCGATAACAGGCAACCAGGCGTCGATGCGACAATACTTTATGAATCATTCTTTGAATAATCGCTTTAGAAATAATGTTTTAATTTTTGTAGGTACTTTTATGGTTTCCATATACTTATTTGCTTATTTATGTATCTAGAATGTCTGACAGAAGACAAGAATTAGAGAGAAAAAAACAAAAACTTGCTTTGATAAGGGAAGAGAAAGAAAAAAGGAGAAGAGAAAAGGCAAAAGAAGTTAGTGTTTACTTGATTATATGTTTTATTCGTCATTGTGTAATTGTTAACTATAATATATGTAAATTAGCAAACAGATGTAGGGATCAAGGTCATAAGAAGGGAGATTTTAAGATACATCCCCCATAAAAACAAGAAATTTTTGTTCAATGAAAATTCCCACTTTAAGTAATCTATATCCTGCTTTGAAGCTCTCATAACCCACTCCAAAATTATTTATAGTTGGGGAATGATTACACAGGTCTGCAATGAAAAAGCTGTTTGAATAATTTTAGCGATTTCCTATGTATTTTGGTGTGCTGATAACGAAAAAAGTATTGAAAAACATCCTATACGTCAGATTTTTCACAAATTGCAAAATTATATTCGAATTTGCCCATTTTTCATAGTTTTTGTGCATTTCTAGCTTCTTTAGTTTTAAAAATTAGGAGCTGTGAATGGTGCATATAGTAAACTATCTCATCAGGACATTATAAAGATGGAAAGAAAATATTAGGGAAGATTTAATCGGGGAATAATGAAGGATTTTTGTTGTATAGTTCAAAGAAACGTTCTTTTTGCTACTCACAAGGGTAAAGGTACCAAGGGGAGTTTCATGGGGAGGAAAAATTGGCTTTAGATTGTGTAAATAAGTTTATTTTAGTTATATAATGATTTTCATGAAGAATATGTAACAATAATTTTATTTTATGAACGTATTTTCATGAAAATTGAAATAATGACTTATTTTACAACTTAACCTAAATTGTCTGGAAACATGACATTCTATGGCAAAACAAAGACCATTTTTGAACTCGGGGCACAAAAAAACCTTAAAACTAACAACCTTAAAAATAAATTTGGATTAAAGAATCTACTTCTTAAGTATACTTACATTTTATGTGAAATGTTGCTTTATTTGCTCAATTTGTTACAAAATGTGGCGTCTTAAAAATAAAAAGAGGTATTTTTTGGATTCAGCTCACCAAAAATCATAAAAAATTATTTTCAAATAAAGTTTGAGTCGAAAAATAGTTTTTTTAAATATTTACTTTTATTTTCTTAAAAAAATGACATATTTACTCAAATTGTGAAAAAAGGTGAAGTCCTATGACAAAACGGAGGTCAGTTTTAGATTCAGCACATCAAAAAACATAAAAAAAGATTTGGTGGAAAAAATTTGAATAAAAAATTTAGTATAAAAAGTTAATTTAACAAAATTTTAAGGCATTTCCCAATAAAACCTAAAAATCTGAATTGTCAAAAAACGTGACGTCCCAGGACAAAATGGAGGTCATTTTTGGATTCAGCGCACCAAAAATAACAAAGTTCAGGTGAAATATCCAAAACAGCTCGAAAAAAGTTTTTTTTTGCAGACCTGTGTTATTTTAATTATATACACAAATTACACATTTTTTAATTGCCTGAGAATGATTACTTGGTGAACAATCTGTTGCAAACTTATAAAATCTTACATGATAAAAGTCAATGTGTGCTTATAAATATAACAACTGTACAGCTGAGTAAATAATATCATTGAACTATGGAGTTATGGCTGAGTAACTTTTAATATTGAGAGAAAAATTTATACTTTAAGATTGGCCAGCCATGGCAAAAATGATAAATCCCCAAAAACATCAAAGTAAATGTAAAAAAATCAAAATACACCTATACTAGAAGTGGTTCTTTCTATTATTTTCATATTGTCATTCATAATTTGTAAAATGGTAACAAACTTATATTTAGCAAGATTTGTGCTTTGCTAATCCTAAAATACCAAAAAGTTTAATCAAGCAGTTTTAGAAAATAAAGTTAAAAGCGTGATGCATAATTTGGAAAACTGGATTGTTTTGTCTACTTCACAAATTTGCCATAGGAGACTTGGAGATTTATTAGAAACTTTACTTTTCAACCATAGCCAGGGCCGTATTTACGCACGTGCAACATGTGCTATAGCATAGCACAGGGCGGCAAAATTTTGGGGGGCGGCAGATTACACCAATTTAAAATGCTACACACTATACAGTTTTGAAAAAAAATGTACCACTCAGTTTTCACATGAAGGGCCAAAAATGAGTAAATTCCCAGTTTTCTAGGGGCATATTTTCAAAATTTTTCTGCAGACCTGGAAAAAGTTGAAACCTTCCCCCGAACCTAACCGAAATTTACCTGAACCTTATGTATTGCACCTATGGAAGCTGGCAGTGGCTTCCCCCGAACCAGGTTTGCAGGTTCGGGCACTTTTTCCAGGTCCGTTTTTCTGGGGGGTACCCCCAGACCCCCAAAGGAATTCATTATGAGAGGGAAAACAGGATACTTTCACCATTTCTGAGAAAGGCGAGTTAAATGGTGACAATCAAAGGGAGTTAAAAGAGAGTCAAATGGGAGGGGGCATTTACTTGAAACAGAAAATGAAATAGGGGCGGCAAAAACCCTAAATACGGGCCTGACCATAGTAATGTACAAATTTTACCCCATATCTGCCAGTTGTTCCTAAAACACTAAATCATGATATGATATCAGTTTTTTCCCATTTAAATAAATGTCTTTATACTTATAAAAGGTACACCCTCTTTATTTTCTATTTTGATAAAGGTTCCCAAATTTGTCCTTTAACTAGGAACTGTTTATTAAAGTGCTAAAAGCAAGTGACTCCCTTAAATGAAAAAGGGGCTAAGCCCCACTGTATTCTTTTATTTTCAGAAATGACTGAAATCCTTTCCATTAACCCTATGAAAATAAACCTCTTAGAACTCCATAAAAATGTATTTGAAAAACACACATGTCCTTAATTTATAATTCTGTGTTTTCCTTCCTTAATAAAATATGCATTTCAGGCAGAAGAAGCTGCTAAACTTAGTAGCCAAAATGGTGTCAAGCCAGAAAAAGATCTCCGTGCACAGACAGAAGAGCTTTTGGAATCACTTGGAATTCCAGCTAGTGGTATGCAGTATTTTATTTTAGACGTTATTTTTATTGAATTAGTTCCTGAAACTTTTCTAAAAATCGAGGTGAAGTAAGCTAGAAAATATTTTATCTTTCAGCAAGTAAATAGCTCTAATGTCTTAATGTTTTTTTTAAAAATTTTTGTCAAATAAGTTAAGCTGCTTTTTTTTATCTGTTATGTGTAGGTGTATAGTTGTGTGAAAAATATTATTTTTTGATTATCTTGAATGTCTAGAATTATAAAATGAAGCATTTGTTTAGAAGTATCAACATAATCAAGCCTCTAGCCAAGAATTTTATTTATAAAGGGCACACTTTTTCAGTCCGATTTTTTAAACCTCGTGCCATTAAACCCCAACTAACCAACCGACCACACTTTTTCAGGTGAGGGGCATCAGAACCTTTTTTTTATTTCCAATGGCAGGTAATTGAACAGTTACGGTTAACAGAGTTCATTGACCAACAGACATGCCATAATTAGTACTTTCTTCGCGTTACCCAGTGGGCACCTGTGGACCGAAGCCACAGAGGTGAAGTACTGTTGCCCACGCCACACACACGCATTCGCTTGGACAACCCCTTTTTACAGGGGGCCACATTCATTCATCACACACATGGACAGAAACTAACATCCATGCCAAACGGGGATTCGAACCCCAGACGTATGGCTTCGCAGTCAGATGCTCTAACCACTCGGGCAATAAGTCGGCATCAGAACCGAAGACCCCATTTATTTCAAGGGGGAATTTTTTCTCAACATGTTTTAGATCATATACTCGTAGGATTTAAATCCTGGTTAACTTCAAAATTTCTCGTTTAGTGTAGGAGCCCAAAGTAAAAATGAAGGATCTGAGGCATCTCCTCATGAAAAATTTCAGAAAATTTTGCCTTGAGGTAGTGTTTAACTCATTTTGAGACCATTTGTGTTTCACACAAAGATAGCCACTCCTTGTGTCTGCAAAATTTTCAAGGACAAAATACAGTAGAGTCTCTCAAAGTAAACAACTGAATTTTGGGGGAAAGGAGAGGTTGCACGCAGACAAAATTTAAAGCAAAGGGTGTCAAAGCAGATTATTCCCTAGGAGTACAGAAAATGAGCTGATTATGAATGAACCAAATGAATGATTTATTGCTGGACACTTTCTGCTCTGAGTGTTCCCATGCACTACTGTTATCTTGTTATCATACACAGAGTATAGAGCTTAACAGAGTGTTCATCTCCATAGACGCTAATGGCAACTTTTTTAACAAGGCTTTTCCCATAGACAAACGTCAGGCCAAAGGGACCAGCCTCCTTTAATACCAAGCCATTCCTGCTAATTCTGTCATTCGCCCACTGAAGCTGTCACTCTAATACAAATCGGAAAAACTACACCGATGAAATTTAAATGCCGCTTGCCATATCCAATGATTAATCACTTACGCATTGATCTTTTTTATGATTGGCTGCTAGTGAATTTAATTATAATCTGCTAGCTGAATTAAATTAATTACCTAAGGAGGAAAACGGCCGTTTGGCATCTCTGTTAAGCTCTATACTCTGTGGTATCATATATCTGTAATTTCCACTTTTATGTCAATTTTAAAACTAAAATTAAACCTAAAATCGTCATACTTTAAAGTTTAAATCTTACTTTAATTTCTTATGCTTCATTAATTAGTGATCCTTTTATTATTTTTAAATTAAAACTATCAGTAAAACAAATGCATCTTTTTGCTTTATAACTACAGTAAAAAATGTTATAACAAATGTTTGAAATCATTCTTCCCTGTTTTATTGTTAGGAATGATTGTGCTTTGGAGTAACTTGGGATATCTAAGTATTTATATTTTGACTTACTTGACTTAAGTCTCTTTACGCCTATGTGGCGCATGAGGCCGCCAGCACAGCCCTCCACCCCCGCCGATCTAGCGCCGCTGACCTCGCATTCCCCCAGCTCAACCACCCAAGAGAATTTCTTTCCTTAAGCACCATTTGCCGCCAGGTGTATTTTGGCCTGCCTCTCTTTCTCTTTCCATCTGGGGCCCAAGTTAAAGCCATGCGGGTCGGATCTGCTGGAGGCATCCGCAGAACGTGCCCTATCCACTTCCATCTACGATATCTTATTGTTGTTGTAGTGGGTTTGCTGTTAAAAATATTATGTAATTCGACATTTGATATCCTCTTAGGCCAATATATTTTGAGGAGTTTTCTTAAGCATTTAGTTTGAAAGGAGTCGAGTTTAGCTTCTTGGTGTTTGTTAAGCTTCCATGTCTCGCAACCATATAATAGGACTGATTTAACGGTAGCTCTGAAAATCTGGAACTTAAGTTTCAGACTGATACTACCCGAGCTCCATATCTTGTGCAGCGTCTTGAAAGCGCATTGTGCTTTCCTTATTCTGGCATCGATATCTTTGTCTGTTCCTCCCTCGGTTGAGACATTGGCTCCAAGATACACAAAAGAATCAGTTTCCTCAATTACCTTTCCATTTATGGAAATATTTTCTCTTCTATTGCTGTTAAGTTTCATTACTTTGGTCTTTGCTTCATTTATCTTTAGTCCAATCTGCTTTGCATTTTCTTCCAGTCTTTTTGTTTTCAGTAACATGTCTTCTAGCCTTGATGACAAGAGCACTATGTCATCTGCATAATCCAAGTCTTCAAGGTGGCTGTCTAGGTTCCAGCGAATTCCAGATTTGATATTTCTCAGTGTCTTCCTCATTATATAATCTATTGTTATATTGAAAAGTAATCCAGACATTACGCAACCCTGCTTCACTCCAGTTTTGATACTAAACTTTTCAGTAGTTGTTCCATTAACCAACACACAGCCGCTACTTTCATGATAGAGAGCTTTCATTATGTTGATTATTTTTTGTGGTATCCCATAAAATTTTATAATTTTCCAAAGGGAATCTCTGTTAATGCTATCGAAAGCCTTTGCGAAATCAATAAAGTTGAGGTATAAGGTTGAGTTAAATTCAATGCTTTGTTCAACAATGTTTCTTAAGATGAAGATTTGGTTGATGGTACTTCTTCCTCCTCTAAAGCCGGACTGTTCTATTCTTAGCTTGTCTTCAATGCTGTCTTTTATTCTGTTCATTAAAACTCTTGTAAAAATTTTTGACGGTACAGATAGGAGGCTAATACCCCTCCAATTGTTACAGTTTGTAAAATCGCCCTTTTTGGGTAGTTTTACAATTTGGGATTCTTTCCATGAATTTGGAATCAATTCGTTATTCCAGATTAGGTTAAATAATCTATGTAAGGACATTGAAGTTACCGAGAGGTCACTCTTGAAAAGTTCTGCGGTTAGATTATCGTTCCCGCCTGCCTTACCATTCCTTTGCATCTTGATGGATCTTTTGATTTCTGTCTGGGTTATTTCTCCCAGATTAACTTCGAGTTCATCCACTTCTTCGTCAAATGGAGAGTCAATATTCGAGCCAGCCGAAACTTGATCTCCATTTAACAGTTCTTCAAAATGCTCCTTCCACCTTTCCTGTACATCTTTCTCTTGTATAAGTAGTTGCCCTTCTTTGCTCTTCACTCCACAATCGTTTTTTCGATAGTTTCCACTAAGTTGTTTTATAATTTTGTAAACCTCTCCGGTGTTGCCCACGTCATTTGCTCTCTGAGCATCTTCTGCAAGCATCCGTAAGTGGTTTCTCTTGTCATGTCTGGCTGAATATTTCACCATCTTGTGTTTTTCCCAATATTGTCTTTGGTATTCCTTATGCATTCTTTCTGATTTACAGTTATTCATTTTCCCCTTGAGCTTTTTTCTTTCTTCAACTAATTTTAATGTGGTGGCGGTAATCCATTCTTTATTAGATTTTCTCTTTGTTACTCCGAGAATTTTCTTGGCAGTTGTATTGTACATTTGTCTGCAATTCTGCCATATATCTTCAACATCTTGGTCCAAACCCTCCAGGAGTGCAAAATTGTTTTTAAGTTCAAGGACAAATTCTTTTCTCGTTTTCTCTTCTTTGAGTTTATGTATATCGTACTTGATTCTCTCGTTTTTTCCTTTTCTTGAGTTCCTGGCCAGCTTCAATTTGATTACAGCAGTAACCAGGAAGTGATCAGACGCCACATCGGCTCCTCTTTTAACTCTAACGTCTTGTAGCGATCTTCTAAAAATACCATTTATGGCAACGTGGTCTATTTGGTTTCTCGTTTTACCGTCAGGCGAGGTCCACGTTACTTTATGTATTTCTTTATGTCTGAAATAGCTACCACCTATGATAAGGTTATTCATTTCACAAAAGGATGTGAAAAGTTCACCGTTTTCATTTCTATCACCACTAGCTTCGTTACCAATGGCTCGTTCTTCCTCGGACATTCTTTGGCCAACTTTGGCATTGAAATCTCCCATTAACACTAATAAGTTATGTTTTGGGGTCTGATTTACTGTTCTTTGAAGAGTGTCATAAAATTCCATTTTGGACTCTTCCTCAGCATCCTTTGTTGGTGCATATGCTTGTATAACAGTTAGTTTGGCAAACCTTGAATAAAAGTTTGCCTTGATGATTCGATTGTTTATTGGCTGCCAGTTCAAAAGACATCTTTTTGCTTTTTCACTCATTATAATGGCAACACCTTTTTCGTGTTTTATGTCGTCTCCTGAATAAAGTATATGGTAATTGTCAGAAGTTCTTATCTCACCGAAACTAGTCCACCTAGACTCAGCAACACCAAGGATGTCAATGTGGTAATTGCTCATTTCGTTTACAATTTGCCGAGTCTTGCCAATTTGGAACATAGTCCTAACGTTCCATGTACCGATGTTCAGCTTGATTTTTGGCTGGGTGAGTGTCCTCATCCGGGAGTGGGGTCAGAACCGAAGACCCCATTTATTTCAAGGGGGAATTTTTTCTCAACATGTTTTAGATCATATACTCGTAGGATTTAAATCCTGGTTAACTTCAAAATTTCTCGTTTAGTGTAGGAGCCCAAAGTAAAAATGAAGGATCTGAGGCTTCTCCTCATGAAAAATTTCAGAAAATTTTTCCTTGAGGTAGTGTTTAACTCATTTTGAGACCATTTGTGTTTCACACAAAGATAGCCACTCCTTGTGTCTGCAAAATTTTCGAGGAAAAATACAGTAGAGTCTCTCAAAGTAAACTGAATTTTGGGGGAAAGGAGAGGTTGCACGCAGACAAAATGGAAAGCAAAGGGTGTCAAAGCAGATTATTCCCTAGGAGTGCAGAAAATGAGCTGATTATGAATGAACCAAATGAATGATTTATTGCTGGACACTTTCTGCTCTGAGTGTTCCCATGCACTACTGTTATCTTGTTATCATACACAGAGTATAGAGCTTAACAGAGTGTTCATCTCCATAGACGCTAATGGCAACTTTTTTAACAAGGCTTTTCCCATAGACAAACGTCAGGCCAAAGGGACCAGCCTCCTTTAATACCAAGCCATTCCTGCTAATTCTGTCATTCGCCCACTGAAGCTGTCACTCTAATACAAATCGGAAAAACTACACCGATGAAATTTAAATGCCGCTTGCCATATCCAATGATTAATCACTTACGCATTGATCTTTTTTCTGATTGGCTGCTAGTGAATTTAATTATAATCTGCTAGCTGAATTAAATTAATTACCTAAGGAGGAAAACGGCCGTTTGGCATCTCTGTTAAGCTCTATACTCTGTGGTATCATATATCTGTAATTTCCACTTTTATGTCAATTTTAAAACTAAAATTAAACCTAAAATCGTCATACTTTAAAGTTTAAATCTTACTTTAATTTCTTATGCTTCATTAATTAGTGATCCTTTTATTATTTTTAAATTAAAACTATCAGTAAAACAAATGCATCTTTTTGCTTTATAACTACAGTAAAAAATGTTATAACAAATGTTTGAAATCATTCTTCCCTGTTTTATTGTTAGGAATGATTGTGCTTTGGAGTAACTTGGGATATCTAAGTATTTATATTTACCTTTCCAATAATTTTAACAGGCTTTTTTTGTATTCCATTTTATTAATTTTTAAAGTATCAGTATTTTTTTTCTCAGAAATATTTCCCAATATTTTACATTTTTGTAGCTTTTGGATTTTACCACCAAGTTTTCTTGGTCATGAAGTTGATTTATGATGTTTTTGATTGTGTATGCATCTTCATTAATCATTTTCTTTTATGAGTCGGTTAAATATTATTGGATGAATTTTCTGGGTTGTTGCTTTTGGTCCCAACCACTCCTGAATTCCTGATAGCAAATAGTCACACACAATTTTTGAAAATATTTTAGAGTCTCCCATTTCTCGTCTGAATTCTTCTCCACGATCTGCTACTCCTGAATCAAAAAGCACACCTCCGGATAGTCAACCATCTTCTGCTCCCCAGTCTGGATCATGGAATCCAAAGTATGTTTACAGTCTATTATGGAGTATAAAAATAACCTGTTAGGTTTATGTAATAGAACTGTTTTATTTCAAGTTTTTTTAACATATCTGTACCTTGGAAGAAGACTGCCACAACTCCCATTTAAAAATAAAATGCTTGATACGGTTCCATTAATATATCTGGTGAGAGAAACGCCTACTAGTGGCTTGGTTTGCTAAATACAATTTTGAAACTGAATGAATGTTTATTATTACAGACACACACAAAATATTACATAAAATACATTGAAATGACAACATAAAAAAGAACAAATATTAAACATAAGAAGACAAACATTATAAAAAAAATTATTATTTATGTGATACTAAATAGGCAAAATTTTGCCTGTATATAGTATCTACAATGATAATTACAATATTTTCGTTGGCAACAGTTGCTTGTTATTTAGCTATTGTAAAGAGGTTTTCTATTGTTTCTTGCGCCTCGATAAATTTATAAATGTCATGTTTAAATTCTGTAAAATTATATGTTAATTTAGTAGTTTCGTTTACTGTTCCTCATAATATAATGTATGGAATATTAGGTTTAATAAATAAAAATACAGTAACATTTATTTTGTTGGGCCAGTCCTAGGTATGTTTAGGCAGTATGATTTTTAAGTATCATCAGGGGCTCGATTTCTAGAAATACAGGTTCTGGAATGGTAACATTCTGTGGGTAGGGTAAAGGTATTCCATAGTCGGATAACTTCTAGATATTCCAATACCTAGAAAATAGAACAGAAATTCCATTCCAGAACATTCTGGCTGATATTGAGCTCTGAGTATTACATTTTTGTTACATGGCACTAAAGCGGAGCTTTCAAGTTAAAATAATTGTCTCACATTAATTTGTATATCAGCTTTGTGTGTTTGTCTACAACTTTTAAAAAATGAATGTGTGGTAAAGGATAATTCTACATATCTGCTTTCTATTATAGAAAAGTGTCTTTGACACTGGTGAGTGTCAATCAAGTCAATATTCCCCCTAAAGAAAAAGTTATATATAATAAGCAAACTCAGACTGCTGCTACTGGACAAGATAAAGAAGGTAAGAGGATTCGACGTGCATAATCTTATTTCTAAATCCTAAGTTGTGTCTGTAACCTAAATGGATTGCATCACATACTCCAGAAAAGGCTTGTCAAGTTTTTCCTATGAACTTGGGTTAAAATTTCCCGACAAATATAGATTTTTGTTACCAAAGATGACAAACAAAAAATAGTGTTTTAACACATAAATTTACATTTCTCTCTTTGTTTACCCGTCTTAAAAATAATTCAAATCGTTAGTCTAAATCTCATGAAGTTTTTGCGTAAGTTATAAAAAGTACCAGACAAAAACATGTTTTTGATTCACTTTTCACATGTTCTACCGAAATAAAATTAACCATCAAGAGTAACACTTAAATTCATATGGATGATTATCCTTTTTTTATTACCCTGTAAATAAAAATTGACAGATACTTTTTTAGTTTTCTAGCTGCAGGTAAAGAAAACCTCTTAAAGTCATCCTAACAAACATGTCATCCTAACAAACACGTCATCCTAACAACACACACGTTTGCATTGCAAAGCTTATTTTTTACACACATGGGCTTTATCTTAATAAAAAAATATATGTATTAAAATAAGCATTGCAACTAGCACATAATATCTGCATCTTAATTTCAGCAAATTAAAACATCAAAATGGTTCATAGTTCTAAAGAATGTCTTATGAAACCTAAGCAAAACTGCCTAAAGAATGAGTGTGTTTTTTATCTGTTTGTTTATGTCATATGTTATCGTATGTTATACAAGTTTTTTTAAAATATAAACTCCGTTCCTCTTGTATTTTCCTTCCATTTTATTATAGGTCTTCCAAATTCAAGTGGTGGTAAGTTTTTATTAGGAAAAATAAACCCTTCAAAATGTTAAACCAACTCCATTCAAAGATAAAAATGTATTTCCCTGTGGTTTAGCTTGATAAAAAATACATTAATGCATCAGGACAAATTTTATTTTTACATTTATTTTCTTTTAAAGAATGCTAGCACATTTTAAACCACTGTTTAGTTGCTTTAGGCATGAGATAAGCATTAAAATTAAGTTACATGGAAAATTCTCTAAATTTCCATTGGTTTGAATTTGAATTGTTTTGCTTTTTTTTAAACACAGTTTGTAGCAACCTTTCTATATTTTTCTCATAGTTATTTGAAAGCTGTGGAAATTTCAGTTAGACATTATGAAAGTTTTTTTTTAAGTCTGTTTTGCATTGCATGCTTTTCTTTGTGAAACAGTTGCTTTAAGCTTTATGTGTACTGTAGGTGTTGCATGTGAACTTAGATTAATGTGTATCAATGATTAAAATTGTTATATAAATTAAATTTTCCTAAAATTGTAATGAATGTATTGAAAAGCTTTGAAAAACTATGCAGGTGGGATAGAAAAATAGCTTTATAAAATTAACTTATTGATATTTACTATTTGATAATCTTGTTTTCACATTTCTAGGTCCTAAATTATGGTGGGATTGAATACTTCTTTCATATGTCTGACTTTTTTCAACAGCTTTCAACTATTCTGGATAAAATTTTATAAACTCTTTAATGTAAATTAATCTTAGAATAATTTTTTATCATTTATTTTTTTCAATAGGCTTATTTCCTAACTCACAATATTTAATCTTAAACAGTTTGTATTACCTATAAAACTATCGTAATATATAGGTTTTTTATTCAGTGGTTGTCTCTCTATTTACAGATTGCAAGAAATAATACAGGTTTTCCTAAATTCCCTATATATGTAATTCTCCTACTACTATCCATCATTTTTAAAAATACATTTTATTGATTTAGGCTTAGAATGTTATAGTTAGATGTCATTAACAAATTAACCAATGAGTTCATTTCAAATTTAAAATCATTGAGACCTTTGCAACTTTTTTAGATTGTTTTTCATTCAAGATAATATCATACTTTTATTCTTCTAATACCTCCTTGCACTAAACACTAATCCTATTTCCTTTTCCTGATACAAAGGATCTCATACTTCTTCTCCTTTTAAAGATAACAGTTCTTACTGGAGGACTCGTAAAGGTTTGTTGATAATAGGAACTAACCTCTGTTTCAGCTTTTTATATTACTTTCTCTAAATGCCTTCTGTTTGATTGCTTACTTCCTGTCTTTTTTAACTTTTCTGTTCTTGTTTTCTCTTTTCTTTACATAGAAAAGCAGACCTTTGCTACCAGATAGGTTTTGCATAGCAGATAGGTTTTCAATAATTGTTTTGACAATATTCAATAGATCACTACCTTATGCAAAAACATCTTACTCTATAAAAAATAACTGCATTTTTGCTTGATAGATATCTAAATTGGCTTTTCCCAGCAATTTAAATATAATTTGGAACCAATTTAATAATACTTTTCTTAGATCATATACAAAGGTGCTTATAAATATCTTCTTTATTCTTCAGAATTTCCCCTATTTCTTTTATGGAGTGATTTTTATGATTAGTTTGTTTTAATTAGAATTATAAGGTTTGATTTGTGTAACTTTATCATACTAATATAAAAAGAAAAACCAGTTTTATCTATTTCCTCATTTCAAACAAAGGTTAAGTAGATTATATGTTTATTTCTAGTTGCAAACTATGAAGCACTCTAATCATTTTAATTACAGTCGAATCCGCTTAATGTGATCACGGTTAATGTTATCGAAATCGACAGGTCCCGATCATTCCTATTTAATTTAATGTAAAAAACATCGTTTAATGTGATCAACTATGGATCATCACTCCGCTTAATATTATCAAAATTTGTCCATTTCTCCTTTAAAACGACCGCTTTGAGTTCGAGTTTCATTTTGAAGGTCAATTTAACAAGTAAATATCTGCTCCATGAGAACATCTGGCGCTTCATATTTCTAAAACTCTGTATGAGTAAGAAAAATAAAACATTCCGCATATTATATTGAAAGAAAACAGTTATGGGGGTCCGAATCCATACTTGTGATTGGTTAAAGAAACACCAAGATCCACGCTTTGCAGATGTTTCTGATAAGATATTTTGATTTTCCCTTGTTTATTGGAATTCAGAGATTCAGATTATGTAATAAATAAGTAATTTATTGGAGTAGAAGGATATAAAGGAGCGGAAAAAGAGAGACCTCTGTATAAAAATAGAAAGTGATTATTTTAATTTTATTAACTGAATTACTCTTCCTTACCCCTTCCTATTTACCTTAAATTTTTACCTAGAGTAAAATTAGAGTTTCGTATACATTTATTACGATTACATTATTTTGATTTTAAAGCAAACAATCTAGTTACAATGTTTGCTGCTTTTTTATATGAGATCGCTTATTGTTAATGATCGGATAATGTTATCAGTTTAGTCTCGGACATTTGTGATCACATTAAGCGGACTCAACTGTATTAGCATTATTTGTACTTTACAAGCCCTTTTAAGAAACTCTTAAATCCTTGTGTAAGGTATAATTTCCTACAAAATTACAACTATGTATTTCTTACCTTTAAAAGAACAATTAATGAGAAGGATGAGCTTGGTGAATTATTGAAAGGTTTTTAGCATCAAGGTTATACCTATCTATGGGGTTTATAGATCAGATTAATAAGAAAGCATCACCTCCCTTTCTTCCCAGACAACACCAGTCCCCTAAGTATTCTCTGAACTTTCATCCTTCTGCTTAGAAGTTTTTAGTGCTTTTGGTTGGTGCATCAGTTTTCTGAACAATTTTTTTACTATTGGTTTCAGTTACTTTGTTTTGCATGGACCATTATGATCGATTAGTTCATTTCCTCATGAAGTTTATTTTAATTTTTTCTTCCACAATTTTTATTTTTTGAATGAAACAGTAAAGTTTAACAAAAAAATGCATCCTTTTCCAATATTTCTATCTCACCTGCATATGAAAATTAATGTGCTTGTCACATAGTTAAAAGTTATGTTCTTGATACATTGATGCTAATTTTGGGACTTTTCCTTCTTTTCTAGCCCACCCATTGGACTACTATGGTAAGATTTTTCTATAATTCTTAATGATACCTAGATAAATGAAAAGTGTTAAGAGAGCTAAAATAAATTAATTTACTATAGAGTTTTATTTGTTTAGCAACTTAATTACAGTTTTTCAATATTCATTTTTAAATTAAAGTAAGGAATCTTCACTCTTTTCATTCTAGGTGTTTATAAATAATTACTTGATTGCAAAAAGTATATCTGATAATATTTTTCTTTTCATGCAAGTTATTCATTGGGATGAAGGTGAGATTATTTGAGAAGTGATGTTTAATTTTCTCTTCTAAATTTCTCACCAAGTTTCACTTAAATTTGCTGCTACCTTATTTAGCTCGGCTTTTTTTTCTATTTCTCTAAATTCTTGTATGATATTTTTGTAATAAATATGCCTTAGGGCTTTATAATTAAAGTTCAATTATTATTTCTATGTGCATTTTCACTTAAAAATAATTTTGGGTTCTGAAGTACATAAACGATGCATTAATGTTTCCACTTGAGCTAATACATATTGATATTAGGATGTTTTGCTGGAGTTTTACTTTGGAGAAATAAAAGACTATTTGTCTAATCCCTTATATTATGTCTTTCCTAAAGGTAGATCTAAAATATATTCTGTCTTAGCTGTTAAACAGGAAAGGGGGGGAATAATTCTTATCAATGCACTAAAAGTGGCCTGGAATGGCTGCTGGAACCAAGTTTTGACCTACTTGATTTAACATAAGGATCTAACTTTTAACTTAAAAGGATGTGAGGTTATTCCTACATAACATTAAAACTTGTTTAGCAGTAAAGGTCTGTGATGTGTACAAATTGCTATACATTAACATGGGTTAAAAAATTTTCTTGAGTAGAATTTTCCTATTTATTTTCAGATATTTTAAATTAAATATTTTTATTCAACTTTAAATTATTTGAAAACATCTTTAAATACAGTTGAGTCTTGATAATTCAAGGTTAACTGGACCAAGCCTAACTTGAACTATCAAAAACTAAAATTATCAAAATCATAAACTGTAATTAATAAATAGCTGAAAGTAAAGTGATGCTTGTGTTTAATTATATTTGAAAATAACTTTTAATTGTTTTAATGCATTGTTCCTATTTACATGTTGTGTAAAATTGCATAAACTTGATAATCCCTTTTGAAACTTGAACCCTCAAGAGTTGAATTATCCAGACTCTACTCTACATTGTAATAATTCTGCACCTTAATTAGGGACGTTGCTTGTTTAATTATCTCTTTTTGGTACTGTGTTATTGTTAATGTACATTGCAAAAAATACTGGTGTCTAACCGGTGTAAGAACCCCTACCTTATGGTTATGCGTCAACTTCGGCAAAAAAAAAGATGTTGAAATAAGTTTTTAAGTTACTGAATCTCTGCTGGAGCAGTGGTAGGATGCTTGCGTAGCTTGCAGCAGTTCCTGTGTTCTATCCCCAGTTATTATTTTACTGCACTTTCCAAAAGAAGCAAAAATGAAGTCCACATGTGTGCACATTAAGAAGGGGTCCTTACACCATCGAGGCGTTCACGATCATTAAAATAACTTGGAAGATGCAATAGGTCATTTTTAATAACATATTTACTACATATGTAAAGTAGGTATGCAAGACACAAATAAAACACCTAGATTTTGAATATATTGTTGACTTGAGATTGAAAATTTGGTTGAAATATCTTGTTTAAATGTAGTTTTGTGTGAGCTTATATAGATAAAGGTACACAAGCTATTGTACCCTATGGAGTGCAATAATAATAAGATCGATTACCAATCAATTATTATCATAATAAAATATATAGAAAATCTAGATATATGTATTGCATATACTAAAAATTTAACTTTAAAATATTTGTGGGAATATTTTTAAAATATTCTAAAATAAAAGGGTAAATTTTTCCTTAAAAAACATGTTTGAAATTTTCTTTAATTTATATATTGTGAGGGTATAGGTAATCCATATGAAACACCCTATAATAGTTAGAAAGAAATTAACCTTAAGCATTTATTTCAATCCTAGATTAAAGTTTAATAGTTGCTTCAAAGTGTTAATTTGAATTTTTAATAAATCCAAGTTCACAAGTAAAATATTTTAATTTTCTCTGAAATTTTAATTCTTTTTGCAAACCTGCAGCATGGGATGATGAATTCCAAGGTAGGTTTTACTGTAGATAGTATTTGGCATGGGAATGTAATTGTTAAATGTGCTCTTTATAACCCTTGGCATTTAATGTGTTCTAACAATGCATGGTTATGTACTAAATGTTTTATTGTGAAATCGTTGTACAGTTATCTACTAACTTCTTTGTTTAAAAATTATTGTAGGTGCTCTTTCAAAACCTTAAATTTAAATTTGATGCATGCCTTTAAATCCTTACTACAAACACATTATACATTTATATTCCATTCATTAGAAGAAATATATTTAGTTTTAATGAGTAAGGATTTTTTACTGTCATTGCATTTTTTTAACACAGTATTTTTCCTGAATACCTAGGTAAACATTTTTAAAAAATGCTGAAATCAGTAAGAAGTCTGATTAATATTGCCTTAGTTTACTTTTCTGGGTCTCTTTCATTATAAGACTAACTTACCAGTAAGGTGGAAGATTTTTTACATGCTTGTCAAATTTGTGCTTTATATTAATTAATTAAAAATCCATGTAAAGGTATTATTTTCATGCATTTTGAAGTAGCAAAATATTTATAAACCAATAACCAATTCACAAGCATGAATAAAGGAGTTCACCCAGCATATATTTTTTTTGCTTTAAATGAATAAAGATTTTTATCCTTAATATTTTTCCTTTTACTGAAGAAATTGCATTTTTTACAGTTCTTACCTATGCTGATATGCCTGCTGAAGATGATATTGAAGGATCCTCCCTGACATCGCATGATACTGACACGCCACCTCTTTTTCCAAATCATCGCCCTTCCCACAAAGGATTGCCTCATATTGAAATGGTTCGTCCGGCTCAGGATAGCTCTGCTGTGTCAGTAGTTGAGCCTAAAAAAGAAGAAAAGATAGGTAGGGATTAATTTTAATGTAATACATTTTACATTACTATAATACTTCTCTCTATATTAAAAAAAAGTAACAGTGACCGCCGTCACCGCCGCCGCTGATTTTGAAAATTTTATTTTTGACCACTATAAACTCTCACTAAGGAAAAACTATTTGAAGGAATATAATGAAATTTTGACCATTGGTAGACAAATGCATGATGATCATTTAAGTTCCCAAACCTAATTAATTAGATCAATAGTTCTGGAATTATTTAATGTCAAAGTTGAAAATTATTTTTTTCAGCTGCGAGTTCGCCCCCAGCAAAATCTATTTACAGCAGAAACATGATTTTTTGCAGACACATACTCTTAGGTATGAAGTTTTGCACCTCGTCGCCCTTTTTTCGAATTTCGAATTATTTTTGGAGTTATTAAATTCTAAAGTTTCGAAAATTTTTACCCTTTTTCGGTTTTTTCGTTATAATAGAAAAACTAATCACAGTAGAACTATGATATTTTAAACACGCATACAATTATTTTTTATAGAAGGATTGACGTTTCGTTTTTCAAAAAATTCGAATTAGTTTTAGAATTATTAAGATACCAAGTTTCAATTTTTTCTCCTCTTTCTGGTCGTTCACTAGAGAACCAGGCGATTATTTTTATGAGTATGATTTCTTATTCCCAATGATTCACTAGATACACACGTGCATTTCATAAATTTAAAAGTTTTTTAATGGCATTTTTTTTCTCTAAGATGGTTGATGATAATTAGTAGACTTGCTGGATATTTTTAAAACATTTCGGTTAAATTATTGGTAAACTAAAAAGGAATAATTTAGTAACAGTTTTATTTTGATATTTTTGTAGTAATGGTCCGCATTAAGTTATTGATAAGTTAGAGAGATAAAAAGTTTCGATTTTAAATGATCATTTACTAAGCAGACAAGTTCCAGGTTTTACTGGATAGTTAAGATGAAACAAGCGAGCTCTGCTCGCTAAGATCGCGAAGCGATCTTCAAAGAACTGCGAAGCAGTTCCGGGGGTTGGTGAGCGATAGCGAGCAGGGGGCAGAGCCCCCTAGTATTATAAAAAATAAATAAATGTGATTATCTTCAATTATGTAAAATAAATGGTGCAGAGCTTATTGATTTTTTTTCAGACCAATCGTTTTTTAATGAACCTCTAAATGGTTTGTGGGAAAATTTTCCACTTACTTTTCTACAGCTGCTCAAATTTTAAATTAATATTCAGGCCTTACATGTTCTTAAATTTCATTTTACATTAAAGAACAAAATTAAGTTTATATGAACCCTCTGATGCCGATTACCAGAGATAGCTGTGGAAAAAAATATTTTGCCTTATTCATGTAGTTTGGGGGTAAACAAAATACAAATGACAAAAAAATTATTTATTTTAATTTTTATTTCAAAATTTAAAAAAAATTGAAACTGGGGACTGAAAATAAACTTTATAAGTTATACCACTTGAAGGTGCAATTATTGCTGCAATAACGCTGAAAATTTCTGCTTTATGCTGAAAATTGACGCTAAACTTGATACCATGGGCAGTAGAGGGTTAAAAAGAAATAAATTCTAAAGCTGACATTTTATGTTTTTTAGTCAGAGATTTGAGTGAAGAAGAGAAAAAACAAATAATGCTTAGGGAAGATTTCCACCAGTTTTTTGATCGGGCTACCAGAATTATTGAAAGAGCCCTATATGAAGACTTAGATATTTTAATTGATTATACTGGATCTAGGGAAGAACAAGAAGGGTTAGTTGTTTATGATTACATTTTCTAAAACTACTTTTTTGTTTATAATAAAAAATATTATATTTATACTGTGTTCTGAGAGAAAGTGATTATTTCAGGGAAGACAAGAGCAGGATCAAATTATCTCTTAACAGAACCTTCTTTGATGATCGCTGGTCAAAAAACCGTACTGTTACAAGTTTTGATTGGTCTACTCAGGTATCTTTTCATTTGTAAAGATTTAGTTTTCCTTTTAATTTAGAGCAGTGGTTCCCAGAGTGGGTGATACCGCCCCCTGGGGGGGTTCAAGAATTCTCAACTTACAGAAAACTTAACTTATTAATATTGTCCATATACTAGCTTTTAAATTTCTTATTTTGTTTGTTTATAGATTTAAGTCTTTTAATTAAAGAATGTTTGTATAAAATATAAATAAACTAGAGTCAAAAATTTGTAAGGAGGCGGTAGAAAACTTCTTGAAAAAGGAATAATGGTCCCAAAAGGTTTGGGAACCTATGATTTAGAAGATTTGTGTATTGTTGATGAATTTATTATTCCCAGTATTCTTGAATTTAAAACTTGTATTTTCTCTAAGTTTTTAGCATTTACTAATTGAAATTTAATATTACAGTTTCCAGAGCTTTTAGTTGCTTCTTACAACAATAATGAAGACTCTCCTCATGACCCTGATGGCGTTTGTTTAGTTTGGAACATGAAATTTAAAAAGACAACCCCTGAATATATATTTCATTGTCAGGTAACTTTTAATCCCTTATTGACCAGCTTGCTTACTCTGCTGACGAGTTCAGATTTTTAATCAGATTGATTTGTTGATGTCCACTATGCTAATCATTGCTTTTATATTTTACCTAGTCTGCTGTGATGTCTACGTGTTTTGCCAAATTTCATCCCAATCTGGTGTTAGGAGGCACATACTCTGGGCAGATAGTCCTTTGGGATAATCGCAGCAGTAAGCGTACACCGGTTCAAAGAAGTCCTTTGTCAGCTGTTGCTCATACAGTAAGTTCAGGCATCACTATATCTGCTAAGAGATGGGCACCATAAGGAAATCAATGTTATTATCAATAAATGATCTATTCATTATTTTTAAGTAATGTAATTAATGCTTCAAAAATTCTTCTGATGAGGTAGATTCGTAATGTGGAGGACAACATCAACAAAAGGTAGTTTTAAGAACTCCTTTGAAAAGTTCTACACCAATTATATAGCTTGGTATCATTTATGCTTATTTTGAGAAGGAGAAAAAGGTAAAATTAATATGAAAGTACTGTCAAACCTGTTTTTGTGCAAAGAATAGGGACCGCACAAAAAAAATCGCATAAAAAAATTGGCACCAAACTTTGCGATTAGCTATAAAAAGTAGTTTTCGCAGCACATTTAAAAAATCCTTTTTTATGCGGTGAATAAGGACCGCATAAAAAAAGTTTCACTTAAGACTGTAGCAAAAATCCCTCAGCATAGCTGAATTGAAAAACTCTTTATGTTCGGACCGTAACGCAATCCCCATCATACAGCTGAATTGAGAAACTGTTTCTATACCTACCGTAGACTTTTTTTTCAGTTATTATGTAGTTAGCGATGTGGTATCATGGTATGTACTGTGGTATCATGAGACCGATGTATGTCTCGGTAGCCAGGTATACAAGATTTTTTTTCTAATTTGAAATTTTCATACACTGCAAAAAAATTCTATGGGAAAAATCACACAAAAACAGGTTTGAGTGTATGTGTATGTAGAAGAATTATCTGTAGGAAGGTGTAGATTTTTTAAATGGTCTAAATTTTGAGTGCTGAGAAATTGGAAATTTTTTGGACCTGATATTGAGTTTGATCTTTGTCCTGACTGTCTCATTTCTACTAAAACATGTAGTTCTGACAAAACTCTCCTCGTGATACTAATGTGTTGGAAGTTAAATATCCCAAAACTTTAAAGCAAGGAATCCCTTGGTTACAGCCTTCATGCCCAGTCCTAGGATTAATACAGAAATAAGCATTTCATTTATAATTCTTATAATGACTGTAAAACTTTGTAATTTTACATAAACATGCTCAGTACTTTGACAGTATATGTTGGATTTAATTTTTTATAGCATCCTGTATACTGCATTCAAGTTGTAGGAACCCAAAATGCCCATAATTTGGTCAGTATATCTACAGATGGAAAGTTTTGCACTTGGAGTCTTGACATGCTCTCTGCTCCTCAGGTCTGTATAATAAATATATTTTTTTAATTCAATATTTTATAGTGTTGTAATATACAATCAGATTGATATGATCTTCTTTATTTAGTGTTTTGTGAGTGAACAAACTATTAACTATATTACTTTTATTGATTTAACAGTGCAGATGTTTTGTTGTTAAAAAGTCAATTCAGTTAAACAATCAAATCTATATTGCAAATTTGAAAATCTGCTTTAATAGGATACTATGGAGCTTTCCCATCAAAAACAATCTAGACCAGTACCAGTTACTAGCCTATCATTTCCTTCTGGAGACTACAATAACTTTGTTGTTGGAAGTGAAGAAGGAACTATTTATACTGGTAATAAGTAAATCTTTTTATTTTATACTGCTACATAACTTCATTCAAACAATAGATAGTCTTTATTTGAGAGAAACATTTTACTTACATCCATTTGTAATTTAAACTGTTTTTAAATTTTCTAATTGGATGATGATTATTTATTAATTGGATTAATGATAAAGTAGTTGGTTTTTTATACTAATATTTTCCTGAGTTATAAATATTAAAAAATTACATAACTTCATTCAAACAATAGATAGTCTGTATTTGAGAGAAACATTTTACTTACATCCATTTGTAATTTAAACTGTTTTTAAATTTTCCAATTGGATGATGATTATTTATTAATTGGATTAATGATAAAGTAGTTGGTTTTTAATACTAATATTTTCCTGAGTTATAAATATTTAAAAATTATATAATTGTTTTTCGTCTGTCAGGTTTATTTTTGTCATACTTTTTGACACCCACACTTCAGCTTGATTAAATTAGGGACTGATTAGAGTCCCATGTTATTGGAGTTTTAGTCCTCTAAAACTTTTATTTCCTAGTTATTAAATCACAGATTTTTATTATAAACTTTGTTAATCAAGTTATTAGTTATTGTCATCATTAATTTAATTTAATTGTTTTCCATTGATACATTCTGAAATAAAAATAATACTAAGAGTCAAACAAAAAAATGTTTTAGTATGATAATATTGGTTCAAAATTAACTTGTACCTTATATGCCATTAGCCAAGATTTCAGTTTGAGTTGTTCAGTTATTATGTACATTAAATTTACAAAGTGAATAGAAGAAAACATAGCCATCAGTCTGTTGCAGTGCATGCCCCACTCTTTTAGAAATTAATGTAACATCTTTAATTTCCATACTCTATCTTCCAGCCTGCAGACATGGCAGTAAAGCTGGAATTCACGAACTGTATGAGGGTCATCAAGGTCCAATCACTGGCATCAGTTCACACAGTGCCCAAGGACATATTGATTTCTCTCACCTATTCTTGTCTGCATCTATGGATTGGACTGTAAAACTGTGGAGCTTGAAGGTAAGATAAATCTGGTATCCAGCAACATTTTTTATAGCTCTTGTTAATAGCATCTTATCTATTCTTCTGTAAATTGTTTTTAAGGTCTTGTGTTAACTTTTGTATTGTTTCATTAGATATATTATTTAGCTGTTACATAAAAGAACAATTTGTTTTTAGGATAGTAAGCCCTTATACTCATTCGAAGACAATGGAGACTATGTTACTGATGTGGCGTGGTCTCCTGTGCACCCTTCAGTTTTCGCTTGTGTGGATGGAATGGGGAGACTGGATGTTTGGAATCTTAACACGGACACTGAGGTTGGTTTCAAAGTTTTTATTATCTTTGTTTTTTCATGCAAGATAAGCATCAACCAGTTTTCTGATGTTACACATACACTGCTGTTCAAAAATTAAGGACGGAACGGTTTTTTCAACATAACACCTAGAAGAATTATTGTTCATCCATGAAAATCATACCAAAAGATGTTTATTGGGTGAGAATACAGGGCCCGAGAACAAATTTCCCTTGTCAATATTTCAAGGGGGTAAATGGACCCTCCATTGATAACGGAGTTCCATTACACATTTGGAGCAGTGGCAGAAATGTCTATGTAAGAGGTATTTAACCAAGAAGTTTAAACTTTTTGCAATGAATATGATTATTCCTGAACTCAATGCATATTTTTAAACGTTTGTGCTGCCTTTTAATGGTATTTTTTTAGGTTTTATTGAGAGATATCGGTCTAATCATCATTTTTGGCAAGTTTTAGCTTCTGGGTCATTTTTGGTAAGTGGTATCTTAGCGTTAACCATGTTTTTAGTCGGTCTCACATGTGCCTAATTGCATTTGGGTCTGGGGACCTGAAAAGTAACTTTAGTCTTTCAATATCGTTACTTATGAACAACTTTGAGATAGTGAAATTGTGATTTTCTGCAGTTTTTTAACTAATAAAGAGAAATATTTCACCCGAGAGGTCATCTTAAGGATGTAAAAGGGACATGAGAACACAGGTACGCAATTGCAGATATCAGTGAAATTTTCTGTGCTGTCTAAGGGGTGCTGAAACGGCACAAAAAATTGCATGGTTTCACAGAAAAGACATCTGTTATTAACGTTTAAAAAAAAGAAGTATTTTTAGTGTTTTTGGACTTATACATGTCTGAAAAGAAAGATATATCTGTAAAAATATTTCCATTATCTTTAAAATGAAGTTTAAAGAGATCGAATTTCTCCTTTGAGTCTGCACTATCCTTATAGACATTTCAACACCCCCTATACTTAAAAGAGATTTTCCCTGATGTCTGCAATTGCATACCTGTATTCTCATGGGCCATTTGCTTCTTTTAGAAAACATTTCGGGTCAAATATTTTTCTTTATTAGTCAAAAAGCTGCAGAAAATCCCAATTTCACTATCTCAAAGTTGTTCATAAGTAACGATATTGAAGGAAAAAAGTTACTTTTCAGGTCCCCAGACCCAAATGCAATTAGGCACATGTGAGACCGACTAAAAACATGGTTAACGCTAAGATACCACTTACCAAAAATGACCCAGAAGCTAAAACTTGCCAAAAATGATGATTAGACCGATATCTCTCAATAAAACCTAAAAAAATACCATTAAAAGGTAGCACAAACGTTTAAAAATATGCATTGAGTTCAGGAATAATCATATTCATTGCAAAAAGTTAAAACTTCTTGGTTAAATACCTCTTACATAGCCATTTCTGCCACTGCTCCAAATGTGTAATGGAACTCCGTTATCAATGGAGGGTCCATTTACCCCCTTGAAATATTGACAGGGGAAATTTGTTCTCGGGCCCTGTATTCTCACCCAATAAACATCTTTTGGTATGATTTTCATGGATGAACAAGGGAGGTGCAGATTTCAGGATGGTGCGGACTATACGTACGAAATTACGTACAGTAAGGAACCTCTTATCCGGCTCCCAGAAATCCGGAATACCCAGAGATCCGTAATGTTTTTCGAAATTAAATTTTTTTTTAGTTCCGAATCCGCGCTCTGTTTGGATTCAGCGTGTTCCAATGTACTCCGTGTCATCGGTCCGCTTCGCTCTCCCCGCGTTTCCGCGACCCCCCCCCCCCTTGCCCGCCCGAGGAGAAGCGCGGAGTCGGACTCGGAATTCGGACGATTGTTTCTTATCAGTGGGAGGAAAGAGACAGCAAGGGACCAATCAGATGCATTTTTTTTGCGGGGTGCAAGAGTTCTAGGAATATTGCGTGTGAAAGGAGGGAAAGCCAGTACCGAATGAATCGTTTTCGTTTTATGTAGGGATGGGCGGAAATTCGGAACTGATTTTTCCGTTTGTCAATCTTAATTAATCGTCAAATTTTATTTCAAAAATCTTAATATTTTTAGCCATAATTATAAGTGAGGTACTTAAGAACATAAATACGTTAAAATTTTCATGTACGAAATAATTTTTCCATAGTCCATCTATAATAAATAAATAAGCGAACACACAGCAATAGTGTCACAAAAAGGAGACGCTCGCGTGCCGATTCCTTATAGAAATTAGACATTTTAAATCCAAATGAATCGGCTCATTTATTAATTAGTGTACAATTTAATAGCTAAAATTTGAATCTTTATTGTATACATTTTAAACAACATCAAGTATTTTTTCAATATATACCTAAACTATTTCAAAAATTAAGTCATTTTAGAATAACCTCTGTGTTTGTAGACCAGGTAGTACGTTTGACGAAATTGCAGTTTTAGCAATCCGTATCAATCGTCCAGATTTCGGGTGAAATATTTAAATACTTTAGCTTTACTTGAAGATAAATATTGAAAGAAAATAAATTCAGTAACATTTTTCAACTGCCAATTGCATAAGTAGATCCACATCCATCTAAAACCAACATCGCTATCCTTTCCCCCTTTCGCAATAGAAACGCAACGCACACTGAGTGGGCCAAGCATTGCCCCCCCCCCTCTCTCACACGTCACACGATGGGAAATGTGCGGGAGGGAGGGGCATGCCGGCGCCGCGCGAGTTTGACGTTTGACAGATTGTTTTTCTTCATTCCATCCTCGTGCGGCTTCGCACATGCGCGTATTTTCGTTATGATACATACACAGTTCAGTTAATGCGGTCTTTGAGGGCGTTTTTTCGGGAAAAATTCAGAAATCCGTAAAATCCGGTTATCCGGGATGATGCCGGTCCCGAGCTTGCCGGATAAGAGGTTCCTTACTGTAATTGTTTGCTATAAGTTAAATATTTTTTGTTGTATCTTGTATACTTGAAATACCCAAGCTCCATCCACAGTAAATGTTTGTTGGTTGTAATCACACTGCTGGAAATACACACAGGTCGGAAATACAGTAAACTCTTGTTAGTACGCCCCTGCTTAGTGCGACGTCTCGCATATTACGACGTTTTTCTCCGGTCCCTGGTACCAATAGGCCTTTTATCATTAAAAACTATCCGCTTATTACAACTTCCCGCATATTTCGACGCTTTTCTCCAGTCCCCCGAAGAAAAATCCCGGTTATTGCGTCGTCGAGTTCCTTTCAAATAATGTATGAGCTACAGAACCGTTGAAAACGCGAGTAGAACAATATGGTAGAACTGGTTTTTTCCCAACCGTTCCCCTTTTTTCCCGAATGGCCCCCCCGTTGCACCTTTAAAAACAAGGATGACCAGTGTCTTGCAGGGCACGTGGGTTGTCTGGTTGTCATGTGACAAATCAGAACACTCCCTGAATTTCTTGGAAATTCTCCCCCTCTCCTCCAATTCGATTCCATAGCTCAGTGTTCAGTCCACTGTGTTGTAAGTTCAGATAGATACCGTAATGTTTCGATTATAAATTGAAGATAATAAAACTTTATGACGAGAAGAAAGGTGTTATGAATAAGCAGCAATTTGCAAATGAACAGGGGTTGCCTGTCTAAACGTGATGAAATAGAAGAAAACGCCTTTTCAGGCATTAATTAGTAAAAGGAGAAGAGTTCGAAATGGTAAAAATGAAGAATTGGAAGACATATTGTACAGTGGTATTGTAGATATATACCAATAAAAATGTAAAGGTAAGAATGTTTGTTCGGTTTTTAGACATTGTTCCTTCGTTTCTATTTTAATGATTAATTCCCACTTTAAAATGGTTTCTAGGTAAGATTAGGTATTACGGGTTTTAGGTATTTCGCCGAAACGGTGTTTTATGGAATTCCGCATATAGCGTCGTACCGCTTATTACGACGTTTTCACAAATCCCCTTGAAAGGCGTATTAACGGGAGTTTACTGTACATAGCTCCATCCACAGTAAATGGTTGGTTTAAGTATAGTTAATGGTTGTTTTAATTGTGTTATAATTCTTGTTTGTTTTGTAGTTACCCATTGTAAGTGTAGTAGCTGATGGCAATCCAGCTTTAAATAGAGTTGTTTGGACTCCATCTGGACATCAAATTGCTGTTGGTGATGATTTTGGGAAAGTTTACATTTATGATGTAGGCGAGGTCAGTATTTAATTTTCATTATGCTTATCTTCTTTGCCTGAATTGTCTATCAGAATTTCACCATATCTATTAGTTTATAATAAAACTTGATGAGGGCATGAATTTAAAAAAAAAATAGTGTTTTTATAAAAAAATATTTTCAATACAAAGCATTAATTTTAGTGTAAAACTGGCATGTTAACAGAAAAACAATGTGATAATCTATACACTTCTAATTAACACGTTCACGCCGGCGCGGTCCACCGGTGGCCCGCACTAGACTGTCTCATCGGGTGGCGCGGTACACCGGTGGCCCACACTAGACTGCCCCATGGTGCGGCGTGGTCCACCAGTGGCCCGCACGGGTGGCCTTATCGGGTGGAGCCGCCAGCAGAAGCGCAGCCTGAAGTCAAGAGCCGCCTCCCAGCGAAAAACATGAAAATCGGCCCCGGCGTGAACGTGTTAAGTCAAACTGTATATGCTTAATGATTGAATTTTAAATGATTCAAAATTCTAAATAAAATGTTTAACCATCCTCAAAGAAAATATTTCTGGGCTAAAGAATAAGATTAAGTTAATTTACATTATTCTATGGATTTTTTAGTGATTTTCTTGAAAGTGTTATGTGTGGGATGGATGCATGAATAACAGTTAATATTTGTAATTCAGCATTTATTCCATTAAACATAGATCAAGGGTTGCTAAAAAGTAAATAAACTACTTAAAACAGGGATGTGATTCTTCTGCTTTTCCGCAGATTTCCGCTTTTTAAATTTTTTCCATGATTTTCAACCTTTTACGCCTTTTCTACATTTTTTCATTCTGGTAGAATTTTTATCGCAGAGAGAAACAAATTTCCTTTTAAAGTGATAAAAATTTGTTTCCTCAAAAAAAATCCAATTTCTAAGAAAAATCTGACTTAACGGCTAGAGTTCGATAGCTCACCGTTTCCAAAGAAACATGAGCTAGTGCTAGCAAGAGGTCTGCGTTCTATCATTCCAAAGCTCCCATTGCAGTTTCTCCCACAGCTCTGATATCCTTGAGCAGTGTTTTATGGACTGTAGTGACCCCACTATGCTCTACTCCCTGTGAGATGAGTGGTTGAAATATTACATCAAATATTACAAATAGTACATCACTAATCATAAGATTAGTGATGCACAACCTGCGGCATGCGAACTAATTTGGATTTTTCCAGATGATCCCCAGTTTTTTTTACTTTGCATATTATTTCCGGGAAAAATGAGGATTTATAGCGAAAAAAGTTGGAAAATCGTGAATTTCCTAAAAAGTTTTGTGTTGCGTGCAGAGTGCTCCGTTCTTCCTGCGAATAAAATTTTTTTGTAAGCATCACTGGGTATCAATATTTTTTGGATAGAAAACGTAGTAAATGCTTTGATATGCCTGTTAATGAGAACTTGAGGTTGCACATTCTTTTTTGTTCAATTCAGTGTTTTCTTTCTGTTTTTTTTACACCTGTAAGTAGTGTTCTCACTGTACTCTCTATCTATGTTTAGAGTCTAACTAATCCTAAAAATGATGAGTGGTCCAGATTTGTGCACACATTACAAGAACTTGAAAACAACAAAGCTGACCAAGAGTTGGACACACTCGGTTCACTGTCCTCTGGGAACTCTTATCTTTTGCCAATACGATAAATTTTTGATAAATCAAAATGCAATTTTATGTGTGTAAGATGATTTACACTGAATCTTTTGTTTGATATGACTCAAATGACTAATGCAGTTGAATTGTATAGTTAAAGAGGAATTATGAAAGTTAGGCTGGTATATTTTGTACACAATTGTTTTGTGTAACGTTTTGGTCAATTTGTACTTAATTGTATTAATTAAGTGAAGCTTATTTAACTTCTTGCATTGATTTACAAATTGCCCTGAATGTTATATTGTACAGCAAAATTGATTAAATTGTGTCATTTTATTGCATTCTTTTTTGTATTTCTTTGTGAAATACCTATTACTTGTTCTATCGCAAAGTTGCAGTATCACTACTTATAAATATACTATTTTATAAATATCAGAAATTTACAAAAAATTGCTTAATTATATGACTAAGGCTAGGGGTGCCACTCGTGAAGCTCTGAAATTATTTGTTAAATAGATGCATTATTCCATTTATTAGGGAGTTTGAGCATGATGCAGGTAATAAATACTTAAAATGTTCTATATCTATTTCTAAAAGTATGTATTAAGTGCCATAATATCACCTAGCACCTTTTGTGCAAATTTTATTTGTTATTTATAATTTTATTTGAATTTACCTTGATTGGTGTTTGGCAATTGTTTCATTGGTGTTTTTAATAAGATTTTATGGTTCATTTGTAATTTTATGGACTGAAATTTCAAAAAATGCATTGCTTGTTACTCTTTGAACATCAGATAATTCATTGTGTTAATTCATTTTTATAATATTGACATTATATTTTTCATTATATTTCAGCTCTCTAACTGATTACATTCTATATATTTTCCTTACATGTGTGTATATTAACTTGAATATATCTGATTTCAATATGTTGTACTTAGTTTGAAGAAATTTTAAGCTTTATTGACCCATAAGTTTATTTTAATTTCGAAAATTCACAATTTCAACTGAAAAATAAAATGACTTCAAATTTATTGTTCTCAATTATTTTCCCTAAAAAATTAATACCAATAATTCTTGTTAAAAAAAAGTAACAAATATATTAAGATTTTCTGAACAAAATAATCTTTAATAGAAATGAATAGACTTGTTATAAATTGCATAAACATTGCAAGTTCAATCATTACAATCTTTATATGATATAAATATATCGATGGAGGTAACAATTAGTGTTTAAGTTGTAGGCAGTCAAAATCAAAAGTGAGTAAGTAGCTATCTTTATAGGGTACTTTTAATAAGTTTTTCCTTTGCTTTTATTTGTCCTCCTTTAGTCCGTTTCCATTTCATCCTTCGATTTTGAAACCATACTTTAACCTGTAAAAATAAGTTAATTTACTAAATAAATTTTATGATAATTTTTAAGAAAAAAAGATAGATATCTTGGGAATGATAATTTAAGTAGTGGAACAGTAATAATTTTGTGGTAATTTCTTCTACTTTTAAAATTGAATGGAAACATGCTATCTCTTCATAAGTTGACAGAAATTAAATGAAAATTATATGATTGTTACTGTTGCTATACTTAATCCATAATTTTATCCAAATTCCATTCACATATTTCCCTATATGTTCGAAACTAAAATTTAGTATTTAGTCTAAAGAAAAAGTACTTGTTATACTGGTGTAAGTTTTGTGGCATTATTTAATGTAGAGAAAAATTCATTATAAAAATAAATGATGAAATTCGGGGGGAATTCTAAAATGAGGTATTCTCATGTTTTGAGATTAAATTTTATTAAAATAGTAGATAAAAAACCATGAAGAATGACGTAGCCTAATTCTGAGAAATTATTCTGAATTAGCCTAATTCTGATTTTTGAAATTTCGTTTTTTGTTTGGACGCGAAAACACTTTTGAATCACAAATCATGCACTGTGACGTCACATCCAATAGAAGCCCATTTTCTGATCACGTGAAAACAGTAAACACAATGGTTTTCATGCGCTGTGATGTCACATCCAATAGAAGCCCGTTTTCTAATAACGTGACTTTTCTGTTGTTTTGGCAAAAATAAAATTGAATTTTAAATGATTTAAAATGCATTTTTGAACTTAAAAATCAGAAATTTGGGAGTTTTAAACCATAAGGTATCAAAAATGTATAAAATCAAGCAAATCCCTCACTCATGCTAATACCTCATTCTAATTTGCACTGGTTATTGACATTAAAGTTTTCAGAATATTCATGATGAAATTGTTTCTGTGTCAGCTTTATTTTGAATATTGTTTAAGTTTCTTACTTGGCGTTCAGTCAGATCCAGAGCCACTGCTATCTCATATCTACGCAGTCTCGTAAGGTAATTATGTTGAGCAAACTCCTCTTCCAACTCTTGGACCTGGTGTTTGCTGAAAGCTGTTCTCTCCTTACGAGGTTTGCTGGAATCATCTGAATCTGAAATTGAACTGGGTTATTAATTTCTCACGTAAGATAATATACAGTCAAACCTTTTTTTGTGCGGGGGATAGGTACCACATAAAAAGAAATCACATAAAATTTCGCGAGTAGCTATAAAAATAGTTTTTGAAACACAAAAAAAAATAATTTTTTACGCGGTAAATAGGGACGGCATAAAAAAAGTCTCGTAAGGCCGTAGCGAAAATTCCTAAGCATAGCTGAATTGAAAAGCACTTTATATTCGGACCGTAACGCAATCCCCACACCCTATGGCTGAATCGGGTTGGGAAACCGTTTCTATACGGACCGTAGACTTTTTTCAGTTACCATGTAGTCGGTGACGACTGTTGTTTCACTAGACCCTTGTATATGTCTTGGCAGCCATGTTCTATGTTCCAGTTTGATTGTAATTTTTATAAGTTGTAAAAAAATCACAGAAAAAGGATCACACAAAAACAGGTTTGAGTGTACTCAAAACATATTGTTAATAACTACTTAAAAAGATAGGGGTGCAGAAAATGTTCCAGGGACCAATATTTCCCCAGAACACTACTATTAACTTAATCCAAAATTTCCCCTAAATATGTCTCCACATTTTCATCAAAATCTACCCTAAAACATCCCCATATTTTATCAGTATGTTACTACTAAAGTGTACAAAGAGTTTTCATTTTAAAATATAGTTTTCTTAATTACTGTACTGGGTGGTTCAATAATTACCTAATTATCCGCAAGTTTAAATTCTTAGGGACTAAATTAAATCTTTTTTATACATGCCACCTTAGCTCAAAGATGTCTTAAAATAAAAACTATTAACTCTCAAATTTGAGCTGTAGTAAAACTCTCCTGTTTTTAATTTAATTTTTTAAGTCAATAACATTGATATGATCAAAGAAGAACGCAATTTTTAGTTAAAATCACCGATCCTGTCACGGATACGTTGCTTTTCCTGCATATCGATCTAAACAGAAAAAAGCCGACTTTCAAGTATTCATCAATTAATCTTGTTTTTTCAGCATGGATCCGTAGGTTTTCTCTGTACGTCCGTAATTCCGTAGTTTTTACCTAATTTCCGTTGAATTTGGAGGGTATGATACTGTCACCTGTCACCAGCCAAAATATAGAATAAAAACCTACTAAACTATTTTAAAAATATAAAAATAAAAACTTGGAATTGTATAGAGTTTTTTTTCTTTACAAACATGGGCAAAAATTTCTCCAGAGCTGCCTGAATTTCCCCCGAACCATGATCAGCGTTCGGACATATTCTTTCTGCACCCCTGCTAGATAATATAGAGTTGGCAGTTCCACCATCCAAAAAAGCCTTTTTAATATTAAATTAATTGATTCTGCATTTGTGGTTGTGCAAGTTGCTGCTATATTGGTATTAATTTAAGATTAATTTTAGTTTCAGCTAATTTCTTCTTACTTTTAGACTTAAAATCAATATTATAGCTAAGATATTTCCAGCATTGGATTCTACCCCAATTCTATGGATGTCATTATACTCAATTGTATATTGCAAATCAAATGAAATAGATAGCTAATTCATCAAGAAAGAAAAGCAATTGAGTATCAAATCAAGAGAAAATTGTGCTTTTAAGATTCGTTCTACTTTTGTGTGTAGAAAATTATAAATTGACAATTTTGAGGGTTATTAATTAGTGTTAGTCACTGTTTTTTTTCATACTGGTTAAACCAAAGAATCTTCATTACAGAAAAAAAATTGTGTACATTTTCTATTCTTAAAAATCGATGAGGAAAAAGGCATATGTTAAAATACATTTAGATGCTTTAGTATGAAGTTGCAGCTAAAAAGTATCTAAAATTAATTTTCTATCCTATCTTATTGATAAATTTTTACCTCCTAAAAGTTGACATTTTGAGGACACTTCATCAATCTCTTCGTGCAATTGAAATGTTTGAGGCATCCCATCCATTCTTTGCTGGTCTTCCAAAAATGACGTGACACTGTCGGCTGACGAAAGAACTGTTGGTACTGTAGTAGTGATTAAGTCTTCAGAATTCAGTACCACACTATCTTCATTTTGCATAAATATTTTATCATTAATGGAGTTGGGAAAACCATGATCTATTAACCGTTCATTATGAGAAGAGTGAAACCTGCGAGTCTGAGGTAAAGAGTTGGCATTTAGGTCTACTTCAGGTAGAGAATTTTTTTCAAAATGCCTTTTGAAACTTTGTGGACTGAATTGCTGAACCATAGCAGAAAAATGTCTCTCCCAGTTTTTGTGATCACTGAATGATGAAGTATCCAATGAAACATTAGATGTCCCTGCTATAATTGTTTTCAATCCAGCTGAAAAATCTTGATAGGAAACAAGTTTGTTCTTAGTTGAATTTGGATCACTGTCATGTGGTTTTTGCACTTGTGAAACATCGTGCTTTGCTTTGAGATTGAAGTCGCGATGATCTGAGCATATGTAGCAGAATGTCCCAGAATCACAGCAATCTTCGCTGTTGGCTGGATCTGGGATGGACATGTCCAGAGTACTGCAATCTCCAAGAAGTGATTCTGATGATGTTTCTAGGGTTATATCGTTGCACAACCAGTCCTCTGAAGTTGTCGAAGATCCGTCTAGATCCATGAAGTCGATAAAATCGGAAGATCTCATCGTGGTCTTTACTGGCATGGTCAGACCTATTGGTACAGGGTATTGTGACAGAGAGGAATTCACCAGGGAAGGAACACATCTCGGATCGGTATGAATCCAATCGTAGCTAGGATGGAAACTGGTAGGATTCTCCATTTTCCTTTATGAAGTAGGCCTTCTGTAAGGTAAGTATGCTTTTTTAAAATCTAAAAGATTTTTCAAATCCCATATTTTAGTGTTCAAAGAAAGCAGTTGTATTGTTTCTGGAACTCCTTCAAATTATATGCTAGTTATTTCAAGTAATGGAAAGTTAGCTATTATTTTACATAAACTCAGAAGACATAATAATTATCCCAATTTATCTTGTTACGTTCTCATGTGAGTATAATAGTTTATTTTAATAAACCTTTTCTCACAAAAAATAAATACTAACTAATCTAACATTAGAATAAAATTTTAAAATTGATTTTAAATCAGAATAACATTATTTAAAATCTTAACGTTGTTTTTAATCCAATGCTTATAAAATGGAAACAATTTTTTTAATTTAATAGATATCTTTTGAGAAAAAATTGGGAAATCTCTTCCAGGCACAAAGATATTTTGTGTTACATTTCAGAGAAAGATAACATTATTAAGTAATTTAAATTACCTTGAGCTGTAGGAAGCTTTGTGTTTAAATTGTAAAGCTATCACCTAAGCCAGGAATAACGGCAACTTGGATTTCTCACTGTGGTCAATCCAAACCTTCCAAAAGGATAACCATTCCGTCAAGAGGAAGAGAAACCACTGAAGTTGAGAGAGTAAAGGAATATGACAGGACACATGGGGAGAAACCCGAGTCTGAAAGAAGCTGTATTTCACCAACTGCTGCCGGAGGAGCTGAGAGAGAAAAAAATGGGAGAGATCGGTGCTCCCCACCCCCACAGTCCACCACGTGACCGACCCACTGGGACACAAATCACCGATCTGTCAAGTCCACGGTCTCTTCTCAGGGATTTTTTTTTATTTTGGGGGGATACATGTAACTCCGATTTCGGTTGGTGTCGGGAATCTCATTTGCAAACAAGTTGTAATTTCAATGTTGTTTACTGAAATCTTTTTCTTTCAAGTCAAGCATTGGATTGGAAGAAAGAGTTTTTTAATTGATCTTGCTCTAATTGAAATGACAAAAATTGATACATTTCATAAATCCTGAATTTGATACTTAATTTTTATGCGTTTACAGCAAAGAAACTGTTTTATTTTCTTCTATTTAACTTTTAGACCTAGCAATAGAATTATCTGTGTGAAATTTAGTAGCACTTTGATATTAATTAATGATACAACATTGATATTGTGACGATATTATATTGTAAGATCAGAACAATATATGTTATATCGTTGTACTATTTTTTACTTATTTAATAATATTTTATTGGAGCAACTAGGTCTTTCGACCTTTCATCTCCATCATACATTGAAAACTTGATAAAGTAAATTCCTTTTGGTTAAAATTTAACAGAGCAACACAACTAAACAAAACAGTGCAATACATTACAGAGATAAAAATAGCTGATTTAAAATACTCCATAGGAGTCAATTTAAATTAATGTAAGACTAATAGACCTCTCTTCCACTCGGTGATTAATTTAACAGGTCTCTCGGTCTAGCTCTCCTGTAAGTTCTTATCGATCTGTATGGGGTCATGCTCCTGAGACATGTATGATCAGAATTATCTATTTTGTTAAAGAATTTAGCAGCTATTTTCATAAAATGGTCTTTTAGGTTTAGTATTTTAAGTTCTTTTTATTAAACGCTTTTATTCTACTTGCTTTTGGCGGCGTTTTACAGGTGGAATTTTATAACTCGATTTTCGGGCACTTCCCGATATGTCAGGGCCCCGAAACTTTACACATCGGTGTAACCCTCATGACACTCCAATATCCAACCATTATCTAGTCAAACAACCAAAGGATTAAGTTAATTAACGAGTATTTTTAATTAACAGAAAAACCAGAATTTGAGACCTTTCCCAAGGGGCTATTCTCCCTAAACCGTGCACAATTGTTTATAAGGCATAACTTCATCATATTCAAAAGTCAAAACGAGAATGGCCCAGTAATTACGATAATTATAGACGATTAATCACTTTTTTTCTTTCCGGATTCTTGTACATAATATTTCAGGCACTTCCAAACGATATAAAGTTCTGAAACTTCGCACCGTGGTGGAAACTCGATGACAATGCAATATTCAATCATCAACTAGTCAAAACCTCCGTAATTTAGGTAATTAACGAGTGTTTTTAGTTATCCTTTTAAATCCTATTTGAGACACTTCCGTGAAGCCAATGGCTCCAAAAACCTGTAAGATAATATACTAGGTATATAACTACAATATTTAATCTTCAAAACGTGATTTTTTACCTTCCAATTAACAATTAAGATAATTAGCGATTTAAGATAATAACCGCGAGAAAGAAATCGCCAGAAGAGCGAGAAATCGCCGAAAATAGGTGTCCCATCCCGAGGAATGGCGAGAGAAGAAAAATATGTACTTTTATAATTTATTGACTACTGAAAAGACTGGATGGTACTGTTTGCTCCTTGATACACACACACTAATTCTGAGTTTTTTACGATTGTTTTTTTATTTTATTGAATGCTTTCTTTTTATTGTGAATCTTTTTGATATCGATGGATTTCATCGGCGATTGAGCGGATGCGAGGTATATTCTTTGTGCGATGTATTTTTCCCGCTCAGCTCTGTTTTTATAACGTACCCAGCAAAATTAAATAGATTTTAATTAACTTTGGAGTTGATTGTCCTGCTCAGTCGTCAGAGGATTGTTCTACTTTGTCAGATATGTGAAAAATTTTTGATATACATGAAACTAAAATTCCATCCTAACATAACATTATTTATGGTTGAAATAAATACATTTTTTCTTGTGAGTTTTTGTTAAAAAATACCATGACTAAAAAGTAGAAAATAAAATAAGTAAAAAAAAAGATTTTTTAAAAAACGCTTTTATTGAAGTGTTCTAAAAGGTCAAAAATAATTTTTTCGGTTTGACAAATAATTTATTGGGAAGTAGAAAATAACTTTTTGGTAAGTAAAAAAAACTGATTTTCTAATCACTAAAAATAAAAGCGTGGGCTCTAGTAATTCTTAATTCACTATTTATTCTAACTTCTTTATTCTATGTTCTATGAGGTTAAATTTACAAATTTCTCATTCATGAGTTTTGAGTGGGATGGATTCACTTTAAATTCTCTATTAGGTATTTTTATTTATATAAAGTAATACATAAATGCCGACGTAATGGCCTAGTAGTAAGAGTATCTAACTGCAAAGCCGTACGTCTGGGGTTCGAATCCCCGTTCGTCAGGGATGTTACTGTTACTGTCCTGTAAAAAAATTTAAATTTAAAAAATTACTAGCGCCCACGCTTTTATTTTTAGTGATTAGAAAATCAGTTTTTTTACTTACCAAAAAGTTATTTTCTACTTCACAATAAATTATTTGTCAAACCGAAAAAATTATTTTTGACCTTTTAGAACACTTCAATAAAAGCGTTTTTTAAAAAATCTTTTTTTTTACTTATTTTATTTATTTGAGAGTTTCTATAAAACCAGGGGCTATTTGTAATCATTCTTAGTAACTTGTTTTGTAAAATTTCCCGTTTGTCTATATGGCTCTTGGCCGCTCGTTGTACTATTAGGAAATAAGCAAGACATTATTCCTTTTTCAATAGGATTTCATTTAATTAAAATATCTGTTTTGTTTACGATTTTCCTAAATTGTTAATTAGTTTTTGTTTTTATAAACTTTTAGACTTTCTCCCCTCAAAAATATTTCTTTTAAGATTACAGCTCATTAAAGACTTGCAAAGTACGACCTGAGGTACATAATTCCCTTGAACGTACCTTGAGTTTAATATCGGAACGGGGTATAGTACCCTCAAAAAATGTAAGCCTCTTAAAAAACACCTAAACTTGTATTATACCACCATTTTAAATGGATATCATTGAGATAATTTTTTTTGTGAAATTTCCCAAATTTGAGTTCAGATTGAAGCATTGATTATAAATTGGAAGGGAATTTTTACAATATTAAAAGTTAATATTTGCGGATTAAACTTAAATGACATAATACTGCTCTCTCCCGAAAATATTTCCTTTGCAGAGTAATCCAAAAAAAGACCTCAGTAAAATAACAAAAAGGACACAAATTTGATAACATTTTAAAGTTTCAATGAGTGTCTATTTGAAAAATGCTTAAACTGTTAAATAAATTGTTTTCCTAAACAAGTTATTTAAACCTATTTTCTAACAAGTTAAACTTTCAATCGAAAATCAATCAATTTTCTATCTTCTCGAATCTCCCTGTATTCTTTTTGGTTTCAATCAAAAACTTTTAAAGAAACTTATTTTATTGGATAAATTGAATTGAATGAAGAAATTATGTCTTAAAAATTGCACTTTCTTCGATTTTAAATATGCAGACTGTTTCTTATGCAAAGCAAAATAGAGAAAGATTCTTATCTGGTCAAGATAAGTGTGAAAAACCCGGATACTGTGAAATCGATCCCCGTTTCCGTTCCTAAACCAAAAAACAGAGTTTTTATCAGCTTGAGATTTTTTAACGGCATTTACTCGCCTGTCCTTAAATCAGCACCACGTCACAAATACCCGGACGTTCCCACAGAGGCCTCCTCCACATGAAAACGCCAATGTGTATGGAAGATTCTTTTTCAGAACGAATTCGTTTTGACAAACGACGACTCGGTGTCCAAAAGAAAACATAACTAGACTGACAATGTTGAAGAGTGCATAATTTTTTACTCGGCTGTTTGTTTTCCGAAGCATATGGTGTTCTTGGATTCTTTTCAGAAACTTTAGGCATTTTTGGGTCAAGAACCCAAAATTTCTTTCTTTGAATAAAATCCCCTATAGTCCACTGAAAATAGCGAAAAAAAGGGCCGAACCTCGGACAAATTGCAATAAAAGGTTTCTCAACGGTTTTCACTTAGGAATGACCTCAATAATAACATACTAAAAATCGGCCAAAATCGGCCGGGGGGAAGTTTAATTTTTTTAAATTTTTAAAAAATGGCCGAAAAAATATTTCAAAAAATCAAATTATAAAAATAGAGACTTATGATACATGATTATAGGCTATTTTTCAGTGCTGAATACGAATATACCATTTAAATTTTAAAAAATTTAAAATTTCAATTTTTAAAAATTAATTCAAAATTTGGAAAGCCGAAAACATTAAAACATCGCTCAAAACCACAAAATAATTGCAAAAGAAATAATTTAAACGGTTTTCAATTAGAAATGACTTAAATAATAACATACTAAAAATGGAAGAAAATCGGACACTAAAAAGTTTAATTTTTTTCAAATTTTCAATTTTTTTGGCCTCAAAAATCGACCTTTTTAAAAACTCTTGTTAAAAACGTTTGAGGCATTTACCAAGGTCATTTTTCCATGGATGTTGTAGGTATATACCTCTATAACATAAAAAAACCACAATTGGTGATTATATCATTAGTTAATTAATTAATTTATAAAAATTAACTTTGAAAATACAGGTAAAATCCTTCAATCAAGTAATAAGGAAAATATTTAGACAATATTTGGTAATAAATCATTTTAAAAATAATTAAATTGAAAAAGGACAACATATCTTTCAAAAAATTAAAATTTTAAATTAATTTAAAAAATTTAAATTTTTTAAAATTTTTAAATTTTGTAGTATATGCATGTGATACATGTCTCTAGGCTATATTTTAGTGCTGTTTACGAATATCACGCCAACTTTTCAATAAAATTTAAATTAACTGTGGAAAAATTGAAGCATTTTTCTCAATAATTTTGTTTTTTATGCTTCAATTTTCCCACAGTTAATTTAAATTTTATTGAAAAGTTGGCGTGATATTCGTAAACAGCACTAAAATATAGCCTAGAGACATGTATCACATGCATATACTACAAATTTTAAAAAATTTAAATTTTTTAAATTAATTTAAAATTTTAATTTTTTGAAAGATATTTTGTCCTTTTTCAATTTAATTATTTTTAAAATGATTTATTACCAAATATTGTCTAAATATTTTCCTTATTACTTGATTGAAAGATTTTACCTGTATTTTCAACGTTAATTTTTATAAATTAATTAATTAACTAATGATATAATCACCAATTGTGGTTTTTTTATGTTATAGAGGTATATACCTACAACATCCATGGAAAATTGACCTTGGTAAATGCCTCTAACGTTTTTAACAAGAGTTTTTAAAAAGGTCGATTTTTGAGGCCAAAAAAATTGAAAATTTGAAAAAAATTTAAACTTTTTATTGTCCGATTTTCTTCCATTTTTAGTATGTTATTATTTAAGTCATTTCTAATTGAAAACCGTTTAAATTATTTCTTTTGCAATTATTTTGTGGTTTTGAGCGATGTTTTAATTTTTTCGACTTTCCAAATTTTGAATTAATTTTTAAAAATTGAAATTTTAAATTTTTTAAAATTTAAATGGTATATTCGTATTCAGCACTGAAAAATAGCCTATAAACATGTATCATAAGTCTCTATTTTTATGATTTGATTTTTTGAAATATTTTTTCGGCCATTTTTTAAAAATTTAAAAAAAATTAAACTTCCCCCCGGCCGATTTTGGCCGATTTTTAGTATGTTATTATTGAGGTCATTCCTAAGTGAAAACCGTTGAGAAACCTTTTATTGCAATTTGTCCGAGGTTCAACTCTATTTTCAGTGGACTACTACTAGAAAACTTGGAGCATAGAACGAATGTAGTTTTTTTTGAAAAACATAGGAAAATCTTAGTTTATTGAAATGAGTGAATTTGAGACGTTGCTTATTTGTAGTTAAAATTAAGATTATTTTTCGATTTAACGATTTGTAGTTAAAAATTTTACTGATTGTGTTTTTTAACATGCAATGAAATTTGTTAATGTTAAAATATCTCAGACCATGAATCAGAGATAAAACCAAAATATAGGTAGTTCCGTAGTTCACTTTCATCCAAATTTGAAATGAATCAAAAGCATTGGAATGAAAATATTTCTCTTTATTTTCTCTCGAACAAGTTTTCCTGAATTTGTAATAAATACGATTTGATTGGTTTTTTTTCACCTGTAGACATGGTTTTATTAGCTAGATATCTTTAAAGTTTAAAATGTAGGAGAATTTATAAAGGAGCAGACGATTTTGTACTATGGCTTATCCATCCAAACATAAGCAGCTGTGTCAGTTTTTAAGTCGTAGGTGGCATCGTTTTGTACTCAGGCAAATCGCAAATCCTTCTAATTTTATGAAAATAAGTAACTTAAGTTTCATAAAAATTTAAATTGAAAGGATTTGCGCTTTATCGGCGCACGATTAACAACTACGTGTAATCTAGTTTCTAGTTCTTAATGAAATGATGTAAATTAAGTAATACAAATACAAATACAAATATTGACAACCAACAACAGGCGTGAAGCCCAACTAGGTTGGTCCACCAACTCAAACTTCCGATTCCCAGTATTTGTCTAATTTATCCTTAAACTCCTTTACTCCATTGGAACTAACTATCGATTCCGGTAACCCATTCCATCTATCCACAACCCTGTTGTAAAAATAATGCTTTCTGCTTTCCCTGTTTACATGTCCCTTGTTTAATTTGAAACTGTGACCCCTTGTTCTATTATCTGTACTTAAGTCTAGACCCTCTGTATCCCCTTGCTTTATCATTTTCAATAGTTGAATCATATCCCCCCTATCCCTTCTTTTCTCTAAAGTGAACATATTTAACTTCTTTAAGCGCTCATCATAATTTAAACTGGATATACCCTTGATCATTTTTGTAGCCCTATGCTGTACTCTCTCAATTAAATCTATGTCTTTCCTCAAATATGGAGACCAGAATTGTACTGCATACTCAAGATGAGGCCTCACCAAACCTCTGTACAGAGGCAAGATTATGTTCCCTGTCCTTGAAGAGATAGTTTTCCTAATATATCCCAATATCCTGTTAGCCTTTTTACTAACAGATGAGCATTGGTGTTTCATTTTAA
The DNA here is from genome assembly GCA_024610705.1 of Tetragnatha versicolor. Classification (NCBI taxonomy): domain Eukaryota; kingdom Metazoa; phylum Arthropoda; class Arachnida; order Araneae; family Tetragnathidae; genus Tetragnatha; species Tetragnatha versicolor. Next base: position 7,662,039 of record JANDEH010000006.1, on the reverse strand, counting down.
AATCCTCATTTACTATTACCCCCAGGTCTCTGGTCATATTCCCCTCCTTTAATTTAACCCCTTGCAGATATAATTCAGCTTTACTATTCCTAGATCCCATATGCAGCACTTGACATTTATCTATATTAAAGGACATACCCCACTTGTTAGCCCATCCCGATATATTAATTAGATCACTTTGTAAAATTTGTATCTGCTCAACAGTGTCTACTCTCCCCCAAATCTTCAAATCATCAGCAAATATCACCATTAATTAAAAATTAAAAAAACCTGAATTAAATTGACCTGGTGCAAAATTAGTTGCACCAGGTCAACGACCTAAACAAAAAGTGCATCCTCCAATGGATTCCTTCACACTGCGACCTGGAGTTCAACGACATAGCTGATTATCTGGCCAATTCCGGAAGATGTCAAGATCAAAGTAACATCCCCACTTCCCTGGCAGATGCCAATGCTCTGGTCAGACTCAAGCTAAGAACCCCTACAACAGTTAAAGCTAAAAATCAAATCACACAGCTAGATATTGACAGAAAAACTGCAACCACAATCACAAGGCTCAGGATGAAACACCACAAGAACATGAAAATATCTCCTGATGGAACTAAAAACTATCAAAATTGCAGTAATTGTCCAGACGTTGAACTCACACCCAAACATATCTTTGATTGCCCAGCTGTCGCTGCAGCAATGCACAGCCTAAACTATCCCACCGAAGAGGACTTATATTCAGATTCAGCAGTCGCCATAGCAGAACTAATCCAAAAGCACCACTCTATCTGATCGATCTCCAGGGACACGACAACAACAACAACAACATCAGCAAATATACTGATTTCGTTTCTTATATTCTGACTTATATCATCAATGAATATTATAAATAGTATTGGACCCAATACTGACCCCTGTGGTACCCCACTTCCCACCTCTGCCCACTGTGAATAGTTACCCTTGACCTGCACTCTCTGCCTTCTCCCTATTAACCAATTTTTTACCCATAGCAACACTTTACCCCTAATACCTAAATAATCCAATTTGTATAGTAATGCCTCATGGGGAACTTTATCAAAAGCCTTCTGGAAATCTATATATATTATGTCAACACTGTTTTTCCTATCTAACTCCCTCGTTACCTTGTCATAAAATTTCAGCAGATTTAATGAGCAAGATTTACCCTTTCTGAAACCAAATTGATTTTCTGAAAGCAGGTTCCCCTCCTCCAAGTATAACATTATGTGCTTCTTGAGTATGGTTTCGAATATCTTCCCTACTACTGATGTTAAACTTACAGGTCTATAATTTCCCGGATCCCATTTTGGTCCCTTCTTATATAATGGAGTCACATTAGCCAATTTCCAATCCCTTGGTACCAAACCAGTATTGTAAGTTGTAGTAAAGATTTCGAGAATTACATCCCCTAATTCCTCTGCACATTCTACCAGTACTTTTGGATAGATGCCGTCTGGTCCTGGCGCTTTAGTTGGCTTGATGCTTTTTAATAGATGTACTATTTCCTCCCTACTAAAGGTACAATCCTGAATCCCCCCACTTCCATATTCACAAACCGTAGAATCGTAAGTTAATTTATAGTTCTTATTAAAAACCCCCATGAAAAAGTCATTTAATACATTAGTAATAGTAGCAATAATTGAATGGTAAGTAAAATTTTGATACCTTTCACATTTGATTTGCTTTCGTTTAATTTAAAGTTGAATTTGCGTCATTTATGATTTCAAATCATAAATAATTTTTAAAGAATTCTTCTATAATGAGGACTTGTTGGGATACATACGGTCTACAAGAACGAAGGGGAAATTTTTCATAAAATATTTTTTTGGTTCTTGCGTATTAACCAGTCGACCGAGCAACTGAATTCGAAAACGTTATCAAAGATTGTTCTATAGATGTGTCGCTGAACGGCCACGGGATGATACGTAAGTGCCATTATTTTTCTTGTGTGAAAAGACAAAATTATGGACCCAATTAATATTATTAGACAAACCAAATAATACCCACTATATTTTCTAGAACCACATTTAGAAAATAATCAAGGTAAAAAAACATTAAACCATTTTAAATAGATTGTCAGATTTTAAGGTTAGGTTGAAATTGAATCGTCAGTTTGAAGAAGGGAATAGGTCCAAAAACCAAGTTTTGAGAAAATCGAAAAAAACTGCCTAAGTAATAGAATTTTCATTGTATAATCACCAAATTTTTACTGGAAGTTCTCAACCCGATTTAGAAAACAGAGCAACCATCAAAACAAATATAAGTATATTCAAAAATATTTTACAGTCAAAATAAGTTGATGGACTTATTCCCTTCTTCAACCTTATGAAATTTTTCTGATGAAAAAATCTTAAAAAACCCTTAAATTCACATTTAAATTATATTTCTCCTTAGTTTACACCACAAAAGGGTGAAATAAAAGGAATAAGACAAAATTCAAAATTATAGTGAAACTGAGTTGTTAGAGCAGTATCAATGGAATGAGTGAATATGAATGGAGTTAAACATTCCCTACATAAAAAAAGTTTGAAAAAAATTTAAATTAAAAGAAATTTTCATTTTAACTTCGTTTACAGCTCATAGAATAGGAAAAGAAAGACAAATTATCTTTAACTCCAAAGTAACTTGAAAAATACAATGAATGGACATCGATTTCACAACTTCAAGAGGCGATATCTCCCTATAGGGATTAGTTATTTTTCCCCTCTTTTCACCCATGTGTAGAGCAAAGCTTAGAGATTGTTTTGAGCACAAAAAGTCAATTTGTCATTTTTTGGACTTATTCCCTTCTTCAAACTGACGATTCAATTATCATTCTTTCACAAAAACTTTACAATATTTTACTTAATTTTATACTTTTAATTGAATTATAAACTTGCATCTCTGTAATCGGTTAAAGGTTTAAAAATTTCAAAAACCTGTTTCACATTATTATTAAAGCAATGAGGTATTCTCACGTTTTGAGATCAAACTTTATTAAAATAGTAGATAAAACCATGAAGAATGACGGTTACATCAAGTATTTTTGTAGCCTATAGTTTCTGAGATATAAATTTTTGAAATTTCGTTTTTTTGTTTGGGTGCGAAAACGCTTTCGAATCACAAATCATGCGCTGTGAGGCCATATCCAATAGAAGCCCGTTTTCTGATAACGTGACTTTTCTGTTGTTGTGGCAAAAATGAAATTGAATTTTAAATTAATTTAAAACACATTTTGAACTTAAAAATCAGAAATTTGGGAGTTTTAAACCATAATGAATCAAAAAAGTATAAAATCAAGCAAATCCCTCACTCATACAAATACCTCATTGGAATCTCGATCCAAATTTTATTTTATATCTTAATTTTTTTGAAATTTTTTATTAGTATCGTATTGATTTTCAGAAATTTGTTATTTAAATAAGGTAAAATTAATAATAATGTAAGATTAATAGTTTGAAATTAAAAAAATAGAGTTCAAAATCTGGTTCCCAATCATCGGGTTCTTTGATCTAATAGGATTGATTAAGTTTAAAATTAATTGGAAAAATAAAAAAAAACACCCCCATTTGCGAAATCTTTGATGTGGAAATATTTAGAAAAGAGAACTTTAGAAAGTTTTTTGATAACCTTTTTAAAAGAATGATTAGGATGAGTTAATTGCTAGATAAAAGTGTTGATTTCGCCCTTTCAAAATAAATTCTTAATATATGTCAAAAGTGAATGAAAAAAGGAATGTGAAAATGCAGCCCAGTACTTCCTGCTTCCTTGCCATTATTAAACCATTATTCAAAGTGTTGGCTTTTTTGCCTCGAGTGTATGCTTGCTGAAAAATAGATTTACAGGTAAACCAATAGAGTCAATATTATTTTTTTTCCTGCTATAAGGGTATGATCACAGTAAAAAGACTTTTACAGTTTAACCGTGCCTCACCTGGTTGACCACTTTACAATATATTTTTGAAATTGTTATAGCATTGTACCATTGTTACTTGCTTGTTTGATTCCCTAACTCAGAACTATAAACAACTGTATTCACATGGACGATCGCTTAAGCTTAACATTAATTTTTATTGTTATTAAAATTGTAGCTGTTTGCAAACAAACTAAGAAACATACAATGGGCAATATCAGCATTTTTTTAAAACAAAATAAAAATGCATTTTTCTAGTAAAAGAAATGGATCTAAATTCAGAAATCGACATTACAAGTTTCAAAAAAAATTTAGTTAATTCAATGTATATTAAAATAAAAATCGAGACAATCACTTTGCCTTTGTTTAAGATTGAATGACGTCAGATCTATTTCGGCCTTTACTTTAAAGTGAAAAACAGCAATAGCTTTGAATTGTTTAAAAAATTGAGCCATTTTTTATTCCATTTCCTGGATGGATGGCCGTGTTGGTTGGAATTAAACTCCCGACGTTTCACCCTCTTCTTCGAAGAGGTCATTATCAGGTCGTGGAAGTTTTCATCAATTATAATTGAACCATTGTTTAAAATCAATGTTTAGGATTAAATGACATCACATTTTGATTTTTGACGTTTTCGTGCCCTTTTTAAAGTCAAATTTGGGAATTAAATTAAAAAAGAAACAATCATCGTAATTAAAAAAACTGCTTTTTTGGATACCTCTACCGAATAAATAAATATTTAAAAAATGCGGTAATTTCCTGAAGTACGTTTGTTTGAGGGTTTTAAAGGGATCATATTTCCTTTCCTAAAGCCCATAAATTAGTACAAAAAAGGAGGAAACAATGGTTTTAAGTATGGTTTTGTTGAGATAGAGAAGCTGTTCCATTCTTGAAAATTAAAAAATAATTGAGACGATAACGTAAAGCCAATGAGGAAGTTGCATTATTTTTTAAAATTTTTTAATCGATTCTTCTTGCAAAAATAAGCAACTACCCAAAATTTGAGGCCGATCGAAAAATTTTTTGATTGCCAAAAAAATTAACAAAAATCCCCTTTTTAAAAGCGTGCGAAAACGCCAAGAGTTTGGATGTGACGTCATCTTACAATAGGCATTGTTGGAAAGCAATGGAGTTGATGGTATGATTGTTGACGTCATCGTTACTTTTTAAACAATAAACGTTTTCAGTCACGTGTTTTTTTTCTCGACTTTTAAATTAAAATATTTAATTACCTGTACATTTTTTTGAAAAACTGACTAGATATTTCATTTTACCATACAAAAAACCATACGGAACACTTGTTTGTTTCTGAAAATCTGACACATGCAACTTCCTTATTGTAAGGTACTATTTCAGAGAAACCTTGAATATATATTTTTTATTTAAAAATTTGTACAACGCTTTGTGAATTTACAAAAATAACTTATATGGATGCTGTAACAATTTGTAAAACTTGAAATCCGTATTAAATTCACTTGAAACCTATTATTGCTTAAAATGGTGAGGATATTTGAACTATACAACAGGGAACGAAAAGGCTGCGGGGAGAAAGAAATCCATCCATCCATCAAGCAGAAGGTGAAAGGCCAAGAATCTGGCAGCTGAAACCGAAAGGATTACGCAGGGCTAAGGGTCACTCCACACGTGTGCCGAGGACCCCTTGTTTGGACTGAAAATATGAGGGTGCGATGATGAACGAGCTCGGGTGTCAGGCACAGAGGGTCCCGGTAAACCTCGTCGCTATCAAAACACACACGACAGCTTTGTCGGCACTGTGGAGGGAAGGTTTGCGTTTCCATTGGCAAAAGGAAGAATTAATCTTGAGGGATTTTTCTAGTGTTGATGGAAATAGCTATTTACTTGTTAAATTATCAAGAATGTGGTATTGGGGTTTTTGATATAGAGTAAAAAATGTGTAGAACATCATCTGCAAAGCTCAGCACCTTAACGCGATATTCTTAATCATGGCACAAGCCCAGGCCTGACGAGAGGGGGGGGCAAGTGGGGTACTTTCCCCGGGGACCGGGGCATGAGGGGGCCCGGCAGCCCCCCAGTTAAAACCCAGTTTTTTAGAGTCAAATTTTCAAAATTTTTCTGGGGGAGGGACCCCAGGCCCCCCTTCAGTATTTAAACCTTTATTGTTCACACTTTTTTCATAAGTTCATTAAAATCAAAATTCTACCTAAAAATGTAAGTCCAAATTTTGGTTTACGTGTACCAAAAAACAGTTTGAAACCCAGTTCTTAGGGTCAAATTTCCAAAAATTTTCTGGGGGAGGACCCCCAGACCCCCCTTTCAAAATTGAACCTTTAGTTACAAAAACTTGTCTTATATAAAGTTCTCTTGGACGCAAATTCTACCAAAACATGGGTTGAAAAGCTCATTTAACCTTTTAATATGGATGAAAGGAGGCCTGACGAGAGGGGACGGGTTAAATTCCAGAGATTTTCATATTGAGTACTTAAATGGATATCATTTTGAATAGTTTGAAAATTAATCTGTTTACCCAAATGGGCTAAACTGAGTAAATTACCACTTTCTAGGGGCACATTTTCAAAAATTTTCTGGGGGAACCCCCAAACCCCCCAAAGGAATTCATTATGAGGGGGGGATTATAAAAACTCCCTAAAATTTCATGCATAAGATAAATCATTAAATGGCTTATAACTTCATTTAAGACAAAGTCCATCCTTGGGTGACACTCATTTGTGAACAATATCCAAAAATATGAGTTAAAAACTTATTTTTTAGGGTCGAATTTCTAAATATTTTCTTGTGGTGCTTGATGTTAGGGTCGTGCCAAGCTAGCGGCTTGAAGACGCCAAAGCCACAAAAAACTCTGCTTATCAAGATAGGGGAGAAAGCATGGAATTGAGCCTCACTCTCCCCTCTCTTGATAAGAATCTTAACGAGTTTTTTAAGGTTTTGACGTCTTCAAGTCGCTAGTTTGGCACGATCCTTCATTGTATTATCAAGAAAACGAAATTTATTGAGTTCATCAAAATTCAAATCTTGCCTGGAAATATTCTAAAAATTACATTAAGTCTATGTATGACTGGTGGTACTTCAGAAAATGTGCGCCCCCTCCCTCGAAATGAGTGCATGTGACCGGGGGCCCGCTTTTTGACTTTGTCCCCGGGGCCCGGCTTGGCTCTCGGCGGCCCTGCACAAGCCAGGAGTTAGATCCCTCCTTCCTTTCCCTTTTCTATTTGATTTGAAAAAGGGAATCATATGTTTTCCTTTTCTTTGAATCAGTGTGGTGCAGTTGTTTTGCTCAAATATAGAGCGACAGAGACGATTGCTTATAAAAATTTATCCAGAGACCGAAAAAGGGAGTTTTTTGTTGGAGATGAATATGTACAAATTTTAATTGCAATAAACACGATACAGTTGAAGAAATAAAAGAGAGGTAATGGAGATCATGCGGCGCTTGTCCATCTATTTATTTAAAGATTATCAGAAAGTTTTCGAATTAAAATTAATTCGGAAAATAACAATTTGGTTACATTACCTGAAATACTGCAAAATACTAGGTTTTTAAAGAATAAATAGATTGAAATTACTTTCAAGTAAAAACTTTTAAAAAAATGGGCAATACCATCATTTTTTGAAACCAGAAAAATGCATTTTTCCAGTAAAGGAAATAGATCTAAATCCAAAAATCCACATGAAAAGTTTCAAAAAAAATTTAGCTAATTAAATATTTAAAATTAAAATCGCCAAGCCCTTTGTCTTTGTTTAGGGTAAAAGTACGTCACAACTGACTCATACAGACTTTAACGAGAAACCCAACAATGATTTGACGCCCTTTTTTTAAGTCAAACTTTGAAATTACATAAAAATATAAATAATCATCGTAATTAAAAAAATTTTGCGCGTATATTCCGCTCTAGGGTACCTCTGTCGAATAAAAAAAATAGTGGTATAGCCCATTAAAAACTTGGTAGTTTTGCATTGTTTGTGTTTTCTTTGTAACAATGGGGTGAACAGACTTCATCTTGAGGAGGAATAAAGCTATTTCAGCAATAGACAAAAAAGGCGGCATAAGAGGGTCAGAAGGTCACTTTAGAATTTCCAAAGATAGTTTCAAATTTTCGGATACTTTAAAAACTTTAACTTTACATAATTTTTTTAAAATTCGTTAGTTTCCCACAACCCTTAAAAAGTCCCTTTCCCTTTTGAGAATGCTACATTGAAAGGGACCGCGCGCTGTTATTCCGTTTTACACTTTGCGCCTAAATATCTCTCGAAAGCTTCCACTTGTAATTATGGCTGTTTGCATGGTGTCTATTCTATATATACAGGGTGTCCTATAAATAATGGGTCACACTTCTAGGGGGGATAGTACACACCTAGACGAGTCAGAATCACATAGGGTTTGGGAGTCCCTGACCAAATCCCAGGGAGCTAAAAATGGAGCGACACCCCAAAAAAATTATTGAAAAATTCAATTTGTAGAAGAACTACTATTGGTAAAAACTTAGTCATGGTCTCAAATTTTGTGGTTAAATATGATCTTTAAAATTGTTTTAAAAGTTTTCACTTTAAATTTTTTTTATTATGAAAAAAGTTAAAAAAACCACAAAAAAATGTGAAAACTCTGCCAAAACCTTATTTTGTATTTCGAAATCCTTTCTTTTGATTTGATAATCTGAAAGATCATAGTTAAAAACCCTTAAGTCCAAAATTCCACGTAAATACAATCAATATTAAACGCTTGAGATCCTGTTAAAGTTTGTTTTTTTGAGTGCGAAAACAGCTCCAGAAAACGAACGTTCAGGGAGAATCTACGAGTTACCGATAGTTGATCTCTAACTTTCTTTTCCCTCCCAATTTGGCGAAACATGCCAAGCTCTTACAGATCGCCCAGCAAGCTTAGGCGATCTATTGTTGGCGAAAGTTGGCGAGGAATCTCGTATCGCAAATAATGGCGAGGAATCTCGTATCGTTAATAATGGCGAGAAATTTAGCGAGCATCAATGGCTTTTCCCTGAACGTTTGGTTTCTGGATCTGTTTTCGCACGCAAATAACAGGATCTCAAGCGTTTAATATTGATGGTATTTACTTGAAACTTTGGATTTTAGCGTTTTCAACTATGCTCTTTCAGATTATCAAATCAAAAGAAAGGATTTCCAAATACAAAATAAAGTTTGGGCAGATTTTTCACATTCTTTTGTGGTTTTTTGACTTTTTTTCGTGGTAAAAAAATTTTGAAGTGAAAACTTTTAGCATAATTTTAAAGATTATATTAAACCACAAAATTTGAGACCATGGTTAAGTTTTTACTAATAGTAATTCTTCTACAAATTGAATTTTTCAATAATTGTTTTGGGGTGTCGCTCCATTTTTAGCTCCCTGGGATTTGGTCTGGGATCCCCAAACCCTATGTGATTCTGACTCGTCTAGGTGTCTACACTATCCCCCCTAGAAGGGTGACCCAACATTTATGGGACACCCTGTATATAACCTATATACGTACAATATACATGCAATCAGCCTGAGGTTTCCGAGTGAATAAAGTTTTAAGATTTTTTCTGCACCATTAGTGACTTTGGTCCTTTGGAGTTCTGGGAGTGTTACCCCTGAATTTTACACACATTCTTCAAGCCAATTTCCATCCTTGCACCTTGACAGCTATTTTTAACGAAAATGTGAATATGTTAAGAAGCATATTTTCACAACAAAGGCACAAAGTTGAACAAAGTTAACTTTAAAAGTTGAAGTCATGTATATTATTTCCTTCATATTAACTTGATGGACTAACTCAATTTCTAAAAATTCAATTGTGAATGAAATCAACTTCAATTTAAAGAAAATTGTTTTATTAAAAACTTAAAATATACAAAATATACAGAAAACTGATCAAACAATAAAAACAAAAGGCACACATGGCTTATGGTAACAAAGTGTACACCTTTAAAGGCACATAAAAAAGGATAGCTATTAATAAAAAAATAAGTATGTGACACACACATGAAGTTTTGGCTAAGAAATGACTGAATTATTTCAATGACATCACATTCTGAGGGCTGCTACTTTTCCAAGGTAATCCCAAAAAACTGGGTTTTTTGGCAGCACAAATCCAAGAATTCTTCAAGAATCGAAATTTATAAAATCTTGAGCCCAAGCAGAAAGTGCAACATTAGATCCAATTAAAAAATAAGCGCAGCGCAGCAGCATTATCTTTTATGAAGAATCTGGTCCCACTGTTGGAAGCATGATTCTACATGGTAGCTACGTTTTTGAAAGACATTTTTCATTGCTGTAGCTAGGATTGAGTCTCTTTTACAAACAGCTGACGTTAAAACATTCCCGACTGTTCTGACTAATTGGGCACTCCATATGTTTTGTGGGATAAATACCTTCAGAACAAGAATTTTTTAAATCAGTAAAAGTTCCGCAGTTTGAAGAATTCTGGATAAAAGTTTCATTACTCTAATTGTTTTCTGGGATTTGAGTTGAAGTCAGTAGCACCCCTGCATTATTAAGTAGGAAAAATTAGGATGTGATATGAAAAATGATTTTAAAAATTTCTTCTCATATTTTAAACAGGGGTTTTCCATAATATAAAAATTTATTCCCCACAAACCCTGATAAAAATTATTTTTATTTTAAATTAAAATATAAAACTGTACTAAAGGAAAATAAAAGTTGTCACATATGTATGTGTATGAATTTAAAAACATTTATCACAAAAAATGCTTATTATTGAAAAAGAAAGTATACATATTTCAACAATATATATGTGTGATCAGATCTCTAGTTCCAATATGAGCATCAATAATACAAGTAGCATCCTATTCAAGTAATATGAGTTGAGTATGGATTTTTATTTTTATACTAAAATTCACAGATGTATGATATACATGCATTTTAAAGCTCTACTACAAGTAAGCACACCTTCAAAAAATTGCTGGATGTTTTTATGATAGGAAAACAGTTATCCTCTCAAATTTAAAGGATATGAAAAAATTTCAATTCTTTGGATCAGTTATATATAAGCTGCCCAGAGAATAAGTGATTCTTAATTTATTCAAAATGAATGTAAGTTATAAGACTAAGTAGAAGAGATAAATGTAAGTTATTCAAAGAAACCAGTAGTTCTTAATCCCAGATAATAAATCCAGAGGTATAAAAATTACTAAAAAGAAAGATTTCAAATTTAAAAAATAGATACAACATTAGTTTTCAAAAAGTTAAAAACAGTTCAAAGGGTGGATATTGCATTACTCAATGAATTAAATGAAAAAGTAATTAAGTTAAAAAAGCAAGACATTAACTTCCTTTACTTAGAAGAGACGGGTTTGCATAGTTTTTTTGTGTAATTTTTTCTGTGTAACAAAAATTACTAAAAAAACATCTTCATTTTCTCACTATTCTTTAACTAGGCCAGAAATATAAAATGTGATTTTGCAAAATAATCAATGAAAAATATAATTAAAAACTTGGCAGGTGATAATTCAATATGGAAAGGTATGGATAATTTGCTTCCATAAGATGTGCAAGAAAAAGTAGTTTGATACTACTTAAATCCAATATCACAAAGCATTTTTTACTAAACGTAAAGGAAAAGTGTGAATGAATTTTTTAAGATAAAAAACATGTTTCATAAAAGAAAAGTTTTAGAGTAATCAGGAAAAAGATTATTTACAAGTTTTGAAAAGTTGTTCAACATTTAAAAAAGCATCCTCTTTATGAACTATTTTAATTTTACAAAATAAAGAGTAAGACACTCTGGAAGAAGTTATATTTTATGATTTTAATCACCAATAACAATTTTTCACAAACTGTGTAAAAGTACAAACAAAACATATCATAAAATTTGAATTCTGTTTTTTTTTGCAACAACAAAAGATTGCCCTGATGATAACAATGATCATGATTAACAAACCTAGATGAGTCAAATATTGAAAATTATTTGGTATATTTACACATGCATGATTTGTGAAGCAATGTAAGCACATATTAGCTGTAAGCATATGTTAGCATCATATAGTAATAAGGAAATATAAATATTTAAAAATATTTTATATTTTATCATACATAATTGTTTTGAAGAAAAGCAAAGCTCTGAGTAGTCTACATGTCTTAATAGGGAATAAAGAACAGATGGCCTTATATATACTGTAAAAGCTTTCCTTCTTTTATGATGCCAAAGTGTACTCTATTATCTGGTGCATGAGCAAACAACAAAATGAATGATGTGATTTCCATTTTTAAAATTCAAGCAAATGCCTCTTTCAAATGTAAAGTGACTTTATACATAAAGCTTGAACACTACCTATTTCTGTACATATCACGTTGTAAGTAAAAAAAAGATTTAGTTATAGTCTAGAAAACTAAATAGTTTGGTTTGGCATTTCACTAAGTTTCATAGTAAATAAAGATTCCAAACAAAATCTACCTAAATGCAGATAATAAAATAAAACATCGCTAAACAAGGAATTTTAAATACCACTATGGCTGGGAAATCTGCAAAATAAATGTGGTTTTCATTCAAGAATTATTAATGATAGCTGAATGATGGTTTTGGAGAATTCTTAATGAAGCAAAAAAAATTATAATTAAAATTATATTAAAATTTATCCTTAATTGCTAGATTTGGTTTATATAACTTACACCTCCAACTGATGAAATGGAAAATATTTTCTTTTAGTTTTGCCAATAGGATAAAGTTACTTTAACCAATAACTTTGTCATATATACAACATGCAGAATGATATGAGTTGTTCACAATACCATTAAACAATTTCAACAAAAATGCTGACAACTTGCATTCAAATCCTTACATACTGATAATATTTTCTCTGACTAATAAGACTAATTCAAACAAATTTCAGCACAGCATAGTCAACAAAAATATGAGTGAAAAACAAAGATGAACAAATGATACTTTAGTTCAGAGGAGTTATATGCAACTCATTAGTGACATACTCATTCTCCTTTCAAATGTGTCCTTGAGCTCTTGAAAAAATCAGTCAAACAAAAATAAATAGAAAAGTCTTAAATGGCACTGTTGCAGAAGGCAAAAACAAGTTGACTTCAGGTAAAAAAACGGGAAAAAGACTAGTGTGATTGGACCTTGATTCCATACAGTTCAAGTTACTTTCAAACTTGGAAAAGTTATAGTCTCCTTTTGCATCCTAGTTTTCACAGTATATCCAACTTGCTTGTCAAATGACAGCAGCTGACTAACATGGAAGATGCACTGTACTTTTTTCGGTGTTAACACACAATCCATCACAAAAAGTGAACCACTTTCAAGTGCGGAAACTCTCTTCTGAATATAGAGGTGTCCTCAGATTCCTTGTTAGGGTTCCGTTACAGTTGCGCTTGATTGTGGCCTCTTTCTGCAGTATTTTTGTCGGGCTGGTTTCATTCAGAGGTCTGGATGCCTTACACTCATAGTTTGACATATAGAGGTTGGCATCGGCAGTTTTAGGAGTGAGATGGGGAAGGTCATGGATCTTGCGCTGCTTGATGAAGAGATACATGGCAAAAGTTCCAAAAAGTAAACCAAACACTAGGCCACCCATCAGAGCAAGAATGACATGTTCCATGTGAACTCCATCTTCTTCAGCAGACTGAGATTCTTCCGTTTGGTATTTAACTAGAATGAAAGAAAAGATGAATTTGATTATTATTAATTAGCAGGGTTGGCAAAAAAACGGGTTTTTTTAAAAAAACCGGGTTTATTTGGTTTAAACCAGGTTTTTTTGGTTTAAACCAAGTTTTTTTAGAATTTTTTTTCAGAATAAGTTATTTTAGTAGTGATGTTTGAAATTGAGTTGTAAATGAGACATTTATTTCAGGGGTTGTTTATAATTGATAAATGATTTGTATATTTCAATTAATTAATTAAAATTAAATTAATTTGTTTTAAAAATTATTTTTGTTTTAAAATATTCCAATTTGAATATCTAGTATTATTGTAGTGAATAAAAATCGGTGTTAATTTATCTTGGATAAATGACTGAAATAATCAAATTATTTATCTTAATTATATATGGATTAATTTATGACCTTAAGAAATTTCTTTAGAAAGAGAAAATTTTATTTTTTAAATAAATAAAAGGGAAATGTAAGCAACTAATGTTAATTGAAATTGGATAAATGATTGAGATAATTAATCCGATTAAGGAAATTAACGGTTTTTTATTAATTTAGTAAAAAACCCAACTGGTTTTTATCTGTTTATAAACAAACCAACTGGTTTTTAGCTTTTATCATTAAAGAAATCAACGGTTTTTATTAATTTAGTAAAAAAACCAACTGGTTTTTATGACTGACAAATAAGACAAATTGGTTTTATCAATTAATTAAAATCCAAGCCATATTTTATCAGTGAAAAACATAACTTTTGTGTATCTTTAGTTACTCTTTGAAATAATGCTTCATTTTAAAGGAAATTAATAAATGAACTATCTCTTGCAACATATAATAAGTTTAACTTAAGCATTTAAGGTTAAGATTAGAGAGAATTCAATAATTAAAACCATTAAATTAAAAGATTTGATTTTTAATCACCTTAAAATGTCAATTTTTTGATAAATCTGACCTTTTAATTTTATGCAAAAGATTATACTTAATAACACTTTCTTTAAAAAATCCTGAAAATATTTTATAATTTCTAAAAAAACCAAAAAAACCAAGTGGTTTTTTTGGTAAAAAAACCACCATAAAAAAACCATGGTTTAAACCAATGGTTTAAACCAAATGGTTTAAACCGGCCAACCCTGTTAATTAGTACACAAAACATTTCTGATACATGCTAAAAATTTTAATTGATTACTTCAACATTAAAAAAATGAAAGGGATTTTTATATAATTTATAGAGGAAAGGCATAATAAAATCAATGACATTAAAATAAAGTTATATCCTTTGAAAGGGATGATTTTTTGTATATTCGCAATAAGAACTAAAAAATTATTTGCAATCTTCATAACTCATTAAGTAATTGAAAAAAGTATAAGATATATATGGGAATAACTATTTTACTGAACCTGACACTGGGGGACAATTCATTATAAAAATTATTAAGTCAGATACATAGGAAAGCTAAATGCATAGTAGAAAAACAGTGTATTTCTACAGAAGATAATCTGAAGTTTTGGGTTATAATTGTATCTCTCTATATTAAAAAAAAGTAACAGTGACCGTCGCCGTCACCGCCGCCGCCGTCACCGCCGTCACCGCCGCCGCTGATTTTGAAAATTTTATTTTTGAACACTATTAACTATCACTACGAAAAAACTATTTGAAGGAATATTATGAAATTTTGACCATTGGTAGACAAATGTATGAGGGTCATTTCAGTTTCCAAACCTAATTAATTAAGTAATTAGTTCTGGAGTTATTTAATGTCAAAGTCGAAAATTATTTTTTTCGGCTGCGAGTTCGCCCCCAGCAAAATCTATTTACAGCAGAAACACGATTTTTTGCAGACACATACTCTTATGTATTAAGTTTTGCACCTCGTCGTCCTTTTTTCGAATTTTGAATTATTTTTGGAGTTATTGAATTCTAAAGTTTCGAAATTTTGTACCATTTTTCGGTTTTTTCGTTATAATAGAAAAACTAATCACAGTAGAACTATGATATTTTAAACACGCATACAATTATTTTTTATAGAAAGATTGGCGTTTCGTTTTTCAAAAAATTCGAATTAGTTTTAGAATTATTAAGATACCAAGTTTAAATTTTTTCTTCTCTTTCTGGTCGTTCACTAGAGAAACATGCGATTATTTTTATGAGTCTGATTTCTTATTCCCGATGATTCACTAGATACACACGTGCATTTTATAAATTTAAAAGTTTTTTAAATGCCATTTTTTTCTCTAAGATGGTTGATGATAATTAGTAGACTTGCTGGATATTTTTGAAAACATTTGGGTTAAACTATTGGTAAATTAAAAAGGAATATTTTAGTAACAGTTTTATTTTGATATTTTTGTAGTAATGGTCCGCATTAAGTTATTGATAAGTTAGAGAGATAAAAAGTTTCGCTTTCAAATGATCATTTACTATGCAGACAAGTTCCAGGTTTTACTGGATAGTTGAGATGAAACAAGCGAGCTCTGCTCGCTAAGATCGCGAAGCGATCTTCAAAGAACTGCGAAGCAGTTCCGGAGGTTGGTGAGTGATAGCGAGCAGGGGGCAGAGCCCCCTTGTTGATGAAATAATTAATTCTAGAGTTATTTAATGTCAAAGTCGAAAATTATTTTTTTCTGCTGCGAGTTCGCTCACAGAAAAATCTACTGGAGGCAGAAATAAGATTTTTTGCAGACACATACTCTTAGGTATGAAGTTTTGCACCTCGTCGGCTTTTTTTCGAATTTTGAATTAGTTTTGGAGTAATTAAATTTTAAAGTTTCGAAATTTTTGACGTTTTATTGGTTTTTTCGCTATGGAAGAAGAATTAATCGAGGTAAAACTATCATACTTTAAACACACACATATAAGATTATTTTTTATATAAAGTTAGACGTTCTGTAAATTTAAAAATTCGAAATAGTTTTGGAATTATTATTAAGATTCAAAGTTTCAATATTTTTCTTATCTTTCGTATTGTTCACTAGGTAAACGTCTGATTTTAAGCGTCTTCTTTCTTTTATTTTTGATGATTCGCAAAATACACACGTGCTTATTTTACAAATATACAAGTTAAAACTAGCAATTATTTTACTAAAAGAATACTCGGAAGGGGAATGTCCGTTTTTATTACTGTAAATCAAAAAAATTAATTAGATCCGAAAATGCCGCTGTCCCGTGTTCTTCTTGGATTTAATTAATTAAGCAAACAATGAATACAGGTTCAAAACATAAAAAGTTAATTAAACAATCAAATTGTTTTTCCAGAAATCGTTTGCATATGATAGGAATAAATGCAAACGATTTTCAATTTAGAATTTGATTTGATAAATTTAGACTGCTCTTTAGTTTAGAATGAGTTAAAGCTTAAGCTAGGAGTGTACTTCCCATCTTCCAAGTTGTGAAGCTGTAAGTAGACAACTTTTTCCCTTTTATAAGATTTTATTTTAACTCATTTGTGTATTTATATAATATGTTAATAAGTTTCTAAATCTCTATAATAATAATTAATAAATGGAAAATAACTGTCAATTTTTCAAAGAATATTCCGAAAAAGATGTTCTTGAATGAATTGGTGTTTTAGTATGAATTAGTTTTTAATATTGAAAATACGTATACGGCAAAGAGTTGCAATACATAGCTTCTAACTAAAATTTCATTACATACCAACTTTATTTCTATTATTTTCTTATTCCATTGTATAATTTCCACCATTTTGTTCTCCATATTTGATGCTCAGAATTTTCTTTGTATTATCCCATACTGAAAAGTTTCCCACCAATTGAGTGTACCAAGTTCCGGTTCACATTTTGTGTGTTATAAAATAATAGATGATTGAAATTAAAAGTTCGTATACGTTTTTTCTATATGCATATTTAAAAATAAAATAAGAATATGATTCATCAGCATTTCCAGTAAGATTTAACTTAATAATTCTGAATGGAATTTTAAATTTTAGAATTTTATTTTTATTTTACAATTCTAGCTCACTTTCATTCCATTTTTTGTATTTTTTTGTCACTTGAAATTCACCAAATTGGTATTAACACTTCCTAATGATTTGTTTCTTCATTTTAAGAAAATATATTCTCATCATTATTATAATACTTGTGTTTCAAAAAATTGCATAATATTCATATTTTATTTTTCCATATTGAAACACAAGTGATATCACTGATTAGTTTTCGGGAGATTAATTTGTTATTCCTAATTGAATATTAAATTATGTTCAACGCGGGTCTTTAATTGGTGGTTTTTCCCTAAATAAGTTATTTCTATTAAATTATAGATGCAATATAAAAGGTTTTAAATTTCGTTGAACGATGAAAAAAACTTCATTGAAGGAAATTACTGAGACACTCTTATGTTTGTCCTCTCTTCAATATCGTTCTGAAGCTTCCGAGACTCAGTTCATTTAAGAAAGTTTCGAAATATTAGCTAGCTTCGAACGCATGATTCAGAAATATACAGCATGCAAATCGCTACCGGGGGTGGTGGTACCCATATTTTGTACCAATCAGAACACTATTTCTGGATAATTGTGAATCCGATATTTCAGATTACAAACAAAATTTGCTTTTTTATTAATTTTTGTTATAACATTCATTCTCTTATTTTTTAATAGTTTTTTTTATAAAAAATAATGATTTGCTAGGAAAAATTAATTACGCTAAAATTACTTGGCCATGCAATAATAAAATGGCAATTCTTATTTTTTAGCTATTTGCAGTGGGAAATATATAGGGTGATTCGAAATTACGTGGACAAACTTCGTATGGGGGTGGAAGGGACCTAGACAACCATATTTCGCATTGGAATGGGGGGGCGCAGCCTTACCGTTTTAGAGCTAGGACCTAATGTAGTGCGAGCGCTTTTCAAAAGGTCGTTTTTAGAAGGCCCGTGTGACTAAACAAAACATAATAAAATGAAAAACATTATTGCATGAGGTAAGGAAGTATCCCTACTACTTACACCATGAATTCGATAGAATTTGAACCACTTTCTAAACCGTGGAGTGAGTTAATTAATAATGAAAATTAGCCTGAAAAAGTTTTATTTTCACTTGCTTATATCTCCGCGAATATTTACGATATTTTCATGATTTTTTGTCAGTGAGTTTTTCATAAACTTTGCAACAATACTCTCAGAGGTTTTTGCCCTTTCTCATTTAGTTTGTTTAATTTTTTTAAGTTTTTTATTTCTCCGCTGTCAGAGGTCCCCAACCCTATGCCCGCTGGCACCATGGCGCCCGTCGATCGGTCTAGGTGTGTCCGCTGCTTGTGCCCACCGATAAAATATTTCAGTTTTCCATAAATTTGAAAACCGCTTTCAACAGTTTAATATACACATGGTCACCTTTTTTGCAAATCCTTTTACCAACCAATAGCAACATACATTTTAGAATTTCTTCAAGTAAGGCAAGAAATGGAGATAGAAATTTTGGATCTTCAGAATGACATTATCCTTAAAACTATTATATCATATGAGAAATTCTGGAATATAGTTGACAAAAATAAATTTCCATTCTTAAAAAGAGCAGCATATAAAGTGAAGACATTTTTTTGGTTGCACATGCTTGTGTGAATCATTATTTTCAACAATGAGTATCATAAAATCAAAATATAGATCACGACTTACAGATCATCAACACCTTGGCGATTGCTTGCGAGTAGGAATTTCACCATATTCTCCCAATTATGAAGTCAGTGAAATGCACAATGCAAAAGATTACATTGACTGTATTTTATATATTTTATTAATTTTTATACTTCGTATGTTTTGCAAGCAATTTAGTAATGATTTATTTTACAAAATAATATTAATTATATTCATATGTTAAATTAATTTTAACTACAAAATTAACTATAATAACTTGCATATTAACTATGCCCACCAACTATAAATATATCTTGAAAAAATAAATGGTGCCCGCTATTCTACCGATATTCTGGTATGTGCTCTTAGGTTCAAAAAGGTTGGGGCCCCCACTGTAAGTCATCTCAATGGATTACTTAGGGGTAGACCTTACTTCCATGACCCTAGGACACAGTTCCAAATAAAACTTTAGTTCTAAATAAAAGCCGTGAAACGGACTTTTGAAACAAACACCCTTGTATATGACTTATATAAATATAATTATGAAAGTAAGCTGGTGAAATACATTTTAAAAGATGAATAAATGTGAATGATAAGTTGATAACATTAAAAACATCTATTAAAATCATAAATTATTATTCTTGTTTAAAAGCACTTTATAATGTAAAATATTCTTATTCGAATTTTTAATGAAACGAAGAATAAAAACATCTTTCAAAGAATGAAAGCACGTTGAAAACACATGTTTTTGTTGATAAAAGTGTTTCATTTTTCATAACCTGAAAATAGTGTTCTAATTGGATCAAAATATAAGTACCGCAGGCGGTAGCGATTTGCATGTACACTTCTGAATCATGCAGCTTTGCTACGGCCCAATTTCCAGATGGCTGATCTGAATACTCAGTGAAGGTGTTCCAGATCTTCTCTGTACCAAAGTAACAACGAATGTTGAATATTGAACAACATAATTACAAGTAGAATACCATAATATATTATCAGAATAATTGATTTATATAAATATTTTAAAACTGAATGAATAGAATATGACTATATAGTACGAGTCATATACACTACCCTACAGTAATGAACCGTACACCAAATAATTTGCATAAAATCCAACTGTATTTCAATTTTTTGCATCCCAGTTTGCTTACATGTGACCTGGTAAGGCTCTTTCGTCAGTTATGGGTGAAATCGTGACGATATTTAGAAAATAAATGAACTTGGGGACTTTTTGAAAGAAGTGATGTAGGAAGTGGTAACTTTAGAGTATATTCCCTCAATTTCAGGAGGTTTATCTAAGTCAAGCTCTATTTTTGATTTTATAGGGAACTATAGGAATACTACGATATCTGGAACACGAATTGCATATTTTGTTGGTCTCTGTAAAATGACCGAACGGAATCAGCATGTCCTAAAGCGTCAAAATCGTAAAAACTACAAAAAATCCTTCCAAATAATCCAAAATTAGTATAAAAAGACATTAAGGGTTAGTTCCACTACAATAATTTGTGAAAAAGAAGGCCCATATTTAATATTCTAGGTTTTGTTGCCTGAACAAACTAGACATAGCTTCATCCAAAAGAGAATGCAGATTTTCTCGGGGCTTGCAATACCAAAATCGAATGCATTGCTCCAATCGTCAAATTCGGAATGGTATAATTTTGATTGGGGGGTGTTTTTTGTGGAACCCTTCATCTTTTTTAGTGGTAAATTAAACACTGATTCCAGAATGAACATTTTGGACAATTATATTCTTGCCATCTTCGGGTAATTTCATAAAATGTACGAATGTTATTTCCAGGAAGACACGCTTCCTGCCATGTTGGGGCCTCGGTCAAGCAAGGGGATCAAAATATGGATGTAAAATTTCTTCCCTAGAATTTTCAGAGTCACAAACCAAACCCCAAAAAAACATTTTTTGAGATATGTTAACGCATCATTTAATGAAGTGGGGACCAGTCACAATCTTTCCCTCAGATAGCAATATTCTTAAACCAAAAATTGACACAGAATTCCAAAACGGTGTACCGAAATAATGTAGAGAGTGTGAACTGAAAGAGCAACAACCAGATTGCAACACATAGAATTCAATCATTTATAAATTAATCTTGTATTTTTTTCATTTGAAGCATCACACCTTGGTGTCCGGTGTATTACTGTAGAGTACTGTATATAAGTTAAAAGAACTTGCATTTTTATTTTGATAAAATGTAAAATAATTTCAAAGTTATATTATTGTTGTTAAGTATTTTGAATAATTAGTACTTTGTACGGTTTGTGAAGTTTTATTTATTGTTTCGGAAATTGCGCGTGGATTATGTTAGTTTCGGATTGAAATTGTTTTCAGTTCCTCACTTCATGAGTTATGTATCAAGTTACATGAATTTTTAAGCTTTAATTTGGACCTTCACTTTTTATCATCGTAGAGAAAGGCATTATGCCGCTTCCTAAAAAGAAACAATCAAGAAGGAGAAAGAATAAGAAGGATGAGAAGTTAAGAGAAGAAAAGAAAGTTAAAGATGAAGAAAAGAAAATGGAGGATCATAGGTCTGCTAATAGGTCCTCAAGTATGTCTTCTGCAAGGTTGGAGAAGAAACGGACATCTGACAAGGTGTCAAATATGGATGCGGAAAGATTGGAGAAAAAACGATCATCTGATAAGGTGTCAAATATGGATGCGGAAAGAATGGAGAAGAAACGATCTTCTGACAAGGTGTCAAATATGGATGCGGAAAGGTTGGAGAAGAAACGTTCATCGCAGATGGTGCCAAATTTGGATGCAGCAAGGCTGGAGAAGAAACGGACATCTGACAAGGTGTCAAATATGGATGCGGAAAGATTGGAGAAGAAACGATCTTCTGACAAGGTGTCAAATATGGATGCGGAAAGGTTGGAGAAGAAACGTTCATCGCAGATTGTGTCAAATTCGGATGCAGCAAGGCTGGAGAAGAAACGGACATCTGACAAGGTGTCAAATATGGATGCGGAAAGATTGGAGAAGAAACGATCTTCTGACAAGGTGTCACATATGGATGCGGAAAGGTTGGAGAAGAAAAGATCTTCTGACAAGGTGTCAAATATGGATGCGGAAAGATTGGAGAAGAAACGGACATCTGACAAGGTGTCAAATATGGATGCGGAAAGGTTGGAGAAGAAACGTTCATCGCAGATGGTTTCAAATTCGGATGCAGCAAGACTGGAGAAGAAACGTTCATCTGACAAGGTATCAAACATGGATGCGGAAAGGTTGGAGAAGAAACGTTCATCGCAGATGGTGTTAAATTTGGATGCAGCAAGGCTGGAGAAGAAACGTTCATCTGAAAAGGTGTCAAACATGGATGAGGCAAGGTTGGAAAAGAAACGTACATCAAGGTCGGTTGAGAACTTGCCTGAAGAAAGGTTACGGATCAAACGTGAGGCGTCCAGGAGTAGGATACACTGTGAAGATAAGCCAACGGATGATGCAATAGCTCGATTGGCTGCAAGAAGAGAAAAGGCAAGAATAGCCAATAAACTGCATTTACAGAAATTAAAAGAAGGAAATCCCATTCAAGAATTTTTCGCTGATGACAAGTATGATTATCAATGCCCAACGACTTCAACTGGTGTTCCAGCATTAAACATTCATCAAAGTCCATTGGAGGAAGAGGTTATAGATATCTTTATTTCCAAACAGAAAATATCAGAAGAACCAACCACATCAAAAGAGTGTGAGTCATCAGAAGCTATAGAAAAGAAGAAAAGGAAATCCAGAAAGGATTTTGAATTGGCAGGAGATATATCTATGGGTACTTATTTCACTGTTGAAAAGTACACGATGGGAGAAATGAATGTGGAGTGTTCATATTGTGGAGCTGTTCGTTTCCCTGAACAAAAGGGAAGATGTGTTAACTCGTGCTGTCACAACGGACAAGTGAGGATTCCACCCCTGAATGAGTATCCGCCCCTTTTACAGTCATTGCTTACATCAGAAGATGAAGAGTCCAAACGGTTCAGGGAACGCATCCGAGCCTACAATTCATCGTTTGCGTTCGCAACTTTTGGAGCCCGCTTCCAAGACTTTCATGGGAGAGGTCCACCATTGATCAAGATCCAAGGGCAGGTGTATCATCACGCTACCACTTCTTTGGACAACGTGGAAGGAAATGTTCCGAGAAACGGCCAAATCTACATATACGACAATGTGGAAGAAGCAGCGAAGATGAGGGTGGATTTAGAAAACCCTGAATTGAACATCCGACTTGAAAACTTGCTGCGCGAAATAAACCCGTACGCACAGAAGTACAGAATGCTGCACGAGATGACAGTTTCAGGAGAGGAATTCCAGCTGTGTTTCGTGAAATACGCTTTTGACGACAAGCGCAGATACAACAAACCGACAACTTCAGAAGTGGCTATGATAATAGAGTCCAAAGATGGATGTGTCCCTTGTGCAGATTTGAGAGTTTATCCAAAGCAGGAAGATGGACGCGAGACTACTATAATGCAACAAACATCTCAGCATGCTGATCCGATGACGTTTCCTCTTTTATTCCCTCACGGTGATTTTGGATGGACCTACAACATGAGCACTGAGAAAGGAAAGAAAATAACCCCTGTGCAGTATTATGGAAATCGACTGGCTTTACGCCCTGGTGGAGCTTTCAATCCATTGCTGAAGGCTGGAAGATTGACGCAACAGTATGTCATCAACTGCTATGTGATGGTGGAACGTCAACGCTTGGACTTCATCCGTCACAACCAACAATCTTTGCGAATGGAATGCTACCAAGGGTTAGTCGACCACGTAGAAAACAACGATTTGAACACGGCCAGTGAAGTGCGTCTCGGCACAGCTGTAATTTTGCCTGCTACGTACATTGGATCTCCAAGGTGTTTACAGCAACTATACCAGGATGCCATGGCGATTTGCCGTAAAGTCGGAAGACCGGATTTCTTCATCACGATGACCTGCAATCCCAAGTGGCCTGAAATAACGAAGACCTTGGATCAGCACTTTACTAAAGGCACGACTGCCAACGACATTCCGACGATCGTGACGAACATCTTCCAGAGCAAGGTGAATGAACTCATTCAAGATTTAGTTGAGCGACAAGTGTTAGGACCGATAGTAGCATACGTCTACACCATCGAGTTCCAGAAACGTGGACTACCCCATGCGCACATCCTGGCTGCTCTGAGAACGGACTGCAAATTAGTGACACCAGAAGAAATAGATAGGTTCATCACTGCAGAACTGTCGGACGAAGACCCCTCTCTTCGTTACTACCAACTTCGCCATATGATGCATGGACCCCACACAGACGGTCTTCTTTGCTGGGATTCGGAAAAGAAAACTTGTTCGAAGAATTTCCCTAAACAGTTTTGTGAAGAAACCGACATGACCGGAGAGGGATTTCCAAAATACAGAAGAAGAGATAACTCCGACAAGATGTATGCGTACCATGGAAAGGTGAAAGGGAGAGTCCGCTACGTCGACAATCGGATGGTCGTGCCACACAACCCATACTTACTGAAGAAATTTGATTGTCATCTAAACATCGAATACTGTGCATCGGCAATGGCAGCCAAGTACATACACAAGTATATTCACAAAGGACACGATCGAGCAAGGATGGAGATGAAGCACCTGGAATCCGACGAAGTCGAGAAGTACATCGACAGCCGATACGTGGGACCGATGGAAGCAGCGTGGAGATTGAACATGATACCCTTACACAATCGAAGTCACACCGTAGTAAGACTCCCTGTTCATCTAGACGGGCAACAGTATGTTACATTCGAAGAGGGACAAGAAGAGAATGCCGTCGAAAAGAATTGCACCACCATGTTGATGGGATGGTTTGAGTTAAACAAGCAAGACTCCGATGCGAAGAACATACTCTACGGTAACTTGCCAGAGAGTTACTCTTGGAAAGCCTCAGAAAAGAAGTGGATTCCCCGCAAGAAAGCCTGTAAAGTTGTCGGACGGATTGTCAACGTGTCGCCTAGAGATGCCGAGAGATTTCATCTGAAGCTCTTGCTAAACCGAGTACCCGGTGCTACCTGCTACTCGGACCTTCGAACCCACGAAGAGGTCGTCCATGCCACGTACAGAGAAGCTGCGATCGCCATGGGAATCACCGAAGACAGCGACGAAGCTACAGCTGTTCTGCAAGAAGCTGCAACCACCCTGATGCCAAAACAGTTCAGACGCTTCTTCGTGTACTACCTGGTCGGGGACGAACCATCGGACGGTCTGACACTGTGGGAAAATTTCAAGGATCAGATGACCGAACGAGACTGCACCATCTACGACACCCTATGTGAAATTGAAGCACAACTGAATTCCGAGAACAGATCCTGCTCAGATTTCGGACTCCCACAGCCCAGCGACTTCAATGTGCCAACTGAAGACATAGACATTCAACATCACGAGACAACGTGCAAGGAATTGGAAGAAAAACTGAATCCCGACCAGATGGCTGTTTACCACAGGATAATCAACTCCCTTACCAACAACTGCGAGGATCCTTCACGATGTTTTTTCATCGATGGACCAGGTGGAACCGGCAAGACTTTCCTCTACAACGTGATTTACCACAAGCTTTTGAGCCTAAAGAAGAAGACAGCGTGCGTTGCCTGGACAGGAATCGCTTCGATACTACTGCCTGGTGGAACAACATCCCATCGTTTCTTCAACCTACCCATCGAGTTGAGCGAGGAAGGCATCTGCCTCTTGAAGAACCGTGACAAACTCCGACTTCAGGACATCGAAGTCGTTATATGGGATGAAGCAAGCATGATACCAAGGAAAGCCATCGAGATCATCGATCGCACTCTCCGTGACGTGATGGGCAACGAGATTCCTTTCGGCGGAAAGAATTTCATCTTAGGAGGAGATTTCCGTCAAGTCCTTCCCGTCGTGAAGAAAGCATCACGAAGGCAAATCATCGACGAGTGTCTCAAGTCATCTCACCTCTGGCCTCTTTTCGAAGTTCACCATCTCTACGTCAACATGCGGGCAGGCGAAGGAGAAGAAGAATTTGCCCACTGGCTTCTTCAGTACGGAAACGGAGATTTGGATTCCCTTGCCATCGATGAATCTTCTGCTATGGTCTGCGCGGATTTGGTGGACTGGTTTTTCGAAGACGTAACAGATGTCACAAAGGATCTCGTGACTAGGATCATTCTATCACCGCAGAACGACGAAGTCAACAGAATGAACGAGAAGATACTTTCCAGAATACCAGGAGAAGAAGTTACGTGTTACAGCATCGACAAGGCAACCCTCAGTGGAATAGATCGAAGCGACGCCAGAGAAGAAGAGGCAACTTTGAGGTATGCAGACGAGTATCTCAACTCGCTCACCCCGTCAGGAATGCCACCCCACAAGCTCAAGTTAAAAGTCGGATGCATCGTGATGCTGATAAGAAACGTTTCAATAGCCGACGGACTCTGCAACGGTACCCGCATCTTGGTGAGAAGAATAGGTTGCAGAGTGTTGACAGGACAGATCATCACAGGAGGAAGAAAGGGCACTGTAGTGGATATACCGCGAATCCAGCTCAACACCTCGAGTGGACATTCCCAGTTGCCCTTCGTGCTGTATAGAAGACAGTTTCCAGTTCGACTGGCCTATGCGTTGACCATCAATAAAAGCCAAGGACAAACATTCGAACGAGTTGGTCTTTTCATCGAGCGACCCATCTTTGCTCACGGTCAACTATACGTCGCTCTGTCAAGGTGCGTATCCGGAACACACATCAAGATTTCCGCCAAGAAAGGTGACTCTGTCAACAACATCGTATATCCCGAGGTACTTGCATGAAAGGGTAACGTGCAAGATTCTTTCAGTTTATTTCTTTTCAGTTTTTTTTCAGTTTTTCTTTTCAGTTTAAATACGTTTCTTCATCCATGCACACGAGTCGTGTGGTGGTGTGTCTCAAGAGGTTGTCCAGTATAGGGTGTATCGAAAAAACCATTTTTTTGGATTTTGATGATGCATTAGTGCGGGAAAGTTGTCTAAGGTGGCAGAAAGTACACGTGATTTTTTCAGAATTTTCGGGTAATATCTTGAGGTGCCACATAAGCCCTGAGGGTTCCCCATGTTATCCTATGGAGCGCGCAAGCCAAAAAGGCCAAAAATTGGTTTTTCACCCCTCATTCCTACTCTAATCACACGACGAATGTCTTCACTCGAATTATGGACCCTATATGATGTATAATACCCGACAAAAACTGAATAAAAGCCTAAATATCTGTATTATGTTGATTGTGGGCTCAAATTTGAACGAGAAAAGACTCGATTTTCGACGAAATTTGAGCCTACAAAAAAACGTAATATAGAGATTTAGGCTGTTATTCAAGTTTTTTTGGGTAAAATATAACATATAAGACTCATAACTCAAGTGAAGACATTCTTTGTGTGATTAGAGTAGGAATGAGGGACGAAAAACCAATTTTCGGCCTTTTTGGCTTGAGCGCTCCATGGGATAACATGGGGAACCCTCAAGGCCAATGTGACACCTCAAGATGTTATCCGAAAATTCTAAAAGAAATCACAGGTACTCTCCATCACCTTAGACAACTTTTCCGCACTAATGCATCATCAAAATAATAAAAAAAGTTTTTTTCGATACACCCTATTGTCCAAGGTGCCGCGAGTATTTTAGATGCGTAATTCATACTTTATTAGTGTTTTGTAACTTTGAAATAATGTCAACGTAAATTATTACCCCAGAAACGCTATTTAAAAATCAGTGTCTTCCCATGATTTCATTTTGTTTTGTTTTTTCGAAACATCAGCAAGCGTTGATTCAGATTAGATTAATGCTTTTCAATTTCGGTGTACTAGCTTACTTAATAGAAAAAAATCCAAAATATTAGATAGCTTTTTATTAAAATTTTATACTTTTAAATTAGCTTACTTTCAAATTCACCCACTTAATGTATTCATTACTAATAACAACCCTTAAAGCGATAGAACTTAAAAATATTTTAATGAATGTGAATTTTTCCTGGTAATTTTGATCTAATTTTAATAAAATTTAACAGGTTTAAATATCTCATCACAACTAAAGGTTGTGAATAATAATTCGTTTAATCATTCAACTATTTGGATTTTTTCCTTTATGGTTCGCCTCCAATTTTTCCAGATATTTAATGTACTATACTTAAAGTAGCCCTCTTAAATCAGCGGAACTCAGGACAACCTTTTTTTGCAAGCTTTGTGTTAATAACATAATCCGTCCCTCTCTAATCCGTCCCTACATTCACCATGAGTTTGCTTCTCTGATGGCCCTTCTGATGCTGCCATTAGTTACCTTGTTATCAATACAGGATCATCTCTCAGTCAAGATATTCCCCATTCTCAGAATGACAAGACAATATTCTCTTCAAGATTTTCATGCTTCAATTTTAAGCTCTCCTCCTTGCCGATCGTGTCAACAGACTTCCTTATGCGTGTCTTTTGGTTTCGGTGAAGCTACGTACCTAGGGAGATTTATTCTCGCCCCTTTAGGAAGCCTCTCCCGGCCAAAGGCCATCCATCTGATTTGTTTGAGCCCCCCTCTGCAAAGACTGGATATGATTAGGGAAGATTTCGATTGAAATATCAGCAATGCCCCGATTTTCAATGTTCCATCTGATGGTTGCCGTCAATGATTCACGCTTACAGTTTAGAGAAGGGGCTGATACCTGGGTAAAAAACTAAGCCTCTAAACAATTGTAAGTGATGATGAGACTCCAGGTATCAGGCGGTTGCAGTGGACAATTGCCGGTAAAAGCCCATTACTCCACTTATAAGGTAGAAAAAAGTTATGATTTTTAAAACTTTCTTTTACACTTGTATCATGAAAGTTACTCTTCATCATTTATGTTTTTGTATAACCCTCTATTACACCATAACGTTAGAAGCACATGAGTGTCTCGGTGGTTAGAGAGAAGGCATGAACAAAAATAAACCGAACTGAAAGGGTTATAAAAGCGGTTGCGGGGGTTGGCGAGCGAGAGCGAGCAGGGGGCCCAGCCCCCTAGTCAATCTATAAAATAATCCAATCTTTCAAATTGATGCATTATTTCTTAGGAAGAAGTCTTCTTCCCCCCAACAAATTTACAGTTTGATGAACTAAGATTATGTTTACCTGAATGGTCTGAATCTACACAGATACGTGTTTCACGACTAGCACCAGAGCAGAATTTAGAACTAGGAACATCTATTCTGCATTTTCTTTGCCTGTGCTGCTCTTGGTTGTAGTCACACAGAGACCACACAGTCCATTCTTCCCAACCTTCAGAATCTGAAAGATATTAAACATATTTTCAGTGGAAGTTTTTAAACACTTTAATTATTACTTTGATCATAAATTATTTACAGATTAGAAAAAGTTTTCAATGTATTTTTGCTTTTCATTTCCTCATTAACTATGATTGATACTTTATCTGACATTTTATAACAGGATTTCCGAAGAAAATCCTCCATTGCAAAAATTGGTTTGTGTCAACAAAACTTCATTAAGTATAAAACCAAAGATTACCATCACAAGCAGGCAGTTCACACTTCCTTTCCATCCTAGATGGTCCTTTGCAGTCAGCTCCATTTCCAGAAACAGGAGGATTATCACAAGCCCTATTTCTGTATTGAAACCCTGATCCACAGCTGACTGAGCATGAAGACCAATCTGACCACTCAGACCAGTTGGCATCAATATTGATGTATGCTAAAATGATTTAAAAAAATCAATTACTGCCTCCATACTTAAATGAAAATATATGGAAAAGGTGTTTATTTAATTTCTGGAGAAATACTAAAATGCTTACAAGAATCCAGGCAACTAAGGCTACCCTCCAGGCAAAATCTTTCTTCCTTCTTAGGATGACTGAGTCTAATATCATTGATATCAGTTACATTGGCTCTACAAGTGAATCTAAACCTCTGTTGGAAATATCCTTCCTTTGTAGTATTCACCAAAAACCAAGGAGTCCAAGAGGAAGACTTCCTGTGCTCTTGACATATATGAGTGTTGCAGACCCTGAAGTCTTGATGGCAGCCGATGCATTGACTTCCCCCATACTGAGGTGCAGGATCATCGCACCTGCGCTCTCGAGTCTGGATTCCTCCATTACAGAGGGAGCTACATTCACTCCATGATGTCCACTCTGACCAGTGGCCATGCACAGGAACTCTGGTAGAAACTTGAGGAAATAAAAAGCATATTACTTTCAAGCTACAACAAAGTATTGAGAAAACAATCTTAATGGAACAAATTTACTGTTAAACAAGAAAAAAGAAGAGTAACAAAACAAGAGGGAAATATCCTCAAAATTATGTAAATTTTTTAATTTAGTTTAACTGAAAAAAAATCGGATTCACTTCTATAAAAAGTTTAAGTAATCTCAAGCAAGATAAAGATTTTAATGTTGAGTCAACAGCAAAAAGCTATTATTATTTTATGAAGCAGTTAGTTTAAAGTATCTAGAAATTTTGAAAACAATAAAATCATTCTTAAAGTTAAAAAGAAATTGAACAATGCATATAATTACCAGGACAAGGTGGATTTGAAGAGCAGAAAACTTCCTCCCTGTCCGGCCCATCACAGTGATGTCCTCCATGTTTTGGAGCAGGATTTCCACATGATCTACGCCTCATTTTGATGGCATCTCCACATGTCCGTGAACAAGCAGACCATGCTGACCACTCAGACCACTGGCCATGAACTAAAAATATTAAATTAGTTTCTAACTTAATATTCCATTTAAGCAATTTCAAAATCGATTTCTAGAGACTCATTTTCACTCAGAAGTACCTGTGCAGTTTGTGACTTGTATGTCCACACCATCACACGGTCTGCCGCCATTCACTGGAGTAGGTTTGTTGCACATTCTTTTCTGACATAAGCAACTCTCATCAGTTGAACCTCGCTTTAAATGGGAACATGGCATCCAAGGTCCCCATTTACCCCAACCACCATTCACTGAAATATATTAGAATCTTAGTTTAGCTAGTTAAGACATAGCATAACTATTATTGAAAAGTATACTTTCTAGGAAATTTCATAATTTGTAGAACATATTCTCACAGCAACTTTTTGGAGTTGATCAATAAGGTATTGAAAAATATTTTCAGAGAGATAAATTTATTTCACATTAACATAAAAAATTATGTTTGTTATTTACCATGCTATCTGTTTGTATAGTTTCATAAACAATTTTTTGATTTGAATGATGGAAGAGTATCATATTTTTAACATTGCATAAAACTTCAATATTATAATGCTTGAAAGTAAAACAACAGAATAAGATCATTACCTGGAGCATTAGAATCTGGGCATTGGATTTGTCTCTGTTCCCAGAAAGAGGTTAAAGGATTTCTGTTGGGAGCTGCAGCACAAGCCATTTGATAATCATTCCAACCACAATAGGGATCCATAGATGACAAACAATCCCTGAACAAAAAATTAAAAGTGATTAAAAGGAAAGAACATGGAAGATTCAATCATTGAATGTATTAAGAGGGAGTGCAATCAACTTCATTAAATTTCAAACCCCATTAAGAGGTACATAAAATAAATAAATAAAATTTAACAAAAACTTCGAGGAAAGACTGCCATATCAGTTAAATATATCTAGATGTTTTATAAATTGTCTATATAATGAATACTTATAGCACAGTTACACATCCATTATAAAACAGACTTATAACTCCATTATAAACTATTGAGCCATTTGAACAGGTAGAAACAATTTTGGAGATCTTAAACACCAATAAAAATTTAAGAGTTGCTCAGTGAACTTACAATTTTGATTTGAAACGATCACATCGATGCATTGGAACTCTGAGTACTGCATCATCTGTTCCTATGTATATGGAATTCTGAAATAAATTCACTTGTTAGCAAATTGAAAGGTAAATATTTTTGAAAATGTCATTTTAAAGTAACTATTTGTATTGTAGTCAATTAAATGACTATTTAAATAAACTGCAGTCAGAAATTTATCAACTAGATGATTTAAAATGCTTTAAAATTGTTAGGTTAAACAAATAACTTATGAAAACTGCAAGAGGTAAATTATTGATTTTAAATTAATTGAAATTAGGATAAGTTCAATTAAATTTTAAAGTTTTGCAGTATTCTAGATTAGTAAAAGCTATATTAAGCATTTCACATTAACCTAGAATACTTTTAAAGGGTTAATTTAGGTTGTGATTGTTATTCTTTCAAGCTATATTTATAATTAGAACATACTGTATCTTTTAACAGCTTCATAACTTTGATCTTCTGTTTCTTCCCATCTGGAAATATTTGAATTTTTTCTACCAAACAACTATCTGTACTGCCAGGTAACCTTATGAGTTT
Organism: Tetragnatha versicolor; assembly: GCA_024610705.1. NCBI lineage: Eukaryota > Metazoa > Arthropoda > Arachnida > Araneae > Tetragnathidae > Tetragnatha > Tetragnatha versicolor. The sequence goes on along the minus strand of JANDEH010000006.1, from coordinate 7,629,614 downwards.
GCGTAGCTCTCCTTCTAGAGTAGCTACATAAATAACATGAATTTCCCCATGGTGCTTCGTGGCAATGATATCAACCACAATGAATGTCAGCCTGTAAGAGAAACAAAATTAATTCTACAATAATCAAATGCAAAACACAATGCATTAGGATATGCATAAGATCAATGCTAAAATGTTCCAATTTATGAATAAAAAATGCAATGTATTATTGCAATTATGAAAAAAGTTAAAATAAAGTTAAAAACTTTTTAAGCATAAAAAGTATTAATTATTGATAATGTTTTTGCTATACAGTGAGAAGAGACAGAGGAATTTTCATTATTTTGGATTACCATCTGAAAGAAACTGCTTACAAATGAAAAAGATAATATCTCATCCATTGATAGAGGTAAGTTCTCTTTTCTCTAATAGAAAACTACACATGTACTAGTTATAAAAAAGAGTTCATTTGCTACTTTACCTTTCTAGCTCTCTTACATAAATGGGTTTTGAATGAATTGGTTGAACTGCATCATCAACTAATTGATACTTTTCAGAGTCTAACAAATGCTGCGTACTTCCTGGACTCTGACACTAAAAACAATAGAGTAAAATTAGCTAAAATTTACTAAATTTTGCAAATAAAAATCTAATTTGCAGTTGAAAACCAAAATCTCATGACTGAATCTTAATGATAAAATAATCACATATATAATTTTTTACATTTTACTTTAACACTTTTGATAGCTAAAAACATAATTTTTATAGACTTGTTTTTTAAGAGCATCATTTTCATGAACATTAAAGTTCTATAAAGTAAATTGGTTTTTATACAGGTCAAAATAAATTATTTATAAAATTACTCACAAAAGATTCTAATAAACATAGAATTGGAAACCAGATTGACTTATCAACTTAGGGGCCATTCATTAATTATATAAGGATGATTTTGGCAATTTTTGACCCCCCTACCCCCCTGTAAGGGTACAAAAGATTTTTTAAACCCATCCCCCCATTCTTACGTAAGATTCCATTTCGTTTTTCAAAATAATAAATGTTTTGTATCGATTTTTGACAACTGGAAGATGGATTCAACAGTTTTTTTATCCTAACTTAATGCTACTCCAATAAAAAAGATACATCTGATATACATTCACTTTTAAAAAAATTAAAGCTTCTATAAATATTCCGAGATCATCAGCATTTTTAAGTTTTTTTGGGGTTATTCAATAGTAATTTGATTAGAATAATTGGAATTTGTTTACATTAACTTGGAAAATCTTATGTAAGAATGGGTTTGACCCCCCCACCCCCAAATAAGGGTATGTAGAGATTTTTCCAACCCCCCTCCCCCTTGGGACCCTTACGTAATTAATGAATGGCCCCTTAGAAGGTTAACACTACAAATATTCAATAGCTAACCAACAGAAATAAAAAATTTATTTGTTTAAATACAAAAACTAAGTTTTGTGAGTTGAACCTAAATGAAAAAGTAATACAAATACATACTTGAAAATGTTTATGAGTTACAGTTTGTTTTTCCCAAGCTGCTTTGGGACTACTCTGGAATTTTAATGGTCCATTAAATGCCCTGTCAATGGCAGTCAAGTTGAAAGCACATACAGCACTTCCATAAATGCTGTTCCTAAAATGGAACCTTTTTTTAATCTATAGTAAAAATTTGCATAATATACTATAACTCCTTATTATATTCAGATTTTTTTTTGCTTTAATGTGAAACGAGTAACATGTTTTATCTCTATGAAAATGCCATTTACTTAAAAATGTTTGACATTTTAAGTTAATAATTGGTATTTTTACAATTAACCTATTATCATTAAATCTTTAGTAGTTTTCATTATAAGAACTACCTCCTTCACTTCATCAACAATAAGTTTTTAAATACTATTATTTTTAATCTACTTTAGTACTAAAATATAGGGAGACTTAAAATTTTAGAAAACAATAAAACTTTTAAGAAATACTCACTCTGCTGTTGTAAAAGTTGCATACAAAATTTCATGGCTTTCAGAAAAATGTATACTTTGTATCTCATTAAAATAAAATGGATAAGGGCCAGGCATTGAGCAATTCAGACGAGCTTTGAGGAAAGTAGTCCAGTTGTCCTTTAAAATGTACTGTCCTCCTTTATCGTTTTTACACATACGTCCCACTCTAGAGTATATCACCTGTTCAAAAAGAAAAGTTAATTAAATCAACATCAGTATTGTAAAATTTTTCAGTTTAGTAAATAAATAAAATTTCTTAATTTTTACTCACAACATTTTGAAAAGTTAATGTGAATACCAACAATCAAATTTTTACGCATATAAAATTAGGAATTATAAATTTTAATATTCTCAAAAACCATTACATAAAATGGTTTAAGAACATATTACTGATTTTATATTTAAATTTTATTAATTAAGCTTATTTTTTTTCAATTTTAAATGATGAAATAATAAATATAGCAAGAATATAAAATAGAAAAAGTACCTTTCCACAATTGATATATTCAACAGCTATTTCTCTGAAGAAAAAGTATGTGAAGTTTCCAATTTCATATGATGCAATAAAGTTAGGTTCTAAAAACAGAAATTGAACAATTATTATCTAAATAGATAGACTAAATAGTAGTCTAATAGATAGATCTAAACAATATCTAATTAGATAAAATAACAAGTATTCTTACTAAATTATCCAAAGATAAAAATTTCTATTCTAATTTATGAAAAAATATGTAACACATTCATTGCATATGTGCATTGGCCTTACTGATATAAATAAAACTGATTTTAAGGATGATAATATAGAAAAAAAGCTAGTTTACCATTTAACCATTTTGGATCATATTGCACAGTTCTTAGGTAAGGCTGGTTTCCCATAATGCGATAAATGGCATAGTTCTGAGATGAAAAGTCTAAAGCTGACGCAACCATGTATTCTCCATCTGATGTCATGATGGCAGTGCTGTTTGCATGAGGGTTAAATGGACACCTGGCCAAACCTTCAACCCAACCTTGAACAAGACTGAGAGAATTGACCTGGAAGAAAGTAATAGAAATATTAAAAAAAAGTAAAATTAGGATTTACTTTTATACTGGAAACATTAATCTATTCAACATAAATCTGGGTTTAAATATTCATTTTTAAATGAAATAGAACAACTCTTAACAGAAGAAATAAATGAATCGAATTGATTGAATAAAATCATAAGAAATAAGAGAAAGAACCTTTCTGAAGCTTAACTTACATCTCTCCATGTGCACTCAGGTGAAAATGCATTGGTACCACAGGTGAATATTCTATTGTTTTGAAGTAACAGAACACGGATGAAATTATGACAGTCTTCCTGAAAGCATAAGAGATTCATATTAATACTTGAAATTAAAAATGAAATAAATCAAATACACGTTTACTAAAAACACAAAATTTTTAACAAATAAGTCACCTTAGGAAAGATTATTTGTAATAAAATTCATTACGAAAAATAAAAATTTTAGATATATTCAAAATTTTAAAGTATATCTAATTTGATATTTCTTTCCAATTTAATAATTTTGGAAAAGGTCACGAATTTCGTTACCTTTAAAACATTTACAACATAAGGAAAATTTTGCCATTAAGCAGAGAATTGAAACTTAATTAACTTACTTCTGTCTGGCCTTTTTGCATGCATGTTTTAATGGTATTTTGTGCTGATGGCCAATGAGTTTGCTCTAGCATTCGTAAACTTTCAAGATTTAATCTAAACAAATAATCCCTGTAAAAAAAGAAAGCACAGCTATGAGACAAAAATTGAACAAAATGATAAAGTTATTTGATATCTAAAAATATTGAAAACTTTCTAATACTTGAATAGTCAATAACTTCTTTAACTAACCTTGCTCCAACAATCAGCTGAAAACGAGGAATATCAAATAGAAGCTCTGTGTAGGAGAAGATATTTGGTCTAGAAAATATTTCCAAGGAATTTTCAAGCTCTGTAAAAACAATAATCATATTATAGTACTTTATTAATAGAAACCACATATGAAACATCAGAAAAACATAACAGAATTAAGTGTAAAAAAGATTTATAAGGGCGATTGTATTAAATTAAATGGAGAAGCATTGGAGAACATTCAGGTGATGTGATAACACTGTTCTACACTGAAAAAATTTCCTTGATGAAAATAGTCATTTCTTATAGATTTTGGGTCGCTGAATACGAAAATCACCATTAAAATTCTCAATTGACTCAGGATTTTCGGGGAACAGCCCCTCCCCCTTTTCACGTTTTTTAACGACTTTATAACTTTGAACCCGATTTTCAGGGTCAAAAAGCATTGCTTTAATCTTCAAATTTCCCCCCAAGGGACAAGAAATGTTCAAATTAATAAAATATGATAAATTTATAACAAATGGATAGGTTTAAGGGGTAGTTAATCCCCTAAGAATGCAAAAAATTAGCTAAAAATTATAGAGGTTTTTATACGCTATTTTTTCCTCCTATTTTTTACGCAATTCCCGTTTGAAGGGTCCTAACCCTTCCCCAAGGACCCAAATTTGATGGCAATATGCAGCAATGATTTTTGCTAAAAGCGGTTGAGGTGAGAGCGCCCCCAGAGCACCCACGGAAGGGTTCAATGCCGCACTTAGAGTTTAATTGTGCTGTACAAAAAAAAATTTGAAGCCACTTACTGAATTTCAGCTGATTCTTGTGTAAAATGATCTGCTGAATTCAAATATGACACCCATTTTCCTTCATCACCCTCAGTTTTTAAGGGGATGCCCCCTAATTGTTATCCACAGCCGTGCATCTGTTAACATCTTGAAACATGGAATCCTCACTCCCGAAAACCGGTCAGTTTTTAAAGAACTGAAGAGTTTCTACTTAGGATACACCCAAAATATAAGAAAAACATCATTTGTAATCTTTTCGAAATCATCGTTATTAATTCCTGAACTCGCGAGCGCCTTAGCGATTCTGGAGGTCTTCCGAACTTTTCCGCGGGGACTTCTGGGAGGCTAACACCTCAACCGCTTTTAGTAAAAATTATTGCTGCATATTGTCATCAAATTTGGGTCCTTGGGGAAGGGTTAGGACCCTTCAAACGGGATTTGCGTAAAAAATAAGAGGAAAAAATAGCGTATAGAAACCTCTATAATTTTTAGCTATTTTTTTGTATTTTTAGGGGGGTAATTACCCCTTAACTCTATCCATTTGTTATAAATTTATCATATTTTATTAATTTGAACATTTCTTGTTAACTGGGGAGCAATTTGAAGACTAAAATAATGCTTTTTGACCCTGAAAATAGAGTTTAAAGTTATAAGGTCGTCGAAAAACGTAAAAAGGGGGAGGGGCTGTTCCCCGAAAATCCTGAGTCAATTGAGAATTTTAATGGTGATTTTCGTATTCAGCGACCCAAAATCTATAAGAATTGACTATTTTCATCAAGGAAAAAATTTTGAAGGTCAAATTTGTAGAACAGTGTAATCCATGGTTGATAGCAGTGGCGGCTCGTCCATAGGAGCACAGGAGCACGTGAACACCCAGTGAAAAAGTAGAAATAAACCCAAATATAAAGATGCAAAAATATCAAAAGAAAACAATACATAAATCATTCTCAATTTCTGTTTCATACTCAGAATCAAGTTTCTACCCCCCCCTTTCACCTGTCTGCAAAAAAATTATAGCCGGAAACGCGAAAGTTTTGTGTTTATCAAATAAAGAGAATTGTTTTTCTTTCCTTATTAGCACGTGTGAGCGAAGAAACTGAATGAGTCGGAAGAAACCTCGACTTTTCGCCGGAGAACATTTGGGCTTACGGCAACACATTGGAGATCCCCGTGCGCACAGATTTTGTGTGCCGAGGCCTACGGTTTTGAGGTTAAGCTTGCTTTTTTGTGGTATAGATTTTTTCCCGGATTGGAAAAAAGATAAGAACCTTTTGAAAGTATCATTAAACTTTTCACGTCAGCTAATTTGTAATAGTTAATTCTTTTGTTATTGGTTATTTTTTTAAAGTAACGTTGGAGTAAAATTACAGATCTTGAAAATTACACATCACCTGTATTTTTCACAATCAATTGTTCGATTAAGCATATATAACAAGCACTATGAGTAGATAGACCCAGTGTTCATGTCATGCTCCCAATTTAAAAAAATTATGATTAGGTATTATGTATGATTTTAATGAAAGTGTTAAAAATTTGTTTGCTTCAAAAAAGGCTAGACGAGTGGACATCATGCATAAAAGTTGTTTTTGAGGTATTATGTTATAGGTTAGGGGTATTATAAAAAATAAAGGCCTTCTTTATCATAAATTTTGCTTATTTCCATTAAACGCATATTTAAAAAAATAAAAATGCATGCAGTGAAAAATTTAGGAAACTTAAAATAACTCCCCTGAAATAAATAAATTTGTTCTAAAACAAGGTTTCTTTATACTAAAACAAGTTTTATGTATTCGTCCAACATCCCTTCTCTTTCTTGATCTTGTGTAAATTTAATTCATACAAAGGGTGTGAACACCCTGTTAATAAACTCACGAGCCGCCACTGGTTGATAGTAAAAAATACACTTGTTTTACCAATTAAAAATTCGTAAAATAAAGAAAAGACTCATTTTTTGAGTAAGGGGAATTTTTTTGATGGAGCTGGGGAAAACCGAAACAATTCACTTCACAGGTGCATTATTCAAAACACTTATTTACCATCCTCCATTTTTAACGGTAATAAAAAACCTACAACCTATGTTTTTTTTGGGTGTGTGTGTTCTCTGAACTGGGATAGGAACTGCAACGCAACTGTTAACTGTAGAGTATGTAGAATAAAAGAAGGAAAAACATTACGAATGCTAAACACCATCTAATTCTAATTTATAAGGCCGATTGATTTTTATTTCGGCACCTGAGTTATTGGGAAGAAATACGATACGATCAAAGTACGATACTAGTGTAATACGAAACTTTCCACGGGCTGCCACAGCTGCAAATTGTTCTTGTTCAAAAATTTTCAAAAAGTTACTCTCGCTGATAAGAGTCGAGGAGTGTTAAATAGAAAAACTAAAAGAGTTCCAACTTAATTCAATTTCTCATGCGAGTGCAATGAGCTCTACACGGCCAAAAAAATTAGTCGACTGTTCTTTTTTTTCCGAAACTAAAGCAGTGAACTGAGTCCAAAAATATCCTCTGGCAACTCGCAATAAATTCTTCGAAAACCCTCCCACAATTTAAAAAGAATACTTTCATATCTTAATGGGGAATAACAGGGAAATTTTATCAACCGCATTTATAACAAATCTCTGCTCCACAGAGATGGTCGCATACGCGTGACATATCTGGTTCTAAAGTTGACACCACAATTAATGCGTTCCCATCAACGCTCGGGGTTCCAGTTTTCTCGACGCAGGGCTATGTTTCTCGGGAGAGTAAACAGACGCAACTCGCTCGGGGGAAGCCAAGTTGTCGACAATTACTCGCCTGTCTAAAATTAATGGAAAAGGAAGATTCATCATTTTTGGAAAGGGACACGGAAAAGAGATCCACTGGAAAGAAGAGATCAGATGTGTTTCAAAACGCTTTAATAGCGTTTGAAAAGTACTAATTGGGATGTTTGAATGCCTTTTGATACGGAAAGCCTAGAATAAATATTTGTAGACCGATAAGCCTTGGGTTCAAAACGAGACATGTAGAAAAACTATTTGTTTTTTGCCCTTTCTGTCCTAGATCTCCCGAGTTTACCATTGAATTCTATGGAAAATCTGGAGCGGCTTGCACTGATAGGGTTACACGTTTAACCAAATTCAATGAATAATATTCTATAATTATTATTATTCAATGATTAGAAAACTAAAGTGGGTAAGATTCAGTCATCAAAGATTTGTTGGATGTATAGATTGCACATCCAACAAAATCTTATGACCCTTTTAATTTTTGAATAAATGTAGAGTTTCTTTTTGGACGTGTTTGACACATAACGAATGGCCTGACCTGTCCCTTGTGCCATAAAAACTGAAAAAATTAAATTCCCTTTGTTATGTGAATCCCGTGGATCACAAAAAGTCACGCGCATAAAGGAGCTCCAAATTTACTCACGTTTAACACAATTTAAAAAGGAGGGCGAAAGTGTATGATTCAATTTCGTAAAGCTTCTGCGGGGGTGGAGAAAGAAGCGTTCTTAATAATCCGCTCCACACACACTCGAATGTTAATGAAAGTCCTTAATTTACCTGTCCTCGAGAAAACTGAGAATCAACGAAAGCGCGACTTATGAATGAATGAAAAGGAGGATATATTTTTGCGTTTCCAGGTGGCGTTATTACGTCACGAGAGAACGAGACAACGACATTGACGACGAAGGGAGCACAAGAAGACATCGCGCTGTTGTGCTGCTCCCTTCTCGCGTTTCGCCATGCCTGGAGAACCGCATCCATCCTTGTTAAGAGACTAGGGAGGGAGCAAAAAGGAAAAAAAGCTAATTATTCTCCACCCTTGCACCGAGACCGAGGAAGAAAAACAATAATAATGCAGTTCGAAAATAAATGGAGCTGGGTTGACAGCGCCCGAATATAAAGCCCGACTTGTGGAAGATACCAATTTTTTTTAAGATGACGCTTCATTATCAGTGTATAAATAACACTCGTGGCGGTCATAGAATTATGAAGTGCTACAATTAAGATGAAAGGTTAGATACAGGCGGTGATTTAAACACTTTGCCTTTCTATGGATAGTGTTAAATAGGTGTTCCAGGGATCGAGTTCGGAGTAATGATAGCGTCAGAAAAGAAAATATTTGAGCAATAATTACAAGGATTATTCTATGCCAAGAAAATATGATACGAACAGAAAATGGGAAGAATGCTACTACTACACAGAGTTATTTTAAAAACTTCCACTCTGAGCCTTATTAACATAGAAATTGCCAACATTCATACACAAATTTCAAGTATGAAAGAAAGTATCGAGTCTTTACCTTCAATAATTTTTTACAACCAGACCCTCATGAACAGTCCTTTCGGTTTTATTTTGCGAAATATCGTATGTGAAATCGTCTCGTCTCATAAATATTTTAGGATGCGTTAAAAGATTTTTTAGATGGCATTTCAAGTATTTCCCTTGGAAAAATTTTAAATGCAAAAATATACCAGAAAAGTGCATCCGCTGGGTCGTGGAAAGGAAATATTTCTACCCAACACGTACGCCCTATCCTTGAAATAGGCGTAGGTAGCAGATGAAAGGTTCGAAGAATGTGTAAATTAAACCATCATTTTGAAACCAGTTTACTGTCGTATTAGCTAGCCATCAACGTACCAAATTGTCATTTACTAATTACTTGAAAGAAGAAAATGATATCAAAGAAGAAAATAACTTTTTCCAATTCTATCTGAGCGCAGCAGGAAGAAGTATTAGAGTTGAACCTATATTATTTTAAAGACACCCAAAACACCTGTTTTAAAAGTTGTTGAAAATTTAAACCACGCAAGAATTATTTTGGTGGGGCTTCCGGTTGAATATTTGAACACTCTTTTGTCAAGGTTCGGTGTTGGACCTAGTCCTTTTAAATAAAGGATTTGGAATAATAAATGAATGTATAAAATGGCACATAAACACATAACGTCGAAGTATTTAATAACGGTGACTGAAAGTTTCTTGAGAAGACAGTTCTGCTACTGTGCTTCTATTAACTAATACATGAGGCGAATGATTTTAAAAAGTGTTAGCTCTTAAAAAATTTTGCCATGAGTTTTCAAAAGTATACTGTTGAATTAACCCTAATTCTGGAAAAATTAACAAAAATAACAGCAAACAGCAATTTTCGTAATAGACGATTCATGTTTGGGAAAATTTGGTCTTTGTAAAAATTATATCAGGTAAGTTAGATGCATGTGGATTGTCTTCCTCAGCATTAAAAACAACCCAATTATAAAATTCAGCGGAAAGCACTTGAATGTCATTGCTGGAACAGCAGAGAAAACAACACAAAAGACATTCCCAGAACCGTAGTTCCCTAGAAGCAGCATACTGAGTTCCCAAGAGGACGAGTTCAACAAACCAAGTGCACCCAAGAAGCCAAGAGCATTTTTGTCAAGAGTCTTCGCCGCATGCCATCCCTTCCAAAGAGTTATGAGAACTGTATCAGCTGCGGGGCATAAAATCCGAACCCCTTCACCAGTGGAAACCGGAATTTAATTACATCTCCTCCGTCCATTAACGAGAGTATATATCGTCCGCAAGACATGTCCCGCGGCCCCGTAATTACACCGTGGACGCGTAATAATGCCGAGGAGGATGGTGTGGGGTTGGACCCAATTTCTGTGGTTCTTATCCCTCCCTCCTGCTTATTTCCGAGATGGTTTCTTTGCTGAGAGAAGAAATTTTCTCATACTGAGGTGGATCGCCTACTTCATTGCAAAGAAAGGGTGAAGTAGCTTGTAGATAGATGATATTTTTTCTATCCTCGTGCTATTTTCAATTTGTTTAATGAATTGTATGATGACGAACAAGATCAAATTATTTCCATTTAGGTATGGAGCTTATTCTCTTCATTACTACGGATTACCATTAAAAACAGCAGAAATTAATAATGAATTCTGAAGTAGGGCGAAATTTTGCTTTTTAAAGCAAACCGCAGTTACATTTTGAGATGGCCAAAAATGTCCTCCTTTTTCCATTTACCATTACAGTTTCACAATAGATGATAATTTGATAGCTATGGCAATAATGATAATATGAATAGCAGCAGACATACAACCAATTTTTAATTTTAAAGAAGACCACCGAAAAGACTAGTTTCCCTCTTACTCCTCATTCGAGAGAAACCTCCCTAGGCTGAAATTTCGTTGAAGTGGCTATAAAATATACACAAAATGAATTGGCTATGTTTGAATTTTATCAGCTTCAAGGTGTTACAACTCGAGCACCTGATGAGTCTTATCTTGAGATTAAAGAAGCCCCATAGCTAAAAGCTGAAATATACAATTCAGAAACAAAAAAAATATAGTTTTTCTACCTGTCACAGAGCTTAACGACCCGAAAATTCTCCGTGTGATCCCAAACCGTGTTTATATTATTTCGGGGGTCAGCCACCCACCCATCCATCTTGGGAAGCCCCCTCGACCCCACAGCGACACTCCACGGGGGGCGCATGAATAAATATGAGATGACTCCACCCAAGCGTTGAGATGCGATTGTGTTCGAAATTCGATCAGTCAGAAATGGACGATTCGCCAGTGATTAATGCACTCTCAGGAAACGAAAGCTTGCTGCGATTTCCTTTTGTACGGTTTCGCAATAAAAAGGAGGAATTGTGTGTGTGACCTGTATTTATATTGACAAATAAAGCTTCTCATGTGAAGTGTTGGTGGCGGTATGAAGAGATGGTGGTTGGTTTGGAGGGAGTTTGCAGTCAAGAATCTGGCATGGTAATTTTTTTTGTGTGTAGATACAAATAATGTTAAGTCAAGCTTGTTATTATTGTCATTAGAGACCAATTACAAGATTCTGGGGCAAATCCAGGTTTGATTTCGGGGGCACCAAGATTTTGGAAACAAATTTCGCAATAAAATTTAGAGAATGCCTTCAAAATATAAGATAATGTGTTTAAGTCATAAAATTACATTTGACAGCTTCCCACACACAAATCTGATACATAATGAAATTTTTCTCGGAACTAATTTAATTCAGCGAAAATTGCCCCTTCTATGTCGTGATACACCCATTGGATACGCTAATGCTTTGGTTTGGTGCAATATTAATTGCTTTATAATTAACTAAAATATCGTGTCACAACTTGCAACCTACACATAATAATATCAGTCCTTTCTTTCTTATAAGAAACTTAAAATAATTTCTTCTGTTTTATTTTATCTAAAAAAAGAATAACAACTTGGAAAATTATTATCTGAAAAGGCACTCCAATCTTTTATTTTCTACAATTTCACAAGGTATTGTTCTGTTCTGCCATTTAAAAACCGTGCCGAAGAAGAATACCTTTGATCGTGCTGAGAATAATACCATTTAACAGCAAATTTATTACAGGTCGTTCTCTTTACAGAACTAATTATCAGGATACCGAAACCACGCCAAAGTCTAAATCTTGACCTGTGCTGAGTGATAACTGAATGAAGAAACGTGACTGCCCCCACATTACAACGACGTGTGAGGGCCGAACATCGGATAAGACCATCCCTAATCGAAGTAAGAATTATCTTGTTTCTCTGATTTCATTCGCTTGCCCTTTGGAGAACAACGTCTTCATTTAAGGGGTCCAAAGGTCACAAATGCATTTAGAAGTTTGCCTTAAGCAAGAACCGAGTTAGAATGTGTAATATTTTTTGACGTGACTGTTGTGCTTGAAGAGATGATGGGTTTGATAAAAGCCAAAACTCGCTGTTTTTCCCTGGAGATTAGTTGTTTTGATAAATAAGTGAGAGAGAAACCATATTCAATTTTTCTCTGAGTTTTAGAATGAATGCATGAAAGGTTTGGTCAGTGCCGTTACTTTTATCGTGTTTCGCAATTTAAAGTGCAATGTGGTTGCTTTCTGATGCATATGAATGAATGAAAAACTGTCCACGATAACACAGTTTCGTATATCCTCGGAAACCTTAGCCATTTGTTGCGCAACGGAAACTGATAATTCTATTCAACGAGGGTATATTTTTCCGAACGATGTTTTTTTTCAGAACTGACGATGTTTTCCAGATGACAGACGTTTTTTCCAGAATGTTTCTTTAATGCTGACCTTACTTAAAGAAGTTCCAAAATGACGAAGAAAATCACAAAAAACACTTCTTGTAAAACATATTTACAGTAGTAGTTAAAAGCCAGCCGAGCGGATGCAAAGCGGTTTTAATAATAAGTTTATACAGTTTATAAGAAAACTAACTCGTACAATTTCTGGAATTATAACTAGCAGAAAGAAATCAATACTCATTGAAATAACAAACAATTCATGGCAAAATAAAATTATTTTCGAGCTTCATTAGCTAAAGATAAAAGGTAAAATTACTCAAATAGATCTTAAATGAATTAAAAAATAAAACTAAATAAGATCGAGGAGTTTCAAAGAAATGAATGAAGAAATTATAAAGTAAATGGTGCATATATTTAGTGACTTACATTTTGAAACGATTTCCAATTAAGGTCATTATTATTGAAAGGGAAGTGTACTAACAAGGGGAGGATACTCATTGAAATAACAAACAATTCATGGCAAAATAAAATTATTTTCGAGCTTCATTAGCTAAAGATAAAAGGTAAAATTACTCAAATAGATCTTAAATGAATTAAAAAATAAAACTAAATAAGATCGAGGAGTTTCTAAGAAATGAATGAAAAAATTATAAAGTAAATGGTGCATATATTTAGTGACTTACATTTTGAAACGATTTCCAATTAAGGTCATTATTATTGAAAGGGAAGTGTGTAAGTTGAATTCAAACTAAACCGCCAAGTCATGTCACCAGTTACACAAACGGTAAACAAAACAAACCATGATCATTCACTTGATTCAAATAAATGAAGATCAAATCACGAAAATTACCTTCAAAAGACCACATATAAATTATCGTCCTTAAAACTATTTTTTGCACATTTATCTCACATTAGTTGCATAAAAGCACTCTAAACCCACGTAATACAGACCGCACTGCCCCATAAAACGCACCCCTAATTCGCTCCATAAATTAACACTAATTTTCTCCGTCTCCGTTTCTCCTCTTCCACTTCGATGAGTTCCGTAAAAAAACAATGACGACGCAGAAGCAAAATAAAACAATACAGAGCCAAGCCGGCAAACTTCGCTTCCACGTGATGGTTGATATGTGAACCCGATAATTATGTCAGGCAACTTCGGGATCGGATTTAATAAGGAGGAGGAATTAGAGATATCCCCTTATGCTGTTGTTGCTCTTGATATCCATGGCAGGGTTATTATGTTTTTTTTATATTACTGGGCTACCCGTCCCAGGATGGTAAGCAGATTCAGCCGCACCTCTGGCGAAATATTGAATCGATATGAGGACTCGAATGCTAATTGACTGACTGAGATCATGAAAACGATATCGTATCGCATGGCCTCAGGTTATTTAATCTTGTTTTATTCGTTTTATCTGATGGAAGCGAGCTTTCTCGATCATTATTGAACAAAAGAATGTTCTTCACTTACTATGATAAGAATAGGTTTCTGAATTTTCACGAAAACGTAGGGCCAAGTGCCTTTTGGACCATAAATCGATGGTTGTGAAAGTCTAACTTTGACCATAACATCAATTAATAAATGTTATTAGATTAAAAAGAGATGGGCAATAAAACAACAGCAACAGATTCTGACAGTATTACGGGATCATTCAGGATGAGCAAAGAAAGTAAAACAGTGTGAATGAGCATTTAAGTCTAATTAAAACCATTCACATTTTCTCTTTTACAAGGTTACGGAGTTTGAAGGTATATAATTAAGGCCTTTTAGAGACAAAAGCTAACAAATTTTTCAACACTGGAATAAAGACATCTTAGAATTTCATGTTGAGGTCACCCATTTTTTTCCTCGTACAAATAAATGCATAAAAAGCTACTGAGGTAGCCCTAATATGAAAATTTCAACTCTTTTTTTTCTAATAACTGCCTTTAAGTATCCGGACTAAAATTCACTCATCAAATAGCTGTTGAGCTTCATGAGCATAGGTAAAAAAATTCGTTATCATATATCATTACAGTATTAAACTGGTCAGTCCTGATATCCATATGGTCATTATAGAGATAGCCAAATCCTGGACGAGATGTCTGGATTGAATCTAAATACCTCAAGAGCCGAGTCAGTTATCGTTCGATGATACACGAGATAAGAAATTATTATCGATAAATCTTAATTCGATAAAAGGCTTTGTTGAATGAATATAATTAAGATTTGCTTCAGTTTTTTTTCTATTTTAATGATCTAGGCTTCTGACTTGTATATCAATAGAAAATTGATAAGAACTAATTCTCACAATTTTAATGCTAGTGTACTATCTCTATTACTCATTGAAAACGCAGTTTTAATCTAGCAAGAATGAGATTGCTTAAATACCTAGGGGTATCAAGAGAGTCTCAATTGACAATTAGTTTGTTCTCAAAGAGCAATACAAATTCATAGGACTTAAAAAATTTCAGGAATTAAAGAGTGAAGAGGGGTAAATCCCCAAATCCTTTAGAAATCCGGGGGGATATCACAAACCCTCTCATCAAAAATTTCCCTTTTTATGACAATGAAAAACGAGTAAATTATCTCATAACCCAAGTCCAGTACTTGAAACAATTTCTCGTAACAATCAAATTAAATTAGTAATTAATTACAACTTATTGTGAAAGCAAAGCATTCCGTTTATAAAGGGTATACGCCTAATTTTTTTTAAATATAAGTTCTATACGAAAATCAATATCCAACACCAAAAAAAAGTCAACTCAGTCCCATCATCTGTCACATAATGTAATCCGAAGACACTTCACCCCACTAAAACAACATCCCACCACCCTTACCATTTCAATCGTCCCAACCAGCACCCCACATGCAAAAAAAAAGCCAGGACCGATCAGCCCTGATCTTCCGCATCCACGGGATGATCCCCTCCAGAACCGTCACCTCTCCTGCGCAAGCTCACGAGCGATACGCGCTAATTTCTCGGTACAGAGAGGCTTCAATTGTCATCTCCATCCTCGCTAGAGAGGTGAGGAGAGCAGATAGAGGAAGGTCTGGCGGGTTCACAGCGATAAGAAGCTTTTTATTTTTTGTAAAAAAAGAGACATGCGAGAGAATAAATACGAGGTGAATTGAAAAATGGAGGGTTCTTGCCTCGCTGGGGGATTTATTTCTACACGATTTCCCGAGGGGTTTTACTACCAAATATGACATAATCACGCTTATGCTATCAGTTATCTGGTATTTATCAGTTGTTTACCGAAGAACTGCATGTGCTTGAAAATTGCTAATAGAGGTGAATTTTTATCAATATGTAAATACTTATCTGTGAAGGAAGTTTATAATTTCTTATGATGACTTTGTTAAGAAATCTGGCAGTTCTCTTTTTGGAAATTCCCCTCTTTAAGTTTATCTAATGTTATTTAAAAACTATCATTTCTTCAAAATACTAAAATTTCACCTTGGTTATATGTTTTGTTTAAATCCTTATTTGCACTTCATTTAAATTTGCTATGCATAAAGGTAAAAAGTAAAGATAAAATGAGAAACAATTCTATCTTTTTTCTCTTCTTTCGTAACACAAAGCTGATCATTAGTTAATTTTTAAAAAAATTAAAAACTGCAATGCGCAAAAGGGTTTGCGAAAAAAGCGGGGTTTGGCGCATGAAGTCACTTCTACCTTCGGCGCATGAACAATGGAGCAATGGTTAAATCCTTTCCTTTGAAAGTATGCTTGGTTGAAGATTCGGGAGAAAGCAGAAGAGATGTCACGTAAGCCACACCTCCAATTCTAGCGATCGTAATTTTTGAAAATTACAAAAAAACTAATGATAAAAAATCTAAAAGTTTGAAGAAATGCGTTTATAACCTCATCAATGATTTCTAAAAGTCGAAATCTTGAATTTCCACAAGTGTTGTATTCCCTATTTCTCAATATGATAGAACTTTTACCCTCATAAAAATTTTGATAATCCTTATTATCAGTAATTGAAAGTAATTGCCTTTTTATTTATAGATAATAAGTTTTAAAAGGGGAAATGATTTTATATTTATTCTTTACGAAATTGGAGCAATTTATCACGAAAGATAAAAAAACATTATCTCGCCATGTAAATATTTTCAAGTAAAAAGAGAACTAGCCCTAGTGTCAAGAGCTACAAACAATCTAAAGATATCTTCGAAACAGAAATGGTTTTACAATCGAACACCAGATAACGTTCAACAACCCTTCGTAGAACAAATATTGCAATGACAAAAAACTCTTAGGAAATTCACACCTTACATTCAAAGATAGATCACCCATGCTATCTCCACATAATTTTCAAAAAAGGCGTCTTACTACTTACCATCATACGAGGTTGTCGTGAAATCTTGACTTTTAGCAAGACGGAAGAAGGCAAAAAGCAGGAAAGTCAGCACCTTCATAATGAATGGACGATGATTTATTCACCGTAGGCTAATTCCAGTCACCTGAACGCCTCCATGTCCGAAATTCGCCTTCTATGACAGGTTCGATACCCCTGTATCTGTAAAGGAAAAGGTGTGGTCAGACATCTTATCAGGAAAAAAAAGAAGGAACAGTGATTGGCACAGCTCTCGGATGTAGTATGTTCAGCCATTAAAATGTAAATGCAGATATGGGTCACAAGAATCCCGGAATTACGATCTTCACTTACAACAAGACTTGCAACTGCTTTGCGATTGTATCTTAAGATCTCCATGTTGATCTTGGCGAAGAATCTTGATAAGTTAAAGAGAAATATTGAAACAACAGTGAGCTATTTTGCTGGTCATCGAATTTGAATTTTATCTGTACAGAGAACTGACTCCAATCTACGGGATAATATCTATCCAGTTTACTTGATTACCAAACCATTTCAATTTTCACAATGGAATTTTGAAAACTTTTCTTAAATTAATGTAATATTTTCACCGAAGAGAGTTGCTTGATTATATGATCGATATTTTATATCGAAATAAATAAATTTGGCTTTGAAAGAGAAGAATTGTATTGTTCTTTTTGTAAAAAGAGAAGGTATGGTAATAAAAGGACAACAAAATACGAAATTAAACTGAGGAAGAAATACATTATTACCGACATGAGTAATCATTATTGTTGTCAGAGAAATTCTTCTTCGAGTTACGTAAACGTTGTTTCATAGCGTATCAGTAAATAATAGGGGGATCAATGCACATATAATTGAAAATATTGACGCATTATATGTTCAAGGTTTCCATTTTAAGCAGCGTGATTATGCAATGGAATAGAGGTTCGACGAGTGTTAGAAACTGAAAAGGTAATTCGTAAGTTAAGATTAACTGTTATTTCCGAAAGAGAAAAGAAAACGTCCTGAGCGGCTTAATAAACCGGTTATTTTAGAGTAGAGGTGTCGAAGATCAGCCCTGATTAATGGACAAAACCAGATTTAGAATGCTAATGCTTTGATTAGACATAACGATGTGTATACGAGCAGACATAACTAAGCAAACGATACATTTTAACAACATGAAGAGCAGAGTTAAATCGTGAAATGAACCCCAAAACAGGTATCGAATCTCTTTGTTGGCACCAACGAGTAAATACAGGGTGTATCTGAAATCGTGCAACAAACTTTGAGGGATGATAGGATTTATCAAGACGAATAGGAATTAATTTTGGTACTTACGTATTATACCGTCGACTGTTCAGATGCCGTTTATTTCAGCGGCACATCAATAGAGAAGTCAATGGGTTTTGATAACGTTTTTGATTAAGCGGTACGGTCGACGGTATAATACGTAAGAACCTTAGTTTTGAACAGGGGGTCACAAAAGGGGTTAAAGGGGGTGAAAATCACGAAAATAGTTTTTAATCAGTGAACCCTCGCAAATAAGTCCAGAAAAAGACATGTTAGGGAAATGCTAAAAAACACAAGATAGAACGTTCGGTTCCAGCATTTCCCCAAACCGACTGAATTGCTATCAATTCTAATTTTGTATTATCTACACAAATTTACAGCTCCAGAAGCAAAAATCGACACCAACCCCTATTTTTATTGAACAGCTTTTAATAAAAAGACAGATCCGAGTGCAGATTTAGGAATAAGAGTTTCAGAGAAGGATCTAAAATAGGATCTTTAAAAAAAATCTGTATAACAGAATCGTTAGCATTTTAGTCAGTTTCGAGTATTAAATGCTGGACCAGGAATCCAGCGTTTTACCTTGTTTTTTTAGCCTTACCTTAAAGAAATTTCTTTTTTCTGGACGTATTTGCAAGGGTTCACTTCTTAAATTACTTTCGTGATTTTTGCACCTTAAACCCCATTTGCGAAACCCCCTTTCTACACCTATCAGCCCTATAAGTTTGTTGCTCGATTTCCGATACACCCTGTAAAAAAATTACCTTGTAAAAAAACAGAATTTGGAAAAGAGAATTTCAGAAAAGCAATGCAATTAGAACTAGTAACAAATTTGATAAAAACTGGTATAGAGTTGTCCATCATCCGGTGGCAACCCTTAGCAATCAGTCTGTTTGTCCTGCAGGATCAGAGTTTCGTGACGTCATCGTGGACAACCATATTGTGTTTGATGTGCAAACACGTCATAAATGAAATAAAGGGTGACTTGATGACAAAATCAACCAATCACAATGAGTTTCCAGTGGAGCTTCTTAGCTAAAGAAGTTTTTAATCAGAATTTCAACAGAGTTGTTCATCATCCGGTGGCAACCCTTAGCAATCAGTCTGTTTGTCCTGCAGGATCAGAGTTTCGTGACGTCATCGTGGACAACCTTATTGCTGTAGCGTGAGGATGAGGACTACCACCTTTAGAGTATGGTTGGTTGATAGTGTTGGTTGGTTGCTTGGTAAAGGGCAATTTTCTTGGTCAATTTTGGTGTCGTCATCTAACCCAGCGTTTCTCAACCGGGGTTCCGCGGAACCCTGGGGTTCCGCGAGGCTTCCTCAAGGGTTCCGCAAGGGATCTGAAAATCTCTTTTTTTTTTCGTACATTTGAGGATAACCCTAAATAAATTAAGGAACAGCCATCCAAATGCGAGCCAGTGTTTTTCCGTTGAAAATTTTCTTCTGCTTCCGTAGCCTTTCGGTATTCTAAAGATAAGACACAGAAGATAAACACTAGCTTGAAGGGGAATTTCAAAATAAATTTCTGAGGGAGGGCCCCTAGCCCCCCTTAAAATTTTGACGTTAATTACATTCCCCCCTTGAATATTATGTGTACTACAAGGAACTGTTCTTTTCAAAGGAAACTCAAGGGGTCTTAAAATACGCTGAAACTCTACTTTAAGTGGCAAATTTCGAAATATTTTCAAGGGAGAACTCCGAAATTCCCTCAAAAATTTTGACGCCTGTTATACAGTGTTTTTCCATTGAACATTCTGCTGTCTCAAGAAGCTTTTCTCCTTGGGTGTTCCACAAAAAGTTTCAAATGGAGATAAAACACTAGTTTAAAGGAGAATTTTCAAACTAAATTCTGAGGGAGGACAAAACAGCAAGAAAAAATATTGTATCATGGCAGTGGCGTATATAAGGAGGGGCCGAGGGAGCCCTCCCTCCCCCAAAATTTGGACTAGGCATACCAAAACACGTTAAAACCCTGCTATTTAGGGTCAAATTTTCAAAATTTTTCTGGGGGAGGACCCCCAAACCCCCCTGTAGTACATGAAATTGTATTATTTTTTATTATGTTTTCATGAAAGTTATAATCCTACCTAAAAATGTGTCCAAAATTTGGATTAAATGATCCAAAACAATTTAAAACCCAGTTTGTTGGGTCAAATTTCTAAAAATTATCTGGGGCTGGACCCCCCTTTCCTACTTAAAACTTTATTAATCACTATTTTTATGATGTTAAGTTCTCATTGAATGCAAATTTCACCTAAAAATGCATTAAAAAGCTACGTTAAACCTATTTTAAAAGTGTATTGGAGGGGTTGAGTAATACTTTTGGGTCCCTCCCGAAATAAATTTCTATATACGCCAATGTTGCATGGACACTAGGGTTCCCCGGAATTTGGACTTAATCAAAAGGGTTCCTTGAGAGTAAAAAGGTTGAGAAACGCTGATCTAACCAATTACTAAAGTGTGGTAGGCCGCACGCAGGCATGTGATTGCTCAGGAGAGAAATTATCTGAAATTTTTTAGAAGCGTCTAGATAAGTTACAGTGGTATAGAAATTTATTTCGGGAGGAGCCCAAATTTAAATCCCTATCCCATACAATAGGGGTTCAATTTAGCTTTTTAATACTTTTTAGATAGGATTCTCATCTTACTAAACTCAATCTCAGAAATTTTTCGAAATTTGAGCCTAAAACACAGGGGTTTAATTGTTTTGGTACACTATGTCCGCTCAGGAAACCAAATATTCCAATTTTTTACCGCTTTGAATTATTAATTCCGCACACAATTGAGCGGAATTCAGATTCTCAACACCTCTAAAATTAGCGGATTTCCGCTAATTAGGGGAAAAATCACATGCCTGGCACGCTACATCAATAGAAAAAACCATTTCAAGGGCATGTTTACCGTTACCCATTGGAAAAATTTAGTTTAAATTGTCGGTCTAAATAAAAGTTTGTTTTTTCAAACCCAACACCATCTCTGAAATTTTTTATCAGAATCCCTTATTTTCCATACGACAGATGACCTCGACCCTCTTTTCAACCGAATAAAAACCTTCGCGACAATTTGCTCGAATTCATTCTATCAGGCACACAACCCTCTTGACCCTCCTCAAAAGCTTTAAAAAACTACCATCCATCCCAACACACACAGCTCTCTCGGCTTATCAGTTTCTGCACTCTTCGAAAGAAAAACACGGCCCTGCTAATTACACGAGATTGAATTTTTTTACATTTTGAGAAACCGTCAGACTTCGAACTCTTTCTGTCCAAAAACTCAGACGGCTTGACGACGTCCTCGATACAGCTCAACTCTAACACTGTAAACTCGAGAGTAAAAAAGTGCAGGAGGCAGGCGTTTTACGCTTTATTTTACGCCAGTGTTGAAAACTCGACGATGGTGCAAAGATCGTAAAACCTTCTGCGGTACTAGGGGGAAAGGTCAATAAATACGATCGTGAATCGGAACCATCCGAAATAAAAAAAGGTTCGTTGTGTGAAGAACCCCAAAAACAGTCAGATTGCCGAGATGCGCAGTAAGGTGTGCCACAGCATCAAAGAAGTCTGTTCACGACATCTTGAAGACAAGCAAGGATTCTTCAAGACACGTCAAGTTTTTATTTTGAAATATTCTGAGTAAAGATGGTTATCGAGACGGGTTCGTTTGGCAGTGGTCGGGAATTCCCTGCTTTCGTACCAATATAGAAACAGGAAAAGTCATCAACAAATGGCGATAGAAAACTGTATGTAGTTTCTCTTCAATAGAGATATGTAGATACTTGAAGGAAATTAATATAAATCCTTTTTTTACTTATTGAATAGTAAAAATAACAATTTTATCCGTAAAATAGGCCCAGTTTAAAAATATTTTGAATTACTTTTACATTTATCATTCATTCGAACAATATTTCTAAGGTACTACCTACCTCCTTACAGGTACTTTAAAACAGTTTTAGATCACTAACACATAGGATAATAAGTTTGATGCTCAAAATTTCACAAGGAATGTGAAGTGAACCTAAGTAAAACCGGGAGTCTGGGGCCCACCCACAGAAAATTTTAGAAAATTCGACTATCAAAATTGTTGTAGATAATTTTGATGATCCTTTGGGTTATTAAGAAATAGCACCGTTTGTTGTAAGCGGCAAAATTTTCTTGAGGGGTTTTGGGGTCTTTTTCCAGAAAAATATTGGAAATTTGTCCCTTGAAGTTCTTGAAGGTCACAGAATTTCAAAGGAAAACAGTAGTAGATTATAGATTTCAAAATTTTGAGGGGGCTGAATGGTCTTCCTCCAGAAAAATTTTGGAATTTTTACCCTTAAGAGTTTTTACTTATTTTGAGACCGTTTGGGAAACACCCAGAGAAGACTGCTCCTTGCAAGTCATACAATTTTCAGGGGGAAAACAGTATAAAAATTTATGTCAAAATTTCGAAGGGGATGAACCCTTAACCCCCCCTTGCATTCGGTCTTTGTGGGTACTTAAGTCCTCTTTTATATGAGAATAGAATCTATAGACAACACTATGAATAGAAAATAATAAAGACCATAAATACAACTCAAAAGTTACTTTGTCACAACAATCGCAAAACAAATCAGAGTGGCTGGTCCAATCACAAAATCTTAAGCCCTCGTCTTTCGAGGGTCCTCCCTAGATACAAATCTATCCTTTCCCAAACGCTCCTAACCTGTCCAGTCTATCCTTCTTTTATTATAGAGCGGACGACGGAGATTTTAGAATTGGAACAGTCCCTTTGGAGCGGTGCACTACACCTACAGGGGCTTTGTGCAAGGTAAAAAGGGGGCTTTGACACACACGCAGGGGACTCCAGAAGAATTACTAGAATTGAAGGAGCTCAGCCGGGGATCAAGAAATCGGCGCCTCCTTCCCCCCCTTGGGTCTTGATGGGGGTGGGTGGAAGAGGCTGCTTCTGTTCCGAACGTTTTCGAAGAGACAGTTTGCCATCTGTTGGTCGCGTCTTTTTTATACCAAAACGGGGAAGAGATAAGAAAACAGATTTTTCTTTGAGGGGATTGGTTGTTTTCCTCTCTCAAGGGGACGCGGAAATCTTGAACGGGCGTTTTTGTGTTCCAAATCGATTACGCGTGTCGTCCCGTTTTTATGGTTGGAATTCTATGAATAATTTTATTGGGGTTTGATTCGGGCGGTGCGATTTATATGATATTTTTATCGGTGTATTCTCAGTTATAACAAGGTAGAGAGTTTTCTACAAAATCAGATGGGATATTGACTATTGACATCAGTGTTAAATAAGGGATCCGTTCATTTGCCTGACAATTCGACTTTCCGATGAAGTTTGCATTGGTGGAAGGCTGCTGAAGTTGGGCAAATGATTGTCGGGATTTCGAATCAGACCCGTAAAATAAATCTAAACTAATTTAGGGGAAACAATAACGGCAGTACAGATAGAGAAAACCACAAACGCATATCTACTAAGGAGAAAATGTACGAATCGACCTGGCACATGCCCGTGAGAAAACACATAAACAGAACACATGGTATCCCGTAAAGTTCATTTACCCTGTACAAGCTGTTGTACAAGATAGTTCACATGAAGTTCTATAAACATCTACATCTCAAAAAGAGTAAAAACATAAAAGTACACATATAATTTTCTGAAAAAGCAGGTCCAGCACAACCAAGAATATAGGAGTAGCAAATGTTAAACCACAGTTTTAAAAGAGTCATTATCCTGAAAAGAAAAGCTATGAAGTTGTTATACCTAGTAATTTTCTTAACAAACAGCAATTTGTCCACTCAAACAAATACGCCTATCTTCGAAGCTCGTTTAAACAACAAAGGGAACTCGTTTGGGACAGAGCAGGATCTTACACTTGTTCTTCGGCGCTAAAAAGTTCAACGGCATGTTCATCAGCCTTGGCATTCAAGTAGACACCAGATGTAAATAACAAGTTCTCCCCTCTTTTCCAGATTTAAAATAATCTTCCGCCAGATCAAGCAAGCAGAATAAATTTAACACGGCCGCGACGCGAGAGGTAAAGTCAAGAGTCAAACTGTCTCGTTCGAGGAAAGGATGACAAATTTGAGAAAGAATGATAGTTTTTTTTTCTCCCGGGCTTCTATTTTCCCCTTTGCGAGTGGAGGTGCAATGGGATGAAAGATACATAAACATCGTTCCTTATTAGATTGTGTGAGCAGAGCAGAAAGAAATATGGAGGTAAGTAACAGCCGTGTGTGGTGTAATAAAATGGCATGATCTACTGCAACATTTCGTACTTCCTTAAATAATTTCAGTAAGGAGTAATTTAATATTTGATTAAATTGGAACTATTCAGAGGAGTAGACGAAAAGATAGGATTATTGTGAAAACTTCCTTTTAATATAATATATCCATCGTAAAGCACAAAAGATTTAAAAATATTATGAGATCAGGTCAAGAGTACTTTGTATCAAAATAGTCCAGAGAGTACACAATTAGGACCTTTCAACATTCGTTTTTAGACTCGTGATTCTTTGTTCTCAAAATGGAGAATTAACCATTGAAATAGCTCACGAAAAGTGCTGTAGATATTAAATATCAACAATGGGATGAAGTCATAAAATGAGGTAAATGATCCCTGCATTTTTTTTTGGAAAAGGATGAAGGAAAATATGATATTTTTCTAGAAAAAAGAGAGAGAAAGAGAGAGAGAGAATACAAGTATATTTTTAATACATCTCTGTTTAAAACAGTTGGTATATTCCTTCAGTATTATTTTTGTTTAATTTTTTCACTACGTTTTAAGAAGCTACAATTAATTGCAAAGAAATTCATTTAGTTGGATGGTGTAAATATAAATATCGTTATCGTAACATTCCACTAATTGATGCGCACTTGGACTACATCATTAAAAACAAGTAAACAGCATGCTTTAGAATGCCAAGCTGCAGAAAGGACGAATAATATTACTTTCTCGATTCATAATACCATCTGGACCGAAATAACATCCCCTGGCCACGCCTTCCACTGTCCCATGCAGTCCAGAAAAGAAACGGCCCATGAACAACAACAACACTTCAAAAGTGCATCTTTTTCAAGCGGAGAGAGAGAGAGGACATCTTGAGTTTCTCCTGGAAGTGAAAAAAAGTGACACCGGGCAACAAAAACAAAAGAAAGAGGCCACAGCTCTCCAGAGCACTTTTTTTCTCAACCACTATTTTCAGACTCCGCTGTCACAGAGCGTCGTAGAGGCACATTTGACCTTGAACAGCGTCCTTTTTGAACAATCTTCGAGACTTCAATTACCTACCATGGGCATTGGTGCAGCGTAGACTTTGGGCCAACGCAAAGTTTTATTACAGCCAGGCACTGGCTGTAATAAAACGATTACTGCCAGGCGTCCAGCACTAGCGGTTTAGGGGGAGATATCCCGATATCTCCCCCTAAACCGCAAGTGCTGGAGCCTAGCAGTAATCGTTTTATTACAGCCAGTGGAAAAGTCTACGCTGCACCTTTTCCACTGGCTGTAATAAAACGATTACTGCTAGGCTCCAGCACTTGCGGTTTAGGGGGAGATATCGGGATATCTCCCCCTAAACCGCTAGTGCTGGACGCCTGGCAGTAATCGTTTTATTACAGCCAGTGCCTGGCTGTAATAAAACTTTGCGTTGGCCCATTATCCCTAGGCCGCCTCCGAACCCCCTTCGCTCCGCTTCAATCGGTTGGCTGACCTATATCAAAGCCTTACCTCCTCCCCCCTGGGGACGTTATGGGATATTCCAGATTGTGAAGAAAGGAGGGCGGCAAAGAAAGTGAATGCTCCCCCTTCTATCAATTCATGGTGGTTGAGGGTTATTAAAGGTAATGGGCCTGGACCACGATATAGTGCAATAAAGCTAGATTTTTATTTTCAATCCAAGTGCTGAAGGGCATTCAGCAAGTTCTGTATAGGGATGACCAGAGGGTTTTTCCCAAATAGTCAAATTACTGTGGAGTTGCGAGGTTTTTTTATAATATAAAAGTGGGGTTTTTGTAATATATTTTATTTTAGTGTCCTGTTTCGGCCGCGGTGTATCAAAGCCGTTTGACAAACGATGTATTCATGAAAAGGCACCGACGAAACATTCCAATATTGGAGATCTCTCCACTCTTTTATATAAAGTTGAACATCCGTAACAAAGAACGTTAGGGCGATGTACGTGAACTGGAATATAATTGCTAAAATTTAAAATAGAAATATCAGTCACCAAGATATGTTTTATTGTTGTTAAATCAAAGAAGTGAAATATTGTGCATATTTTGTTCAATTAATCAGAAAAAGACAAGTAAAACAAGAAGGGTTATTTTCGCATAAAGTGACCATATAATATTTAATGGAAATAAAGAAATCGTAAATCGTAAATTAAACCAGAATATATTTTGGTATGAGCATGGTTGTTTCAGCATCTAAACTTTGAAAAATAAAAAATTGCGCTTAAAATGCCTAGCACATATTTTCTCTAATAAAATAATTTCAATGCACCGAATTTCAAAAGATCTAACTTTATTTCTTTACCATGAAAAATATTTAAAAGAAAATTTATTTACCTGACGGGTTTGGCAACGGTGGATGCCTTTTGTTTAAATTAAAGCAGAACCAAAAACAAACCCTATAAATCTCTATCCCACATTCCTCGTCTCTCTGTAAAAAGATGCCAAGATTCATGAGGGTTCGGAAAAGGTATTCTTAAGGGATATTCGACACCACCGGAATTCGGTTATTCATTGAGAAGGAAAAAAAATGCAGAGGTCTCTCAGGGTAAGATAGATTTATATTCGGAGGGTCGTAAAGAAAGGAATTCTAAAGGGTTGTAGAAAGAATTAATTTACAGCTTTTAGAGACCCCGTTGAAAAAGAGGGGTAAGGAAGAATGGGCTTTAGCAACTGAGAAGTAGAAGGCTGAAAGAAATAATTCGAGAATAATTCGTGAGTCAGTGAAGCCTTTGTTATCCCATCTTCCACCCCAATGGGTATTTCAAGAGGAATGGTTTTATAGGTTGTTTAAGTATTTGTCTAAAAGTTTCAGAATGGAAACGGATGTTTTGATAGCCCTTGGCTGTTAGAATACTGCCTATTTGCCAATTAAGTTCCTAAGTCTGTCTGTTAATTTTCCATCATTAATGATCCGAAAAGAAAAGGATTAAGAAGCGTCCATAACAATGACAAATGAAGAATGTGTGTTAGTTTACAATTGGAAAGCAATGAAACTTTGAAAGTAACTTAAGCTGAAAAAGACATGAAAGTTGTAGTTATTTTTCTATAAATAAAATAGTAAAAATCCCATAAATTAATTCGCTAATAACGAAGACTAACCACAAGAGGTTCAATGATTTTATAACCAATAAAAATATAATTCTACACTATTTATAATTCAAAACATGACAAGAAATTCAAGAGGCGCATGCAGTAGAAAAATTATCATGTGAAATTTTTACCTAAATAACGGCATCCTATTACTAACCCTTTAACGGAATCAGATCGAACAAAAAAATAGAGGCAAGAAAAGTTAAGAAATCTTCGATAAAAATTAAACAAAGAGAAACTCCATTGATATCACTGTCCAATCAAACAGGATTTAATGGGAACGAGACAGCATACTTCAAACGAAAATTACGTCGAAAAGAAGCCAATTTATCCCAAGAAAAAGAAACCTCAAGGGAGGAAAAGAACATAATCGATACCGAAGCCGTTAGACAAGATCTGATAAGAACTGATGATCAATTAAAGCCGTGAATTATGCAATGTTTGGTCCATTTCATCGAAAAAACCTCAAGTCACTCCCAAAAAGGCAATGGCAAGTTAACCTCGAAATTCCGAAAGCAGGACAAGTCGGCGGGTTCGTTCTCTCTGGCTCTTCCTACCGAAATCTTGACTGCGCAACAGGTTGGAAATCGTAGGTCTCTCTCCCAGCCGACGACTTTCCTTTATGACGGAATGAAAAGCACAGCATGCTGACCTTTTCCTTCGTCTTGAAGCTAGCACTCGGGTTTGAAAAGAAAAGGTTCAAGGGAAAAATAAGAAACATATGGTAAATGAATGAGGTGGTTTAATATATTGATGTATTATGCTATAACATTTTTTAACATTCAAGAAAACCTTATTTAACAAAGAGAAACCAAGGAGAAGCTGATGTTAAGTAAGGTTTAAAATATTGTCCCCAAAGAAATACAAATCATGGTTCTATTTAGGTAATAGGGGGCCTTCCATATATAAAGTCATGCTTGGAGGGGAGGGATCATTAATATATGACACTTTGTGACAAGGGGGAGAGGGGGTTACGAATTGTGACATCCCACATTGAAAATTAACGAAAAAAAAAGTTTTTTTTTCTTCTGGAAAATGCAATTTAAAAAAATCACGTCGTTAAAAAATTCATACAAAATAAGTGGGAAATTATAAGGTGGAGGTGGAGTGGACTTAAAATTGAATATAAGAATATTGATCCCAGATTATCTAAACTTATTATTGGTAGAAGAGGGTGACATGTGACAAAGGGGTACCTATAGTGAAGTATAACATCTTGTGACATAGGGAATGGAGGGGGTCAAAAATGTTGAAAAGAAAGTGGGACATCACTTATGCTGGTCCCGAGGCAGAACATAAAAGGTACTTTTCAACTGTCCTCAAGCAAAAGACTTGTAAGAGACATGTTCGGTTACATAGTGGTGTGGAAAGGATTTACACTGTACGTCATCTTTCTAATAGCACCAGTCTTATAATAATAATGCATTTTTCAAATAACTCAGACAAACAGTTTCTTTCTATCCCAATGTTCCATCATACTTCGAAAAATATTGAAAGCAGTCGTTACGAAATGAAATTGGTATTTCATTCAATCAGCTTTCAAAATAAACAACAGCCAATTTCAATTCAAAGGAAAATCTTGTCCTCAGCTGGTTTAAATTCAAACCACTTCAGATGGAACCCAGATAGCATGGTTATCTTATTGCAAAATAACAAGATTTATTTGGAACAGAACAGAGCCACATTCTGAAATAGTAGTTCTGCTAACTAAGATGACTGAAGAAAGACACATGATTAACAAAACCTCGTTATAAGACGAATCAAAAAATAGATCCAAACTAAAAATAAATTGGTCCTTCAAAGAGAAGAATCCAATAAATTATTATGTTTGATGCGCTACACGACTAAACAATGGATGAAATCATAGCCTGAAATGCACACGACAAGAAAGTTTGCTTCATTTTATAACATAATCCAGAATTACAACAAGTGTAAACTAAATGAAGTATAATAGTACATCTCAAATAGTAATTCAGTCACAAGCAACCTAATTAAATTTGGGTCGTGAATAGTATTCAAATCTATTCTCAAAGTGTTTAAAGAAAGTCGTAACAAAGCATCCCTAATTGTCGACCTAAATACTCATCTATTCTTGATTATAGAAAGAGCAATGAACATTTTGTACGCAATGCATCGTATGAGAAAACACAGTATAAACAAATATAATTGATAAAAATAAAAACACAAAAACTGATTAAATTGATTTTAATCTGATTTAATTTGACTGATTTAATCTGATTTTAATTGAGACTAAGCTATATATAATGTGTTTGTTGTTTTTTTTAATTTTTGTAATCTTTCAAATTCCATAAAATTCAAATAATTTTCATGAGGACAGAACAATGCTGTTAACAGCTGTAATTTCTTTCCGTAGTACACGAGTGAATACGTTTTTGTGAAAACTAAACTGTAAATTACGTATTGAATTGAAAAGGAAGGAAATGTTTAAAAAGCAGAACTCCATTGAGATCCCAAAATAAGTTCTAAATAATTCAAGCCACAAAACCAAGACTTTTTTTTACAGATCTTTAAAGACAAAATTGTTTAACTTAATCTTAAAATAAATATTCAGCAAAAAACACATACCAAGATGTCTCGATAACAACTCTATACTTTGATACTCTAGTCACCACTACTCTATTCTAGTCACTTAATAAAATCCAACATTTCATACAAGTTCCCAACATACACCCATATTACGTCGACTGATCTGTTTACATTCGGCGAGATCAAAGCGAGACTTGATCCCCCATACCTTAAAATATCAGGCCGGTAAAGATGAGTAAACGCTAGATTAATTAAAATAAGAATCATTTCATTGTCTTGGAGAGAGAAGGCCAAGACAATATCTCAAGTCACCTATTTAACAGACGATTTGTCGGTCGTCGGTCGACTTTTAACTCATTTTGATATGAGTCAGATGATGTATGGCAGGGATTAGTAATCTTGTCAGCTAATGCTAGTGAACGAGAATACTGTTCCAATATAGCTCAGGTGGAGTAAATTGTCAA
This sequence comes from Tetragnatha versicolor, assembly GCA_024610705.1. Classification (NCBI taxonomy): domain Eukaryota; kingdom Metazoa; phylum Arthropoda; class Arachnida; order Araneae; family Tetragnathidae; genus Tetragnatha; species Tetragnatha versicolor. The sequence goes on along the minus strand of JANDEH010000006.1, from coordinate 7,599,038 downwards.
AAAGAATGTGCAGATTGTCTTACATAGATATGCAATTTTGATAGATTAGATTTTAATTTGCATGGATTATCAAAAGGGATTAATTGTGATAGTGAATTTGACATTTGGATTTTTTTAAGTCCGTTGTAGAAATACCTTTTTAGCATTGAGTTAAAATTTATAAAAAAACATAAAAATTTTTTAGAGGAATTACAAAAAAATTAGTTAAAAAATTCAATTCGGTTACCGCATTAAGCGATAACCCAATTGATAATTTCACTCAATTGAATTAAGCAATATAATTAAAATCACCAAGGTTCTAAGGCTATAAATTTTACGTATATCTTCTGGGTTCCCAAACACATTCCCTGTTCAGAATATCAAGGGTATGAAAAATTCGTTCAGCTTTTGCATTTTGGAATTGATATTAACTTGGATACTTGATTTCTGGTGCGCAGACTTATAAAATTCTACTGAAACATTTCCGGGACTCACTTTTTGCGCGGGGGAAACCGTCTTTTACCTTTTACTCATGAAATTCGTCACCTAAGAACGAGTACTAGTAAAGAAGTATTTCAAATGTTTAATGTGGTTCTCGTCAAGTCAAACCTAATCTATCTTCTCATTGGTCAAACGAATCATTTTGATGACGCGGTTTCTTTCTTTTTTTGTAATCTTTAATCAATAACCGTACAGATGAGGATTGGCTTAACGAGGACCACAGAAACTTTTATCACATGCTGTGTTGGTTCCAGTTGATTGGAATAACAACCAAAATAGAACTTCTCACAACCTATGAAACAATCTTTTCCAGCATACCTAGTCGAGACCAAAAAAAACCACTTCACATCGGGCCAAATATTTTCTCAAAAGAGTTCACCGAAGGGAGAAAAAAATCCCTCAGTGGAATGGAATAAAAAGAAGGCGGAAGAGAACAGTGTAGGAGTGTTCCGGAACGCACCTCACGTCCCCATCTCGTAAATGTCGCCCTGAGATGCAATATCTCGCGAAGTTTCTGACAGCAGAGTCGTGACTGGCTCGGACTCAAAAAAATGGGTGAAGATTACTATGAATTGAATCCCTCATAAAGTTCGCAGTTTGTTAAGCGAGATTCATTCGTAAGTTTTGTAAAGGGCGGTTGGAGGTTCTTTTGGGTGCTTCGATGGCGGTTTACATTATAAAGGTCGATGATAAAAAAATGACTTAGAGTGCGTAAAATATCAGTGGTCGTAGGAAGTAAACTTTTGTTATGCTGAGTTATGATTATGACGCATGAAAATCGCTGTTCTGGGTTGAGATGGTTGAGCAGGTTTATGATGGGGCAATGAATTTAAGTAAATAAATCAAGGGACTTGTAAGTGAACTGGTACAGTTAAAAACGCGAAATGTGGGAAAAGCGTTTATTAAATTAGTTCCTTAAATTAAATTTTAAAATTTATAAACATAAAAAATTATGAGCACATAGAAAAAAATTACTGAAAATACCTTCGTGAGCAATTTAAAACTATTAATTACACTTAAAATTTAAAATTATCCAATACACAAATCTTCAACAGTTAAGTACTCGAGAATAGGTCGATATCTTTCACAGATTGAGATTATTTAACAGAGAGGGTTGGTTAAGTCAAAAATTTTCTTTTTATTTATAATACAAAATTACAAAAGAACTCAACTTCCCCATCAAATTCGAATAACCCCGTCCGAAATTTTTTCTCGCTACGCTAGTGATTTTCTTACTTGATCAAAACTGGACTTCACAAGACAAAAACGTCGACATCTATTACTGTCTCTTTCTTCAGATAATCTACAAATTAATGTGTTATCTCTATAAGCTTCTACCACGTAACGATTCTCGCGGATTACTTTGAAAATCCAACACCTCCGGCAAACATCGTAAAAGTAAATTAAACAATATCAGGCGACCACAAGATCATAAATTTTCCAGATAACGGAGACTGCCACCAAGACTGCTAACTCGACTGCTGTTAATAAGAGTCCAATGCGCCTTTGAAGTCAAACAATACAATCAGATAAGCTGTAATTATTTACCATCTAGTAAGAATAGGGTCATACGCTGTACGGGTGACAATGAAATGAAACAACCTACTTAGTGCCCTTTAACAAAAGATAAACGAAACTAATTAAGAAGCACAGGCGTTGATAATTTTTTAAAAGATAAGCTTTAAGACAGAGGAATAAATTGGCGCTAAAGAAATGTCATGCTAATAAAAGACTAATAAAACTGATTTGAATCTAAAAATAGAATTACGACTCAAAAATTGAAGTTTAAAAATCTACGCTTGATTGAGTTAAGATTTAAAATGTTGGTACATATATCCAAATCAAATAAAATAAATATATTTTACCCTGCATTGATTTATATTCAGGTATGCATACTGACATAGGCTGAACAATGGGATGGTTCAAGATTAATTTCCTTCACGTGATGATTTTAGACTTCCTGGTTTAGAAGTGAGTTCAACATTCAGGTTCACGAAAACGTTTAGTAGCTTATAAAAGCAAATACTATGATAGCCAAGAAGAAAATCAAAATTTAATTTTAATAAACTTATGAGCTATGTATGTTATTACATCTATTAAAGATTTTAGAACGCTTTAAACAAACTGCATGTTGTTGAATTTTATACCAGAACTTTTCAAACAAGGATTCGTTTCAATTTCAGTAGTTACAAAAACGTATAGGTACAACATACACTAATTTATTACGAATTCAAAAGATACTAGGTTCCCAAGTTATTTTGATTACCACTTAATTTTAAATAATTATTAAAAAAGTTATTTTAATTTAATTGTTTTATCAAATGCGTTTATTAGTTTTGACATTCCCAGTAAACAGTAAATGAATGGAAGCGAACTTTTAAGAAATGTACGGAGAGAAGGATTAAAATAAAAAGTTAACCAATGCCGGCCAAAAAGATAATTTGACTCAGCCGTAACAATTGGAGAGAATTAAGTGCTTTTAAAAAAAGCAGTTGAGATGAGACATTCTAAAAATACTTGATGAAGAGAGAGACAAATAAAAAAGGAGAAAGAGAAATCTAAGAGGAAAAATGTGCTTCCGAGATCATTCAAATCTCCTCAAGGTCAATGGTCGTGAAACGCAGCTTCTTGTGTTCTGAAGACCTTGGAGCTGCCTGGACTTCATGTTATTATGTCCACAATCACAGACAGATGGAAATGGAGTTAAGTGTAAGGATGAAAAACACTCTCCTTCAGCAAAAAGTGAGAGTATCTTCCCACAACGTTTTTATGGAATTGAATACTTAATTGCGGCACAGCATGCACTGCACCAGGATACTGGACTCGGTTTGAAAGGAAATATGAGAATTTTAATGTCTACTCTCTTTATAAAAGTATTTTTTTCTCAAAAGAAATTAGGATGAAGGCTTAACTCTTGAAAAATATCCCTTTTCAGTTTTGAAATGGTTTGCATAAAAGCTTTGTTTCGTAATTAGACTGACATTTGAAAATAATAAAATTTTGTTTCGTATCAATTACCGAATATTCAGAAGAAAATTTGATAGGAAAGCAAATATCTTATAAACTAAACATATAAAAGATCATCTTAAAAAAAGATCTAACCCTCCCTTTTAAAAACAGTTCATTATTTTATACTTCCAGAATAAGAATTACACTTGTCTCCATTATAACTTCAATAAAACTGTACTTTTTATTTCTCACTGACCCCCCAACTAACTAGATCAGCAATTTTCCCGAAACCCCTTCCACTACACATAAAAATACATTCATCAGAGTGCGCCAAATAGCAACACGACAAGTGTTTTTCTCCATCCCAATTCCTCGTGTGACACATGCATGAGTCAATAGAGAAAGATAGCAACCCGAATGCACGTTAACACTGACTGAATGGGACTTTGATATTTTTGGGTCAGAAAGATTGAGAAAGGGCGACTATTCAGCCAACAAAAGCAACTCAACCCGAGAGACAAGTGCGCCCCGTTTTCTTCTTTTCCTGGCTCAAATCCCATCTCCCCTTTTTCTGCTAGAAAATTCCGATATTTAGTTTGGCTGCTGCGACACACACACGCTCTTCCTCTATTGTTTCCCTACTCTCTCGAGATCATCTGCTCTCTAACCTTTTATTTGTTGACAGTCAGATTTATTTGCGGACTCCGAATGTCCCGTTTCAGCAGAGCCTATACTCCCCGTTTGACGTAAGCGAGGGAATAGTTTCGGTTTGGAACGCTCCCTCTTTTGGGATGGTGGCTGTATCATTTAGTACGGAACTGTCTTTTGTCAGTGGTTGCGAAATGTTCGTGGCAAAAGGAATTTAAAGGTTCCAACCAACAACAAACCAAATTTTACAAGAAGCTTAAATGCCAATGTAATTTAAAGTTGTAAACGAATAAAAACCACTTGGACTGAGTACCATTAATTAAAATTCAAGAAGAAATATTAAGCATGCATGGATTCAAAATTATGATATGAAGCGTGTATGCAGAATATAGATTTGTTTTGTAATTTTCTACAATTGTGTAAACGGGCACCCGCCCATTACAATAAAATTTTGTTCCGTTCTGTAGACGAAAACCTTAAAATTTTGATTAGAAAGGAAAAAAAAGTAAGACAACTTTTTGCTCCTGAAATAACTAACACTAAGCAAACGGGCTAATTGGTTACATTTTAAAGGAAAAGGGAATTTATAATAAGTATTAGAAAAAGTAGAAACCCAACTTTGTAAAGTTTGGGAAGTTGTTCAGAAAAAGGGGCGATTAATGCGGAAGGTTTTTCAAGTTGAAACAGAGAACCCTTACAAGATTTAATGACCGCAGAAATGTAGAGAAAAATTAGTCACATAACGTTAACTGTATAAAATGGAACGTCTATCTTGTTATGGTGATTTATCATCATGCACTAATGTTACAGCTCTGTATAAAAAACAACAAAGCACTTGAAACTTAAAAAAATAAGTTGTGAATGAATCTTGATTTGATTTCACATAATCACTAACTTAACCATTCTAGAAAGAAGCTGTTATTTATAATTTGTTTTTACACATCTTCATTTGCAATCGCTATCCATCCTTCTACACTCCACCAATCAGGCGCTATTTAGGGATGAGCGAGTTACCAGCACCGAGTTTGACGAAATTAAGTTGAGAATAAAGAAAAGAGTGTTTGTGTCCTCAGTGAGGGATTGCAATGGAAGAAGCCAGCCAAGTCGAGGTTTTGCAAAGCTTTTTGCAACAACTGACATTGTTTTGCAGGTTTAGAAGCGAAACAAAGACACAGACAGCAATAAAATGTCAGGTTATTTCCTCATGCTTAATTCGATCTTAAAAGACGTAGTCAACTCCGACATTTAGGATACAGGATATATTTTGACAGACACATAAATACGGTTTAATTAGCAGGACATTTAGTGCTTTTATTTTGATATAATGATATTTCAATATGCAGGAAAGGAGTGTTATTGTTATACGCAATAAATATAGGTACCTATAAACATTAAAAACCCTAATAAACACAACAGGAAATTCCTTCATTCAATTAAAATATTTCTTTCACACTTTGAAAATGTCACCTTACCACAAAGAATTTACAAAAAAGTTAAGTGAAACGTTATAAAAAAGTTAAGATTAAGGCTAGTTATATCAAAAATTGGAAAATGTCCAACTAAAACGAAAACTACTACTGAAAGACAAGACTTATTAAATTACAAATGAGAACAAATCACAATGTGAAACCAAAAAGTCTTTTTTAATTTTTTAAGTGAAATATCAGAACAGTCTGCCATTAATGGTGGTGTCACTAAGCAAAAATGTATACTTTTATATTTATTTTTAATATAGATATTAATGAGTAGGTATAATAACCATTTTTCTCATAATTTATAATCATGTACTGATATCACTTGCCTTTAAATATTATTAAAGCAATCATTTAAAGGAAAAGCACCTTTCAATTACTATTGAGAGACCCCTCTACCTCCCCTTCATCTCCCAGCCTCCTTTGGTGGAGGGGGTGGGTCAACTCTGCACAACCAGTGAGAACGTTTTTTTTCTTTTCGGTTCGAACGTCATGAACAAGATCGGACATGAACGCAAGTGACTCCAACAATCTGTCCAAAATGCTCCTCTCGTTATTTCGAGTGGAAAACGGAGAAGGAGCAAGACACCGGTGAAAAATGCTGCCGCCTATTTGTAAACAAAAGACTTGTCGAACGGATATTTCCAGTTTTATGGATTACCTTTTGAACAAAGGAGTAGGGTGTTTGGGTGTTCATAATGCAGGTAAGAAATTTATTCTGTTCTTTTTTTATTATTTTATCTACGGATGGAGGTGTTTGTTACGGAACACTACGTATCTGTGTTCCGTGAACTGTTTATTTGCTCCTTTTAGTTTGCTAGATATGTAAACGTGAATGCTCATATTCATATAATGCGAAGTATGTGTGAAACTGTCTTGGTCTGAGAAATTTTTATGTGACTCACGGATTTATAAAAAATTGATATAATTGTGGGAAATTAATCACCGTTTTGCTGCACATATGTATTACTATTCGGATAATTGGTATATTTCTTGCATCAGAAATTTAAAGAAAATCTATAACACACGATTTTTATTTTCAAGTTCCTCTCAAACAATGTTTTAAGTATTTGATGTTGATTTCCAAGCGAAATCGTTAACCATTTAGTTTTTCGTAATACAATTTAATATGTTATTTATATTTATCTGAAGGTTATTACATTAACTTATACGTCCGACATTTTTAAACCATGGCCACTAAATAAAAACGATGCATTTTTGAAAAATCCTTTCACAAAAATATCAAACGATATTCACAATAATGCACCGGGTTTTTATACTAAAGCTTGAAACTCAGTTAAGTTTAACTTGAAAGACGTTGGTCACTTACTACCAAACACGTTTCCCCTCAAGATTCTGCAAACGAATGAGCTTTTGTGAGTTTTGAATATCCCAAATGGACGTGTTATCTGCTTTCAGAGAGAAACACGACCAAGATTTGAACGCCCGATGATAATCAATGATGATGATAGTAATAATAATAAAACCCAAAATAAAAAGATTTCTCCTCTCGACTTTCATCGCTGGCAGACAAGCAAAAGAGGTCGACTCTTGCTGCTGAGCTCATCATCGACTTGGCAACCACACAGGGAGGTCACTCACTACTGCCCCGATATTCACGCTCTGATGCGAGCAACTGACCTGCAGGGCACTGAAGTCAGATTATGACTTTGATCAAAGGGCGAGTTGCTCGTATGGGAGGGATGACATAGCAGTACTATGAAAACCCTAGCATTTAAATGCAAAAAACAGTTCTTTATCATTGGTGCAGATGTGGCTGGTTTGAACCCCTTCCTGATTTGTACTTGCAATTTAGGGTATTTGAAATTACCTTCAAGGAGTTGATTAAAATTTAAGTAGCCATAAAAAAGTCTTATTCCCCCTCAGAGAAAAATATCCAAGGATTAGAGAGCATATTATCAGTATACTATCATGATCATGTTAGAGTTCAATTGCATTCCACATTATGGTTCAAAAATATTTAACTGCAATATTGTATTAAAAATAATTAAAACACTTTAACATCCTTATTTATTGTTATTTACTTTATTGTATTATTAATTTCTTTATTTAATTTTCTTAATTATTTTTGCTGAATATTATTTTCTTTCTGGGGAATAAGCATTTTGTGTTGGGGCTTTTTATGTCATTCATAAAGGGAGGGAAACAAGATAAGTTGGGGGAGCTAGCTAGCAAGCCTCTATAGTTTATCTACGACAGTAGCATCAGTCAGTCGAGAACTCGCACGCCAGCCAGTCATTCATTTCCCTCTATCCAAACTTTAATGACGCTCGCTGCAATCACAGAAATCTCCTGAGATATCTTCTGGGTTTATGCATTCGCTGTCATCGGACGATAAAAGCAGCGCATGCGATGGCTTGTAAACACTGCGATAGCGAGTGCTGGCATGGACGATCGGGGGAGGTGCTTATTCGAGTGTGGGGAACATGACTTCGGTTAATTTTTATGGGCGGTCATCTGGCACCAATTGCGCTTGTTCATGACGTTCTAACACGAAATTCGTCGGTTTATGGTCATTTGAGAATATTTTTGCCTTTTGGTAATTCGCATTGATATAGAAGCTACACTCGTAGTAAAACGTGGGAATGATGGTAAATTTATTATTGTGATAATGTTAGCTATCAAGTTAAAATGATTTAATTATTTATATCAAGGCTAAATTAAGCGTATTAATGTGCAAATAAAAATATTAATACCATTAAACAAACTAAGGACTTAGGAAATGTAAGGTCTAAAACTCTTTTCAACCCCATTTACTTTACTAGTTATGAATCTAAGGAAGGGTGTTATGCTTGAAATGTTTCCTTTATGCTTAAATTTTTTATATTTTATAGTACGTTTGTGGAATAATTTATAATTAAAACAACAACTACTATATCAATAAATTATTCCAATTTAAGTAAAGATATTGTTCTCTTTTAGACAGATAATTTTCTTATAATAAATGTTGGCCCTCTTGGAATTGATTTTCTGTCTGTAAGCTTAACAATTTGATTTTTGGCAGAGCCAAGGCGACATGATTAAGTGATCAAACCATATTGGCTTGATATACTATGTGATGCAAATATTAATTTTCAAACTGTTTTCCCTGGTCATATCACAGGAATACATCCCTCAACCGTAACTCCACCCACAACTCTAAAAATTGCACCATAAAACGGGTGGTATTATCACTCCATCTGAACCAACATGATCCCACTCGATTGCACCGTTTCAGACCACATCAAGACACCCCAGAAAACTAAAAACCTCACCTCCAAAACAAAGCGTCTTTAACACCCTACGACCGCAAAAAAAACAACCAAAACGCCCGCAAGAAAGCGGTTCACGAACAAGATGTTAACGCCGCCCGTAAACAACGGGCCGTGATCTTAATTGCCAGGGCAGTGGCTAGAAACAAAGCGTGTCACGTGACCTCTAGGGGGTAGAGATCGTGCCGCCCACACCCCATGAATGAATCTCCCAGTCACGGTTGCAGAGAGAGGGGCCAGAGCGCGGGAATTTTTTACTACGACCGATTACCGATTTTTACGCTGTCCGCTGTTGCGGAAGAGAGAATATGGAGATGGGGCTATGATTCCTTTTGTTGAAATTGCGGTTTGCGTTGAAGGTTCTTCAACTCTCGGAAATTACCTTTTGATTGTCACGAGAATGGGATATCCATTTTTGAGTGGAGATAGTGACGGAAAATGTCGTTGTGAGGTAGTTTTTTGGGTTCGAGCCCTAGGTCAAGGTGTAAACTCTTGTCAAAAGTATTCAAGAAGGCTTAGAATAGATTTCATCCAACTTCAATAAAGACATTTTTTAAGGGTTCATATTTTATATGAAAGTTTTTAGGTGCGGAAAATTGAGGGACACTTGGTAGAAAAATAACAGCGCTATTTTTTACTAATAGAGAATTTTTATATTAGCGTGTAACCTAATTTTCAATTCCCCCAACCCACAAAAATTCCATACATTGTATTTATGATCTTCCCTCTATATTACAACTCTAATTTAAAGAACTGCCCCACTAGAAATCTGGTTTTAGTAGAGTATCAAACTATAACAACTATTTAAGCTACCTGCTTAGGCATTACTTTTTATTTTATAATTAAACCCACTCTTGTATTTAATTGTATTTAATTAAAGCAAGCCTACACAACATTCTGCTCAAATTTTATGACCCCCTGCCATGCATCAACTTTTATTGATCAAATTTAATTTAAAATATCGAATTTTAACATTGATAGAAATGATATCCTATCATTCAGCTTATAAAAAAATTTGCCATCGTTCAATTCACGAATGCGAAAACCAAATTCATTATCAGCTAATAATTTTTACTGTCAAAAATATTGAATTTTCTAGAGTTGTATGATCCCTCTTCTCTGTCATAATTTTTTCAAATTCTGGAATTAAAATATTTACACTTGTTACATTTCTAATGAAATACAAGCTTGCTTTGAAGTTTGAAGTGTATATTGTAATGTAAATTCAAGAAGAAAATACAATGTCAATGGAACTAGCTGTGTTTTAATGTTATTATAGAGAGATATAAAAAAATGTAAGGCATCTAAACACTCATACTTAAAATACTTCCATTTTAGAATGGAAAGAAGCACTTTTCAAAACTGATAAACATGTCATGTAAACTGAAAGTCTTTAAAAATAAGATAAAAAGCATAGATAAATGTAAATGGTCTAATAGAAAAAGTTGGAAGTGGGAAGATACAGGATAGAATTTTCTTTCTCGGCTTAAGCCTTAACAGTCCCCCCCGATGATCGATCAGAAGACCAAAACGTGGAAATTCCCTCATTCAACAACGTCAACCTAGCACAATACAACTCCCAGACGCACAAAATACCAGCTCGTTAACCAGGGTTGCTTGATTTAAATCAACTTGATTTAAATCACGATTTAAATCATGATTTAAATCACTTGATTTTTTTAATAAAAATCATTGATTTAAATCAAAAATGTTAAACTGACACAATTTAAATAAAAAATTAGTTGTATGCTTTAAAACATTTTGCAAGGTTATTTGCATTAAAATTTTTTTTAAATTCTGCTGGATATGTAACTGGGAAATGGGTTTAGGTGACTCTACATTAAATTGCCTGCAATTTCAAGAACAAAATATACTACCAATAACAAAAATATTTATGACAAAAAGGGGTAAGTAGCAGGGTTTGGAATCAATAATTGTATTAACTAAACAAGAATTAAAATCTTAAAGTTTTATTTATCTGGTACATCAACTTTTTAAAATACAAGCATGTGAACGATTTTTATCGAAAAAGCTTCCTTTTATAGTTTTAGTCATGTTTTCCAAACTATTGTTTTCTTTTACATAACTACAGATAATAGAGCTCTATTCTCTGGGTACATGACTGTCAATAAGTTGCTCATTTGATGACATTTTTATTACTAATTATTATTTTTAAGAAATAAATACATACTTTTAGTAAAATTAATTTAACTGAATTATTATAATTAAAAGATTAATTAAAATTTTACACAAAAACGAAGCATAGATTTTTTTAGAAATCATCGTTACAATTCCTTTTATTGCTAATATTGATTTTACAATTGGGCAAAAATATTTATAGAAAGAAGGATAAAAGTTTTAGTAACCAATAGTTTATTCATTCATCATTTTAGGATGGATTTGGGCATCTCACCATGAAATGGCAGCTGACTGCTTCCCTTAATTAATTCAATTAATTAATGCATAAAGAGATCAAAATTGGGATATTAAGTAATGCTAAACAAATATATCACATTAAAATTACAATATCAGTAATTATTAACCAGTTTCCAGAAGTTCAGAGCTAGTAATTCATTTAAATCAAAAAAATCTGATTTAAATAAAAAAAATCCGATTTAAATCAAATAAATCCGATTTTTTTGATTTTAAAAAAAAAATCAAAAAAATCAGCAACCCTGTCGTTAACAAGCACGACCGTAAAAATCGAACAGATGACAATTGGAAGCGGTGACTAACTGTAAAAACCCAACAGAAGAGAGCTCCCTTCGTTTTATTTATCGATCTCGGCAATTGCACTCCCGAAACACGGCGTCTTCAATCCATCTCGAGACGGAGAACACGTGCGGTGCCGAGGGGCCCCGAGTGGGAGGGGGCCTTTGGGCCCCCTTTTCACCCCTCCGCAAAGTTCGCCTTTCTTGTTTTTGTGGGAGGGAGGGGGGAGTGCCTCCCGGGCCCCTACGGAGCGCGCGCGGTGGAATATTTTCGGATTCCTTCCATCAGAGAAGGTTGAGAACTTTTCTTGTGGATTTTAAACACTGCTATGTTGATATTTCTTTTGGGGAACGAATTTATTTTCTGCAATTTTGTTTCATTGAAATTTTAAGCAGAATTTATTATTTACTAAAGAGTTATTGTATTTAATTTCCATGTTAATGTATGCATTATTTATTACGCTATTTTATTCAATTTACACAAAATCTAGTGTGCAAAAGTTAGTTTACATTTCAGTGTGTATGTATTAATATAGTTAAGGTTTATCCTTTTGGTCACAACAGTGCACCTCAATTTCCTAACAAAGCTAATCTTTTAAGTTAATAATGCATAATTTTATAAAATTGAAAGTTAAAAAATGGAATGCATCCTTGCTCACTAATTGAATGGATATGTGTGGAAAATCTATCCCAAAAAATTATTAGGCCTTTCTCAAATTTGTGTAGTGGATATTAATTCTAGTAAATAGTTTATGTATACTTGAGAGAGGAACCTTTTTTATTTTGTCAATTTGATTAAAAATGTGATTGTGACATGGTTAGACTAAAAAGTGAATGACTAAAGGAAGTAAGCAAAGTAAATCTTGTTTTTCTTAGAAAATAGTAAACAAATATTATGCGATAAGTAGTAGAAAAAAGGCAAAAGATAAGATAAAGTTTTCTTCATTAGTTTTTTATATTACATCTTAGTGCACTATACCCAATATAATTATAATCATTTTCTTTATCTAGTTAGCTTAATATTCAAACCATAACCATACTAATAAACTTATAAATTTATTCAGACTATGCAGTTCTTAATTCACCTAGCTAAATTCCCCTGCAAACTCTCCAACTGTTACGATTTAATGAACTTTCCCAATACATAGTACCTTGTAAAATTAAAGGATTTATTTTATCACATTATTTTGTTTTGAATATTTCACCTTGAATTCCAGAAATATACGAACAAAACATGAACGAATGAAGATAGTACATAATTTGCAAGTACATAAAATAATGTGACTTTAGTAGTTACTAATAATAAACTGAAACAAAATTGCAAGACTTCAAAATTCATATTCCCAGTCTAAATGGATTGAAGTTGAAAAGTTTTAAAATAGAATACTAACTAAAGAAAAGAGCGATAGTAAGATTATCAGCAAAAATATTGATGCATGCAGATGATTAACACCTCAGAAATAAATTGATTCTGATAATTAATCAAAAGAACATAAAGCATGCATTGTGTAATTGACCGAAACGGAGCATTAATTGAAATTGTCGCGCTCAAACGATCACGCATGTCAACAAGGGTCGAGAGTGCAAGAAGCTACTTACCAACTCTCAACTAACTCCCAAGTTTTCTCCAAGTTCTTAGCGAGTTCCACTTGCAAAATAGAAAAAAAATCCAAAGTTTTGCACACAAGACAGGTCAGTGCACAATTATTTCACGAGCAATCCCTATGTTCACACAAAATAAGCAGCAGAACTGCACTCGAGGAATAGTTGTCCTCAGCGAAGCGAGAAGAGGGAAAAGTAGCAAAAAAAATTTCCACAGAATCACGCGTTCGAAGCCCGTCTATCCACAGCAAGGTTTTTTGCTGAGTTGAGTTTGCTGTGTTTGTGTGTACGATGCTGTGGCTCAAGGTTGCTATAACAACCACGCCAGAAGTCGGCGCCAAGACGCGCCAAGTTTTCTTCGCTGGCTCGCGGGGCCGCGAAATAGAATTCTAAAATCTTGCTGTAAAGTTAACTAATAATTAATAATTACTTACAAATTAAAAATTTTAAAACCGGATGGTTCAATTTTTAAATAAGTTTTTCTGGGTAAGGAACATTTTCAGATAAAATATTTTGATTTTTTAAATAAAAATGTTTTAAATTTAAAACTTTTGTAACTTCCAAATTATCTCTGGGCTTTTATTTGATTTAATTTTAGTTAAAATTAGTATATTCAAAAAAATAAGATATAAGGTTTTGTATTTGGAGTAGGGTTTAAAAGAAACTTGAATAATGATTTGTTTGAAATTAAATGATTTTTTATAAAAATATACGTTGTAAATGTGTTAGTCAATTACTTTTTAAACTAAATAGCATCTTGTTATGAATCTGTTATATGAAGCTCTCCTAGAAGAGATATTATTTTAATCTTTGTAGGGGTGAGAGAAATAAATATTCATTTTCATTAAAATTTAGTCATTTTTAATAGTCATTAAATAGTAAAATAATTGTTGTACTTATGGTGATATATTTTTCTAACATTTTGAAATCTCCAGAAAAAAAACCACACCCAGGTATTCTCAAGACCCTCTATATAAAGGCCTCCCAACTCGGCCGTGCAACGTCATAACTTTCACTCATCTTTGACGTCACTCCATAGACTTAACATGGCAATTTTCACTCACGTTTGACGTCATCGTCCGGAGTTGGGTGGCCATGTATATAGAGGGTCTTGGTATTCTGCTATGGTGGCTTTTTTTGCAAAATGTAAAAGAAAACCTCAGAATGGTAAAATATTTTTAGACGTTTTTCTATAAAATTTGGAAGTAATAAATACTTAAAAAAATAAATACGTACTTGAATTTGTTAAATTATAATATAGATATTTCAAGTAAAAAGGAAATATTAGTTAAATAATGAGTTTGTTCTTTTTTATGTTCCTATATTTATTGATTCTATTTTTCTCTATTTTAGCTCTCTTTGCTTCAGGAATTTTTTCCCTATCTTAAACCCTGACCTACACCTATCAAATCAATCACAATGTATTTATACTAGATAATTTTCAGCGATTCTAATGTTAATCCAAATAATTTCTTAAAGCTAGAATAAAAAAAGAGTTTAAGAGTTATAATTCCAAAAAAAATTCAGCATGTTTTATGTTTTCTATTATTTTTAGAATTCTTAAAAAAAAATTTTTTTAAATTTTTCTTCCAATTAATTTGAATGCTGCATGAAAAGTAATTTGCTTCCAGAAATTTCTATAAAAATAAAACCCCATTCATTGAAGGATATATATTTTCGAAAAGTAAAGACAAGTAAAGCTTTTCAAGTCTGGTGTTCCTAAGTTGAGCTATATAGAACTTAAGGGTCCTTTTTTTGTCAATTTATGTCTCCTTCCTAGAATAACATGGGCCGAGGTTGATAAGATAGGTTTCGTAAAGTCAAGAGGAGCTCTGATAATAACCTTAATTGTGTATTCCGCTACACGACCGTGCTCTGTTCAAAAGAACCGCTTGTTTTAAAATAAACAAACGTTTGATATGATGCCTCATTATAGCAGGGGTTCAACTGGTGCTCATTACAGCATCTACTTGTCATTTAAAACACGCGACGCGTTGTAGAAACACGTGTTATTCTTATTTTTTTAAGTAAAAAATATTTATCTAATTGTTGACAAAAGTGTTTATCCATGTAATGTTAATATTTTGATGGAGGTAATAATATCTTCTTGGAATTATGATAAGATTTCGCCATTTGATTAATTAAGAGAAAAAAGGTGATGATCATCTTATTAGATTAAAATTTTGGGATTTACGTATATTTAAATAGAGTAGGGTAAGATAAATATTTGCTCGGGAAAACACAGAAAATTTCTTTGAGTTGAATGAAGATAAAATTATGTTCATCACAGAAATTCTTAACCAAGCTTATTACCCCCACAAAGAACGTGTGAATCAATCTCTTAAATCAATCTAAACATAATTCAGTTTTTTATAAGCTTTATGAAAGAAAAATTACTTTTGATCAAAGAATAATTTTTCAATGTTTCAAAAATATCTGTTTTGATTCTTTATGTTTTATTGACCGACAGTTTGGTATATGTATAAAAGTGGAGTTATTTTTAAAAAATTACAAGATACTATTTGAATCGTGAGTTAGAAGAAGGGAATAAGTCCAAAGACCAAGTTTTGAGAAAATCGAAGAAAACTGTATAATTAATGGAATTTTCGTTGTATAACCACCAAATTTTTACTGGAAATTTAAGAACCTATTTAGAAAAAAGTGAAATCATCGAAACAAATATAAATACATTCAAAAGTATTTTACAGTTGAAAAAAGTTGATGGACTTTTTCAACCTTATGAAATTTCAAGTGAAGAAAAATCTTAAAAACCATCTTAATTGACGTTTAAATTATATTTCTGTTTAGTTCACAACATAAAAGTGAGAAATGAAAAGATTAAGACAAATAAAATTTAGTAATTATTATGAAAGTCATTATTGCAGTATCAATGGAGTAAGTGAATATGAATGGAGTCAAACATTCCCTAGATAAAAAAAAAGTTACAAACATTTTTAAATTTAAAGCAAATTTCATTTTGACCTACTTCACACTACAAAGAATAAGAACAGAAAGACAAATTAACTTTAATTCCAATTTGATTGAAAAAATACAATGAATGGACATCGATTTCGCAACTGCCTATAAGGGTAGTTATAGGGGTCCCCTCCTTCCCCTCATGTACAGAGCTAAGGTTGGAGATTGTTTTGAGCACAAAAAGTCAACTTGTCCTTTTTTGGACTTATTACCTTTTTCAAACTGGAGATTCATTTGTGTATAAACCAGTGTTTCCCAACGTGGGGCCCACGCCCCACCGGGGGGCAATACGATTTTCTAGGGGGGCAATTTGAAAAATCTTAACCAAATTGCCCCCCCCCTAGATGGAGCATGGATAACCTGTATCTATGACTTTCCAAGAAGTATTTTTGAGAAAAAAAGACGGAGGAGAGGGCATGGAAAGTTTGGAAAGCCTTTGGTGGGGCATGGACCGAAAAAGGTTGGGAAACACTGGTATAAACTCTTCTTTTTACTTTACTGTACCTTGTAACTATTTATTTAACTTGTGATAACTCTTAAATGTTAGCATTTATGAATATAAAGAAAAAATAATATGTAAAATTAATTACTAATTCCCAAAATTTTACAATTTATTGTTTTTTTATATTGTACGCTCACAATATGAATAACATTCTTCAGTAGAAAATTATAACTTAATATTTCAGTAGAAATTTATATTATTAAATGAAATAATATAAATTTATTGTTTAGTTTGGAAATCTTGAAACCTTCAAAATATCTCTAATATTCCATTACGAATGTTTTATTTTAATACCTAGAATTTCCTGATATTTTAAACTTGTAATTTAAAGTTTTTAATTGGTTCTTGACAATATAAGATAGTAATTTATTACGCTTTTCACAAAAGAGTAGCCACATCTTTTACATTAATATCAGTATAAATTCGAAGGATTTAAAAAAAGTTTTCCCGACGCTACCCACTAACTTCCAAAACAAAATAAACACCCATGCAGCGCTAAAGATCCAAACCAAGCAACCCGGCTCCCATCTCCCGCCGTGTTGATAATGGAAGCGGGCCTCTCCTCCAATCGGGAGGGCAGCTCCAGTAGCACGTGTTTTGAAGACCCTAGCCCTAGCCTCTGGCTCAACCTTTGGCTCAACGGAGGAGACGAAAAGGGGAGAATGGGACAGCGAAAATGTCGCGGTCCGTCTGGTCACCTTTCAAGGTCTCCCTCCCTTTTTTCTGAGGGGAGAAGGCGGTGTCCCCTACGTTTCGCCGTAAACCACTTTTCCTTCCCCCCTTACATCCTGCTGCATTTTCCCTGTGGGGAGATTTCGGCCAAACCTCCGAATCGAATACCATAGAATCGATGCCGAAATGCTGAATCGAATGCCTGTGAATCAAACCTACTGAAGAATCGATTCCTAGGAATCCTGGGAAAGTGGGGAAAGTAATTGGCGAAACGAATTGAAGCTCTCCGGGGGGCATGGTGCATGGTGGTTTCTTATCTAAACACAGGTGTTAATAGATGTTGAATTTGTCACGGTGGCTACCCTTGTATTTTGAAGAATGCACAAGGAATGTATGACGAATTCTTTTTCAGTATGGTGAACTAAACTTCTAGAAAGTGAAGTTGGGAAACTTTCTTTACTTTCATTTATATAAAAAATGCAGTTAATATTTTTAGCTGCGTCATAAATTTTAGGCTAATATAAGAAAGTATTAGATTGGAATAAGTTTTTAGCTGAGGAATTCAGTATTTAATATTTGGGGCCAAATCTTGGTAAAATAACGTAAAAAGAAAAATTGAACATTCATTAAAATTCCTTTCTTAATAATTATTTTCTCAGGAATTTAATTAAAATTTTCGGTGAAATTATTCAAGAATTCAATAATTAAAGCCTATTCCATGGACACTATTTTAACAACAATGTTATTCCATTAAATTTTTTTATTTAAAAAATATATTTTAAACTAACACTTACCAGTTTTAAAACTTTTAATTTCTTTGAAACAGATTATAAAATATTAGTATGATTTTTAATCGATGAGTTATATCTAGTTTTTCCTGTTAAAAAATTAATATTTTGTGTTATCTTTTCTTTTTAACAATGGGGTGAACCGTGAGCGGATATTTTTTTAGCAGAAATAAAGCTATTTTCAGCCCAATGATAGCAAAAAGAGGTCAAGGGATCATTTAAAATTTTCGAAACATAGCCTCTATGCTTTTCCTTGGGTATTTATACGTAAGAACATAAGTTAGAAAAAAAATGGATTTGTGTAAAAGACAAACACACACAATCAATGACTTATATTAGATACCTCACAATAAGGAAGTTGCATGTGTCAGATTTTCAAAAACAAGTGTTCCGTACGGTTTTTTGTATGGTAAAATGAAATATCTAGTCAATTTGTCAAAAAAAATGTTCAGGTAATTTAATATTTTAATTTAAAAGTTGAGAAAAAAACTGTTTTATTGCTGAACTGTTTTAACTGTTTTACTGCTGAAAACGTTTATTGTTTAAAGATATCATCAATCAAACCATCAATTCCATTGCTTTCCAACAATGTTTATCGTATGATGACGTCAACGTTCGATGATCCCAGACTTTTGGCGTTTTCGCGCGCTTTTAAAAAGTGGATCTTTGTTAGTTTTTTTGGCATTCAAAAATTTCTCGATCGGCCTCAAATTTTGGGTAGTTGCTTATTTTTGCAAGAAGAATCGATCAAAAAAAAATCATGCAACTTCCTCAATAAACCTTATACAGAACAGAATGTTTTTGTCTAAACGAGTTAAAATAACTTTTGAAAATTAAAAAAAAAATCTGAGATTGAAGATTCTTTTACTGTATTTTTTTTAAAATACACATATTTAGTAAAACCTTATAGGTACCGGAATTTTATATAGCAAAGTGTAATTTACGATTTAAAACTGCGATAAAAGAAAGCAATGGTTTTTTTTTATTTTAATAATGTTTAAGCACTCCACATGTACTCTCATTACTCGAAAGTATCCATTTAATTAATTAGCTCTAGTAGATAGAATTTTCTAAATATGATTATTTTATTTGTTCTCATTCCTTAATTTTCAATCGAAAAATATTCATGACTAAAAAAATAATCGTACGTATACAGAGTACGTTTCTACAGAGATTATAACCCTTACCTATAAATAAGCATACTTGTATAAAATGAAAACCTTTCTGCGAACTTAAAATTTTCCAAAAAATTTTCTGCAAGAATTTACATATTTTTAAATCCCTCTCTCTAAAAAAACACATTATTACTGAAATACCCAAATTGGGACTGTAATCATTTTTATCTGTGTATACATTGATACTAATTTTTCATACTAGTGATTTTAAAACTTTTAAATAATTTACATCATTGTATTTTTTATCATAATTGGAGATTCCTAATAACTGCTCTATCTAAAAATGAAAGATGTAAAATCTTTGATAGATCGGCAGAATTGAAAAATTTAATCAACTAGTTAATATACCTGGCCTTGCACGGGTGGAGTTATGGCTTAGAATTTCTTTTTTAAATTTTTCAATATATTTTATACCTTCTTTTACCAGGTAAAATGTATTAAAATCCATCCAGTTCTTCAGAAAAATTTCTAAAAATAATTTTTTTAGTAGTTTTATTGCAGAAAAAATTCTAAAAAAATAGTTTTCATATTTTTTCTGCAGAAAAATTTCTGAAAAAAATTTTCTTTGTAGTTTTTCTGCAGAGGGCAAAATTTTCTGCGAACCCCGTTCGCGCGTTCGTGTATATTATACAAGTATGTAAATAAGTAGGATTTATCGATCGTTTTCATTCTTATACAATTGAATACTTTCTTAATGATAACTTTTCTATCACCGTTAAGTAAAAATGCAATAATCGGGGAGCAGATTTAAATATAAATTTAGTATTGGATCTTGTACCTAGTGATGATTACCTTGATGTACTTGTTTTGTACAGTAATGGCATCGCGAATTTCAATAATATTCGAATTGGAGAAACTGACACTTCTTCAACTTATATGGATCATTTTTAAGTAAAATATAATTCTCAAATCAAAATTTCTAGATGTTTACGTTCCATAACTGGTCATTACACCTTTATCATTAGAGACTAAGAATTTTTAGACAATATCAAATTTTTTACAACCCAGCATTTTGGTTTTTCTGTAAAAATTATCGTTTAGTGTGAAAAAAATCGCTTGATTATCCTTTTCCCAAGCAAATAATTTTAATAAGAACAGGCTGATGCAATATCCTTGAATATTAGTAAATCTTATGACAGCTTAAATCAGGAGATTGTTTTCTGTATAAACTAAATGTAGATGGTATTCTAGGAAACTGTTTAAATAGGTTCCAATCTTTAATACTCGAAAGCAACGCGTTAAGTTAAATATTTTATATACAGTCAATTTATCTTTGTAAAAAATGTAATACTATGTAAATTCGTTTGCATACAAATTAATATCTCTCCTTAAATTTTATCTCTCTATATTAAAAAAAAGTTACTGTCACCGCCGCTGCCGCTGTCGCCGCTGTTTCAGAAAATTTAATTTTCCAACTCTTTGAACTCTCATATCGCAAAAACTACTCGATAGAAATTTATGAAATATGAAACGTTTGTAGAGGAATATTTGGGGCACATTCTCGAACAAAAAGCTAACATGTGATAATTATTACTGGGGTATTTTTATGGTCAAAGTTGAAGTTTTTCTTTTTTCGCCGCGTAATCCAGTTCAGCAAAATCTATTAGCAGCAGAACTATGATTTTTTGCAGCCTAATACTCTGAAGTATGAAGATGTGCACTACGTCGCCCTTTTTTCGAATTTCGAATTTGGTTTAGAGTAATTAATTTTTTAATTTTCGAAATTTTTGACACTTTTTCGTTTTTTTCTATCTAAAATGAAAACTAATCACGGTATTAATATGATTTTTTAAACACTTATATTCTTATTTTTTAGAAAGAGATTGGCGTTTAATTCCTTAAAAAATTCTAATTAGTTTTGGAATTATTAAGCATCAAAGTTTCATTTTTTTCATAGTTTTAGTAGGTCTTTATCAGACGTGTTTAATTTTTTTGTATTTTATATTTGCCTGTTCACTAGATTGTCGCGAGCACGGATATTTCAATTTAAAGTTTTAAAGTGCACATTTTTGCTCTAAGTTTGCAAGCGATGTAGTATAGACTTGTTTCATAATCTTTTAAAGATACTTCGATATTTTTTGAACTACTAGAGAAATAAATAATTTAACTATTTAGAGCAGAGGTTCCCAACCTTTTTGCACCTGCGTACCACTTGACTTTTTGAGAAATTTTGGCGTACCACCAGGCCTAAATATTTTAATAAACGTATAATATTTACTCTTCTAAAAGTGTTCAAAGGCTTTTTGAATCAAATTCCTGAGAAAACTTCATATTTAATGGTTAGAAATTCGTTTATTTATTTATAACTTGCTTGTAATAAAGGAGAAAAAGATGAAAATGATATTTTTTTACAGTTTTATTTATTATACCCATAGGCAGTGTTATTCCTAGGATTTTTTGGGAGGAGTAAAAATACTCCTTGCCTTTTTTAGGAGGAGTGAAATACGGAAATAACATAAACTACAAATACGTAGAGACAAATTTTTTATAAAAACGCTTACTTTTTTATTGGACAAAAAATTAAAAAGAAAAAATGAGTATCCTATTTGGTTTTTAACAATTAAAGAATATGATGAGTATTTGTAGAAAATGTTAAGCAAATTAGAAAAAATTTAAACTAATAAAAAACAAAACAATCCAAACAAACAATTAGTAGAAAATATAAAAGTTGGTGTTTAGAGTAGACAAAAAATATTAGTTGTTTTTGGTAAGGCTCCATGCATTTTTAAGCTAAACCTTTGTTGAAAATTCAAAGCGTGAAAATACTCCTGGCAAGTTTTTAAAAGCGTATTTCCGATTTTCAATGCGTGAAATACGCTCTTAAAGGCGTTAAAATTATCTCTGCCCATAGGTCTAAAAAAACCTACAAATAAAAAATTAGTACAAACCCCCCTCAGCAAAATATACTTTTGTAGTCTTTAATGCGAAATTTGTTGTTGTTTGCCTGTGATTAAAATATCAATGTTAGAAGTAATGGAACTTATCTTCACTCTTAAGTCCTCTTAAACACTTACTCTGCTTTTATGTTTATTTTTTATGTACAAGAGTTCAGAAAATCCACTCTCACACAAGTAACTCGTAACAAATGGCATCAAAAATAGCAGACCTTGCCGGAAGATCAAAGGGTACTCGGTTTTTACATCCGATCCAGAAGTTAATTTTAAGATTTCTCTTTAAAATATCTTTCATGGAACTATCTTCTGTAAAATCGAAAAAACTTTCTTTTAGTGCCTTGACTCACGCGTACCACCTGAAACGTTCCCGCGTACCACCAGTGGTACGCGTACCACCGGTTGGGAACCCCTGATTTAGAGTGTTATTTGTGCCGATGAAAGGAAGAGGATTTTCGAGAAGTTTGCTTTACTCTGCTAAAGATCGATTGCAGATATTACAGATCGCGAAACGATCTGTAAAGAGCTGCATAGCAGTTACGGGGGTTGGTGAGCGGAAGCGAGCAGGGGGCGGTAGCCCCCTATCCATTAAATTATTGATAATTTAAAAAGGAATATTTCAGTAATAGTTTTATTTTGATATTTTTGTGGAATGATCCGAATTAAGTTATAGAAAAGTTTGAGAGATAAGAAGTTTCGATATTAAATGATCATCAACTACACTCTGTTCATTTAGAATTAGCGCCTGAGAGGTAATGTATTAGAAGCATATATTATTCTAATTATCGTCGACAAAATTTTCTTCTGCAATGACAAGTCAGCCTAAGCAGAAGTAGTTAAAATACTGTAGAAACAATCGGTCATTGAAGTTGTCTGATGAGCGTTATTAAGCATTGTTGAGCGTTTTTGATCCTTTTTCAGGCGCCTATTCTAAATAAACAGACTATAAGCAGACAAGTTCCAGGTTGTACTGGGTAGTTGAGATGAAACAAGCGAGCTCTGCTCGCTAAGATCGCGAAGCGATCTTCAAAGAACTGCGAAGCAGTTCCGGGGGTTGGTGAGCGATAGCGAGCAGGGGAGCAGAGCCCCCTAGTAATTTAAAACAATGAAAATGATTTTGCATGAATGGGGTAATGGGGTATATACTATTAGATCCCTCTGCGGTTAAATCACGGATTTAATGCAAAATTTTAGTTTGTGGTTGCAGTAAAGTGGGAGATTAACACTAACATTAAGCCATTAATTAACTTACCAATATACTCTTTCCGGAAGAAGTATTATTAAATAATGTGTCACACATTTCCATTCAATATATTTGCAAACTGGTATGAAAATTTGTAGTATGAGTATGCTTTTATTACACTATTATTTAGTATTAGGATTTATTATTTAGTACACTGCTGTGCAAAAATTAAGGACGGAACTGTTTTTTCAACTAAACGAATAGTAGAATTATTGTTTATCCATGAAAATCATACCAAAAGATGTTTATTGGGTGAGAATACAGGGCCCGAGAAAAAAATTTTCCCTATCAATATTTTAAGGGGGTAAATGGGCCCTCCATTGATAATGGAGTTCCATTACACATTTAGAGCAGTGACAGAAACTTCTACGGTAAGAGGTATTTAACCAAAAAAATTTAAGTTTTTTGCAATGAATATGATTATTTCTGAACTTAATGCAAATTTTTAAACGTTTGTGCTCCCTTTAAATGGTATTTTTTAGGTTTTATTGAGAGATATCGGTCTAATTATCATTTTTGGCAAGTTTTAACTTCTGGGTCATTTTTGGTGAGTGGTATAGCGTTAACCATGTTTTAGTAGGTCTCCCACATGCCTAATTGCGTTTGGGTCTGGGAGCCTGAAAAGTAACTTTATTCTTTCAATATCGTTATTTATGAAAAACTTTGAGTTAATCAAATTGTGATTTTTTGCCTATTTTTCACGAATAAAGAGAAATCCTTGACCCAATTCGATCTCTTTAAACTTCATTTTAAAGATAATTGAGATAATTTTACAGATATATCTTTCTTTTCAGCCACGTATAAGTCCATAAACACTAAAAATGCTTCATTTTTTTTAACGTTAATAACATATTTCCTTTCTGTGAAACTATGCAATTCTTTGTGCTGTTTCAGCACCCCTTAAACACAGAAATTTTCACTGATATCTGCAATTGCGTACCTGTGCTCTCATGTCCCTTATACATCTTTTAGAGGACCTCTCGGGTCAAATATTTCTCTTTATTAGTTAAAAAGCTGCAGAAAATCATAATTTCACTACTTCAAAGTTGTTCATAAGTAACGATATTGAAAGAGTAAAGTTATTTTTCAGGTTCCCAGACCCAAACGCAATTAGGCATGTGTGAGACCTACTAAAAAATAGTTAACGCTAAGGTACCACTCACCAAAAATGACCCAGAAGTTAAAACTTGCCAAAAATGATAATTAGACCGATATCTCTTAATAAAACCTAAAAAATACCATTTAAAGGGAGCACAAACGTTTAAAAATTTGCATTGAGTTCAGAAATAATCATATTCATTGCAAAAAACTTAATTTTTTTTGGTTAAATACCTCTTACATAGAAGTTTCTGTCACTGCTCTAAATGTGTAATGGAACTCCATTATCAATGGAGGGCCCATTTACCCCCTTAAAATATTGATGGAGAAAATTTTTTTTCTCGGGCCCTGTATTCTCACCCAATGACTTATTTTATACCCAACACTTATTTTATATTTTATACAGGGTGAATCAAAATTCAACATCAATATTTGGTGATGAGGTAGAGGGGACCTAGACAAGCATATTTAGAATAGGAACGAGGGGGCGCAGCTATAGAGCTATAGGATAGGACCTAATGTAGTGCGAGAGCGTTACAAAAGGCTGTTTTGATAAACCCCGTGTAACGAAACAAAACATAATGGAATGAAAAAATTATTGCATGAGGTAAACCAGTATCCGTTCTACTTACTCCTTAAATTTGATAGAAATTGAACCACTGGCTAAACCGTGGGGTGAGTTTTAAAAAGTGCAATATTAATCTTTTAGCCAAAGAATTGAGTTTCTTTAGAATGTAATAGTATTTAAAATAATGATGATAGGGGATTGGGGAAGGAATTTCAATAATAATACATTTCTTTGAACAAATAAGGGATCTTGCATGATCATTAAAAATTCCTTCACCGATCATTTAATTTTTAAAAATACCATTACACTAAGGAAACTCCTTTGTGTTGTAAAGGCTAATCCTCCCCTACATTTTAGTGCTTAGTTTCTTTAATTCCAACTCTCCGTTACAAATTGACACACAAAAAAAAACATGTATCCTAAAAACCCATGTTTGTAAATACTCAAAATAAAAGAAAAAATATTATTAAAAGGGTTATTTTGGTTGAATAGAATATACTTAAGATAATTAAAAATAATTAAAACCAAGTTTATCACAAATTATTTCTAAAATTAAAACAGTGATAAGTCAAGGTTTTCAAGATTTCGAATTCAAAAAACAACGACAATAGCGTTTTTACTGTTGTATTTTGTCGAAAACAACCTACTAAGTAAAAATTCTCTATATAATTTTTATAAATAAGAAAAAAAAATTGTAACTGGCACTGATATTTAATTCTATTTGCATAATTAGTTGTATATCATAAATTAAATACTATTAAATATTTTGCGTTAATTTTTATTTATTTTGTCATCTAACCCAAAATTAAAATATATTTTTTAAGACACCCTATGGGTTTTTTTCACCCCTCAACTCTACGTTTTCTAAGAAACCAACTAATTGGCTCAGTACACTACCTATCCAATACAAAAGACAGGATATCAAAGGGCGTCAGACATTGATAGGAAGAGTTACAAGTCACATAAAACTGTCACAGGGTCGGTGCACCACAGGGTTTCCATTGGAAAAATGCATTCGATTCTACTCCAGAATCGATTTCTTTGCCCGATCCCGAAATGTGAGGGGAATATCGGTGATTAGGGGGGAGGGTAGAGGGGACAGTAGGGATTTTTTCAACAAGGGGGGGAGGGAAAAACGGTTTTCGGCGAAACCGGGGTATCACCGAGAAGGCTTCGCTGATGGACGTGTGGAAAATGCATCAATCCGCGCCTCTGTTGGGGGTCAGGTGCAGCTCATTAGTTTTTTGCGGGGATTTTTTTCTGGGAGTTGATCGGTTGAGCTCCATAGCTAATTGCAGTGAAGTTGAAGACTGTTTTAGGTTTTATGAGTTGATTGCGTTGATATTTTTTTAGTTCTAGTTTTAGATTTAATATTATGGGGCTTTTAGAGTTCATTAAATGAAAATGTTTGAAATTTCTTGCATTGTGGGAACAGGAAACAATTAAGTATAATCCTAATCTGTAGTATAAACCAAATGCGGGTAATTTACGATTAAGAAGTAATACCTATTCCCTCTTCAATTAAAATATTTAATTACTTTTTCATTGAAATATTAGGTTTAAATACTTAAATTACCCCATATTTCCTCTGAATTTTTTTTCTGGCTACTCCACTAGTATATTTGATTTTGATATAAATTTAAAGCTTTCATAGTATACTGATTTATGTAAAATGACCTCCTAATATTTTAGCTCAATTGCAAAAGAATAACAATTCTGTCCAAGGTTTACCATTTATATTTTTAGCCATTGGCTGTTAATTTCTTACATTGTGTATCTACCATAACAATATTAGAAAAGCATAATTGAATCGTCAGTTTGAAGAAGGGAATAAGTCCAAAAATCAAGTTTTGAGAAAATCGAAAAAAGTAATGGAATTTTCATTGTTTGGACATCAATTTCACAACTTCAAGGGGCGATATCTCCCTATTGGGGTTAGTTATTTCCCCCCTCTTTTCACCCATGTGTAGGGCAAAGCTTGGAGATTGTTTTGAGCACAAAAAGTCAATTTGTCATTTTTTGGACTTATTCCCTTCTTCAAACTGACAATTCAATTACTGTTCACCTAACCAAAAATTTAAGCAAAATAACCAATTGTTGAACAATAAGAGAAAATGTAAAAATTATTGCGTTTCTTACACTTGGGGAGGATAATGATTACCTATCTGCTTCCACCTCCAACGAAGTTAGTTTTGAGATTAGAGACGGAAACGGTAGTAAAATTACTTGTCGTCATATCCGGAACCATACCAAAACAAATAGCAATCTTTTCTAACAAGATGAGATAGTATATGCGGATGTCCTGGTATAGTTACATAACCCACCCCTAAGAAATCTGAAAATAATTATGTTATCTTACCAAGTTTCAATTGTAAATTATGTAAATTATCTCTAAATAGTTAAGTAAAGAACCTACCTACCACCTGGTCGAAACCGGATTGAATTGCTGAATCCAAATATTTACACTACAAAATAGTATTACACAAATATTTATTGTTTGTTGAGTCACAACACCAACTACAGCTGAGGAAGAAAAACCAATCAACGAAATAGCGACCGAAAATTTGTTTCTCACAAAACGAGGTTTTTAGCTCTGTGAGAGGGAAATAAAAAGATTTAAAAAAACATGAAGCGAATTTGGGGGAAAAGCTGTTATTTTTAAATCAAAGAAAATTCCAACTAATAACATATAGAACTCTCTAAACATATTTGCACCAGGCGGGTTTAATTAATTTTTAATATCAATTTTAACTTATTATGAAAATAAAAACAAAAAATGACAATTAAAATATTTTCAAAACTAGTTACTCCAATATTTTATCTTGTTTCAAAAATTGCGCCTGTTGGTTGCTAAAAATGAGTTCCACGCCATTAAATCACAGAGGTGATAATTTAAAATACAGTTCGCAGCCGATTTTGTCCTGAACTGAAACTGATTCCTATAAATCAGTGATTCCCAACGTGGGGGAATCGACTTTTTAGGAGGGCAATTTAAAAATTTTCATACTAATTGTCCCTTCAGGTGGAAAAGTTCCAAACGTTTTCTGGGGGAGGACCCCCAAACCCCCTTACAGTTTAGTCGTTTCTTACTGTTTTTTCTTGAAACATTTTCCGCTTTACAAATGAGCGGGTCTCTTTGGGTGTTCTAAAATTTTCTACAATTTCTTCTAAAAAAATTCTAAAATTTTCCGGGGAAGGACCCCCAGACCCTCCCAATTTTACTAGTTAAGTCATGTGCCGTTTAAAAAAGTACTCGTAAGGATGTGCTTGAAAAAAGTTTGAACACCGCCCTCGAAAATAAAGTGTGCTTATGGCTAATCTGTAAAGATCTCATCAACATTGTTATAACTCTGTAATTATTGATATTTAAATCTTTAAATTATATGAAAAGTTATTTCATTCAAATATTTTGTATTTCACATTCTGTTCTCCATTTTGTGTTTTAAAAATGAACTCACTAGTTTTCCAAACTTGTGTGTCAGTTTTTTTTTTCAAAAATGAAACAATTTAAGTTTTTAAAATGACTATTACACTTGGAGTGTAAAAATTTATGTGTAATCTTACATGGGAGGCCATGGAAAATTTAAAAAGGCTTTGGTGAGGCGTGCACCGAAAAAGGTGGGGAAACACTGCTTAAATGTATTTCTTTATCAGTATCATTTGTTTTATAAAGAGAAAAATCTGTACTACATATTTTTGCAAATTTTTTTAAATTAAAATTAGCATGAAAATTGTATAGCTTGAGATAATTTGTTTGTTTTGTAAGAACAAGTGACATTAAAAAAGTATTATATAAAAGTTTTGAGTTGATAAGATAGAAGGATTAGATAAAGTTTAGAGCTCCCTTCTATTTTATAAAAAATTTTCATTTCCTTTTTTTTAAGTCAGTTTTATATGGGATCTGAACTTGTTTTTTAAACTCAGGTTCTATAAAGCCAACCTTGGCACCAGGGGACTCTTGTTTACTTCATTCGATGACTGTCCCCAATCAAGGCATCTCGACGTCGTCGTCTCTCCGGTCAATTTGGAACAGGAGCGGATAGAACAACCACCCGTGGCTAATCTGAAAAGCAAGCCAGTAATCTCTGCACGGTATCTCTCTTGATGGAACTCATGTCATGAAATCGATATCGTCGCGACAGCATGGCTTTGGAAAATCCTGGTGCCACCGATGAAGTCATAGGGCTATGAAGAATCACAGGGTGCGGATATTTCAAATAGGATTTAGTTTGGTATATCACAGTCACACTGTGATTTTCCGTAATCAGCTCTTTATTTTTTGGATGAATTACATGGCGTAAGTTCAATGGCATTTTCCACACTCCCATTTAAATTTTGGAATAAATTTGATTTAAAGGAAGCATTTTTCATGGTCTTTAAGGAAAAATTGAATCTTCAGTTTGAAGAAGGGAATAAGTCCAAAAAATGACAAATTGACTTTTTGTGCTTAAAACAATCTCCAAGCTTTGCTCTACACATGGGTGAAAAGAGGGGGAAAATAACTAACCCCTATAGGGAGATATCGCCCCTTGAAGTTGTGAAAATCGATGTCCATTCATTGTATTTTTTAAGTTAATTTGGAATTAATGTTAATTTGTCTTTCTTTTCATATTCTTTGTGCTGTAAACTAAGTTAAAATAAAATTTTCTCTTAATTTCAATGTTTTTAAAACTTTTTTTATGCAGGGAATATTTGACTCCCTTTATATTCATTCACTCCATTGATACTGCTTTAATTACTCAGTTTCAATATAATTTTGTGTTATATTTGTTATATTCTTTTTATTTCACCCTTTGTGGTGTAAGCAAAGGAGAAATATAATTTAAATGTGAATTTAAGGGTTTTTTAAAGAGTTCTTCATCAGAAAAATTTCATAAGGTGGAAGAAGGGAATAAAACCATCAAATTATTTTGACTCCTCTAAAATATTTTTGAATATACTTATATTTATTTTGATGATTGCTCTTTTTTCTAAATAGGGTTCTGAACTTCCAGTTAAAAATTGGTGGTTATACAATGAAAATTCCATTACTTATAAAGTTTTTTCGATTTTCTCAAAACTTGTTTTTTGGATTCCCTTCTTCCAACTGGCGATTCAATTCAAAAGACCTAATATTTTTATGAATAATTTTATGATGTGAAATATCTTTTTCTTTTCTATTTTTTTACAAAATCATCATCTAACTTTAAATTTTGTTCGAGTAATAAAGTGAGATTGGCAGATTGGTAAGTAGTAATAAGGGGGCATCCATAAATTACGTGAGGTGTTTTTTCCAAAATCTGGACCCCCCTCCCCCCTTGGCAGGGCCCGACTTACAAGTTTGGGGGCCCTGGGCAAATGAACCATTTGGGGGCCCCGGCATGGCTTAAAAGAAAACTTTATTAATTTAAATGAAAAAAGAATTTATTTGATAACAAAAACAATCCTTTTTAATCCAAGAGTAATTGTTAGAGGCAATGTGATGTACCCGGGCATTATTAAATACCCGCGTATTTTGGGCTAAGTGATAAATACTCACTAATAAATGCCATTGAATTTATCACATTGCCTGCCTCACTTCGGCATTATTAATAATGACCGGTTTATCCGTTTCCCGTTACATAAAAACCAAATTTGCATTTTGTTCTTCATAGCACCTAATTAAGTTATAATTAAGTTAAAAAAAAGTTGACGTGAGATTTTAATCGACCCCCCCTCCCCCCTTGGTGAGATTTTTCCAAACCCCTCCCCCCCTTTTTGACCTCACGTAATTTATGGATGACCCCTAAGTAGTACTAAGTGTTCCGTTTCATTCTTTGAATTGAATCATTTGCTTGGATTTCAAGTCAAATTGGACTGTGTTATTTTTATTTACTTAGGATACTGTAAGCTGTAAATGGTACTATAATAAAAAAATTATAAAAATAACTTTAACGTTTAATAATGTTGAGGTTGTTTCAGACCGTCAAACCAATCTTCTTCTGAAAATTATAGCACTTCTCTAGGAAAATGAAAAGAAAACTGAAATCTTGAAAAGTGAAAACTAAGATAAATGAATTATTGTAATGAATGAATAAGGTACGTCTAGTAGACCCTAAAATTTAGTACAGACACCATCTATCATTCTAGGAACTTTGATATCTGAGATAATCAGTGTCATGAAAGAGAAAGGGGTGAAGGGGTTGGAGTATGACCACACAAAATATACAAACAAAAAACCTTCAGAACAAATATATTGAAACAAGCTTTTTTTTGTTACATAATGAGGAAGATTCATATTTTTTAAATTTTCGATTTTGGGGTATATTAATACAATATAAGATGTGAAAAATCCAAATCTGCAATCCAAATTTTCCTCAAAAATTTATTTACTGAGATATAGAAGAAATAAAAGTTGAAAAAAGTCGTTAACAAATGATGCAATCGCAAACGCTCAAAAATCAAATTTGACGTCACTCGACACTAATTAAAATAAAAGGTCTTTATGACCTCATGGATTTGGTCTAGTTTCATTAGACCAGATGGGGATTAGTCCCACTTAATAAAAAATATTTAATAATACATTTTCCATAAATATTTGAATTTTAAGGCGGAAAATCTTAAAATATAAGAATTTAATGTTTTAAAATTAATTACAGTAAAATCCCGTTATAACGAACTTCACGGGACCGTAAAATTTCTTCGCTGTAACGGAAATTTCGTTGTAACCGTACTATTGCTAATGCAAATAAATACGGTTGGGGACTGTCTGGACTTTCGTAATAACGGGATTTTTCGTTGTATCGGTATTCGTTGTAACGGGATTTCACTTATTTGATTTTATTTTGGTGTTTTCATAGCTGATTTAACTTTTAAATTTTCAATTATAGAGATTTTCTTATTAAAAATATTTAATCCTGAGGTTTTCATATTTAAAATAGTGAGTCAAGCAGATCCACTCTAGTAGAGAAATGGAGAAATAAGCGTTTTTAGCCATAAAATCGTTTATTACTTGTAAATATTCGATTTTCGAACTTGGAAAACTTGATAGTGATTGTCCTCGCCTCTAGATACGTCTATGTACCGAGTTTTGTCAACGCCGGCTGCATAGTTTAGGAGGAGATGCGAGTTGTAGTCGTTTTGACATACCGAGTGACATAACGAATCTGAAATCGCTGTTTTTCCCGCCTTTTCCAGAGCGCAAACTTTAAGCCGCAGTAAAAAAATAAATAATGATCAGAATTAAAAAATAACTCGGTTTTAGGGTTTTCACGTAAGGTAGGATCGATTTAAAAAATATATGAAACTTCCTCATTCCTTTTTCTCCTCGTCCCTTCATTTCATTTGTCGTTTGCAATTAAAAATTTATTCACATTATTTAAAGTTCATTATCTGGAAAGATTTTCCGTTCTGTATCATAATATTAACCATCAAACTTAATCCCAAATGAAGACGATCCACTTCTTTTCAAAGAAACGGTCGTGATAGAATAATAATGACAATGAATAAATAGGAGGGACAGACAGTACGGAGAAAGCTAATCCTCAAACGAACGGCAATATCCTCAGATCCGACCGAGGGAGTAAATCTTGGCACCTTCATCTCCGAGATTAATAGAACGGAAGTAATGGGATGTGTGCGACCAGCTGTGCATGCTGATGGAAAGAAGGAGGCAAGAAAGAAAGAAAGCTAGGAGAGAAGGGGTTGAAGAACAAGAGTGATTCTTACCACGCCCTTTCTCATATCGGCTTCCATCTTGAGCCGTGTGGTTCAGCCAGGGGTCACTCATTTTTCGCCGAAATGGCCTGCGTTTGTCGTCTCGCACGATCATCTTTGTTTAATTTATGCTCAGCTGACAGCTAGTTTTTATAGTGCATGTTTCGTTATCTACTGCGGCCTTTTCTTGAATTTCGCTTTTTGACGAGGGCAACATCCACGGTCGTGTTACGTTGAATTTTTCAGGATCTTTTCGAGGATGTGTTATTCAAGTGTTCTTTTTTAAACCAGGAAGATCGATGAGTTTGTGGTTGAGTTGGTGTAGTCATGGTTGATGGTAACGTGTTTGAATTTTTAAAAAGAGGTGAAGTTTAGAAGAATGACTGCTCTTTTTGGAAAGGTGGAGGATTTTATCAAAAGAGAGCGCTACGTTTTGTCAGACAGTGGAGAAAGAAAAATTTCGAGACAGGGTAGCAAGCGGTTTACTGCTTGCTGTAGTTGAATGATGTTAGAGATAATACCGATTGTTTCTCAATTGATGCTTTTAGAACCAGTAGTTACAAGTTTTATTCTTTGTGCTCACAAGTTGTTGCTTTTAATACTATTTTACTTAGCTTCTAAATAATATTCCACTTAAAAGTGCGGCAAAAGCTTTGCTATTGGAGAAAACTGTGTGCTTTTATTTCACTAATAATAGTGCGAGAGTTTATCTGACACCAAAAAACACAAAATGTAGTACTGTCTGGTTGAACAATAAAGATAATGAATAGTTGAGAGAGAGGTTATATTACACTTATAAAGAGGCCCAGTTAGGAGGAATTGGTTTGATAGTAGGTTCTCTCTCTCTGTTTACAAGAAAGAAGCAACTTTTATGAGACAGAAAAAAGCAGTTTCTTGTGAGCTTTAAAAGAAAATGTCTGGGCACGTGTGATGTTCGCCGACACCTTGTGAAAAGTATTATATCGTTAAATGTATAATTACATTTAGGGTAGAAACTTTAATTGTTATTGCTTCCTATGCTTTTTCTGAGTTCTACTCTGTTTCATGAATGGTTTCTTCTTACTTAGCGCTTCTGAGTCTTTCACCCTAATTTTAACACTATTCTGTAACATCTAAATAGATATTACATTAAAAATATGTCAGGTTAGTGAACTTAAATTGAAACTTTTTGACCACAGTTATCTCTAAGGTCTCTGATTTCAATATCAACTTTGAGAATCATGTGGTCTTGTGCAGTGGCGAATCCAGGATTTTTGTCTGGGGGGGCTGAGTTTCATAAATAACTTAATTGCTATTATGGGCAGTTTAAATATTAATGTAAGAAACTGAAAGGGGGAGGGGGGTCGCCAGTGCCGTAGCCAGATTTTTGTTTAGGGGGTACTCAACATCTTTTCTGAGGTCTGATCTTAAGAATACTAAGTTTTAGGTGAGATGAATTCGTAAGGTTTTAATTTGATGCACTATATTTCAAATTTGTGTAAAAATTTCAAGTACAAGTAAAAGGGGGGTCTGGGGGTCCTCCCCCAGAAAAATTTTAAAAATTTGTCCTTCAAAATAGGGTTTTAGCTCATTATGAAGCGTTTTAGATTCCACCCAAAGAGCACCACTCATTGTAAGCGGCAGAATTTTCAAGGAAAAAGCTTGTAGTATTATGAATTGGAAAATTTCTAGGGGGTTTAGGGGTTCCTATTCCAGAAAATTTTTTAATTTTGCCCCTAAAAGTGGCATTTTAACTCATGTTGAGACACTTTAGGTTACATCAAAGAGGATCACTCCTTGTAATTTTCTTAAGTTTCAAGGAAAAACCTTACTTATTAGATTCCAAAATTTCGAGGGGGTTTGGGGGTCTTCCCCCAGAAAAATTTTGGAATTTTTACCCTTAAAAGTAGGGTTCCGATTCATTTTGAGACCCTTTGGGTAACACCACCGAATGTCCGCAACGTGTTGAAATTTCCTTTTTTGGCTTTATTGCTATTACCAAAACCTGATGTCTTATTCCTGGGGGGGGCTGCAGCCCCACAGCCCCCCCTCTGGATTCGCCACTGGTCTTGTGGAAATGTTTACGATTCTTTTCGTAATGGAGTGCTGATTTTTTTCTGATCATCACAGACATCAATAAGCTTTCACTGCTGATTATAATTATGGGCTATGGAATGGAGGCCTCATTAATAATATTCATGAGATATTAGTACCATGAAATATTTGATTAACTTTCAGAATTATAGATGGAAAACATTACTGCAAAATAAATTTTTGGTATACTTCTCCCGTATAAATATTCGTGTAAATAGAAATACTTAATTTAGTAATATTCTACCCGGCATCAACGCAATACATTATTATTCATGAAAAACGTTCAACAAAGACAGAAAAGATGGATCTGTCTTTCTCACAACTACAGAGACGCCACCAGTATAAAGAGCTATGATTCTCCCCACAATTATTCAATTCATATCCAAGCCGTAATCATTGTTGTTTGTCCCTCGCTATTAAGCATATTTTGGGAAGTAAACAGGGGTAGCAGTAGACAACACACATTTACTAACCCTAATAATCAGATATCCGTCGTCATTTGGGTTTGCTGAGTAATATACATGAGGGAGGGCGTTTTTCATCTAACGGATGAGTCCATAAGAGAGCACTAAATTACAGGTTGTTCTTATGGTGAGGTTGGGTGGGTTTCTGTCTGGTTCGGTTGGGGTCTGTCTGGGTGCAGTTTCTTCCCTCTGTGGCACACCTGTGGTGATGCTTCATCCCCCCTTGGGAGAGCGTTTTTGCATTATTTTAGTCGTCATGCTTGCATAAACAAACTTGACTTAATAGAGGTATCGTGTGTCCTTGTACCCGTTTCTGGAAATGAAAAGATGGTTTGTGTGGGAAGTGTTTTTCAAATATAAACTGGAGTTTTCTGAGAAAAATTGGAACACTAAAATTGAAAGATATTTCTTTGGAAATTAAAATTTGTTCGGCTGAATTGAGATTTACTTTAAATAATAGCATGATTTCTTTCTTAGTCTGTTTTTTTGTAGGAATAGAATATTCACCAACTAAGATGCCATCTATTCTATTATGCTTAATTTATTATCATTACGGGAGCATGTTTGAAAATTGTGGAGAAAGTCGTCCCTGATGAATCAGAAAATATGATAAACAATTTAGAAAGTGGAATATTCTCTGTGAAAGTTGGGGGCATTGCCTCCCTATGGAATCCACATAAATCCACAAATGTTAATTAATTGTGCAACCGTCTGTTTTCATCTAAAATATCGATAGGTATTAAAAACCCCTTGAGTTTTGAATTATGTATTTCTCCTATGACTAAACGTTTTCTTTATAATTCGGGATAAACTTGAAAATTCAAAAATCTTATTCACCTTATTTACTTTTTTGTAATGACTTCTGATTTCCTTCTAAGTACCAAAGATAAAAAAATTGAGATTGCCTTACTGAGAAACTTTTCATGCACCGTTTTTCCCAAAACAACCTTTAGTTGTGCAGCTCTTCATATCCTTATGACCTATGAAGTCTTATCTTCACATATGATAGCGCTTATAACATTTTAAGAATAATTTCATCCATTATGTGAAATCCATTCAAAATATTGCAATTTCGTTTCTGAAAAGACAATGCTCATTTCTTCCTAATAGTTTCTCATCTCGTAACACTCTTTGTATTTAACTCAAATCTATTTTATGCATATTATTATAATAACGCTTTCTCTTACTTTCCAAAACCCATCTCGGTTTCTCAAACTAATCACACTCAAAGTCTACAGAGAGCGTTTCAAACACCACATTTATTTCGAAAACCATTAAGGAGTCATTAAATTAACTTTCCGTCGAACTTCATCAAAACAGGTTCTTTAGACAAAAGACAAAACGCGAAATTCATGGAAAAACAAACAACAGCATCGACCCCGTCCTTTCATTCATCCATTTTCTTTCAGAGCAACTTTTCCATCCCTGGAAAATAATTGGCCAGAAATGAAAACCAACTAAAGCCCTCTTAAAAAGGTTTGCTTTGCATACAGGTGCACAAAGAGCACTTTTCGCACACACGCAAGGTTCTTTTTTTTTTCTCTAGAACCCGTTCTCAATGTGATTTTTAGTTTGGCGTGTCACCGTGAGAGATGAACCATTTTCTA
This sequence comes from Tetragnatha versicolor, assembly GCA_024610705.1. NCBI lineage: Eukaryota > Metazoa > Arthropoda > Arachnida > Araneae > Tetragnathidae > Tetragnatha > Tetragnatha versicolor. The sequence continues at coordinate 7,562,173 of JANDEH010000006.1, read as the reverse complement.
TAATGGAACGGACAGGCTGGTGTTTGTTTTGTGAGCAGTGGGACCATATGCGTTGACTCCCCCAATAGTCTAAGCGGTACAGCCCGGATTTTGGCGAAACACTGCACTTTTTGATGACGGTATGAAACTTGGTACAATGATTCTAGGGACCTAATAAATGAGTTTTCGATCAGGACCCAAAAAAAATTTCCCTTAGAATTGAAAATTTTTAACTTTTCATAAAATTTCAATTTTTGCGATTTACACGGTATATATCATACTTTTAATCATGTTTGGTGGTAAGTCTATACAATTCGAGGGCGTAGAGTACGATTCTGAGGTCAAAAGTTGTATTGGAGTGAATTTTATTGATTTTTTCTTAAAAATTAAAAATTTTAAAGTTAAATTCTTTTTAAAAATAGTCTTAAAACTTACTGATATTTTTGAACTTTCTACCACAGATGAAGACATAGATGTTTGTTCTAAATCTAAAATTTCTAAGCCTTATCTTTATTTTCAGCCGAGAAACGGGACTTAGAAGTTTGACAATTTTCAAAATGGCGGCCATATTTGATTTGGCGGTAGGCTAAGTCGTACCACTTGAACCCCTGCAAATATTGATCATGCTTTGAAACTTGGTACAGTTAATCTAGGGACCTAATAAATGAGTTTTCGATCAGGACCCAATAAAAATATCCCTTAGAGTTTAAAATTTTAAACTTTTTAAAAATTTTCAAATTTGGCTCCCTATTTGTGAATTATAATATTTTTTGTAACGTTTTGTGACGATTCTATACAATTTGATGTCGTAGAATATGATTTCAATGTCCAAACTGAAGTTAACGGGCTTAAAAATATTTTTTTTCCTTAAAAAAACCTAATTTTTTGGTCTATTATTACGATACATCTTGAAAGGCTGCAAATATTGATCATGCTTCAAAACTTGGTACGGTCCTTCTAGGGACCTAATAAATGAGTTTTCTATCAGGACCCAATAAAAATATCCCTTAGAATTTAAAATTTTAAACTTTTTAAAAATTTTCAAATTTGGCTCCCATTTGTGAATTATAATATTTTTAGTAACGTTTTGTGACGATTCTACACAATTTGAGGTCGTAGAAAACGATTTCAATGTCCAAACTGAAGTTAAGGGGTTTAAAAAGATTTTTTCCTTAAAAAACCTAATTTTTTGGTCTATTATAGCGATACAACTTAAAACGCTGCAGATAATTATCATGCTTTGAAACTTGGTACAGTCATTCTAGGGACATAATAAATGAGTATTCTATGGGGAGACAATAGAAATATATCTTAGAATTTAAAATGTTGAACTTTTTTAAAACTCAAATTGGGTTCTTTATTTAAGAAATATAATATTTTAGTTAGGTTTGTTGACGATTCTGTATAATTTAAGGGCGGCTGTAGAATACTATTCTAATTTGCAAACTGAAATTTAAGGTTCGAAAAAAAAACTTCTCATAAAAAACAATCCGAGGCGCAAACTCTATTGAGTGCACATGCATAAAAAATACCTTAATAGAGAAATGTTCTTTACGAAGTTTTATATGTATGTATTGAGACTTTCTGTATTCCTTGAAATTTCATAGTCCAGTGGTTGTTTTTTTTGTTATTATAGACTGTTGAATTAGAATAGGCGCCTGAAACAGGATCAAAATCGCTCAATAACGCCTAGTATAACGCTCATCACGCAACTTATTCAGTGACCGATTCTTTTACAGTATTTTATATTTTAACTACTTTAGGCTGCTTTGTCAGTGCAGAAGAAAAAATTTTCGATGATAATTATTACAGTAGTACAAGTTGTACATTCTTGTAATACATTTCGTCCTCTCAGGCGCCTTTTCTAAATGAATCGATTATAGTAAGTTTTATATGCTTCAAAAGTTTAGAATAATGCATTATCATAAAGAATTAAATTATTTTATACAACTTTTTTAAAAAGTATTCCTGAAATATCCTGGTACTATTACATCCAATTAATCTTGAAATTTTGCAGTCTACTGAACGTTGTTTTTTTACCAACATTTATGTTAATTAATGATGGGCCTCAAATATAAGGAAAATGGTCCAAATTTTGAGAATTTTAACTTCATTATATATGTTCTCGATCTAAGACTAATTAGAATCCTCTCAAAATTTTGTATATATCCCAAATTTCCCTAAAAATTTTAAATACTTGAGATAAAAATTGATACATATGTTATTTAACAAGAAAATCGCCAAAAAAATTTAGTATTTTTAAAAGTTAAAAATTTTAAATTCTAAGAGATATTTCTATTGTCTCCCCATAGAACACTCATTTATTATGTCCCTTCAATGACTGTACCAAGTTTCAAAGCATGATCAGTATTTGCAGCGTTTTAAGTTGTATCGCTATAATAGACCAAAAAATTAGGTTTTTTAAGGAAAAAAATCTTTTTTAAACCCGTTAACTTCAGTTTGGACATTGAAATCGTATTCTACGACCACAAATTTTATAGAATCGTCACAAAACGTTACTAAAAATATTATAATTCACAAATGGGAGCCAAATTTGAAAATTTTTAAAAAGTTTAAAATTTTAAATTCTAAGGGATATTTTTATTGGGTCCTGATCGAAAACTCATTTATTAGGTCCCTAGATTGACTGTACCAAGTTTCAAAGCATGATCAATATTTGCAGGGGTTCAAGTGGTACGACTTAGCCTACCGCCAAATCAAATATGGCCGCCATTTTGAAAATTGTCAAACTTCTAAGTCCCGTTTCTCGGCTGAAAATAAAGATAAAGCTTAGAAATTCTAGATTTAGAACAAAGATCTATGTCTTCATCTGTGGTAGAAAGTTCAAAAATATCAGTAAGTTTTAAGACTATTTTTTTAAAAGAATTAAACTTTAAAATTTTAAATTTTTAAGAAAAAATTAATAAAATTCACTCCAATACAACTTTTGACCTCAGAATCGTACTCTACGCCCTCGAATTGTATAGAATTACCACCAAACATGATTAAAAGTATGATATATACTGTGTAAATCGCAAAAATTGAAATTTTATAAAAAGTTAAAAATTTTAAATTCTAAGGGAGATTTTTTTTGGGTCCTGATCGAAAACACATTTATTAGGTCGCTAGAATCATTGTACCAAGTTTCATACCGTCATCAAAAAGTGCAGTGTTTCAAGTTGTACCGCTTAGACTACAAGCTCTTCTCGCACACACTGTGAAGTTTTTGAAAATATCCGGTTTCTGATGGTGGAGACAGAATGCATCTGGAAAAGTAAGAGAGTGCACAAATTAAGAGCCAGAAAGAAAAGATTCACACACAGAGAGAGAGAGAGCACTTTGGACAAGAGAAGTTTTGGGGTCACTTTTCGATTATACTCGTGTCCAAAAATTAAGAATAATTTTTTTATGACAACTATGGCACAATCTATTAGTTTCTGTTTCTGTAATGTTATTTTCTGCGTCCCAGGCATTAGTCGAAACAAACACATTTCAGTAGAGATGTAAAGGCTGGAAAAAACCGGGTTTATTCCCGGGAATAAACCCGGTTTTTTGGGATGGGAATTTTGAATATTCCCGTTTCGAGATTTTAGAGTGAAATTTTGGGAATTTTGATTATTTAGCTTTTTGTAAAAGGTAAGTGATTTCAAGTATTTTTCATGTGTCATAATACTCTTATATGTATAATTTTAAGGTTAATTTTAATTCTAAGCCTTGGATTTCGGTTTAAGCTAAAAACAGAGGTAAGCGATATAATATTATAAACCTCCTAAAATAATCTAAATAGTTTATAGAAAGAACTATCAATTACTAGTGTTTGATCATGTTTAAAATTGTCTTAAACTCCTCAAAAGTCCTAGAAAATAAAAACTGATGATGAAATATCGTTTTGTTTGTTTACGGTCAAAATTCCCAATATTCCCCTAAAATTCCCGGTTTATTCCCAAAAATCCCGGTTTTTTTCCCACCTCCCAAAAAATGTGGGAATTTTACATCTCTACATTTCAGGGCTTCAAATTATATGGTTACCGCCAATAATAAAGGACCCAAAAAGCTAAAATCCACCTAAAATGAAGATTGAGGATCTATCACTCAATCGACCGTGTTCTGTGCTATGTGATCAGAGGTTAACCACTAATCAAAGAAGGAATCGCCGACTCTGATTGGTGGAATTCTTCCTTAATTGTGGCTTAATCGCTGGTCAAAAAGCACAGCATACGGCTGAATATCGTCTAAAAATGACACTTAAAGATATTCCATGTACTTAAAATCATCCATGTAGCTCAGGAATATCATATCTTAACAAACGATAGGGAATATTTTTCTGCTGCCGTTCCGAATGTGTTAGGAACTTCCTTATAAATGGAGAGAGACTGAACTCCCCATAAACTACCATAAGGTTAATTTGATTCCAACCCTTATATTTCCACTCTTCTTAGAAGATCCTATGGAATGAATTTCATTGATGAGAAACTAAGATTTGAGCTATTATTTAAAAAATAAAATTATCCTTCAGTTTTGGACACGAGTGTAGTTGGGGAGACTCCTTGTGTACGCAAGTTTTCAGAGTTACTGTATTTTTTGTTAAAATAGAGAGTGGGTGAAAAGGAGTAAGAGAAAGAGTGAAAAGGGTGAATGGATGAACTTTTTCTCACATCATTTATCATTAATATGCATTTTTCTATGCAGGCAAAAGTATTTAAAAAGTTAATTGTAAATGAGTTTGAAAAAGCAATTAATAACATTCAGTGCAATAATTTGATTCAAAGTGCCGCATTTTGAAGAACTAACGTGCCTGTCAGTTACAGTTAATTACATAAAGAAAGTTGCATACCGAGAAGCATATTTCTTTGATCCCCTTGACATATTGCGGAAGCGAAGAAAATATCTCATACAGAATGAACTTCACGAGAAAACCAACTTCACTTGTGTGAAGTCATTGATAAATCACTTAAGTGGAGCTACGCCAAATTTGTGTTCGTTGATGGGGCCGCTGTCTATTATTACGTTCTGGCACATAGTAGATATGTTCTTCATAACTGTGTGCCAAATACACTACATACAATAAGGAGAGAAATATGCACTCCCTCTCTCTCTGTTGAAGAAGGTAAAGTAAGTTTTTAAATTGAATCGTCCATTTGAAAAGAGAAAGTCAAAAATCCAAGTTTTGAGAAAATTGAATTATATTGCATAAATAATGGAATATTTATTCCATTCTATAACAATCACATTTCTATTAGATATTTAGATATTTTTTAATAGTAAGGGAGACAGGGGATATTGATCCCCAATTCAGTTTTAAATTGTTTTTCTCTGTTGCAAATCATCAAATTTCAGAAATTTTTGACAAGAACAAGGGTATGCTATATCCCTCTCACCAAATAATATTTTTTATTGTAAATTAATCAAGTAATTTTCGGGAAGTAATTAAAAAATTTTTTTTCGAAGGGATCATGTATCCCTTGATGTGGGGAGACTTGAACCCACTTAGAAATTACATTAGATATTCATTATTTCAGCAATTCACCTATAAATATAGTTCACTAAATAATAGGGGAGAGTGTTGTACCTATGGACAAAAATCACGTTTGGATTTTTCCAAGACAGGTAAAATCATATTTTGACCATTTAAAATACTCAACCTATAGTCCAAACCTTTGTGAGAAGGGGATATTTTTTATTAGCTAAAATCTTCAAAATTGGATTTTTAATTCATTTTAATAACTTGACGAAATTTGTGTCCATAGGTACAACAACGTGCTCTCCCTATGGACAGACCCAGTTGTACCTGTGGACACCCTTAAAAAGAGAAGTTTTAGCTGAAAAAACCTAAAAATGAGCATTTTTATTGACGCATTACCTTTTAATAACCTATTTAAAGCCTTTTTAAAATTTTAAATATATTTTTTTAAAGTAATGTAGTTTTAGATCGTAAATGATCATTGAAACGAAGTTGAATGATAAAAGTCTTGATTTTTTACCAAAAACACATAAATCACAAAGGATTTTCAGATCAAAATTTAAGGTAATAGTTTCATCAATCATGCTGATTGATCTGATCACTTCACTGATAAAAAACAATTTGATCAACACTTAGTTGTGTAAGCATTTGGTGGTAATAACTTCCCCAAATCTTCTTCAGTGGAAATTTAAAGTTTATTTTAATCATCATACTCTTAAATGCGATAGGGTGCTTTAGATTTTACACCTTGATTTTACACCATATTTTACACTAAATGTCAAGTAGAATCAATTTTAAAAAGTAGATTAGATCACAAAATATTTTATTTTTCATCTAAAAATCACTTGAAAATAATCGCCGAAAAATATATTACCATTTAGAATTAATTTAACATGCATTAAAATGTATTCACTTAAATGAAACCTGATTCTAAAACGCCGATTAGCTACAGACACCCACAAAAACGTGTCCGTAGGTACAACACTTATGGTGTCCGAAGGTACAGCATCAAGTGTCTTTGCATTCAAAATTCTACAAAACATAAAAGAATTGAGGTCTGACGATTTCTAATATCAAAACTAAAAAGTCACAATCTCGGGGATTCACCCCATGTATCCCATTTTATCATACCATAATTATAGGGGAAGAAAAGAATTAATGTAGTGATGCACTAAAAAAAACTTTGAGCATCTAAAAACAGTAAATTTATTTTATAAAATTTAAATAATATTTTAAAGAGCTGATTTCACGTTAGCATTTAGATCTTTTCCAGTGATCTTTAATCTTTCAGTGTTTTAGATCTTTATCCAGTGTCTTTATATATATATTTTTTTTTCGAGGTGTGTTAGTGTGTTTATATCATTCATTTTAAATTGGGTTGTATTTTGTGTGGAGCCATATGATTATTGTAATTTTCTGGGCTGTCCTCTTGCCAAATTACTTATTTTTGTATTTTTACATTTATGTACTTAATTTTTTTCTCTCTTTTTTTCTTTATATATAAGTGTTTCATAGTAAATTTTTGTTTCACTTGGAAGGGCCAATTTGGCCCCTTAGTGAGCAATATGTTTTTTTTCTTTTTACTATTTCCTTTCCTTTTAATGTTTTGTATTTTGTAAATGTTTCAGAAATAAATTATTATTATTATTATTATTTCCTTTCCTTCCTTTCCATTTAGATAGCATCTATTTACATTCAAAATCGACCCCAAATTCAATTGTACATATTTTCCCGAATTTTAAAATGAGGTGGCTGAAGGTACAACCGTCCGTAGGTACAACACTCTCCCCTATTTGTTAAAAATATTAATTCTGATTTTTTTCTTAGTTGTAATAACAATAGGAACATAAAAATAGGATTTTTGCTTTTAAATCCACCTTGCAATTTGTAAAAAATTATGTTAGTTTTACAAACGTGTTATGTTTTTGATAAGTCTTTTGCTCTCTTAACAAGTCTTTGTAATAAGTAATTAGTCTTTGATAAGTCTTGCACATACACAATATATTTTATAAATAAAATTAAGTTTTTTAAAATTAGTAGTACTATTAGAGGAAGCTAAAATTACAACAAATAATACACTACACAACACTACAGTTTATATTATTTATTAATTAATAGAAAAACAAAAAAAATAATAATTTAATGGTATACTTTATACCTGGGATCATGTATCCCTTGAAAAAAGGGATCACAAGTACCCAGTATCCCTAATAGTAATACAAAATATAGTACTACAAACATTCATTTTTAATAATTATGAATCGAAGGTTGTTCACTGAACAAATTACTCAATTATTAAAGACAGTCTATACTTTAAAATTACATTTAATTTGATTTTCTAAGTTGCATAGAACAACTACTATAGAAATTAACATACTTGCCTTTTGAAAAAGTTTTCCTTGCCACATTCAGACAATCATTTCTTGAACTAAAACAAAAAGACTGAAAAAAGACCAAGTGTTGCTAGTTTTTGTGTATTTAACTTAAAATCGAATCAAAGATCTTCTAATTGATTTTGGTATGTTTTCGGCTACGGGAGATTAAGTATCCCTACAGATAAAGTATCCCCAGTCTCCCCTACAGATTAAGAGAAATCATTATGCCTGTTCAAAACTTTAGTAGAGAGTCTGAAATGTTATAAACTTGTTTCTTTTTTTTCACGAAATTTCGTTAAGGAATGTCTAGGAAGTATGATTCATTGATTAAAAATTTAATTTTATTTTTGTTTAATTTTTAGCACAATAGTAAACATTCGAATAACTTAAAAATTATACTGAAAATTAAAATGAACCTGAGTCATAAAATCAAGTTAATTATTGTTAATAGAGCCGAAATCCAGAGTTTAATAAACAAATTAAACTAAAACATTTTCACCTTACCTTCTGTATAAGAAATGTGAGTAAAATTGCCGTCTAAAATCATTATTGGTTTTAACAATAAATTCATTTAATAGTAGTACAATTTTAAATGGTCAATAGTTTTGAATTATTTCAAACTCTTATAGTTATATATTTATAAAATATTATAGTTTTGGAACATTATATTACATCATTGATAAAAGCAGTTATTTTTTGGATAAATCTTGGGGGAAAAGCTCGATTGGTTCAAAAGCATGCAGTTTCTAACTCTAAGATCGTTTTGGTAATTTCAAATAATTCATAAAGACAAATTGTAAGTTATTTTCATGTCATCACTATAAAAATAATCCCTCGAGTCGTCTCTTCGTATTTTAATGACAGGGCGGAGATCGTTAACTCATACCACCTATTCCAATCCAGACACGGGAAATATTTTGACCATAAAAATACACTCTAAGACTGTCATTTTCTTCCTGTGGAAATATTTCCCACCACAGTTCTCTTGTGGGGCCTCTTGTAATGACTTATTTCACCACGAAACGTCCTATAATGTCTCTTTCTAGTAGTTCATTGTCCAATCTATTGCTCTTTAAATCTGGAACATGAACTTGTAAATACATTCTTAATAATGACAGAAAACCACTGTTAAAATATTTTATAATTAATTCATTTGTGCAAAAAGGATCAGCTATAAGTGCAATAAATATAACAGATTGATATTTTCTGATTATTTTGGAGAAGGAATAAACTGTAAATAAGGTGAAATAAAATGTTCTCCATTTTTAAGGAAGGACAATTAAATATTCAATAAATCCTTTTATTTACACTGCTTAAAGAAATTAATTATGAACTTTTGTATAAATTAATAATATCTTTTGAATTAAAAACAATTTTCAATTCTATTTGTTGACTGAATTTTCAATAGAGCAATAAAACTAATTACAAATGAGTACAACCTGAATTGCACTCCCCTAGAAAGACATAAAGGGAGAAAAAGAGAAGCTTTATCTCCTTAATATAAATAAAGTCATAGTCTTTTTCTTGGATGGGGGAAAATGACAAGAACAAAAAAATACCATGAGAGTTTAGATTATACTCTCCATTTCATAAATTTATATGATTCCTTAAAAAAAAGTTAAGTTGTTTGTGTAGTCTAAATTATGATTATTGAAAGTTGATTAAGTCAATGAAAAACTTTTCTGGTAGCACATAAGATCATTCTTGAAAATTCATTCTCACAATGAACTCTGATCAAAGGGTGCTCCTACTGCTAAACCAACGATAGTAAAAGGGTCACGTGATTTTGACAACGCTGGAATTAGTATATGGGAGGGGAGACTGGTGGAAGTTGAGGGACAGTTGAACGAAAGAGGAAGAGACATTTGCTTGTATATAGAAGCAAGACCCCAACTATCACCGGTTACCCAACTATCGGCCGTGCAAAGTCTGTAAAAATCACGTGACCCTTTTACTATCGTTGGCTGAGCAGTAAGTGTATCTTTAAGGGAGGTCAGGGAGAATGCTCCACCAATTTATTCAGAGTTTTCCCAAATTTTTTGGACCTATTAGGAGCAGCTCGTCCCTCAAAACTTCACTTGCCCCCGCATGGTCTTCCTTCTAAATCTGGTAACGCTGGAAAAATACAAATCAGAAAGAGTTTTAGAATTGCTTGACCTACATTCAAAAAAGCTCAAGTCATAAAAACCCCATCAAAACCATAAATCCGCCAAACCCTGAATCCATCACACCAGGGATCATAACGACACCATCTCTTCTCCAGCTGAGAGAAGATCAGAAGAAAAACCCTCACACGCGGCCCAGAAGACCCTAGCTGAGAGGGGCCCACTCTGCTGTTGTAGACGGATAGATGAGAGCTATATTTACACTCCTCAGATGCTTCATTACGGACCAGGGCATCTGCTGTAAAGAGGCAATAAGGCAACACTTTGGGATGATGAACAAGGTCTGAGGCAGTTTCTTCGCCGGAGCTGTTGCTACGTTTATTTATTTTGATGCCCTGGAGGGTTGAGATGATGTATATTTCGTGTTGGGGGTGTCACGTGATTCTGGTGGTGTTATTACCATGCCTTCTGGCGGGAGGGATTCTTTTTTTTTGTGTTTGTCTGGTGAGTTCGTTATGCTGATTGAGAAGGTGAAAGGATTTTTTTGTGGGGTGGAAATATAATTTCCGAGGAGATTTGTTGGCATTAATTAATAGGGATTTAATGATTGTTTGACAAATTTTGAAGCAGTATTACTTAATTCAGTAATTTTAAAAGTTTTAATTGCACCTATTTTAGAGGAGTGATATATAATTTCCTTACTTCTTTTGACACAAAATATCCTGTAAAAACAATGTGTTTCATTAGATAAAATTTTTAGGTAAAATGTTTTCGAGGAGGGTGTATGAATTAAAACTTACAACTTAAATATTTGGTTCTTTAGAATTAGCCGGGTGCAAGTGCCAAATTTTCTAAAAAGTAGCTGTAAATATATCCAAATATCGAAATAAAAACAATTTCAATAAATCAACTAGCAGTGTGTTGCTTTTAAATTTTTAAATGCATTTAAGTGAAATTTGTAAAACGTTGCCATTAAAGTCTAAATGGGATTTGCTCCCGGCTAATTATAAAGAACCGATATCTTCTTGTGTTTTTTTTAGTAAAAATGTACTTGGAGGGTCCCAATTTATAAGAAAAATTCTACCTAAATCGACAGTTATTCGTGTATATTCTAGTTAAATTACGTAATAGAAATATGTATCACGGAGTTAAGAGTTGTTTTGTAAAGTATAATAAATACCTTAAAATATGTAAAATAATAATTAGGGTATTGAAAACTTAGATTAAATCGTTGTGTTCCTAATATAATTATATTATGTTATATTTTATTGTTTATAATTTTGTTTTCTGTTTTCATCTCTCTATATTAAAAAAAAGTTACTGTCACCGCCGCCGCCGCTGCCGCCGCCGCTGCCGCTGTTTCAGAAAATTTAATTTTTCGACTCTTTGAACTCTCATATCGCAAAAACTACTTGATAGAAATTTATGAAATTTGAAACATTTGTAGAGGAATATTTGGGGCACATTCTCGAACAAAAAGCTAACTGATGTGGTAATTAGTACTGGGGTATTTTTAAGGTTAAAGTTGAAGTTTTTCTTTTTTAGCCGCGTAATCCAGTTCAGCGAAATCTGTTAGCAGCAGAACTATGATTTTTTGCAACCTAATACTCTGAAGTATGAAGATGTGCACTACGTCGCCCTTTTTTCGAATTTCGAATTTGGTTTAGAGTAATTAATTTTTTAATTTTCGAAATTTTTGACACTTTTTTGTTTTTTTCTATTTAAAATGAAAAGTAATCACGGTATCAATATGATTTTTTAAACACTTATATTCTTATTTTTTAGAAAGAGATTGGTGTTTAATTCTTTAAAAAATTCTAAATAGTTTTGGAATTATTAAGCATCAAAGTTTAATTTTTTTCATAGTTTTAGTAGGTCTTTATCAGACGTGTTTAATGTTTTTAAATTTTACATTTGCCTGTTCACTAGATTGTCACGAGCACGGATATTTAAATTTAAAAGTTTTGAGGTGCACATTTTTGCTCTAAGTTTGCTAGCGATATTGTATAGACATGGTTAATAATCTTTTAAAGATACTTCGATATTTTTTGAACTACTAGACAAATAAATAATTTAGCTTTTTTGAGTGTTATTTGTGCCGATGAAAGGAAGAGGATTTTCGGGAAGTTTGTTTTACTCTGCTAAAGATCGATTGCAGATATTACAGATCGCGAAGCGATCTATAAAGAGCTGCATAGTAGTTATGGGTGTTGGTGAGCATAAGCAAGCTGGGGGCGGTAGCCCCCTATCCATTAAATTATTGATAATTTAAAAAGGAATATTTCATTAAGAGTTTTATTTTGATATTTTCGTGTTAATTATCCGAATTAAATTATTAAAAAGTATGAGAGATAAAAAGTTTCGATATTAAATGATCATTAACTATACTCTGTTCATTTAGAATTAGCGCCTGAGACGTAATGTATTAGAAGCAGTTATTATTCCAATTATCGTCGAAAAAATTTAATTCTGCAATGACAAGGCAGCCTAAGAAGAAGTAGTTAAAATACTGTAAAAACAGTCGGTCACTGAAGTTATCTGATAAGGGTTATTTAGCATTATTGAGCGTTTTTGATCCTCTTTCAGGTGCCTATTCTAAATGAACAGACTATAAGCAGACAAGTTCCAGGTTGTACTGGATAGTTGAGATGAAGCAAGCGAGCTCTGCTCGCTAAGATCGCGAAGCGATCTTCAAAGAACTGCGAAGCAGTTCCGGGGGTTGGTGAGCGATAGCGAGCAGGGGGCAGAGCCCCCTAGTTTTCTAAATTATTATTAAGATGTGTCTAAATAATATTAATGCCTGAGGGTTTTTTTATGCAAATGATGAATATAAAAGTAGTTTGAAGCGTTTTTTTCTTTTTTAAATTAGCAGTGATTGTTTAGAAATTAAAACTGGATTTAGAAAAATTGTTACATGGAGAAGTTTTTAATTATAAAATAAACGCTTAGAAATTAAATTTGATTTAGAATTCTAAAACCTCCCTATAATATTAGTTGACACAGGGTAAACACAAAAGCAAAATAATTTATATTCTTTAATATTTTATTAGATTAATGTATCAAAAATCATTACCTAAACAGCAATTATTTTCATGTTGTTATACATGGCATTGCATGAAATTTTAGTTTCTATTTCTGGATTAAGATTAATCATTGGTTTGTGTGATATAATTTTCTTAAAAGACCTGCGTTAAATGTTTACTCAAACATCTGATATAATATTTTACTTCCGGGTTAGCTGATTTTGCTTCTATCTATACTATAAACGTTATAAAAGTAAACTTATTAAAACAGAGTTTGTTTGGAAAGATGAAAATTAAAAAAGTATGAATTGAAATCCGTGGGAAAGTAAATACGACTGTCGTGAGAAAAATGTGAAATTATATGGTTTAAATGGGAGTTCCGGCTGTTATAAAATATTTTTCTCGTAGTTAATTTTTTTAATACTATGCATGCATGAAACCTGCTTGAAGAATATGTAATGCTGTTTTCGTCTTAGTAACTGGTCTGATGACCTTAGAAGAAATAAACTCGTGATTGAATGTAGTTAATCTCGTTTGATTATTGTGGAACATTTAAAATAAACCCCTAATATTTTTCTTTGACCATGAAATCAATTTTTCAGTCCGTGGATTCCTTCCTAATTTTCGGCTTAAAATTGTAATATTTACGACAATCCTTTCTACTCTTATCGAATTGTCGACATTGTGTAATTAAGGTATGAACCGAGTAAATAGTAAAATGATGGTTATTTTATTCTTAAAGAATGGGTAAACTAAGGATGGGTAGTAAACACTTTATGGAAAAACTAGATTGATATGGTACGTGATTTATTGTAACCTTATATTGATAGGTCTAATTGATATTATTAATCCTTCTATTGTATTGAAAATCCTTCAGTCAGCTCAGCATAGCTGATTGTTTTAGTAGACAAGAAAGAAACATGGCTGGAGCGGTTACATTCTATGGTTTTCTTGATCCTAGTTTTGAGTTTCCGGATAGTGTAGTAACGGAGGAATTACCCATCGGGTTAGTTCAATCAATGGCAAGAAGCCTATGCAGTTCCTATTATATTGAGAGGTTGAGGTTGAGACGCAAAGTAAAAGTGGAACCGAACTGGTTTTGAAATGGAGTCCGGAAAAAGATCACCCCTCTCTAAAATCCCTTTCTACTTTCTATGGGAAATATCCACTGAGGTGTAAATGCCAACCCACTCGCTTTGTTGTCCACTACTACCTCCCCATCAAAGTTGAAAGGACAAGATTCCAATCCATGATCCAACCCCTTTTACCATGAAGTTTCCCTCACTTTTTCCAGGTAGGGGCTTCGGGATCCCACACAGGTAGAAATCGGTGGAGAAATAGCTTCGATACCTGTGGCCCTACGGGGGACTTACGGAATGCGGACAGGAAGTGGCAGAAAAGTGCATTACTTACCATTATTGCGACACCTAGATAACGGCAAGACGACGACAGCTTACCTACCCATTTCGGAGTCCCTTCTCGATGGATGCTCTTTACCTGAGAAGTGTTTCAGGAGGTAAATGGGGAAGGATGGTGGGTTTTCGAAGTAATCGCTGAGAGCCATCTAGCGTGGTCGCCTGTTTGATGGTCAGGTATTGTTTATCGTCCACCTTTTGGACGCCAGCCGGACGGTATTGGCAGGTTTTGAGGGTTGTTTTATGGTTGTTTGGATGGGAATTGAGATTCAGAAATGTTTTGTGCGTTCCTTTCATTGTTTTGGGCTGTCTGAAAGGCGACGTCATGTTTTTGTTGAGCTGTAAGTGTGGAACTTGTTTAAAATGTTTTTTTTCTACCTCCTATTATTTCTGCGTCTTCATTCACTAATCCATCAAACTTTTTTATAATTATCTCCCATTATACACTACTAAAACTGCATAGGCAATAATTTAACTATTCTGTGTTGTGTGGGGTGTTAACTTTGTTAATGTGAAATTTATTTTACATTAAAATTTGGGAATGTAGTAAATATAATCCTGAATAATAGAACATGCATAAAATTTGTTCTGATTTAGTTCTATTTTATTGATCTGTCTCTTTAGTCTTTGTATTGTTTGGTTGATTGAATTCAACGGGGCTATAGTAGTATACTCTAATCTGAAAAAATGATAACAAATGCTTTTTTGGTTTAACAAACTCTGGAGAAAAACTTTGGATAAAAATTTTTGCATCAAAACAAAAAATAAACAACCAACAAAACTTCAAAAAAATAAACACTACTTAACCATTTCATACTTTTACGAGTAAAATGCGAAGGGTTCTTTTTAAACCATAACATCTTATATTTGTATTAAATTTAAAATGTTAACTACAGTAAATATTATTTTTCCAAATCTGAGATAAGTTTTAAAAGAAAACTTATGTGTCCATCCCACTACAATTCTTTGCCAAACAAATATTTTCCCTTACTGTGGGAAGGATCTTCAAATTAAGGTGAGAAAAGATGAAGGATCACTGAAACCACTTCGAGATGATTGAGTACTACCCTTTTATCTACTTCTTCAGAGCCGTCTGTGTTTTTCGAGTTTTTGAAACACTTCCAGAAGGAAAACTTTGTTTTCAACAAAAATAACATTTCTGAGTGAGACGTTGTGGTGTTGAAAATGGTATGAATTAAGGTTCAATCCTCCTTAAAAGCCAAAACAAGACGAAATTTTAATTGCTACAAGATTCAAAGCTGAATAGATTTTTCGACAAATTTCGAAAGTATAAGTTTTAAAATTTTGCTCTTCATAATATTAAATCATCATTTATTAAAATTTGAATCTTAAATAACAACAGACATCTTGGGAAAATAATTTTGAAAGAAAATTATGCGTCATAAAACTCAATAACACTTTTAGCAAACTAAGATTGTCTGGTTTAAGAACTAAGAGAAATAAGTTCTACTAGTCTGGAACTAAGCTAGAATCCGTCCTTTTGATATAGCAGTTCCATATTTTCTCTATTTGTGAAACAAGAAATATTTTTTTAAATATTCGAACATTTTTTTTAGTTTTTAGATTTGTGTAATCAAAAAATTATTGAATTATATATCTCCATTACTTTTTGGTCCAAAGCAATGTATGAGGATTATCATCTCTTTTGAACTTCATTACAAAATACTTCCAAACTTTCTTATCTTCTCCACTCCAAACTGTCTTGATATTTGCAAAGACTTTTAGTGACTAAAAGACTTTTTTTACACTTTTCAACTAAATTGAAAGAATTTCATGTGTGAAATCTTTTTTGCTTAAGATTTTCAAAGTTATGTTTCATTGCTTAAGATTTTATATCATATTTTACAAAAATGCAAAGTAGAATAAAAATTTTTAAAAAGTAGTTTAGATCACAAAATATTAGATTTTTTATCTAAAATCACTTGAAAACAATCGCCGACAAAGAGATAACCATTTATAATTAATTTAGGATGCATTAAAATGTATACACTTTAATGAAACCTGATTCAAGAACGCCGATTAGCTACAAACACCCACAAGAACGTATCCGTAGGTACAACACTTATGGTGTCCGAAGGTACAACACCAGGTGTTTTTGCATTTAAAATTCTATAAAAAAAATTAAAGAATTGAGATCTGAAGATTTCTAATATCAAAAATAAAAGTTAAAATCTCGGGGATTCGCCCCTTATATCCCATTTTATCGTGTCATAATTATTAAAGGGGAAGAAAAATATTAATGTAGTGATGCACTAAAAAAAATCTTTAAGCACCTAAAAACCGTAAATTTATTATATAAAATTTAAATATTATTTTAAAGAGCTGATTTCACGTTAGCATCTAGATAACATCTGTTAACATTCTAATTCAACCACAAATTCAAATTTCCATCATTTCCCGAATTTAAAAAAGCGGTGGCTGAAGGTACAACCGTCCTTAATTACAGCACTTTCCCCTAGAGATAACGTATCATACTAAAATGATTGACATCAAGAAATTTTCTACTGCCCAAACTTTTTAAAATTGACAAAAAAATCAACACATTTTGGAATAACCTTACCTTTTTGATATCGTAAAAACATTTTCTTTACAAAAACCAACTCTAAACCCGACTCCATTTAAATCTCACTCGACAAAGAAACCCTCTTTAATTTGACTAACGCAATCAAAACATCTCTCACCATAAGCACACTTACCACACATAAACATTTACACCAAAGACCCCCGCTTAATGAACGATTTCATTGTGTTACTCCATCAGAAAGAACCATCAAGACAAAAAAAAGAGCAGTGACGAGAGGGTCCAAAGAACTGCGCCCTCCATTTTTTGATATCAAAAGGGTCTTCGGCAAGCGATCTGAGGAAGCTCCATCCTTCTGAAAGGGTGCCGAACGGGCATGAATGGAACACTGTCGTGTTTTGACACCGTTCCGTGTCTCAAAGACGAGCGTGTTGATGGTTGGTTGATTGGAGTAGGCGATGACTGTTAATGAGAGATCGTTTCCGATATATTCTGTAGGTTTTTTTATAATAATAGCTGTCTGTTTTTAATCTATAGAAGGAGGATTTAGCAAGGAACACAATTGGGAAAGTGCTCTGTCATCAAAGATGTGTCATTTCACCAACTATACTCCGTTCATTTTGAATAGGTTGGTGCCTGAGAAATAGCTTTCCCCCTCGGTAAAAGCGTAACCATGGTTACGCTCTTCGCGCAGCCAATAGTAAGCCGCCTTCGCCACTTTGACGTTGATAGTTGCCATGGTTACCGATTCAGTGGTGGGGGAAAGTAATATACTCAGGCACCAATTAAAAATGAATAGAGTATAAAGACACCTGTTTAGGTCATTGGTTTTTGTAGACAAAAACTTCAACTCATTGATGAAATCACTCAGATGGATTGAACAATAAACTAAATAGAATCTTTTAATGATATTTTCCGAAATTTTTGGCGGGAGTGCCGGGTGACTGTCAAAAAGTATCTGCAGGCCGGATAAATCCAAAATTTCATTATGTCTGTGTGAGGAACAACGCTGAAATTTTAGTCATCACGAAGTGATGAAAAGTTTTCATACTGAGGCTCAGTTGTGGTTATTTAAAAGGTCAAAGAAAGTTAACGAATATACAAGAAGTTGTATAATTTACTAAGCAGAATGTGAGTAATCCTTTGAAGAGCTGGATTTGAAAATCTTTGATGAGCTGGATTTGTTTGCCAGTCTTTGGTTTTAATGTGCTTGAGCAGTTAATATTATGTTTAAATATTTTTTAAATGAATAGTTTTCTATTATTCGTTTTATGACCATACATTCAATAGTATGCTCAATATGCTAATATCAATAATATGCTCAGGCTCCCTGATTTATTTACATCATTGGGAGGAAAACATGGAAAAGAAAATACGGACACTCTAAAAATGTTTTAGGGTGAAAGTTAATTAGTCAGTAGATATTGATAGTCGACATCAACACTTCAGTTACTACTTCTAATTTTTTTTAGCATCCGAACCTTTGACTTTTCTAGGCCAGAAAACTAAGGATCGGTCATGCGTACATGCGCGTACGAGGAGAGACGAAATGTACAATCAACCATCATCCCTCATTTTGCCTCCGATTCAATCTGGCACCGACCAACTGTTGCCGTCCATTGAAGGCGGCCGATTGGAGAAGAAAGAGAGGAACCATTGTAGCGGCCTTGCCGACGTTTAATTTATTACGGCTTGAAGAACATATCTAGCGCCTGCGTCAGTCCTGCCAGGAACTTAAAAATAAACCCGACTACAAAGGTCCCTCTCCACTCCCTGTGTTCTTTCGAGTTTTTTTTTCAGGGTTGGAGATGTGTCGCATTCGAAGAGATGGTTTTGGACAGATGGATTTTATTGGTAGTCGGAGTGGCTATTAGGACATCTAGGAAGGTCTTTGATGTGTTTATCAAAACTATTCTTTAACGGTCTATCAACGAAATGCCAGTAACTACACCTTTCCAAGGATAAATTAAGAGATCCGTCACAGCTTTTAAATATTGCATTAAAATACTAAGGTACGTCGAACCGCACTTATTTCAGCGGACCAAATCGTAATAGTGCGGAAAACTTGCCTACCCATAACAGTAACTCGTGTGTGAAATTTTAGCCCCATCAAATAATATCTTCTGTTCTGAACCTCGGCCTTAAGTTTTGAATTTTTACCAAAAATTTGCTATTTTGCAATATTTCTTACAGTTCTGGGGCTTTCTGATGCACAGATTTTTTTCAGGAGGTGTGGTAGATGTCTAGGGGGATTATTCCGTGAACCCCATCCTCATTTCCACTTTTCCCCCTACTCGAGCGGGGGTTTTGTGAGCGAGCACGCTGCTGGTAATGTTTGCTTTCCCTCCAAACGCCAACGCTGCGCCCGCCTTCGTAGCCCCTTTTGTGCATCAGAACCCTACATAAACCAATTATTTTCATGAAAGTGACCCATAACCCATCATTGAGGGGAATCTTTCCATCAGGTTCCATGTATTTATTATTTTTTTAATTTACTTTAATTCCTATTTTACAAACAAGTTTTTTTTACAATCTACTTTTTAGCAAGCTGAAACTGCCAGTAAAATGTCGATGGGAATGTATTGCGTCTAAATAGTGGAAGTTATGCAGTCATATTTCATCTGCAGGGAACCTCTTTCCTTTAAGAAAAGTGGAAATGAGGATGGGGTTCACGGAATAATCCCCCTAGACATCTACCACACCTCCTGAAAAAAATCTGTGCATCAGAAGGCCCCAGAACTGTAAGAAATATTGCAAAATAGCAAATTTTTGGTAAAAATTCAAAACTTAAGGCCAAGGATATTATTTGATGGGGCTAAAATTTCACACACGAGTTACTGTTATGGGTAGGCAAGTTTTCCGCACTATTAAGATTTGGTCCGCTGAAATAAGTGCGGTTCGACGTACCTTATTAAAACACCCAATTTTTTATTTCTGACTAGAAATTCTTCAGTGCTTTTCCGCAAGAGGGGAACTTGTGTAACATTTTTGATTGCTTCATGTTATCATGTTTTATTAGTTTATTTTAGAAAAAGAATGGATGCATTGCATACCTAAAAAAAGTTTTCTTTTGTATTCTAAAATAGACCAATAGACCCTTTTCCTGTGTTCCCAAATCAACTTTAGTTATTTTAGGCCTTGTGAAAATTATTTCCTATTACTATTTTTTTGAATTGAGACTACATTTCTTTCTTTCTTCTCAATAAAAAATAAAAGGGCTTTGATATATCTTAAAATTAAAGATAAAAATTGTTTTATCTTAGCAAATATGTATAAATAAATAATAATAACATTGTGTTACTTTGTAATGATTAAATTATCTATTCATAGAATTGATGTTACGTTTTACATTTTTTCTTAAGCAACTCCCACTAAATACTCAATTTAAAAAAAATTATTAAAATATCCATAAATTTAAATTTTAAGATATCCATTTAATTACTATCCTCTCGTCACATTTTAAACGATATCCATAATTGCATTAAAATATATTTGAATCCAATGAGAATCACCTTAAATCATTAAATAATAATGCAAATATATAAGTTATTGATAGAAAGAAAACCCTTTTGTTTAAAGCTAACTACCAATGGATTATAGTCATTTATTGAAACAACTACTTTAAAACTCCAATAATTGCCATAAAAGTAGAACTACCAAATTAATAATTACATTATTATCTAAGTTACAAAGGACTTTCCTGAAACTGACTGACATAATCAAGGGTTATTTTTCACATATTTTACTAGTATAACCTGATTTATGAAATGCACTTTCAATACTTTCCTATTGCTAATAACATTCAAACAATAATATACATATTTTTTCCTATACCTGGCAACCTATAACAAAACTAACCACGTCTTTGTGAATTTCCCACTTAATGACATCCCAATCGAGCTAAATTGTAAAATAATTACACCTATAAAGAGCAAACTTAAAGCTGTTTGTCTATGGCAGCACTTAACCGTCAAAAGCAAAGAATACCAATAACCAGAACTCTTGCAAGCTTTTGCACTAATTAAAGATTTTCCATTAAGCAATTAAGTAAATGTCACTTATGATGGATAACAGCCGATGGGACTGAAAAAAAATAACGACTGGTGTTAGTCGCAGTAAAATGTAGGGGAACTAATTCGAAATTAACATTCCTGGGGAAATCAAAGAAATATGTTTCAAGTTTTTTTCGGTTGTAGGGAACCCTTAATTGACTCAGTTGCGTGTTTCTCAGAGGCGATTGAATCCTGCATTGAGATTGTCTTTAACGAGGCTGAGAACTGATGTTTTGAAGAGTCAAGGCATTAATAGACTAATACTGACGGTTATTGCGTTTTGGATTGGATAAGAGAAAAGGTAATGCTTTAAAAGAGGGATAAAGATGTATTCTTTGGCTGTTAATAAGTCTCTTAAATTTAGTTTCAATTATTATGGGATACCTCGTAACATTTTAAGCATGGTATGTAAAAAGGCGTTATCAAATATGATGTTGCAAGAAGATATTGAGAGGTAACATTAGTTTCTCATAAACATAACATTAAGTGATTTGTTAGACACAATTGCAAGGTGGTCTCAATATTTTAATGAATTATTTATGAAATTATTTCTTTAGAAAATTGAGACCTTAAGAATAAACCACCAATCACATCAAACATCGATTTTTTTTAGCAGTTCAAGGAACCTAAAGGATTTATTGATGGAGGAGGTAAAACCTTTTAATCCCTAGATGAAAGAAAGCACCATGGATTCACCCCCTTCAAGTAAAGTCTAAAACGCATCTCTTTCTTTTAGTGTCTTCGTGTTACAACTTTTCTATTTTAAGTAAGCCTCATTTCGTCTCATTTTAGAGTACATTAAACTTTAAAATTTGTGATTTTTATTTTTATGAAAATCAATACAAAAATGGGTTTAATCAATACTATTATGGGTTTATGTTACCGATATTTTCTTGGTTATCTTGATATCTATTTCATGTTTCATTAGGTCATTAGTCTGGAAAATATTGAATCGATAGAAGCGTCCAGTAAAATATCCGTGGCTTTCTTCACTGCTCCATCCAAGTCTGCCTAAATAAAAGCAAGTTTCAGAAATTACGCATTAAAGTTTGATTCACGTTCTTTAAATACATACTTCCAAAAGAACATTCACCAATATCTACAGACATTTCTCAAACCGCGATATCATCTCGCCGCATCCATCTTGTCCATCCGAAAACTGGAGATGAAATCTATATAGCGGATGAAAAGAGAGGGATTTATAGTATCTATCTCAATGCTGGAAATAAAAGGAGCAAAATGCTACAACTTTCTTCTCGTTTCCTGTTTCGAAATGGGTTTACGAGCTTGACCCTGCCTTATCTGCGAGTGGTAAAGGGTGGAACGTATCAAATCTCTCCAGAAATTAAGTGCTTTTTGGAGAGATTCAATTTATGGATCACAGAAACTCGGAGCCGCCTGCCGTCTAGCTGTAATTGTTGGGCTTTGATTTGTGGGTTTTTTACACCCGCTTGTTGTTTCTGGGATGTTGTTTGGTTTTATGAATTCGGGGGATGCATAACGGTCTTGCGAAAACTGGATAAGTTTAATCACTAACCCCCTCGAAAGAAAAGCTCGAAACTGTGACGTGTGCGATAGTTTTGACGTTACTTTTGATCAATCTCTGATAACAACTAAACTTCTCTCTGAATGAAATTAATATTAAAATTCATTCTAATGAAGCATTTGAAGTTCTTTTTGCAGGGTGTTTTTTAATTAAATGGACAATTCCTGCATTTCTTATTTGAAAGAAATGGTTGAAAAAGAAATTATGTCGCAAAATTTTTTTGATTTTGATACAATTAATTTCTTTATTTTTTGAAACTTTTTTAATGCTGATTTTTGAATTTAAAATAATTTGTTTTAAAGTTTTAACATTTCGCAGTTAAATAAATAATTATTTATGTATGGTCAATTCCACGCGAAAGTGGACATGAGAATATTTTTAAAATTTCATTTAAATAAATGTTTCAAATGTTTTTTGGTTCTTACCGATAGACACTGACCAAATTTAAAAAAAAATAACAAAATAAATTAAATATTTTGAGTTCATATAGTTTTTATAGTTAATTACTTTGACTAAAATTGAAAATGAAATATCGATATATATGTCACTTTGTCATGTCTGTCACAATTTTAAAAATTATTATAGAAAAATCTTCCATAAAATTTGGAAATTTCAGTGTTTTTTTACTGAACTTCACCTTTATTTTAAGTGTCCTTTTCGTGTCATGCCTGTCACGGCGTATTTTTCTCTCATAAACTAAAAGTATTTTCATACAGAATAATTATTTTTTGCCATTTAGGAACCTTTCATATATATGCACCAGCACACCAAAAAAATTAAGATAAGTTAATATTAAGTACTTATTTGAAGCCAAAATGTTGTTCGATGTCATGTCTATCACAAAATGGAATTGACCTAATGAAAATTGCCATGTCACGATGTCACCCTGCATATTCGAAATGCCATGGAAGTTTTACTCAAGATCCAAAAGTTCACTTAGTTTAGTTTCTCCAGCAGAGAAGAAAAACTAAAACTTCTCAATTAGAATTTTGAAGTTGTAAAAGCTTGAAATTGTTTAAATTGAATAAATTTTGTTTTGGTGAATTAAATAATTACTTCAAAAATTTGAACTAAAACATATCATTTTAGATTTTTTGTTAACTTCAAGAATTTGAAATAAAACTTATATAATTTTAGGTTTTTTGTTGAGAAAACTTTTAATATAACCTAATAAAACCTTTAGAGCATAAAACCTTTTTGCTCTGAGCGTCCTGAGGTACAAAATTTAATTTAATTCATAGCAAGTTGAATTGTTGTCAAAGAACATTAAAAGTAACCAGTGGAATACTATTCCACTTAATCAGTGGAATACTATTCCACATTACAATTTCGAGCTCCTCTTGTCTTTACTTAATAAGTTCTTAATTATTTAACTTATTATTATTAACTTATTTTTAAAAGTATTACATTAAAACTTATTAATCAGTGGAATACTATTCCACATTACAATTTCGAGCTCCTCTTGTCTTTACTTAATAAGTTCTTAATTATTTAACTTATTATTATTAACTTATTTTTAAAAGTATTACATTAAAACTTATTAATCAGTGGAATACTATTCCACATTACAATTTCGAGCTCCTCTTGTCTTTACTTAATAAGTTCTTAATTATTTAACTTATTATTATTAACTTATTTTTAAAAGTATTACATTAAAACTTATTAATCAGTGGAATACTATTCCACATTACAATTTCGAGCTCCTCTTGTCTTTACTTAATAAGTTCTTAATTATTTAACTTATTATTATTAACTTATTTTTAAAAGTATTACATTAAAACTTATTAATCAGTGGAATACTATTCCACATTACAATTTCGAGCTCCTCTTGTCTTTACTTAATAAGTTCTTAATTATTTAACTTATTATTATTAACTTATTTTTAAAAGTATTACATTAAAACTTATTAATCAGTGGAATACTATTCCACATTACAATTTCGAGCTCCTCTTGTCTTTACTTAATAAGTTCTTAATTATTTAACTTATTATTATTAACTTATTTTTAAAAGTATTACATTAAAACTTATTAATCAGTGGAATACTATTCCACATTACAATTTCGAGCTCCTCTTGTCTTTACTTAATAAGTTCTTAATTATTTAACTTATTATTATTAACTTATTTTTAAAAGTATTACATTAAAACTTATTAATCAGTGGAATACTATTCCACATTACAATTTCGAGCTCCTCTTGTCTTTACTTAATAAGTTCTTAATTATTTAACTTATTATTATTAACTTATTTTTAAAAGTATTACATTAAAACTTATTAATCAGTGGAATACTATTCCACATTACAATTTCGAGCTCCTCTTGTCTTTACTTAATAAGTTCTTAATTATTTAACTTATTATTATTAACTTATTTTTAAAAGTATTACATTAAAACTTATTAATCAGTGGAATACTATTCCACATTACAATTTCGAGCTCCTCTTGTCTTTACTTAATAAGTTCTTAATTATTTAACTTATTATTATTAACTTATTTTTAAAAGTATTACATTAAAACTTATTAATCAGTGGAATACTATTCCACATTACAATTTCGAGCTCCTCTTGTCTTTACTTAATAAGTTCTTAATTATTTAACTTATTATTATTAACTTATTTTTAAAAGTATTACATTAAAACTTATTAATCAGTGGAATACTATTCCACATTACAATTTCGAGCTCCTCTTGTCTTTACTTAATAAGTTCTTAATTATTTAACTTATTATTATTAACTTATTTTTAAAAGTATTACATTAAAACTTATTAATCAGTGGAATACTATTCCACATTACAATTTCGAGCTCCTCTTGTCTTTACTTAATAAGTTCTTAATTATTTAACTTATTATTATTAACTTATTTTTAAAAGTATTACATTAAAACTTATTAATCAGTGGAATACTATTCCACATTACAATTTCGAGCTCCTCTTGTCTTTACTTAATAAGTTCTTAATTATTTAACTTATTATTATTAACTTATTTTTAAAAGTATTACATTAAAACTTATTAATCAGTGGAATACTATTCCACATTACAATTTCGAGCTCCTCTTGTCTTTACTTAATAAGTTCTTAATTATTTAACTTATTATTATTAACTTATTTTTAAAAGTATTACATTAAAACTTATTAATCAGTGGAATACTATTCCACATTACAATTTCGAGCTCCTCTTGTCTTTACTTAATAAGTTCTTAATTATTTAACTTATTATTATTAACTTATTTTTAAAAGTATTACATTAAAACTTATTAATCAGTGGAATACTATTCCACATTACAATTTCGAGCTCCTCTTGTCTTTACTTAATAAGTTCTTAATTATTTAACTTATTATTATTAACTTATTTTTAAAAGTATTACATTAAAACTTATTAATCAGTGGAATACTATTCCACATTACAATTTCGAGCTCCTCTTGTCTTTACTTAATAAGTTCTTAATTATTTAACTTATTATTATTAACTTATTTTTAAAAGTATTACATTAAAACTTATTAATCAGTGGAATACTATTCCACATTACAATTTCGAGCTCCTCTTGTCTTTACTTAATAAGTTCTTAATTATTTAACTTATTATTATTAACTTATTTTTAAAAGTATTACATTAAAACTTATTAATCAGTGGAATACTATTCCACATTACAATTTCGAGCTCCTCTTGTCTTTTGAGTGTAGGTGGCCATGGTTTTATGTGTACGTTTTTGAAAGAACGTATTAAAATGATTTCACTCAAAACGACATTGATATAATTATCTTTAGAGAAATATGTTTCAGAGTTGGAACATATATTTGGGTTAATTTAAATGTAATATATTAAAATTATACAATAAAAATGCATTTAAAATAAGGATAAGGATAAGTTAGGTTGTTAGGTATGAATAACAGGTTTTTTGCTTAATTATTTATTTAATATTTTCAAGTACTAAAGTATGACTATAAGCAAAAAAAAGTTTTAAATTATATAAGCATTACATGTTTTAATCATCATAAATTTTTTTCATTAAATTATATATAAGCATAAATTATATCAAAACAAACAACGTGGAATTTCTACAGTTATTTGTTGTAGGTAGATAATGTGTTTTCATTTTTCAGGGAACAAATTGTAAACATTAACTATTGTTAATATTTTCAGTTTAACAAATTAATTGAAAATTATATTTTAGGAGTCTAAAATATTTATTCTATAAACAAGATTTTAAGTTTCGTATTTGTTTGGTTTTATTTTAAAACTTTTCTTTGGGTTCGGGTATATCCTAATAAGGAATCTTTCAAAATTATTGTTTATTCAGCAAACCGCGTATTTTGAGAAAAGTGATATAATATATTCATCGATAAATGTCACTGAATTTGCCACATTGCCCGCCTCACTTCAGACACTATTAATAATGCCCGGTTTATCAATTTTCTCAAAATTCATTTACTTATTTAATGAACATTATCCTCTTCTAATTTTAAAGAGTTTTCAGCAACCAAATTTTTGTCCCAAAATTTGTTTTAAAGAAGTAAAGAGGATTTATTCAAGAAAATTTCTTCAAATTTAATGAAAGAATTTTTTATACAAATTTGGAGACATGAATTTATTGACATTTGAAGGATAAAACTTCAAAGGGACATTAGGTTTAAAACACGTTTAAAAAATGTGAATTATTCTGCATGAAAGTAATTAGTTTTGATTTGAACATTTTACAGCTGTTAAATTTAAACTTTAAAAAGCATTTTTGCTTGTATATATTTTAATTTAGAAAAAATAAAATGATCCTTTTTACCACTCAAAAGCATTAGAAAAAAAATTGAAGTGTCTGAATAGTGTAATTTTAAGTTGATAACAAGCGATTCAAACCAAAGTCTATTCCATGACATGGTACATATTTATAGATTTTAAACAATCTTTCTTTTATCAAAGTTTTGATGAGTTATTGACAGCTTTATCTCCAGATACGTGACACTTTAATGTTTGTGATGCCAACGAAACCCCACTCAAGGTAATTATCGCATTAAATAACTTGCTCTGATTTAGAAATATATAGTTGGATTAAGGTTCTAAAAATAAAACGAACTGGAAATCGATTAGTGTATTTAGATTTTTAAATGTCTCTAAATGTCTATCATTTTGAATTGATATTAAAAATAATATGGAAATTATACAACTATGTCATTGAATATTTAATAAGGAAGACTTGTCTCATTAAATTGAAGGATAGTGGAGTATAAATTACCATTGATGATTGAAGCTCTTTAATTTTTTCTTTTGAGCGACCGTAATGGAAATTGGGTAAATAAATTTCTTTAAAATATGAATTATTGATTTTTCATTAATTAAAAATATTTCATACTATTTTAACTACTTTAAGGTTATTATTTCATAATGTGATGATTTTGAACTAAGTAAATTCAAGGTCAGAAATGATTTATAAAATGTCGATACTATGTAAAAAAAGCACAACTTCACTCGAAAAATTTATTTAAGAAGCTTACAAAAAGGATTTATTCAATATTTAAACTTTTACTCTGTTCGGAAAGCATTTTATGTTATTGAGGTGCCCAAGGTCTGTTTCTATTTTGTGTAAACTTATTACAGTCTTTAATTATTTAATATTCCCCCAAATATAAATATTTATATACAACCCCTTTAAGTACAACATTGAAGGGTGTCTCTTCAACCTAGCCTTCACCCTCAAAAATAAAGCCTTACCCAACATTACCATCAGAAACTACTCCATTTAAAGCAGTAACAGCAACCATCCAGCCGATACCCATCTGTTTACACAGTCGTAAAACGTTCTTAATTTGCTCCAGAATAGAGCCGAACACAATGTCAACAGAACCCCATTGTTTCTTAGCTTCGGGGGCTAATTGGCGAAAGAAGATGCTTAACAAAGAGGTCCTCCGAGGGGCGGGATCTTCTCTTTATTAATAAAACGAGTTCGCTGGGTTCAATTAAACCTTGTTCTAATGGATAATTCAATTGACTCTGCACGAGTTGGGTTTTATGAATGGGGAGGTTTTTTCTCTCTCCGTGGTGAAGAAGATCTGATTGTGGAAGTGTGAAATTGAGGGAGGATTGAGGGAGTTTGTGAGGCCAGAGGAAAGGGTAATTTTATTGAGTTTTTGTTATTGAGTGCTTTTTCGTGCGTTATGTATTGTTCTGGTGAATTAGTCCTGATGGAAAAATGGGATAAGGTAGAGAACATAAAAAGGCTACGAAAATAGAGTTGTCACTCTGGGTTTTCTCTTTGGGGGGTAAATTTAGTTGGGGGTCGTTTATTCTCGTTGGGGGGTAAAAGTTTATAATTATATAGCACTTTATTTTTATTTAAAAAATTGATAGAGAACGCAGAATGAAAGAATGTTTTTTAAATAATATCACATTTTTCTCACATCACAGCATTTCAATAACTATAAATGTCTCTTAGTTTATCCCACAACTTAAGGAAAATTTAAAGTTTTTATATATAAATCATTAAAGGTAAAAATTATTTTCATGGAGTATCGAAAGTTTGGTTTTGGGGTCAAATATAGTGCGGCAAAGGCCTTTATGGAGTTAGGATAAGCAGTGTCCTTGTGCAAACTGAAATATTAGTAAAACCGACGTATTTAATGATAAAATGGATAGTTCCCGTTACATCATGTGTGTCAAATATAATTTATTTAATACCATGTTGAAATGTTTATTTGTTTATTTCCACACATTTGGATTTCTGTCTTCTAGCTTCTTTTTTTATATTAAACACACAAAAAGTTCCCCGTATACCACCAAGTATCATACGGGGCTTACAGAGGTAAGTAAAAATGCATAGTAAAACTTCAAGGTAACAAAGATTTAAAAGTTGACAAATGTTTATAATGTTAAAAGGTTTTACGTATAATTAATAAATTTAGTAAAAAAGACAAATGCGCATTTAGAAGACACTAAACTAGTGGTTCCCAACCTTTTGTGGCCCATTGCCCCCGTTCTAGAGGTTGACTAAAACCTATCGCCCCGTTTTCATTCTCATTGTATGTCTAATTTTAATTTGATGTAAAATGTAAATAATTAGGCAATTTTATGTCCGGGTGTCCTCCCCCGAAAATTTTTGGAAATTAGACTCCAAAAACAGGTTTTTAACTAGTCATGGTACAGGTACACCTCTTCCGAATTTCAGACATATATTTTTAGGTAGGATTTTGATTTTGATGAACTAATTTTAAAATTTTTTTTGAAAAATTAAGTTCTAAGTACAAAAGGGGGTTTGGGGGTCCTCCCCCAAAAAAGTTTTGGAAATTTAACCCTAAGAAACAGGGTTTTAACTTGTTTTGGTACATTAAGTCTGAATACAGTCTGTCAGTCCAGTACTATTTTATTTCCCCCTTTGAATACTCATCGCCCCCCACTTATTTATCGCCCCCTTGATAACACAAACTGGGGGCGATCGCCCCCAGGTTGGGAACCACTGCACTTAACTATGAAGAGCAGGAGGCCACTTAATCTCAAGTTTTTTCAGAGAAAGTTTCATAGTATTCCTCTGTGTGACGAATTTCGAATAACATGTTCCACATCCTCGTCACCTCCGACACTGCACTCACAAGAAGTGTTAGTCCTTAAGCTTTTACCACCGTTTTTTCCTCACAGTGCTTATTCTTCAACTATTTTTACGATACACCTGAAAAATATAACTAAGCACCCCTCCCTCAAAAACTACCAAAATATCCCCACAGCACGTGTTCCAGCCCCAAAAAAGGGATCGAACTCTTCCCACAACAATAAAAAACAGAATTAAAACCACCTGCAGAGGGCACAAAACCTCCATTGTGATCGCGCGAGGAGCACGTGGAGCAGACAAATCGTTTGGGAATGACCTACCTCCCAGCTGCTCAAACTCCCTCGCTTCTCCGCACGTGCTTCGCGACGCTACGCAGTCTGGGAACTGGGAACACCCTCCTTGAAAGCCGCGATGCTGAGCGAAAGGAGGCAAGGATGAGCTGTATGTGTGTGTTTTTGAGGTCTGGCGCTTTCGTTCGTTGAAACAGGTGCTTCGGCGGGAAGCAGGGAGAGTTCACTTTTTGTTGTTAAATATGGATACTGATATTAGTTGTGTTTATAAGTAAATGTTGTGTGTTGCCTCACGTGTTTTTTTTCAGTCTTTACGTCCCAAGTTCAGGTTAATAGTATTTTGTAATGGTATCAGGATGGATGTTGTCCTAAACGATTAGTCTACTTTATACAAAGTGATTCAGAAATAATCATCAATATTTTGGGGGGAGGTAGAGGGACCCTAGACAAGCATATTTCGAATAGGGATGGTGGGGCGCAGCCTTACCGTTAAAGAGCTAGGACCTAATGAAGTGCGAGCGCGTTTCGAAAGGCTAACCACCTTTAAAACTCTTCTAAAATTTGTAAATAGCACTTTAAAATAAAAAGCTTAAATCTTTCTAAATTTAATAAGTTAGACTTAAATTATAAAAATTATTAAAATGCAGTTATAAGTATAAGTAGTATATTATAAGCACATTCTTATAATAAATATTATTTTATTTTGGTTTTAAATACTTTTATTTTCCTTCTCTAGCACTGAAAACTTACTTTAAATTAGGGATTCATAATTCACCATCTAAAAATTTGTAAAGGTCGTTTTTAACAAAATTTTTTTATTTAACTGATAATTTTCCTACATTCATTGTTTGAAAGAAAATGGTTAACTTTAAAAATTCCTTTTATCCCCTAAGGGGTCATCCATAAATTACGTGAGGTGATTTTTTCCAAAATCTGGACCCCCCCTCCCCCCTTGGTGAGATTTAGTGAGATTTTTCTTGACCCCCCCTCCCCCCCACGTGAGATTTACCTACAACTTTTAAAAATTATTTTCTAAAAATTATTTGCATTTTGTGCTTCATAGCACCTAATTAAGTTATAATTAAGTTAAAAAAAGTTGACGTGAGATTTTAATCGAACCCCCCTCCCCCCTTGGTGAGATTTGGTGAGATTTTTCCAAACCCCTCCCCCCCCTTTTTGACCTCACGTAATTTATGGATGATCCCTAATAAGGAATCTACGTGCATCATCCTTTTTAAACTTCTTTTAGTACGTATGTTGAAAGAAAAGGAAGGGAAATACAATTTAAATTACTTTTATTGAAATCTTATACGTTTTACTACAATAAAATTTCAATTATATACGTTTCACAAAAATACCTTCAATGCAGTTTATATAATCAGAGCAATATATCTCTCCCACTTGGATTGTTTTAACGGTTCGGTTGAATAAAGTTGAATGCATTTACCTTTTTTAATTTACGTTTATTAAGCAAATTACTCTCATAAATTTGTAATGGGTTATTATCTTTAAGAAATAAACTTTAGATGTTAGATCAAAGCAATACCAATAACATGCAGTATTTTTAAACTTAAACTTCAGTCAAATTGAATAAACTTATTATTATGAAACTTCTGAAGAAAACTTATATAATTATATATAAAACTTATGAAATTATGAAAACTTATATAAGTTTTTACATTTTTGTCTTATTTTTGGAAACGTCTAAGTTTTACGTGAATGTTATTTCCTTCTAAGGTCTGTTATTAAGAACTAAGGAATTTCATTTCTACACGTACAAAATACTTATAAAAATGTTTTGAAATTCATAAAAGCGTAATAAATAATATCCAACTGAAAAGAAATTGAAGAATAATTTATTTTTCGTAAAGCTGTAAAAATTTGCGGAAAAGTCTGATATGCATTAAAATCAATGGATAGATTGTTAAAACGCCCATGCATCTACAGATCTACAGACCGGAACCAATAAAACACGTTGACAAATGCCTTCGAATAGAACAATCTGCAATGTTTGTTCAACCATTACAATCCTGACAATCCCATTTACAACCCTCAATCATCAGCAATCCCTCTTCACCTTTGAATAGGATGAATGATTCCCTCCGCTATCACAGATCCAAAAGAACCTAAAGCTGCACAGGAAGAAAAGAGTGTAAAGCTGCTACAAGCAAAGGGTGAGTGGGAAGTTGTCCAAGGCGCTAAAAGAGTGGGCGTTCAAGCAAAAAACGGCCGAAAAAGAGAAAAAAGGCGGGGGACGCATAAGATAGTGTGTAAAGAACGTAACGTACGTAGGAAGACGTTTTGCACAGGTATCAGAGGAACACACCTTTGGAGTGATTTTTAAGTCGAAGGACAGGATGTCAATAAACCTAGTTGTAATTGGTAATTACAGGTCTCCTAACTTCTGAATTGCGGAGTCTGGCAATTTTCGGAATTGGAAGAGGATTTGCTATGTGTTTATCTGGGGATGATAAATGGAAAATTTCGGTTTGGGATGCGAGTCCTGTTGCCGTGAAAGCGACGTTTTCTGAAATGACCGCGGGATTTTTGGAAAAATTAGATTTTATCTCGCAAAAGCGGGGTAGCGATTTGTTATCGTTTATTATTGTGTCGTGTTGCCCGAAGCGAAAATTTGGGTTGAAGGAAATATATTTTGGTTTAGGTGAGATGAAACTGAAGGACTAACTGACGGTAGAGTTTTGTTTTATGCTGCAAACACTGTGAAGTTCAGAAGTTTACTTCAAAATTGACTGAGGCCGTCATGAGTGTTAAGATTTTAATTTTTGAATTTTACTCTATTTTTAAAAGGATTTCTTTTTTTATGTGGAGCAACGTTTATAAAGTAGGCATCTCTGGTTCATTAGTATTTTTATAAATATATTTTTTATAACTGATTATTATGTTGGCTCTAATACACTCTTTAAAATGTTACGGAAGAAAAACTTGACTATTTTTATGACTATAGTTGACTGGAGAGTATTTTTTGTTAAAGTTACATTTAATGTGATTTAGCAAATTAAGTGCAAGATCCTCAACTAACTTATTCTTCATAAGATTACAAAAGTGAGAATCCATCCATCTCTAAAAGTTGAACATGTCCACAAAGAGATAATAACGTATTTTACTTATAATTTGTCCTCATTCTTAGACCTTAACAGCTCATAGAGAAAGATTTTTATGTGAAGTTTTGTGGAAAATTCTCCACTGTCTAAAACTCACAATCATTCCTCCAGCTTTTCTCCAAAGTTCACCAACTCTCGAAAAGGTAACACAAATATCTTAAAACTTTGTTTACAAAAGCATTCAACAACTTAACCAGCTTAAAGTCGTTAAGTTTTCACGTCGTTCGGCCGAAGCGCCTTCAATAAAAATGCAGTTCGTGTTCCGTTTTTGAGAGAATTCCGCGACTTAACGACTTTTCCATCGCGGCTCGCACCTCGTTAAGTCAGACTTTGTTTTATGATCGTAAGCCCCTCTCGTTACAATTAGCAAAGCATAATTCCGAACGCAAACGTGAAATTTAATACTGATAAAAATTTGCCGCCGTTCTTGACGGAATAATCGCCCTTCTGAACAACTAAATTCTTCTTGACTTTGATGACGTTAATGATGTAGCCCCGCCTCTTTTCCGAGAGAGATTAATTTATTCTGGCGGGAAAGCCTGTAATCAAGTTTTGGGGGAAGCGCTGGAGTTTTAAAGTTAGCAGTCATTTGCATGAACGCCGAGTAACGCTCACGTGTAAATTTTGCAGTTTGCTCTCTGATGTTTATGATGGTTGCTGAAGGCAGTTTTCTTCGGGCAATCATTCCTTTTACTACTAACAGCTACCCAATACTTTCATTAAAAGTGCATCTACTTTCAACGCGAGCATAAATTTAAAGTAGGAGAGTTTTAGAGAAGTTGTGGCCTCCATTTGTAAATCTTATGTGGCATTTTCCAGCAGCAGAGTTATTTTGAGGTTTGGTTGGAACAATCTATTCGTTTGATTCGGGAAAATTACTCCAGGACGGATTTTCTTTGTGGTTAAGCGTAGGTGTATTTTTAAGTTTAAGGTGTTATTTTTATTTGAAATTAAGGTGTGGAAACTCTTTTGAAAAATGACGATCTCGATACCGTGGATTTTTCTGATAAAGAGTATTCGTATTTGAATATTTGTTTTTTTGGGAGTATAAACTTAGAGAGCGCATTACTTCCATTCACGATTTTTAAACTTTGTGTTTATCTCCCTATATCCCTAGAAAATTGAGCGATTTGATGTTCTCATGAATGATATTCGGTTGTAACAATTTTAAGACAGAAATTTAAATTTTTACACCTAAATTGGAAGAAAAGGTACAGATAAAACTTCGGAATTCTTAGAAATGTTTGTACCTACCATTAAACTTTATTCCGTTTTTTGACTGAAATTAGTAGATCATAGGCAAACATATACTAGGTAGCTAGGTACTTCAATGCAAAAAGTAGTTTTTAAGTTATTTTTATCGGTACTTCATCGTAAAGGGAAGCATGCTAAATATAGCAACTTAAGAAATTATGATATGTCTTGTAGGTTAAGATCGAAGAACAAAGATATGTTAAGAGCAAAAGGATACTAAAGAGAAACGAGGTGTTGCAGAAAGAAGAGATGCTGAAGAGCAGAGAGAGGCACAAGAGCGAAGAGACAAAAGAGAAGTGAGATGCTGATGAGCAAAGACATACTAGGGATACGGATGGTATGTGAATAGTGACACTTTATAGGCTAAGTGGCCCACTAGTTCTTCCGAGATACGAACCACTGCTCTAAAATGAAGTTGCTCAAAGAGGATTAAAATATACTTAAGTACTACTAACAGAATACCAAGGTTAATATCTTTAAACTACTTGATCTGCCAATAGTAAAAGGGTCACGTGATTTTTACAGACTTTGCGAAGCCAATAGTTGGGTAACCGGTGATAGTTGGGGGTCTTGCTTCTATATACAAGCAAATGTCTCTTCCTCTTTCGATCAATTGCCCCTCAACTTCCACCTGTCTCCCCTCCGAAATACTAGTTCCAGCGTTGTCAAAATCACTTGACCCTTTTACCATCGTTAGTTTAGCTGTACAGTTATTATTTTAATTTTTTCTTTTATTTGCAACTTCATCAAGCTATAGCTTAGTTAAGTATACAACTCATTATATGAGGCTTATTAATTAACAATTCAAAATACAATAAATTAATGAAATTCCGTAGGAGGCTGCTGTTTGTTGCGGTTATGTAATTTAATAACTTTCACTCAGTCCATTATTAAGATACCCATTCTGAATACTAACAGCAAAAGAAATATAATCTGCTTCTATTTTGCGGTCTTGTAATTGAAAACATAAATAGCTACTTTTTCTCGCTGTGTAAGGCATAATAACACCACCCACTCCAAATATAAACCTTTCAAAACCACTCTTTTGCATGCACACTGGAAGCATTTTATTCAATCCACCGACAGGAACTATTTCCATCTCTCCGACAGCCCACATCCTCCGTTTTAAGCAGTTTTTTTGGGCACAAGAGCATCTTTCACGGCTTAATGCCCGAATAATTGAGCCGTGATCCCGCCCCCACCATTAGCATTCCAACGGCCGAGAGCGCCTAACGAGCTTAATTAACTCGCGCTGCCAGGAAGGGAATGCCTTCACTTCACTTTGAATAAGTTAAAAGAGCCCACACACACATTTGAAAAATTGGCGACAAGTGTGCCCTTTAGCTCGTGTTATGTAACGCGCATTTAGAGAGGAAATGGTTAAGGTTTAAGGTAATCTTGTGTTAATAGAACTTAACATAACTGTTTAAGAACTTAAATTTCATTATGGATGTTCTTGACCATGCGTAATATTAAATTTGATTGCTTGATAAGCTGAGAAACAGCTAGGGAATTTAGAAACATTAAGCTGGCTGAATAAAATTTTAAAGCTTCCCTATTTAACCGCTGTATTCACAAGCTTTTTCGATAACCACAGAGCTTAACAGAGATGCAAACGGCCGTTTTCCTCTTTAGGTAATTAATTTAATTCAGCTCGCAGATTATTATAATTCAGTTCTCTTGCAGCCAATCAGAGAACTCGAAATTATTTGATTTGATTTTTACTCTGATTATAGGCGATTCGGATTTGAGTGACAGCTTCAGTGGGCGAATGACAGAATTAGCAGGAATGACGTGGTGTTAAAGGAGGCGGGTCCGTTTGGCCTAAAGTTTGTCAATGGGAAAAGCCCTGTAAAAAAAGTTGCCATTAGCGTCTAAGGAGATGAACACTAGGGTGGTTTTTTTTAAACGAAAGTTCGAATTTTTTTCGGGGCACCCCCTCAAAAGGTGCCATTTGATATAAAACTAATATTCTGAGAGTTACAGCTCAAAAAAATAATATTTAGACCCCGCCCCCGAGCGTCAAAGTTTCAAAAAAACTCTAAATTTTGCACGTTTTTAGCTATAAAATCCAAACTAATGGTTGTAAAAATACAAAGTGGGTCTCATTTTGTAGATAATTTATTTAGCTTCAACTTTTATAATTGAAACTTATTTGTGAAGCTTACAGATCATAAGATACGAGAGGTTTCATTAACTCCCCACGCAATATCTATTTTTTAAGAAGTGCCAGGATATTTCTTTAAATTTATCAGCTACCGTAAAATGGTTCAATAACATACAAATAATAGTTTTAGACAACATAGGTACAAAATTTAATATATTAAAGAGCAAAAAAAATTTTTTTCGTACATACCTGTTATTTTTTTCACAATCGTAAAACAATTCAAATAAAATATATAAAATATTTTTTCAACTACTTATTAAATGAATAAAATGTGTAAAAGTTGATAAACAAGCAAAAAAAAATACAAATTAATATTATTTTTTAGTTTTTCTAAAAAATAGAAATTTTATTTTCATCGCTTTGATAGTATTTTCATAAGATCTCCCTATTTTAGAAGTAGTTTTGAGAGTAATAGACACTTAGTTTTACACAGTAGTTTTGAGAATAATTCGACACGACCCTTATCTGAAGTTTTTAAATTTAAATTGAACTGATGTAAATAAAATAGTACAAAGTTCGAGTTGATGAGAAAGAAGTCAATTCAAAACTAGTTATCATTAAAAACATTGGAAGTTTCATTTCCATGCATTAGGAAAAATTCAATTTATCTTCAAAGAAAGGAATCTTGCAAGTGATTGGTATTTATAAGGCTTGATATATCAAACCATCCCCCCTAGGTACCATTGTATCATGCTAGATGTAATGCAAAAGTCCAATATTGCGTGAAAATTCTCCTTTTTAAATACAATTGTATCTAGCCCTTAAAAAAGGTAGCTGTAATCAGAAGTATCTGTGGTATTCTACTACACACCTTCATTACAGTTTGGTTTTCTGAGCTAGATGCAACATTAGTTGCATATCAAGAACTTAAATTTGTAAAAACTTTAGAAGTTAGTTACGAAAAAAATGCAGAAATATATCAAAAATAGCATTATTATTTTTTCAATAATTTGTGGTACTTAAACCCCGAGACTTTTGAATTCTCAGAAAGCTTTAAAAATAAATTAAAGGTAACATGCTTTTGTGTTATGAGGAGAAACTATAAAACTAGCTGAAGACTATGTGAAAGTAGAATAATAATAGTGAGCGTTAATTTAAGTGTCTAATTATCTTTTCAGCAACGAAATCGACAGTTTCATCACTTCATTTTCATTTACAATGAACTTTTTCAAAATATTTAATATTTCTATTCTACTTTTAAAGGTCTGATAAAGCTATTTGAAATACTGACTGGAATTTTCATACAACAGAGGGATTTTGTATTACATCTAGCATGTAGCAGGATTGTTTTGGACACCTAGTCTGATTTTTTGGAGGGAAGGGGGGCGGCGGGTCCCCTACCAACCCCCTTGATATATCAGTAGAATACCACAGATACTTCTGATTACAGCTACCTTTTTTAAGCGCTAGATACAATTGTATTTAAAAAGGAAAATTTTTCACGCAATATTGGAGTTTTGCATTACATCTAGCATGATACAATGGTACCTAGGGATGTTTGATAGTAGGGATAAATTGGGGCTCCTGGAACAGGTGGTGGGTGGTGGAGATAGCGTAAGCTTGATAGCGATAGCGAAGCGTTGGGTGATAACGAACCTGCATGTTGTTTACCTAAAATATATGCTTATTTTATATACTTTTCATGGATTTAGGATATTTTTTAAACTTTAGTATTATTTTTTAATGAACGTTTGAATAAATATAATTTAGATTTTAAAAATTTTGGAATAGTTTTAAAAAGTTTTTTTGTATTCTATGATGAAATGAAATAATTATATAATAAATATTTAACATACTATTACAATACTTTAAAATACTATTATACAGCATAATGAATGTATTAATTAATTTAAAAAAATTTATTTAATAAATTATTTGACATGTTTTAACTGAACTTGTTTTGAAAAATATTTTAGTTTGATATTAAAAATAATGTTATTATTTTAATTTTTTTTTACTTTAGTTTTCTAAAACAAATACTTTTTTTATACTTCTTAACTAGATAAACATTTTTCTACAACTTTCCAATAAAGAAATTTATTTAAAATATAGTTTATTTAATTCAAGTGCTTAAAAAGTACCTAAATAATTCTTGTAAATTTTTATAACGTTCAATTACAATTATTAAGAAATTCACTTGAAATAAAAATTTTTATTATAAAACGCAATCCTTCATCAGTTGAATGAAGAATTACAATGCGACATTTTGATCTTCTATTTAGAAACGAGCTGTGAGTTCAATGATTTGATAAAAATTTTTCTACATTCCTTTAGTAGGTGATAAGATTACAGCCGATATGGTCTAATCCATATATATTATTAACTATAACTTAATTGAAAGAACCTGTCATCAAGAAGTCAAGTATTGTGAGCTAATCTGTATATAACGCGTTAATTTTATATTAACTGTAACTTTAATGGAAGTAACTTTTCATCATTAATACGATTTCTATCACTAGGACAAACATTGTTAGCTAATCAGTATATAACTTTAGTATAAAACTAACTGTAACTTTAAGGGTAAAAAATAACTTTTGCATCTGGCAACCATACACTTATATATAAAACATATAAACTAACATATGAAAGAAGTATTTTTCCATAAATTTAGGATATACTGACTTCTCTTACCTAAAACCTCCTTGCACTTATAATCCATATCGAAAGTATTCTATTAAAGGGGAAACATAACTCAAAAAGAAGTACACATTATAAAAACCAAGAAATTCATTATAAAATCTAAAAACTCTGCTAAAAATAAAGACTACTACAGAAAAAAAATAATTAAGATCTTTGTTAAACTAGAGGTAAAAACTTTGTTAGAAATGAAAAAACACAAAAGCATTACAATAAAAGGAATCTTATACATTCTAAACTAAAATTTTGCTAAAAATTCAGATCAACACACTACAAAACTAAAATCTTTTGTAAAAATAAAAACTTATTCATTCTAAAACGAAAAATTTACATGAAATAAAAAACTTATACACTACAAAACTAAAATATTTATTCAAAATAAAAACTAGAAAACAAAAAAACTTTACAAGGAATGAAAACTTATACATTAAAAAACTAAAATATTTGTTAAATATAAAAACTTGACTGAAAATTTTGTTAAAAATTAAGACAAATGCAGAAAAATAACTTAAAAATAAAAACGAACACAGAAAAAGTTTACAAGAAATGAAAACTTATACACTGAAAAACTAAAATCTTTGTTAATAATAAAAACTTAACTGAAAATTTTGTTAAAAATTAAGACAAATGCAGAAAAATAACTTAATACTTAGTTAAAAATAAAAACGAACACAGAAAAACTTTACAAGGAATGAAAACTTATACACTGAAAAACTAAAATCTTTGTTGAAAATAAAAACTTAACTGAAATTTTTTTTTTAAAATTGAGACAAATGCAGAAAAATAACTTAATACTTTGTTAAAAATATAAACGAACATAGAAAAACTTTACAAGAAATGAAAACTTATACACTGAAAAACTAAAATCTTTGTTAAAATAAAAATTTTACTGAAAATTTTGTTAAAAATTGAGACAAATGCAGAAAAATAACTTAATACTTTGTTAAAAATAAAAACAAACACAGAAAAACTTTACAAGAAATGAAAACTTATACACTCAAAAACTAAAATCTTTGTTATTAATAAAAACGAATACTGAAAAAGTTTACAAGAAATGAAAACTTATACACTGAAAAAATAAAATCTTTATAAAAAAGAAATACTTCATACCAAAAATAAATAAAAACTTTGAAAAAATTTTACAAGAAATAAATAGTTACACTAAAAACTTAACTAAAGAGAAATAATTACTAAGAACTTAAACAAAAAGAAATACTTAGAAACTATAAAACTAAAAGCTTTGTTAAAAAATAAACACAAATACAGAAAAATAACTTAATACTTCACTAAATATATTCACTTCGAAACTAAAATCTTTGTTAAATATAAAAACTTATTCGCTTCGAAACTAAAAACTTAACTATAAATTTTGTTAAATATAAAAACTTAACAAAAAATTTTGTTAAAAATAAAAACTTAACTGAAAATTTTGTTAAAAATTAAGATACATGCAGAAAAATAACTTAATACTTTGTTAAAAATAAAATCGAACACAGAAAAAACTTAACAAGAAATGAAAACTTATACACTGAAAAATTAAAATCTTTGTTAAATATAAAAACTTAACTAAAAATTTTGTTAAAAATAAAAACTTAACTGAAAATTTTGTTAAAAATTAAGACAAATGCAGAAAAATAACTTAATACTTTGTTAAATGTAAAAACTTAAAAGCTACAAAACTAAAATATCTGTTTGAAATAAATAAAAACATACAAGAAATAAAAGCTTACGCTTAAAACTTTACCAAAAGAAATTATTACGAAAAACTTTAACAGAAAGAAAAACTTAAAAAACTATAAAACTAAAAACTTTGTTAAAAAATAAAGGCAAATGCAGAAATTAACTTAATACTTTGTTAAATATTAAAACTTAGAAACGAAAAACTTTACCAAAAATAAAAACTTATACACTACAAAACTAAAATATTTGTTAAAATTGCTAAAAATAAAAACTTTTGGAAAACTTTGTTAAAAATAAAGAAATCAATACAGAAAATTTTAAAAATAAATAAAAACTTCGAAAAAATATTACAAGAAATAAAAAATAACACTAAAAACTTTATCAAAAAGAGATACTTACAAATTATAAAACCAAAAAACTTTGTTAAAAGTAAAATAAAATTGAAAATTTACACAAAAAAACTAAAAACTTTATCAAAAAGAAATACCCCTTGTTAAAAAAATATACTTTGAAAAATTTGTACAAGAAATACGCTAAAAACTTTACCAATAACACCCATACTTTGTTAAAATTAGAAGACGGTTAGATTCACGTCCCCCTTTCGTTGAGACCCTTTTTTATAATGAAAACTCGGTGGGCTGAAAATTTCTTCTTAATGAAGGAAATTTAAAAATAGTACTTTTAAATTTTTCAGCCCACGTTTTACATAATAACTAAAAAAGGGTCCCAATGAAAGGAGGATGTGAATCTACCCGTCTTCTAATTTTAACAAAGTATGGATGTTATTGGTAAAGTTTTTAGCGTATTTCTTGTACAAATTTTTCAAAGTATATTTTTTTAACAAGGGGTATTTCTTTTTGATAAAGTTTTTAGTTTTTTAGTGTAAATTTTCAATTTTATTTTACTTTTAACAAAGTTTTTTGGTTTTATAATTTGTAAGTATCTCTTTTTGATAAAGTTTTTAGTGTTATTTTTTATTTCTTGTAATATTTTTTCGAAGTTTTTATTTATTTTTAAAATTTTCTGTATTGATTTCTTTATTTTTAACAAAGTTTTCCAAAAGTTTTTATTTTTAGCAATTTTAACAAATATTTTAGTTTTGTAGTGTATAAGTTTTTATTTTTGGTAAAGTTTTTCGTTTCTAAGTTTTAATATTTAACAAAGTATTAAGTTAATTTCTGCATTTGCCTTTATTTTTTAACAAAGTTTTTAGTTTTATAGTTTTTTAAGTTTTTCTTTCTGTTAAAGTTTTTCGTAATAATTTCTTTTGGTAAAGTTTTTAGCGTAAGCTTTTATTTCTTGTATGTTTTTATTTATTTCAAACAGATATTTTAGTTTTGTAGCTTTTAAGTTTTTACATTTAACAAAGTATTAAGTTATTTTTCTGCATTTGTCTTAATTTTTAACAAAATTTTCAGTTAAGTTTTTATTTTTAACAAAATTTTTAGTTAAGTTTTTATATTTAACAAAGATTTTAATTTTTCAGTGTATAAGTTTTCATTTCTTGTTAAGTTTTTTCTGTGTTCGATTTTATTTTTAACAAAGTATTAAGTTATTTTTCTGCATGTATCTTAATTTTTAACAAAATTTTCAGTTAAGTTTTTATTTTTAACAAAATTTTTTGTTAAGTTTTTATATTTAACAAAATTTATAGTTAAGTTTTTAGTTTCGAAGCGAATAAGTTTTTATATTTAACAAAGATTTTAGTTTCGAAGTGAATATATTTAGTGAAGTATTAAGTTATTTTTCTGTATTTGTGTTTATTTTTTAACAAAGCTTTTAGTTTTATAGTTTCTAAGTATTTCTTTTTGTTTAAGTTCTTAGTAATTATTTCTCTTTAGTTAAGTTTTTAGTGTAACTATTTATTTCTTGTAAAATTTTTTCAAAGTTTTTATTTATTTTTGGTATGAAGTATTTCTTTTTTATAAAGATTTTATTTTTTCAGTGTATAAGTTTTCATTTCTTGTAAACTTTTTCAGTATTCGTTTTTATTAATAACAAAGATTTTAGTTTTTGAGTGTATAAGTTTTCATTTCTTGTAAAGTTTTTCTGTGTTTGTTTTTATTTTTAACAAAGTATTAAGTTATTTTTCTGCATTTGTCTCAATTTTTAACAAAATTTTCAGTAAAATTTTTATTTTAACAAAGATTTTAGTTTTTCAGTGTATAAGTTTTCATTTCTTGTAAAGTTTTTCTATGTTCGTTTATATTTTTAACAAAGTATTAAGTTATTTTTCTGCATTTGTCTCAATTTTAAAAAAAAAATTTCAGTTAAGTTTTTATTTTCAACAAAGATTTTAGTTTTTCAGTGTATAAGTTTTCATTTCTTGTAAAGTTTTTCCTGTGTTTGTTTTTATTTTTAACAAAATACTAAGTTATTTTTCTGCATTTGTCTTAATTTTTAACAAAATTTTCAGTAAAAGTTTTATTTTTAACAAAGATTTTAGTTTTTCAGTGTATAAGTTTTCATTTCTTGTAAAGTTTTTCTATGTTCGTTTTTATTTTTAACAAAATATTAAGTTACTTTTCTGCATTTGTCTTAATTTTTAACAAAATTTTCAGTGCATAAGTTTTCATTTCTTGTAAAGTTTTTCTGTGTTCGTTTTTATTTTTAACAAAATTTTTAGTTAAGTTTTTATTTTTAACAAAGATTTTAGTTTTTTAGTGTATAAGTTTTCATTTCTTGTAAAGTTTTTCTGTGTTCGTTTTTATTTTTAACAAAGTATTAAGTTATTGTTCTGCATTTGTCTTAATTTTTAACAAAATTTTCAGTTAAGTTTATATTATTAACGAAGATTTTAGTTTTTCAGTGTATAAGTTTTCATTTCTTGTAAACTTTTTCTGTCTTTGTTTTTATTTTTAACCAAGTATTAAGTTATTTTTCTGCATTTGTCTTAATTTTTAACAAAATTTTCAGTCAAGTTTTTATATTTAACAAATATTTTAGTTTTTTAATGTATAAGTTTTCATTTCTTGTAAAGTTTTTTTTTGTTTTCTAGTTTTTATTTTGAAGAAATATTTTAGTTTTGTAGTGTATAAGTTTTTTATTTCATGTAAATTTTTCGTTTTAGAATGAATAAGTTTTTATTTTTACAAAAGATTTTAGTTTTGTAGTGTGTTTATCTGAATTTTTAGCAAAATTTTAGTTTAGAATGTATATATGCTTTTTATTGTAATGCTTTTGTGTTTTTTCGTTTTCATTTCTAACAAAGTTTTTACCTCTAGTTTAACAAAGATCTTAATTTTTTTCTGTAGTAGTCTACATTTTTAGCAGAGTTTTTAGATTTTATAATGAATTTCTTGGTTTTTATAATGTGTACTTCCTTTTGAGTTATGTTTCCCCTTTAATTTTTTATTAGAATACTTTCAATATGGATTATAAGTGCAAGGAGGTTTTAGGTAAGAGAAGTCAGTATATCTAAAATTTATGGAAATATATTTCTTTCATTTGTTAGTTTATATGTTTTATATATAATTGTATGGTTGCCAGATGCAAAAGTTATTTTTTCCCTTAAAGTTACAGTTAGTTTAATACAAAAGTTATATACAGATTAGCTAACAATGTTTGTCCTAGTGATAGTAATTGTATTAATGATTTTAAAAAAAGATACTCCCATAGTTATTTCAATAATAACGTTATATACAGATTAGCTCACAATACTTGACTTCTTGATACCAGTTTCTTTCATTAAAGTTACAGTTAACATTATATGTGGATTAGACCATATCGGCTGTAATCTTATCACCTACTAAAGGAATGTAGAAAATT
The DNA here is from genome assembly GCA_024610705.1 of Tetragnatha versicolor. NCBI lineage: Eukaryota > Metazoa > Arthropoda > Arachnida > Araneae > Tetragnathidae > Tetragnatha > Tetragnatha versicolor. The sequence continues at coordinate 7,517,234 of JANDEH010000006.1, read as the reverse complement.
TCTTATCAAATCTTTGAACTCACAGCTCGTTTCTAAATAGAAGATCAAAATGTCGCATTGTAATTCTTCATTCAACTGCTGAAGGATTGCGTTTTATAATAAAACTTTTTATTTCAAGTGAATTTCATAATAATTGTAATTGAACGTTATAAAAATTTACAAGAATTATTTAGGTACTTTTTACGCATTTGAATTAAATAAACTATATTTTAAATAAATTTCCTTATTGCATAGGTGTAGAAAAACTATATATCTAGTTAAGAAGTATATAAAAAGTATTTGTTTTAGAAAATAAAAGTTAAAAACATTAAAATAATGACATTGTTTTTACTATCAAACTAAAATGCCTTTCAAAACAAGTTCAGTTAAAACATGTTAAATAATTTATTAAAAACATTTTTTTTAATTAATTAATACACTCATTACACTGTAAAATACTAAATAATATTAAAACTATTACATTTTTTAAAAAGTTAATATTAAATTTATTTTGGCGTAATGTATGTATCTTAAAATTACTAATAAAGCGGAATAAAAACCCCTAAAATATTTTTAAATGAAACAATAAACAGGCCTTAAAAAACCTAACATGAACATAATGCAATAATAGTATTTTAAATCTTTCATTAAAAATTTCAATCAAAATAAGTTAAAACATGTTAAATTAAATAATTAATTCACTTCATAGACTACGAAAAAAAATTTAAAACTATTCCAAAACTTCAAAAATCTAAATTAAATTTATTCAAACGTTAATTAAAAATAATACTAAAGTTTAAAAAATATCCTAAATCCATGAAAAGTATATAAAATAAGCATATATTTTAGGTAAACAACATGCAGGTTCGTTATCACCCAACGCTTCGCTATCGCTATCAAGCTTACGCCATCTCCACCACCCACCACCTGTTCCAGAAGCCCCAATTTCTCCCTACTGTGAATACTGCCGTTAGCCATTCGCTACTTAAGTTTTTCGTATTTAAGTGATTAGATTTTCACTGCATTTTTTCCTTAGATAAACTTTTTTTCATAAACACAATACAAAACAAGGAACCGAAATCCTGTTAGAGTAATGTATTTTTAAAGGAAATATATCATGATAATTTACCTATGAAATTTATTTCCTCTATTTTAAGTATTTATCCTTCTCCAGTAAAATACTGGATTTATCCATGTTCTTTTAATTCAGCATTCTTTCAAATGAAATTTGGTTTTGAGAGTTTTTTATTTCAGAATACCTAATTATCACAGAAAGTATTGATTTTTTAGCTTATCATGATAGGATTATACTGTTTATTTGTAGCCCCCGTATTTCACCGTTGGAGTCACCCCGTTAGTTACCGTTGGAGTGTAGGACAACGTTTTCTCAGTACTTCGAGTTAGAGCGTCGCCTTCTCTCAAAAGTTGTGTGCACATATTATTCAAATCCCCCAGCAGGTTCATGCAGGTGCATAAGCAGCAAGGCTATATAACCTCCCCCAACGGATATGGGGGATGGATGTCTTTCTGCTGGCCATAGCTCAGAAGGATCACGCACACGTGCATGTGGAAAGGTGTCACCCCTCACCTCACCTCGAGGGGTTTGGGGATTCGCGAAGCTATAAAAACATGCAGTGTTAACGATCTTTCCTGCAAAGTTTGGGTTTGAAAAACAAAGAGAAAAGTTCACACAAATATGTTGGTGTTAAGTATTCTTAAATATTTTCGATAGTTATTTAAATTTTATCGGTTCCTGCTTGGGTAGCTGGTCATGGGTCAACTCAGCCCTTCATCCTTCCGGGGTCGATAAATGAGGACCAAGCTTGCTTGGGGAATCAACTGGGGGTTCAGCGTCGAGCTAGCCACTCGGCCTGGACACAAGCTAAGTAATTAGCACCCCAGGCCCAAAGGCTAATGAAACGGAGATGGGCACCGCCTGATAGCCCTGGGCAGATTTGATTTTTTGATTGAATAAATTTTTATAATTCGTGTAGTTTGTTTTCAAAGTTTGTAACCTCCAGAATAAGTTTATTAAGATCCAAGGAAGAGAGAGAGATTTTCTAATAACGTAGAAACTTTTCAAATATCTCCACAGATGACGACCTGAAATTATTATGAAATTCAACCAAAAAACCTGAAAAAATAAAAGAATTTACTACTTCCGAAATTGAATGAGAGAATCCTGCAATTTTACAAGAAAATCGTGAGTGAGTGTGCATTTACTTTGGTTTTCCCCATTCTTTCTCGGGAGAGCAGGTAAAGAGCAATCTTGATCCCCCTGATTGGCTACCTGCCGTTAAAAATGATTGGTGCGTCGTTCGTTCACTCTGGGCGCTCTTTCCCACAGCTCTTCGGAATTAATTGCAACAGCACTCTTAACGATGCTCGCTATCTATCAATTCCGCATGCCCTAATGATCAGCAGTGCTATTCTTTTTCTCTCTTGCCTCTCCCCCTGTGGAGCAAAAAGAGAAGTATGCTCTCCTCTGTCGAGTGTTGAAGGTTAAGTACTGCACTTGTTCAGTAGATCGATGATAAAGTCATCGTCCTATGTAACATTTCGTTTTAGATAATACCAATTGTGACACAAAGGGTGATTAATTACTTTCATTGAAATTTTCTTTGACTAATTAAAATTAAAAAAATGAAGTACAAATACAAGAATACATGGAATTGTAAATTATAAAATTAAGTTATTGTACAAAATTTAATTGTATGCTAGTTAGTTAAAACACAAAAGGTTTCTATTGCAGTATTGCAGGAATTTCATTTTCATGTTTCACAATACAACACTAGAAATAAGGTAGTCTTTGAAATCTCTTTGAATGTAAAAAAAGATCTGTCAGATCAACCCCAATTTTTCAGTTTTTTAGAATGGTAAACGGCATGTCTCTTTCAAGTTTTTTGTTTTTTAAATTCTTTTTTAAAATTAAGAAATGATTTTACATGTAGTGGTGGTTTTTTACTCTATTCTTGTTGTAATGCCTTTTTATTGAATGTGTTTTTTTGTGTTCCTGCTATGATTTCTTCTGTTTGGAAGAAATAAATAAATAGAAAACCGTAGAGAACATAGCTGTGGACGTTACTAAGAGATGTACTGTAACTAAGTTAGTATAGTAAGACCGTTAAAGGAAAAAACACCCGAATTGTTCAGATTGTGAAAGAGGTGCCAAAATTGGTGGAAATATCACACCCTTGCCACAAAAGTGCCACAACACAAAAAACTATGTTTTCCAGGAATTGCAAAAAACTATTCCCGGGCTGACTAGGCACATTTTAGTATTTTTGAATTTGTCAATACGAAGAACGATACATCTCAAACTATGATCGTTAGCCATTGTTCTAGTTTTCCCTGGCTGGACGACAACTCAAGGTGTGGCATTTCAGTGGAAGGAATCATAGCCATCTTGATTACAACAAAACGCCATAACTGCGATCTGACGGCTGATTTTTCACTGCAACTTCTGGCTCTTTTGAAGATTGGTAGAGATGTGAAAACTACGCCTACTTAAAAATTACAATTTTTGAATTGTGGCACTTTTGTAGCAAGGGTGCGATATGCTGAACATGCTAAACATTGGTTAAACATGCTGAATCCAAAACTGACCAGAAGCACTCTGGTGGAAGCACGTTCAGGACTTCCGGTCAAAAACAAAATGGCCGCCCGAGGGCCTATTTTCGGTTCTTTTAATGATAAAAAGGTTCTTTTGTTTTCTATGATAAAAGACATTTTTTGGGTCAAATATTATGTTTCAGGGATGAAAAAAACGTAATTCTGATGACAAAATGCGCAATTTTTTTGAAGTACCAAAAATTAAAAAGAGCTCAAAAATAGCAATTCGAAAAAAAAGCGTCGGCGATATTACCATTTACTACATATTGCCTTTATCACATTAAGTTATTACCTTAGAAGAGGAGAAAAATTACCATTTACTGTGCAGGTATCAGCTTTAATTTTTATTTTACTCCAACATGTTTTAAAAATTATAATTATATGATTGCTCATTCCACAATCCCGAAATTAATACCTCCTTCAATGGTTGTTTTTCTTTCTCAATCTAACTTTCAATTCTAAAGCTAAGTAGCTTTTATTCAACTAATAGCCTTACTGTATTAAAACAACTTTAAAAGGGAGTTTTTATCCTATTAATGTAAGGAAATATAATTGAAGGCATTTTTCGGTAATTCAGCATAACAATTGTTCGTTTCATAAGATCAGCTTCTACTGAAAATGAATGAAGGAATCATTAATCACCCAATGGTAGTCCCAACTCCCAACTTAAATTATAATTCGATTCGGCGAAAAATGATTGCATTGAATCGAAGGGCGAAAAATGAAGTAGCTAAAAAATGACTATGTTGCCAACCACAACTAGTGCTTTTCTATTGGATTGGATCGTAATTGGATAGAAAATGAATTGGATATCTGAAAATGGAAATGAATCTGATGGATATAAGAGTTAGGTTCTAGGGTCTTTTTGAAGAGACGATTCCTAATTTTGACGGTTTCTTGTACTAGTTACACACCAATGTTTAACTTTCAAGTGAGTTTTTGCACCTGCTTCTCTTTCAAAGGGTTCCATTATGGAGAAATCAATCAATTCTTAAAGGTCATATGCAAATAAATACACTGCTCACAACAATTAAAGGATATTGGTGGTTTTGGTACATATTGACAAGAAAATAAAAAATTTGCAGTGGTTCAAGCATTTTTCATAAACCTTGGGCCATTTCAAAGCTAAATCCATGCAGTTATCAAAATAAAAATTTTATTTTTACTTTTTTTTTCAAAATTGGAAAATGCACATTTTGCAATGTTAATGCACGTTAAGCAAAAAAAACTGAAAAATCTATCAATACTTAATTGAAACCCCATTTCGCTTGGGGTATGCTTTCTCCTGACTTAAAACAACGTTGTGGGACTGTTTGCCACCAGGTTTGTTTGTTTATTTTTGAGGGGCTGGGGTGTTTTCTCCATTTTCCCCTTTTAGAGCATTTTTCAGCACCTGAGCTGTTTGGGAGATATTGGATGGTCAGAAATTGGTTTCTCAAGCATGTCCTAGACTTGTTCTATTGGATTCATGTCGAAAGAACGTGCTGGTCGATAACTTTAGCGATTTCTCCATCCTGAAGAAAATCAATAACTAAGGTAGCACAATGTTTTCTGCAATTACCATCCCTGAAAGTTAAATTATCACCGATTTCTCCTGCATGAGGGGCAACCAGATGTGTAAGGATATTGACCTTATTATCCTGAACCACCAGAAACGGCCCCTTTACCGGTCGGGGGTCTTTATTCCATTGATAGAGATGGTGCTCTATTTCATCACTCCACATCTTCAAATCTGACCCTCAGTTCATCCTGATAACTTCTGATTTTTGTCTGGTGGGTACAAGGAACACAAAATAACTCCTTTTTTGTACACGAAAAAGTCAGATTTGAAGATGCGGAGAGATGAAATAGAGCACCATCTCTATCTATGGAATAAAGACCCCCCACCGGTAAAGGGGCCGTTTCTGGTGGTTCAAGATAATAAGGTCAATATCCTTACACATCTGGTTGCCCCTCAAGCAGGAGAAATCGGCGATAATTTAACTTTCAGGGATGGTAATTGCAGAAAACATTGTGCTACCTTAGTTAATGATTTTCTTCAGGATGAAGAAATCGCTAGAAAGGGATCGACCAGCACGTTCTCTCGACATGAATCCAATAGAACAAGTCTAGGACATGCTTGAGAAACCAATTTCTGACCATCCAATATCTCCCAAACAGCTCAGGTGCTGAAAAATGCTCTAAAAGGGGAAAATGGAGAAAACACCCCAGCCCCTCAAAAATAAACAAACAAACCTGGTGGCAAACAGTCCCACAACGTTGTTTTAAGTCAGGAGAAAGCATACCCCAAGCGAAATGGGGTTTTAATTAAGTATTGATAGATTTTTCAGTTTTTTTGCTTAACGTGCATTAACATTGCAAAATGTGCATTTTCCAATTTTGATAAAAAAAAAGTAAAAATAAATTTTTATTTTGATAACTGCATGGATTTAGCTTTGAAATGGCCCAAAGTTTATGAAAAATGCTTGAACCACTGCAAATTTTTTATTTGCTTGCCAATATGAACCAAAACCACCAATATCCTTTAATTATTGTGAGCAGTGTACTATATTCGTTTTTTTCTTGTAAAAGATTCAAAGTGCAATTATACAGGGTGTCCCACGAGAAGTGGCCCAACCCCTTCAACTTTTGAAACTCTACAGATATAGTCATGAAAGTGGGGTCTAGGTATAGTAAAGTGACCATGCCCTATCCAATGAGACAACGTCTAACGCCCTCTAGCAGAAAATTTAGGAGTTATAATTTTTATTTCAAAAACTATTTGAGGTATGTGAAAAAAGTCGATGACTAAGTTGTAGAGCAGCATCGATTCAGTAGGAAAAGACACCTTAATGAGAAAAATATCTTGGAAAAAAACCCTAAAACGCACGCTCAATTAGGTTACGTAGTTTTTACCTCTTAAAACGCTCCTAACAAGGCCAAAATGAAAAATTTAAATTTTTATACTTAAGTAAATGACTAAAAGTATTCTTATTTCATTAAATTGAAAAATTCTCATTTTCACCTCGAGAGGAGCGTTTTAAGACGTAAAATCTACGTAAATTCAACTTAATTGAAAGTGGGTTTTAGGGGCTTTATTCAAGATATTTTTCTCATTGAGATGTCTTTTCCTACTGAATCGATGCTGCTCTACAACATACTCATTGACTTTTTTCACATACCTCAAATAGTTTTTGAAATAAAAATTATAACTCATAAATTTTCCGCTAGAGGGCAATAGAAGTTGTCTCATTGGATAGGGCATGGTCACTTTACTATACCTTGACCCCAATTTCATGACTATATCTGTAGGGGTTTAAAAGTTAAAATGGTTGGGCCACTTCTCGTGGGACACCCTGTATAATACAGGGTGTCCCATAAATGTTGGGTCACACTTCTAGGGGGGATAGTAGACACCTAGACGAGTCAGAATCACATAGGATTTGGGGGTCCCAGACCAGGGGCCTGAGCATCATCGTATCGTTTATAGTCCTACTCGACAAAAGTCGAAAAGGAGTACCCGAAAACACCTTCTTGTCATTCCACAATCTTCGTTTGCTTTTCGAAAGGCCGAAGCACGAAGTCCAGTTCGACATGAGATCTAGCTTTTTCCTTCGAGAAGCGTTTGGCCAATCAAAAAAGAGTGGTCCTTTCGAACAGGGTAGCTGGGTCGCCATATTGCCTGTATTGCCTTCTTAGCGAAAATAAATAACCTGACAATTATGGACCGTTTCAATAATTACGATATATTTCCTGAACCATAAGACTTCTAGCAATAAAAAACCCCCTTTTAAACAACAAATATTCTCTGTTTAAAAAATCAAAACTCCTTTTAATTTTCTGGCAGTAATGTGCTGCCATCTGTAATAGGAAGGCTAAATGAATTGGTTTGAATGACTTTTGGTTATTGAAACTCCCTGACGGTTTTTACTCTATTAAGATAATCTCTAAATCGTGTAAAAATATCTTTTTACAATGAAAGAAAAATTATCACATCCTAACAAGCACCCAATGACGTATATTTTTATGAATAGAATATTCATCCATTTACAAACTAATAGAGCCGATTTGCAGTGTATTGAGCATGCCCTGACCTACGCATAGAAAACTTAGTTCCTTCGTAAAAAAAAGATATTGCTTCATCCAAAGGTTGAAAATTAATTCTTAAGACCACTTCTTGATGCACAAGGAATATTAATCTGAAAAGTAATGTCATTGTTTCCTGAAAAGGCATTGTAAATTTTTTCGGCACTGTTCGAAATCGCTTCCGAGTGCTCCGGAGGAATCGGAATGAAAGTTTCGGCTTGTTGGCAAAAAACGAAGTCGTTGTCGGGTTTCGAGAATGAGTCGAAAGCTTCGTGCTGTGACATTTTGCTGAAGTCTCGTAATGTGACGTCATGAGTGCGAGAAGACGGGTTTCGACTGGTAGACGATGTGATCATGCTCAGGCCCCAAATCCCAGGGAGTTAAAAATGGAGAGACACCCCAAAAAAATTATTGAAAAATTCAATTTGTAGAAGAACTACTATTGGTAAAAATATAATTATGGTCTCAAAAATTGTGGTTTAGTATGATCTTTAAAATTATCTCAAAAGTCTTCACCTAAAAATTTGTTTTATTACAAAATAATTTTAAAAACCACAAAAAAATGTGAGAAATCTGCCAAAACTTTATTTGGTATTTCGAAATCATTTCTTTTCATTTAATAATCTGAAAGATCATAGTCGAAAACCCTTAAGTCCAAAGTGTCACGTAAAAACCATCAATATTAAATGGTTGAGAGCCTGTTAAAGCATGGTTTAAGTCCGTTTTTAGCGTCCGCAAACTGCCGTTTTGGAAACGGCTATAGGAAACACGTTTGCACTCAAAAAACGAACTTTAATAGGATCTCAAGCGTTTAATATTGATGGTTTTTAAGTGAAACTTTGGACTTAAGGGTTAACAACTATGATCTTTCAGATTATAAAATCCAAAGAAAGGATTTCGAAATACAAAATGAGGTTTTGGCAGAATTTTCACATTTTTTTGTGGTTTTTTAACTTTTTTCATAATAAAACAAATTTTAAAGTGAAGACTTTTGAGATAATTTTAAAGATAATATTAAACCACAATTTTGGAGACCATAATTAAGTTTTTACCAATAGTAGTTCTTCAACAAATTGAATTTTTCAATAATTTTTTGGGGATGTCGCTCCATTTTTAACTCCCTGGGATTTGGTCTGGAACCCCCAAATCCTATGTGATTCTGACTCGTCTAGGTGTCTACTATCCCCCCTAGAAGTGTGACCCAACATTTATGGGACACCCTGTATATACAAATACTATCAAGAACCTGGAAACTTTTTGTGTTAATCATATTTTTGGGGGTCAGCATTGTTTTTCTACTAAAAATCGCTTCATCCTGATATTAAGAACTTTGCTATTTTTTCAAAAGAGGAAAATTCCATCAAAATGTTGCTCAGTGTTAAAAAACCGCTTTAAATTCTAAGATGCTAATCCCGTTATGAGACACATATTAAAGTAATAAACTATTGTGATTTAAAAATTGAACTGTAGGCGGAGCTTTTATATAAATAAAGATAAAATAATTTTAATAATTAGTTTACTAACTACCAAACGAAACCTCCAGTCAATTTATTGGTTAATTCGTTTCTTGGAGTTAATATAGTGTTTCCCAATGAACAAAAGAATATTAATAAAAAGGAGCATTCGGAAGTTAGATGAGAATGTTTCGTTGAAAGACTTGCTATATAATTTAAAAGAGATGGAGTCGAGGATTAAACGCACTTCAGCAAATGTATATACCTGCTGTTTTCTAATCCCTAATTAGTTCAGACCAACAAAAAACTTACCTTACTTTCTGTTATAATTAAAGGACTATCATTGAGCATTGTCAAGTACCCACACACAAAGGTTAGAAATATGATTGCATTAGCCTAAGTCCTCATCTTACGTGAATTTGTTAAGACAACAATGCAGGAGCATCATCATTTCGGAGAACAGAACGATAATTACACTTAACAGCGGTGATAAAGTATTCACTCCGAAAAGAAATCCAACGAGTCTGCAAGGGGTTTTTATAGGAACCAATTCAGAAGCCACGAGTAAAAAGAAAAGTGCAGATTTGTTGCATTTAAGACTACTTACTTCTCTTTGTTGTTTCCATTTTTCATAGATCTTCTTAATCGCTTCTTAAATAAATGGTTCCATTTACCACCCGGCGACAATCACATTTATTCTTGGAAGTATTTGCATTGCGTAATTAAGGGGATTATGACTCGTTCCATTACAGAGGTTTCTGCACGTTAATGTTCGATACGTGGTTCGTTACACGATTGAAAATAAAGACCAATTATCTTTTTTAAAGAGTAAAAAATTAAAGGAAATTGACGACAGTATTTTGTTGTGTGGAACTGGTTTCTTAAGTTTACAATGCTTTATGAAATTTCTATTGTTGTAAAGTACAGGGTGTCCATAAAATAAGTAACCCGATTTAAGGCCCTCTAGCAACCAAACCGTTCATCGGAATTGAATGAAAGAATTGACTGTAAGTTTCTGGAAAACTCTTATCAATCTTTTAAAGACATTTGATTTATAAAATATTTTGAAGTGCATTTTTAAATTGGGAACGGAATTATTTTCATTATAAAATATGGCGTTGATTGGTCGTTTTGATTGGAGGGATAATAAATTGTAATACAGTTTCTTGCTATTAACTGCAACCTTATCCGTAATCCAGAAAAATGGAAATATTTTAGAATTGAGAATTTTTTTAAAGTTTAATTCACATCCTCAAAAACATCCGAACAGTTTGATACCAAAAAGTTGTCATACGGATCCGTAATTTAAAAGCTTTTCTCTGGAAACCATTCACCAAAACTTTTTTTTAGAATAAAGAGATTTAAATGACTACACAAAAATAAATTAAAATAGCCATCTTTCTCGGTATTTCTATCTTTCATCACAGATTGAAAGACGATATGGAAAGAAATTCCTATTTACACTGTTCAACTTATTACATATTTTTCAGAACACTACTCTGCCCTACACTAATCAATCCAGAAAACAACAAATAGGAACTAAAATATAATAACATTAGAACCATTAATAAAGAAATTTGTTTAAAGCTTGTTGATTAGGTACCCAGATTTTTTAGTTTGAATAACAAATTACAAATACCATAAAAATAAGGTTTTCATTTTAATCTAAAAAAAATCATTTGCATTGTTGACTTTCCTTGAAATGAAATTATTTTACTTCTCATCCCTGCGAGTCGAATTCCATCAGAGGGCCCGAAATCTTATTCTTCAACCAATCAAATCAAATTCAGACACCTAATTTCGTCGAACTTGGGAGGGCAAGAGACTGAAGAAGCACTTGAAGAGAAAATTCTTGGTCGGAATATTTTCCCACGAGAGAAGACGGTCCCAAACGAGTTTCATTCGATTAGAAATTATTACTTTGACATATCGCCTCTTTTTGTTTTGGCATATTTTTCTTTCTCTGCTTCCTAGGGAGAAAGTAATCTAATTATAGATGCAATTTGTTTCGATTTTATTGATTGTTGAGTTTAAATATCCGTGTCTACTTTCCAGACCGCGAGACAATCTTCTTTAGTTGCTCCGGGCAACGAATTCAATGGACGAAGTAAATTAGTAGTTCTTAAGTAGAAATTGGATGTTTTCGAGAGGTTTTTTAATAAGAGAATCTTAGCAATTCTATAAATTTGAAGGTTTTCTTTCCACCTTTAATTAAAATACTCTTTTCACTCCTGTTTTCCCCCGGAAGAATATTATATAGCGATTTTTTACGATTCAAAAGAATGCCTTAAAAACTTGTATAACTTTTAAATGTTTCTAACTTTATGAATAATAGAGTAGATATTATCCCGATTGAATATCCATCTAAAGGGGTTTGGTTATAAATTATTGATCAAGTATTTTTTCAAGGAATGCAAAGTATGGGTGACTTATTTAAGATTAATGAAGCAGAGAAACTAGTAGATAAACATATTTTGAACTATTTATCAGTAGCAAATTTAAGATTTAGATTTGTATATTATCTCCCAGGGGGGGCTAAGGTCCCCCCAAAAAAAGTTGTATTACTGAGGATTTTTCCATTTTAAAAGATGGAATATAGCTTTGTTCTTTAACTATAACTATCAATAGGAACGCCTTTTTTACCATTTTTTCATAAAAAAAGGAAGATTTAGTAAGAATTTATAAAGATAGTTTTTACTAAAATCGGTATGAGGTTTAATCCCCATATGGGGGCTGCGGTGCAGCCTCATTTCCCCTCCTTCTGGATTCACCTTGGTCTCATCTTTATGATACAGATTTACTACAAGCATCTAGTAAGATAAAGTAATGATGGTTTATATCAATACCGCTATGCTATACTCCTTTCAAAATAAAAGATTTCTCTTAAATCCGTTTTTTCCATAAAAAGTATCTGCTAATTTTTTAGGTCGTGGCGACATCTAGACACTTTTTTACTAGAGATATTTAAAAAAAGAACAATTTAAAATTATTCTTTTGCTAAAAGGGTTTTCTTTTAAAAATAATGATGAATTTTTTTGAACTAATAAACTCATAATTATCTTCCGAAAGTTAAATTTTTTATCAAACTTATAATTAGTAATTATTTATTTATATGTATGAACCTTTGAAATTTTAGGAAAAAATTTTAATCTTAAAAAAACTTAAAATGCCTTAAATAAAAACATTGTTTATTGAGTGCATAAAAATTTTCCTTTTCAATTAAAATTGAATGATTATACTTTCATGGAATGCAACTCTGAATTGTTGAAAAAAGCACTTAAGATACAAAACTATCTTTTCATCGATTGGGTTTTGAAAACATAATTAAATCTTTCACCTAATCAAAGTTATTGATTAAATAGCCTAAATTAGATTTTTCTCTTGTTACTAAAATTCACTCTTGGGTTTCTTTTCTCTATTTTTAAGCAGTGTCGCCCTCTATATGTTATTTTGTATATTGGAAGTAGTTTAAAAATAAATTATGCGGGGAAAACAACTTACAAACTTGAAATATGATCGGAATTTTCATTTTCATGTTTATAATGGCAATAGAAATTTCGGCTTTCAAAAAGGTTGAATTTTAGGGGAAGAAAGATTCCTATATGAGGGTATTTGCTTTGAGAATTAATTCTTATGAAAGAATGAAAGTAAATTAAAGGCACTGATACATAAGATTTGACATTAGTTTTGTATAGTAAGTTTATGTTTTTAATTTAGGAAAATTACGCATTCAAAAAAAACTTTAATAGAGACATACGTATCAAAGCAGAATAAGTTAGCTGCACTTTTGAGATACGCAACTTTAAATTATAAAAATAAAAAATATATATATTATTAAAAATATTAAATTTATTCATATTCCTGATTTAACAAGAATATTTTGATATTGATAACTAATTATTCAAACATAAATACAATAAAGGTATGCATATCAAATCACCAAAAAATGTTTTCCATTAAAGTATGATCAAGCAATTTTTCCAAATTAGTTAAAGCTTCCACCCTGGCATAAAAATAAATATGCAGTATCAGTTTTAGAAATTTCCAAAAAATGCATCGAACATCAAACGTATAGACTTCGTTTATCATCAAATTTTGGGAACATTTGTGAATATAGGAAAGAATTGAAAAATACTTATTAAATGACTGTTTAAAATTTCATTTCATTTCATTTTTACTGCTTTATCTTTGTGAGAATACATTTATAAGAAGCGGGATATTTTTGTTATTTATGCAGTACCCTCAATAATACACTCACTTCCAAAAGTTAAGCACGGAACTGTTTTTTCAACCTAACACTTAGTAGAATTAATTTTCATACACCACAAGATGTTCAACTAGTGGGAACACAGGGCCCGAGAACAAATTTTCCCTACCAATAATTTAAGGGGGTAAATGGGCCCTCCATTGATAATGGAGTTCCATTACTTATTTTTAGCAGTGACAGAAACGTCCATGTGAGACCTGAACTGAACTGTTTAACTGAAAATTTTATGTTTTTTCCAAAGAATATTTAGAAGACATTTTGGGTCAAGGATTTATCTATAAGAGTGAAAAAGCTGCAAAAAATCACAATTTGACTATCTTAAAGTTTTTCATAACTTTCTGGGTTCGCAGACCTAAACGCATTCAAGCACATGTGAGAGCTACTAAATGACATGGTTGACGGTCTGATATCACTTGCCAAAAATGACCCAGAGGCTAAAACTTGCTAAAAATGATGACTAGACCGATATCTCTCAATAAAACCTTAAAAAATCCATTTAAAGTTAGCACACCCGTTTGAAAACATGCGTTGAGGTTAAGAAATAACAATATTCTTTAGAAAAAACATAAAATTTTCCATTAAATACCTCTTACATAGACGTTTCTGTCACTGTTCCAAATGTGTAATGGGACTCCATTATCAATGGAGGGCCCATTTACCCCCTTAAGTTATTGGTAGGGAAAATTTGTTCTCTGGCCCTGTATTCCCACTAATTGAACATATTGTGAAATTTCATGAAAGAAAAATAATTCTACTAGGTGTTAGGTTGAAAAAACAGTTCCGTGCTTAACTTTTGGAAGTGAGTGTAGCTTCTGTTCTAAAACTAGATACTTCTGTTTTAGAATGGAATAAATAAAATTTAAGTTATAAAATATCCCATTCATTTATAATTACTAGTCAATTAAATTTGTACGTAGTAATTTTTTTATCAAGTTTGAAATTATTGAGTCATGTTTATTTTTTTAAGATTGTATTTTAGTATTTACCATCTTTATGGGGAATTTTTATTTTCACATAGAAGTTTAACTGACATTACACATAAGCAACATTCCAATTTTTTGAATACGTTCTGAACAAAAAAACTATAAAACAACGGAAAGCTTATTTTTTAATCCCAAAAAAATATATTTTACCTACCTGTTTTTCTTTTTAAAATAATTACTACTAATTGGTATTTAAATTTGTAAAAAAACTAATTTCCTAAGTGAACCAATCTTTGAATTATAGTTTATAATGTATAAATGGGGAATTAATATAAATTTAAAGATAAATCACTTAATCCACTTAGAAGAAAATAGTTTTGATAAAAATTACATTGTTTTTTCCCTAAAAGTTATTTCTGTGTTTTTCTTTTCAAATACACAGCAAAAAACGATACTTTAAAGATGTAGAACGCAGGAACTTGTGAAAACAAAGTAAGGCGACTTGATAGTTTTAAACTGCTCACGATTCAATTGAAGGAAACACTCTTTATACTCCTAACTAAAGTCGTCGCATCAGGAGTGTCCGTGGGAGCAGCGGTACATCTCCATCTGCGGTCCGAAACCATTCATTTGGCCGGCTTCTCTAATGGTCATTTTATGCAGCACCCTCCGCGAAACGGACACCTTTCGATCGCCCCATCATTACCCTTGTTCTCGAAAAAACACCCCTCCTGTGAGGGAGAGGGGTGCAAGTCTCCTAGTGCGCCCTTCTTTCCTAAGCCCCAAGTTATTTGAGAAAAGGTTATGGAATCCGTGACTATTTGTCTGGCTTCTCAAAAAGAAACCATTATATCTTCCGATTAATATAATATCTATATATCATTAGTTTATTTATTCATTTGTGTGGAATAATTATCAGTAAACAGTCCTTTTCTGTGATTTATCTTAAGAGTATTTGGATTTCTATAACTGTAAGAAATATGAATACGTTACTTTTAAAGAAATTTTCCCTCCTCCAACTTTTTGCTATCTCCTTATAAATTTTGCTGTTTTGGGAATAAAATACTTAAAGGGGATTCAGTCGGTGTACTCTGGCTTTTACTGCTATTTCTAAATCTTTTTAAAATCAGCAACTAATTGTTTACAACAGTGTTTTTTTATTAGCAATGAGGCAATTCTAAAAGTTTGGAGAATGCTTAATAAGATGAAGAAGAAGCTCCTCAAAAAACCACCATAAAAATCCCTAGTTTTGAAAACAATCGTTCTGATTTCTAGCTTAAAAATCAACTTTACTTAAATGGACTTTATCCGTCTGACGTCTCATTTTACCCATCATGTGACATACTGAGCTTGCAATTAGTTACCACAGAGATAGCTTGTAGTGAGATATGATTTGATAGTAAGTTTGTTTTTCTCCATCACGTGATTAAATGGGCGTGGCATGAATATGATCCATTTATCGAATAATGGGGTAGAGTAGTTTATAAACTGACTAATATAAACATCGTATTCTTCCCCCGAACACCTTGTTCCACTTCTCCCCACAGCACGAGCCGAGTTGAAGCCGAAGCGATTTTACGTGTTTTTTACACTTTTTATATTTATTGTGCTTTAGGAGTGCAGTGATAATATATTCAAAGAACACCGATGGAAATTTCCCCTCCACCCGTACTTTTCCGCTCACTGGCAGCTCAAATCCCCCAATGGAGCTGTCACACTTGATCCGTCATTACCTTTAGTTGATGCCTGGAATTTCCAGGAAATGATCCCTGATGAGAAGGCTTCGCGAAACGGGAAAATTTCCAGGAGAAAAACACTTTCATACCCTCTAACTTTATTGACGTTATACGGATATACCTTTTTTGCACCTCGTTTGAAGTCCATTACCAGGGCAAATGGGCCTCGGAGGGATCTGTGTCCCATAAAGGACTTGAGAAATGAATACCCGATATTTTTTTTAGAGACCAACTTCGTTTCGGGGTAATTTGTGGGGCGAAGAGGGAAGAAAGGTTAAGTTGTGGGGATGTTTTACGGCTTAATACTGGACGTTAAGTAAATGCCGGTGCGTTTTGTAGGTGGAGATAATACAAGACGGAAAAACTATTGTTTTTTGAGGAATTAGCTGTTTTTCCTTTATCAACTGTACTGAATAAATGATGAAAGTAGAGAAAATAATTCCTACCTCAAAAAACCATTAGCTACAAAGATGCCTATTTAACATAAATCTCTCCCCATTCGTTCCTTTAAGTATTTGAAGTCTTGAAGTGGTTTGTAAGTGAAGAGGCAGAAGAGGTCTTTAAAATAATATATTAATCTTAATATTCTTCCAAAAGCTGATTAAATTTTAAAGTTTTTTTTAATTCTATACTGAAAAATTCAAACAGTACAATTTAATGGGATATTAATTAATGACTAACCCTATCATCGAAATAATTCAAACAACGTATGATCATTAGTTTCGACTTTCGATTAAGTTTTTAGAATCAAAATTACATAAATTTTTGAGATAGAAATTTTCCTCATTGTTGGTATACTAAAACACCAATACTACCAGCTCCTTATTTTTAATTCTGTAAACTACATAATTGAAATTAAATTCCTTTAAAAGTATAACGTATTCTTTAAAATTTTTAGTTTCACGCACATATTTCTCTAAACTCCTTGAGAATTCTATTCAAAACTCTTTAAACACCATTAATCACTCATAAAAACCACCTTTAACCTGACT
The DNA here is from genome assembly GCA_024610705.1 of Tetragnatha versicolor. Lineage (NCBI taxonomy): Eukaryota > Metazoa > Arthropoda > Arachnida > Araneae > Tetragnathidae > Tetragnatha > Tetragnatha versicolor. The sequence goes on along the minus strand of JANDEH010000006.1, from coordinate 7,500,206 downwards.
ATTCGTCCAGAGCAATCCGATGCTTCCTGGAAAAAAAATCAACACACCTCAGTCTATCATTAATAGAATTTTTCTCAGCTAAAATTCTCAAATATCTGATACTCTCCCATCGAATCTCAATGATACATCAGGAAAAAACCACATCCGCATTCCTCTCATAATCCCTGATACCGTTTCACAATAAATTCCGATTCGATTCCCCCGAC